>CP068493.1:0-1218276 GCA_016767195.1 Stagonosporopsis rhizophila
CTAACCCTAACCCTAACCCTAACCCTAACCCTAACCCTAACCCTAACCCTAACCCTAACCCTAACCCTAACCCTAACCCTAACCCTAACCCTAACCCTAACCCTAACCGTCCACCGGCGTTCTCCTGGGTTGGGGGGCTCTCCTTGGGTTAGGGGCTCTCCTTAGGTTAAGGGCCTACTACCTAACCTTAAACTTAAGTACCTTAGTTGTTTAGAGCACCTTAGTTATTTAAAGTACCTTAGTTATTTAGAGCACTTTTATAATTACTCTAGATTAGTTAAAATATTAAGGTTAGACTTAAAGTAAGACCTAAAGTTAAGGCTAAAGATAGTTTTTTACCTTACTATAGAAATAATTTTATATATAGTTATAGCTTTCTTACTTATAACTTTTTACTTTTTTTTAAGATATAATTATTAGAAAACTAATATAGTAATAAGCTACTTTAGAGTTAAATACTATTTTTAACTAGTAAAGTAAGATTACTAGTAGCTATATATTAGTATAAAAAAGTATAGTATATATAAAGTACTTAGTTATAGTATTACTACTAAGCTTTACTTTACTTAAATTCTATAATAAAGTTTATTCTAGTTTCTATACCTATATTTATAAATTATTTACTCTAATTACCTTCTTATATATATTTTATATCTTCTTTATAATTCTACTATAGTATTTAATATACTATTATTACTATAGAATACTAATTTAATAAATTTAACTATATTATTATATAGGCTTAATAGCTCTTAATATTTATATAGAAGCTTCTTCTAGCTCTTTAACTCTATATTACTATTCTATAGACTTTCTTAATTACCTTTTACTACCTAAGCCTAATATAGCTCTTAAAGTAATTAGTTACTTACTTTTTTATACTCTATATAGTAAGTACCTTATTAGCTGCTTTACTCTAAAGAAAGAAGTATATCTCTTTAAGTATCTCTTACTAATCTTCTTTATTATCTTAGATACTTAAAGTAAGTAATACTAGAATTACTTATAAAGCTAGAACTAGCTATTTTAGCCTTTACTCTTTACTACTAGAGGTAACTATTAACTTAGCCTATAGAGGTAAGAGCTTACTTTCCTAAGCTAAGGTTGCTAAACTCTTTACTTCTAGGAGTAAGAGCTTACTTCCTAAGCTAATATTATAAAACTTTTTATTTTTAAAGGCAAATACTATTTTTACCTCTAGAGGTAACCTAACTCTACTCTATTAGTATAGTTTAAGAATATAGTATAATCTTTTAGTACTACTTTTCTTTATTACTTTAGAGACTCTACTTAGCTTAAAAGTATAATTAAACTTCTAGCCTTATCTACTACTAATATTAATTTATACTCTTTACTCTTTAACTCTATTAACTATACCTATATTTTTACTTTTAGAACTACTAACTATCTTTTTATACTCTTTTACTCTATATTAGCCTTCTATAGATAATTAGAGGTTAATTTAAATTTTCTATAATTTTATAGCTATATTTATAAACCTTTATACTAGTAAATATTTTACTACTATATATCTCTACTATAAAATAAGCTATTATAAACTACTACTTAGTATTATATCTATACTTTTATAAAGCTATATACTTATATACTAGCTTATATCTAACTCTTACTATACTTTATCTATATACTACTATTAATATATAATAGAAATAATATAAAAACCTAGCTTATCTTATTACTTTTAATACTACTTTACTATATTTAGCATTCTATCTATATAAGTATCTTACTATACTCTACCTTACTACTCTATATAGCTTCTTCTACTTATATATAGTATTATACCTAGTTATAAAATATACTCTTTTATAATATCTATATATATAGAATTAATATAACTAGTATACTATTAAACTAGTAGCTTATTACTATATTCTTCTACTAGCTGCTATTATATAGCTTAAAGCTATTATAGATAGATTAGAGAATACTATATTTAAAGTAGTAGCTATATATAGCTTATAGCCTCTACTTCTAAATTATTTTTACTATTAACTTAACTCTCTCTCTAACCTTATCTACCTATAGTTAATTATAGCAGGTAAGCTAGTATAAGTCTATATTTTTATAGCCTTTTACTTAATACTACTAGCAGCACGCCTTCTATAACTCTAGTATTTTTTCTAGCTACTTTACCTTCTGCTACTTATATACTTCTTACTTCTTCTTTTACTAACTTAACTTCTTATATACTTATAGCTAGGCCTTAAACTTAGTCCTCTTTATATTATTAATAGTAGCTATACTACCTACCTCTATACTAGCCTCTCTAGTATTATATACCTACTGCTAGTAATAGTTATATAGCTTCTTACTAGGCTTATAGCCTTCTTATATATAGTTTCTATCTATTTTACAGTCTATAATAATATATATATAGCTATTACCTTTAACTAGCTTATATATACTCTCTTTTATATCTTTTACTTAGCTACTAGTATATTACTTACCTTATAGGCTATGCATAGCGCCTCTAATAAAAATTACCTTACTAAAAAGCCTACTATAGCTTATATATTCTTTTATCTATACTATATTATATATCTTTTATATATTTCTTAACCTAGTAAATAAGATAGCTTTAATAGTCTTTTTATTAATTTCTAGCTCTAGTATATTTATTACTATAAATATATACTCTCTTTCTTTTATAAGCTAGTATAAGACCTTTAGCTTTTTCTCTAGTATACCTACCTTATAGTAGTAGTAAATAGCTTCTAGCCTTATAGTATACCTCTTTATCTTCTTTTAAGAGTTAGCATATACTATAATCTAGCTAAGTAGTAAGTACTACTACTTCTTTTTCTTTACTAGCTCTACTAGTATATCTACTTTATTTTCTTCTTAATTATTATACTAGTATACCTTATATATAAAGTTAGGCTAGCTTATTAGTATATAAAACTACTTATACTACTTCTTTAGCAGCAGTGCTATTAGCTAAATAAACTTACTTTTCTCTATAGGCTTTAGTATTACTATTAAGTATATAAGCTATATTTCTGCTTTAACTAGCTTATATAGCTTTAGTATCTTAGCCTACTAGCTCTTTACTAAGTTTAGTATAGTATAGCACTTATTAATAATAATATAGTTTAGCTAGCCTATAGATTACTACTAGTTAATAAACTACTTAAACACTAGTATAGCTATATACTTAGGTACTACTAGTATAATAAATACCTACTTATAAAGGCGCTAGCTATCTTATATAGCATATTTAATACTTATATTTTAATAGTAGTCTATTATATTTTACTTAAGTATAACTATAGGTATAACTATAATTATAACTCTAGTAGAGTATAATACTAGTAGTATAAATATTATACTCTTACCTCTGCTAGTACCTATAATTACTACTATAGAGCTCTTCTACTATATAATAGCCTCTATAGTAGGCTGCTATATACTTTAGAATATAGCGCCTTTACCTTATAGTTACTTAAATACTACCTAGATATCTACTCTCTATATCTGCCTTTAGTACTAGAACTACTTATCTAGAGCCTTACTCTGTACCTTAGCTACTTATATCCTCTTAGCAGGTAGTATCTATAGTATTAAGCTAAATTATAAAAAGTAATACTAGGCTATACTAATATACTAGAGTACTTACTACTATACTATAATGCTAAATAGCAACTTATCTATAGGCTAGCTATAGATCTAGCTAGTAAACTTAGACCTATGCCTAAACGCTAAGTCTATTAGGTTATCTTCTAGCTCTTTCTTATTATTAGACTAGGTAAGTACTCTTAGTAAATTCTTATTATTAAGGTACTTATAGAATATAGCTTTAGTATTATACTTCTAGATTTAAATAGTAAGCTTTACTTATAACTACTATAGTATAATATACTTAATAGCTTACTATACTTAATCTATACTATAATATTACTGCCTTTTACTAGCTGTTTACTTACTCTCTTTACCTTAGCTTAATACTGCTAGCTATATACTCTCTTTTTCTTACTCTATATTAATTTACTTAGAGTTACTATTATTACTATTAGTATTATTATTATTATTATTATTATTATTTTTACTGCTTATAAGCTACTACTTCTTCTTTTTTTACTATAAACTAGCCTATACTTTCTTATAGGCTAGCTTCTAGATAAAGGCGCTAGGCTCTTTAGTATACTGCTAACTAGAGGTATGCTGCAGCTTCTACTAGAAGAGAAGAACTATCTATAGGTAGTAGAATAATAGCTTACTTACCTTTTATAGCAGGTAGTAGTAGATAACCTTAGAGTTACTACTTTACCTAATACTCTTATAGTATATAGTTATATATACTATTAGGCTATTCTTAATAAATAGCCTGCAGCTCTTTATATTAGGTAGATTAGTATAAGTAACTATTACTAGCTTAGTACTATAAGTAAGTATACCTTCTATTATATATATAAGTACTAGCAGGTACTCTTAAAATAGCTATAGTACCTTTTTATACCTCTATACCTACCTCTTAACTTACTTTATACTACTACCTACTTAAAAGGCTCTAGTATTAATAAAGGCCTTATAGAGCTTCTTCTCTTTAACTATATAATATTCTATTTAGTAGCTACTATCTATACTACTAAATATATTATACTTATTCTAGAAGAAGTTAAAGCTAGAGTATAGCTTAGTAGAGTTATTAATAATATTATCTTACTTAATTATAGGTAGTAGTATAGCTAACTCTATAAGTAAGCTATACTTATTAATATTTAGTAATAGTAAGTCTCTATATAGCTTTCTATATATTATCTTAACTAGCTTATAGATTATAGAGTATAGTACTAATATACTATATTATATATAGCTATATAGAATTATATCTCTTACCTACTATATAGTACTTACTATAGTAACCTTACCTCTAATCTTCTTACTATATACCTATAGCTGCAGTACCTAGTTTATAGGTATAGAGTTAGAGTTAACTATTCTCTATACTAGCTCTATATAGCTAGAGGCTATCTCTTCTATATTTTTCTGCGCCTAGTACTTACTCTCTATTAGATCTGCTACCTTTTTCTTTTGCGTTTATACTATACTGTATAGTATAAGCATTTTTAATATAGTTATAATAGTAAATAGCAATATTATATAAACTAGAAGGCTCTTCTAGCTATAATTATAGTTAATACTAAGTATAGTAGTTATGCTAATTAGTATACTCTAGTAGTACTAGTTCTTAATACTTTAGTTAAGCAGTAAGAGGAGAAAGGTATATATATAGTACTTTAGCTCTCTCTCTATATAGTTATCTAGCTTATGCTTACTCTTACTACTACTATTATTACTACTACTATTCTTTTTACTACTACTTTACTACCTTATATATATAATCTACTTAATTAACTATAAGAACTATATCTACTTAGGTGTTAACTAATAGGCTAGCTTCTACCTACTAACCTACTCTACTATAGTATCTAGCCCTAGGCTAAGCTTACTTTTATCTTCTGCAGAAGGAGTAGCTTAGTACTTTTACTCTAGCTCTACTAGCTTATAGGTATACTAAATATAGTAAATAATAAACAGCTAAATATAACTATATTTAATTATTATCTTTTCTATTTAGTATATATTAAATAAATACTTACTATTAAGTACTTCTACTTTACAGTATTTAATATACTATATAGCAGGCTACCTTACTATCTCTAGTAATAAGGTAAGCTAAGCCTTATAGATAACTATCTCTGCTGCCTAGTATACTTAAGTAAGCACCTTCTTACTCTTATTCTTATTCTTACTACTAGGTTTCTAGAGCTGCACTAATAGCTAAGTGCAGTTAAAGTAACTAAGATAGTAAGCCTAGCTACTCTTCTTTAGCTACTTATACTAGATATAGTAGTTATTATTTAGCTTAATTTAGCTATATATATCCTACTAAGCTCTCTTTAGAGCTATACTGCTCTAAGCAAATAACACCTCTAGGCTCTACTGCAGAACTCTTTCTAGCTTAGTAATACCTAGCATAGCTACTTTACTTTCTAGATTACTAACCTTAAATAGTTATCTAAGTAGGCTAGTAGGCTAAAACTTCTAGCACTAAATCTCTTTCTTTTATATACAGCTACTAAGTAGTAATAGCTATATACCTTAGTATAGGCACCTTCTCTTATATAAGTTATACTATCTATACTCTTTCTTATAATAATTTTATATATTCTATAAACTATATATAATATATATATAGCTCTTTGCTTTATACTTTAGCCTATCTATATATAGTAGTAGAGAAGTAAGTAGTAGAGCTTCTACTTATAGATATATAACTTTTATAGCAGCTTATACCTAGCCTATAAATACTCTAGCTATAGTAAATACTACCTTCTTATATACTGCTACTATTAGCTTCTAGTAACTACTACTTAGGTATAATAATACCTATAATAGTAGTATACTCTATTAGTAAGCTCTATAGACAGCTATATAGCTAGTAAGAAGATACTTAAATATACTATCTAGTAACTTTATAGCTATAGAAATAGTAGTTTATAACTTATCTATACTTTCTTCTTAATAAAGCTATAATAGATAGCTATATCTATACGCAGACTAATAGTAGCTATAGTAGGTTAATATTCTAGAGTCTCTTATACTAGTATAGCGCACGCCTTAGTATATATAACTAAATACCTATAACTAGCTACTCTTATATATATATACTCTTTACTAAAAGTATATATAGTAGTTATCTTATATACTAGACTAAATACTATATTAAATTCTTACTAATATACTAGTTTACTGCGCTCTACTAGGCTGTAGAAGTATTTAATAGTAGTACTTAGAGCTTCTTTCTTACTAATAAGGCTAACTTTACCTATAAGTATAGGTATAAGCTGCTAAATATAGATTATAAGATACTCTTCTTCTACTATATATCTAGCTTATACTTATAATATAACTAGAGCGCTAGTTTATATAGTATAGGCTAGCTAATCCTTTATTCTAATAATAATAGTATTTATAAGCCTATCTTTATTATATACTCTGCACTAGCAGTAATATAGCTACTATATAAAATACTACCTAATAATACTCTATTTAATAGTAGTTAGAATAGCCTTATATTAGCTACCTAGTTACTTACTAAGAATAGTATAGTAGAACCTCTCTCTATGCAGAAGCTACCTACCTTACTACTAATATAATATAAGAGGTAACTAGAAGGCTCTATATAGGTATTCTTACTAAAGTATGCTTATAAAGATATAGCTAGCTTATCTATAGCTAGCAGCTCTTAGTAGCCTATAGTAGCGCTAGCTAAGAAGCTTATTAAAGAGCCTATAGAGGAGCCTATAAAGAAGCCTATAGTAGCTATTACTACTATTACTAATAATAACTACTATACTAAGTAAAGGTAATAGAAGAATATAGAAGCTGCTTAGATTAAGTACAGCTAGTTACTTAGCCTAATTAAGCTAGATAAGAGCGTATTAAGCGCAGAGTACAGTATATATACTTTACTAGCCTTTAGTAAAGGTTATATTATCTCTTAGCTCTTTAAGTAGAAGGCTATAGATAAAGATAAGAAGAAAATATACTTTTATAATACTCTTAAGAAGCCTTACCTAAGAGCCTATAAGTTCTTAAATAAGGCCTGCTTACTTAGCAGCCTATTATTATAAGAGTATACTACTTACTTTCTATAGTACTAGTAACAGAATAAAAGGCTCTTTAGTAGTACTACAGCAGCTATAAGTAGTAGTAATAAGCCTCTTTCTTAGCCTCTATTCTTCTTTCTTCTGCCTTCTTCCTCTTCTTTACTACTCTTATAGTAGTAGGTTTTAAACTAAGCCTTCTGCTTAGCCTAAAGGTGCTGCAATATATATAATAAGCTAATAAAGTTACTATATATTAAGTACTACTAGGCATAGGTGCTTCTTAGTAAGGCACTTACTAATAAGATAGTATAGATTAAGTATAAGAATAGGCTTATTAGTACTAACTAGGTTAACTGCTTTAGCAGAGGCCTTTACTAGATAGAGGCTATAGATTACCTTCTTACACTTATCTACCTAAATGCTATACCTACTAGGCCTAAGTATAGTGCCTTCTAGGCCTACTTTACTAGAGCAGTAAAGTAGTATTATATTACAGACAGCCTTAGCTAGAGTATACTTCTAGTTATACTAGAGAATACTATCTCTAACTTCTAGATTAAGTATAAGATTAACTTATAAGAGGTAGAGGTCTTTATTAACCTAGTATATAAAAAGTATCTAGATATCTATCTTATAGCTAAGTAGTTTAGTAAGTAGTTAAAAGTAGATAGTATTATAGGCAGTCTTATTAACTAGAAGTAGATATTAAGTATTAAGCTAAATATATTATAGATTATACGCAAGGCAGAGAAGATCTAGAATAGTAAGAAAGATAATAACCTTAGTAGTAATAATAGTAATAGTAATAGTAATAGCAATAGATAAGTAGTAATAGCGTAGTCTTTAGTATACTAAGTAAGAAGTGTATTTAATACTCTTCTATACTAAATAACTCTACCTAAGTTATTTTAAGCAGTATTATAGCTCTACTTATATTTATATTAGTATTATATATAAAACTCTTTTCTCTAAGTAAGTATATAAGACTATATAGTATAACTATAATAGTAGCTAAGTTAGCATATATTTATAACTTATTAAGAGCTATCTATATATATAAGTAGAACTTCTTAGCAGCTATATATTACCTACTATATAAATAAGCCTTACTTAAAGTAATATTAACTGTGCTTTCTTAATAAGTATATTATAGATAAACTAGAAGTGCTTTATAAATATATTACCTTTAATACTAGTATTTTACTATACTACCTTAGTAAAGGTTATAAGGCTTAATACTAGTATAGTATAAATACTAGTAACTACCTTTATATTATTAATATACTAAAAGAGGATAATAGTATAGTATAAGAGGTTGTAGATATACTTATTAGTAGAACTACTAATAAAGTATACTTATATCTTTTTACTAAAGATATTCTTACTAAGAAAAATACTATTTATACTATTAGTCTTTACTTTAGAGGTATACGCTTAGTTAGTAAAGGTAAAAAGAAGCTTCTAGTAAGCAGCTTAGAAATACTTATAGTTAATATTATTATTATAGTTTAGCTTAATATTAGGCTGTATAATAAGTACTTAGAGCTATATATTAGTTAGTATAGAGATATAGTTCTAGAAAAGAAGGTAGTTAGTAGCTAGTAAAGATAGAGAAGCTAGCATATATATATATAGAGAACTTATACTAAGCTAGATATTAGTAATATGCTTAAGGTAGGCGCCTAGAATACTGCTTATAAGAAAGGTACTAGCAAAACTGCTACTAGGTATAGTAAAGATAGAGAAGTAGAAATAGAGAAGTAAAGCTATATAGCAGCTGTTAAATGCGTATATATATAGGTATAATAAAGAAGTAAAGTATAATATATATAAAAGAAAAGCTGTATAAAGATTATAATATAAGGTAGTACTACTAAGATAGAGTATAGAAGAGATAAGTATTAGAAAGTAGAGCAGTATTTTTTATATACTACGTACCTACTCTATACTACTTACTTACTAATACTACTCTCTCTTACTAATACTACTACTTAATATAACTAGTACTATTCTCTTACTACTATATATAGTAATTACTAGGCACTATAACTAATTCTCTATCTACTTAATTACTGCTCTATATATTATAGCCTAGCCTAAACCTAATATATATAGTATTAAATAGCTATATACTTTCTCTACCTACCTTTATATAGTATAATATACAAACAGCCTACTCTATAGTACTAGCAGCCTAGAATCTATTAAGGCTAGCCTATACTTATAGCATATATTTACTACCTATATATATAGCACGTATTTACTGCCTATATTTACTACTTATATTTACTATGCGCATTTACTACCTATATAGAGTAGTAATACTATAGTAGCTAAAGTCTGCTATATATATATATATGCTATTCTTCTTATTACTCTTACTTTAATATATAAAGCTATACCTACTTAGGTTATAGCCTTTTTCTTTTTCTTTATATATATATATACTTATATATATATATATACTTATATATATATATATATATATACTCTTCTCCTCTTTCTCTATATCTACTTCTTCTTCTACTACCTTTATATACCTTTAAGCTATTACTATTACTATACCTACTCTAACTCTAACTACTATTAACTCTAGCTCTCTTACTGCGCTCTATAATAGCATTAACACTGTTATAAAGAGCTAGCCTTCTTACCTAACTAGCTCTATACTGCGCGCCTGCTGCTGCATACTCTTTAAACTATAGCTACCTAAGTCTTTAGCTAGTAATATCTTTCTTAACCTATATAGCACTAATAGGCTATATATTATATTCTACTTACTTACTAATATAAGTTGCACTACTACCTCTTATATAATATAAAGAATACTATGCTTACTAATAATATATAGCTCTAGCGTGTTATAGGCAGACTAGCTAACTTAATACTTAGCTAGCTAGTAGTAAAGATCTTCTACCTATATACTATTAAGCTTAACTTTGTATAGTATATTAGTATACTAGGCTAGCAGTATAATATCTACTTTACCTTTGCTTTTCTTACCTAGGTATATTACCTACTCTAGTAGCTTCTGCTTTATCTACTTACTCTTCTTACTAGCTTATAGCTATACCCTCTACCTTGCACCTATAGCCTAGCCTAGTAGACCTACTTATATACGCCTTTACTTATATATATTAGTACCTTATACCTAACTATAGTATTAACTTTATAACTAAGTAAGCTCTTTAAGATATTAGTATAATACCTATCTTTAAGAACTCTAAGGTCTTTATACTACCTATTAAGTTAGAGTATACCTATAATAATAGTAATATTAAGCAGGCCTAGTAGCTATAGTAGGTATATACTAACTATATAGCTATTTATATAAAGAACTACTACTCTAAGTAGTATAATACTCTAAACTATTTATAGCCTCTTTATACCTTCCTACTTAAGCTAGAATAGAAGAGTAAGCTTAATATATCCTACGCATAGTTTATAAATATCTATAACACCTTTATAAATAAGAACCTTAGTTACTACTTTATATAAAGGTGCTAAGATAGCTAGATAAGTGCTATAGTAAGTATATAAAGCCTTCTTCTCTCTCTTCTTTTACTATAATCTTAGCTAATACACTATATAATAGGCTAATATATAGCGCAGCTATAGGTATAGCTGCAACTAGCCTAAACTAAAGTAGGTAGGTAGGTAGAGAGGGTAGTAAGGTATAGGCTTCTTAGGTATATAGCTAAGGCGTTTTAGTGTAGTATATAGCTAGGCTGTCTTTTAGAGTAATAGACTTAACTCTTAATAGAATAGATAATATAATAAATAGAAAGCTGTAACCTTTATAACCTTTATAACCTTTATAACTAGTATAAATAGGTGCTTAATTTATTATATAAGGCTATTTATAGTAGTTATAGTTATTTTTATAGTTACTAAGAGAGGTAGTAGGAATAGGCTTTAGGTATAGTTTTTTACTTACTAGTTAGTTAGTTAGTTAGTTATAAGTTTAGTTATTATTATTGCCTAATAATAATATAGAGTTAGACCTCTAGAGCCCTACTAGTAGCTGCAGGCTCTAAAGCTCTACTATTACTAACTACTAGTAGTATCTCTAATTAATATAGTAGAACAGCTAGCAGTTACGCAGCAATATAGAGATATATAGAATATGCGTAGAGCTCTATTATATATTACTTATATACTATATCTCTAATTATATACTATAGCAGAGTCTATATAATTTATTAAAGCAGCTAAAAATTATATTAGAGTAGAAGCTAAAGTCTATATAGGCTGCAAATAAATTATATAAGGTCTACAGGGAAAAGAACTAGAGGTTAGGCTGTAATAGATTATAATACTTTACTCTTCTTACCTAGACCTACTTAAGTATATAGCCTTTATATAATACTTTTATTCTATATAGATTAACTATACTATATTTCTCTATAATTATCTTTATCTATTTTATATTTTCTAGAATTATAATACTTTATTATTTAGATAAAGTATAGTTTCTAATAAGGTTATTATTTAATTCTATAATACTTTTATTTTATATAACTATACCTTTCTTAGATTTTTACTTAAGTTTATAATACCTACTACTTACTAAGAAAATTTAGTTAACTAAAGCTTATAGAATTTACTACTAGTATAACTAAGATAGATTTTATATAAAGAGACTTTAACTCTAATAGTAAGTATAGTAGCTATATAAAGTAATATAGCTAAATACTCTAGATCTATTAGATATTTCTACTAGATATCTAAAACTACACTAGGTATCTTCTAGGTAACCTGTTACTACTAATAGTCTATGCGCGACTAAAGCACTTAGATATAAGGGTCTTATCAGACGAGCCAGTCGGTGTCATCGAAAGCACGTAAGAAGAGTCGAAAGCGCCAGCAGACCAACCCGTGTAACCAAGATATACATCGCTATTTTTGTTAAGGGCAGCAATGGCCGCGCAGACATATTGCTCGCAAGACGCAGTATTACCACCGCCGATTTCAGATACGATTGCCTTACGCCCGTTTGTTCGAAGCCATGAGGCAAGGGGAGTGAAGGAATCGGATACGTGATCGCTGGTGCATTCTGCGTTGGTACCGCTGTTGTCAGAGTCTAGGTAACGGTGCACGTCGAAGATGAGCTTGTTTGAAGAACCATCGGCGTCCTTTACAGTCAGAAGTGCTGGGCCACTGTTCTGGACGAAGGTTCCTGCAGAAGTGTAGTCGGTACCTGGGAGGAAGATGTACTGTGATGTAGCACCAGCTTTGCGGATGGCTGTGACAGCAGCTTGCACGGAGGTAGCCCAAGTTGACATGGTGAGGTCGTGCGGTTCGTTCATCAGACCAAAGCCGATGTTCTTCACTGCCTTGTAATTGGTAGCAAGCCTCGACCAAACGTCGGCGAACTGGTCGTTGGTAGGTCCACCCTGGCCGACAATCGCGCCGTTCCATCGAGCGTAGTTGTGCAGGTCGATGATGCAAAGTGCGCCAGTTGCCAGACAGGCTTGGACCAACTTATTGTAAGCAGAAAAGACAGCAGGATCAAGCGAACCGCCAAGTTGGTTGTTCACAAGATGCTGCCAACCAATAGGCAGGCGGAAAGTGTTGAGCTTATCGTCACTGATGAAGTGCTGCATCTGAGCAATGCCGTTGGCGCCTGGGTCCACGAACGACCCGGAGCAGGATCCATCGGTAGAGCAGCCAAAATCAAACCCAGCAATGTTGACGCCAGCGTAAGATGTACGTCCTGAGGAAGAGGAGCTCTGCGCAGCGACCGTTACAGCTGCAGGCTTCGTAGAGGATGCCGATGCGGCGGATTGAGCTGTGAGATTGTCAGTCTTGTTCGAAGGGTTTCTCGTCAGTACTGAAACTTACTAGAAGATCGATGGACTGTTACGAGCGTGGTGGCTGCGATAGCTGTTTTTACAGGTACGGCAGCTTTTGTCGTCCCGTCGGCAGCTTTAGTGGTACCAGCGGCAGCCTTCGTAGGCCCCGCAACAGCACCTGGAACACACTGGAAGTACCAATCATTTTGATATTGGCAATGATAACCAGAGACACATGTCACGGCACCAGTCCAGCCATTGCCACCACATTGCGCATAAGCCGCACTCTCGGCCGCAGTAGCACTTGCCATCAAGGCGGAGAGAACAAAAGAATAGCGAGTCATCGTGACAGCTGGGAGTAAATAGAATCGATATGAATCGAAGAAAGAGTGACTGAGGTGAGGTGAAGATCTTGCTGAAAGATTCGGTCCAAAGCAGTGCGTATATGAAGAAAGATGGTACAAGGAATATGCTGGCAGGCTACGTTGGCAGTCATTAGACTTGACACACCGTAGGTAGCTTGTGTTCTAGTATCGTCTTCTTTCGCAAGGCTATGCAGCTGCTACCCGTGTGCACAATTTCCGTGATTGTCTGGCATTGGCCCAGCGCATGACCGTGCGTTTCGTAACCGTAAGTAGTGGCCCGCAAACGATGCGCTATTCAGCAGACTCCAGATTGTCAAAGGAAATAAGCTTCCAACGGCCAGTGCTTGGAAAAGCTTGGAAACTTGCCAGATCCGCAACTCTCTTGGAACGGAATGATTTGCAGGGTCCTTGCGTTGAACCTTTGAAAATATTTGTCGAAAGATATCGACCACTTTAGACAGCAGCCGCTGAGATTGAGGCTCAAGCCGGCCCTTCTCGAGGTCGCTAACAGCGGCTCCTATTCCGGGCAATGCAGACATCGAGTCAACTGCCGAGATGGCCGAGGAAAGTGGCTTGGAAGTGTTCGTGGCTGCGCATGTCTGCGAACCGGCCGTGGTGCCCATCGCACACGCCGGTGCAGCAAAGCGCGGCTCTAGCAATCGGGTGAGGCGCTGTCGCTCTGACTAGACGTGTCCCGCGCACGCCAGCAGCTCGGTCAGAGTTGGCAATTCCTGCAACATGCGATGAACACAACTCTTATAAATAACATTTTCTTTATAGATCTTAATTCTACCCTTTGATATAGAAATGTACTCTAAACAATTTAAAATACAAACCTACTATATAAACTAGTAGAAAAGTATAAAAGTTATAAAGTGCGTTAGAGCTAAATATTACTACTAGAATAATAAGGTACACAGCCTAAAGTATAATCTACTTTATCTAAGCTCTTAGTACTTCTTTATTAAATATAAAAGAGTTAAAAATAAATCTAATTAATTTATACTATAGTAGAACTAGTAATATCTATATAAGTAGGATACTAGATAATAGGTTATAATCTAGATTAATAGCTAGGCTATAGATATTAATAGTACTAATTTTAGTTATAATAAAGAGAACTGCATAAATAAAAGAAGAAAAGTCTAGGCTTAACCTATAGAAGTTATATTAAGAATTAAGCTATACTGCATATAATATTAATTAGAAACTATTTAATAGAGGTAGAGAGATACTAGTAACTATATTTAACTTAGTAAGCTCTTATAATTTAGTTATTAGAAATAGAAGAAATATTAGATCTAGTAGTATCTATAAGAGCTCTATAGTTATTTAGTATAAGTTCTATCTATAATATATAATAGAGGTATACTTATTAATATAATTCTTAATTAAGGTTAATAAAGATATAGCTAGAGTTAGTAAGATAATAGTTTATTTTAAGCTCTAATTTTAAGTATTAGATTTCTTAAGATAGGAATAAAACAGCCTTTAGGCTATATAGTTCTCTAAAAAAGAAATAGAATCTTTATTAATAGAAGTACTAGAAACTAAATAGTAAATACCTATAATAAGATCTAAAGTATATAATTCTAATTAAAGTAGATATAGCTACCTCTATTACTATAATATACTTAAAATAAAGGCTATTATATAAACTAGATTAAGGTAATTATTAAGAATAAATAGTATATATTAAGAGATACTAAAACAATCTTGAATTAGAAGAGGGATAAAACACTTAAGAGTCTTGCTTTGATTACTAAACTTTCTAACTCAAATGCGATTGCGGCGGCACTCTTCACAGATATTGATATAGCAGTGGCGGCACCGCAGAATATATTTATGGTGACGAGCATCGCACATCTCGCACTGGAAACCGCGTCGAGGCGCACCAAAGGTTATGCGCTGGAATCGGCGAGAGTGCTCGCATTCGTGGTTCTCCTGCAATTCTGCAAAAATTTGGTTGAATCTGGCACGTCGTTGCTCAGGGGCTATGTTTGCTGGCGCATCTCGTTCAACAATTTCCTCTGCTCGCTCCTCGATCCGGTCAACGTCAGCTGTCTCACACTTGCAGTTCTTCCATTCAACTCCACAGACATAGCAAAACTGAGCGCCGCATAGACACCTGATCCTATCAGCTAAAGATATCAGTAGCCATGTTAAAGTACTCACGTTATATGGTTGCAGCCACTTCGAAGCTGGACGACTCGATTGCAAACTTTACAAGTCTGCCAGCCCAGGCTCACTGCCAGCTCCCGGGTCTGGCGGAGGGAGGGATCATCCGGGCAATCTTGGTCGCGATGATACTTGTTCATGCAAATGATGCATGTGTCCGTTCCACATGCCACGCAATCTGCCCGCTGCAGACTTAAGGTGATGTTGTTTGGTAAGATAAACTTCGCACAGTTGAGGTTGCTACAGTAGATTCGATGCGGAGTTGCAAACTCGATTGCAGCTAATTGAAAGCTTGCAAGATCATTGGCGTCCATGTGTTTAGCTACCATGGCGAGGGGTATGGGTCGTTTGCAGCACTTGGGAGGATATAAACCCTCATCCTTCGTCGAACGCATGAACAAGCTTCTCACGCAGTTAGCGCAATAGCGATGGCCACACTGAGTTGTGACCATGTTGGAGCGGAGCACCCGATCAGTACAAGCGACACAATGAAACTCCCTGGTCAGTTTTTTAATAGTCTCAGCTTGTCGCTCGGCGTAGTTCATGGACGGCCCAGCCTCGGTCTCTTCATCAGAAAACTCGACAACAGAGTGTGCTGTCATCGTGTCAGAAACTGTGGAAATCCAATTTTCGACCTTTTCTTCCGCTTGGGCTCTCATGGGCCGTGAAGGGGCTTCAATCTCAGGGTCATCGTTACTGAGCTGAAGGACAAAACGGCGGTCTGCGTGAGACTGGATCTCTTGCGCAGTAAGGCTACCAATAATGGTTTCGTCGGTGTGTACAGCAGTTCCCATACTCTGGGCAAACTTCTGATCGCCCAAGAAGGTTTTGTACTTCACAAGCTCTTCCTGGAAGCTGGTGAAGGCAACCTCAAAGTCTGGAGGATGATCGACTGGATGCTTCCCTTTCCCGAAAGTGGTCCTGAGACCCAGCTCTTCGAGTTGTAATGTTAGAGCGGCGAGCTCATCGTCCACAGCCCCTGGATGAGTGCTTTGGATAGGTATGGTACAAGCAGTCATCTTGTCGATATGCTTGGTCTGAGATGCTCGATTTTGAAGAAGTGGTACTTAGTGATAATTTCAGACTGGACAGAACGCAGGTGGCTCGACGTGCAGAGGGGTCGACTTTGAGGACACATCGGGGGACCTCATGCGCGGGGAAGCAATAGTGTACGTTACACTACAGACATGCCGTATTACCGTGAATTACAGCACATCCTGTTCTCGTTCACTGCAGCACCTCTGTGACAATGCTTAGAGGTACTGGGAAATAGCCTGTTGCACGGTTAACAGACATCCTTCGGTAGACGAAACTGTGTCGCGCTAGATATAGCTGCATTGTACGGAACAGCGCCTCAAGATAGTTATCCTTCTTGTTCCGACAATGACGAAAGAGTATGACTGGGAATTGGTTATAAAACATCACGTGTAAAACATATTAAGCCCTTTGGACAATACATCTATGCCATGGAATGCTCCGGTAGACTGTCTTGAGTGTGCTGTTAAGAGCTCGAACTGCATTCTTCTTCTGCTCTGAAATGATCCAATTGGACTGTGCAATCGAAAGATAAGATGAGAATGTGGAATGTTGTTATCGGAGGCGATCCTGAATATGCACGATGCCTTATTCTAACCGACTAGAGTAGCACTGAACACTATACGAGCGTAGGTATGAGCGCTCCTCAACATGGGTTCCGGTACAGACGCTCCGAGCACAAGACTGAAAGAGAACAATCCTTCCAAGGTCATCAAGTTTCGAAATTCAAAAGGCAAGATTGACGAGAATTGGTCAAATGGAGACGTCAGTCTGAGCAGTAGCACACAGAAAAGTGGGGGAAAACAGCCTAGACTCATAGCGGGGTAGGCCAGCCGGACCGACTCCCAAGTGGGCCGCGGGAACGACGACACTAATTGTACTTGCTTGTGGTTAGATTTGTTAACAGCAATTGTACCTATACTGCGTAGTGACAACAAACATGATGTCGTGTCGTGTGCTTGGATCCAGCCGTTGCACCAGCATTATTCTCAACGCACGACCTACGCATTCAGCGCGCCGCATTGCGAGACAACGTCGGTGGTAAGCACACGCGCAAAATGTATAACAATCTCTACATCTTTACATAAGATTTGCCTCCAATGTTTTAATCAACCTGCGTGCTGTTAACTGTATTGCCGGCTGCAGAAGATTAAGCAGTAACACCTGTGTAAACTAATAAATACGCCTTCTTCAAAGCTACTTTTGTATATTTGTTTTATATAACTTAGTAATACTATTATAAAAGTATATTTATTCTTTATACAGTAGTAGTATTATTAAAAATCTATTTCTTAGAGTTATATAAAGGCTAGTAAAAACTAGTATATAGATAGATATTTCTATATAGTAATTTTTTAGTAAAGCTATAATAAGACTATAGTAAATATAGTTAGAATAATAAATTATCTACTATATAATAGCTTATTCTCTAGTAGTTAAGCTAGATTTAAATAATTAATCTTATTCTCTTAGTCTTATTAATTATATTCTACTTCTATAGTATTTACTTACTGTATTAGTCTTATTTATATTGTTTTCTCCTCTAGGTTAGTAGAATAACATGCCTTAGTGTAGTTTCTGCAGCAATACAGATCTATAAGATAATTTTAAACAAGGCTGCAGCAATAATTAAGCGTACTAGTAGCGCAAAGGAGAGACTACTAAATGCATAATCTTAGATGAAGGGATAACAGCGTCTGCAGTAGTAACAAAGGATCTGCGCCTTAATTCCAACATAAAAACTGCGGCAGCAGCAGACAAGAATGTGATAATACAAAGCATAGGTCCCTGCTTCTGCTCTATGTTTTCGAGGACTTATATTTAAGCATCTTTGCTAGCAAGTAACAGCTTGGACTTTATAGAGCGGTGATGTAGTGTGCGTTACTGTCAATCGAGTAAGAAAGATGATTGATAGGTATAATGCTTCACATGCCGTCCACTAACCTTCTGCAACTGCATGATTCTCTCAACGTCCTACATTCAGTGGATATTGCCCCATAATACAGGGTACAAGAGACCTCTTCCTAGGTTTTAGCACACACTTAAAGGGACTACCCTTGTAGCAACGCCAGGAGCGGTCGACGGTGATAGATTTTATTGGTGCGACAGCACGAGGAACTCCCCGACAAGTCCGTTCCGTGCGTGCATTGACCGGCGGTGGAATCGAAGTGGCACCACTTCGACTTGTTTTGGAGGGTTTAGCGAGCTTCTCGCTTAACCCAGAAACCCGAGTGCAGTCTATCAGGCACATGTCAAACAATTCAGCCTCGTTTCCCAATGCCTAAACAAGCTCTAGGAATTGTTGGCCTTGTTAATATTATCCATTCTGTGAGTCATTCTTCCCTCGGCCTGTTCGAGGTAGGCCAGCACACGACAAAGCAACTAACTCGAAATCCATGTCACGGTTGCTTTATTTACGTCCTTGCATTCATGGATTCAGTGACTACGAATCACTACGTGCAATTGGTCGAAATGTTCCCAGCTGGTATGGGGACCACAAGAAGCCAAAATACGTCGCGATTCAAATTTGCAAGATGAAGCACGCAGTGTGCGCATATGCACTGGGACATCATCAAGGAGGGATGGTTCTTAGCAAGATTGACATCAGAGATGGATGGTGGAACTAAATTATGATACGGTCCTCTAGTCTGCCACTCTGCAACCTTTGGGCTCAGCTGAATAAGCTATGCGGCAAGAGAGTCTTCCGGCGGCATCCTGGAGGCACGGACTTTCGACCTCAGAGCTCTCCATCTTCCGTAACAACCACCACGTCGCAGAGCGAGCTTGCTGATCGAGTCGATTCCTGGATTTGTACGTAAAACAGCGATGAAGATTGACAAGCGCTACAGAGCAACTAATCATAAAGCTATGTGCTGGTTCTGAGCACTCCGCAATTGTTTTGGGAGCTAACGGAACACTTCCTCCGCACCCTTTTCGGATTCCCCTGTTCCACATATCCTGACAGTTATAGAAAAGCATGTAACCCCAAACATGAAACCCACCCAGGTTACAACCCCACTCTCAGTACACACCGAGACATGGGCCCGCCTAGCGTCTCTATCATCGTATCGTTAATTACAGCAAAGCGAGGAGATCAAGCACGCTCGTGTTAAGCTCCACCCCCGTTCCAGATAGATCTGTATATCGTACGAGACCATCTCTGGATGATTTGAATGGTACGTGTACGATGAGGCCGTTTGGCCGCGTCATTAGCTGTTGAGCTATAAAGCAATCACGTCTGCTTCGTCCTTTCAGAGCCTCAATAAGACACGAAAAGACACTGAAGTCTTCTTCACCGGCATCCAAACGTTCAAAATACAAAAATGAAGCTCTCCGCAATCACCCCCGCTCTGATCGCCGCAGGTGTACTGGCTGTTGACCTTCATGACGCTGCTTCGTCCTCGGACCTGCAGGCTCGGCAAGAAACAGGCTCTTACACTGTGCCGCAACTCGGAGCTCGAAAGAAGCAGGTTACCGATGCCGGGGCCACTCCATTCGATCTCGCGATCGCCATGCTTGAAAGCGACGACATGAACGCGCAAAAGGTAAGCATCCGTTTTCCAAGCACCAGCCTTGTGTGCAAGACTTCTGCTGATCACATTATCCAACATTAGTACGCGTACGGCGATAACAAGCAGAATGATTCTGCCAATTTTGGAATCTTCAAGCAGAACTGGGGCGTATTGCGGGCGTGCTGTAGCCGCTTCAAAGGGCAGTCGCAATCCAGTTGGAACGATGGAGCCGTTTTGAAGTAAGAAGTCCCGTTTGCAGATCCGCTGCAGTTGGTAAAGAAAGAAAATGCTCAGATTATGCAGCTCAAACCTCAAAGACGACGTTCAATGCTTGAAAGAGTGCCAGTCCCACTATGGACTCAACAAGTGGCTCGCTGGCCATCGCAACGGCGAAACCGGTTTCAAAGACTCAGACACCCAGGACATCAAAAGTAAAGATCCTTGAATTATGTTAAAAGGCCCACTCTGACGTGTCCCGCAGACTACATTAATGGCGTCAAGTACATCGAACAACAGCTCTTGACCCAGCCAGATGCCTTGACCAGCGATACTAGGTACTACATTTACGTTACGCCAATCTGAGTGGTACCATCAAGGAGGTGAATGCAAATTGTCTGTTCTTTGTGCCCGTTGTTCCCTGTCTCTTCCGATCATATATTATACACTTAGATAGCAATCATATTAAGCTTGCTTTCCACCCGAGTCTGTAATCTCCCAGTAGCTATCTTACTTACATCTAGTATGATAGGTGCCTATGATCAATCTATTTGCGATATGTAAGGTTCTAGAAGCGCTATACTCCAAACATCCTGCGGTGGTGGGAACAAGTCCCAACTGTCAAATACGGCTTGACCAATCGCTCCAGCACCCGTCTCTATATTTCCTGATGCCAGTGGTGCAGTAGCTACACTCGGTCTTGCTGGATTTCCGCCCTCTCGATTATCTTGAGTACTCTTCAACTCGTTCACCAATGCAATGGCATTGCCAGCTATTCCCCATACAGTTGCCATCTCCTCCAAAATAGCCAGACAATCGCCTAGCGCCACGTTTGCTGCTCGCGAAATATCTAGCTTTGTATCGTCGCGGTCAATAATATGTATCGTGCAAGCGTTCAGAAGAAAGTGCGCGACAATGAAGACAATGCACTGCAGTGTGTAGTGCATCTTATAAGTCTTACACAGGTTCATGATCTCGAAGGCGCTATCTCTGCAGATGACTGGTGCAGAGACAGCTATATCCTGGCTTCTAGGCGGAATATTGTTTCTATTGTCGGACAGATGTAGGAGAAACAGGAATGGTCGATGAACTAGAATCTGGTGACTGTGGTACGCCATACTTCACGAAACTGGTAAGTTACGTTCACAGTATTTGGATATTCAGACAACATACTGTAACAAGAGCAGGTGCGGTAACGGCCCACTTTTGGCCAAGTTCAGCTCCAAAGGGAGCGAGCATTTCCATGCATGATACTTTGCATGAGCGTTCTTCACAACGTCGGAAAGCTTGTTGAGGATAACACCGAGGCGCCGAGTATCTTGACGAAGTCGGATAAGGTCGTGCTGCCATATGTATCTTTGTAGAGAGTCAGTCTTTGAGGTCGAACAAAATGTTGCCCTTACATCTGGGAAAGTGTCTCATCTGTCAATTTCCAGAGGTCGACAGAACAGCGGAATGCGTTGAGCACGCTATCAGTATACGTTGGAGATCCTTCAACCAGCGTAGTCTCTCCTTTGTTCGTCGATACCGCCAGAACGCGTAATTTGATCTCGGCGGTACTGAAATCTGTGGGATGCAGAAGACAATTTCGACCCAAGCACGAGCCTAGCATTCTGTCCACAAGGACAAGAGCCCAATAAGCTATGACCCGGTTTTCAACAGAACGCGGTGATAGGTGGCCTGATGCGATCCACCTGCTGTAGTCACGACCAGCATGAAGGCCAATAGAGCCGCCTACTGTTGTTGCAATGCCTGTTCTTATAAGCGAGACACCCTCGAAGTGTAGCTTTAGATACATACCGTGAAACACCCACGCGCTATTCTCGTGCCCGCAGCTATACTCACGACAGGCTAGGAGACAAGCAGATTGCACCACTTCGACAGAGGGATTCCTAAGAGCCAATTCCATGACAAGTTGAGTAGCTTCAGCATGCGCTGAGTCGCTGCGGTCAACCCGATCCTCGTAATCTAGACGGCCAATACCATGCATGTTGTAAGTCAGAGAGAGTATGGACCAAAGCACCACTCTTCTCGCAGCGTCCTCTGTACTCGGAGGGTATGCATTCATGAAGGAATTTATACTGCATCCTGGCAGAATTAGGACGCACGAGTTTTGCCATTCCACGAAGAGGTCAAGATGATGACACATCTCCTCCGCATCTGGAAGCACACGCAGTGTAGCTGGCAGTTCTGCGATGTTGATTTGTCTCTGTGGCGCTGTGGGCAGTCTGGCGCCTGCAGCTGAGCTAGTTGGGCCCCTATAGTCCAGTTCACCGTGTTCGCCAATCGCGAGGCCAAAACTCAGACTGCCTAAGGTAAGTCTAGACCATTGCGGTGTCGTCGGGAAAGGCGTGCTTCCTGGGGGTGGTGGTTGCGACACCGTGGATGCTGCATCTTCGATATGATGTTCATTCCGGTGTCGCTTCAGCGATTTGGCCAGCGTCCTTGGTCGTGAGCATATGTTGAAGTTCTGTCACATGTTCGCTCACCTACGCCGGTCCATCTCCGAGTTGTACTGACAAGGTAGTTTCCTACTCTGACAAACTGAGCATGGCAATTGACCATCGCACTGTTCAACACTTAGCGGGAAAGGACCCCTCAAGATGAGATTAAAGCAGAGCGAGCATGCGGAACGGACCTTGCGCTTTCGTCTCTGGCACGAAACACATGCATATGATGTGCGTGCCGAACGACGACTTGTGTCTGCTCCTAGGTCTGTCATCTTTGTCAATTGAATGGAGTTCGCCGAAATGTATCAGAATAGTTACTGATACACATAAAGCCTCACAAAAATACAGAGGGAGGGTGATTGTTATCGGGCCGACAACAAAACAAAAGTGGAACCCTGCGATAAGAGATTGTGCTCCGCCCGGTAGGCAAACATGCACACGCAATGACCAATATGTACTACACACATCATGGAAAGCAAGTATTTCAGGGCACTACTAGTCAACTGCAACACTGGTTATGAACACTATGCTGTCAGCATCAATATAGTAAACACGCAAAGCAAAGCGCACTAACATAGATTTCATGATTCCGAGAGTTGTCAACGAACAAGTTAAGCAAGTACTGAATCAAAAACTTGCTTGACTTATTAGCAGGTTTGGTTCTTAGGTACTTAACTTGATCCTATACTACTCTAGAGGGTTGACTTGTAGTCTATTTAGTACTTGCTTAATAGTCTAATTAGTATAGACGCCTAGCACAGGCTTGAGGTCTAGCGTCTAAGCCTGCTGCGGACTACTTTATCTTTATCGTTTCTTTTTTAGCTAAGGCTCTGCTTTGTTTATAGCTCTGCTGCGAGCTTGATGTGTTAACTTATTTAGCACCTACTTTGTCTTTACTTAACTTATTTACTTGCTTATTTTTAGAGACAGGACTTGATAGACGTGACTTAGTTATTTGCAAACAAATTAAGTAAGTTAATCAAGTTGGCTTGCTTTTTGACAATACTACTGATTACCAAGAGTTTTTAATGCTACATAAATCTAGTATAGTGCTTATTTATAATTATTTATAAGCACCTTAGTCAAAAAGGTGATCAATATCCTCAAGCGACTTATTGGCAGTCTCTGGCATGAAAAAATAGCACATTACCCCGACAAAGAAGCTCAAACCACCAAACATGAAGAGAGCGTTGTAACCAATCGAGGCAAACAGATATGGGCTGATCATATTGCAAACAAACGATCCCAAGCCGAATCCTACCATACCAAAAGCACTACCTTTGGCGCGCGACTGTGCAATAAAGATCTCGTTCGGATACGTAAATGGTGCGCCCACTGTTGTGAACAAATTAGCGCTCGGGATCACTATACTGAAAAGAGGAATGGAGACTTACACCACATCAGTCCATACTGTGCCGACCATAATAGTACCAAAGCCACTGTTGCCGTACTGAAGTGTTTGGCCTTGGCAGGATCGGAGTCCGCATACTTGTTTACAAAATATCCGCTCATGCCAACAAAACACAGCACAACTGATCCGGTGAACGCGCCTACGACCATGGCCGGTCGTCTTCCTACTTTGTCTGATAACAGTGCACCAGGAAGACCGAAGAGGACTTGTGTTAGGATTCCAACCCCTGCAAGAAGTGAGGCGACGTCTCCTGACCATCCACCCGATGCGAATATCTGGATACCGTAGGTCGCAACAAGACCTGCACCAATGCAGAACTGATTCGAAAATTGAACGAATAAAGCTGTCCACGTGCGGCGTGCAGTGGAGTAGCGATCGCGAGCAAATAGCATTTTCAGATAGCTGGTGGAGGCATTGTTCTCACGTTCCTCCGTCAACGCTTGATGCATCGCCATAACTTCGTCTTCGATATTCTTGTTGTGCTCCGGATTGTTGACGTTGTTATCCTTGGTGAGGTCGCTCAGGACATTCCGCGCCTCTTCGAAAAGACCCACCCGTACCAACCAACGAGGGGATTCAGGTAGTATGAAGGAAGCAGTCGTAATCGTGAGGATAAAGACCGTCTGGAAAGCAATGGTAAACCTCCACACAAACTCACCGCTGTACTGTCTGGTCAAACCGTAGGATATGAAGAACGCTTGGCTAGCACCACATGCTGCAGCACTCATAGCTAACCCTATGGCTAGCCCTCGTCGACGCGACTTTGCGGTTTCTGCGGTCCAGTTGAGTCCCACAGTATCGAAGGCGCCGATGCATAGCCCCAAACACATTCGGCCTATCAAGGCCCATGCGAATGTTCTGAGTGCAGCGAAAACGACGAGAACAACAAGCGCGATGATGGCAGAGCTGACGATTGCTTTGCGCCTTCCAACCTTGTCCGAATAAGAGCCAACGATCAGGCTACCAACGACAACCCCGATATAGTACAGGGCGTTGATGGTACCAACGAGCAGCTGTGAGTGTGTTGTACCGTCGTCCAGGCCAACGGCACGAAGGTAACTAGGCAACGTCGAAATGGATCCCATCAGAGCATGATCTATGCACGCAGGTCAGGATTCATATGCTTTAGTTTTTTGGAGAGGTCCAACTCACTGTATCCCGAGAGCATCATGACGACACAGCCACAAGTTGTGACCCCATAGCGCATAGTAGCTGGGGATAGATTACGGAGACGGCTTTCGGGACGGGGTCCTGGTATAAAACGAGCCCATTGTGGCTGCGTTGAGCATCCTAGGTTGACCACTTCTCCAAAACCAACCTCGGGCTCCGGTGACCGCATTTTTTCCTTTTCTGGGGCGTGATTCATGACTGTGCTCGACTTATGGTGACCAAAAGTTAAAGAGGTTGATGGTAGGTTACATCTGCTCCCAAGTGAGGGATAGATACCACCACTATATACTTCCACGATCAATCAGCTGATGACAGGAAATCCAACAAATATGAATTATGGTTCCTATCATGTGTTGTCGTTGCAAAAGAATGGCTCTACGATGATGCGGTAGTGCGGGTTTGCGGGTCTGCGGAAGTGCGGAAGTGCGGTAGTGCGGGAATGCCGACTTGATGCAGGATGATTGGTCTGCTAGTGCACCGGAATCGAATTTCCAATGGGATCAGATAGGGTCAACCCAAGTCCGCACAAGCGGACTCATCTCTGTGACAGGTCCAAGTGCACTGCATGTAGTTACAGCCTCGATATATAACACGAATAGAACTTGAGAAATTATATTGTTACACCGCTGCGGTTTACTTCTCTCCACTTTCTTCCATTTCTTCTGATACCATGTCGACACAGTCTGTACATTCAGTGTCATCGGACTCTTCGTATGGCAAGACTCCATACAGATCTGTTGGACAAGATCCAGTGGAGCCAGTAAAGGTCGCGGTTGTTCAAGCTGAGCCCTCTTGGTACGCCCACATCCCTGAGAAATATCAAAAGTACGGCAATATTAATTGTGACGTACAGGTTTGATGTCGAAGCCGCCGTCAAGCATACGTGCGAGTTGATCGCAGAAGCTGGAGCAAGCGACGCCAAGTTGATCGCATTTCCCGAGCTTTGGATCCCAGGCTATCCGACATATGTCTTTGCGCACGACAAGAAGGCTGCGTCTAGGTATACATTGCAATATTATCGCAATTCTGTTGAGGTAGACTCGACCCACATGTTCCGAATTCGAGCCGCAGCTCGCGCTGCGAAGATCATGGTTGTACTGGGTTATTCCGAGCGAGACCGAGGGAGCCTTTACATGTCGCAAACCTTCATCGATGCCAATGGCGCAGTTCTGCTACACAGGCGAAAATTCAAGCCCACAGGATACGAGAGGACTATCTTTGGCGATGGGGTATGTTCAACTTGAGAGAACTCGGGAATATGCTAATAGTGGCGTTTTGTAGTCAGGCGACTGCACTCGTAACGTCGTACAGACGACCTTCGGTCGCATCGGCGGGCTCCAGTGTTTCGAGCATCTACAGCCTTTGCTGAAGTATAACACATTCTTCCAAGGCGAACAGATTCATGTGGCATCTTGGCCATGTCTATTTCCTGTGATTGGAGACATGCCTTTCTTCGATTCTGTCGAGTCTTGTCGGATGGCGTCGCATGTGTATGCGGTAGAAGGGGGTACATTCGTGCTTCTACCTTCTCAAGTGCAGACAGAAAAAGGTCTGAAAGCTAATGGGCTTGGGTCTGAAGCAGCTCCCGGAGACGTCGATGCGCCACATACCGCCGTTATTGGTGGTGGGTTTTCGGTCATCATAGGACCGGATGGAAGGGGTTTGACAGAGCCTGTGGACCCGAAGTGGCAGGGTCTGTTGTTCCAAGAACTTGACTTCAACGACATCTATGTTGCAAAGCAAACTGTCGATTGTGTGGGACACTATTCACGGCCAGATATTTTCAGCTTGCAGGTCAACGGCAAAGTAAACCGAGCCGTGGTTGATAGTAGATCTGAAGTACCGTTCCGACACGAGATAAGATTTCCGGCGTTGGAAAAGGAACTGTAAGCAAGGGCATCGTGTGATGTGGGGTTTTGTACACATTGATTAGGACGCTGTTAGATAAACGACATTAGAATTAAATTATCCTCTCTCTCAGCCATTATGTATTCCTACGAACTCCTTAGTTTAGGTCTACTATGTGAGAAGGTTTCCTGTACTGGAAACACCAGGGCATCAGCCTCTGGGTTTTGCGAAAATACGCTAGGTGACAGTGTTGAGGCGGCCATTGCCCAGGTCCACTGAGTTGACACAGAAACACTGTCATATATCGCTTCCTATGCCTGCACGTTTGTTCATTCCAATGCAACTGCTCAGATTCGTGTTGTCGAACAATGACACCAGGGCAAGTGCTCCCTTCATCCCGTAATCCTTGACATCACCTGTCAAATATCACAATATCTATTCCTCGCACATTCTGAACAATATGCTGATAGATGCGATCATCTACATTACTCGTAAGAGCTAAGGCATTTTCGCCCGGTGGGGCGAACAAGCGGGATCTGTGGACCAATTCCAGTAACTTTAGCATTCTATCATTTGTGTGCCAGGAATGTCCACCGGTGGGTCGACCCTCGATGTTTGCGACTTGACTAAGAACTCTCCGATGTTTGAAGAGCATGGAATATCATTGGTATACTCCTTCGCCCAACGTGATATCCAAGTGTACATATTCGAAACGAAGATCGCTCTGCTTCTCAGGCGAAACAAGAAGCGCTTCTGAGCGTGTGGCGGAGCCTGTAACCCCTTGAACACTTGCTTGGCTCTGTGACTAGTTGTCGTAGTATGGTAGAAAACAAGAACTGCTCAGTGCCAGTGCCGGGTCCATCGCAGGAGCTCAGACTGCTAGCTCGATGTGCAGACCGAGTACAAGCAACTTGCCCGCATACGCCGATCTCGTCAAACAAGGCAAAGGTTCTCTCTGTAAGGAGAGGGGCTACAGTATAGGTACAACTAGATTAGGTTATTCTAGCTAATATAGCTAACAGGGAGTTTAATACACTAAGCACGTTATAATACGCTGTGCTAGTAAAATCTACTGGTTGATCAGGGGCTACGTTCCAGTAACGCACGAATTCCTCGGTAGAGACCGTGGGACTACCCTAGCAATAAAGTTCGAGAATGCGCTGCGAAGACAAGATAGTGTTCCTGGAGGGCTTTGCGCATCCGAGCTCGCTCACTCTGTTATTAATGATGTCTTTAGCATTGTTGCGGCGATTAAGATCAGCCTAGTTACGTTGCATAATGCACATAGGTTCCGGCGCTTCATCGCTGCTAACGCTTCCTCTTGATATTGCACGCCTTCTGCAGGTCGCGAAGAGCGCGCAGCTGCTCCGTGACCCGCGTCATCTGCGGCAGATGCCTTGGCTCTGGATCGAGCGCCCAGTCGGGACCCAGGAAAGTGCTGCGGTTCCAACAAGACGGTGCTCGGATCACTATTTACTCAATTGTCCACGAGGATGCAACGCGCTCCACTTTCTTGTAAGCCAGCAAGATATTCGTTGTGTAGCATCCCGTCCTCTCCTCATTGCCTGATGACCCAGCACAGTACGCAGTATACTGGCCCGACGAGACAGGCGCGCAAGCCTTCGGCAGTGACATACTGTGGCTTTTGTGGTCAAGTAAAACTCAAGGGACGATAACGAGGCCGAGTTCCTTGGCACCGAGCCCGAGGTGGCATGCGGGACACAAGCAAATATCGTTGTCCGGACTGTCGGGCGGATGTAGACTGACTAAGCATGCCTGCGGAGCCGGACCTGCACGGCGCGGATGATGTGCTAGTTATCGCACGCGCAACATGCTTGGTCGAATACCCGGAGCCCGCACGAGGGGGGAGTTAGTCGATGTTGACTCGCTTATTTCGGGGTGTTGGGTGGCGAGGAGCAGCAGGAGGCGGCGTTGTCGTTACAGGCTCGTCGATGTCTGGCGCGAGATTGCAGTTGAGTGCGCAGCGAGGTGTTGAGAGTTGTTGGATGTAGGAGGCGACAGAGGCGGCGGTGCGAGTGACACATGTCGAAATGCTACGTCGAGCAAGGGGATCTCGAACGCAGCCGGTTATTGCGCGCGCTCAGATGCCAATGACTTCCCATACTTGTGTGAGAGGCTCGACTTGTCCTCGACGAAGGAGAGGAAAGCAGAGTCAGGGCCGAGGTGAGGTAGCAATACAAGGGAACCATGGGTAGATGTAGATAGCAGACCGGACACTGACAGGCAGCGGGTAAATGTGGGGCTGGATCAGCACTAATCTTAAAGCTGCCTGGGTCCTCCTATCCCAAGCCTAGCCATTGTTGTCAAGCGTCAATCCGTCAGACCATTACCACCGTTATCTGCTTTGTGTTAGCGTTCAGCAAAAGTGTCAAGTTTCTACGGTATCATAGTCATGGAACAACATGCCGGCAAAAAAGAACTCTCAGGTGCTGATCGGTCAAGGTTGGATCTCGCCCGTCGGAGTTATCTTCGATCAAACCACTCCTCCAGGTGCTGGTGCTGTCAGCTCGAAGTATCCAGCAGGCTGAAACCCAGCCGGCGCGTATGTCGATGCTTTTTCATGCTGATTGGTGCTTGAATCTGGTGTGAGTGTGCTGGATACAGTCAGCGTGAGGCTAATCGTACATATGTACTACACAAACGGCGATTCCGGACTGTGATAATGCGGGCGGCTATCAATAACCGCCTATTTTGGAGCTTAGCTGGCGCGTAAGCCATGTTTTTGACCATCTTGAGACCGAGTGTATTTAACAACACGTAAAAGGTGCTTTCTGTACGTGCGCTTAGCGAACGAATTTCTGATCTCGAACAACTCGAACGGACGACAACCCAAGATTTCGTGGGCACGAGTATTCCAGTAACAAGATGCCGTCGCTGGAGTCTGGCGAGCTGCCCCAACATGCGCATGTCTACAGCCTTTTGAACGGAGAAGTAGCAGCCGATATGAATTGCATAGGCCCCGCAGAGTTTGACAGCAACCTTCTGTCAACACAAGCCCAGCACCAGATAGTATCGCCCACGTCCAGTACATCTTACGAACGAGCTCCGACAATCGCATGGAGTGAAAGTCTCGGGTGGCACGGTAGACACTCTGGAGAAAGAAAAACAGTTGGGGCGATCTTGGCTTTGCTGCTGTCAGGTAGAGTTCCACCCAGTATCATTACAAGACAGCGATTGCTAACCTATGAGCCGTCCTGTGTAGCATCGCACATTTCGTGCTCTTTACACAGCTGGATGGTCATATCGCAGATGGCCATCTCGCTCCAATACGTCAATCGCTCGTGACAGCGTCTTCACTCATACTGGCAACACTATTTCGAGCAAGCTTGCTGGGCAGTGCCGGCATGTGCTTTGCTCAGATGCTCTGGTACACATTACGCGAGCGGTTATTGCCAATTTCAACAATTGAAGGGCTATTCCAAATACGGTCCAATCCATTCGAACTTTTCAATATCCACACCATTAGGCGTTGCACCTGGCTCGCTTCCTTTGCTCTGTACATGTGGCTCGTTCCAGTTGCGGTCACATTTCCACCAGGTGCTCTTACCATTGCCGCAACCCCTTTCTCGTCGATGGAGAATCTCAATGTGTCGACAATCAATCCTGTTATGGCAGATGACTTTGATCCATTTCAAACCTTTGATCAGTTAGAGCCCGCACGCATCGAAAATTTGGCAGGATCCAAAATTTCCGAATTGCTCTATATATACAGCAGACCGTAAGTTCTTCTGATTTTCCATCATGCTGAGTAGCCCAATGCTCACTCTGACACAGTTACACCACAATGTACTCCCCGCTGAACAGCCTTGCCAAGACGGTGATTATGACTGGCGAAATGGCTGAGACACCCAATCCGTACCCCGGGCGGAATAGTTCACACACACTGCACTTTATCGGGCCACAGATATCCTGTGAGACGAGGTACCTTAAACAAATCGTTGATGCTGAGAAAGGCACAGCGCGCCTGACTGGAGCTACTTACAATTACACAACTGGCGACTATACTGACCGGATCCGACTATGGGGCATCAAACAGCTTTGGTTCGGTATCGACACGCCCACCATGGAAACTAATCAAGAGTTCTCGATTGAACAAAAGAAAGTCATTGGTGCGCTTGGTTGCAAAGGCCCTAGGTCATGTCCGTTCCTTGCTATTGAGAACACCAATTCAACCTGCAGAGAGCAACTAGTAAAGTTCACAGCCACTTTCTTCTGGGTGAATGGGAACCGGCGAGTTGTTGTGCAGAAGGCCAAGCTCGAACCACAACCTCTTGCGATTGACGATGTCTATCTATGGCGAAACGGTACCACGTCGTTTGTGGCCAAGGCTGGGAGGTATGACTTACCTCAGATGCATCTTAGCTCGCAGAGTTGGGTTCCTCTGATTCGATCGACTATACCCTATTGGAACTCTTATATGATCCTAGACACCTTTGTGAGAGTCCTGTATTCCACGGAGAACCTAGGGTGTTCTGTCCAAACCTATCCTAGTATGTCAACATCGAGTTGGGAGGCGCCTAATGGAACCGTCCTTGATACCACAGTCATGAAATGCACAGAAGGGGTGAAAATCTACAATGTGACACCAGGTAAGGATTACTACAAGCTCAAACGTGGCTACAACCTCCTTTCAAGTTTAGGGGGCTAAATACCGCCCAGACTACACGATTCTCCGGGATTCACGACTGAACGAGAAAAGATTTCAAAAAGCATCGAACTCTAGCATACCCGATGCCCGGGAAGTGTATAGCTACCTTAGTATAAACGAGCACATGCTTAACGAGCTTTTAACAAACGTAACTTTATCCAGCATGGCCCTTGGTATCTGGAACCGACCTACCCTTGTCAATACAACGCAATACCAAAACACATATCGCTTCTCCCAACCGCTAGCTCTTGTGCTGCCGTACAGCCTGTGCCTTGGACTGGGCGTAGTGATGGTGGCACTGGGGCTGTACTCTTTGCACCAAAACAGAGTTGCGGTTGCGGACGGCGGCTTTCTGCAGATTGCAATGGCATCAAGCGGATCTACAGTAATGGCTGATTAAATTGCAAGGCAAGGCCTCACTACTCCTGCCCATGTATCAGAGGAGCTGAAACAGCTGCAAGTACGGTATGGAGAGCTTATTCTCAATGATGTTGACGGTCAGGTCTCCCTGCAGAGAAGGTTCGGATTAGGTACTGATGAACAGACAGTAGCAATAAAGAAGACTAAGTAGTAGAGATGTGTTTACAAATCATGTATGCGCTATGAATTTCAATACATGTCGATTCTACTACTCAGCTAGTACTGAGATCTTTTTTTATATTTCCTAGTATATCTTATGCTCTAAGACAGTAAAGCAACAAGTATATAGGTCAATAGAAATCTTGCTTTCTTCAAGTAAAGAGATTGATTGAAGAGCTCTGTATTACCTCTTATATAAGCGTATAAGTAAGACATCAAAGATAATGTATCTAATAAAGTCCTCCTAGCACGCTACAGAAACATTTTCTCTGGTAATCTGTGTGTTGATTCTTGGCAGACTTTAGCAGAATACATGTGATTGGCGGCGTATATCAGATTGTCGCGCATCTGTGAGCTTAAAAGAACTTCTGGATATAGGTGATAAAGGGCCGAGCATTGAGCCACGGTATTACACAAGCCGGCCGACATCTCTGGCATGATGCTCGGCAGATACCATGCTCGTATCACGAGATCGTCATTCAGATCTTTGGACGAGTGTAACGTGCGTAGCAGCTTCGTGCGGTAAGCTGCCGAAGAGGCTGCCTCCAGCGTCGCGCACGACGATAGTCACTTTGGAAAGTAGCTCGAAGCTTCGCATGTCTGCAATATGTGGAGCAGACGTTTGTACGATGAAGCCTTCGTAGGGCCCATACCGCGTTGTTGACTTTGGCACGCGTGCTCTGGCAGAAGAATTACGCCAATAAAGAGGTCTTCGTTGTACCCATCGCACTTAGCTGTAGCTTGAGCGTTATTTTTGCCAGTAAATGCGACATGGTCCATGGCGACGGCCTTCTGAGATGATGACTGACCAGCCTCACGAGGATATCTGACAAAGTGGACGTTGCGATGCGCGTTGCTATAGGTGTTGGCATTAAAGGGAAGATATCAGTTTCTGGCTAGACAAATAACTTGATACAGGCAGAGAGTAGCTCGGGATTAGAAAACAACGCAGTAGTGATAGGGCAAGTGATGAGGTCATTGTACCGTAAATTAATAGGATCATACAGAGTGAAGTGGAGCGAACTCTATGAAAGACTGACTCACATCATCAACCTCGGCCCTATTTGCGAATCTACGTGGCTAGAAGGGCATCTTTTGTATTCAGATCTAACGGCTGGGTCAGAATTTGAATATCTCAGGATGTTAAGTAAGACTGTATCCCAGAATGTTGGTGGCAAGATGATTCTGTAGGTTTGGATAATGAAAGCGTGATCTTGCCCAGCTTGTCTTTCTTGCAGGGGTTTTTATCAGACAATACTAGTGCTGCAATTAACTTGTCGTCAAAAGATTTATAGCAAAAATTTAATGATAGACATTTGCATTGATGTGTCCGAGCTGCAACCTAGAAAAGCCGTGGCTAGATCAAGGCCATTGGAACTCATGATTGATCAGGCTAATCTTGTAGAAATAGAATCGTGGGTGCAGTGGAGTATGGCAACATTGTTCCATAAGGGTAGTGGTTACAGCACAGCTATAGCCAGAACAGAACCATCCCGGCCAAGAAGGCTAACATGGACCTTGATGCACCAGATATACCTCGATAAGCCGTGCCAGTAAACTCTTCTGATTGATTCGGGACTTCGGATACGTCGCCTGGAGAGGCTTCTTCAGTCTGACTTGGCCCGTCTGGTCCGGCAATCGACGCCTCATTGGTTGGGACTGAGGCTGCACCGGCCGCAATCGCATCTTCAGCCCCAAGTTGGACATTAGTAGAGGATCCCTCGGATTCGGCTTTTGTTCCAACCCTATAGAAGTTAAATTTCAAATTCTAACATGCGAGAATAAAGAGAGGCTTTTCTTACGGTGTTACGTCAAGTTGTGGAGAACTTTGTCCATTTGGATTCGACGGCGAGGCAGCTGCTGCTACTACATCGAGTGCTGCAACAGGAACCCCGCTGAGTCCAGCATTGTTGGATGGTGACATTGGAGGTCGTTCCGGTCCGTTTCCGCCGGGCGGTGGCGACGACGAACCGATCAGCGAGAGACTTCCACTACCACCTGAAGATGGCGAACCAATCGACGGTCCGCTTCCACTACCTGAAGATGATCCAGGAGGTCTTGACTGAGCAGAACTTTGTTGAGAGCGCCCTGATGAAGTTGCTTGTGAAAGAGGTAGGGATACTGGGGATGGGACCATAGTCAGGGTGTAAGTGGTTGATTCCAAGATTGAGAATTGAGTCGTAAAGATTGAAGGTACAGTCTTAGTGTCGGGAATGACGAAACAGTCTTCAATGGGCGTAGAATTGATGCTCGGGGTCGGAGATATAGTGATGGCAGTGGAGTTGTATACTGGGTATGTGTTTGCATACCCTCTTGCAACATATTTGCTTTCAGTATCCCCTGTCGATGTTTGGTAGGCTGTAACAAAAAAGGTACGTGTGTTTGTGATATACTCCGTTGATGTTGTTACCCCCGAAGTAAAGGTTGAGGTGAATTGTGAACATCTAGGGCTACTCGACGAGCTTTCGTTGTAGACATTAGCAAAGACAATGCCTGGTTGTAGCAATAGAAGGTAGTATATAGCTTGAGCTTTTGAGAAATTGAAGGGCATTTTGGCAATCTCGCTGATTATTATTCAGGTAAATGTAAAGCAGAAAGTATCCTAGTGCTGCTGGAGCTTTGTGTCCATCGTAAGCAGATACGCTCCCTCCTTAAGTGCGCTTGCCATTCCACTATACCCCGCTCTTGAGATGAAATCAGCCATCCAGTTTGTGGTTCAAGTTTGTGACCTAGTATGGGCCAGATGTGTACAGTTGCTTGGCACCGGGGTCATATTCCGGTGGTACACACAATCGCCAGTAATTCCCTAAAGCACGCATTGATAGAGCTCTTGGCTCCCACAAGCCAGCGGAAGACAAAGAAAAGCATTCGTGCGAGTAATTCCTGCCGTTCACTCCACCGGATCGGGACAAGTGTTCAGCCCTGCGGTGGTTGGTACCTGCATGATTGAGCGGGGGGCGTTTTAGCTCGTGCTTAGTCGATTGAAACATCGCCTACCAGAAGCTCAGGCTCCATCATATATTCCCTCGCTGCGTTTATCATAAACTTGTCGTCTGTGCTATCAACATGAGTCGAAGCATAACTTCTCCCGGCCCGCTAGTGGTACCAAGTTCCGGAACATGGATTGGAAATGATGGCAGCTGGTCAACGTAAGACTCTTTATCATATACGATTGCATTTCTTTGGTCTAGCATTGTGAATGACTTTGCGCAGATTCTTTGTCCGGGTTGGCACACCCCCGCAGCCATTCCAAGTACTGCCAAGCATAAGTGGACAAGCCATATATGTTCCACTAGACGAGGATTGCGCACCTGAGCGCATGAATATCACTGACTGCGGTGGTAAGCGTGGTGTTGAAGTTTTCGAGTCGCGACAGAGTCTTGGATATCAAAAGAACAAGTCCTCGACTTGGGAAGAGGTGGGGGTATATCGCATGGGTCTTGGAGCGAATCTTGGACTCACAGGCATTGCACAATACGGACATGACACTATGAGCTTTGGTTTAAGTGATAATGCGACTCACGCGGAAAATGCAGTCATTGCGGCATATGCGACACCGGATCTTTGGGTTGGCCAAATAGGGCTGAGCTCAAGCATGATCTTCATGAACGAAGAAAACCAATCGCCTTCGTTGCTGCAAATATTAAAGTCCAATGGAATGATACCGAGCTTAAGTTTTGGATATCAAGCTGGATCTTCAGATCGTAGGTGTCTTTGTCGCATCGGGAATACGGCTAATAGCTGCAAGGCTTCACAAGGGTCGCTGGAAGCTTGACGCTTGGAGGATACGACCGATCGCGTCGGTCAAATGTGACGCTTTCTGTCTCTCTTAATCCAGATGTTGTCGTCGGAGTACAGTCCATCAATATCACGTCCGTCAATGGTACTTCAACAAGGATCCTCAGCGATGGTATCAAAGCAACCATCGATAGTACTACTCCAGACATGTGGTTGCCAACCGCGGTATGCGATGAGCTCGCCTTAGCCTTGGGGCTCACATACGTGGAAGTTGCAGATCGTTATGCTGTCACTGATTCTGCACGGTCTGCCATCAGATCATCTCCACCCAAGTTCAGCTTTGTGATTGGCACCTCAGCGACGGGAGGCTCGACAGTCAGCATTGACATACCATATGGAGCTTTTGATCTTCAAGCCGCATTTCCTATATTCAGTCCTCCGGCCTACTACTTTCCACTGAGACGAGCTGCCAATGAGAGCCAATTCACTCTAGGAAGAGCATTTTTGCAGGAAGTCTATCTGAGCGTCGACTGGGAGCGAAGCCGTTTCAACATCAGCCAAGCAGTCTTCAGTAGCCCACCACTTGCGCAAGATATCGTTACCATCGAACCGGTCGACCAGCTCGGACAGTCAACTCCCAAAGATCAATCAAGTGGTAAGAGCAAGCCGCTCTCTGTAGGAGCAATTGTAGGAATTGCTATTGGTTCACTAGGTCTCATTGTTCTCGTATGTTTGGGGTTGTGGAGCTATTTACACAGGAAAAGAAGAAGAAAGCAAGAACGGACGCAGACCGAACCTCAAGTCGATTCACCAACAGATGAGAAACAAGTTTCAGGAACACGATCAGAGATCTTAAACAAGCAAAATCCCGGAGCAGGAACAGACCTCGAGCTTGAAGGCCAACCAATTAAGGAGATGTACTCTCCATATGAACATAATGGACGTTCGGAGTACAAGAACGTGGGGCACTTTACAGAGCTCGTTGAGGCAGACTCCGTGACGCCGATGCATGAGTTGCCTGCGACAGTCTCTGAGCTCCCAGCATCGGAAGAGCACACACGGAGGGAGATGTGATTTGTGTTTTTACTTATTCATATGCTCACCTTACGCGTGCATACTCGGACTTCTCCACTGGTTGAAGGAAGGCATTTGTTTTCGGAGGATATCATCTAACGTAGATCCCCGATTTGGTTTTGTGAAATAGCTATCTATACCAGAATTAAAGTATTCTTTCATGTTGGTTTGCTCTAAGAAGGGGTCAGAGTAACACAGACGAGAGGAGAATGGCTTGTAAAATTGTATATGTAGTTTAAGCCACGATAGGTGCTCAAAGTCACATGATTGACGATGCCGTGTGGCTTCTAATCTGTTCAACAATGGCATTTGTATGTCTATGAAGATGGGCTCAAGGATGACTTTGATTTCTATATTTTCTCTTACTCCCTCTACTGCCTCTTGGCTATCTGTTGCTATTGCCATGTTATTGACGCACTCAAGCTTTAACGCTATCATCACTTTTTCGATGGTTCTGTTGTGTTCAACAGTCAGGACATTCGCTGCGGCTGCTTGCTGCGTTGCTTCTGGGAATAACAAACGCGCAGGATTGCGTCAAGTGAAGGTTCTGAGGCATAATCGCGTGGCCGAAAGTGTGCTGTCCGCGCTGAGGCGGTCGTCGGTGCGACATATTTCTGGCAGTAATTGCAGGCGGTGTGTCTGTGCGCAAATCCTGCCTCATCGATCGGGGTAGTACTTCGTACCACCAGTACCAGTATCCATCCTGCCTATGCTCGACCTGAATGCTGTTTTCAGCCTCTCAGATGTCAAGGACCGTTAAGTTTGTAACAACGCGTATGCACATGGCCTAGTTCTCTCACCGGCGTCCTTGGCGCGCCACATCACACTCCGCAATGCAACAGCATACTCAAGAGCGCATATTGTTCGAAGCCATTCCATACCAAATCAAACGGAGAACAGACTTGCCCGTATAACATATAGCCTCGTGGATTAGATAATTCGGATTTGCAACTTGACTGTGGAAACCGAAGCGGGGTGAGCATTTTCAGGACGAAAGCCAGGCAAAGGATTGCATTCTTGTCCCAGACAAAAAGCCAGGGCAGCACTTCCGGCACCAATAAGGGTCCAACTTATCGTAGACCAGGTGTGGGGTGCCATCTCGCCTCCTCATGTTGATTAGAGTACCATTCAGGCGCATTTGGTCTTCACCGATTTGCACATTGCGGGAATTAAGCTCGGCGATCTTTTAGAGGTTAGATCGGCCGCTTCAAACCACAGCTAACGTAGAGACATCATAGAGCTGAGTCTTGTGTTGTACTGGTGTACATTGAGAGACCTTTGCATAACTAATTGTTTGAAGCCAAAAAAGGTCTCTCCTTGTTGACCCGCGCTCTCAGCATTTCTGGTGTCGGTCCAAAATTTGCTGTTGTATTCTGTAACCTCAGTACTGTTCATTTTCCCTGGTAACGTTGGCTGTTGTTCTTCGACGACCATCACGATCTGCTGCTTAACGTCTCCTGCATTCACCCGGTGGAAGTGCTCGGACGCATTCTGAAACAGCTGTTGAGATTAAGCCACTCTATCTCGACCAACAACTATTGGTCTTGAAATAGATACGATTCTTTTTAATGAGCCAATTTGGGCTGTGAGCTGCAACTTTTGATGGACGATGCGGAAGGCCGACATACCTCATACAACCATGTTACAACCACCGGGGGATTGACATTGATGGGATACACATATATTGAATCGATCGCGTCGTTCAATGGGAATACCCAGCCCAGCACACGATGCGTCCACCACACATATACTCCATGACGCTTTTGGGAGCTGGTGCGAATGCAGCTATGCTCCATGCATCGCATTATTCTGGGACAATCAACACTCTGAGTCTGGATGGAAACGCATTGAGACTGGTGGGCTCGATAGGCACCGGTAATAAGATGCCAAGCTGGATCACCTATGACAGTGTTGGAAAAGAAATATATGTCCCAGATGAGGTATTTTACGGGGCGTCTCCAGGGAATCTTGCTTCTTTCTCCATTGGTAGCGATGGCGCGTTGAGTGCCTCTGGCAAAGCTCCAACAGCTATGGGCGTTGTAGCCACATCTCTGTATGGAGGTGCAGATGGCAGGTCATTCATCGCAAACGCACACTAGTCCGTACGCCACACAGAAGTTGTATTAGTCTTGCACTGACAATACCAGCCAAACCAGTCAGATTTCGACGTTCAAACTTCCACTCGCAAACGCTCAGCCTCTGCAAACGATCAAATATACTATGAGCGGCCCGGGCAAAATTCCGAGTCGCCAAGACGCTCCACATCCACACCACGTCTTTCCAGATCCAACAGGCGACTTCTTGATCGTCCCAGATCTTGGAGCAGACCTCATTCGTATCAACCGAGTTGACCGCAGCTCTGGTAAGCTCACTGAATGTGGAGCAGGGAAACCAGTTCCAGGAACCGGACCGCGTCACGGCACGTTCTGGGGCACTGGAACGAATACGACACTTTTCATCGCCAATGAACTGTCCAACTCGATATCAGGATGGAAAGTGAATTACCCATCAACATCCAGCGGATGCCTCACACTATCTCTTCGGGACACTTTGACACCCTACCAGGGAAATGCAACTGCCGTAGCCGGTGCCAAGGTCGGCGAGATACACGTCAAAGACAACTTCGTATACATTTCGAACAGAAACGATAAGACTTTCTCAGGCAATGATTCGATCACACAATACACGATTGGCGCAGATGGGAAGCTCACTTGGACTGCAAACACAAGCAGCTTTGGCACGTACCCAAGAACGTTTGACATCAGCAAGGCGGGCGACTACATTGCTATTGGCGATCAAACAACAAGCAATGTTGCAGTCGTGTTGAGGGACAGGACAACAGGTCGCCTAGGAAACCTGTTGGCGAGTCTACGGATCGGACCTGTAGGCACACCGGAGAACGAGGATGGTCTGAGTGCTGTGGTGTGGGCAGAGTAGAGGCATGGGATGTATATGTAGCGCTATAAAGGTTGGGTATATAGGTACTTAGATGGCTTGTGTGACCCTCACATTAAATTAAGCTACGGCCTCCGACGCGTTGATAATGATGTCTGATGCAGAGCAGCTCTTGCCATTTATTGTATCACAGGTCCTCTTGAACGTGTTCGATACACCCTTCACAGTGACATTAGTGTTGCTGAGATTGACCGTCTGAGTCAATTTGAGCTCTGTATTTTGTTAGCATTGCATTAATGTCATTTAGCATAGGAGTCCAACATACGATACAGGTACCCATCATCATAGTCGGCCAACATAAACTCGTAGCTAAACGATTCAGGGTCGCAGGTGAGTTTGTTGATCACCTCGCCGTTCAGCGTGCCTTGGAAGTGGCAGGTCACAGGAACGTTGTCGGTGAACTGGCTGTTGGCGTAGACACCAGTGACTGTTTCGGTGCGCTGCTTATCGGAGCCGCCAGTAGAAGAGATGGTGACGTTCCACCCGCCGTAGTCGGCACGTGGAACCACAGATGCGGTGGTAACGGCAGCCATAGTGGCGATGGCGGTAGTAATGAAGAGCATACTGACTGATACGAAGACGTGGAGGGTAGTGATGAGTTTGATGGGGACAACGACGCAAACCGCAAGACTTATGTAGGCTTTCTCGTAGTCAACAACGAGTAATGGTGCCTGGACATGCATGCTCTGTAAAAGGGTAGAAACTAAATTTAGAAGATCTTCAACGCAACAATGACACAGCATCAACATTACCTATCGAGTCTGCTGTACAGTCCCATAGGAAATCTCCGACCCACTTTTGTGGAGCCGAGCCGATTGTGCCATACTCATCCTCGCCAGCGTAAAGATTTGGAAATATCCGAAGCGTTGCAATAATTGATACTGAGCCACGATCCGTGCACTCCCACCAAAAAAAAAGCCTTGTGACAGGTTGATATTGCGTCGGCAAAAGCTTGATTCCACGGCTGAGGTCGAGCAATTCTACACCGGCGGCGATTTCTACCCTGCACGGGCCGTGTTTGACCTTACGAGAAAGGGGCCCATTGCATTTCGTCACATCTCGTATACTTGAAGTGCAGCAGGAAAAAGATGCGCAGCCAAATGTTCAAGGTGATCTCCCGAAGGAGGTAACAAGCGGGGGTTATTCCAAAGTCGCCATTGCTCAGCTACGACATACTTCACTCGAGGCAGCCTGTTACGTGCTTTTTTAAAGAAGAGGATGTTGGTGTCTAACGCAAGCAGTGACGTGGAATCGTCCACCATAGCTCATTGTATCCAGCCCCTTCTCACATCCTCAACTTGGTTCCTGGAGATTTTCACTCGCCTTGAACTGTGGTATCCTTCTTCGGAAAGACCTTGCTACTCAGATCCAACACAGGCAGAGGGCACGGAATGCCGACTGCCTCACAAGCCGTCAGGATGGCCAGGTACCAGCCACAGACAAGGCCAATAAAGCCAAAGCCCCCAGCAATATGTAGCAGCTTCTCGATATGTGCGACATCGGCTTCTGTTGTCGCGAAACCCACTCGGAAGTCTGCGGCAGCGATAAATGAGAAGAGCATGATCAGGCCGAAAAATGTCAGCGTGAAGAAGACATTGACGCGAAAAGTGCCCATAAAGAAGACAAAACTTGCGATCGCCCTGGTGCATGGTCAGTAATCTATTTCACTGATGTTTCTTTGAGGAGGAGACTTACATTGTAACATTGTGGAAGCCTTGCGAAGAATTATATGCCGCGCCGTTGGCACCACCAAGCTCAGAAAACGGCGCAGTGGTCTGATGGATAGGGTCTTGGGTGTATGCGAGACTTCCCCAGTGGCTGCCGTAGATGATGAACACTGCCATGGGAAACGCTATAGAGCACCGTCAGTCAAATGTTGTCTAAGATGCAAGGTTGCACGTACTGTTGCCGAGAAGGAACTCGGCAATGCCGGCGAGGTTCATTGCGATGCACCCGAAGAAGTAGTAATCGCCGCTAAGGCCAATGAGACTTTGGGGCGCAACCGCGCCTTGGAAACCGCAAAGGATCAGGATAGTCGAGGTGTATGGGATGAGAAACCCTATCAGGCCGAGCAATGTTGGATTACCTGGCAGGAAAATCAGCATTTCGCAATCCTAGCCGTAAAACTCTCATGTCATACCAAATCGTTTTGCAAAGTCACCGCGGCGAGGTGCCGATGGCTGGAAGAAGAGACGCTCGTATTGCTCCGGGCTTAGCTGGACAGTCATCTGGCGACTCAGCGTGGCACCGTTACCATTCATGGTCTGACCGCTGTGTTCTTGCATCTCATGATCAATCTTGTGTGTGTGTGACATAATTACAGGACAGACGAGGGTGACTACGTATGGCCTAGGTGTAGTTGAGATGAAGGTGAAGGCGTGGGGATAGGATCTGTCCAGAGAGAGTTGATGTGGCACAAGGATTTATGACACAGGGCGAAGTGGGTTTTACGGGTTCTACGAGACGTAGCAGCGCGCAGCAGGATACGACGAGAACGGGTCATGTCGTCGTCATCTCCAGAGCCTACCGAGGCGAAACGCCGCTGGACTTCCCCAGACCCCAAGTTCTCCGCACATTTTCTCCACATGGTTGATCTGTCTCGGTGGAGGCATTTGGAGGAAGTGGGCCTCGTTCGTTTGTTATAAGACGATGGTTGGTGGAAGCGGCTATTGCAACGGCAGATCAAGCTCTGTTAAGCTCCGGCGTGGCGTTCTGAAGCACTTGAGCCGCGGCTCGGCAGGCGCTACGATAGAAGTCTCACTTGACAATCCAATTCACGACGCGATTGTTTGACAAATGAAATCGTAGTGTGAGAGTCAATGTTCTCGAATATTCTAAGATCCACGCTTCTATCAGTAACTGTTTCGCTTGTGCTTTTGTCTTTCTTCAACGTAGCGGTGCTGCAGGCCGGCCAGGCGACGTCATTGCAAACTTGTGCTGTTTAGCGCAGCTGCCTTGGACCCGTTCCGCGGACTACGAAGCAATGCGAGAACAAGATCGTCCCTTAGGAATGAGAGACAAACTGCTACTCTAGTCATTGTAAGAAGCGTATTGACCTGTAGCTCGCTTTCCGGCTTTCTCTCGATTGCATGAAGCTTTATCTAGCCCTTGCCTGATTTTTTATCGAATGTTACGAATTAGACCTTGTGGGCTGCATATAAAGTCCGCTAGTTCTCTCTTTACGAAAGGAATTACGCGGAGCACTCGTGCTGATATTCGCCGTGGAAAGTCTCAACCTTGGTACAAGCGTACAGATGATCTATTCTATTGCTAATCAACAAGGTAGCTATGTGCACGACCGCGAGTCTCGCTTCTTGGTAGCGTGTTATAGTCGGGCGGCAAGCTGCTCGACGTAGAAAGCTTTTTACCTTCTCCTTGATTCAACTTCCAGCACAACAAAGTGTTTATATTAACAGCCTTTTCACTCCCGCAACTCTCTTCCTGTTGCAAGTATCCGCACACGTTCTTTACGATTGCCCCCCCCCCGAACAACTCCACTTCTGAAGCAGAATTAAACAGCCGTGGAGAAAATCCAACCCGATAAATAAAACCACATGATAACAGCACATAGCCTCATGAGTGTACATCATACATAGCTACACAGCACCACTTTCACTATCTCATTATATGGTATTATAGTACATCGCGAAAGAAAGATGTGCATAATCTGCACAGCACAACGTCACAACAGGGCTCACCATAGACAAGAACCTCGCGTCTTGCAAGACCAGAAGCCAGTTGTGAGAAATGCTATGCCCATAGAGTAGAGAAAGCACAATCGAGGAAACCCGCCTCCACTCCCCTTCGAATCCTCTCTTCCATCTTTAGCAACAGAAAGATACTCTCCAACCCGCTCGTCATGACGACTGAAACATTCCTGCCCCAACAAGCGCCATTGCAAACGCAGCACCGCAAAGCGCCCAGATCCCGCTGTCAACACCATTGGGGCCACGCGCTGCCACCCACGCATCGACGACCGCGACCAGTACCCACGCCAAGGTCAGGGCACCCATTTCCTTGGTCTTCTTTTCGCGATGGAACCACAGCAGCGTTAGAGCTGCCGCTACGTCGCGGATCCCGAGAAAGACCATTGATTTTTCGTTGATGGCGTGGGCTTCGGGGGAGGTGGGAACGATGCCGAGAGAGTTCGCGGCGGTGGTGGGCGAGATGAGAGCGAGGAGGCCGAGGCTGAGGATTGTGGTTGAGAGGCCGAGGCCGACTTGGCGCCATGTTGGTTGGCTTAGTAAGTTGTTGGGGAAGGGCATGGTGAAGTGGGTGCTGTGGAGGGTGTTGTAGCGGAGCTGGATTTGGGAAGACTAATCAGAATATGGGAAGTGTGGAATTGGATATGCAGAGGCGGACTATTTGTAGACGATGGAGCTGGCGTATTTATGCACTCACTTGCTTATCAACGTTCGGACATGATGGTCGCTTCTCCGACTTCTCCGCACTCGGCGCCGATGCCTTCATGGTCGAGCCATTCTTCACAATAATAGCTGATTACTCACTATCCTAACTTTGGTAATCAACATAGAAAGAAGCACGCTTAAGCGTCTTGAATTGCTAGAATTCAGAAACCAGCTAAGACAAAGACACGTGTCTACGCCGACAGTGACCAAGACTCCAGGCGCAGGAAGGTGTAAGATATTTGCAGGACTTGCCCGCAAAAGTGATGGCTGGTCCTGTTTTGCGTGATCGTGCTGGCGATTAGGATACTTGCGGTTTGTGGTTGCTTGTGGACAGTATTAGTCTAGTCTTCCGCTCCATTCCTGCTGCGTATGCTCACCCACGCAGAAGCTCTGCACCTTAAATGACCTTGAACTCGCGGATGGGCAGCGAGGAAACGAAGCTACGAATTGCTCGATAGCCGAACCTAGAAGATCTGGCCCTGTGGGAGGAGGGGCAGTCAATGCTCGGATAGATACGCAGTTCAATCCGTCCAATACGCTCATACTCTTCAGGAGAAACTTGCCGCAATACCAAGCCCAGCCACTCCCCGCGGCTATATCCAATGAATACTAACGAGACCTTCTCGGTAGCTGTCCTCAAATCATAGTCTGAACAAAAGTGAATTTTAAATAGATCTGGCCATGGAATCTCTCCAGAACCAATGTCGATGCGAGCCTCGTAGGAGGATGTGCGCCGGAACAAAACTGCTGGGTGGCTACGGCCCCGAAGCACTATGCTAGCACCCGTGACGCTGCCCAACTGTGCGGGACCTACATGCTTATACGTGGCGTTTGTTATTGTCGCGGAGAGCGTGATCGGCCATGCGAACCAAACTTGACCGCTTACAGACGCCCAAGACCATGTCGGAACTTTGATCTCAGGTCTCGGTAATGGATCTGCCACATCATCACACGCCCAAAGCATATCTTGTAGTATCGTCTTCTTCCACATTCCCGCAATGTATTCGTCGTCCGGGCGGGATTGCATCATTCGCGTGACAATAGCTGCCAAGGCCGGCAATTTATCTTTGACGTACGTGATACTGAGCTGAGAGTAGGCGGATACGAGCTTTTGCCAACCCTGTGCTGCGTCGCTCATCGGCTGTTTTATAGGGCTGTACATGCCTGTGCCGTTAGGCGAACAGCCCTCGTTCGTCCAGTCGTAATTGACATGCCCAGATTCCGACTTCCACATGGAATTACACTCCCATATGATTTGCGTCCCAGTGAAATGCACGACTCGCGAAGATACGTGCCGCTCTTGGAAGACCCAGGCGCGCTGCAAGAGCGGGCTTTGCCCAAAATAACGCGCTGAATAGCCTTCGGGCCATTTTTTCTTGGGCATTTGACTCACATACAAGTTCGATCTACTCAGTTTCCTCGGGAAGAAAGGGCTTCCCTGGTCTGAAAAAAGACCACCGTTACTGTCTTCAGAGGCAGTTGCTGCGATGGTGAAGAGTCCATTCTCGTAGACATCTGCCATGGTTGCAGCAGCTTCCTCCCAGTCGTCAACACTATCTTGGATGATGCCTGCGCACAGTCAGTCGAGGAATGATCTAAAGTATTGCAAGAACGCGAGGAACCCACAAAGTGCATCAATCCAGATGAAGCGGAGACCAAGGCGGAGGCAGACCAGCACTGCATCACGAAATGTTTTGGGCAAGCCTGAAATCAGCACCCCGGCCGTCAGATCTCCAATCGTTGAGCTGTTTAGCTTCCAGGATATGCCTTGTGGACCCCAGCAGTGACTTAAGCATACATATGGGTGCTTTAACGTCAAGTCCTCCCTTAATACCACACAATTCCCCACAATCATAAGTATACGCTTTGGCACATGCTGTTCGACCGGGCTGTCTAAGCGGCTGATTTCTCGCTCAAAGGCAGCTTGGCGGCAGGCAGGATGGGTTCTAGCGCACTCATCAAGCCACCTGAACAAGCGTTGGGCAGACCTTAGAGCACCTGTGTTGACAGCAGTCAGCCTCTTTATGGGAAGGCGATTGCCGAATGGTTTGTCCGCATTTGAAACTTCAGACCCTGTGTATTGTGTTCTTAGTTAATTCACAGCCTCAAGGAATACCAATTGGCAATTGTTTGAACATAAGGCTGGGCAAGGTACCTTGTGGTTGGAAAAGTTGTAGTTCAGTGTGAAGGGTGGTTCCAATTTTGTAGAGCGTGATGAGGAATATAGAAAACCTTCCAGAAATGGAAGAATCGACAGAGAAATGGCAACGAAACGAATCAGCTTCTCGGCAGAAGAAAGACGAGTCTCCTGGTGAATTTGCTTTCAATCCGGGACAACATTCCCAGGTTTCGATGGCATCCAGGATTGTGATACAACATTCGCGTCCGAGAGATGCCCCCAATCTGAGGGATTTAATCGAGGTCTCCTTGTCAAAAGACGAAAAAAAACAATGTTTGCAATTCCGATAATCCTGGCAGGGGTATTTTTGCACGGAGAGAGATATCGAGATTGGTTTCCATACGTCGGGTGCCAGAGGGAGATCCAGTAATTCTCCGTCGAATTCATAGCCGGACAGAAGGCTTTCCGACGAGTCTGACCCTGTTTCTGAAGATTCCTCCTCCGTATCGCTGCTTCGCTCAGAGTAGTAATCGTCATCGTCCATACCTTTCATCAACATGGACCACCGCTGCAGAAGGCTCACGCGCCGCAGCCTCACAGAGACCCGTGCATAACGCAACACATCCAGACCTTTTCTCCGCCGGTTTCTCACCCGCTGTTTCATTTTCCCAGGTGGGGTCGAGGAGGCTGAGGAGGCGTCCTGAACGTCCAGGTGATTAACAACAAAGCAGACCGCGCTGACGATATAACAAGCGAAGAAGAACCCCCAACGCTGCTCGCACAGTGCAGCAGACCAGATTCAGGTAGGAGTATCGCAATCTGTGGAGGGAAAACGACGGGTGCCTAGATCAGCATGTTGACGAGGCTGCCAAGCAGTGCTGTGCAGTATGCGAGTGGGGCAGCAGCGGTAGTAAGCACTGTGACCATTTGCTTTGGTAGGGTGATCAAGTTAGGAGACAATCCAGCAGACGGCGTTAACAATAAAACAAGCCCAAAGCTGCTCGCACAGTGCAGCAGAGTAGTAAATTCAGGTAGGAGTGTCGCGATCTGTGGGAGGAGAGACGGCGGCGGGTGTCTGGATGTCGACAAGGCTGCCAAGCGCTGCTGTGCAGTAAGCGAGTGGGGTGGCGGCAGGAGGAGGAGTAGTGGTAGGAGCAGTAGTAATCAAGGCTTACCTTCGTCGATCACGGAGCACCACTCCCTCTAACAACTTAACACGCATACATGACCGCACCCCCACCCATGGCCAACAACGCAAGTAGCGAGCACATGCCGTACTCGAGTTGCTTGGGTTGGTGATAGAGACAGAGTGTTGGGAAGGCAAGAGTGACCTGGAGCGCTGTTGTTATGTGGGCTGGGGCAGGTGCGTTGTGGACGGGAAAGCACGAGATGACACACGATTCTTTGCATGTACCTCGCGACCTAGTTGCAGGTGTATCTGCGCAGGGAGTGTGACGTGTATTTAATTGCATTCATCGTCCAAAGCATAATCGCGTATCGGTATCAACATGAATCGCAGCGCCAAGGGCAAACAAGGATATACAGGGCAGGCAGGGACATGATTACTGGCTACTCGCGGCCGCCGACTCTCCTCTCGTAGTCGTCTTCGAAGCGCGAGGCGTCGACGACTTCGACGCCCTTGCCGAGGCCGACCATGTCGGCGCTCTCCCACCACTTGGAGACGTGGTGCTCCGAGGCCTTGGCTGTGCCTGTGGATGCCTCGTCGTCGGTGTCGACGAGGCCGCCGAGTCCGGTGCCGTCGCTGCCGACGACGACGACGGTCTGGCCGACCCAGCGCTTGAGGTCGGCAATGTTCCTACCGTCGGGCCCGCTGAGGGCGTCGACGACGTAGACGAGGTCCGGGCCGAGGTGGCGCAGCATGTGGACGAAGCCCGAGGGGGTGCTGAAGGGCATGGCCATGGCGGGGTGCTCGACGAGGCGCAGGGCCTGGGCGTGCAGGGTGTTCCAGAGGAGGGTATCGCTGGAGCGGGCAGACAGGGCGGGGGTGTAGACCTGGTGGTCGGGCTGGGGGTCGATCGAGGTCAGCTCGTCGCCGGGGGTGCGGGCGGGGGTGGAGATGGCCGAGTACGAGGAGCCGAGCGGGGAGGAGCGGTCGCGCGAGTGGCTGCGCGAGTGGGTGCGCGAGGCGGGGCGGGAGCGCAGGGCGGGCGAGTAGATGAGGACGAAGAGCTTGGTCTTGGAAAAGGCCGTGTCGGAGAGGTGGGAGAGGATGGTCTGGGGGTGTTAGTCAGGGCGAGTCAGTGAGTGCATCGTGACTGTGGACCACATACTGCGTTCTCAGAGCGGTAGGAGCCGTCGTCGTCGTCGTGGTGCGAGTCCATCAGCGACTCGGCCGACACGACCAGGACGACCGTCTTCCTCTTGCCGGCGGGGTTGGGCCCAGCGCGGACCGAGGCGGCGAAGGCGCGGGCCTGCTCGTCGACGGCGGCGGTGCTCTGGGCCGACGGGGCCTCGATGTTGCGGCGGATGGCGGCCTCCTCAGACCAGCGGCTGTGGTCGCCGTATGCGTCGTCCTTGTCCTCCTCGCGGATGCTGGCGAGGGCGGCGCCGGCCGCAGCCCAGCCGGCGGCCGTCTTCTTGCTGACCGTGTCGAAGACCTGCTGGGGGCTGGGGGTGCGGCGGATGACGCCCTGGACGCGCGACATGAGGTCGTCGGGGTGGGTGACGCCCTGCGAGAGGCCGGTGGCATCGCGGGCGAGGGGCGCATGGCTGGTGGCGGTGGCGGTGGTGGTGGTGGTGGTGGTGGTGGTGGTGGTGCCGGGCTGGCGGCGCGTCTTGCGGTCGGCCTCCTCGCCGTAGCTGAGGTTGTCGTCTTCGGACGACTCGTCCTCGTCGTCGCGGCGCTCTGACCAGACCCAGGCGGCGAGGCCGGCGGTGGCGACGGTGACGGTCAGGACCAGCGGGACCCAGTAGCTGTCGCGGCGTTAGCCCGCAATGTCAACAAACACGGCGCGCACCCAGCATGCGCCGGGGGCAGGCAGGGCGGGGCGTACCCAAAGGTGGAGCGCGTCCGCGTCGCGGGCTGGCGGCGGTCGTAGCGGTCGTAGTTGAAGGACATGGTGCGCGCGGCTCAGGTCATCCTCGGGGGATGTGCGAGTGTTGATGCGCAGCGAGCACGGCTGGGGTTGGTGTTGACATGACATGTGCCAGCCGAGGGACGGGCGGGCTGCAGGGGCGGCCATGACTCGCGGGCAGCCAAATTCGCGACCGTGTTTGGTCTCTAGCGGGGTGACTCTGACATTTGACATAGACTGGACTGCGCAGAGCTTGGGTGCTGCTCCACGCCCACACAGCGACAAGCACAGCAAGCAGCACAGCAAGCAGCACAGCAACAACAAGACGGCCATGCCCCACGCCACGCTGCCCTCGCCGGGCTTCCAGGCGCTCATTCTCTGCGGGCCCGGCGCGTCCTTTAGCACCTTCACCTCGACGCCCCGCGACATGCCCAAGGCCCTGCTGCCCATTGCCAACCGGCCCATGGTCTGGTACCCGCTCGAATGGTGCTATCGCATGGGCGTCACGGGTACGCAGCCCTGCACCGGCACACACGCCCGCCCTGCTAAGACTTGACCGCCAGACATCACCCTCGTCACCCCGCCCGAGTCGCTCGACGCCATCGAGGCCGCCATGTCGCAGAACCCCCACCTCACCTCGCTGCCCGCGCCCCGCCCCGAGCTGCTCGCCCCCGCCGCCCTCACCCACGAGACGGGCACCGGCGACCTCTTCCGCCTGCCCGAGGTCCAGGCCGCCATCAAGGGCGACTTCATCGTCCTGCCCTGCGACCTCGTCTGCGAGCTCGACGGCACCGCCCTGGCCGACGCCTGGATGGTCGAGCAGGCCGGCTTCCCGGGCGCAGTCGCCGGCTCCCAGGAGATTGGCGGCAAGACGGCCTTTGGCGCTGGCGGCGAGCGCGTCGGCCGGAGGGGCGGCCTCGGCGTCTGGTACCAGACAAAGGGCGAGGGCAGCAAAAAGGGCGACGAGACCGACTTCATCGCCACCACCCCCATGCCCACCCCCATCGTCCCCGCCCCCGTCGACTCGATCCGCCGCGACATGGCCAACCTCGTCTACTCGGTCCCCACCGACACCCTCAACGACATCACAGAAGCAAACAAGACCTTCCCCGTCCGCCACTCGCTCATCCGCAAGCACGCCCGCGTCCGCATGCTGACCACCCACCGCGACGCCCACATCTACTTCTTCCCCTACTGGGTCGCCGAGATGATCCGCAAGAACGAGCGCTTCGAGAACATCAGCGAAGAGGTCCTGGGCTGGTGGGCCAAGGCCGGCTGGCAGGACGGCCTGGCCGACAAGCTGGGCCTGCGCGACATCTTCCAGGGCTCCGACGACGCCAGCTCCGACGCCTCGCAGCTCGTCGACGAGGAGATTGACGTCTCCAAGTACAGCAGCACATACTCGGGCCCCGCCCCGGCAAACGGCTCCGCCACGCCCTCGATCCTCGCCTCGCGCGTCCTCGGCTCCGCCTCCATCCCCGCCGCCGCAAAGACGCTCACCTCGCGCCCCAAGCTCACCGTGCCCCCCATCCTCGCCTACGTCCAGCCCGCGGGCCCCACAAACCCCCTCATCCGCCGCGTCGACACGGCACACCTCCTCCTGACCGTCTCGCTGCGCCTCGCCAAGCTGCCCGAGACCAGCACCTCGCCCTTCGCCTTTGCCAACAAAATCGCCCCCTCCACCGCCCACTCGATACCCAAGAAATGCCGCGTCGAGGCCGACAACAGCCTGCTGGCCGACAACGTCGTCGTCGCCGAAAAGACAAACATCAAAGAGTCCGTCATTGGCTCCAACTGCAAAATCGGCGAGGGCGCCCGCCTGCTGCGCTGCCTGCTCATGGACGGCGTCGAGCTCGGCCCCAACGTCCAGCTGACCGACTGCATCCTCGGCCGCCGCTGCAAGATCGAGGGCGGCGCCGCGCGGGACCCGGACAAGACGGTCCTCAAGGACTGCGAGGTCCAGGACGGCCAGGTCGTCGAGTGGGGCACTGAAAGCAAGAATGAAAAGTTTATGCGCTTTAGTGTTGGTATGGGCGAGGAGGGGGAGGAGGGTGTTGATGATGCGGGGGATGCGCTGCAGATGTAGCTAGATGATTGCAGGCAGATTAGTTATACTTGCAGGCAGGCTACATAAAAACAAATGATACCCACATAACGAAGCCATGTGCAGAGAAGAGGAAACGCACCACGTGAGAGACGGATGGGAATACATACACTACCACTTCTTTACACTCCCCTGCATAACCGTGCAAGCCAAGTCCTCGCTTATCCCCTACCCTACCCTACCCCGGCCCTGCAGATCACCAGCACCCCATCCAGCTGCTTACCCCGCTACACACACACACACCCTCCTCCTTCGAATCTACAGGCACGTTAGAAAACCCCAGACGCGGTTGGACTCGCCGTATGTACAGTGCAGATGATGCGAGTAGTCCTTGCTTGCTTCTATACTGGCTCTATACAGACCGACTCTGCAGTACATGTTATTATAAGAGTGCTAATGCTCTTGGTAAGAAGGCTGTGTGTGGTTGTGTTGGAGCTTGACATGTATGTGGCTTGTGCTGTAGTTCTGGTGTGTGTGTCTTGTCTTGTAGGTGCTGGTGGTTGATGCAGGGAGTGGGTGTTCTTTATAACGCCTGTATACTTGCTCTACGCGTAGACTGCAGGATGCGGGGTACTGGGATGGGGTTGCGAGATGGGGCGGCTGGTAGCGTGGGGATTGCTGGTACTGGGTGCTTGCAGTGCAGCATGTGGGTACTTGTGAGACCCTGCAGTGCAGCGTGCGTCTTATTAGTACTGGTTACCTGCTTGATCTTACAGCGCATAGTACTAGTTACCGGCTTGATCCTACAGCGCAGCATGCGTCTTACTACTACTAGTTACCTGCTTGATCCTACAGCGAGCATGCGTCTTACTCGTACTGGCTACCTGCTCAAACAGGCAGCTGCCTCCCCGCTACACGCCTTCTACAACCTCAGTCCCTCGACTTGCGCAGATGCTGCCACACGCCTATCGCCCGCTCTTGCCCGCCGCACACAGCGTGCGTCTGGTGCAGATCCTGCCCGGCGCCCCTGACACCGATATAGTCTGTCGCCTGATCGACTACACAATCCGCCATGACCAGGTGTTTGGGCTCTTCGAAGCCCTGTCGTACGTCTGGGGCGACTCCAGCATCTCACACCGGATCTACATCACTCCCACCGCTGCCGTCCAAGAGCTGCTCGGCTTTCTCGACGTCACAGAAAACTTGTTTGCAGCCTTGCTCCGCCTCCGTGACAGGGCTCTCCCGCGCACCATGTGGGTCGACGCCATCTGCATCAACCAGGACGACCTCGACGAGCGTGCCAGTCAAGTCGGATTCATGGCCAAGATCTATTCCCATGCTTTGCGCGTGATTGTATGGCTGGGCGAAGAACACGACGACGATCGAGACATATTCTCCGCACTCGAGGATGCTGCACAGCATGCCCAGTCAAATCACATCCGACCAGACGACACTGTGGACGAACCCAGCCTTAAAGGAGCCCTGCGGGCACAGAGCAGCTACACGAAAGACGCCTCCGATACAGCTGTCAGCGCTCTTCTTCACCGACCCTGGTTCTCAAGGATATGGGTTCTGCAGGAAGTCGCCGCCGCACGCTGTGTGGTTCTGGTCTGTGGGGCAATCGAGATCTCAGGCAGCGTTTTTGCCAGGGGACTGCGGCTTCTATCTGCGTCTATGAGTTCGTCTGGAACACTCCTTCTGAGCCAGAGAATTGCTCAGCTTATCGACTGGGACGCTCCACCATCCCAGGATCCGACATCGAATGCGAACACTGACCTTCAAAAACACACAAACAGCCTGCGCATCTCGGTGATAGGGGAGCTCTTGGAGCGGTTTCGCGACCAAAAAGCTACCGATCGACGAGATATGGTCTTTGCTTTGCTGGGAATGTCCATAGATGGCGCTGCGGAACTTCTCGCCCCGAGCTACACCAAAGACTGGGCCGACGTATTTGCCGATCTCATCAGACACATCCTTAAACCCTGCAGTCTCACCATCGCATCCGACAATTCACATCTGGCAGTCATCACGGTCACAGGAAGTGCGCTGGGGGTATTGAAGAGGTCGCAAAGCGGAAGGTTTTGGACCTTGAGTTCTGACAACTTCCGCGTCGCCGGTCCTTCCCCATCGCCGTTCAACTGGGTTTTCTGGTGGCCTGATACCCAATACTGCAGGGCTATTAGAGACGGAGACATCCTCTTCATGGCTTCAGGTGCGGCGAGTCCGAGCATCATACGGTCAAGCGGCCATTACTTCGACGTCATTGTCATCGCCATACAAGAGCCATTGACACCCAGAGCCTACCCATCGGGCCCTAAGGGACCGATCGAAGGGACCGGAATCGGACATCTCGACTGGCACGAATACTTGGAATTAGCACAAGGCCAGAGTCTGGTAACTATGTTGTGGGACTGGTCTGTTCAGGAGAGGGGTAGCGATATTGGCCCATCCTCATACACCCAACTTCTTCGCCTTCTGGACAACCATGTAGCTCGTGCATCTCGACTTTACAATCACGCACTACTGGTGGACAGTATAACACAAACTTGTAGCCAGAACCGTCTTTCGTTGACCTGCGAGCTACTCAAAACACGCGACAACAGTGAGGAAGCAACAGCTCTTGATTTGCTGCAAACTGCATGGTCCCATGGCTCAACCTACGAATGGCTGAGAAACACCATCGAAGATCTGAGATGGTGTTCGTGGCTTCTCCAAAATCGTCCAGGAGAGCCATCATACCTGACGATCTTGAAGGCTTACTGGAAAGAGTGTGGATATGCGTGCCAGAATTGGACTGCAATCAGGTCTTTCCTTGCAACAGACATACCGCCAGCTGACTCTCAGAAGAAGCAAGATGCTGTGCTTTATAGCAGCATCGGAGAACCACGGAATGATGCATTCTACACTGCACTCTTTCCTTCGCATCTGCATCCGAGTCCTGCGGCAGATGGTGGAGTGATCTGGCCCCAGGCTGCAGTGTTCCAACACCTCGTCCAAGTCACCCTTGCTCAGTCACTCTCCATCAAAAAGAGCTTGTCCGTCTCCGGATCAAACCTAATTTGCCGGCCTCTGCTGCATTGCTATGAATTGAATCTTGTCCCAAGAAGCTCAGAACTACAGTTGCAGAGCGATTTATACGCTTTCGCCCTAGTCCTCGAAGCTCACGATGGTGTCCTGTCATTGACTCGCGAAGATCTCAGATGGCTCCACATGACACCAGGAACGCTGAAGCTTATGAGAGGTTTGCTACCACTACTCTTCAGAGACTATCGCTCCGCATACAGTATTCTGGCTACAATAGTCGCGCATCCACACGAATACCCTACAGCTCGTAAGGCATCTTCGGACGAGGAGACGGATCTGCTAGTCCCAGACACCAATTTCCAGCATGCCAGTCCACGAGATCAGTACTCCGGAAGAACGAGGCCATTTCTCCCATCCCCTCCGGCGAACAATCCTCCATCTCGAACTGTTTCTTCGGCTAGCACACTCATGTCTGCTCAAGCACAAACAGAGCATCGCACGAACTGGTACCGTACCCACCGGAACGCCAGCCTGTTTTTCCGCGAATTCGTCGATATAATAAGGACTTTCATCGAACACACAGAGCTTTACGAATACGCCTCCGCCGTGGAGGATGATTGCTTGCTGCCCTTTCTGCATTTTGAGTTCAAATTGCACGCTAATGGGAGTTTAGCGCCTTCAAGGGAAACTCTACTTCGATCGCTGCTTGTGGTGGAGAAACAGGAAATAGAACGCAGAGAATGGCTTCGTTCGTCCGAGATGGCGTACCCACAGCGCGACCGGGATTAGTGACCTCCCCTATGAACGGAGTTGAATGTGGTAACCTGGAATTAGTCGCTCGCATACATTCAGTCCGAAAGGAGTGATGGCCTTAGGCAGGAACGTACGTGGACTTCAGCTACTCGCAAAGCTGGCTCTCGTCAGCGCTGCGGTAGACGTGTCACAATGGGGGTGTACCCACGCATTGTATATTACTGAAGTCGTTCAGTGATATGGCGGGTTGAACTCCATGTATTGGCACATATCGAATGTTGATCCTTGCAGTCGCGGCTACAAGCTCACAATCCGTCTACTGATAGGTACCGCCCACGCAGAGTCCCTGTCGTCACCCAACCACGAAAAGGATGTCTGTGAGCGGCGCACAGTCTCCAGATAGTGAGCTCTCGTCATACCATTAGCATTATTTCTGCCTCAAACCCTAACAACTTCCTCGCGCTAACGTCCACACCACGCTCGCGGCACTCAGTAACGGTAACACAGCAGCGGGCCCGTAGTGCTCAAGACGTCCCTGACCAGCACATCCTCCGCAAGCCCCAGCATATTCAGCGTATCATTCGAAGACGCCGGCACAAATTCCTTGCCACCCCAGGGCAAGTGCTGGCCACTGTACTCGACCAATCGCCTCGCCGGATCCTGCTGCTGCCAGGTCCACCACAAGCGGTCGATCTGCGGGTGATGGAGGAAAAACAACGGCTCTGCGACACCATCAACATCAGCACTGTTTCCCCTCACAATCGAAAAAAAAAACACTTCACATACCATTCGGCGACGTCGTGGGATTCATCTCCCCGCCCAAACTCGCGTGGATAGTACCATGCGGGCTCGCCTCAAGACTGGGCGCAAACTCCGCATACGACGCCAGTTCCCGCTGCGCGGCCACATACTCGGGCGCAAGCGAGCCCCTCATCGTCGCCCACGCCGCGGGCTCGTTCGCCTCCGCCACACTGCGGAACAGACAGTGGCCGCCGGCTGTGAGCTCCGTGGGCGAGTTGGCGAGGTACTCGGGCCGCAGGGCCTGGAAGGGCCCGTTGTCGACGCAAGATACTGTCTGCGAGGTGGGCGCTATGTATTCGCGGCGTGAGGCGTTGCCGTTGCCGCCGAAGCCGGTGGTGGGGGACATGATGGGCGAGGCGAGAAGAGAGGTGTGGTCGAGGGTCCAGTCCCAGTAGCTGGTTGTGCGTTAGTTTGGGGTCAGTGGAGGATAAGGGGGTGCGGGGAGGCTTGCGTTCCTGGGCCGTTGTAGCCGCACTCGCCCAGGGCGGTGAAGTAGATTTGTGTAAAGTATCTGTGCCACGGGAGGAACGGTGCTTGGTTGTGGACTGGTGATGCTATGTCAGCAGTGGTTGCTCCGCGTTGTGGTTCTCTCAGGCTTACTGCTCGGAGCTAGATGGAAGTGCACGTAGGGGAAGTCGTCGTATAGCGACTTGAGCCCGATACGCGAGGGCTTGGTTTTCAAACAGAGCACAGCGTCGATGTAGCTCTTCTGTTGCGCGGGCTGTAGCTCGCGCCATTCAATTCTCTGCTGGGGGTTGGTGCAGTCGCTGCCGCCATTGGCCTGTCGTGGGGGGAGGACGCCAGCCTGGGCCACGCTCGCGGCTGCGAGGAGTGCGATGCTGCTGATTAACATGTCAGTTGAGGGTCGAATACCGGTTGGGAAGTAAAGGGTGAGAACAGTGAAAGCTCGACCCGTAAGCGCAAGGAAATTGAATTTGATTTATAACTTGGACTCGCGAGTCAATGATCGACAGGAACATTTTACCCACATAAGGCACCGAGCAGTCAAGCAATCCGTGCGAGATACCCTGTTCGAAGTGCAATACGAAAGCTTAGCTGCTCCACGTTCAGATTTGTCCGTACCCAACACCAAACGCAGAACCACTTCACGCACAGAATCGCACATGTCCGTACCTCAGGGGGGTTAGATAAACCACCCCCTATCGCAGAAAAAACACCCATGTTACACTTCCTACCATTCACAAACCAGCCCAAATATCTCACAAGAAACAGTCTCCTACATCTCGTATACCCACCCGTAAATTGACGTCAAAAGCCCTTCTATTCTTAAAATAGATTCTTCTACACACGAGCCGCCACGCGGTTAAGGCGCGCGATGGCTCGCTCGCGTTGTCTAGCGCGCGTTGGCATTGCTTAGATAGGGGCCCCCGCGGGGCGGAGATTAGGCGTTTCTCGGAAATAAGGGGGCGTTTCTGGCCGACGTGGTGCATGCCATTCCAGGTCGTGGACGGGGGGGTCATTGTTGTTGGCGCGAGGGGGTTGGGTCGTGCTGGATCTGTCCGGCTGGCTGGTTTCCTGGCCTCTTCGGCTCTTTGGCGCTGGTTGTCTTGATGTGTCGCGGTGCTGGTCGCTAGCGGGGGCGATGTTAGTATGTGGGGTGGGGTGGAGGGGTTGCGTCGTGTTGAGCGGTTGTTGTGGGGAGAGCAGTCTTGCGATGTCGCGGGCCGTTGAATGCTGTGTTGAGCGGATGGGCTCAATCTCTAATTCGATAGGGAAGCCTTGTATTCGGCGTTTTGTATGCGCTTAGAGGCGTCTCTCGCGTGGACGTGGTGCAGGAAATTGTGGAGCTGGTACTGGAAGTTTGCTGGACGAACTGAAGTGATGCGTTCTCTTCAGCAAGTGGTTTGAGGGCGGTTAACGCCTGAGGAGATATGAATACATCGGTAGGTGAAGTTGGGGCCAAGTGGAAGTAGAGCCCCTACGATATTGTCCGTGCTTGGTTCGTTTTACTTTCCCTATGTATGGCTAAGTAGACGAAGGACATTAGATGTGGAAAAATATCCATTGCAAAACCAGCAGCTTATACATAGGCCAAGCAAACAAAGACGCTTGCCCTGCGTCCGCATGCCCTACTTTTGACTTTCTACCCAGGAGCCAATAATAACTCGCCTGCGATATGTAAACTGAAACAATACAATGATTCCACGCTGTCGAGTAACCTGTGCTACACATCAACGACTCCCTTCATATATGAAACTTCTCAAATCTGTCCATTAGCGACGCCACACGTCCACTGCTGACTTGCTTGTACTCGCTCAGCTTCGGCCTCTTCGGCGACAAGCCAGCATCTGCTTTTTCCTCAGTCACTCTCTTCTCGGCCCGCTTCATTTGCTTAGATGGATTGTTCGAAATGCACACCGTCGATATCGTCGAGAACGAAAGCGGCATTTCGTGTGGGAGGGACTCTGCAACGGTCGAGCCGGATAGACTGCGTGTTCGATCGGGGCGAGGATCTAGTTTCAGTGTCGTAGAGTCTCTGGTTTCGCAGGACTCGATGGAGGGAATTACTGTATCGCGATCGAGCTTTTCGGATGTTTCAAGAAGAATTATGCGACACTGGATAAGCGCTATAAGGACAACGACAAGTAGGGCCGACATTTGCTGGGTGGCGTTTTGTAAGTCGTGCTGATGTAACGTGTGTATAATGTCCTCGTGTCTGAGCTTAACAATCGGCACTGGGCAATAGCTGATGAGGGCCTTCGAGGGAGAAGACACGTGACCAGCATTACTCTGAGCACGATTTGGTCTAGTCGGGGGCTCTTGCGAGCGTATTGCTTCTTCGGGCTGCATTGTGGCGTGATATTGCTTCATTGAAACTAGAATTGGCATCAGGTCAGGATACTCGTCATTCGTCTGGTCGTGCAAGCCCGCCGGTTGGGAGGATATGGAATCGGCACCTCTGAGGTCACTGGTAATCTGGAGGCTGTTTGTTGAGAATCCCTCGCTCCAGTACAGTCGCTCTATACGAGCATTCATCCTCCTCAAAGCTTGGGTGACTGCCGCTGATATACCGGCTTTGTCATGTCGTGTTAGATGAAAAGGATGTCGAGAGAGGACTAGCGTTAGCCAGTTGCTCTCGCTGGAAAGTCCCAGGATATGTCGATGATATTGCCTTAGGATTATATGCATCTTTCCTTGAGTATAAGGTGGAAACTCCTCATGAATGGCAGATGTGTTCGTTTGTCCAGGGATCAAAGAGTATATCCATGGTTCGAGATTGGCAATCGAGCTGACGATGATTTGGAGGACTTCGTGTGGTAGCGATAGGGCCCTAGTGAGCGGAACTCTTGAAGCCGGGGCGGTCAAGGTCTCGTTTATGATGGACATTCCTTCTGCAGGTATTGTCAAGTCAGTACAACAATGCACAAATATCTCGGACGTATGTGCTCGCGCTCGAATTTGTATGATGGTCTGACAGTTTGGTTGACAGCGACTTCGTGCTCATCAGTGGCGGTTCTTCACATGACGTTAACGATGATAGAAGGGTTCAAAGGGATCTGGTTGACTAGATGCCGCGGGGCGTGTTAGGTGCACGAGTAGCGCGGTTTGATGATCGCTGATCTCGTTGCGATCACAAGCTGGCTGATAGGGATGTAAAGCCTTGAGGCAGATTCAGCATCTTAATAATCTACAGTATTTGTCTATTCGCTGCTTTCCCTTGTTACTGAGGTCGAAAAAGAGGGAAGCAGGAAGCGAGGTGCGACAGCCGATCAGGGAGCAATAGGCTAAAATGGGTCGGTGGCGCGGTCTCCCGATCTTAGCGGGATTTCACACCGGTGCAAGATTATTACGTAGGAAGTTTGAGTTGTTTGTATTACTTTGGAGAATGCTACATGCTATTCTCCCCTCAGCACTGCTCTGTTGTAGTAATCGTATTCAGGGTGCGGTCGACACTGTTTCATTCCTCCTCCATTCCTGCGCAACGCGCACTGCGGTATCATACAAAGCAATACAGTCGCTTGAGTATCGTTTTAATTGTTATGTCACATGCAGTCGGCCAAAGCCGCCGCTGACTAACGCCAACAAGTCCGTACGCGTTATATCTGAATCAACTGTTCATCTGTCAGATCAAGTATGATCTTGCTGACTACGCCTGACTTACACTGTTACAAGTATGTTCTTCCACCTGGCGCCGCTTCCCTCATCTCGCGTAGCTGCCTTCCGTGCTCCCGAAGTACTGTTGTGCTTGCCTTCTCGACTTCGCCTCTTCGCAGAGCATATGAGTACCATGTCTTGAAGCAGTCCTTCTGGGCTGATGTGGGATATCGGACGCCCTTTGCACGGTGGGCTTGAAGCACCATAGACTCTAGTGATCGCGTGGCAGCAGTCATTGTTTGACTTAACAGACGAGATGCTTGGCGAGTAGACCTTGGGTTTTACTGTTGATGGCAGGCTTGTACTACTGGATTGAGACAGTATTTGCGGTGATTAGTCGATTTACGTGCTTGGTGAACGCCAACGTTGTGGGGTTCTCAGTATTATTAAATGTGTTTTAGTACTGAAGAGCTCGTGATTATTCTTTGAGAAGGAGAGGCGAGCCCGTCTTCTTATGTTAAAGCGTATCGCAGACGTGCACCCTTCCCGGGTCCCCTTAGCACCTCCGCACCTGTATTATAATCCGCGACGCACATCATGCACGTAAATGGTCGTAACAAGAAACCACCACGTCCTTTGACGCAGACACTGCCTTCCGGAAATCACCCCGCTTCAAAGTCATTGGCCGAGTAATGCGGCTGCGCTCTCCTCATGTCTACCATATCGCTCCCGCGGCTGTTGTCTCACATCATCATACTGCGGCTCCGCCTATCGCAACTTCAGTGTTGCTGCGGCAGTGGATTGCTTCCCGCGGCAAGTTGCCGCGGGAGCTTACTTGCATATCCCGACCATTACAACTCGCTTGAGAAAGTTCGTTGATTGGCTAAAACATCCGTCTCCTCCATTGTGTATCGGTATGGGCTTGCAGGTGATGCGCTTTTGCCCGTCATACGGGGTCAGCTACCCTTATATCAGCGCTTGATAAGACTGGTCGCTTTCAACTCGATCATCGAAGCTGCAGCAAAATATTCATAAACAAAGAGGTCAAATGACAGGGAACGTTCGTCAACCAAGACCAATCTGAACGATCTGCCAGGCACATATTGGTAGTTTTTCATACGTGGGAGCAGAAATGTGCTGTAGTCGCAACTAACCACCAAGGTTTTGAGTACATAAGCCAGCTGGTCAAGTAGGTTTAGACGGTGACTATCCGTCAAACCACACAGCAGCGTCGGTCGTTGAGCACCACCCACCGTGCGACAAAAACTCCGCGACCACCGCCTGTCCAATGCACTGCTATGTTGGATGCGCACTCTCATAGCAAGACGTACGATGGTGTTCGCCAAGATTCCGGTACTACATTATGCTCAGATATGCGTGTAGCTCCGTACGCGTGATGCGGTCGGTGGTTCGACGGCCATGAAAAAATATGGTAAATCGGTTTTCCAAGATTCCGGACTATTGCAGAAAAGATTAATGCGGGAGGAGAGCTGACTTCAGCTGTGAGTGACCAAATTCCGACGTTAGACCTGCGCAAATCAGTCTCGACTTCGCGGAACGCATTTCTCATAATATAAGGCTCAATGTCCTGGTCAACAGGTCCACAGGTGAAAAGCGCCTCAAATGATCTTTCAAAAAGGCGGTTCAATAGTCACTTTAAATCGAATTCGGCCGCTTCCTCAGTAACGTTATCTAGAGATCTTCTCAATCTTAGATGGTCCCGTGATGGTCTGTCATCGAATTGAAAGTGCCAGAGTAACATCAAACGGGAAGCCTCGTATATGCTCCACTAACCCTCTCCAGCCTAGCGTAGCACCATGCACGAAGCGAGACAGGCGTAAATCATTCAGGGTCTTTTGGAATCTTATTCGACGGCAGCATGCATCTCGATGCTTACCTGTTGCTTGGCCTTTTAGAGAATTATCATGTTTGTACAAGATATGAACTTGAAATGCTGAGAAATCGTAGATCTAGAACTCGACTTTGTGCTGCCGCACTTGTCCAGCCTAGACTCCATTAGCCCAGAAGGCGCGTCATAGTCTACAGTTGGTTGGCCGAGCGGGGTACACTTCCAGAGGCAATATTTGGGCAGAGCTCTTTACCATGTGCCCATTGCAGAGCGCAGAAACCTCAGTTCCAACCCCTTACGCATAACCACTTCTGAAAATAACTGTCATCGCACAAAAGTCTCATCGCGATGGTTGCTTCTTTCCGCGAACTACTTGGCATTCGCCCTGGTACAGCTTCGCCCTCGGACTCGGCGCTGATTATCATCGATGCCCAAAATGAGTACGCCAAAGGCCACCTGAAGGTCACCAATGCTGAATCCAGCGGGAAAGCCATCGCTAGCCTGCTCGAGAAGTACCGCACTGCGGGTGGCAAGATCGTGCACGTCAAACATCAGACGCCTGAAGGTGCACCAATCTTTACCCCAGGGACTGAACTTGCAGACGAGTTCAGCAACGTCGCCGCAAAGGTGAACTTCAAGCCGCAAGCTCTTGAAAATAATGCTGATTCTTGTGCAGGATGGCGAGGAGGTGATCTGGAAGCAGTTCCCGGGCTCTTTCGAACAGACTTCTCTTCACGACACCTTGCAGTCATGGGGCGTTAAGAAGGTCGCCCTGACAGGCTATATGGCACATGTTTGTGTATCCACTACTGCGCGCGAGGCCATGCAGAAAGGCTACGAGGTCATCCTTGTTGAGGATGCTATTGGCGACCGTGACATTCCAGGGGTCAAGGGCGACGAGCTAACGAGGGTTGCGCTGGCCGAGCTGGCAGATGTCTTCGGTACTATCGTCCAGAGCTCAGACATACGGTGATTGACATTGAGATTCCGTAGCCTGGGCAGAGTGTTGTGCATCAATAATACTGCGATTATTGAAACATTCAAACATTGACGTAGCGATCTCCTGACTACTAGCTGGAATGCTAGGCCTGTTAAACGCCAGTCGGTCCTACGTGGCGACAAAGCTTCGGGTGTTTTTATTTCGTAGTGAAGCACGAGCGAAAGGCTGGGCGACTACAATGCACAAGAAGCACGTGATGCCTGCAATACGGTGTAGCCGTGTGGGACCTCTCGACGGGAAAGGCCTCGGCTCGGTCGCTAGCGCAATGGTTATCAACGAGGTCGCGCACGGTACTTCACGGCCCACATCACATGGCCATACTAGATCGGGCTGATAGCGAGAGACATGTGCCTGTGTGTACGCGGCCTTGTCGTCAGTCTGTGTGTACGTGACTCGCTCTGGTACGATTTGGCTCAGCACTCTTTTCCTACTCTTGCAAATGGCCAATGAGACATCAGAGAAGTTATCTGTAAACAACAACACGAAGCTGAAGTTATTTCTTCCGGCAACAATCGTGCTGAATCTGCCCCCAACATTTCTGCCCGATAGATGCTCGCTATAACGTGTGTCTCAGCAGTGGTACGGCGGAGTTGCAGCGGAGTGCGACTGTGTCGCCTTTTCAGCGTTTGCGGAAAGTATCCATACGATGGTCGTGGCAACGCATCAAACGGCAGCTCAAACGAAGCGCAGAGGTACCTATGAGCCATATATGCTACGGTGTTTAGCAATGTCAATGGATATGAAGGCTACGATGCCAGCCATCAGGTATACAAACAGCAAACTTCACCGAACTCATCCCCGATCTTGAGAGTGAAAAACACTTGCAACCACTTCGTTACTCTTCGCTTCCGCAAACATTCACCAAGTGTCTTTCACACAACATAACCATGCGTTGGCTCAGAAGGTCTTGCCGGTCTCGAAGCGCGCAAGCTGCACCGCAACGCACCCCCAGCTCTGCACACATGGAGACCTTCATCAAGACCCAACTTCGACCAGTACAAGAATGCGTGATATGCACCGAGCATTTTAGTGCGACCCACCATCCAGTCACTTTGGACTGCAAGCACGTTTTCGGCCACAAATGCATATCACAGTGGATTCGGGATGGGCGTGGCAATAACGCAAGTTGCCCAGTCTGTAGACATGTGCTCATTGTCGAGAAGGATCCCCAGCCGGCATTTGACGCGGCTTCGATATGGAGAAGACTTTGTGAGCTTTCGCTGGACTGCCTGCATCCTTTCATAAAGAAGCTCTGGGTTGCCATACGAGAACTTTGGAAACGTAAGCCTGACGGCAACTTCACAGTCAGCGATCTTCTAGGAAGAGCTATATTCCCCGCGCTGATCGGTACTGGGGCACAATCCCGGAGCGGATCATACGATGTCTTTACAGATGCATATAACCTCATCGCAGCATCATGGGACTCGGTTGGACGGCCAGACAGGGCAGAAGGTCTAGCAATTCCTCTCGTGCGACTTGCTCGTCTAGTTTGCAGCGCTGCAACCACACTTCCCATGTACCTCACAGATCTGATAAGGACGACGCGACTGATATGGAGGGCGAACGCATGTCTTGGGCTTACAGAGGCGGACATAAGCTGGAATCTCATCATGAGAGCTTCGAGACAAGTCACGAGCGATCACTTTCCGCTCCTGCATCTTTTCACGGCACTCATCTCGCAGAGCATTGCGCATAAGTCCGTGACGCAATATTCACTTCCAATTGGAAGGCACGAGATCACGAACCTTGTAGTGGAGAAGTGCTGCACGAAGATTGGGACAGCTTGCTACACAGGCAAAGCGTCAAACGAGTTCAGGGAAACCCTAGGCTTTGTCTTTCAGGAGCTCTGGCGCTATCAACACGAGCAAGCGCGTCTGAGTTTGCGAGGCCATGTTGGCGAAGAGACTATCGTGAAAGGGATATGGGCGATGGCAGCGTGGCCGACTCGGAGGAGTCATTAATCAGGACAATGTGGTTTCGGCGCTACATGTGTTCCTTGTACGATGGGATACTTGATAGCATGTTTTTTGAGCTTTCAAGGAGCGGGTGTAAGCTTGGTAATCCGCTTTTTGCTGCTACAGTGGACCCTTTTTTCTCTCCTCACCCTGATAAACTTTACGTGGGTTTACCATGAACAGAACAACTATCGGTACAAGCACATCCACCTCCACCATCTATGTATTTCCTAGACAATCTGTCCTCTTCTCCATTCCTGCTCGATAGACTATTTGGTAAACTTGGAGGCCGAATCACACGCTGAGAGCATTTCTATCCCACCCCCAGCCTTAGTCTTGTACTACCATGAAATTCACTCGGTCCACAATCTTTACCAACTGCGGAAGTAGAAACGTATCAACGTTGGTACGGAGCCAGTGCAGAAGCGGACACTGTAGATGCCTATACAAAAGCGTATGACGCCGGCGATGATTGTGGTAAGAAGTTAGGTGAGTGACATGATGCATACAGAGAGGTTTTGATGCAATTGGCCTAGGATAGCACGACATATACTTGGAGTATAAGTAGCTCTTCAGGCGCATCGCGCACGTCCACAGAGTCACGTCCGAATGGCGATAGACTAAAGTCGAATAAGATTATGGTCTACTTATATTGTGTGGTCACTTGTCTGCGACACATATATCGGTTGGGGTTGATTACAAAGACGATGTTAAACTGAGGCACCACGTGATACGTTTGAGTGAAGCTCAAGGCTTCCATCTCCAAGCCGGATGCTTCCATTCCAGATCCCCCACCTCTTGCTGCGACAGTCCAGCGACCTCCTCTGTCGCCGCTGCTTCGTTCTCATCCCTTCGTTTGTTGTCGTACTTCATCCAAAATAGCGTCACAATCGCGATGGTCGTCCATGCGACTGCACATGCCAGGTTGATACTGTTACCGATCGGGTACCTTGGGGCGTCCTTGGGCAGGTACGTCCATGTTGCAATCAATCCACCAACGTAGCCAAACATAGCGTTCGTTCCGATTGCAATGTTGCGTGAGGAATCAGAGATAACGTTGGCGCTGACTTGTGCGTTACACATTGCCCCAAGCGTGAATGCGGTACTCGCGCAAAGGAAAACGGCCCCGTAGCGGATGTTTGCGTTGAGTGTCGCCAGGAAGATCGAGTAGCCAACGATGATAGTAGGGCCAGTAATGGCAATAAATATTTGTCGATGATTAAAGCGCCAGCTCAGAGTCGGAATAAGTAAGATGAAGAAGGCACCGACAATGTATGGTGGCACAGTGAGGAGCTGCTGCTGGACAGTGGTACGGCCGGGATAGATCGTGCGAATAATGGTTGGGAGAAAGAATGAAATACCCAGAACCGTGACGTTGTTAAGGAGAAAGATGATGGAGGTAGAAAGCGTGATTGGGTTGAGGAACCCTCGCTTCAGCTTAGTGGAATCGATCTTGTCGAGGAGGGCAGACTGCCCAAGACGCTCAGACTTTACGCGATCAATTGCCCGCTGTTTTTCATCTTCGCTGAGCCAGCGTGCAGTCTCAGGACGATCTGTCAATGTAACAAAAGCAACGAGCGCAACACCGATCGTCATGATGCCCTCAATAGCAAATATCCTAGATCATGTCAGCGGCAGCATAACATTGCGCAGCAATCACGTACATTTGCCAACTGTGCAGAGAGCCAAAATGGGACAGCTTCAGAATACCCGATGCCAACAGGCCGCCAAAAGCGCCGGATAGTGGAGCTAAAGTCATCAGTACTGCCTACATTTCATTCGGAGACGCATTTCATACCCATGAGCATCCATAACCCGAGTCGGAATGTCAATTCGGCACGTTTGTACCACCTGCTCAGAAAGTAGGCACAGCCTGGCATCACACCAGCCTCAAAGATACCGAGAAGGAAGCGCACGGCGCACGCTTGGGCTCGGGTCTTTACGAAAGCGGTGCCGATAGAGCAGATTCCAAAGCCTAGAGTTGTCGCAGGCAGGAACCATCCTGGGCCAATTACCTTGCAGCAGATCGTGGCCGGAATCTCGAATATGATGTACGAGATGTAGAAAACTGAAAGCACCATATTGTAATCATAGCCCTGCAGGTTGAGATCCCTCTCAAAGCCGGCGAGGCGTGCATTACCTGTTGCTTCGTCAGCAGCGCAATGACTATCATGGAACGTAATATCTACCGATGTTTGTACGATCAATGAAGCACAAGAGATAGAGGAGGGTGACAGTGGGTACAACCATAAAATCGATCTTGAGTCTCAGCTTCCTTTCGGCCTTGCGAGCTGCATCGGAAACGTCGGTGATGTTCTGCTCGAACTCGAGCTTCTCATTATACTCTGCAGAGCCTTTTGGGTCCATGGTTGCGGCTGAAAGGTCTGGAAAGTTGAAGTTAGCGACGTTCATTATGGTGGGATTTCCCGCCTTTTCATAACACTTGTCCTACAATTGCCGCAAATCCACCCGAGCCCTTTTCCCCGCATAATTCCAAACTCAAAGCATATACTTACCCCGGAAACCCCACAAGTCTGTGGAGATAGTAGGAATTGAGTGATCGTTCCGGAACTTGGCAATATTTTCTCAATTGACGATGTGTTGATTCGTCAGATGACCCTTTGTTGGCCGAAGTGCAGCCGCACAGCCGAGCAGAACGGAACGCTCAGTGAGTTCCGAGCACGTGAAGCACCTGCCCGGAACCATCTTGTAAATTTCCCAAGTTTGGTGGTTCTCTGGCCCGTTCAGAGCTGTCCGCATCGTTCCGGTTGAATGAACCTTGGAGGGGTGCGTATGGCCACCCGCCATGTGATCGACTGGCAAGTATACGAATTGGTGCGCGAGCTTGTCCGTAGATAAGTATGCTTGGAACACCAGCATGTTCGGTTGACGACCGCTCATCTGCGCAATCTGATCTTGCTCTTCTCCGGAACTGATATAACCTCAGCGAAATGTCGCCTTCCGCTATCCCGCCTGTCGATATCATCGACCCCTCGACAGCGCAAGCGCTCAAAGCGAAGAAGCAGTACACCAGTGGTAACCCAAGTTTGGCGTATGTTGACGAAGAAGCTGAAAACCCACCTACTTTCTCAGATCCCTTTGAAGAACGCGCCTACCTCAAGCATCGCCTTGCACTTGCCTTCCGTGTGTTCGCCAAACATGGCCTGGCAGAGGGGGTAGCAGGGCACATTACTCTGCGCGATCCGGTGGATCCCACAAGCTTTTGGGTAAATCCGTTCGGCACACACTTCTCGTTAATTAGAGACGAAGATCTGATACGAGTGGATCACAATGGGAAAGTCGTTGAGGGTGGGAAGAACAAGAGACTGAACTACGGTGCGCTGGTGTCCGTCGAACTCTTTTTGAACTTCAGCTAATTGTACGATAGCGGCTTTTGCAATACATGCCGAAATCCACAAGGCCCGTCCTGACGTCCTGTGTGCAGCACACTCGCACAGTCTGTATGGTCGCGCAATGTGTGCAACCGGCCGCACACTCGACATGCTCACTCAAGACTTCTGCGTGTTCTATAACGACCACGTGCTACACGAGAACTTCGCTGGGCTGGTATTAGACTCCAACGAGGGCAAGGCTATTTGCGCAGCCCTCGGAAACCGGAAGGCCGCGTTGCTGGGAAATCATGGTATCCTGACAGTTGGCCCAACGATTGAAGCAACCGTTGCCTGGTTCGTATTGCTAGAGAATTGCTGCCAGATTCAGCTTATGGTTGATGCATCAGCGGCTGGACGAGGGGTTCCTCCTGTGACAATTGGCCACGAAGAGGCGCAGGCCACCTGGGAGGCGGTAGGAACAAAAGGAAACGGCTACTTCCAGGGCCTGCCATTAATGCAGGTCGCAGAGCGAGAATTTGGCGAGCGGACCTTACTTGGACGGGGCGTGGTAGCAGCGTAGTTCAGATTGCAACCCAAGATGGTACGAAGCTCGTGGTGACCATCATGTGAAAGTACCTGTGAAAATCTTTGCCAACTGAATCTCCAGAGCACTTCATATAAGGCCTTGAAAATGTCGTGATATCTCTCCAATCTCCCAAACACTCAAGCCTTGCTCACCAAAGCTGTCGGCTGCTAGGTCTGTTTGCACTGGCTGTGTGGTCGCCGCGGTGCCGAACGCGTCGTATAGATCTATGAGCTCGTCTCCGATATTGAAGACATCGGGCATTGAGCCTAAGCCTGAATCGAAGTTGAGATGCCCACCATTCCACATACTCGACATGTCGGAGGTGTTCGTGTCCAACTGGAGAGGTTGCTGCATACCATCTGCTATCGATGAGTCGCCTCCTTCCTTGGGTGTTGAACTAATCATCTGGGCTCCCGCTTCGCCGTGAAGTCCAAGAGACTTGACTACAGGTAGGAGACCGCGAATGCTCTTCCAGAGCCTACGACTTGCTGTTCCGTGGCGGGAAAATCCTTTCACCAGTTCGACAGCGGACACAAATGATTCCCTGCTCGCTTCAGCAAACATGCTTGGTGCATGGCACACAGCAAGTAGTAAGACCGCAAGGGCACTCAAAAGGTAATAATGGTAGACACTCTGCTGACGGGCATAGATATCGCTTGTTTCGTTCAGATGCACCAACACCTGTATGCTGTCTTTTGCGATGTCCACTACCAGTCGAGCGGAGTGCATGTCTGCCTTTATATTGTCTGGTGTGAGCACATGATGCCGATGTATCAGGGTGCGCATGTGGTTTCCTCGCAGGTAGAGTAAGGTGCGTAGGCGATGCAACAACCGAGGTTGTGATCTTGGAGCAAGGCCCAGGCGAGGGTGTCTAAATTGTAATTCTTGAGGAATCGAAAGAAGCCAATTCGAGGTTATGAAGTCGAGATAGTCCTCAGTTTCTTTTGGGATTGTTTGCAGCGGAGAGCCGTAAGGGGGCAATGCTTCCCAGACTCTGGAGCATAGTCTGGCGTAAGCTACCATGCCCTTAAGATAGGGATATGCCTTTCCTGGTTCTGGCAGCTGAGTATCGATATCTCGGTCGTTCAAAGCAAAAGACAAGCTTGTACCAAAGCTCCATCGTCGATCCAGCTCATACACTACCCAGAAGACTTGTACTGCAAGCTTGCGTTCTTCAGGGTCCTTGAAGTTATCGAGAAGACTCTGCTTACGGTGCAAACCCATCTCAAGTGCCTGGCGGCTAGCTCTGCCAATCGCCCGCCATGCAAATAGCTCTTCTTCGGTATGACAAAAGTACAAACTCTGCAATTTCTTAGCCGTATGGCGTGGAACTCAAGAAGAGACGTACCAGCATTCCCATGATTTGAATGTCCTTCAGCTCTACCTCGGTTGCGCTAGAAATTCTGCCAACGTCTTGCTCAACATCGAAAATGAGTCGGTCAGAAAGCTCGTTTTTCCCAAGAATTTCGTGAGTAATAGCTGTAGCAACGGCAAGTCTCAGTATGTGGACATCTTTCTTGTCAATTTTCTGTAGCCCAGCCGGATGCTGAGGATTTCGGACCAGCGCCATGATTTGAGGTGCGTTGGCGATGAGGTCTTTCGTTTCGATGATTGGATGGACACAGGCCACCTCTTCTTGGTAAATGCCGAGCAAACGTCCTATATCATCATCAGAGATACCCGATAGTCCTTCAACCCCAGACCTTAGCAAATTCTGAGCGAATGCTGTTGTAGGTTCAGGGGTCGCGTCTCGTGAGGATACAGACGATGTGTGGTCACCCGGATCATGTACATCAGAGGGTATGCCCATGCGATTCAGTGACGACTCGACGATATTCAGACTGAATGCAGCACGCGTCGGCCCAGCAAACTGGGGTTGCTTTGGCGGCCCCGTACGCTGAGATGTGCTGCTTGTGTAGTTTGGACTGGCAGTTTGTTGAGAGGCCGGCGTACGTTCAGCGATGGCCATGGGTTGATTGTCTCGCTTCTCTGCCATAGCTGCCACTGTACCCATCAGAATTGTGAGCTGTTGGCGCAGGAAGGATATATCTTCCGTCAATTGCTTATAGCTGGAGCTAAAATCGATTTAGCCATTAATTTCCTCGATAACGTACTACTCACTCATCTACGTTATTCTTGTCTTTGCTCTTGTCCTTTTCCTTCGCACTTTGCATAGCTGTAGGGACAACAATACATGCTACGTTCATGGTCGAGCACCGCTGACAATTGGCATTGTCGTCGATCCTGATGCATTTGACTTTGCAGCGCTTACACTCGTTGCTATTGATCGTATAAGCGATTGTTCGAGATGATCCGAATGAGACCGACCATGCTGTGGATGTGTACTTTGCGCGCTTCGCACGCGTATTTTCAGGCGCGTCCTGCGCAGGTCTCTTCTGGGACGAGTTCGACATAGCACTGCTACCACTATTGGAGTCCATGTCGAGACGATTTTCCAATGTTCTTCGCCAGCGAAGAATAGGGTTGAAAGGAGATGTCGTGGCGTCCACGCGCAACTCGCACGTCTGGGGTAGATAAGCGGCTCGAGATTGGTCCGGCTAAGCGGGCTAATTCCGTTCTGCGCCAGCCTGCGCTGATCATCTCAACACACCCCAAGCATCAACGTCTTGCATTCCACCACAGAACAAGAAGCTGTGATTTGCTAGTTCTCTCCTTTGAGGAAACGCTTTAAAATATTGATGTGTGTAAAGAGAAGAGCGTGGCATCGGACGACAGGGATCTTTCGAATGAGGACACGCAATTCAGGTCTGTTCTATCGATGGGCAATGTCAGTGATTTTTACTGTCTAGAATGTACTTCGTGTGCGAACGGCGTATGAAGTTGGGGATACATCACATGCGACGACCACGTGCGACGACCTTCACTGCTGCCTCGCGCGCCCAGCCATATCACGTGTCGGAAGTCGACTTGTCTGCTCATGATCAAACGCTCGAACAGACGATGAGATCGTGACATAAGCAGTCCTCCAAATGTGTATACCTTTCCTATTTACATGCGAAATCTCCTAAAGCTTATTGATACAGTTTGATCGATCAATATGATCTCAGACCACTCAAACTACATAGCAAAGTCGATTAAGGTGTGGAAAGAGCTTAACAACCTTGTGCATTGAAGTACGTGACTCTTTGTGCAGAATGCACGGTGCTTCTCAAGCGACAAGGCAATATGAGCCCGATCCGCACATCGCAGAATTCTATCTAAGATGACTCGCAAATGAAGAAAGTCGCATACCTTCGGTGCAGATAGCCTTGCATTCGATTTTGATGATAATGTAGCTGTCAAGTCGCGCAGTCGCTCTTGTCCTCCCTGATACGCAGCAATTAGGCCATGCCACGAAGCGACTTGCACCATACAACCCGCACATACGCCCAGTGCATCGAGCGAGATGCGTGTCTTATTCCATCAAAGCCGCTTGCTGGCATGTCGACGATGCTGGCCATCCATGCTCCAGCACAACCACTGAAGACGACAGCCCAGACGCATCACCATCACCATCACCATCATCTGGTCATGCATCGAACCCCGCACCGGCAAGTAACGAAGAAGAACCTCAGGCCACCAAAGCCTCACCCACCAAAACTCTGCTATTCCTACGAAAGATCGAACCCATGAACTTCCCCGCCCTCGATGTCCTCCCCCTAGCACGGCTATACAGTGACAGTCAAGAGCCTTGTAGTAGCAACGTACCGTTCTCCGACAACAAAGGACGGTCACACAAGCAAGCTCGTCGAGCATTTCTGATGAGCACCATCAATAATTAGACGCAAGCGCCGACCCTACCGGGCACAGCCATGCGGCAGCTAGGAAGGAGTTACATATTGAACGGTTGCTCCTCTCCATCATACCATACCATGGTCACCATCTGGAGTTGGTGTGGTGAAAAGCCTGATTGCGATGTTCAAATGAAGATGGAATGTCAGAAATGGATTGAACAAGGGCCACCGGTAGCTACCATGATGATTCTTTGCTGTTGCACCTGAATTCACAAGTGCGTGGTGTAGTTTGAGCTGCTATAAAACTGTCTGCCCATCGCCGATATAGAGGCCAGCAAGGGGAGATTACGAGGACACAGTCTGGGCAATGTAAGAATGACTTTGGGCCTCAATTTTGAGGTACTCATTATAATGTATATTTGTGTCCTGCAAGGTAGTACAGTATGTAGTAGTTGAATTGCATAGGTGCAAGTGAGCCTTCATGCCATCCAATCCCGATCGTCAGTGTGATTACTCTGTCGTCGTTGGTCATGCGTTGGTTCAATGCGCATCCTAGTTGGCAAAGAGGGTTGCGGCCTAATGGTAGGGTATATTGGGTTGTCATGCGAGTGCAAACTCGCTGCGTAAAACGAAGTTGGGCATTCGATTATGTCTGGTTTGATGGATGTTGGTGCAGACAACTCATGGTTCCGGTAATATTGCTCTGGCTCCGGAGTATTGAGGCGGCCTTTGAGACTATCGGCAGGTTTTTCGGAGATCCTTCCATCATCGGTGTGCGCTCGCGGTGAGTCCTGTGGCCGCTCATATGCCATCGACAACCCTTCACAATCGGTTCTGCTCGGTTGTTGAGCTGCTGCGTTTGGTGAAAGGTGCAATGAATTCCTGCCGGAGGCTGCAGTAGGTGGACTCCGCGGCTCAGTAGCATGTTTCGAGGAGGCCTGTTTCGATTTGGTCAAGTTCTGTCGAAGTCTACCAAGCGTCTGTACGAGGATGACGCAGTCCGAACATTCTGGCAGGGCTTGTGTTGCAGGTAATTGGCCGCGACCATCGCCTAAGAATGTGTGCTTGACGTCGCTGGAGAACGATCCACATATAGTGGTGGAAGCGCCCGGACAGACTGATGAATTGTGCGGTAACCGCTGTTCACATGTCTGGCGCCAGTGTTGAATACGCTCGTCGGTCGTCATGGAACGTCTGAAGTTCAATGCATGGGCGCGACGACTATGCTCATGGCGTTGGCCTGCTGAGACCTGCTGTGGCATTGTTGTCGCGCGTTTGAGAGGTTGCATTGTCGAGAGCGTGGTACGCAGTGGGCAGCCAGGTGCGCGTGCTAACGGCAGCTCGCTTGTGGTTTGGGAAGGGTTTGGCACCGACCGTATTCCCGTCACTGAGCTCGAGCTGCAACCTCGAATGATGTCGAACATAGCGTCGCCTTTTGGTGCTTCAGTCAAGTTCTCGTAGCCTGTCGCGGTGATGAGAATGTCGTCTTCAATCCTAACACCGCCAACGGGCATGTAGCGCTGCAAGACCGTTCGGTTGATGAAGTGCGAGTGGACTGGAGATGGGAGAAAGAAGTGTTGCAGAGCATAGATCGAAAAGTATCTGACGAGGTCAGCTTCTAAGCGTGGAAGATGCATTGCATGATACCCACATCCCAGGTTCCACAGTCACTACCATGCCTTCTTCAAGTTGACTGCTTTGCGTATCTGTAGGCGCATAGCATAGTGTTGCATCAAAAACCGGCAGGTGAAAGTTCTCCGGGAATAGCGAAGGTGCCTACATCTTGGTCAGTTATGTCGTCTGTGAGCGGGCTAACTATCGCACCTGCGCTGTGACGGCTTTACCCCTCCTGACGCTCATGAGCTCAGCTTGCCCGACATCATGCACTTCTAGTCCAATGTGATGGCCGAGACCGTGCGGGAAGAATGCTCGGCTTGTGCCTGCAGCATATATCTCTTCTCGTGTGCCATTGTGCAGTATTCCAAGCTTGAGTAGTCCGTCAATTGCGATCTGGTGTGCTAGAATATGAAGATCAAGATACCGTACGCCGGGCGCGAGACGCTCGATGCAGCTCTCCTGCATGCGCTCGACCAGTTTATAGATGTCCTCCGCCTCCTTGCACGGCCAGGATTCGGCAAGTGGGAACGTACGGGTGATGTCGCTGGCATACAAATCGTACTCGCAGCCAGCGTCAAGACACATCAGCTGACGACCCTCAAAATTCTCGTTGTTTGCATCGTAGTGCAGAGTTCCGGCATTCGGACCAGATGCTGCAATGGGATCGTACGCTTGTTGCTTGGCGTGGTGTGAGATGCAAACATCCATGAACAAACCCTCGACCTGCGCCTCGTTGGTGAAATTCCGAATGCTTGAAAGCACCTTCTTATGTGCCTCTGAACTGATGCTGTTGGCTTTGCGAATAAGGCTGATTTCGTGCTCATCTTTGATCATCCGCGCCACGTTCATTGCTGGCTGCAATGATTCTAAGTCTATGACAGCATGGAGTCCGGGTATTCGTGGTAGTTGGCTGCTGTGCAGAACGTAAATCTCGCTGCCACGACCTCCATAGTAGTTGCTCCAGTCTCTGATAACGTTGTCGAGCTCATCAACATAATAAACCTCGTCAATGTCATATCTCTCCAGAGCTTCAGCGAGAGTTGAGCCGCGTCCATTCCAGATGACCCGTTTAGGGTCAATCCTGGGAATGAAAAGTGACAGAGTGTCATGCTGGATGTCGTAGGTCATGTGACATGATGGCTCGTTACATCTTTCATAAATCAGCAATTGGGCGTTGACAACGGAACCACTACATACCCGGTCAGATAGTAGAAGTATCGTCGCTGTCGAAATGGTGCTGGCATATCGCTGTCGTCGTTGTTCTTCGCCGGCTGACCAGCAAGATAGATCAGTCCCTCATCAATACCCAGCTTTTCCTGCACACGACGAGCATGTTGTTTTGCTGCAACTAGAGATCAGTGGGCGTACACCGCATTGGTGCCTGGACTGACCTGGGTACTTCTCGAGTGGCCCTTCCGCATCCAAATGGACCCAGTACTCTTTCGCCTCCATACTCAATCTTGTAGCAAGCTCCATTCCATCAAAGTATTCCATCTCCACGCCAGCGCAAAGGTCTACAATATTTCGAGGACAAGTGCGACAAGTGTTGAGCGGTGCGCAAAGAGTTGTTATGGCAGACTGCGGCAGACCGGTGAGCGCTGGGCGCTAGTGCCAAGGAAAGCTCCACCGGTCAATAAGATCAGACACGCAAGGACCAACACTGAGACAACAACAACTCGTGTCACAGAACTCTATTCGCAACCACGACAGTCCTTCTGCTGATAAGTTTGGATTCCGGCGACAGACCGAGAGAATCGTGATGCAGCTCTCACGTCCCACGTTTGCTCCAGCCATGCTACGTAAATGACCCCGCGCGCGTGACGCATGATTGTACCACTCTTTATCCAAACAGAATCCATCACCGAGTGCCCTTCGGCTCACTCATCCTTGTGCACAACCTGAGCTTCTTGATGCAGCGAAAACCATCGGCTTCGGATCCCGTGCAGACGGAAGAGAAGGAAGGAACATGTTGTGGCTGGTCTGGCGCGATATGATTGGCCAAAAGAAAAACCGGTGAACACGCACAAGGGCAAACGCATATCGGCGGATCACCACAAGGAATGGAACGTACCGGACCACGTCTAAAACTCCATTGATGCAAACAGGCTTGAGTTTATATTGCTCTTTACCCTTCAGTTTGGTCCCCTTTTGCCCTGATGATACAGGAACACAAGTTACACTGTGGGACATTGTGAGACTAACATGTCCAAACCCGGCACTTCCTCGCATTGTCGATTCTCTTACTGCATTTTGTCGGAATAGCTATGTAGGGCGATTCCATCCCCGCTGGTTTCGGGCTCTATATTGTTGTAACTCCCCACGCACACAACAGGCCGTTTTGTGCATGTGGTGGCCACTGAATGATCAAAAGTACCCGGCGTTGTGTCAATCTTGAACCAAATTTGCATGTGCACAAACCTTGAACATTAAGATCTTATCTCGTTTCCTTTTATCTCGAGCTTCAGGTTGGCTGTGTATCAGCATTGAGGGCATTCCGATTCCCAAGTAAGGTGTTGTCTCTGAATACAATTAGCGATAATGCGTCTTACCTTAATGTACCTCCCTTGATTATTTGATCTGTTAAAGTGGAAACTCCCATTATGTCAACTTCGACGGGATCACGCTTGAAGAAAGAAGACGGGCTGCAAAAAGCTCCAACCAACTTCGATGACTTTGGATGAACTGACCAACACTGAGATTGCATCGCTTCTTACGTCAACTAGCTCCCGTTTAGGTGACCGAACATACTGATGACGCCCGTGGATCTTTCACTTTAGGGCTAGCCTGGGGAAGGAGATATTTTTGAAGTGCTGATCCAGTCACTGGGAACTGTACAATGCCCAGCATTGACTGGATCTTTCCAAAACGCCACAAACGCTTCTGTGCTCTTCAGCGGCCTCCTGAAATATTTTGAGTCTACAGGCATGCGACGCATGTCTTCGGGACAATCCATATCAATCGCATGCCGCGAATGTCAACTGCAGACGAGATCTTGAATTCATTATAGCAGGATTTACTCGTAATCCTCCCCATCGTTACCATCGTCATCATCAGATATGTCTTCATCCTCATTTGAGCTGCTCTCATCACTGTTGGAAGGTGGGGGTGAAGGCCAATTTACAACGACGTCGTCCGCCAGGCCCCTGATAAAACCCTCCATATCTTTGCCCGAGTACTCCCGCTGTAGCGCAGATTTCTCTTGAGAATCTGCCTCACTCTTGAAGTGCGCATTGTGGCCATCCTGCGTAAGCGCCCCGGCCTTGAGATACGTCAGATCAAGATCAGGCACCGATGCAAGTCCTTTGAAGAATTGCGCCCAGGTATTGGGTTTTGGGTCGTATGGTCGGGGCGGTCCCGTCCTGATGGTCACGCGCCACAGACTGAGGTGCTTCAGCTTCGGAGCAAACCTCTGGAGTACGGCCAAAAGGATGTCTTTATCAACATCCAGCTGTCCGAATTCCAAGCCCCTAAGATGGGGAAAGCTAACTGGTGGTGGTTGTTCTGTCGTGATTCTCGTGGGATACGGTGGCCTGGGCGGAGAAGTCGGAGATGTGGCGAGCCATTTCATGAACTCCATGTTGACGTGGACCTGAAACTTCTGGAAGTTTAGGCGAAGATGCGTGAGATTAGGTGTGCAATGTAGGAAGTGGCGCAAACAATGACCGGGTATTGCGCGAGCTGGGGTTCCACCACTGTGGGTGTGGTAAATTTGCGAAGATACGTCCGCCAGATTTAGCGTTAGAAAGAGGGTTCGTAGGGTGTGCAGTACCGGTCGGACGGCTGGGAATGTAAAATTGGCAAGATGAAATGCGCCATCCGGAAGTCCTGATGGCTGCTGACGAAACAGTACTTCGAATCTGGGAGGCGTTCGTCCGGCCACGCCCATCGCGTACAGTAAGGTAGAAAATACGTGTGACACGAACCGTGCTTGCGAGCCAGTCCCTCGATAAGCTTCGCGAAGTGGTACACCAGTCTCTTTAAGAACTGTGGTTGCGCCCCAGGAAGCCCAAGAGGTACCATCTCGTTCGCGTTTGGCGCAAAAGTCACGCACGTCGACCGTTTCAAGATTTGTAAGGCCTTTGAAGATTTCCGTCAGCATCTCGCGGTCAATACCGTTGTCGAGCAACGCCTTCTGATCAGCGTAGCCCTGCATGTAACTGTGGTATATTAGCTTGAGCACAGCATATTTACTCGCGTGTGGACAAACCTAAAACAAGCATCGCTGTCCCTGAAGCGGACAGGTACATCATCATAGATAGTCGTGGCGATGATGAGATGCTTCAGCTTCTTCGATAAGCTAACATGGCGAGAGATATCCAGAAGCGCCTGCAGACTTGGCTGAGTGATCATGAACTGCTTCTTCACAAAGAACTCTTCTGTAAACCATTCCCATAAAGACTTCTCCACCTGCTTGCAGGTGAGGCGAAGAGCTGCAAGATCAGCGGTCGAAACAAAGGAAGATATGAGCACCAGCAGCTCAAGCGGTAGGGATAGAAGGCCTTCCATCACAAAAATTGTATCGAGTGCTCTCAGGATGCGGGAAACGAGCGGTGACAATGCAATGTTATGTGTTTGGTCACTGTTCAGGCGGCAGGTGACACCGCGCCTTCCCTGTTCGCTAGCGCGTCGCGCTTTGCTCAATTCGGGTTGCTGCCTGTCGTGCCTGAACCTAATCGTCGCAACATTCAGGCCCCCAACGACGTCGAGCTGTGACCTTGAGTCGAATTCAGCCTGCATAAGAGCCGCGTTTCTTCACTGCATACTGTGATATCTCACATCCTCTACTGTTCTGCCAATCGGCATCATGGCTCGCAAGGCCGCTCAGAAGAAGGCGCAAGCTTCGCCGCTCGAAGGATGCTCAATCGCTACATCTGGGCGCTTCCCTGGCACAACACAAGGTGCACTTCAATCACGCATCACAGACCTAGGCGGCTCATTTGCTTCCAAAGTCACGCCAGACACCACTCTTCTCATTGCTACCGAAAAAGACTTCGAGGCCAAGTCAACGAAAGTGGCCGCTGCCATAGCCAACAGCATCAACATCGTTGGCATTGATTGGCTTGATGAGACCGAAGAATCAAACCTCAAGGCAGATGAGACGAATTACCTGCTCGACCAACCAAAGGCCTCTGCAACAGCAATAGCACCAGCAACCACTGGTAGCAAGAAACGCGCCGCTTCAGGAAGTGGCTCACCTGCACCAAACCAAGACCCTGCGCAATCTAAGAAGCGGAGAACGCTGGAGGACAAGGCCAAGGCTGACGACGTCAAAGTGGGTGATGGTCAAAATGCAAAATCCAAGAAGATTCATGTTCCTGTGGACGAGTGCTGCCCTGCTACTCGCTACGAGGTATATATCGACGATGATGGTCTTATCTGGGACGCTTCCCTAAATCAGACGAATGCGACAGCCAACAACAATAAGTTCTACAAATGCCAGGTGAGAATTCTCGATCCATACAGAATACCTCCAGCCTAATATGTGAACAGCTGCTGCGAAGTCCGAACGGTGCGCACTTTCAGACGTGGACCCGTTGGGGTCGTGTCGGCGAGAGAGGCCAAAGCGCTATGCTCGGCGGCGGCTCACTTTCCGATGCGATCAAGAACTTTGAAAAGAAGTTCAAGGACAAGTCTGGACTTAAGTGGGAAGATCGAGCGGAGGAACCCAAAAACGGAAAATGTCAGTTCGATCGTGGTCTTTTCCTGCTCGTCGCGTCCCAGGGCTGCCCTTCCCCATGTCATACCTACTACTTTGCACAGAATGATAGACTAATCTGTCCGCAGATGCGTATGTAGAGAAGAACTACAACCCTGACACCGATGACGAGGATGACGAGAGTGAAGCCGCCACCAACGGCGTTATCAAGGAGGACAGTGACCAGCCTGCTCCCGAGTCCAAGCTCACAAAACCAATCCAAAACTTGATCGAGCTCATCTTCGATCAGAAGTACCAACAGGATGCGCTCAACGAGATGAATTACGACACCAAGAAGATGCCGCTGGGCAAGCTGAGCAAAGGTACCATCAGTCGAGGTTTCCAGGCGTTGAAGGATCTGGCCGTGCTCATCGATAATCCTACAACGTCGCAAGAAATCGAGCAGCTCTCGAACCGATACTACTCTCTGATTCCTCACGCATTCGGGCGCAACAGGCCGACCATCATCAACAACACTGATCTGCTTAAGAGGGAGATCGATTTGCTGGACAGTTTGTCCGACATGAAGGAGGCTGCCGATATGCTCAAGGCCAGTCTTAAGGACGACGGCCGCCTCAACCAGCTTGATCGCCAGTTCCAGAGATTGGGCATGGACGAGATGGAGGCGCTCAGTCACAACAGTACTGAGTTCACCGAGCTATCTGATTATCTTCAGAATTCCAAGGGTGCAACGCACAACGTTGGATACAACGTGCAAGATATATTCCGCATTCAACGCAAGGGCGAGTTCGAACGCTTCGATCAGAGCCCGTATGCGAAGATTTCTGGTAACCGCCGCTTGCTCTGGCATGGCTCGCGAGTCACTAATTTCGCCGGTATCCTGAGCCAAGGTCTTCGCATCGCACCTCCTGAAGCCCCCGTCACTGGATATATGTTCGGCAAGGGTATCTACCTTGCTGATATGTCCAGCAAATCAGCCAACTATTGCAACCACTACCAGTCTGGCGGCACTGCGTTGTTGTTACTCTGCGAGGCGGAGCTTGGCAATCCTATGTACGAGCTGACGGGCGCGTCATCCACCGCTGGTAAAGATGCGAAGGCGAAGGGCATGTGCAGTACGTGGGGCAAGGGCCGAGTTGGACCTAGCCAGTGGAAAGACGCGAAATGTGTCCACCCATCCTTGGCCGGCGTGATGATGGTGAGTTTTTTCTCCAACACCTCTGGGGTACGGCATATGCTAACTGCGCTTCAGCCCGATGTCGCTATTACTCCGGGCGATACCAACGTTGCGGGTGCTTATCTCCAGTACAACGAATACATCACCTACGATGTAGCTCAGGTGCGTCTGCGTTACCTTCTTCGCGTCCGCATGTAGAATGGTTGCGAAGACCTGGTGGGGGTTTTCTGGCTCTGCCACATTGCGAGATGGAGCTTTTTCGTGGCGTTTTGCCATTCGACATATCCTCGATCCAGCGGCAGGACCCGAACATTATGCGGCGCAGTGTATAGCACGTTTTCAGTACTCTTCTTGTAATACTAGCAGCAAAGCATAGCGCAGACGTCTGTAAGGGTAGGCGCAATGCCCATAAGAACAATGTGAGTCGCAATGTTCGATGGCAGGTTCTCAGAACAGCCCGAGCTCAAACCCCATTTCCCTTGCGACATGGTCTAAGGACCTAGTGCCGTCGCCTGCCCAGTACGTATCCAGGACGCAGACTATGGCCTCGTAATATGTGTAGCAGCTGAATTTGTGGTTCGCGAGGCAAACAATGCCCTTCTTAATGAGTGCACGATCCTCGGCCGTCAAGTGATTCGCTTGTGATCCAACGGCAACCAGTGGAAATAGCAGGTTCTCAATAGCTGCAAAGGTGCCAGTGTCAAGCCTGAGCCGTAGATCTTGCAGTAACTCCAGCACATGTCGCACTATGGAGGCAGTCGACTGCAAATCTGGGTTGGCATGCAAGTCTTGCGCGCTGCGAAGATCTCGGATTCTGATTAGGCCAGCGTGCTGTGTAGCCTCCCAGATCTTACCTATCACGGGCTCGCTAGGTTCGCCCGGCCACTGCAGCAGACGCTCCTCGATGTCGTCGTCCATGTGTGAGGCAAGTAGATCGATCAAACTGCAAGGTAGCCCTGTGATCTCTTCCACGCCTGTTTGACCCATACAGTGCTGATTCCACATGTGCAGGTGAGTGTTCTTGTAGCCAAGGCTGTGTGTTGGAAGGTCTAGTACACCGATCAGTCCAGCCAGCTCCCTTGATTCGTCTGTGGGAGACTGCAACACATGTCTTTGGTGAAAGATACTCGCAATACCGTTCAAATGTATGCTAAAAGGCATGGCTCGGTTCATCTATCACCATTAGCCAACGTCACCTCCAGGTACTGTGAGCTCGAGACCTACACTGATCGAGCACAGAAGTATGCCTGCGTACGGGGTCATCTCTTCTTTGACGCACGCCGGATCAGAGAGTGCTTCGCGGAAGGCCTTGATACTCCGGCCATAGTACTCATCTACGTATGGGGCATGCTTCGGGTCACAGGTGATCTGGTAGGTCAAGCTGTTCAAGAGCATCAGCTTTGACTGGGCGCAGTACATGAGGCTTTCTCGAAACCGTCCCGGGTCGGGGGCACTCTCAACTGCAGGTCTTGCAAAGAGTGTTAGGGCACCCCAATCAGCAACTAACTCTCAAGTCAACAGAACTTCCGGCAATTTGAGAGGTAAGCATACAGTCATACAGCAGCTCTCTTTCATAGCTCGACAAGCCCGCAAATACATCCCAGCCGAGATACTGCAGCAACACTTGGTCCTTTTCACTTTCGCAATCTGCTAGTCCTATTGGCCACGAGACAGGTGTACTCTGAGGCTCAACTTTGCACACTGGAGTCCCCAGCTTCGGCTTCCGTAGATGCGCACGGTGGAAAGTAACTCCAGGACGCCCGCGAAGTGCCCATTTGAGCCTTACACCGTAGCCTTCGCATGCGAGATTGAGCGAGCGACAGGCCATGCATGACGGGCGTGTTTCATCGCATTTCTTGCGGCGGGCGCGGCAGGTCCAGCACCCCGTTCTTGTTCGGGTAACGCCAGATTTGGTCGACGTGGGCTGGGGGGGCGACATGTTGTACAATGTGTGGCTGGTGAAGGAATGCGGCTGGTGTTGGCACGAGCGGGGTGGGCGATCCCCTCACGCTAATTCGGCAGTCGAGTGCCAGGTGTTGTCTGGTGGATCTGTCTTCCGGTCAGGCTCATCCAGGTGAGATCCGACAGTCGTCCTTGGTTTGTTGCCATCGAGCTGTGATGAATGCCGACCTCTGTATCGATTTGGCAGTGGGCTTCGCATTGTCTGCAGATGCTGTGTGCTTAAAATAGCACGAGCTGACGTCACCAGCTTCGTCCCCTTGGTGCTCTCTACTCTAGCTCAAGTGCAATGGCAACGTCAAAAGCGACCTCATCTCCTCTTCAGCAACTGTGCAGGCGCGCTGCCATGCACACTTGCGAATACGCTGCATCCAGACGGCCGCAGACGACCATGCGAATTATTTACGGCCTCTCCTGAAGCCTCGGCGCCAATATTCCTCCAAGCTGCGCTAATGCCGTCTCCAACTTGGCGACTTACATTACGCATCCCTTCCAACTTTGCCTGCACTTGTCGCGCGTAGTTTCCTTGTTGTCCACGAGTGTTCAATGATGGCGTCTTACGTTGGAGGTATTCCGGGCCGGACGGACTACAGGCAACCGCACAGCAGCGTGCCAGCTTGCCCGCGGTGGTGTGCCAACGCGGTGCTTTGTCGCAACGTAGTCAGGACCTGCTGCGCCCCGTTTGAGCAAGCACCGACCGCGGCTGTAAGATGAGACGGCCATTCAATGCAGTAGACACGGCCGCCAAGGTCGCTCTCAATCTCGTCACGACTGGAGCCGGCGATGCCTAGAGTCCCGCTGGTTGACGGTTTCCAAGAGTCGCACAGTCGCCCAGGAACTGCTGCGGTTGCGCCGTTACTTGGCTCACGGTCAAGGGGTTTCATAACATCACGACTTGCGCATCCGTCCACCTTCAACTTCTGCTCCCCACACCTGCCGTTGACACCCACCCCACTGTTCGCACTCAGTCCCACCTCGTCACTCGCTCAACCCGCTGCCTGAGGCACGTTCGCTTCGCATGTCCGACTTCCAAACCTAAACCCTTATTCTGTAATACCCGGGCGATCCGCGATGAAGCCTTCGACACTTCTTTACACCGTGGTGGGCCTGCTGTCGCCCATCACCAGCTACGCTATTGAGCTCAACCCCGACGATCCAGGTACGCGCCTCGCCGACATGCTCGGACGATGCTAACGTCGCCAGAATCCATAAAGAGCGCGACCAAGATTGTTGCAGCTGGTGTGCGAGAGTGGTATACTGGAGACAGACCTGGCGATGTACCCGGCAATCTTCCAGACCCTTACTACTGGTGGCTATGTGGCGCCATGTTCGGCTCTCTCATCGACTACTGGTATTACACTGGTGACGACCAATACAACGAGATTGCGCGCCAGGCAATGGTGCACCAGATTGGTCAGCCCAAAGCTTTCATGCCACCCAACCAGACGAGCACGCTCGGAAACGACGACCAAGCATTCTGGGGGATGACGGCCATGTCAGCGGCGGAGAACAAGCTGCCAGATGTAGAAGGGGAAATGTCTTGGCTGTCTCTCGCCATCGCGGTCTTCAACACACAGGTTCCGCGCTGGAACCCTGGCACATGTGGTGGTGGACTCAACTGGCAGATCTTCCGCTTCAACCAAGGATTCGATTACAAGAACACAATCTCGAACGGCGCATTCTTCAACATCGCGGCAAGGCTGGCGAAGTACACGGGCAATACTACATATGCCGATTGGGCGGTCCAGGCGTACGACTGGCAGCTGGCTGTTGGGCTCATCAGCCCTGATTACCACTTCTACGATGGCACGTCCGAGCGCGTGAACTGCACAGAAGTCAACCACATCCAATGGACCTACAACGCCGGCATCCACATGTCTGGTGTTGCAGCAATGTGGAACCTGACAACAGCGGCAGGTGACGAAGTGAGCTGCAATCCCGCCTTACATACCATTGCAGACGACTAACAATTCGCAGACTGCAGCAGCGCTCTGGCGCGGGCGCCTTGAGGGCATCATCAGGGGCACTGGCGTCTTCTTCACCGCGGATGGTGCACCAGACGTTATGATCGAAGTAGCTTGCGAGCGCAACGGCCTGTGCGACCACGACCAGCGCTCCTTCAAAGCCTACCTTGCGCGCTGGATGGGCTTCACCATGCTCACAGCCCCCTGGACCCGCGAATCGATCATGCCTCGACTCCGCGCTTCTGCTGTCGCTGCGGCCAGGCAGTGCGGACCCGGCAAGAACGGTTGCGGAATGCGATGGTGGCGCGGCACCAACGACGGCGAAGTTGGTATCGGAGAGCAGATGAGTGCACTTGAGGTCATGCAGAACCTGCTCATTGATCAAGTTTCGGGTCCCGTCGGCATGGACAACGGCGGTATTAGCGAGAACGATCCTACAGCAGGCAGTGACGCAGGGACGACTTTGACAATCGAGCACGACCCCATCTCTACTGGGGACAAGGCCGGTGCAGGCATTTTGACCGCGCTGGTTCTCGCATTCATATTCGGTGGAGGCTGGTGGTTGATCACTGGAGAGTAGACGTCTCCGCTTCTATTATTCCCTTTCAATACATTACAATATACCCGCGGTCTCCGTCGCGATGACACTACCACCGCATCCTCTCCCTTGCTCCACTTCCCACCCTCCCGCAGACACCGCTCGCCTCCCCTTACACTCTGAAAGACGTCCCGCGCCCGTATAATTGTAGCCCTGCAGAGTCGCACTTACCACCCCCTAGTGCCATACTGGCCAACTACTCAAAATCAGCCTCGCGATTCGCCCCGCCACAACCCCCGTTCGCTTTCTCCCCTACACGAGCTCACGAGCACGCATCACTATTCTTGTCCACCCTCCCACCAATCACACACTACTCTTCTAACAGCTTCCAGCAAGCCAGAGCGCCAGCCAATCAGAGTGAGGGGGGGTGATTAAGCGTACATTAGCGTTAGTTAGCGGTTCGTATCTTCCAACATGAAGGACTGGGAAGGGTCAAGCTTTGGTAAGCTTCGGGCGTCGTCAGCTGTGGGGTGGTGCGAGGTGTGTGTAACAGCGGGTTGGCATTTGTTTGGGCGGGAGCAGGGTGCAAGGTCTACGTAGAAGGTGCAGGGTGCATGCAGTGTCCCTTGCGAGCAGGACTGCATGGTCTGGCTAAGGGGCTTGGGAGTTGCGTAGCGGAGGGGCGTAGTTGCATGGTGGAGGAAAGGGCCGGTGCGTATATGTACATGTGTAGTGTATTTCGGCGGACGCTATGCTTACTAACATTAGGCCACGCTGATTGCGCTTCCTCTGCATGACAAGTTTTGAAAAGCTGCTTTACCGCTACTTCCCGACACTCTCACAGTACTACAAAGATAACAGGCTCTTTGGTGGACTAGTGTGGTTCCTGCGCCAGTTCATACGGCCACAACGTCTGCACGAGGCTCGCATTGTCAAGCTCCACAGAATGCCCTTTGTGCCACGCCCGCTGGAGCAGTTGTCCAACGCCATCACAGGGCCCGGTCTGCTCGTCTCAGAGGAAGACCGACAGATACAAAGGATTATGGATGTAAAGGAACCCCAAGCCGAGGGGTCAGAGATGTCATGGTTGGCGCCAGATGTGCAGGTGGTACTATGGTTCGTTTTTCTGTGCTGTTTCACGCATGGGATAGTGTCAGGCTTCCACTGGTGAGTCGAGGGTCGTTACGTTTGTGGAAGAAGAGAATTGCTGACTGTTATAGGTGGCTATCACCCAGATGTTCGGTAGCGGAGTGTAGGAGAGCGAACGAGAAGAATGATTTGGGGGGGTTGGTGAAGGTGGATGAGGATGGAGATGATGAGATCAACCATCCAGTCCTGTAATAAGCTGGAATTTGGTAAAGTACAATTCTCCAGTGAGTTTGCAGGGAGGGGGTATCGGCAACATTATGAAGTACGAGATCATGCTTCCTATGTATGCGCCCAGATTCTAGCTTTCTTTTTGGATACCACTGGTTGTTCTGTTCTCACTACAGTCGCCATTCATACAGAACCTATATAATCTTGAACTTGTGCATGGGCAAGGAATGAGCGAGCTGCCTCTGACATCGCCATGAGAGATCGTCTTTCATCGCAGCTTTTCGTTGTACGTGTCGCAAAGCTGCAATAAATTTTATGTGACAAAATTGTATGCGCTCATATGTATTATCCAAGACTTTCCGCAATGCCAAGCCTGAGTTGTCCAGATCGTAAGTCCCATGGAGAAGTCTGGTACGTCCCCATTCTATGAGTACAATCTCAATTGAGTCGCCTTTTCGGACAGGGTCTGGACCAAACAAAAGGCTGTAGTCAGGCGATAAATCTTATGTGACTTTAAGCTTTTTCAAGAAGCACTGTTCGTTTTGAAGCTCGACATAATACCATGTACTACCAGATCCTCGTTCCCAGTTGAACGATCCCGTGCAGGTGCGGCTAATATGGCAGCGTCAATAACATTACCCAGCTGTGGAGGGCCAATTGGTGTGATGGCCACGTTGGCTTTCCCAGACCATAAGGCACAGTTCATGCAGACATCCACAAGGAGATACTGTACGTGGTGGCTTTGATATGCCCAAGACCATGTCGGTAAGCCTTGGAGAGGCCTTAACCCTGCTGCACAAGAACTCTTGCTTAATAGTAGTGATAGTTTGCAGAGAACTGCTAGTCTAAGTCGCCCCACTATAGTACGCAGCCTTCGCGTCCTGTTTGTATCATCAGAGCTAATGCTGTTGTCAGTGTCAGAGTCATAATAAGGTTGCAAAACAGTGTCTATTTGGAGGCTTCGGCAAGTCTATCAAAGATGCACATACACCAACTGCTATGAGCTGCTTGCCTCTCACACAAGGAGTATGTAGCAGCGCGCCCGCTGTGCAAAGAATAGCAAGTTACTGCGGGGAAATCGAGGAATGAGGGGCGGCAGAAGATTAGGCAATCAGTGAGATGCGAGCATGACGGTGGTCTGATAGGACAATACGAGACGGGCAGGTGGGGTAGTCCATTAGGCAACCACGTCTACACACAACGCTGAGCCTCAGCACCAAAGAGATGAAGCTGTGAGAAACAGCTTCAAGTCAATATACATCAGCTCTTCTGACCGGATAAGAGTGCGGGTTTGAGGTTCTGGATAAATATGCCGGCTGTTGCATCCCCAGACCCTATTCGATAAATAGTCAAAGATTCGAAAGATAGAAACAGAGGCAGACGCGGACACAGGTCCGTGATGACTGTGCTTTAGAAAGCAGTGATTTTATAACTGAAATGTAATGCTCTTTAATAACTAGATTGCATCTTTGCCGAACAGATATTTTACTTAAATCAAGATAGCAAGAACAGAGCTAAACAGATAAAGACAGTGATGCAGTGTTATAGTCTAAACTATTTTTATAAATTTAAAGATATGTATTAGGATATTTACTTTATAGAAAAACTATGTACTAGAGAGAAAGCAGTTTACTATTTAGGTTTAATTTAGTAAGTATTCTTTGAATTTCCGTTTAAAAGGAAAAGGTAAAGATATATAGCGTAGAGCTCTAGGAATTATAGCATAAATTTCATTTTACTTTAGAGACAGAAGCTGAAACTATTTGATAGTATCTTCTTTTTGCTCTTTCTACTCGATATATATACTTAATTATTGTCTCCTAAGAGCAGAAGCAGAGTCACTCGAAGGTAGAACCTGGTAGCCACGAACTATCACAGAGTGAAAGAGACACACTTTTCAGTCTGTTCCGGAGACTGGTGGAATCATCTTGATGCACATTAATAGCAATTGTCTAGTTATATTTCCAGCTCTCTGATCTCTCAACGACTCTTGAGACCTATCTTGAAGTTTCGATGATCTTAGACCCAACTCGTCTAGCAACAGTGATCCTTTCTTTCCACTTCGCTCGTTTGGTGGTCGTCAGACCCACTTGATACACGTGCAGAGGATATATGTAGCGGTAAGCTGACAGTAGACTTTTTTTCGAGAACGTCGAAGATTCCAACGCAACTCCGAAGCTGTAGCACTTTTGGAGGGTAGTAGTGGCCTGCAGAAAGGCAGTTGCCTGAGTCTTCCTGTCATTGAATGCAGCCGAGCTATCGAGATCTGGCCATCCTCTCGCTTCTTGCATCCATCAGTACAATCATGTATGATTAGAAGTTCATTGGATTCATCGAGCTCAGAATGAAGATAGCGAATGCGAAAGGCTTGAAAAAGACATGATGCAGACTCAAGCATCGAAATGAGTGATCGCCATCATTGCCAACATTGGTACGGCGACGATAAAGCTCCCAGCGCCAAATACCAGCTCCCAGCTATTCCAAACAAGCTTTCCTCCAAAAACTACAAACAGCACGAGAGCTGCAAATGCACAGGTAAATCTTTTCATATTCAGACGGGTTCTCACATAAAGGCCGTCTAAGTTCATATCTCTGTTCTGTGGCTTGAAACTAGTAGATAGGAATCGAATGTTTCTGAACACGTTAACGTTGTTCTTGAGGTCCTAAACCTAAAGCTCGGTATGAAACAACGCACTCGTACTTGTGGACGAACCCATGGTCGTTGAAACCCTGGAGGATTTGCTGAGCGCGGGCCGCAGCCGGGGTGCGAAAGTAACAGGAAAGGAAATTCGCAGTGTCTAACCACCGTAACCGATCGTTGCATAAATCCCACATCTGGAACGGACATAGAGGATATCCGTTATTCGGAAGGTTAACCGGACAAGAGGCATTATGATGTTCGTACTTCCCAGAGGGATCGCGGGCGCAGAAGTCTGGATATTCGGTCGAGGTGAAGTCTGCAATAGCATCAATCTCTGCGTTAATCTTCTCTTGCCGTTCTGAGTAGTGTTCGCGATATCTGGTAAGATTTATATGCTCCATGAAAACCGAAAATCTTTTGGAGGAGCGCTGGATTATTCGGAACTAAGTGCCGCGTTAGTATGAACGGGCACGATTGGAGCCGGAATAAAGCATACAGTGACAGGCTCGAGCTTTTCGAATTCTCTAAACGAAAAACATCTTTTCAACAGGCCTCGTTCGGCGAAATATCGATCGGCTAGTTTCTGGAAGATATCCCCTTCATCCTCAAGATCGGTGGTCTCAACATCCACAGCGCAAGTCGGAGAACGTTCAGAATCTCTAGATCCCCATAGAAGAAATACACAGCTAGCATTGTCTATCTTTTTTGCTTTTTTTTTAAAGTAAGCAAAGAGCTCGTTATCGGGGGGTCCCGGGGTGATATCGTGCATAGCCCGTGGTCGTTGCTGCCTGTTCCTAATGGACGTCTGTTGCGACCAATCGCGAGGCTCAAATCCAGTCGCCTTCACGAAACGATACGGCGAATTCCTGGGCAAGACATTTTGCGGTCGGGTTGGAAGCCCGTCCAATGAAGCTGACATGGATGAGGCTGCCAGAGCGACCTTGGCACGACTGAGTGGTTTTGAAATGGACAGCTCTTTAATGTATATTCGAGGATGACAACGCAGAGAACAATGCGAAAGGCTCCCTAAGATATCTCTGGTAGAGAACCAGGGCGGAGTGGCGCAGCATGGCGATACGATACAGGCTGACATGCACAGCGAAAAGCGGCCAAGACACATCATTACTGGCTAATTAGGCGCTGCATGGGCACTACCACTGTTGCCAAGATTTCAAATGTAGTTTCAATCAGCCATTTAATACACGGTCTCGGTTGTACCCCAAAAGCAGTCCAGGGAGATAGACAAAGGCTACAAAGCACAGAGTATAGGTCTCTGATCTCTCCGAGCTAAGCGGTGTCATCAAGAATGCTATGTTTCAAATGTACAGCAACGATCTGTAGAAGGAGCGTTTTAGCGTGTACAGTTTGACATCGTGCTCTGTACACGGCTCACGTAGAAGGTGGAAGGGTTTTTGAGTTCCGGCTTTCAGCCATCCGCACTGTCATCGAAAGTAATTCGAAGCGGAAAATGAGAACAGAGCGATGGATTGAGGATGGAGTTGTTTCCAAGATTTGAGGGTCAGATGTACTAAGAGGTATTCACAAAGTCTCCACAAGAGGAAGATAACAAAACTACTCCCACAGCTATGCTAGTCCAAGACATAAACCTGAGAAAAGACGCAGACACGGACATGTTTCCCTCAGGAGGGTGTTTCAGAAAGTAACAACCATACAACAGAACGCTCAAGCTATTAAACTGCTGGCTCTCAGACATGCAGAAGAAATCTCCTGGAATGTACAAAAGCAAGAACACAACAGTGCCACTACAGACCCGTATGTCTTTTATTTCCACAACGAAAACAGACGATCGACATCCATTCCCTCAATTAGAGCTTCTGAACTGAACCAGAACAGACAGAAATCCGATATTGGCATTCCAAAGCTATACAGCCATCCCATCATCCCCTGAGGAGCCAGAAACAACAAAGACAGCGCGACACCAACACGGTCTTATACCATTGCCTTGTGAACAGAGACAGATACTGGACAGACCATCTTCCCCGCACATGATTCGATACGTGGAAACCATATAACAGAATTGTGATAGTCTTCACGTTTAAAAGCAAGGTACGCATGCGTAGTTTAAAATTAACTTCAAAAGAGCAGATGGGCAAAGGCACGAACAAAGCCACAAGTACAGTAGCAATTTCTTTTTCCATCTCAGAGACAAAAGCAGACACTTCCCCGGAGCACCTTCTTTGCACTCTCCCCAGCAAGCAGAAACCACAGACCAGGACTCTGACGATTCCAAGCATCTGCAGACCAGAAAGCAGCTTCGTGCTTGACAACAGGAGCAGACGCCTAACACGCCATACTCAATTGTCGTCTTTGGAGAGCGAAAACAAAAGGAAATGCACCTCATCCGTGCAAAAGGGCCGCCCATCGCTCCAGCCAGCCAGCCAGCTTTGATCCTCATCCCGGGACGAGAAAAACCAAGAGCAACCAAGCTTAGCGTGTCTCCGTGCCTATAGTGCAGAGACCAGAAAAGCACATACCTGCAACAACACAGTGGAGAATCCGGATGCATAGTACCAGCAGACTATCCTGCCGCACCTTCTCACATCATCATCCGGAATCACAGCGTGCTGAGCGGAGCAGACCCAAGACCTTCGAGCGTGCGGCTGCACAACGACTTTGCATATGCAATCAATACAGATACTACACAGATAGAGAGATTAGACGCGGTACATCAAGTGTCTATTTCGCGAGGGGATTGCGAGTTGAATGTAGTAGTGCAGTCGTGGAGGAGATGCGGTTATCCTTTTTCCCCCACGACAAACGCGGAGATAAAAGGAAAGAGAAGAAGGAAGAGAAGAGAAGGAGAATAGAATGTTGTGATGGATAGGAGGTTGGTTGTAGTTGTGGACTGTAGCGAAAAAAGCGTGTGTAAATAGGACAGGATAGGAGAGGATAGGACAGGATAGGATAGGATAGGACAGGACAGGACTGGACAGGACAGGACAAGGTAGTGTGTTAGGTCTGGACTTGACTTGACTTGGGGAAAACTTTCCTCTTCCGCAGGGAAAGAGAAGGAGAAGGAGAATGATGGATTGCAGACTACAGACTGCAACCCTTCAGAAAGAGAGAGAGAGGGACTACACGAGAGGGCAGTGCTGGTAAGCAGCACACACACACACACTCGCACGCACGCATACACACACACACGCATACACACACGTATACCACGAGAAATCGATGCGTGAAGAAAAGGATAATTACACCGAGATGAGTCGAAAAGTGATAGTACTCAAGTGCAGCAGCTGCAGCAGCGCGATACAAACATCGCCACCGAACAAATATACCTCCCTCTTTCCAACACCCCGCAGAAAGTAACAACAACAACCCCCTCAAAAAATGGTATTCTTCTTCCCCACACCCTCCCAATCCGTCTCGGCGCGCTGACTCACGCTCCCGGGCTGCACCAGCCCCTCGACCGTCTCAGGGACACGATGCGCAACGGGCCCGCCGTCGGTGCCGCCCGCGCCGTCGCCGTACCGGCCGACGTTCATGGGGAGTCCCGTGCGCGGCTCGATGACGGTGCGGTCCTGCGCTAGGTCGGAGACGGGGTGGGCGCCCCAGACGCCGTGGCGGGTTTGGCTGGGAGGGTGTTAGATTGTGGGGTTGCGGGGAGGGAAGGGGGGGGGCTTACCGGTCGCCGGAGATCAGGTTGGGGTCGCCGATGGGGCCGTCGATGCCGATGTGCTCGCGCTTGCCGGTGGTGAAGGGGGCGTGGGCGGGCTGGTGCTGCTGGGTGTGGTGGCCCAGGACAGGACCGGCGGCTGTGTTGCCCGGGGTGGTCGTGTGCGGATCGGTTTGCTTGTTGTGCAGCGAGTGCGCGGCGAGGCCGCCTGCACCTACCGCGCCGCCGGCGAGTGCGGCGTCTCGGCCGTAGGACGGGTCGTTGCGCGTGCGATCGGGGAGGGTGGTTTGGTGGCGCGTCGGACTGGATGCGTGGTCACCGGGGACGATGCTGTCGTGGGCACCTGGAGCAGTGCCAGTGGCAGTGCGGTCTCTGGAGAGCTCGTGAGCGCCCAGCGCGCCTGCGCCAACTGCACCGCCACCGAGGGCAGCATTGCGGCCGTAGTGATGCTCGTCAGTACGGTCAGCACCGATGGGACCGTCAGTGCCGACGCGGTCGTTGGCGTGGAGAGCTTCGCGCGCTGGGTGGCCCTCAGGGGGCTCCTTGTGCAGGAGGTTCCTGCCCTTGTAGCCGCTGCCGTGGCCAAACTTGTCATCACCGCTGAGCTCGCCAGAGCGTCGCTCGGCGGAGTGGCGGGGGGAAGATTCCGGGCTGCGGTCCTTCTTCTCCTTCTTGGACTTGTCACGGTGCAGGAAGCCTAGAATGCCGCCCTTCTTCTCCTTCTCCTCGTCGTGCTTGGCCGCCTCCTTCTCATGCTTCTTGAGGTCTTTCTCGTGCTCCTTCTCGAGCTTGTGGACGTCCTTGTCGTGCTTCTTCTCGAGCTCGTGTTGGCGCTTGGCGGTCTCCTTCTCGAGTCTCTCCTGCTCTTTGGGGTCGAATTGAGGCTGAGCGCGCTGGCCATAGGCGTAGCCGGCTCCGGCACCAGCTGCAGCACCAGCACCTCCAGCAAGGGCAGCATCACGACCGGTGTGTGACTGGCCAGGTTCTGTGTTGTGGGGGTACTGCTGCCCCGAAAGAGCACCCGCAGGCTGAGACAGCGAAGACGTACCGGGCTGGGTTGACGTCCCGAGAGCAGAAGCGTGCTGGTCCCTGTCGCCATGTTGGGATAATCCGTATCCTACAGCAGTAGCACCAGCTAGACCGGCTCCAGCACCAAGAGCTGCGTTGCGAGAACTGTTGTCCCTGGGACCGAGATCGCTGCCGCCGACCTCAGGAGCCTTGTAAGCCTGAGGCGGCTGGGAGCTGGCTGACTGGGCCAATTGAGCCGTAGTGTACGGCTGCTGCGCTTGGCCTATAGCCGAGCCGTGGTGCCCCGGGGTAGTGGTAGTGGTAGTAGCGGCGAGAGCGGCCACGTCGGGGTTGTGGTAGTTGTACTCGGAGGAAGCAGGAACGGGATTGGGCGCGTGGGCACCAGCAGCGGAAGGATCGTATCGCTGATCCTGCATCGAAGCTCCGGGCTGAGTGCTGCGATGGTCGCCGTAGGCCTTGGCAGCCTCGTAAGCACCGTAGCCTGCAGCTCCAGCGCCTCCAGCGACTGCAGCGTCTCGGCCGTAGTGGTGCTGGTCAGCTTGGTCGTCGACCCTTGGATCGGCACGGTTCAGCGTGTCAGACTGATGAGGACCGGTCGTGGTGTGGTCTTTCTGCTTTGCTGGGTCAGGTTGCACGCGGGGGTCTAGGATATTGGCAATGTTGCTCTTGTGTGGACCGATGGTCTTTGAGGCGGGATCCTCAGCAGTCGAGCCAACGGTGCGCTGGTGCAAGGGCTGATCGTGAGAACCAGCGTATGCTAGACCCCCAGCGGTAGCAGCTCTTGCACTAGCAAGGCTAGCATCACGTCCGTAGTGGTGTTGAGGCTGATGCGTGCTTGACGCAGCGGCGGAGCTTGACGGCAGCTGGTGCGAGGTCGAAGAGGTGCCCACCGTGCTCGGATTGGCTGTACCAGTGGTGTGCTGGCTGGTTGACAGGGACGGGGAATCCGCCAGATTCGTATCACGATGCCTGTCGCCAGACAGAGCAGTACCAGCCAAAGCGCCCGCACCCAGCGCACCGCCAGCAATAGCAGCGTCACGACCGTAGTTGTGCTGCCCTTCCTCTGACTTCTGAGGAGGGACAGGTGCAGAGGAGCTGGAAAGAGGCTGGGACGTCGAAGTGACTGCATGTTGCTCGCTAGGACGCGACTCGCCGCCAGTGACACGGGGATCGAGTGCCTTTGAGCTGTAGGGATTCTTCTCGTCGTAGAGGTTGCCGGAGCCTGAGGATGAGGTGCCGTGGTTGTGGTGAGCGGCTGCGCCCAGGCCTGCAGCACCTACTCCTCCAGCGATGGCGGCGTCGCGCCCAAGGTGGTGGCCGGACTGGTCGGTAGACCTTGGTGTGGGATCGTCCAGGGATCCAGTGTGGCGTAGATCATGGGAGGTCGAAGGACCAGTGGTGCCGGAAGTTGGGTTTGTGCCTGCGAGAATAGGCCCAGAGCGCTCATGGTCGGGGGTTGCACTGGGAAACTCTCCTGGGATGTGTGGGCTGGTGTCTGACCTGTGTGCATGGGGGCGGTAGTCCAGAAGTCCAGTGTGATGGGTGTGTGGATCACTGCCATAGGCCTTTTCGTAGTCGAGCATAGTCCCCGTGTTCAAGTGAGGTGTCTCGTACGGAGGCCCATGTGCAGGGTCATCAGAGTCACGCACAGGACGCACACCTGCCGCGTGTAGTGCGTCGGGGTGGATGTTGTGCTCTGGCACGCTGGTCGTGAAGTGGGTGTGTCCTGTGGGTGATGTGTTGCGGTCACTGAGTGAGCCTGCTTGCGGGGCGCCAGGTTCACTGCTGCGGCTGTGTGTAGCAGCTGCCGTACCTGCAGCAACGGCGGCGGCGCCAGCAAGGCCTGCACGGCCGTGGCGATCATCTCCACCGAGCCGACGATCATTGAAGCCAGACTCACGTTCGCTGGTGTTGGCTGTGTGGGTGGTCGAGGTGCTTTGCGTTCCTGATGTGACGCCCCCGGCAAGAGGAAACGAGCGATCAGTACCAGTGCGGTTAGAGTCGTACGGCTGCTGAGTGGAGCTACTGTGGCCGGTGCTTGATGAGACTGTAGACAAGTGTCAGAACATGTATTTATTGCGTGGTAATCTATTTGGCTACCTACCTGGAAGTACGCTGGGCTGCTCATGGGCAACCTCATTTCTCAGTCCCGAGCTGGTGTTGGTTCCAGCATTTCCTTCACCAACGACATGGCTACGCTCTAGCCCGTCCTCGAGGCTGCTGTTGCCGGGCCGGGCAGCATGTTGCTGGCCAGCCGAGCCAGGTGAGAAGCCTATGACGCCTGACTTGATGCTTGCCTCGCTGTTGCCATCGTAGGCGCCGCTGCTGACTTGTGGCCTAGATATGTCACTGTCACCTGAGCGAGCGCCGTCGCCAATGTGAGATGTGTTGTCAGATGTCCCAGCTACGCGAGCACCGCCAATTGGCCCATCAGTACCGACATGGGGCGTGTTGGAGAACTTGGGGGCGTTGTTGTGTCCAGTCATCTCATTGTAGATGGGGGTGGTTCTGTCGCTTTGTCAGGACAGTTTCAGGTGTGCAAGGGGACAGCAGTTACTGGTGGCCGGCAGGTCCAGACGTGGTTCCAGAAGTCGCGGTGTTCGACTGCGCAGCTGTGCCGGCTGTGCCCTTTGTGTCGTGAGAGACATGGCCGGCGGTCTCGCGGTCCTTGTCGTGGCCGTGGGGGTGTCTAGCAGTAGTCTCAGCAAGGGGCGTGTGAGTTGCTTTGGGCAGCTTACAGAAGGCTCTTGATCTTCTCCATGATGTCTTGTCTTGAATAATGGACGTGATCGCTCCAGGGATTATGGGGCTTCGCTGCTATTCTTATGAGGACATGACCAGATTAGTGCAGCGGGCGCAGAACAAGGCACAGCTCTTTCATGTCACATAGCATCATCACAGCTATAGCTACACGGTAGCGCCAATGACCTCATCACAGCTATGTGTCCCGCAGCAGCTGGCGGGCGGCGCCAATGAGAGCGGCCGCCATGGGCGTTGCAGCCAGAAGCAGCCAAGGCCAGTCCGATTGCAGCGCGCAAAGTGTGCAAGTCGTGTGCATGTTGTTTGCAAGTCGTGTGCAAGTCGTTTGCAAGTCGTGTTGCACGTCTACCTTGTGCTGGGAGTGTGGATGGGCCAGCGACAGTCAGCCCCGCATGACGTCTCATCGTGGAAGGTATACATGTGGTTGACTGCCAGACACCCAGTTCTTGAACATGCACGCACAGCGAGCAAGCTGAGCAAGCTGAGCATAAATGTGGAATGTCGTGCCGTGACGACGGTGACGCCCTCTGGTGCTGGCTGCTCGCTGCGCGCGCCGACACGACCGATGACCGACCAGGATGGCGGGGCTGGCGTCTACCCCGCGCCGCAGCAGGCGGCCCCCAGGCCATGCTTCGTCACGAGCGACGGGCCTGACATTCAAGTGACAGGCGTTGGAGGGAATACGGGCGTGGGCGTTGGGAGCACCAGAGCACCAGAGCACCACAGCACCACAGCACCACAGCATCTGCATGCAGTACCGCTAAGTGGACTGTCTGGACAAGTGGCTGGCGAAAAGCTTGGGGTGCCCTGGATGCATGCTGCTACTGCTCACGCCCGTCCGCGTCCTATCAGCAGCGCGCAGGCAGGCTGTTGCGCCATTTTCTCGTTGCCACCGCGCCAGCGCCCTCAGGCCTGCGCGCGCTCCACCCTCGCCGAGCCAATGCGGGCAGCGCTGCACCTCGGCCGATCGCCGGGCAACGCCTGTCGACGTCTCTGTCGACGCCTGTCGACGCCAGCCCGCGTCTTGGGCTGGCTTCTGGCGCGGCTCTAGAAGACTGCGGCCTGCAGGTGGTGCGTCTGCGTGTGTTGAGCGAGCGCGGCGTCGGCGGACGCTGCAGCGAGCCCGGGCCATTTCCCTCGTCCTCCGCTGCGCGCTGTGCCCGTTGCTCTGCTGGTGCTGCCATGCCTGCCGGTAGTAATCACTACTTATACGGCTCGAGCAGACGCGGTACGGGCGAGCGAGGCCTCGGCGTTCCGCGTTTTCTTCTAGTCCTGCCCTGACCTCCGCACTCCCAGCGCGCGCCTGAGGAGCCCTGTGCCCCAGAACTGTTTCGGCACCCACCCACGCCCAGCGTTCGCTCGCCAGCCGACGACACCGACCCACTCTCCCCCCCCCGAAAGTGCCGTTGTTAGCTGTTATTAGTAGGCTGGCCCCGGGCGCCCTGCTCTCCCAGCCAGCAGCCTCACTGCCGCCGCCGCCGCCGCCGCCGCCCATAAACCCTGCTGCGCCCGCCCGCGCCGACTCTCTGACCGTGCCTGGCTGCACTGCACTGCACTCACTGCACTGCACCGCACTCGACTCTCCTTGGACACTGCCGCATTGCTTCTGACGCAACCAACGCCTTGCAACGTACTTTTACGCATTTCAACGCATTTTGACGTTTTGAAACTTAACACTCGACCTCGTCGCACGCCCGCCCATTCCTCCCACCCACCATGCCTGGAGCACTGCGCAGCCGCCTCCGCCGCGTCCTCACCGGGCAGGAGGGCGAGGGCGGCATTGCGGGCAAAATCAAGCGCACCAAAAAGGACGACAACGAGCCCGAGAGCGACTTCTACAAGCCCGGCGAGAAGATGCCGCCCTTGAAGTACCGCCGCCCCGTCGACCCCGAACACAAGAAGAACCTCGAGGCCTTTACCTGGAAAAAGGCCTGGCGCCGCCGCAGCCACCAGAGCCTGTACTCGCCCATGGGCAGCCGCCTGCCGAGCCGCAAGGGCAGCTTCAGGAGTCGCCGCAGCCGCAGCCGCAGCGTCCACCGCAGCCGCCGCTCCAGCTTCCACAGCGACTACGCCCACGACGACGACGACGACGACGACACCTGGGTCGACAGCGGCATCGGCGCCAGCATCTCTGACAGCGACCGCCCGGCCAACATCCGCGAGGCCAGCGACGACGAGGGCGACGTCCTCAATGGTGTGTATTTGTGCGCTGCTGCCGCCCGCCCTGCCCTCGACTAACCTGCCGCAGTCGGCCTCTCCCGCAATCCCACACAAGACCCCCGCGACGCCCAACAGCACAAGGAACCCGCAACCGCACCCGCACCCGGCCGTCGCCGCTCCAGCTCCATCCACTCGGCATCCGCACGCCCGACCAGCACCCGCCCAGTCACCGCCTCGGACCGCACCCGCCAGAACTCGCAGCCCTTCACCCCCGAGGACCTCGAGCTGGCCCTGCAAAAGTCCCACCTCGACGCCAAGAAGCTCGACGCCATCCAGCAGAGCGAGAACGGGACCCCCGGCGACGATGCCGACCTCGACAACGACGCCGACGACGATGCCAGCCCCCTGGACAACCTGCGCCCCCGCGGCGGCTCCATCTTCATCCCCCAGGACTCGGAGAGCCCTGGAATGTTCCCTGGCTGGAACTTTGTCTCGTCCCCCACAAAGGGCGGGCCCTCGTACATCCCACCCAAGGACGGCAGCACCAGCAGCAGCACCCTGCAGTTTGGGAGCTGCGCCTCCGTCTTTGCATCCAACGACGACTCCTCCTTCTTCCAGCGCCGCCCGTCCGTCTTCGAGTCCAACGAGGGCAAGCCCCAGCCGGGCCGCCGTGGCTCCACATACGCCCCAGAAGACGCCGACGACGCCGTGCCCGCCCTCGCTGCACCCCGCGCTGAGATGCCGAAACGCAAGCCCATCGCCACGTGTCCCAGCGACGAGATTATGAAGATCCTCGCCCGCAAGGACTGAGCGCTCTACGCCACACAAACACGCATCTGCAACGTTCACTTCACCTGTCCATATTACTGCATCCATTATTGCGCACCTCGGGTCCGCACCCCTGCATCACCGGCGTTGTCACCAGGAGTTTTTACCGCCGGCCTCGCGCCATCTTCCGTCTTGTTTTAGTCCCATCCCCGCGCATCGGGCGGCTGTCTGTTTGTTTGTTTGTTTGTTTGTTCCTCTTACTTGCCATGATAGAAACCCTCGCCTTGCATTTTATCCGAGGAAAGGAGACAGGAAAGGAAAGGAAAAGGGGGGAAGTAGTCGCGTGCGCCGATATGGCAGCATTCCCCGTAGCTCATTTCTACACACATGATAGTGAGCAGAGCGCCCCCGCACCACGCTGGCGCAATATCAAAGCTATTACATCATCTCCTCTCCTCTCCTCGAGTGAATCAAATCTCCCTCGCCCCGACTTCCCTCTTACAGAAGAATTCCCCCTAACCGTACCACACGTCTCTCCCTCTCCCTCTCCCTCTCCCTCTCCCTCTCCCTCTCCCTCTCCCTCTCCCTCTCCCTCTCCCTCTCCCTCTCCCTCTCCCTCTCCCTCTCCCCTCCCTAATAATTCCCAGCCAAACCAAACCAAACCAACACAACACAACACCACTCAGATGCGTAAAATTTTCTACCCCGGCTGCACGCGGCATAGTAGTAGACATCGTTGCGCTACGCCACGCTACACTACGGTGCGGTGCGATAAGTGCCGATACAGTAGTGCCGATACAGTAGTGCGATACGCTGAGCAACGGCGGGAAGGGAAGGATTGTCAGTTTGGTTGGGAGCCGAGATTGGACCAATTAGCTTCTAGCCACCCGGGCAGGGCAGGCAGGGCAGGTAGTTGGCTAGTGCGGTGCGGTGCTGTGCGGGTGGTGGGATGGCGGATGTTGGGTTGGTGGGTGGGTAGACCTAGTGAGATGAGGGAAGGGGAGAGGGGGGACTGGGGAAGTGCAAAGCCTTTGTGCTGAGGCTCTGGCGTTTAGATCGAGGGTTGTGGGATAGATAGATGGGTTGATGTGATTCTCATGCTTTCCCTCCTCCTCCCTTTTCTCTGGACACACACACACGCGCGGAATGATATACATGTTCTCGCGACTGTCTAGGTAAATCTTACATTTTGTCCTACACTCCCCTCCCCCTCCTCCCGCGTTGCTGGGCCAGAACTTGGGTGGGTGGGTGCCACTGCCAACTGAGAACCCCAGTCTTGGCGTGTCTGCGCATGTGCTGTGCTGTGTGCTTGGGAGCCCGGGTGCTCGCGCTTCGAAAATGTTCGCTGCGGGCAGTGAAAGTTTGGGAGGTATGCTGTTGTGTGTGTATCGCACTCCCGTCCTCGTGTGGTAGAGCTATGAATCCGTCTAGGGACTTGTATCGCCAGTATACAGACTTGCATGTACGGTGCCGGGATCGAGCGGGAGATGAATGGGTCTTTGGTTCCCCCCACCACCCCAAGAAAAAGCCGTTGAGATGTGGGGGTCTTGGAGAGGTGCTGTGGTTGGTGTATGGGGTGGTTAGCTCCAGGCAGGAGGATAGAGCGCAGCGGATGCAAGCGGATAGATACCTAGCGGTGTTGTAGCGCAGCTGCGATGCATCTTTCACATCTAGTTCCCTTCCTCGGAAGCTGAGATACCACGTCTCGTTCGCATGTTTGTTTTTCCTCGCGGACCAACACAGTAGCTAGGTAGTGTGGTCATGCCGGCCCGCCGTTGAACCACGTCCGCATGCACGCACGACACGGACGCCCCCGACTTTCCCGTTCGAGCAGGTTCCGGCGATCGTCGATTGCGGGACGGGTTCGCGAGCAGCCTGTTCCGTCCTTGACTAGACTTGGACATGGTGGACTGGGGGTATCGGTATTGGCTACCCGGGAGTGGAGTCTGAGGGTGGTCGCGCTGTCCTGGTGTGGGATAGTGGACTTTTAATATACCGTTCCTGGTAGGTTTTATGCGGGCGTCGATTGCAGTGGACTGTTTGCGCCTCGAGTCGGGTTTGCAGGGAATAGGTGCTGCTAGTTGCGAGGTTAGTAGCTCCCGGCCCTCGTTGTAGTGAGTCGAGCGTTGGACTGCTTATGGCATTTGGTGAGGTTAGAGGTGCACAGGGATTGTTTTGTTACACTTACCGAAGTCTCTGATACTCTGCTAGCTATTGAAGGATCGTATCTGTTTGCCACGGTAAGACCCATAAAGTAGAGATTGCATCTTTGAATACAGGGCCGCTGAGTTACCACAATCTAGCCATCTGACGTACCCACTCATGCTCAGGGAGAGAATGTTATGGAAACCTCAGCTAAAACCCCCGAAAACCTCACCAATGTATCGTAAGCTGCATTGCAAAGAGCGCCAGACCCATCGTCACGGCTTGGACCTGTACTTGGGGCCTACATGGCTATATGCCTATGTGACACACCCAACACGCTATTTCCTAGCTCGTACCTCTCAGAACTGGTACGCTCGTTGACCCATCTCTCTTCTGCACGGCGTCTAGTGTGCAATGTAAGACTTAAATAACAAGACGCAGTGATGGGCAGGGCAGTATGCTGGACTGACTGCGCAGAGGCTTGTTGCCGCAAAAGAAGAAAACCGTTCTCACAGCAGATAAACAGCAGTCTCCCGTGAGCTTAAAAAAACAAGGAGAAAGGGCATAAACACGCAACAGCAGGTATTCGCTGGTAGTCATTCACCCACCTAAGTACTGATCCGCCGGTACATTGCTTGACGAGGGCTGAGCAAACGGGAAGCTTTGTTTTCCCCTCTTCGTTTACGACAAGAGTACCCGAATCTACGGTATCCGGTTGTCTTACTACAGAACGCCGGTCGTCACAGTCTGTGATGCAGTACTCATTATTGCAACAGAGACTGTTAAACTGGCATATCAGTACGAACTAGGGCTGGAGATGCCCTTGCAGGCCTGACACGTCTCTATTCATAATTGAGGCCTGCGGAGTCACCGGTCATGACAGGTATAGGAAACGAAACAACACGATTGCGCCGCGAGTCATAGACGCCCTCCCAATCCCGCAGACAAACTCGTCCAGAGCGATCCGTTTGTAGCTCTAATCAGATGAAGCGACACCTGGATTGAAAGTCGTGACACCTGCACGGCCTATTGGTCTATTGAGTAGTGGGCTGCTTGATGGGAGATGGGGGACATGACTTACAGTCTGGCAAGCATTATTCTGTTTCAAAAAAACAAAGCCTTCGCGGTTTCGAGTATGCTGTTTCACTGAGCCGAAAGCTTGCGACACATCGACCCGGACAGCCTATGAGAAGAATTCCTCCATTTCGGCTATTAATGTGGTTATGGTATACCAGGGGCTTCGGTGAGGCTGTTCCGTGGAATTCTCAATTGGAGAAATACTTGGAATCAGGAAAATACAGTGCTGCAAGAGATACCTTCCGATTCCGAGGGAGAGTCGATGGCTTCACCTTTCACTCAAACAAACAGGATGCTGGAGTCCAGATTCAGTGTTTCGGACCAAATCATCGTACATGTTCTCCGACCAATCGTGGTTCTGACCGAGGGGCGTCAGCACGCTTGTAAAGTGCGTGGAGGAAGTTTTCGGGGATAGCATACGGGGTTCTCATCAGGACGAACGCATTCTTCCTCGCGAAAGCGGCGTTGATCACTTTGGCCGATGGACAGTGCTCCAAGTCGAACACGTATTCGATGCTCGAGGCGGTGTCACGACAAGTAGACGGCCTTCCTTTCACAGTGACTCTGTACCTTGGGGTGTAGAAGTACAACTCTTCAATTATCCTTCTGCAGTATTGTTGTAGGCACTGATGCCTTTCTCCTGCAACGTCGCGACCGTAGGCGAATCTATGCCCTCAAGGTATCATGAGTAAGTCGGGTGACCCTTGCTGAACGATCGGGCTCCCTGTAGCCATGTCGGCCTCCAGACCAGACCATCTCCAGGCTTTTGTTGGCAGAGATGTCAACAAGCAAGTCAAACAAGTCAAGTTGGCCTCATTAGGCAAGAGTTAAACTTAAGTCCGTTTAGTGCTTACTTGATTAGGCCAACTTGACTTGTTTGACTTGCTTGTTGACATCTCTGTTTGTTGGTCAATCTGCTCCAGTCAGTTGCCCAGTCAGTCGCCCAGTCAGTTGAGCAAAATGCCTTTGTCAAAAGTGTGACACGAACTAGGTCGTTACCATGATCTTGATATTGCGCAATGTCACAATCTTTTGAAATATGCGGACTACCCAACGTCTGGTATGCTAGGCTATAGACTGCTTTTGATTGGTCGCGAGCAATTGGCCAATCAAGAGCGGTCCTCAGCTTAGTCTACCAGTTTGTGGGATAGAGTGTGCATGCCTCGCGCAAGCCTACGATCAACCTTGGCCAGGTTCCATGCTTGGCGCACGTGTCTGTACAACAGACGTACATATTCAGAAAAGTGCTATACAGCGCCATAGTAGTTTTTTGGGGTCAAGATAAGGTGGATGTGGTGGGTTCCGGGCGAAAGTGTTCCTCTCGCCTATGGAGTGCGTTGTTGCCAAAAGCAAGCACTTTCAAGGGCATGCGTGGAAGTTGTTATGGTGGTTGCAGTGAGCAAAGACACAGAAGATGCTATGGCGCTTAGTGCCAGCTCATGGTTGGCCAGGCATCCTACAAATCGGCATGACGAACCAGCTGCGGCGAAGCAGGACTAGTGAGGAACAGCTGCGGCACGGTAATGCAGGAGTGCCAGGGCTAGGCAGCGATAGCCTGAATCTTTTTCCCTCCACCTGGCGCATACCAGCTGTTATAACTGACCGCAAGATTTTGATATTGAACGTAATGCTAAACATCAAAAGGAAACTGCGGAAGCTTACACGGAAAGAGCTAGTCCCCGAAGTCAGTAGCCGACCAAACATTTCAAGCGGGCTGCAAGCGCACTGACAGCACGTTATCCTAGAACCTTTCTTCACAGACCTCAGTATCGTCTTCACCACTGGCCAAAAGCTACGGGCTGTTCCTTCTTAGCGAGGATGTGCCGCTTGACGATTCGAAAGTCTCAACAGGAGTAGATATCGTGGCCATACATGGTCTAAACGGAGACGCTTATACTACATGGCAACACGAAAATAGAAATCTATGGCTTCGAGATCTGCTTCCGAGCGACCTTCCTGGGTCCCGGATATTCACCTACGGATATCCCTCTGAGCTCTTCTGGAGCAATTCCGTAGCCACATTACGAGACTACTCCCGACATCTCTTGAACTGTCTCACAGCCGTTTCTGAGGGCAGAGAGCGTCCGATCATATTCATTTGCCACAGTCTTGGGGGCATAGTCTGTAAGCAGGTGAGAACCTCGACAATACTGGAGAAATGCGATCCTAATTTATTCTAAGGCTCTTGTCCTAGCGCATGAGGACGATCGCCGGTTTTCCGACATACTCCATGCGACTTCAGCCATCGTGTTCTTTGGGACTCCACATCGGGGCTCCAAAAGTGCTGATCTTGGTAAAACTGTTGGGAAAGTAGTCAATATGTGTTTGCGCGCATCACAGGTTGCCGGGCTGACAGGGACAATAAGAGACGACCTTCTTACGACTCTCGGGTCTAATTCTCAAGCACTGAGCGAACTCGCCATCTCCTCTCGACATCGTCTGAGAGACTTGGAGATCGTGACTTTCTATGAGAATGAACTGATACCGGGGCTCTCTGAATTGGTAAGACCATCTACAAAGATTTGCCTCTTTATGCAGTATTGACTAATTTGTTTCCCGATAGGTTGTTGATCACCATTCTGCCATTATGGAAATACCAGGCGAGGATATCATACCGCTTTTCGCCGATCACAGGTCTATGTGCCGTTTTAAGGATGCAACAGACAATGGGTACATTCTCGCCTTGAAGGCCATCAACCGATTAGCCAGAGAAGCTCTCTTGAACCGGGAGATGGCAACAAAAGCGAACAGGACATCCTCAAATCAGTGTATGTAATGAGGACAAAACAGAAAGAAATTCTAGCTAAGCAATCTATTAGCTTTTAGTGAGACAGAGAAATCCTGCATGGTCCTTCTCAATTCTATCCATCTCACAGAGTACAAAGCACAACTACCGAGACCAGTACAAGGAACTTGCAGCTGGATCCTGAGCCACCCTGCATACAAGGCCTGGACCGAAGCCGAAGAAACAAGTTTACTCTGGGTGACGGGCGAGCCGGGCTGTGGCAAAACGATGCTCTCTGCTTTTTTGACAGATCACCTACGACTGAACCACGCCACCGGCCCCAAACCCCAAGTCTTCTTCTTTTTCTGCGACGACAAAATCAGATCGCAGCGTGATGCTAGCGCTATAATACGAGGTATTCTTTACCAGATTATACAACAAGATCGAAAACTCATCAAGCATGTAAAGAGTCGATTCGAACTGGACGGGCCTAGCCTCGTAAATTCGTTTCCAGCGCTTTGGGAGCTTTTCCTGAAAGTCGCTGCTGACTCGATTTCAGGTCCCATCACAGTCATTGTGGATGCCATTGACGAGTGTGAAATCAAGACTCGGAACAGCTTCCTAAAAGCTGTGGACCAATTGGTGCATGAGCGCAAGGGTGCACAGCGACAAGGCTATAACTGCATCAAGTTCCTGATAACGAGCCGTCCTTCCCTCGGCAATTCACATTACCTCACGGAGCTGATGAGAAATAGGATACCAATCGAAGAAAACCAGATTGCTGTGAGCGAGGACGTAAAGTTAGTCATCCGAAGCAGGGTCGGCGAGATCGGGAACAAATTCCAATTCGACGACGACATGAAACACTATCTGGAAGAAATGCTGTACGTAAAGTCTAACCAGAGCTTTCTCTGGCTGCACATGGTGTTGCATGGTCTTGAACGTAGCCCGAGGGCGTTGAAGAGAGATTTTGAAAAGATCGTCAACATCTTTCCTCAGAACCTTGAGGCTACTTATGGCAAGTTTCTAAGTCTCATCACACCTGAAGACCAAGAAGATGCTGGTAAAATCCTGCGTCTGCTCATTGGAGCCTCGAGGCCCTTGACGTTGACGGAATTGAACACGGCTTTCACAATTGATCAGATCCATAAGTCAGCAGCAGACGTAGAGGATGATTTGCAGCTGTCAATACGCTCGACGCTACAGGACATCGTGGGCTCCTTCATCCGCATCAAGGAACTGGATCATAGCTCAATGGGCGATCCTGTTGTTTCGCTTATTCACCAATCCGCCAAAGAATACCTCACAGACCTTGCTCTCCGTTCTACAGACAGGACAGTGTGCAGCCTCGCGGTTCCCTTAGTGGATGCAGCGCTCAGTATGTCTCAGTCATGCATACAGTATCTTCTAATGGAGGAATTCAAGACGGACTTGTTTGCATCAGAAGGGACGAGCCTCGAGAGTAATTCGCCCCTTACAGATCATCTCTTGGCTTTCGCGGACTCCGAGACGACGGATTCGGACGGCCCTCTTGGCTTTGACAATCATCTCGGATTGGAGAGCTTCTTCAAAGACCCACGGGAACTGGAAGAGGCGCAATGCGCGCTGATTTCCCAAGAATACAGATTCTTTGATTATTCTGCTACTCACTGGGCAGAGCACTACTCACTTTGCGAGGATGCCGCCCCGAAGTTTATGCGAGAAGCCGTCCGCCAACTGACGACGAACTCCAGCTGCGCTTTGACCAATTGGTTGAAATTCTACTGGATCAAAAACAATATCGAGTATTCATTCCCGGAAACGTTCGAGACGATCGAAGTAGCCGCATTCTTCAATTTGGCTATGCTGCTTGTCGAGACCATGGAAGATATAGATTTGGAGGATGAGAGAACAAAAGTTCGAGCGTTGTTCTGGGCGGCAAGAAGGTCCTCTACGGATTGTATCAGGTTATTGCTTCAGGATGGCACAAACCCCAACAGCATCAGTGTTGATCGACAATCGCCGTTGACTGTATCTGCGCAGTACGGGCATCTGAATGCTGTTCAGATTCTACTCGATGACCCAAGTACAAAAGTTGCTTTGAGAGGTAAATCGGGAAGATCAGCTCTGTCATTTGCCGCTGCAAATGGGCACTTAGAGATTGTTGAAGTTCTGCTGGAGCGAGGAGCGTTCAGTCCGGACGATCAAGACAATATGCACTGGACTCCTCTCTTTTGGGCTGTGCAAGGCGACTATCCAGGCATTGTGCAATTACTGTTAAAACAACCGTCGGCCGATGTGAACCGAGTCGATAAATCTGGACGCTCAGTCCTATCCTGGGCTGCATCCGAGGGCGCCTGTCGAGTTCTGAAGGTCCTACTCAAACATCCTTCCATCGATCTCAATCTCAAAGACGTTCAAGGTCGCACTCCGCTATCGTGGGCTGCGGGTAACGGTCGAATAGAAGTGGTCAGTACTCTGCTGCACAAGACGGGCGTTGATAAAAACACCAAAGATAACGACATGCGCAATGCAATCTCCTGGGCTTGTCAAGGCGGACATACGGACACGCTGCGCACGCTACTCAAATATGGTTGTACGGGCGTGGACGATGTGGATATAGATGTCTGGACGCCTCTACTGTGGTCGCTCTTCGGCTGTTGCCCTGCGACGGTGGATGCGCTTCTCTCCACTCGACGTGTGGAAATTGACCGTCAGGATGGTTACGGTCGTACAGCATTGATGTGGGCTACGAGCTACGGATATCTTGACGTGGTACAGCTCCTAATATCGTGGAATGCGAACGTGCACCTCAAGAACAACGGAGGACATACTGCTGTGGACATCGCGAGATTGGAAGGGCAGGTTGAAGTATGGGAATTTCTAGAGGCTCAACAGAACGAAGCAGTAGAAAAAGGTGTCGACTTGCGAGTGGGAACGTGACCCTATTATTAACTACCACTGAACGAGGGCAACCTTAGACGCGGCTTATATATGTCTACAGGTGCAATGTGCCCATTTTTCAAAGCCAATGTAACACTGCGCGACGTGATTGGCAACGCGACTTGAGGAAACACCTCCCTTGGGCCAATATTTAGAGCCTTAGTACAAGGCTGAGATCAATGCAAGATTTGCACAGCAAAATCGCCATGTTTCCAGAACAGAAGCCCTGCTTTCCCAATAAAGTCGGAGCAGTACCTCTTTAAATGTTTCCGGCAGATGTTCACATACTGAACGAATTGGTGTACCGGCTGTCAAAGAGAGATTGCCAAAGAGAGATAGGGACCCCCCCCCCCCATTCCTGGTATAAAGACTCGCAAACTCACTATCCATTGCTCTGAGACTACTTTGCTTACTCAATACCGTAGAGTCAGAATACGGTGAAGCCTGGGAGTGAGTATGACTAAGATCACATAGAAGCGATTGGCTTAGGCAACTCACCAGCATGGTGACGTAGTGGATCAGGAATAGTATCGGGCGCCGACGAGGCTGTCATTGTGATGCAAGATATTCTCCAGCTGCTCAACACGGAAGTATGTGTTTAGGCCACATTTCATGCCACTATCAAAGACAGCTTACACGAAGTGAGCGCCAATAAGCAAGCTGGCTTGGCTGACTCAATTGACTCAATTAGCAAAGTCCAAGTCAAGCAATGAGATTCGAAGGCTGAGCAAGACATTCGCTTGAATTGCTTAAATAAACGTGATGGATTTGGGTGGGGACTAGCCTGGACATGGGTGTCGAGGACCTCTGCCACATCACGTAGCCTCAAGTGACTTCACGTAAAACTCCCAGCTTCTCAGCACGCCTCAATGCGTGGAGCTACCAACAGGCGTCTAGTTCTCGCATCTTCCAATCAAGCAGGTGAAGTAAGTCAAGTCGGGGAAATCCAGCCAACCCAGGAAGTCAACCAGCCATGTTCGTGCTGAGTAACGATTTAGATGAAGTCAGGAGGCCTTGCTTGGTTGCCTGGATTGATGATAAATCTGCATGGAGGGGCGGGGATGCAAATCGTTGTCTGATGTAGTTGCATCACGCGAACTCGCATAGACACAGTAAACCAGTCTGCCCATCACTACTTAAAGGATTCGCAATCTAATATGCACAATTCCAGCCTCGCCATCGAACTCCGGAGCACGCTGCTGCATATGAAGGCAATACCCGTTTCCTCGGAGATGGGCACCGATTGAGTATAGTCTGCTGGGTAAAGTTGACTTGACGAATGAGAGGCCGGCATTTCGCGCGTGGGGCTGCATTATCCCGTCCTCCCGACCCATGCTGGATTCCTAAAATATGTAGGCTCGGGATGTTGGAGACCGCAACGCGCAGTGATGGACGAATCGTTTTACGGCTGATGTGCCTGGGATTATCAGGGGAGAGGATTTTGATCCTCGTACTTCCTACATGAACGTACCAGGCAGTGGTCCATCTTCGAATAAATAGGCCCGTCGCCCCACTGCACGGTTTGCGAAATCTTCCTAGCAATCCCACAGTCCTTGGCCGTCTAGGTGCAATACCTCCATTTTATAATCCGACTGGGTGAATCAGCAATCGGTCAACGTCAAAAGTCGAATTTGTCGCTCAAAAGTCCAGGAACCATGGCGCACGGAAGATTTCGAGGTCGACAGGCCACAGCGACAGTGGCAAGCACGCCGACGTTTTCCTCACCCAGACAACCAACAGTAACGATAGCCCTGTCGACAACATTCACCCCGCCAGCATCATGTACGCTGAATAGTTTGACGATTCAACCGCCGCCTTATTACTTGATCTGGGCCAATGACCCCGTTCCGTTCAACAACACGACCTTCTCGGACTGTTATCCCAGCCAATTCCTCCAGAGCTACACATCGATATCTTCGGGGACTGTCGGTTCGAGTGTAGTTCCTGTCATGAGTCCATTAGTATGTCCGCAGAACTTTTGTGTTCAGTATGCCAGAGACAAATACATTGCGTGCTGTCCCTCGTAGGTTACGCCCTAGTTCTAGTCCGCTTGTCGAGTTGCAATTGACGATTGCAGAGGGTACAAACTCACTCCACCGGACACCGCACTTGTAGAGAGCCGTCCAGCTTACGGTGGTACATGTTACAGCCCTTTCACAGTGGGTGTGACTTCAACTGCGGTAGCGTACGACGAAGATGGATCGACACGACTGCAACCGTGGGCGCCTGAAACAACTGGTGCCAATGCTTACGCGCATCCCATTGACGGTTTCGCCGAGTCTGCTCCTTCTTCTCTTGGTTGTATTGCTCCGACAACATCGTCGCTGTCGAGCAACGTCTCGTCAGCTGCGATAGCATCTTCATTGTCGAGCACAGCGACACTAAGCGACGCAACAGCCGCAGCAACGACATCAAGCAAGAAGACCTCGACCGCGACAATCGCCGGCGCTGTTGTGGGCGGAGTCATCGGACTTGCCGTCTTGGTGGGCATTATTTTCATTCTCCTGCGCAGACGCCGCCGTCAACCGCCGTCCAGCGCACACGAAATCCATCAAATCGACGGCACTCCAGGCTCTCATGCTGAGAAGGACGGAAAGGTGGTTGCTGGAGAAATAGATTCTGATATCCCAGCTGCCGAGCTAGCAGGGCGCTCAGAAAAGTATGCCTACGGCCGAGACGTACACGAGATGAATGCTGGAGTCGTGCACGAGATGCCGGCAGGGCATGAGTTCAAACCTGGCAGAGACCGCACAGGCTGATGAGGCTGAGTTAGTCAAGATTGTATCTAAAGCTTTTTTTCTGCTGGATCGAGGAGACACATCTGCGCGCGAACGAACCCACTGACCATAGGTTCTCTGTCGACTATGGACGGGCAGAGTAACATGATACCCAGCAGCGGGTTCGGGCTGGGTAGGGGCCGCTCGAGGGTTGGTTGTGGTGGCTCGGGCCGATGCTCGTGGGGGCAAACGATAACGGACTACAAGCCAAAAGGAGCAGCGCTTGCACGAAAATCATCAAGTGCTCTGGAAGAATGCTGACCTTGCATAGAATGCAGGGTTTTGCAGGCGACCCGCATTGATCTCGACCGTGAGGGCTGCAGGGCCGCCCCGATCGAGTTAAACAAGCTTGAATCGACACGACGAGGCATAATCGCACCGAGCTTCTCCCTTACCCAAATGCAATGGACTGTTGGAAGGTGACATAATCAGTATCGTTGTCTGTGATCTAGCACGAAGTCTGCCGTCCTGTGAGCCTGCTGAGGTACTGCAAGGCCCTGCGGGAAACCCCATCATTGCTGACCGGGCCGATTAGAAGTGGAATACATCTCCAAGGTGGTCGACCTCATTGAACGGAACGCAGTGGCGTGCACCCAGCAAGCGGGACAGTTTTCGGATACCGAAGAAATATCGATTCTTTGGCCAAACACTAGCAGGGGACGGGTATATGTGGGTTCAAGGTATGCCGCGACGAGGCTTGACCTCAAACTAGGCGTTCTACCACGCAAGCTTATGTTGCTGTGCAACCTTGGAATTCTTCCTTTCCACCACTACCATGCATCAGCTCGACAGTCACCATGCGCGAAGTTCTTTTCTTTTCTTGCTCCCTCCCCCCTTGAGAATTACGACCCAAGTTCACGACTCACACCCGTACCAGACTTGGACACGCCAGACTTGGGACCCCAGAAATCGATCCCCTAGTCAGAGCGCGCCGTTCACCCAAGCTCTGAACCCATGCACCGCGGTCATATCTCAACTTGCCTAATCCAGTACTTTCCAACATCCGTCAGGCACTGTCCAGGTTCACGAGACAAATATTTTGCACTGTACCAGACTTACGCGGATCAAGTTAGGGCCGAAGTTGAGACTAGAAATGACTTTGGGTTCAGACTACCAACTTCCTAACACATTGTGTCTAGTAAGTAGTAGGCATACCTTGGTTGCAGTAGACTACTTGGTTGCATGTAGAGGTGAGGTGGCCGAGGTGCATGTAAGTAGCAGGACAGTGTTGTTCTCATGTAACCTCCGGACCTGACTTGGTGCATGATGGAGAGGGTGCAACGGAGTTTGTTGTGTGGAGACCTGGTTACGCTTTTCGCGCAGGCGGGCTTGGACTTTGGGTCTGGATGTGAACGAATGCGGGTGAGATGCTTCGTTCTCTTCTGAGTAATATCCCCATCTTGTTTCGAAACGAGGTGACGTATTGCCGTGGAAGGCGCAGCATTGAGACTAGATCCGCACTTATTGTGTGCACTCCTTTTGAGCTGCTCAACTCTACATATGCGTCCAGAAGTGGCAGTGCTTCGATTATGACGGCGTAAGGAGAGCAAGTTTGCTGTTTGATTCGGGCCATGGTCCTTGATCAAGACCGATCATGTCGAAGAACAGTAGTCTGGACATCGTACCGTAGTACGCACCGGCGCTACCAAAATATCTGCGTGTTTTGCAGGCCGTGAGATGTACAGGTATCGACTGCAGACTGCGCTCTTCGATTTGGAAAAACCCGTTAAACATAGTACGATACACTGTTACACCAAGATGACCTTCTCCAGCTTCGACTCATCCCATGCCTCGCCATGCATAATGCCGTGGATGTAGCAATCGCCAACGAACTCATATTGCCTGGTGGCGTTCCTCTTCTCCCAGTGGCGGCGTTTCTTGGACTCCCGAACCCGGCGGATTATATACGGGACTCGTCCTCCAGGCATGAGAACCAGGTGGTCGCCTGGCCTTGCAGTGTATGGTACGAGGCCGAGGTAGCCTGTGTTTGTGATGGCGTAGTTCCTGCCTTGCCCAGCCACACTGGCTGCAATTTGGAAATGGATGGTTTCGCGATCGTCAGTCATCTTACTATCATCCCATGCCTGCCATTTTTGGAACATGGCGTAGTCGTCCTCCTGGACCAGCCGATATGTCGCATTACCGTTCTCTGAGATAACGCCCGGGACGATGCCGCCACAGACTGTCTGCCAACAGGCTTGTGATAATGAGACATACCTGGTAAAGACGCGGCTATTGCTGCAAACTAACTCTTCCTCGTTAGGACTTATCATGTAGATTTTCGCTCTTTCGGACACTATTTTGAGGAGAGTGTCAATGAAGATGGCGTGAGTCGTAGCCTTGAGTGAGGGGCACACCGATAGCGTTGCTTCACTCTCCTTTGTGGCATAGAATTGCTCCTCCACTATCCGGAGCCGGTGTAGGAATGCCGCCTGGTTCGCTGGGGCCGACAAGTCTGGGACATACGTCGGTATATCAAGGGTGTCGCTCCTGATTCCAAATGCGAGGCTTAAGGCGTTGAGTGTCCGCGTATCTGAGATCCATGTCATAGTCGCACTTGTATAGGCGGCTCCAGGCGCTGAGTAGTAATCTGGCCGTAACTTTAGTTGGAAGATTGGATTTGCAAGACCTAGAATGCCATAGATGTGGTCTAACGGATCAGAACAGTGACGATCGCGGAAAAATGTGGCTATGCGAAGGGGTTGCATATTGAAACGAGATTCCGGATTTTTAAAGTTGTGAAGCGCGTCGATCTTTGCAAGACCTGCAACCAGGCTCGGGTTCGATAGTCGTAACCAAGACGTTTCGAGACGGCCACCGCGGCCGCAACATATGGTGTGGTAATTGACACTGTCATTGAATCCACGCATGTGAAAGCCCATCAGCAGATAGCTACCACTCTGGAACACCATTCTCTTCGCGAGAACGTACTCCTGGACAGTCCAGACACGATGCCACCATGGCAAGGAGAATAGTTCTAGCAGATAACGCTTTGCAGTATCTGCATCCAAGTCCAACCCACGTGATTTAATCGCTGCATGCATCGAGGCAGCATCATAATAGTGCTCAAGGTGGTCAGTAGCAAGCGCTTCAATAAGATGAAACGTGACACCAGCATCTTCCAAAGCGCCAAGGTAAACAACAACAGTTGAAGCCTGCCCGAAAATGGAGCCCATTTCCAGAACTTGGCTAGCTCGTTCGGCCAAGTCTTTCTGGTTGACACAGAGCGCGTCGGCCCACAATATCCGTTCTTGCGTTTGACGCATGTTGAGCAGTGCGCCGTAGAGGTTCCAGGTAATCGCAATCGGATGGCCGTGGACATATATCGTGACCAGGTCATTTTGGTCACCCCACACGTAGGAAAGCGCCTCGTAATCGGGATCATCATCCAACGACACAACGCTGAACGTGCAATGTATGTCACCTATGGAATCGATGTCGATAATGGCAGAATCGTTGTTCTTCAGGCCGCGGATAGATTGTGCAAGGTCGTGGTCTTCTTCGTAAGAAGAATCGGTCTGGTTGATTGACGCGAGGGGTAGCAAATGCAGCAGTCGAATCTGTCGTTTTGACGCATCCAGTGGGACGTACGTATATGAAGAGGTCTGGTCGTCCATCTTGCGTGCAAGAGCCCTTGCTCTGGTAGAAGTCGATGGAAAATAGGATATGACCGTTGCTATATTTCTAACGCGGTGGAGCGAATGCCATCAGCCTTGAGTCCTTCCTTCAGGCGCATGCACAGGACCCAATAAGCTCATTGATTGGGAGCCATATGTCCGACACGCGGAGACTGTGGAATTGTTAAAGGCGAAAATGAAAAGCTGTCAGGAACGCGACACTGTTCATAGAGATTTGAGAGAAGGTGATGAGAAAGAAGGAGGGAGGCTGTGTTGATTACCCCACTAGCGTGCTTGAGAGCGAGGCCACCACACCACACGCCACGATACGAGCTTCCAAGTCAGACCGCAGCCTTGAGGCATGTGTACGTCGGTTATATCAGTCGTCTACTGCTTCCCAGTCTTCCTTTTCTTACTCTTGCGCTTCTCCCCTGCAGCCGCAGTCGCAGCCTTAGCTTCTTCCTCCTGCTTCTCCACCGCCGCCTCAGCCTTGGCTTTGAGATCAGCCGCGCCCTCGTCGTCGCTGAAACCATCCCACTCCTCGTCCTCGTCGCCGTCCTGCTCTGCTGTTGGGGCAGCGGGCTCGCGAACATCGACGTTCATCGGGTCCACCTCTTCCCTGCCGCCTTTTTTACGCTGCTGGGGCTCAGTCCACTCCCCATCTTCGCCCTCTCTGACAAACGCAGCGACGAAGAAACCCATTGTCCCATCGTCCGTGCCCTTGTCACACCTTATACATCCCTCCAATGCTGCATCTCTCTCGCTGCCGTTGGCTGCTACAGCCCCGCTCAGTTTCCCCTCCTCCCACACTCCTCTGCGCTCCCACTTCTTCAGCCCTTCAACCTGCTCCTCGCGGCGTAGAACACGCCACCCGCGTTCCTTCGCGACGCTGGTGGCAAGGGCTTGGAAGACGACGCCTTCATTCTCTTCAAAGTGGATCGAGCAGGTGGAGTAAGTGATCTTTCGTGCGGCCGGGAAGCGCATGGCATGCGTGAGGATGTGGAGCTGGAAGGTCGAGAGGGCGGTCAGCCGCTCGGTGAGCTTGTCTGCGGCGTCGAGAGGGACTTCTTCTTGCGTTGTTTCATCGAGGTCGAGGGTTAATTCAGGCTTGTCTTGCGGCTTTGCGGCAAGGGGCTTGGTGTCGCGCTTGCGCTTCTTCGACTTGGCGGATGTAGGCTTTACGGGCTCGGCATCTGCAGAGGGGAGATGCAGTTTAATAGCGTCGTCGCGGCCAACAATGCCGGTCCCCGAACAGGATGGGTCAAGTAGGATAGCACCCACGTTCTCAAACTCCGGTGACCCCGGCTTCGCAGCAATGAAATCGCTCGATCCCTTCACCGTCACAACCCCCTCGGCGCCCGCAAGCCTCACCATCTTCTTCAGAATCTCAGACCGCCCCTTGTCCCGCTCAAATGCAATCACCTTCCTCTCCGCACCCAGCCGGGACACAATCGCCGCCGCGTGCGTCGTTTTGTTCCCAGGCGCCGCACACCCATCAATCACGTCTCCGTCCGCCTCTTTCAGATCAAGCAGGTACGCAGGGAAACAACTCGCCTTGTCCTGGAAGATGATCTCGCCCTTGACATAGCCCGGGGTCTTGCTCAGATCCACCCTCCCCGGCAGCGCGAGCAAATCCGGGATATTCGCATCCTGGAAATACACCTTGCGGGTGCCCCTCGCGCGCAGAATCTCCCCAATGTCGCCCACGCGCTCGTACCCCTTGAACGTGGTCTCGAGCTGCGCCTCCAAACTGCTCTTGATAGCATTGACCCTCACCCACCGCGGGTGTGTGATGGTCTCGGCCTCACCCTCGGCGTCGACATCGAGGTCCCCCGCGTTGACGGCGGCGCGGAAGGCATCCAGCGTGGGGAACTTGTGGCGGATACGGGACTTTGTCAGTTCGGCAGCGAGCCGCGCCTTGTGGCGCTCGATGGCGAGGCGCAGGACATGGTCTTTGTGTGCGGCGACGCCGGATTTGCTGAGCAGGAGGTCGTGCGTCAGCAGCAGCGCGAGGACGGGTGTCAGCTGTGGCCGGGGCGACTGTCAGCGGCGCTGCCAGATGGTGGGAGGCAAAAGGGGTGGTGCGCAGTCCATGCAGAACGAGGCGCATGTATCGTGTGATAGTATCTAGAAAGAATTGAGGACGTTGGGTACTGACCTTTCTCTCCGCTCCCAGCACTGCGCACTTCTCAATCACATCCTTCAGGACGCGGCTCCACTTTGAGGCTTCGGCGACCAGGGCATAGATCTGGCCGGGCTTGCTCTTCAGGTCCTTTTTCTTGAAGATGCGCGCCTTGAACGACCCGCCGATCTTGTCGGGGTTCTCGAGGATCGCCGCGGTTTCGTAGTACAGCGACATTGGCGGGTGGTTGTTGGCGCGGCAACTTTTTTGGTCGCTGAGGCTTCGCCGCGGGAGTGCCCGTGTGGGGCCATGACAGGGCCGCACTGGTGAATTGTTCAGGGCAGAAGCAGCCTTAATCTCTCAGATTGGTGCGATTGAGGAAGTAAAAGCTGGTGAGATAATTCCATGTTTCCACAAGGTTGCGGCTTATTCGTGTTCGTCGACACACAGCGGATGATTGAGTACACAGTCAATTGTCAGCCTACAAAATTGCTATTCGATACTGAAATTCAGGAACAAGCATGATCCACTCAGTCGAGAAGCTACATACGAAAAGAAACAATATGGTATCATTGACAACTTAATCACAGAGAAAATAGCCCGCTTTGCTTGGAGCCATCAACGAAAATGAACCGAGTTGCGTGCAACACCTGCTCGCTCGCTTCCGAAATGCTCACTTGCTCTTCTTCTCCTCCTCCTTGAATTTGCGAGCAGACTAAAATCTGCCCGTCCTTGACCACGAGCTACAGAACTCCCCTTACGTCTCAACCACGACCGCGGTAGTCTCCTAGATATCGGCAAAACACCCACCAACTACCAGCTCTCAACCGTCTTTCGCCATCTCTTGCAGACATCGTGATAAAGTTGCGCAGCAACTGTCGAGCGTATCCAGCCCCACTTTTTTACATTCCAATCTCATTCGCCTCCGTCAGACCACCACGTCATAGCCCATTCAACAACACTGCCCTTTCTATTGCTGAGCTATCGCCATCTGGTACTCGTGGCTTTTCGACTCGGATCCTGGTTTGGGAGTCGCATGCTGTGCGAGACCGGACTTGGCTGCCTCCTGCAATTGAGCCTCGACGTGTCTTTCCCGCTCGCGGTCACGCTCAGGAGGTGAATTGACACCCGATGGTAGTCGCGAGTCGTGAAGTTGTGGGTACTGTGACGGCTGCTGCGGGTGCGGGCGGTGCGAATGAGGTAATTGGTGCGATTGTTGAGGCTGAGGTTGCGGCTGCGGCTGTGGGGTCGGCGGGTGAGCCGCCAGCTGAGGCTGCGGCGTTGATCGACCATTGCTGCTTGCTATGTGGCTTGATGCGTAGCCATGGTGAGGGCTCAACATGGACGGTGGACTAGCGGTACTTGCTCGATCATGACTTTCGTGGTCTGATGTGTCGGTGTGCATGTTGCTAGTTGTACCTGAAGTATGTGTGAAGGCGCCGTGCAGCTCGCCCTCTCGAACTTCTTTCCAGGAGCATTTGGCGTGCTTCTTCGTACACCCCATACACGCTGTGAGGTTTTTGAGGCAGTCCATATGCAGCCTTCGACACCGGTCACATGGAGGCAAGATGCGCTCGCCCTTTCCGAGACTTTCCATCCTGTGGACCATCTCGACCTTGAATGGGCCGCCGTCGTCTTTTTCTGCTGGCTGACTAGCACGTTGACTCGCAGCTGGTAGGAGGTTAGACGGTGTGTTCGGGATTGGCACGGGCGAGTTCATCATGGATTGGAGTTCGGCTTCGTTCAGCTGAGGAGGCCTTGTATGGTTGGGTGGTGGCGGCGCTTGTGCCTCAGCTGACTTTGGAGGTGGCCTTGGAGGATTCGCTACCGGAGTTGATGGGTGGGATGATGTATGAGGTCCAGCTGAAGGCCGCCTTGCGTCTTGAACGCCGTTGACGTTTTGTGATGAGGATCGTCGATCGTTGACAGTGTGGAATTTGGCCAGCAACTCGTGACGGGTAGTGGACGAGGCGCCGTTGCCATGACTGTGACTATGACCATGACCGTGGCCGTTGCCGTTGCTGTTGCTATTGGATTCGTGAGGGCGCGCGTTGACAGCAACAAAGCCACCAGGCGATGACTGCGCGGGTTGCGCTGGTGGCTGAGCTGCATGGCTGGCGCTGCCAGCGTTCATCAGAGCGACATTCGAGGGACTCAGGGGACGGGCAGGTGGGGCCGGGCTTGCAGTGGCTCTGCGGTCGAGGATAGCCTGCTTACGGCCTTTGAGCCTATGGTTGAGCTGACGTGTGCGCGCAGCAACTGCGAAGGGTTAGTGAGGCTCAGTCGGCCGTCTTTTGGAGCAAGACTCACCCTGGTCAGCCAACTGGCAGATCTGGCCCAGGTTCTTCTCCAAAATCTCAATAGTTCCCAGCTCCTTCTCCTCGTCCTCTATGATGGGCTGGGGCGGAATCATCTTCTGGGGGATTCCAGACGAGATGAGGACAAAGTCCTCCTCGCTGATTTGGACCCTGCATTGCTTGGTGTAGAACTGGCAGACGCGGACGCCTTCGCTCATCTGGCCGAGTTGGAATTGCTCGGGCTTGTTGCGCGCAAACTCGACCACGTCAAGCCATGTGACTGTCGTGCCGTCCTTGCCATGGCTCTTGAGAACGCGCGGCGGGCCATCGAACAGTCTCTCGAAGCGCTTGATGAGGATGGGCCCCAGCGGCCTTGCGCCGAGGTTGCAGGCCATGGACTCATGGCGGTCGAGCACGCCCTGGTAGTCGCTGAGCAGGGACAGGATGTTGGGCAGGGTGTCGTCGTTGGTGATGAGCGGCAGGTCGGCGTCCAGGTGGCGGACGAGGTAGTTGATCTGGAGGTGGTTGTGCGTCTTGGCGGCCTTTGGGTGTGGCGCGGCTGCGTGCATGTTGTCGTGCGAGCTGCTCCGCTTGCGCTTGAGGTCGGTCGCAGCAGGCTGCGCATGGCTGGAATGGGCCATGTTGAGGTCGGCGAGGGCGTGGGCGTCGTGGCTGGACATTGTTGCGCGCAGAGGGCGGCGGAGAAGAATATGGCGGTTACGCAGCGGAGCACGGGTGGGTTGCGCGGGTGGAGGCAGAGGCAGAGGCTGGCGGAATGCGAGCGACAGCGCTAGACAAGCTCAGAGCACGGCGGGGACTCGCTCTACAGCGCCATTGGCAGCGTCACAGGCAGACGAGCATCGCGGGGGGGGGGGGGCAAAGGGGGGTCAGAGGGGATCAGAGGGGGCCAGAGGGGGTCAGAGACAAGACGGGGCCGGGCTGCGCAGTTGGGAGGAACGAGAGCGAGAGGGATGCGGCGGCCGGTGGACTGTGTAGACGCGGCAGCAGACAAGCACCGGGGGCACCAAAGCCACTCTGCGCAGCCAGGGTGCCGTCGACAGCGGGCCCTCCATCTGCAGGCCGTCACGGGAATAAAAGCCTAGCGCACCACAGCGGAGCCCCGCAGCCAATGGGCGCAAGGGCGTCAGCGCGCTGTCGTCTCGGCTGCGTCTGCACTGCCAGTCCCCTTCGAAGCGCCCTCAAGAGGCCGACGCCCCGAGCGGGATGCAGGAACGCTTGATGGCAGCCGGAAAAATCAGAGGCCTAGTGGGGAGGAGCTGTGAAGGCGGCTGCTGCGTGCGTGGCCGCGTGTGCCGCCCTGCTCGCTGCCCGTGTCCCGGCTGCGTTGTCGAGCATCCGCGTCTGCTTCACGAGCCCGCTTTGCCGGCGCGGGCAACGACAGATTCCCAGGTGGCTGATCCTGTGGCGGTCCGCGGAGTCGTGCCGTGCATTGATGACCACGTACGCCGGCGGCGTGCCATGCGTGCGACGGGCGGCGTGCTCCCTCTCATCTCACAAGCCAACGGCGGCGAGCAGAAGGGGTCGTGGCGGGACGGCCATCCAAGCCGACAAGCAGTCCAGAACGCCAGGACCCTGGAGCGTGACGCCAGAAGGCTCAAAAATCGCGCAGTGTGCTGCACGCCCTGCAGCCCATCGGCGCTGGACGCGCGCACGTCCGCCGGCGCCGTCCGCCGTGAGGGGTGGAATCTCTCAGCGCCGGCCGCGTTTCCACCCCCTGGTGTGCTCGCACACGGGCTGAACTCTTATCCAGTCCAGTCACGTGACAGCACCAGAGCTAGCTTGAACACCTTGCTGCGCACAGACCGCGACTTTGAACTGCACGTCACTACGCGTTGTTGGTAACCTCAAGTACGCGAACCCTACCAAATACACACGATATGTCTGAACGCGGCGCATTCCGGGGGCGAGGAGGCGGCGGTGGGCGTGGCGACCACCGTGGCGGACGCGGTGGTGCAAGAGGAGGCGCACAAGGTGGAAACGCGGCGGGGCAGCAGCAGACTGAGCGACCAAAGAAAGAGAACATCCTGGACCTGGGCAAGTACATGGACAAGCAGATCACCGTCAAGTTCAGCGGCGGCCGCGAAGGTGAGTCAATGGCTGGAGGCGTCCGACAACGAGGCAGACAAGACGACGTCAACGCCGACGAAGCTTCAGCAAGGCGATGCTAACGATCCGCAAGTCATTGGAACCCTCAAGGGTTACGACCAGCTAATGAACCTCGTGCTCGATGAGGTCAAGGAGGCCATGACAGGTACGCCCTCCATGTGTGCTCTCAGCATGACTCAGCTAACCGCCCACACAGATGACGAAGGCAACGTACGATACCGCAAGCTCGGCCTCATTGTTGCTCGTGGCACACTACTGGTCGTTGTCTCGCCCGTAGACGGCAGCGAAGAGATTGCCAATCCGTTCATACAAGAAGAAGAGTGAAAGTAGTCTGTTCATCAAAAGTGGGCACACAGTAGGCGCATCTGCAAGTCAGCCGCTGAAAGATTATGCACCACACGCGGTCTCCAGACCATGTTAGAAACAAGGGCAAAAAGCAAAAGCAGGCTCTGCACGATACCCATGACCATACGTCTTCGGCCTGGACTGATTTGGCCATGACCAAACATTCAGAACACACCGACGTTCAGAGCAATAGTCGCGAACAATCGAGAGAGAATCGGAATAACGATTTCGACATGTCCTGATCGAGAGCGAATCCCAAAGGCAAATTGTGTGCTACTGACTTGTAAACATGTACAATGAACGTGACTTCCGGTCTCAGGTGCGACTACCTGCTCCCGTTCTCCACTTGCACTTGTGCCTTCCTTTTGACGCATTCGACCACAAAACCTCTCTCGCGTCCTAGGAGCGCTTCCTGCATCACAGCCATGTCCATCATGCCGTCCGCCCGCCATACGGCACCGCCACTGCCCGTGACTCCGCTGGGCCCAGACATGTCCCGCCACAGGCTCAAGCAATTTGCGCACTGGATACGCGACGATCTTAACATACTCGTTGCACGAGATGGCCCGGACGTTCTCCGCCCAGACGATGCAGTCACGCTGCACGACCTCTTTGTCACTCTGCGCAATTCTACAACCATTACTGCTCTCGACCTCCGCGCAACGGGCATTCACAAGGCTCTGATGGCAATCACTGGTGTTGCTTCACGCTGGCCGAGGCGGTTATGCGACGACGGCGACAAGATCATTGTCCTCTGGACGAACAAGTTTGGACCGCTCAACGAGCTTTATCCCTTTCTGTACGGTCGACGAGGGCGCTTGGAGAGCATCGCTAGCCAGTTCGAGTATAGTCCTGAGGTAGTTCCAACTTCATGCACTGCTCTCGATTGATGTTGAACGTTTTCCAGGCGCTTCTCAAGAGGTGGTCCCTTCAATGCGCAGAGAAGATCGATCCCAGCGTCTCCCACAGGCAAGGGAGTCTTGGCTTTACGGCTGGAGAGTAAGTCACCGATCTTCAATCAACTATGGCAGCTTACATACTTGAAAGCTGGTGGATCGGTCCTTTGTTCGCACATCACGCAGGCATCATCGGGGTCGAGTCGATCGACGGCGGCTCAACACACGACAAGGAGGCCGCATACGCACTTGTGTTGAACGATGTTGCCGAGGTGGACGCCCGAGATGATGACACCTTCACCCATCGATTTCCAAGTAACGACAAGGGCAGGTTCCGGCTGACCTCGGCAACCGCCAAGTCCCGCAAGCCGATACGGGTACTTCGAAGTCACTGTGTCAATGGCACATGGGGTCCAAAGGCTGGGATCCGCTATGAGGGATTGTAAGCTGTTTGGATCTAGTCCTTGTCAGAAAGGCTAACCGTTCTCAGATACATGGTCAAAGGATGGTGCATTCGCCAAGCAAAGATCGATGATACTCTCAGTGGTGAATGGAAGGCGGGTGACATCATGTACGAGGTGTCGCTGCAGCGCCACGATCCGGTGCCAATGGCCGAGGTGACGAGGCGACCGAATAGTGAGGAGGTGGACGACTACATGGAATACAAGAGACTGCGGAAGCGCCACCGCGAGAACGACCGCGAAGGACCTGGGTTCACGCCATTGATGCCTGGTGTTGGCCAAGTTCCACCACGCCTCCAGGTGCCAGCCAACCCGGCGAGTCCGCCTCAGTCCCTACTGCGCATGTCACCAAGCATTTCGCGAACAAACACATTCAAAGAACCTGCTTTTAACGCTTCAAAAGTAACGCCAGATGCAAACGACTTGCCTTCCATCGATGTTGTTTCCCCATTAAGCATACCAGACCAAACAGACATCTTTTCTGCTCCAAGGAGGGCTACTGAGCACTCATATTTCGCCAAGAAGGAGACAATTAGCGAAGCCATTTCACCAAGCAGAGCCTCGTTTGCCGACGCTCTGAACGAAAAGCATGTTCGAGATTCTCGCGCCAGCATCACTCGTTCGATCACAGACGAACTCAAAGAGATCATCCCCTGGCATGAGCTAGAAGATGAGCTTCCAGTGCTCACTTCTTCCAACGTAAGAGCTCCATAGCACCGAATTATTGCCATCGAGAGCTTCCTCACTCAATCGGTCTCTTGAAGTAAGTGTTGTACTGGGCGGGTTGTAATGGTGGGTAAGGAAGTTATCTTCAGTGGTCTATGACATGTATTGATTTACTTTGTTGCTTGTCTTCTGTAGTGTCAATCCCGGCAGGATCGACCTAGGTGTCATCAGTACACCTTTTATGTTCAAGCTGCACTTTTAATACTGCTGCCTCTTACTTGTATTGCTGACACTGCTGGTGCTATGATGCATCACGGTAGCACATGTGCACGGTTCTGCTCATCTCAGCTGTTTCCTTGGCATCAGTTTATTATCAGAAGTATTAGTGACGACTGTCCGACTCATTAGAGGCGACTTGTCGGAGGAGATTCGTTAGATGTGGTGTGTAAGCATAGGATAAGCGGCGATGGAGAGCCTAAGCCTAACGGGTGAATTAGTAGCATTTACAACCCAATACAGGTAATTTGGGCGTATGGGCCTCTCCACGTCGACCAACTTCATTTCCGAAAATAAACATTTCAAATCATAGTAGTCGCCATTGTGTGTTTGTGAGAGATCGTTTGTAAGGTGGCACGATGGATGCAGAGGCGTTTGAATCGGTCCGGTTCCGCACTGTAATGTTTGGGTGGTGTTGCAAGGCAGCGTTCCTGCAGCTGACCCATGTTCTGTGTAGTAACTACGTCATTGATCGTGATTTTACAATTACGGTTTTCGAGCGCTGACAAACGCCTGAGCTGCCACACCAACTTTCCATGTCATCAATTAGCAAACACTTTGCAAGACGCCTTTGCTATAAGCAACACAGCTATCGCACAGTGTTTTTGGTCCGCCAAGAAGCAATCGCTGCATGGGTGGAGCCCATTTCGCAAGGGCTGCTTTAGCGATTGCTGAGTAAACTCCACATCGAATACACTTCGCGTGTGCTCACCTAAGATTAGACATGAGCGAAAATCCTATTCGTCCATGTCGAGAATGCGGCTCCTTCGATGCATGATTTGAATTTCGTTTGCATTGACCCAATCGGAAATATTGCGTGAATGCAACCTGCATATTGACACTTTTCCACCCTGGGGCGATCGCGAACACTGTGTATCCACGATCGCGATGACAATGTTACCCACACAAGCAATGGTGGGAACTACGCGCATGTTCCGCGTCTTGCTCAGATGTTAACAATGCTGACCATGGTAAAGACACATCGTGGCTTCATCGATCACAGCGTCGCGCTGAAGACGCACCAAGATGTGTTAGCTATATGATACTGACTTACTGCAACATGGACTCCACCGCTTACACAAGCTCTCGAACGTCTCGGCAGCGCCGTTATCCTACACCGCAGCTGAACGTCACTGGCCCCCATACTCTCGAAGAATTACCATCACATTGCCATCTCGTGTGCGGCTCAATTAAGGATCTGACGCCAGCATCCATCCGCCCTCACCGTATCCCCTACACTCTCCACGCACGAGGACCTAGTTCCAACGCCACAAGCTCTAAATCAGGGTGCAATTGGCCCACCCGACCCCCTTCACTCCACGTTCCCGCATCCCACGTGCGCTAGAGCGCACTGCAGGGTCGACCGTTCGTCCACTGTATTGGTACAGCACGAGCTTGGACCTTCTATAGCATCATACCAAGACGCTTCATCTGAACTGTGCGGTAGCAAACGGCTTATGGCATCGTAGTCGACCACTGATACTTTCTATTTCGACTCTCCGGTCGCAGACGGCAGACCTTCACCACATCATCTCGGGGGCGACGGAGGAGTCGACAGCGGTATAAAGCGAAGTCAATGTCGGCTTGTAACGGTATCAACACAGCAGCTTCTTCAAGTCCAACATCAACGGCAGAACAAGAACCATCCCAATCGCAAGACACTCCACAAAGCGGTGCAACTCCTTATCCAGAACGCTCAAGACCTCCTTCCCCCTCCAACGGCACCAGCTCGAACACCTCTTCACACCCGCCCTCCCCGTCTGCTCAACCACCAACCACCCAGTCAACCCGCGAAGTTCCACCCGCGCCGCCCTCCACTGAACAAGTACCCACACCCTCGACAAACGGCACACAACCCACCACCAGCACAACCACACGCCAACTTACTACATCAACAACAATGTCGTCCTCCTCGTCTTCTACACCAAGCAGCACTTCCACCGCCGGCTCCTCTTCTGGATCAGGCGGCTACACACAGCTCCCGTACGCGCCGTTCCCGTATCCTATGCCTGCCAACCCGCGCGGTTCGGGGTCAGGCAATGGAAGCGGAAAGTGATTTGATCGGGACATTCACAATTTGCTTGATTGGTAGCATGGATGGCGTTTTGCAATAAACTTGGACGGGAGATGGCAGATGGCTTTGAGGAAGATGGTGGGATGGTAGAAGATTGTGTTGCATTTCCGGGGTTTGGGATAGATTGGCGAACAGTACACTCTCTCATTTGTTTTGTTTTTGGTCAGTTAGTTTTGGGTGTTTTTTTCTCTTTTCTTTTGGTTTTGGTTTGGTTGCATCGTTTGGCTTGGTGGGTCGGTCGGTCGCTTGTCTGCATTTCCAGGATGGTTTCTTCGCACTACTTTGAATAGGTCCTCTCGTTTCATTCTGCATACACGGCGTTCATGCATCTTGTACAGACATTTTTCTAAGGTTTATCTCTGCTCGCTCAATATTACAATGTTCTTCTCCGTCACCTTTGTGTGCACCCCCCCCCCCCCCCCCCCATCCCTCTCTCACAGGTATCTTCTCTTGCTCAGGTTCAGCACAGATGCGAATCCCGCCCTAGCGCCCAGTCAAGCTCAGATAATCATATCAGATCGCTCCATCGCGTCATCGCAGCGCGCCATCATCTCTCCACATCTTGCATCTCCACACGCTCCTCCCGTGCGCCTATTCTTAGATGTGCTGCATGACTCGCCGTGCATAGCGTGCTCGAGACGGGACACTGGCATAAATGTATCGGGAGGACTGAATGGGGATGTTGATAGTTGGGCGCAACTGCTTAAAGTTCGAAAGGCACAGGAAAGGCGGTGAGGCGGTGGTGAGACTGCGGAGGGGAGATGAGATGACGGCGAAGTGAGCGAGGTCGGGTTCTGGAAAGGCTTGGGGGGGTTTGTGTTGGGATTGCACGCATAGGTTGGTGATTACAGCGTCTGTGCTTGCGAGTAGTGGGCTTGCATATGCATATAAGAGGGCCTTGGTGCCTGGGTGTTGAGACGTGGATGTGGGTTTGGAGGTGAGTGGGATTATGCGGTCGAGGTCGGAGACTTAAGAGTTTTCGATATTTGCGCAAGATCTTATGCAAGATAAAGAGTCACTGCTGATTCTCAAGACTTTCTCTAGGAGGGTTGAGCCTCATCTTCTAGACTCGCTGCAAACGTTGGCGCGCACAAGACAGGACGGACAAAGTGAAGTGCATGTTTCTTACATAAGCGCGCACGTGCCGATGACGATCAATCATCATCCGGCCAACTTCATGCGTCTGCGCAGCAAGATCCACGCGACAACACTGCTCTTGTGCCACCACAGCGAGGTGCGCTCTTTTCTTCTCTTCCCCTGCAGTCACGTTGCACTCTGTCATCTCCTTCATACTGTCTATTTACACATTTTCCAGCTCTGCGTAGACCTTGACGTCGCCGAAGCCGTTGTGAATCTACTAGTCTCTCCGTATTCCCCTACTCATCCACATTGTACATCACCACCATGGCGCCTCCACGATCACAAACTTCGCTCCTCTCGCTACTCGCCGCCACTTCGCTCCTGCCTCTCCAAGCATGGGCGTCTTTCGAATGCAAAGACATGGCGACCCAAGGCACCCATTTCAACTTCGAGAAGCTGGGCGGGCCGCACGTCGTACACTGGAAGGAAGACGACATAGAGCACGACTTCGAGTACAAATACAACTTCACTCTCGACCTCTGCAAGCCGCTCAAGTCCGCCTGCCACAACGGCGCGCGCGTGTGCGGCATGCGCGAGAACGTCGATCTATCACAAGAGGGCAACTCAACGATAACACCGATCGATATTGCAGGGACATATACGTCGTACAATGGCCGTGTTATTGATGCCAAGTACGAGCTGCTGCGCAACTCAAAGTCCAACTCCGATACTGGCCGCGAGGGGCTGAGGACCATCCTGCACGGTGGGCGACTGCCTTTCGACGACAAGAAGAACGGATTGGACCAGCGTGCCATCATTGAGTTTGTGTGCGACAAGGAGCGCACAGGTCTAGAGGGCGATGAGACAGACGGTGGTAAATCAGGCAGCGACAAGGATGGCGACAAGGACGACAAGAAAGACGACGGCAAGAAAGACGACGACAAGAAGGACGACGATAAGAAAGCGGAGGAGAAGCAGATTAGCGGACGAGACGACGGCAGCAAAGACCAGTGCGAAGACAGCGAAGCCAGCCTCCGCTTCTGCGGCTACAAAGTCGAGAACCTAGAGAAGGATAAGAAAGCCCGTACCCTCCGCCTGGAATGGCGTACCAAGTACGCCTGCGAGGACGTGCCTGCCGAGAAGCCTGCGAGCGCGCACTGGGGCTTCTTCGGCTGGTTCTTCATCATGTACGTTCCCCTTCCATTTTACCGGTAGCATATGATTACTAACACCGCCAAGCCTTTTCCTTGGCATCGCAACATACCTTATCTTTGGCTCGTGGCTCAACTACAACCGCTACGGCGCCCGTGGCTGGGATTTATTGCCCCATGGTGATGCACTCCGCGACGTGCCGTACATTGCCAAAGACTTTGGGCGGAAGATCGTCCAGACTGTGCAGGGTAGTGGAAGCAGGGGCGGTTATGCTGCTGTCTAAAGCTCCCTTCTTCAAATTTACACGTATCTTCCCGAGGTTGCGTTTGGTTCAGTTTGGCGTGGAGGTTGGCAGGCGTTGTAGGATAAGAGGAGGATTGCGCGTTGGGTGTATTTGAGCAGGGTGACGTTGTTGCGGCGGATATCCTTTACCTAGACTTGAGCGCTGATTCATTGTTAGCGTGACATATCACATATATCTTCTTCTTTTTCTTACCATACCTTCATGGCCTTGGCGTCCTCGAAACCCGACTTCCTGGCGTTGTGCTTCGAAGCTGCACGAGAGATGCAGATACAGCTGCGAAGCTCACCCAGCCCTCCCTTTCCCATCTGCTCAATGTGACTTGACTTGACCGAAAAGGTCTTCGCTGCCACCACATTGTTTCCCCTCTAGCCCCTCTTCCAGGTAATGAAAGTCAGCGACGTTGTCCTCCCTGCACTATCTGCTCTTATGTAATATTACTACTCACCAAACAAGTTTCTGGGTGTTTTTTGTTCCAACACCACACCCGCAATCTCGGTATGAGTAGAACCCAGGTCCCTCTCTTTTAGACTCAAAACAACATGGAAGTACATCGTGGCTTGTCTCTTCCGTACTCTTCCTCTAATCTCTAAACTCAAGCAGACATTCTGGTCCTCCATAGCCTGAATTTCATCCACGACGATACAGATCTCCTTTTACTCTTCTCCGCGAACCCGACGTGTCGATGTTAATCATATTGGGTGTCTTCCTTAGCGCTACAGACAAAGTATAATCCGAACGCAAAGCCTGGCCTCCCTATTTTCTACACGTCTGTCAAATCTTTTCCCCAATATTTGTAATAGAAGGTCAGTATCAACAAAGTACCTGAGCCCCTCTCCTAAACCTCGTCTCACAAGACTCATGGCTTCCCTGCCTTGAGGGATCAGAATCACCCATCAGGTCAACCACGGCCCCGCTTCTTCTCTACTCTACAAGTTGAATACTTTGTTTCTTATGGGCTGTGTCTTTCTCCTTCCCTGCATATAAGAACAAATCCTCCTTGGGAGATGCCCATGTCTCTGCTCCGCTTTTTCAAGTCGTCGAAAGTCCGAACATGTACTGCTACTTTCAGAGTCCTTCTCTGCTCGGTATTCAGGCGATTTCCACCCATTTGGTGGAGGGCTTAAATTCAGGAGTAGTTTATCTTCACCTACCTGGTGTCTACTAGGCTAATATTCTTTCCCAGCGGGTGGATGAAAAGAAATGCAACCACTAGCAACTTACATCCTCTTCTCTAGCTGTCGCCTAAAACTTACACGTGGAATTTTCGTGTATCCTAATGATTTGAATGTGTAGCGTAAACCTGCTCCGATTTGCTGTGATCTACTCTATTGCACTCCTAAACAGGTCAGCAAGTCTGGTAAAGAGTGACTTGTCCTCCTCTGCTTTCTGCTGTTCGTTTGCGATTTTGCGGAGCTTGAGTACCCTCATTGTCTTCTCCGCCTCCATATCTTCCTCTGCCATATTCAAGTACCTGCGTAATTGCAATCTCTTTCCCTCTCTGTCCGCATCGCCAAGGAGGGACAATATCGGTATTGCCGCGTCGAGCAAAAAGCGCAGTAGCCTATCGTCTCGGTGATCCGTATAACATGAGCCACATATGTATGGTCTGTACACAGCTACAAGAACCTCAGCAAATCCAGCCACTTGCCCACTCGAAGAGAAATCCGATCCGAAATTTGCCATGTAGCCAAGAAGATAGAGTAAAACATCTCGCCGAGGTGAGCCCAGGTCGAAAATAAATAAGCAGTGTTTGCCTATTGATGCCCGGTCAATTACTGGGGGATAATTTGAAGCATGCTTTAGGTCCCGACGTATTAGCTGAGCAGCTAGTGGTATGATGGGCGTTGCAAGAGATTCAAGGTACTTCGAAAGCAGTGGTATGAGATCCGGCGCTATTTCTGAGGGGGCAATGTTGGTGGTATTGTCACGGTTTGCGACAGCCTTTTTCAGTTCGTTGAAACGTTTCTGTGTCATGGACGGCCCGCGTGCCACGTCTCGGGCACAAGATGACCTATAGAATTCCAGATCGAATCCAGGCCCTGTTTGCGTTGTTAGTCATGAATACCAATTGACCTAGAATGACCACATACAATGCGGATGCAAAATGTTCTCGGTGCAGTAGATGACAATGTCCGGAACGGTAACTGTGATGGAGGTTGATTCATCGTTAATCTGGAAAGTGAATGTACCCGTTCTGCAGCGCTCGCCTGCTCCGTATAGGTCGTTATATTCAGACTGGCTCCAATTTGTGGCAGGTGATCGAGAGTGTTGCGTGACAGGATCTTTTCCCAATCTTGTGGTGGCCTCCTGGCCACCGGAGCTTGCCTGTCCTAGGTCAAGCTCCTTCGCCAGCCCCGCAAAATCATCGAATTCTTTTACAGGTTCGTGACCCTCGCGAGTAGTCTTCCTAAGCTCCAGCCTGTTTAGACCACTTGATCCCTCTCCTGGCCTTGGCTCTTCTGTCAGCGGTTTTTCCACGCCATAGGAGAGCTTCGTTCGAGCGATAAGGTCTCGGATCATTACCAGCTCATGCTCTTCCCGAGTGTTCGCATCAGACCGAGTATTTCCGTCGTCCTCAGTCTCTGCTTTCGAAAGCATGTCATTGAATCTTGCAAGCTTCTCCATACCTGCAGCTGGGAACAAGTCTTCCTCTAGCGGCTCGAGTTTGCTGTGTGGCGCGGGCGTTTCTTGGATGTGCTCGAGTCTACGGCCTTGACCATTCTCCGCGAACCTCAAGGATTCAGAGTCACTGGGAGAATAGCAGCACTGATCGCAGCTATACATGAAACCCAGCTGAGAGTCGGACGCCGTGATTTCGTTCATCACCGCTGACGCTGTAGGTCTTTCTCTACGTTCCAGCTTAAGCATTTGCCTTATCCAAGCAAGAGGTTGCGTTTGTGTGAGATTGGTAGCAGTTTGCCATTCCTCTAATAAGCCTTCGGTTGCTTGAGGGTTTGCGTAGAAATGAGTCGAAGCTGTGCCGTGTGTCTCGTAGTAAGTCTTTAGCCAGGCTAAGTCGTTATCAAGCAAGGCGTTTTGCATTTCCAAGAACACACAGCCGAGAGACCACACATCTGAGGATTCGTTGCGACCTTCGTAAGCTGCCATTTCTGGAGCGCAGTATCGACGTGTAACAGCTGTGGGTCCAGATGTAGTATCTAAGAAATCGCGAGAGATGCCGAAGTCAGCAAGCAGGACATTTGCTCTGTGGACTAGAACGTTTTTCGGCTTGATGTCTCGATGTTTGATGCCTTCGTCGTGGAGATACGATAGAGCTGTTGCTAGGCAACCAAAAAAGGTTCGCAACGTGGGATGACGGCCTGAAGATTTGCAGGCATCCTTGAGATATGCTTCAAGATCGCAGTTGGCAATTGGGCTCATGATTAATCCTAAGTCGTTGCGATCTGTATAGCTTCCAACGTAGTGAACCACGTGCTGGTGGTTCAATCGCTTCATGATACCCATTTCTTCATTGAATTGTTGCATGATTTCCCTGGACTGCGCACCGAATGCTATTCTTCGTCGAATAGTCTTGAGGGCATATTGCTTGTATGACACGCGACTTTCGATGACACGAATTTGGCCAAAACTTCCACTGCCGATGTACCTTTGGACCTCAAAAGGACGCTGCTCCTCAACATCATAATAGCAGTGCTGACCATTCTCCAGATCCAGTGATTTTGTCAAGATCAAATGTTGATTTTGATAAATTTCATGTTGGGCCTGAGGATCAATGAACCCTGGCAGCCCGCGCTGTGTTATGGGAAACCACCCGTCGCTAAATCCCTCATTCAGAAGTTGGAGTAGAATTTCGAGCCGCCCAATGATGCGGAGAAGAATGTAGGTTCGTGGAGATCTTTCCGCTGATCTCTCTATCACATTGTCAGACCTTGCCAGGAGGCGAGCAACTGCATCGATCCGTTCATCGTTGAAAGGCAGGAGAGGCTGAGATACATCGAAAAAGGCTGTGAGACGGTCCCCAGGGTTCATCATCGCTAGCTCACAATGCTGCTTTGTTGGTCATAGTTTGTGTAGCAGTCATGTGGTAGCGACTGCGATGACAGGAGCGGGGAGAGAGACGGGTTGGGCATGGGGATTGGCGGGTCAAGTGTTTAGCAACAAGATTTCCGAGCTGGCGCTTACTCTCTGACGTGATAGGCTGAATGGTGCGTCGGGCTTGCAACACACGGCAAAGCCTCCGATGTGCGAGCGATGAAGGCTGAGAGGCGCCAGAGACCAGCGCGCAGGCTTTCAGTTCCAGACCTAGGCTAAAGCAATGGCGGAGAATCGAAGGTCGCCCCCTTTCTCCGCCTCGATCCTCATCAGCCTCCCTAGACCCTTCTCGAGCGCTGCAGGGCTGAGAACATCCTCATCGTCCTTTAAGGCGCCTCGATCGAGTGGTCCCTTGCGACCGCCCTCAAGTTCCCACAGATGCCCGTCCTTTGCCTTGACGAAGGAAACGAAGTGCTGGCCCTTGTCGTACTCTTCACTAGTGGATGGTGCAGCCGTGTCCCCAAGCTGAGCGGCCTCTGCGTGAGCCTTCTCAAATGCATCTGAATCCTCCAGCACCTTGGCACGCTCCGCCATAGCCTTCGGCATCGCATCTTGCTTGATCTGGTCGAGCGTAGATCCAGGAGTGATGTGCTTGGAAGCTCCGCTGTTCAGCAAGCTGTGCACAAGACCTATCGAACCACACGCGTTGCCAATCGTCTGCTTGAACCAGATAACAGGCTCATTTTCGCCTTTGCCCTCATAGTCACCTTTGCCTTCGTCCTCGGCCTCTCGCGCCTCATGCCAAGTTGGAGTGAACGGAATAATGACAAGTAGCGCATAGGCAGGTCGAGGTATGAGGGCGAGTAGGTCTGGGTCTGTGAGCGAGTAGATGTCGTAGAATGAGAGGTTGTCCTCCATCCCAAGAGCCTTTCCCAGGACATTCATCACTTCTGGGTTGTTCTCGAGGACGGTGAACATCTTCTTTGGCACATTGTCGGGCATGGTGGAAATGGTTCAATTTGAGATGTCGAGAGCACCGTCGCAACGTTAGTGCTGGATGAAGAGTCAGTCGTGATGACACGTTTTGAGTGATCTAGTGACGGCTTCCACTGCATTCGCTAGACGCGTCAAACAACAGGCAGCAGGGCGCGTTGTCTGACACGGACTTCAGGTAGGAGCGGACCTTAGTTTCGGAGGTCCGCTAGGGTGGTAACTTCCCCGCACTAACCGCCCCATTGTTGTGATGTGGGGCATTCACTTCTCTACAGCACTCACATCGATGTCTTAGAGTGCTATTGACGAGGGCTGTAATTGAGTGATACCCAATCGCGTTTCTAGAATCCCGATTGACTGGTTATAGATGACTATGAAATGCGGCAGTGTTGCCACACACATCACCACGAGAAGCCAGGTAACACGCCGGCTCTCCGCATTATGAGCTTTAGCCTAACTCGTGTATATATTTACACAGCCCTCAGCCTCGAGCTTGATCTCAAGCCACTTCACATGTTCTAACCTGTAAGCTTCTGCCGTGAATATCTCAGGCCACCTTACAATTCGTGACTTGCAAGCCTCCGGCTCAAACACCACCCACCTCTTGCAACCAGCATATTTCCCCCCCCAGCTACCAACATGGACGACGAAGCCCGCCAGGCCCTGGCCAGCATGAAAATGCCACGCAGACCGATCAACTACGTGCCCGCCAAAGGCGGCGAAATCCTGAAACTCGGCCACATAACCTGCCGCGTCATGGAAGACGGCTCAAGAACCGGTACGGTACGCCTTCTCCTCGCCCTCGCATCCCCCCTCTAACCAAAAACCCCCCAGACAACCGCATCGGCAGCGCCGAATTCACGCTCCCGGGCAACACAGCCGGCCCGCCCGCACACTGGCACGAAATGCACGACGAGACCTTCCTCGTCACACAGGGCACGGTCCGCTTCCACGCGCCGGACAACACGTACATTGACGCGGCGGCGGGCGACTACGTGACGGTCCCCATTCGCGCACCGCATACGTTTTCGAACCCGACGGATCAGGAGGCCAAGTTCTTCAATACGTATACGCCGGCGTTTTATATTGATTATTTTCGCATTCTGGCGAAGCTGAGTGAGAGTGATGAGAAGATGAGTAAGGAGAAGAATTTGGAGGTTATGAGCCGGTTTGCGACGATGCCGGCGTTGGAGATGTTGCAGGAGATGGGTGGGGGTGGAAGTGGGGGGAAGGCTTGATCAATGGGAAGGGATCGAAGGTTGGGGTAGTATTGAGGTATTAGTCGAAGTATGGGAAAATGGGTATTAGGTGCTATGGCAAACTACGCAAAAAGCCGCTTAGTGCAGGTGGAATACTCATGACTCTCGGCCGTGCAAGCGGTTTTCATCCGAACGGAATGAGCAATGTCGAACCGTCTCAACAGAGGACCAATCCACTGCAAATATTCTCGATCATTCATCGTCCTCCTCGCCCTCCTCCACAGGACGACAAGTCCTACACTCCCGATACAACATCCCGCAAAACTCCCTGACCGTTTGTTCCGGCCCCCCATCAAGCCCAACACCATGCCCCTTCATACAGTACCACGTCCAAGCCCCCTTGTTGGCCTCATCCCGCTCGAGGTAGTTCTCGCCCGGACTCCACGTGTCGAGGCTGAACGTGATTTTATCCAGCGACGGGCCCGTAACATGATCCGACAGCGCGGTACCAATACTCTTGAACGACTGGCTCGAGTGGTACCAGATCCACAACGGGTTCCATAGCGGGTCGCCGATGGCTTTCGCATTGAGCGTGAGGTGCGTGCAGGACTCGAGCTGGCTGAGCTCGGTGCGGATCCGTGCTGCTAGTTCCCAGGACAAGGCTTCCATATTGCGCGGGTCGGTGCATCCAAGCATGGCGCTTGTTGTGACGATTTGGAGCGACGCTTTGCGGATGTGTTTGAATGTCGATGGGGCGATGCTCCATATCCGGTTGTCTTTGTAGTTTTCGGGCGAGACGGTGAGATGAAAGGTGCCTTGCTTGCAGAGTACGTCCATGTATTCGGCGTAGATTTGTTTGTTGGCGAGGAAGATCCAGTTGCTGGGCTTTGGTGCTTGTGGAGTATTGCGTAGGTTTGTGGCAGATCCCCAGAAACCTGCAAGCATGCCATTCAGCGGCGACACAGGCTGACGTGCAGCAGGTGAGGGGTAATAGACATCCTCCAGTAGCTCTTTGTAGACCATGTCACGAAGCTCCTGGGGTAGTGCCTCGAAATGGAATGGTTTAGTGTTGTTGATCTGCATCTTGCGTAATCCCGTGTACAACCGGGTAAGTAGCTGGTAAAGAACGTTTGAAAGTAGGAGAGCGGTTGTGAGAATAAAGTTGGCGGCGATCCCAATTAAGAGCTCATCGGTTCCATCAAGGTCTGCTGTCTCCGCGTCCCAAAGCTGATTGTAAAGTACTGTTTTGTCCATGGTCGCAAAGTGGAGTCCTCTTTCGGACAGTATCTGCAGGTCCGGCCCAGTACACGACACTATGCTTTTCTCCGATGATGTGGATCCCAGCACGAGTGTGTCAATATTGCGTGCAGTTGTTGTGCGATGTCCGATCGTTGAGTCGTGGCCGCGATGTCCGGATGATGGGCGAGGTGTGCGCGACGCGGAGTCCGAGGTGGATCGGTGGAAAGACAGAAAGCAACGTTGCGCACGCAGTTTTCAAGGGAAGTTCCAATATGAATGAGGACAGAGAAGAAGAAAGATTTTGGGAAGAGTTCAGGTGATGAGCGTTAATGATGCATTTACGAAGTCAATAGATTGATGCCTTGCACTGCCCAGAAGAGGAAGCCTGAAACGGCAGCGCACACAGCACCGCCACAGCAGCTGATCATCGTGGCTTTGCCAGTCAGGACTGACGCTCTCGCTTTGAGCACTTGAATGAAGTTGTTTGTATTGATGTATGGTGTACCGCTCTGGGAACGTTTGCTCGAGTGTTCAGTAACGTTGTCGAGAAGGTGCAAGGAAGGTGCCCAGTGGGGCTCGGAGAAGGAAACACGACGCGACTCCGAAAATTGTCCGACTCACAGCTCGTCAACGCTCACGACCGCCAAAGCACAAGCGCAACGTCAGCCCAATCTCCGCTGTCCTGGTCAGTTAAGAACGACATCGCACCTGACGACACATTGATTGATGCGGCACGGTGAGTGATGCACGCTCAGCTCAGTGCGTCCAAGAAATGAACTCCATGACCGCCAAACTTCACTTCACCAATCTTACCAAGTAGAGAAAAGTTCATATCTAGCTGATTTGTTGAGCGCATGCGTGCGGCTGCCTGCTTCCTTAGTAGTATGGAATCTCCATTCAAGCAGTAGGTGCGCAAGCTCGCACACGTCACGCTTGAACAGGCAAGGCAACGCGAAGCACGACAAGGCCAGAACGGCGCAGTGTAGAATACAATACAGGACACATACTCATTCATTCTACGTACCAACTCCAAATCCATGGGTATACATCCAAGCTATCCCAACCTGCGCTGAGCAAAACTAACCTTTGCTAGTCTGAACAACCCGAAATATTATACTTTAAGTCCAAACCAAAGCTAAACATGAATGTAAACGCCTTTTCCACGCTTGGCTCTCTCTGTATTAACTAAGAAGAGAACCACAATGCTGCGCTGATGCCGTGTCGTCGCTAAAGCCAATTATGCCAAACGAAATCTCGAAAAGGAAAGGACAACAATCAAATGGCAAATTGTCGAAGAAGAAAAAAAAGTCGTCAAGAGCCTAGTTGTCGAAAGTGAAATGCACGGCAGGGTTTCACACACCCACCCCATCCACCTCCATGACCATATCCTCATCCACCTGCAAAAAGTCTGCTTCCTCAAAATCGCTCGCATGCCCGGCGGCCAATCTCCCCGCATGCGCCACAGCCTCGACGTCCATCTCGCTCTCGTTGCGGAGCGGCCGTCTCCTGGTCTTGGGCTGTGCGAAGGAGCGCTGCGGCGGGAGGTTCGGGGGAGGAGACTCGGAGAGCGGGGAGACGGGGATATCGTCTTCGCCGGAGACGCGGGCGGGTATGGAGAAGAGGAAGTTGTTGCCTCGTGCTCCTAATGCGCCTGCGGCCCGTGTCGACTGCACGTCGCTCTCCTCGCTCCACACTCTTTTTGCACCGCTGCGTTGCATGTCCGTCCCGTACCCGCTGTCTTGGCTCGAAAAGGGCTGCGAGAAGGAATGTGCGGGCAGCGTAAACGCCCCTGCGGCGCCAAACAGCGGGTGCGTGGTGGGCTGCTCCGCGTACCCGCCTATCTTGTTCAGTCCGCAAAAGGGAAGCAGTTCGCGCTGGTGCTGCAGTGTCGAGGCGAGGGTGTCTACGGGGATGTGCAGCGTTTCTAGCGAGGAGTCGCGGTAGGCGCTGTGTGGTTTTCGCAAAGGCGTGGACGAGTGTGTGGTCGGGGTAACAAGGGGCTTGGGCGTCTTGTAGCCCTCTGGCACCGACTTGCGGACGCGCATCCCGACGCTGAGAAGGGAGGATTGGACGGCGTCTGGGAGGGTGGGCGCGAGGGTGGGGTGGGGCGGCTTTGGCTGGGGGATGGAGCGGAGACGGGGGGTGGCGCGGGAATAACGGTCGTTGTCGTCGTCGGCGTCGGAGGAGTCGATGTCAGACAGGTCGTGTGCAGCGTGGAAGTAGCTGGTGATGGCGGGCTGAAAGGGGCGTTTCTTGCGGTGCTGGTCGGTCGCGGAGAAGAGCGTAGGCGACATGGTAAGCAAGGGCGAGGGGCGAGCGGAAGTAGAGCTTGGGTGGGTGCTTGGGTTGCTGCAGGCGGATATGCAGTGTTGCTCCAGACGTGGGGCGTTCTGATACTGCACGGTTGCTGGCCGCGTGCACAGACGCTGATGGTTGCAGCAGCCGGGGGAACGTCGAATCAGACGGGGCCGTCTATGCAGCGGGAGGATCCTCCAGCGGTCAGAAATTGGCGAGGGGCGCAGGCGGGCAGGTCGTGACACGCCAACGTGGGTGTTGGGGGATGGAATCTGCTTGATCGTGGGAGTGAGGAGATGACGGTGCTGAGGTGGAGAGGGCCGGGCTGCAGCTGTTTGTACTATGTAAAGCGCTTTACTCGTCCGGATGACGGAAGCGGGCAAAAAAGAGGAGGCTTGCTGATCTCGACGATCGGTCGCGCGGTCCTAACGCGAACCAAGATCCGGCGACGCGTCGACTTGCACCAAAAACACACTGCAGCACACGGTGATGCGAGCCTGCTGTTTCTCTTCTCTGCAGAAAAGTGCCGGCCGGCTTCTATGCACGTGGACGTTATATCGTGCTGCCACGCTACTTGTCTCACGGTGCTTCCACAAGTCTCAACGGCTGTCCTCGTGTCGTTTGTTTCTCCATCTGGCAATTTGCACGACAAACACCCACTCATTGGCCGTCCACCGCTGATTGTGTTTCATGACGTTCTAGCTCAGACAACCGCACCAGCTTGACTCAGTACGGCTTTGTTATCATGGTTGTCGCAGGTCTTGACCCTGCTCACCTGCAATGATGCTTTTGTTCGTATCTTGACACAGTCGTCACAAAGACTTTTGTAAGAAGCAAACACTTTTCTCGCGCAGACTGGTGAGAAGCTTCAAGTTGCAGACCAAGTCGGATTTATTGCAACCTTGTTCGTGCTTTGTTCTCCTGCGCGCTGGGGCTTCGCTAGAGTACAGCCACGAGTCGCGTTCGACACAGCCCTGCCACGACATTGACACCACACGACCGTGCTTGCGGGAGCGACTGCATAGTGCATGAGCATTGATATGATCTCGATCGTTGCACGTACATGGCGATCGACGCTCAATCTAATCGGAGATCTATCGTATCCTGATGCAGATGTGGACAGTAGCAAGAGCAATGGAACAAGACATGTTGGGCATGTCTGTCAAGATACCGTTCTGACACTGGGCGCACCCATCACCCAGACTTACACTGTAGTGTGCACACGAACGCTCAAAATGACTTTGACCGAATGAGCACTCGTATCCGATGCAACAATTGTTACGCTTCTGTGTACCTGAATTTGAATCACAATCTCTGGCCTATTCCATCTTGATTCTGAAAGGAACCAGACAATCACAATGCGCGTCAACCACACTTACATCACGTGCGTCGCTGAGAAGACCCGCTATGCACACCATACAAAGGATCCAAAGCAAGCCCTCGATCTTGGAGCCAAACACTGTCGGGCTGTGCGGTCCCTTTACTTTGGGGGCCTTTCTCGAATTCCATGCAGCATTGTCCCCTCCTTTATCCTTTACCTCGCGCTGACCTAAAGATCTGCACATCCCGTGTCACACTCAAGACAACAGGGCTTGCATTCTGTCAGCCATGCTGTCCTTGCCAAGAAGGAAACATCCTCTAAATGCAGTAGTCCCCCATGGTTTTGTGTAGAGCCCAAGGGTGCAGTAAGCGCCAATGGGGCAGAATCGCTAGGCGCCCAGGAGTATGTCAGACGAGGCCGATCTACTCTCAATGGGATTTGCCCCTCGGCACTGCGCCACCTAAGCCGGCTGCTTCTTCCTGCGGTCCATACTTATACATGAGGCTTTTAGCGCTTGAGTCGTTGTTGATAAATTATCCGCTTCAGTGGACTTTTACCATGGTAATGCAGATCTCAAAGATCTCCCAACCTAGGGACAGCCCTCCTGCTGTATTCTCTCTTGCCTCATGTCTCTGCGGTAGTGACTACGAGGATGTTGAAAACGAGAGCGAGAGCTCAACATCACTATTTCCCACCATCTCGATCTCGCCCATCCTTCTTCGACGATTCGCACCAGTTGTACAGTACTTGGCCATTTACGATCATAGCCCAGAGAGTAGCCTACAGCAACTTGCTATTCGGGCTGGCGAGAAGACTGTTGTCGAAGGAAAAAACGTGGACAAAGAAAGAGTGGTGGTGAAAGAGATGAATGTGGTCGAAGACACAGGGAAGAAATGGATTGAAGGAAAACAGGCGATCGAACAGCAGAACACTCCATTTCCGAAGATCTCGGCAATGCTCTACCGCAGAGGCATTGTCAGCCTTCCGCAAGGACACACTCCAATGGTCGCACTCGGACCCTCGAAAACCCGTAACAATAGCTCTGCGATCTACCGGTATGGCTTCTTGAGGGACGGTGACATACGCGTCATTGTACTCGATGCGGCTACTCATATGTTCGACGAAGTTGTCGTTGAGCTACAAGTCCGTAGGCGTACATCTTGCGCTCCCTACGAAGCCGTGTCGTACGTTTGGGGAGAAGAGGAGGAAACCGAAATAATCAAGGTCAACACTCCAGATGGCCCCCGGAGCCTCGAAGTGAGAAGCAATGTCATCACGATGCTGCGCCGGCTCCGCGAAAGGAAGGATCGGAAGCCCTTGTGGATTGACGCCATATGTATCAACCAAGGCTCCAATTCGGAAAAAGCTGCGCAAGTTCAAAAAATGGGAGACGTGTATGCAAATGCGTCTCAGACTCTGGTCTGGATGGGAGACCATACAGAACGTCTCTTGTACAACTTGGAACACGCTTGGCCCTACCGGCACCATGTCAACAAGCTGAAGAGAAGCGTCGAACCGTTACTGAAGAACGTCTACTTCACGCGCAGATGGATCATACAAGAGCTGTTCTTCTCCAAGAAAGTCCTCCTACTTGACAGATATGGAGACCTGAACTTCAAGGTCCTCGAAGCCGCAAGCGAATTCATCCTGAGACACGTACATCACTTGCACCACGTCGATGATACCATGGATCACTCGCACCTTGATGTTGATGCTATCAATGACCGCCGCATGCTCAATGCTCTGCATCTCATGCACATCCTACAAGAGCTACGATCCACTGAGGATCACGACTTTATGCGTCTTCTCGTCAGCGCACACGTATCCGACTGCCGGGTAGGTCAGGACCGAATCTACGCACTCGGAGCCCTTGAAAAGAAGGAAAGAACAGTCGACTATGGGACGAGAGTTGAGGAGCTATTCAAAGACTTTGCGACGGCTGAGTTTACAAAAAGCTTGGAAACGCTGTACTGCAGCGGCGCCTTCCCCGACACCTATAAAAAGGGATGTGGGGGTTCTGATGCATCCCCTCTGCCGTCCTGGGTCCCAGACTGGCGTTCTAAACGCGCTTGGATTCCGATTTCCCTCATGCACGGACAGGACGTGAGTCGTACCTCCTTCGGGTCAACACTACGCGTCTTCCCCAAGCCCGACAAGAAGACCGAGTTCAATGTGATCGACTCTATGCTCGTGGTCCGGGGGAGAATTACTGGAAAGGTCGAGCGTGCGCAGAGCATTGAAACCATCGGGGGACTACTCGAGTTTTACAACAAGGATGAACCTGAGGCTGACAAGGGCATCACACGCATGATCAGGACAATTACTCTCGACTCTGTCCGGGATGGTAAGATTGCCAAGCCCTGGCTTGAAGAGTATCAGAACAGTAACGGGAGGCAATGCCCTCTGAAAGATCACTCGATCAGCTGCGAGCACCTCAACAGTGCGAAGCTGTATGAGTGCAATACTTTACGACGAATTGAAGATGTCATGAACGGGCGTTGTGCGTTTGTCACAAACAACGGACACTGGGCTGTGGGACCGTTTCATGCGGAGAAGGGTGACTTCATGGTGCAGCTTGACGGCTGCCGCTTTCCGTTCGTCATGCGATTGCAGGTAAGTTGACTGCACTTGCCTGCTGAGATGTACTTGAAGCTAATGGTGTGAAATAGGCAAATCAAGTGTCATGGAAGATCGTCGGCGATTGCTTCTACACGGCTGGGACTGAGCAGCGGCACAGCAGAAAACAGGAGTTCCATATCTTGTAGCTACTGCCCCGCGACTAACACAGGTATGGCTGGTAGCTTGTGTTCTTTCGTCAAATGTTTCCTCTTCACTGGCCCATACCGCCATTGGGTCCCACTAACGTAGAATGAATTTATGACTTTCATAGGGCATTCATCAATGATTGTCGTTGGGAAACATACCCTACACCCGACTCCGTTCCTGTCTGGTAAACGCGAGAAATATGAGCCGATGACGTTGCGGCACACCACATCGAACGCTTGATGCCAAAGAGCGGGTAGCCATGATCGAGACATTGGAAGAAGATATAACGCGTAGATGGAATCTGCCTGCGTAGGACGACATAAGTACGGAAAGTCAGCGAGGTTCAGGACATGCGCTCCATGCCCACCACATCCACACCCACACCCATTCAATTTACCCACAATACCGGAAGCAACATATCCACACAACCATACGCGCACTTTATTGCAAAAGCTCCCAACTAATCACACAAACACCTGCACGCGACCCACCTCAACCATCGCTCCTTCCTGTCCTCCCACCCACACAGCATCCAATCCCATACCACTCACCTCAACAATTGGCTCCCCATTCCAGCAAACACAGCAGCGATGCCTCCCTGACCCCAGGGGAAAAAGAAGCAGCTCCATCACAAATGGCACGAGAACCGGCGCAGCGCATGTGGCGGCCCGCAGGGCGCGTATATAGGTAAGTGAAAGCGACATGATGATGTGCTATATAACAAGAGTATTCGGCCAAATGAATACATACGACCATAGGACGTTGAAAACAAGGCTTCCCGTTCGCTCAGCCCTATTTAAGCAACGTACCGGCGGATTAGTAGTTAGGTGGGTGACCACTAGCGAATACCCGCTGTTGTATGTATTTTTTGCCTTTGTTTTGCAAAGTAACAAAGAAGTCTGTTGTCTTGATATGGTGTCGACAAATCGGTAGGTGCCAACTTTTTCCAGAAGGGCTGTGACGCAGATTGCGCAGCTTAGCAAAGCATACACTAAAAAGCGTGCGAGAAGGTAGGTTTGTGGCCCTGGAAGACATTAGCGAACGTGCGAGTGTAGTAGCTTGCCTTGTGCCTTGAAAGACTGTTCTCTTTGTATTTAGGGATGAGCGCACTATTAAGTTCTGCTTCTGAGTTAAAGGGTCTGGTATATAGGTTTAGAGATTAGAGCTTTTTGTTAATTATATTAGATCGTCCTTTAACGTTAGCTATTGCAATTGGACGTGTTAGAGTGATGGGTACCGTGTCCGCTCCGATTGCATGCTCATCACGCTAGGCGCGCGTTTCGCGCTGAAATCCTGTCTGGTATCGTTCGGTCTGCAACACAGACAACATCTTATGGTAGAGCCTGGAGCTGTAAGGTTCTCTTTTAAGCAATAGAATTTACGTAGGTACTTAACAGCAGGGAATATAAGGTAGGGAGAGTTAGAGGTATAGCATTGCTAATCATAGAATATCACTTTGCTATTTAGTGTAGAGACACTTCGACATTATAACACTTTACGTCTGTAGGCACACTTGTACAGGTGACCAGCAGAATGTGTGGACCCCGCTTGATCTGGTAAACTACGTCACCGGCCGCTCCTGATTGGCAATCAGAAGCAACCTATCGTACCGGACTTAGGGGTGTCCGCATATTTTGCTGGTCATTATAGCGGATGAGTACAACCTACAATACTGAGTACAGCGTGTCATTTACCCAGCAGCTGCGGAAGAACGATGCTCCCCATTCTTGAAACTGTCAGTTTGCACATAGTAACGTGGGGGAGAATTCCTACCCTCATTGGATCCTGCAGTTATACAATGGTACTTTGTGCGTGAAGCTACGGGTGGTTCCGCCATGATCTCCAGACCCTGAATTCGTCCGATTATCCCACCCTCCGCAACTTTCTCACGTTGTCTCTAGGTGCAATAGGACTAAAGCCCCTTTGCGAGACCTGCGCGGAACGTTGTCAGTCATATCCGAATACGGACAGAACGGGATCCGAACTTACCCGCGTCGGTGCTGAAACACGCTAGCCGCTTGCGGGCGAGCAAGCACCGCCTCTTAGAGTCCGAGAGCATGAGTACGGCGGATACGGTAAGGTCTTTTGATTCGGACCTTTCATACACGACGGAGTTGCGATTGAGAGTGCGAATGCGAACTGCCAGGACGAACCGCAAAAGGGGAGAGGGCGAGTGGATGGGTGGCCAGGTGCAACACCAAGACATCAACAGGAGCGAATGGCCTGGGCACATTATCTCTGTTGAAACTCATATATTGTCTATTCACGGTGCAGTTGATGCCTTTCGATTTGTTTTTTTGACAAATATCAGAAGATTGACTATCGGTCACTTTGATTACCCTCCCAATGAATCCCCAAATCCTTCCCCCTTCACCACCCAAAAGTCCAGATCATGACACCCTGAAGAAACGTCCATCGTCATTGAATCCCGTTCTCTTTGAAGCATTCGAGTGGCATTCGCCTGCAGATCACAAACATTGGCGGCGACTGCAGAAGGCATTGCCCAGTCTTGCAGCGATTGGCATAACTGGTCTCTGGCTGCCTCCAGGCTCGAAAGCAAAAGACGCTGAAAGCAACGGTTACGACATATACGACGCTTATGACTTGGGCGAATTCGAGCAAAAAGGTACTGTGCCGACCAAGTGGGGAACGAAGCAAGACCTGGTAGATCTTGCGGTCGAAAGCAGGAACTATAATATTGGATTGATCTGGGATGCTATCCTCAACCATCGGGCTTTTGCAGACTCAACAGAGACTGTTACAGTAGTCGAAGTGAACCCTCGGAGTAAGATGCACGTTGAAAGCGTGCTTTGATTGTGCTGACTATGGCAAGACCGCAATGAGGATACGACCGAGCCTTTCGAGATCGCAGCCTGGACGAAGTTCGATTTCGCTGCTCGAGGTGGAAAGTACAGTCCCTTCACGTACAACAAAAGCCACTTCAATGGCACCGATTGGGACCAGAAGACCGAGAAGCGTGCAATTTACCGGTTTATCGAAAATGGCAAGAATTGGGCCCAGGATGTTGGAAAGCTGCAGGGAAACGCAGACTACTTGATGCTAGAGAATATAGACTACACTAACACTGAGGTTGCAAAAGAAATAATGGACTGGGGAACCTGGATTATGAAAGAGCTCGGGCTTAAAGGTTTCAGGCTGGATGCTGTTCAACATTATTCTTGGAGCTTCGCAAACAACTGGAGCCAGTATCTAAGGGAACAGAACAGTGGCGATCTCTTATGTGTTGGTGAGTTCTGGAATGGCGACGTCAATGTGCTTCTGCAGTGGATGGACAACATGTCGCCTGAGTTCAAGCTTTACGATGTACCGCTTATGTACCGGATCGCTCGTTTAAGTCAAGGCGAAGATACGGACTTGCGACAAGTTTTCCGGGACACACTTGTTGAGAGACGACCGGAGAACGCTGTGGTAATTTGGAGCCATGGCCAAAGATACCAATATTTGCTGACAATCTCCAGACATTTATCCGCATCCACGACACTCAGCGAGGCCAAGATATGGACACGCCGATCCGTCATTCCTTCACACCACATGCTTATGCTCTACTCTTGCTTAGAAAGGAAGGGCACCCGTGCGTCTTCTTCGGTGATCTTTTTGGGATTTGTGGGCCTTATCCTGAGCCACCAACGTGTTGGGGGAGACTTCCTGGTCTTGTGCTAGCTCGTAAGCTCTACGCTTATGGACAGCAGCTTGACTACTTCAATCACAGCAATTGCATTGGATGGACACGTCATGGTGACTCATCAAACCCATATGGTTGTGCTGTAATCCTGTCATGGACCCAAGAAACAGACTTTGAGCATTGCGCCCCATATATTAAGATGAACGTAGGAAGCCAACACGCAGGTGAGATTTGGACAGACATCCTTGGCTTCGAGTGGAATGCGGTCACTATTGATGAGAATGGCATTGGAAGATTTCCATGTCAGAGGAATAGGATGGCGTGCTTCGTGAGCGAGGCTGCCAACGGAAGAGATATGTTTCCAGTTCGGTTCAACGCAGATTTCTACGACCTAGTAGCATAATTTTGGGACTTTTGATGGCGTTCTAGTGTAAAGTAGCATTTTCGCGACGGACCATATCGTGTTGTGTAAAGGTATAAATAACTGGGCTTGACCAATGTCCAAAGGCCGTTCGAAGGAGAACCTCGAGTCATTCAGAGCGACCTTTACATGTCCAATGCCAGTAATGGAACTGGTATCAGGGCTAGAAAGCATATAATTTTAGCGCCGAAAGTGTCTCTACGTTAGGGACGGGCTTGAAAAGCATCTTCATCAAAAGTAAACGGCGACAGATATTCGACAACGAGAATAAATTGCCTTGAAACAACAACGACGTCGAAATCAAGGAGCTCGTCTTAGGCTCGTCACCATTTATTCGTACCTTCACAGGCACTTATGTCATCACGTCAGGACCCTACTATCAGTGCCTGGAACCAGAAACCTGCGGATACCACAGCGAAGCTCGCACCATTCTTCAGCAGCCATGTCAATAGACCTTACGATATTGAATGCCATAGTAATAAGGAAGACAATGGTTGTCTAATATAGTAACGACGCCAAAATGACATCAGCTGCAGCTTTGATCCTCAGACCGGCTCTCTGCCTTTCGTTGGACAAGCATAGACATTATCGGTGACCCATTGTGTAAACAGTATCTTCGTCGAGTAGTTATCTCTAAGATACTCTGGTTGAGTGCCCTGGTCCCTGTGCTTCAGGTCAAGGTGGGGTGTTGTAACGGGCATCACTGGGGTACAAAATCGGGTAAAAAACACTGCAGATGTAGCAGGTAATTTACACAGGAAAAAGGTCGCCAAAAACACTGCGTAGGGGGTGTTTTTTACACTGCACATATATGTATTTTACACTGCGTTTACGTGTTTTTACACTGCTCTATTTATTCTATCTACTCTATCTACTCTATAATATAGCGCTATAGATTAGGGGAGAATAGAAAGATAGGAGTAGCAAGATAATATAGAGATAGGGATAGGGATAGGGATAGGGATAGGGATAGGGATAGGGATAGGGATAGGGATAGGGATAGGGATAGGGATAGGGAAAGGGATAGAGAAAGGGATAGAGATAGAGATGGGGATAGAGATAGGGATAGGGATAGAGATGGGGATTGAGATAGAGATTGAGATAGAGATAGAGATTGAGATAGAGATTGAGATAGAGATAGAGATTGAGATAGAGATTGAGATAGAGATTGAGATGGAGATAGGGATGGGGATAGGGATTGAGATTGAGATAGAGACGAGATTGAGAACGAGATAGAGACGAGATGGAGATGAGATAGAGACGAGATGGAGATGAGATAGAGACGAGATGGAGATGAGATAGAGACGAGATGGAGATGAGATAGAGACGAGATGGAGATGAGATAGAGACAAGATAGAGAGAGGATGACAATATAACTATAGAGAAGAGGGGTAACTAGAGGGGTAACTAGCTGACTAACTATTATTTCTAATTAGTTAAGTCTATCTGTTGTGTAAAAAACACTGAAGAATCGTGTAAATTGCCTTAGTATCTAGCATAGATTAGCCTATCTACCTAGTAAGGCGGTGTAATTACACGTTGGCGGTGTATTTAACACTGCGTTGGTACCCCAGTGCAATGTAGTAGCGTAGAAACCAGCACTAAGAGTTTAACCTTAAAACTAACATAGAACGAGGCAAATCGCTAGGAACATGCAGAACAGTCCGTCCATTCTGACAGTCCGTCCATTCTGACCTCTTCGCTAAACTGTAAAGAATCATAAGACCAACCACCCAATGCTCGGTGGGAAACATGGACTCGTTGTCAAGATTTGTACGCTATGTCTCAACTCATCTATATACATACGCTATACGCGTTAGTGAGATATGTACCGCACTTTAACGAGCTCTTTACCAGCTCCTGTGCCGTAAGATAGGCTGACCTCCGAACCCTTGACATCAGCACTGGCCTTGCAAGGCCATAAGGGGGTTACTGGCTCCGCCCTGCCGCAAACGATCTTGAGAATGAGCTGTGGGACTGAACTAAACCCGAAGACCCGAATTTAGACCCAGATATAGACGATACGGATAGGTACTGAGCGGTAGGGGCGTGGCCTTCGCGTCAATTCCTTATGCGGCCCGAACCCGCTTTCTTCAACGAACTCGCTACCAGGGCGGTGGCACCAGTGCTAGATCCGGGGAAACTTTTATCAGTACAATGGATGGACGCTCTACTACCGCGCATCAAATGAGGCAAGGTTTGTTTTGCAGACCCAAAACTATATTGATCAGAGCACGAATCTGGGTCGTATCACACGTGAGTGGAACGATCGCGCGCAGAGTGATTGTTTCAGTAAATGCATGACCACTTGCAACGAGAGGTACCAGAGGTAGCTAAGGCAGTTTGGCGCGAGAAATGCTCACAGGTTAATTCTGACGTTGCGACTCTTGAAAGCGATGGCACGTCGTATGAGAGACGGAGAGATAAAACCTAGTACCTCTGTTGGGAAGAATATTGACGACAAAGTTCCAAGGGAGACGCGACTGATAGTGGATACTAAGAGGTGTTCATTAACTGTGTTGTTATGAGCGGCATTGTAGCCCTACTAACTAAGCAGTGTTCGTTACAAAGGCTGGAAGAGGGAGAGTCCACAGCCCATAGTTCGAGCGTGACTAATGAACCCCGTGTCCTCTCAAGGTGCAACTGAAGAGCAAACCAGTCTTCAAGTGGTAGGTCTTCCTGAAGACCAAAACAACAATCATCTCGATCGAATGAATAATGGAAGAAAGTCACGAGCTAACAGATTTTCCACAAGCGGTCCTATCCCAGGTATTGAACAGGACTTTTTGGGTACAAGATCATGTATCGCAAATTATTGCTAAAGCTCCACCTACGACCATAGACGTTAAGAGAAAGGCTTCGCGTTTGCTCAGCACTGTTCAAGCAACGTATCAGCGAGCGGTAGTAACCAATGGTGCATACCCTCTGTTGCATGATTTTGAAGGGACGATTACTTTTTGTTACAAAATTGCGTATTTCTCAATCGCGCAGAGGATTCAAAATGCTGAGTACTGCAACTGACGCTACGGTCATGGCGAAATATCTAGAAAGAACGACGTATTACTCTCATGTGCAGCCATTCGTGGCGCTCAACATTGGGCAACATTCATTCCCAACACCAGTAGTTTGACGAAAAAAAAAAAGGTGATCCAGGTCACCGGATTATCATTGAACGGATTCGGCCTCCACTTAAACCAAAACTATGAACTGATGAAGCCGGACTAATCATGTGAAATAACCGCTCTTACTATGGTCCATGACAATCATATCACCCATACCCTGGTGATGGCATAGCGAGTAAGGATATCACGGCCTATGATACACTTGAGATGGAGGCGAAGAAAATAGACGCACTTGTCGCGAGTCGCACTTCGTTACATTCGGCGGTAATTCTATCTCGCAGACCCGGCGTGGAATGCTAATGGACTGAACAGGCGGAAGACTGTCAGCTGTGGTTATAGATGTAAATTAATTTGCTGGTGAAGAAAGGGCTAATAGATGGAGCGGCATTTGACTTGCTGAAGAATGCTAAAGCTTGATGCTCATGTAATCACGGTATCGAGCTGTAAGATATCTTGTAAAAGGTGATTATAGAAAGAACAAAGGCTCTGTATCGTAATATCCATCATATTCTGTGTTTTCTACAGATTAGGTATTGGTTAGTCTGAAAAGTCTGAAGAAATGTTCAATACATACCTAGTTACCTGTCGCTGATACATAAAAGTCCCACGCCTCCTCAGTCTCCTCCCAACTCTGAAGGAATTGTGGAACATAATGCCTGGCCCACTCGTCTTCAGGATCTGCAGTGTACATAGCCTTCCGTACTTCCCAATATGCTGGAAGCCAACCTGATTGGTGCCAATCTATGAGTGCAAGTATTCTGGGGGGCCCGCTCTTTGTGACCATAATATTGCTACGATGGAGATCTCCGTGCGTTAGTACAATTTGAGCCTCATCCGGCAGGCTACTACGGTAAGGATCTGGTGGATATGCGTTTGGGTTGGTGAGGTGTCGCCTATACAAGAATGAGAACCAATCGTGAAATTCCTTCACACTTGGAAATGGCCCAGAATTAGGGAACACATCCACAGGAAAGGCAATATCCTGAAGCGGAGTACGACAGATATGACCTAGAGAGGTCAAAATAGTTGGAATAGATGCAGAGGACAATTGGTTGAACATACCAACAAACTGAAACTCCGGATCCTGTTTTGCCTCCCTGAGTGAATGCAAGATCCCACGGAGCTCTTGAGCGACGTTGTACCGTTCTTCATCGCTCAGATCAGCCCATCGGGCTTCAAGACTGAGCCCATCTATTAACTCCATAAAAATGAAAGTCTCTTGGCCCTCTTCACACCATGCGTATACCTCCGGCACAGGCACAGATGGACCCAAGACGCGTCGAACAGTATATAAGCACTGGCCTTCTGCAATTGATTCTTCGAGGCCGAATTTTACGAGCAGATTTCGATCTTCGAATACCGCGACACTCTCCTTTGGAGAAGGTTTCGATCTAGCTTGACGCCGAACTTCCTCCAACGACGGTAGTGAAGGATAACGCTTGAAGAATGAGGAATCAGATACGACGACATCCGATCCAGTGGGAGAAATGGAGGAAGAGAGAGTAGACAGAGCTAGGAAGATCAACAGATATCTTTGTACAAGGTGTTGTGTAGCAAAAGCGACTAGGACAAGAACTCTAGGTACTTACTTCCAGCACTAACTGTTTGGAAAGGATCCATTGCTATCGACTGAACAACGTCCGCAGACATGCGCCTTCAGATTTTTATGATTGAATAGAAGCTCTTGCATCTAATGCATCAAGTAGCTACGGCAATCGATGTCAAATCTGATGGAAAGGTGGCAATGCTATGTTGTAGAGGCATGGGTCATACTGTTGGCAGTACAGTACTGTGGAGTTATTTATACTGAAGATGACCCCGCTATGCACGTGAGTCGGATGTTCGTGCACCAATCGTCCGGACTCATCGAACACCCACTGAGGTCTGCACAGCTTCTGCACAAATGAGGCTGTAGAGCAAATGTATCCTACGAACGAGAGTTGCCCACCCAAGTAAGCCGCGTAATTTTGCCACAACTATATGTGTACAGTTGTAATTCAATGGCACTTTCTGCGCCGTCTCAACTTCGTAAGGTCGGTCCAAGCCCAAAACGTTGTCTTTATTCTCCTGCATGTGTGCACACAAGAGCGATGCTGCAGTCTTGGCAGGTAGGCCTAGGTTGCGCTTCTGCTTGGGAAGAGGCTTGAGAATATGGATCAGACTTTTTGCCCAAGCACTGAATGGTGTATGGGCCTGGGGAAATCATTGGATCGGAACCTCATATGTCATGATCATGAATTAACAGCTAAAATCAGCCGACGTTTCAATGACGCGTTCATAGGTGTGCAGTCTATGAATGTATTGTCTTTGCTTATTGTGGACTCGGTTTGTGGAAAGGCCATCGACACATAGTACAGAATAGGCTGGGGAAAAGGGGTTGAATGAGCACATATCGATAATTGAGACCTTAGATCAAACGTAATTTCCTTGCTCTATGTATTCTATTCGGACTAGTCATGAATCCTTGTCATAATGCCAGATTTCGAACATATCACACCTTGTGTGTGCATCCTTTTCAGTAGCTTCATTCAGAGCAATCCCTTACACGTGACTTATTGTTGACGTAGGGTAGTCTTCGATCTGTACAACTCGGTAAGAGTGAGTACAAAAATACCTGCTAGGCGCAATCACTGTCTTGTGTAGTGCTCTAGACTATGAGGAGATATACGCTGTGGCGTCTCTCTCTAGCCAGCAGGCACCATTTACATGATAATATCCGACCAGCGGGGCTGAATGGGCTGACCGGCCTGAAGTAGGGAACGACCGATGCCAGCGAATTGGACGCACTCCAATGCTTCATTACCAGACGTCACTCGCGGCACAGGATGCATGCCGAATGTCATTTTCCATACTGACTAGGTAGCTCAGCATTCAATCAAGCCATTGCACAGCACGCTTGATCATAAAGTTCGATACACTCGACAGCACTTTTTCCGTAGCTCTCACAGTTGCGATCAGCAGAGTTAGTCGATCCTTTTTGGGTGGTGTCCGGTCAATGTTAGGGAGAAACGGAACAGACCTAAGGATTGTCACCCCTTCTAGAGACTCCTTGTGCACACGAGTCGCTACATATGCGACACATGGACAGAAATTGCTGCTAAGTAACTTAGATAAGTGATTACAGTAAGGGGCCTGGACGCGATTGTAGTTGCGGCCCATGTCGCTCTGTACGTCTATCTAACTAACACCAAGGAACTTCGTTAAAGGGTGCAGCGTCGTGTTACAAGAAAGCAGTACTACTTACATGAAATCAGGATCTCAACTTGACTACTTACGCTCCTTAAGAGCCCTCGCGATCTGACGCAAAGTTCAACACCACTTATACTTGACTTCCAATCTTTATCACTAGAATATCGTCGTCAACTAACTCACTACAGTGAAAGATCTTATCTGCCTTACATATCAACAAATCAAATGTCTTGACCAATGCACCTAGGCCCCCTCTTCCTTGTAGTTGTATCATGCTCGCCAGGTGCACAAGCTACACGATCAAAGCCAGAGGCATTGCGCTTTTCCTGATTTTCTGCAATCTTGATTAGGATATCTTTACCACAGCATTCTTGCCTCTATTAGGGTCTCGGCGAAATACAGATTTAGATTGATATCTTGCCCAATCCCTAAGCTGCATGGCAAACCATGTATTGAACTGACTCTATTTACCATCGCTAGTTCTTCTGAGTATCAAGATTGACAAAAACACGCTCATCTTTGTTGGGTGCATCTCGATATCGCTCGAGCTTAGCTAGTTTCAGGTTTCGACAATCAGATCAGGTCCTGACCAAGGAGAGATGGGGAATGTACTCATAGGTAGTACATTAGCAGACAAGAATTGAATGAACAGAAGTCTTAGCGACGAAAGGGAAAGAGGTGGATCAAATGGCGAATGCAAAGCAAGACAGTATGAGGTCCTCACAAAGGCCTATTCATGAGCTACCTCCATAGAATAGCCAGGGTTGCATTAAAGTAGTTGCAATCAAGACGGACTGTTTGTGGCCTCGTTTTGGGCCTCGTTTTGGGCCCCGGACGCGAAGATGTCAAGCAAGCCGACTAGGCCTTACTTCTCCGCTAAAAGCCCTTTTTATATGAGGAAAGTTCGCGGGCATGTAGTTCCCCTACTTCCGCGTCGTTCTCATGCACAATTATAGGTGGTCTTGAATGGAGGTACATGCCTTACCAAACGATACCCGCTGTTATATAGTTTGGGCTTTTGTCCGGAATCTATTAAGTTTTTTTCGTGTCCATCTGCATCTCTGCGACTTCGAAAATGTGTCAAGAAGAGAGAAAGCTAGCCAGATACAATCTTGGAAAGGTCTCACCATGTGTAAGATATTGCAAGTCATGATAAGCAAGGGGAGAATACAGCTGAATAAAGAATGACAGACAACTTCTAATTATTGAACGGCTTGGGATAAAGCTTCACCAAAGGCAGCTTGCTAATAGCTTGCAACTTGGTACTCTGTCCCATGCTACACTGCTTCCGGAGCCTCTTTTGCGTACATTCAATCCTACGAGCTGTATATCTCATGCATTGGCTTTAACACTTTGGACAACCGGTGTTATCAGACTTTAGCGTCCTTAGCGTAAGCTTTGTCGATAGCAGAAGTCTGCTCGGCTGGCATGGAGAAATCAACGCTGTACAGCGTCACCTTCGAATGTTTCCCTTCTTCGTGGATAACGCCATCATATTCGGGTGGGTTTGATGGTGCAGCTCGCGCACGACGTTTGCCCATCGTGTACGTAAACCAGAGTAGTGCAGCGAGCAAAAGTACACCGACCACCACTCCGACACCAACTCCGGCTTTGGCGCCGACGCTTAGCCCGCTGGAAGATCCGGTTGTGCTGGCGGGGCCTGTAAACTCAGGCATGTTATTCGTAAACGAGCCACTCGTGAATATGGCAACCGGAGGTGTAGGCAATATGGTTTCGTGCTCAGTCAAAACTGCTTTTGTGGAGCCCTGCGAGTAGGTTAAGCACCCGTTTCTATGCTCGCCGGTTCCATCTTAGACTTACACTTGTTGCCTCTATGATGATGCTAGTGGACATCGTTATAGAAATTATGTTTGACATAGCTTATCTGAGTGGAAATACACTTTGTTTGTCGTATATACTGCCCTTGCGGTAGTATCACTGCACGGGATAAGGAAGATCGAAAGTGGAGGTTGGTTCGTGGCAGAGAGGAGGTCAAACTTCAGATACAGATCCTCATGCCCAGTTATACCGAACTCTCACGACTTGGCCTTTTATTGCATTCTATCATGATTATAGAAATTGGAAGTTGGTTACGCGGCATGCTGACTGCATAGGCCCCCAGCAGAACGCCACGATATCTGTGCACCAATGAACACCACCGAAGACCGCCACCAAGAAGTTTATCGTTAGGCCTATAATGCAACGAAGCACTTGGTACTATCCTGGGCGCTTCAGACGAGAGAAGGATGAGGGGGCTCGTATTTGCTGTGTCGTTAGCCATACCGCATCGACAATTGGGGCTAGGGGCCCGGATAATATAAGTCTCGTTACGCGGCCGGTCAAGCAGAAAGTCAACAAGAGATTCAACACCACTTTAGGTCAAAGAGACAGGTAAGGCTGGGATGTCTCACTCTTAAGCATAGCGACATAGCTACTATCCGTCCCATGACTCTCCTTTCGACTTGCGGGGCGGGTACTCTCCCCGAGACCAATTGGAAAGATAGCACTTGGCTCTGACGCCCTGATCAGCCAAGATATGGCGAGGTTAGGCATAACAAAAGAGTGGAGCGAAATCCTTTGCCCCATCTGGTTTATCCTTGATCATTGATAAGCGCAAATCCAAAAATAGCACCCGCAACACCATGATCTGGTTTGTGTACTGCCAATGTGCTCGGTATTTCCTAGCCCTCGTGCCAAAAAGGCTTCTGGCTGCACCTCTTGTCCTACGATATACGCAGCCTGGAGCAACATGGACTTCGCCTGATCTTTCTGCACATGTTGCGAACAGTCCTTACAACTTCGCAGCTTTTGGTAACGCAGCATACATTGTAGATCTTGCATTCGTTCCACATTACTCAAATAGGCGTTAAGACCTAATTATAAGCCAACACAAGGAGTGCCTTGCTTGTGTCTCTTTTGGCGCTCCGGACCACAATAGGTACCGCTGTTTGAAGACCTTCTCTTTCACATGTTTCAAATTAAAGTAAGACTTCACAGATCCTTACTTTCAGCTAGTTTAATACGCATTCAGAGGCACGGTGGGTGATAGTTTGGCTTTTAGCACCAATTCAGGTGCTGGATGACCACAATGTTTATGATGACGCTCGAGTCCGTATGGGGCTTTGCTACGGACTATGGTATCATGACTGCTTAGCAAGCTGACAGAAAAGTGTTCTAAATTACTGCTCGATTCGGGAGTGCAAAGTCCTTTTCATTCAATCTAGTGGCAACGTCCCCGACAATTACAGGCAGGGTTTGTCCAAGCTTAATGACCTCCTAGCGACCATCTGCTGTTGTACATGTGCTATCTCCCTAATAGGTATCGTACCAGACTTTGCACCGCTTTTGTCGTTCAAGAGACTTCGTGGTTCTTCGCTGGCTTTCCGTGCGAGAAAGCAGAGGAGTGGGCTTAAAGGAGGAATGGCGTCGCACGTTGAGATCGGTATAATAGTCTATCAGTCGCTGAAATCCACTTGATTTTTCAACGCAACTCTTCAGCGTAACAAACGAATGTGCAACTGCAGCTCGACATGTTCATCAACTACTAGAGTCTACGTCGCATCAATTACTAAATGGCCAGCCGATGAGTCCCATCTCAAGCAAGCTTGTTCCTTCGACATCCTTCCGCGTCTTCAGTTCATCAACATCCCAGTTTGCCCATAAGTACTTGCCCTTCAAAAATCTACCCTCCGGACTAGCCAGCCAAACCATGAAGCCTGCCGGCAATCCAGCTTCATCATATTTACCCAACATGTCTGCTGAACCCCCTGGCTCCTCCCATGCCCAGTCTTCGCCCTCCTTCTTCTCTTTGTACCCAGCCTTCCTGCTCATATCGGTGTCCACCGCTCCAGGCTGGATGGAGTACACAGCAAGCTCCGGGTGCTCAAAAGCGAGCGAGGTGTAGAAACGCGCCGTGGCCATCTTGGCGATGTTATACGAGGCAAATCCGGGCGCAATGGTGATGTGTGCGGCAGCCGAGTTGACTTCGATGATGGTAGGGGCCGGGGCTGCATACTTGAGGAACGTGGTGGCAACATTGAAGTTGCCTTCGATGTTGGTGATGATCCCTGATAGTAGCTCTGCGCTCGTCTGCGACATAATAGGGGCCTTGGTCCCCATGACGGCAGCATTGCTGATCAGAATATTGATCTTGGAGTCGCGGGCGGTTTGGGCGAAGGCTGCTTCGACTGAATCGATGTTGGTGATGTCCGTGGGGATGGCGAGAATTTCTGTGGATGGGCTTTCAGCTTCGATGATGGCTTTGGTCGCGAGGAGAGGCTGCGAGCGCCGGCCGAGGATCGCAACGCGCGACGCGCCAGCTTTCGCAAAATACATTGCTGTTTCGGCTCCAATGCCTGTTCCGCCTCCTGTCACGACAATGACCTTGCCTTTGGCAGACAGTTCAGGTCGACTTGGATCGATCGAAGGGTAAGGGACTTTATGGTAGGTCTTGGTTGGCGAAGGTAGTTGAGCAGACATTGTTATTTGTAAGACGTTTCGAGAGATGTCTAGATATTCGCGATGGTATTGTTTGATGAGTTAAATCATCTAGTGAAAGATGAGCTGCATTTAATACTTTCGTGGCCATTATGAACAGCTAAGGATTTCTCAGCAGCGGAGTTCTTCAAACTTGAGTTTGCGAGAACGGTCGACCTGCATAGGGTACAGTGGAACAAACTCTGGCAAAGGCAGACTATACAAAATGTTCCGTCCGAGGACTAGTCCCAAGATCGTGCAGATCATCGCTTACAAATGGGTTGCTGACATGTCTCATCCACATCCCGAAGCTTTCTTCGGTCAGTTCAACTTGTATTCTCCTTAGAACAAAGATGGAATCCTCAAAGTCACGAGAAGTGTTGCGGTGCAAGCTATGCAGCAAGCCTTTCGACAAGGGTAGCTTGAAATACCGCTCTCTGTAGACGTCAATTAGCTGACAACGCCACAGAGGCATCTTTGAAGCGGCACTGGTATTATTGTCGAGACAAGAGGGGCTCCAGCGGAAGATCTCGAATGCGCTCCTGCGAAGCGTGCATCAAGGCAAAGACGCGCTGCAACAACGCACAACCTTCTTGTGCAAGGTGCACCACGCGGCATCATCCCTGCGCCTACTCTAACCGGTCCCACACCAGGAGGTCAAAGGCATGCGATGATACGAGCTTACATCAGTCATACTACCAAGATGATGTTGAGATTGCAGGCATGCCGGACACTCTTCTCCTTGCACGACCATCGAATGGGAACGCGGACTTCCTTCCAGCCGCTACGGACCTCTCAGAATCAAATGCTGCAGATTTGAGCCTCGCGCTATCTGATTGGGGATTATCCCATCGCGATGTTAGTTTGATAGGCAAATCGAGACCTTCCGTAACATCGCTGCCTCAACATCAACACCAAGAGGGACGAAAAGACACGATTCCGCGAATGCCTACCTTTCATCTTCGCTCCTTCGCCCAAAGTAGATCTATGATGGGTCGAACTTCACCTAGCGCTAGACTCATGAGTCACATGCTGACCTCTCTGCCAAAGACAATGTACAGTGCAGGCTCTTTGCCACCGTTCATCCACCCATACTCACTTGGAAGCAATCCACATAACCCGGGAGGGGCATTCGAATCGCTGACGACCTGTGTGATGCTCATGCAGATGATCTCGAGTGGTACAATTGGCAGCCGAAAACTTTTCTGGAAGATTGTGAGGATTGAGTGTGAGAGGTTTAAAGTCGAGGTGCCTTTCCCCCTCCTACAGTACTGGTACTGTGCACCGCTGACTGGCTACCAGATCCCGACTTTCGACAAGTGGAATTTGCTATCATCCATGCAAGCACTGACAGTCTACATCCTCGTCCGACTCCAGGAAGGCGAGACGGTAGACAACAATCATGATGTCTTGCTTCTGTCCACTTTCAAGGTAAGACTAACGACAACAACACTGCGCAATTGCAACTCATTAGTAGCAGATCATAGCTTGCGCTCTGAACGAATGCGTTAACTTCGGTCTCTGCACGGCTCGTTCGGGGCTAGATTACGGTTTCAGCCAGCACGAGTGGATCTTCGAGGAGTCTCGACGACGGTCCGGCAGAATCAGCCCCGTCTTTTACGCGTACTGACGTTGCATTACAGACTTTCCATTGTTTTCCATATCCTCACGATGCTGTACTCGCTCGACCCCTCAACGTCGTGCGCCGTGTCCGACGGCTTTCTGCTCGCGCCACTGCCCAGTAGGAGACAGCTGTGGGAAGCGTCCGAAGAGGGGGCGTGGGAGGCGGAGAAAAGCCGTGACGGGATGTTTCCGAGTACTTTTGGGGTGCTGACTGGAGGGCAGATGGTGAGGCTGCAGGAACAGCAAATTATCATGCCGGGTGAGGTTTACTCGCCGCTGAGCGTCGGGGAAGAGGAAAGTGCCTTGAATTGGCAGGACTGGTGTGCGGGTATAGATGGGCTCGGGACGTTGGTTACGCTCGCTGTGACTCTGACATAGTTCTGTAGAAGTCAAGCTAGCCCTTAGTTAAGCGACTCGGACCGCTACTGACGACACGAAATGTATCCATATTATAGACCTTATTTGTTCTAACTTCCACCTAGGTATCGTTCTACTTACACAATCATCACGGTACTCACCTACCCCTGATCCTTACTACTACGCGTTTTGACCAACTAGGTTTGATAGCTAAGCAAGCACCATCGTATAAGTCATGAGAGCGGCGGTGCACACAATCCGAACCCTAAACATCGCATACCCAAAGAGTATCGAATCGACACTGGTTGGCATGCCGAATAGCCTATTCAGTTACCTTCACCGTGACATAAATTCAAAGATATGTCTAGGCCTTGCGAGATTTGCTATCCAAGTCTGCACATTTGTGGCTACTCTTGCATAGAATAGGACATGGGCCTTCCAGAGATTGAGAAAGGGGACTTGGAACGCCTTCTCATTTCAGCTGATCAATCGTCAAGGTGCACCTACATAAATACAGATACTAGCTTCAACTTTACAACATTGGGCTACTCTCAGATACCAGCGTTAAAATTTTGAATACACTCTTTGCTTCCAAAGAGAAGTTTCCCTTTTTTACAAAAGTGCCTTTTGTATATTCAACCTTCAGAAACGTACGATTTGAACCATGGTTCTTCCAGCCCTGATCCACGCCCACCACCAATATTGCTCGTATAACATCTCAAGACGCGCAAAATAGCCCAAGTCAACCATAGTTCCTCCTCCATGAACCAGTTCTTACAGAGAGAGAATTATTCAATTCAGTGCAAAAATTCAACATGTTACTATATATCTTCTCCCTCTGCTCGTCTTCTTCACTTTTCACCAGTCCCGAACACAACATACCAAAACATACCATACCACCTTGCACATCTGCATAGCTCTCGACCCCCCAAGAAAACTCCCCGACACAATCTAAGACTTCAAGAGCGTCAACATGTTCCACTTCCGCTGGCTAAAACGCCCCACCCCGAAACCCTTCTACTACTCCCTCATGAACCCGGAAGAGCGCGTGATATGGGAAATAATCGTACGCTATCCTTCCCCCGTCCCTTTTTTCCCTTGCCATTTAGTGTCTAAGAAAAAAACATTTTAACACCCCTCTAGGGTGAAGAAAAATCAACAAGCTACTTCACTTCCCGCGGCAAGCTCAAGACGCGCAAACTCAGCAAAGAGGAACGCGCGCGCAGGCAGAAAGTGTTCTTCGATACGAGGTGTGGGAAGGGGATTATTGGGGATGACTGGATGAGGATGGAGGTGCCGCGTTCGAGGGTTAGGAATTGCGAGTTGTAGTCGTCAGGGTGATTTATATAAGTGGATGGATAGGGACGGGGTGTAGTTGTATTATACGAGGATTGTGGAGACGGAGCGGAGTGGAAGTGGGCGAGTCTGCCTTAGGCGTCCATGAAGATGTGGGGAATATTTTGGTGTGCACGCGACCATTGTTGGTACGGCACACACGGTTCAGCGGTGCTACGAGCTCAATAGATGTGATAGCACGTTTGAAAGCATGGGTTACGATTGGATTGAAACCGATTCCGTAATCGACTATCTTGTCATGAGTCTATGTCATGTTGAAAAGCAGAAAACCGCGCATTGCGGACGGGAGGGGTATCAATGACCGGACCGTGACACCGAACGCCATCGCTTGCATCAAAGCCCCTTGTCCGTAAAGATTCGAACACCGGCTACCCGCCATGAAAACCCCGGGCCTCTCGTGCAGGAACCGAGGTCATTGCCTACGATGCAGGTCCTTGGACTGCCTATCGAGCTTCCTGTGAATTGCGCCCATGACTACCTTAAGTATGCCTGTTGCTGTAAGCTCTGAATCGTCGTCGCCTGTGAAGGGGACTGTGTCCACAATATCTCTGAGCTCATCGTCGCCGGAAGCTTCACGCAGTCCATCATCGAGCTGTTTCAACGCCTCTCGCGCGCCAGCCTCTTTGCCGACCTGAAAGAACTGGATACCAACTTGCCAGGCTGGGGCATCGAGCTTATCGAGCTTCTTCGCGCATGCGATGATGGGTGCTTCAACATCGTCTGAAGGCTCGCCGTCGGTGATAACGATAACGTTGATGGGTTTGGTGACCTCCGGGCTCCTTTCGTACTGCTGTAAGTACGGTTTGAGGATCTTATGAAGACGTTGGCCAGTAGGCGTTGCGCCACCTGGACGTACGGTCTGGAAGATCTCAATGACTGTGCTTGCTGTGGTGACGTTCTTGTAGATCGACGAGTCTGGATGGTTCAGGAAGTAGATGTCGATGCCGTCGGCGTCACGCTCTGTGCAGATTGGTGTAATGGTTTCAAGTGCTTTGCCGGTCTCTCGCCACGAGCGGCCAGCCATGGATCCAGAATCATCGATGAGGAAGATGGTATCAAAGGACTTCAAGAATGCGTACTGGTCATCTGCAGTAGATGCTGACCTCGGTGTGTCCATAGTGGGCTGAAGGTTCTGAGCTGGTCCTGGCGTGTAGGCTGGAGGTGCGTCGCCCTGTGCTCTAAACGGGTTCATACTGGCGCTGTCTGTTACTTGTTAGTTATACCTTCGGTGACATGCCTCGAGCGTATGTTGATTGCAGCGCTTACTTGGACGACGTGTCGGCGGTGTTGCTGACACGAACGAGCTGTCAGCAGATGGAGGGGTAAGCTGTGAACCTGTGCTTTTCCTCGAGTGGGCGATATTCGCGTCGGAGACGTGGTTCGACGACCGCCGCGAGAGTCTTTTCTTGAGACTGCCGAGCATTGAAACGTATGATGAGTGGTCCACCTGAGATTTGGGTATGTAGAGGTTGTTGTAGATGCCAGGGTGCTGGACCATCGAGGTTGGAGCAAACGAGCTTATATGCTTGCGGCAGGAACAAACGACACGCGACCAAGATACCTAGTGAAAACTATGATGTCTTTGTCTCAGGGTGGCGAGCTTGGTGAGAGAGGACGATACTTATTGCCATTGTTTAGGACTTCTTAACTAATGCTACGCACGTTCTGCCTACGCTACTTGGATATTATGATGCTTTCTGCCTTGCATCAGCCCCACAGGTGCCTTACATGCACAATTGGCCCCTTGTGGCGTTCGCCGATTACTCTCTGCAGATTTTGTACTTTGAAATGCCTTAAAGACATTATCGTATGCTCAGGTTAGCATGACCGCAATTCGGTTGCTCTGGCGAGGCTGAGTCGAGGCGCAGTGCACAGCCGATCGACTGACTGACCACTCACATCACACGATCGTGCACCATCTAATGGCGTACAAGTGGGGCATCAGAACTAGGGATACGATGATCTACAGGGACTGCGGCCGTTGCAAGCGATGAACCACCGCACCACATCGATGAACTTAAGCGGAATTACCCATGCTGCGATCAACTACATCTCATGATACATTCACTACCTGACACGACTTATGCCAACGTCACAATCGATCATTCTTTCCTCTAAGTCTGGAAACCTGCCCATATATTAACCCCAAGAGAACTCCTTTGCCGCCAGCGCTATTTCAGGCCACGGCGGAGCCCCAGGTAGCTCAGCCGTACTAACCCAAATGATGACCGACATCTCAGCCCTACACCGTCTGGCAAGAATAGCCTAGGGCAAGGAAGGGGTCCAAGGACTTCCAAGCAGGCGCGTAGGCGAGGCTCTGCAGACGACACTACCGCCTTCCTGTGATTCTTGGGTCTAGGTTGAGGCTCATGTTTGACCAGCCCAGCGCAGGACCGCTAGCGTGCGCATCTGTCCAGTTCTTCTCAACAGCCATAAACATGTCCCTGACCGCCAAATGCCTGCTGAGGCAGCCTCCAGGCATACCTTGTTGCCTCTTTGCAACACCGGTTGTTGCGACTGTTCGAGTAGTTGGAAGATGGCGAGGGACTGTCCACAGCACAGGACGTTTGGCTAAGCTCCAGGCATACTCCGGACGGTTGTTCACCCAGCATTCGCCACAGATACCAACATCTGAATTACCACTACTGAGGCCGAGCTGGTCCTGCAACATGTCCAATAAAGGCATAAGCCGCACCCGAAGACCACAATGGGCGTGGTTGCTGTCAATCTGGTAGCTCGATGTCTGGCGAAGCGTGGATAACAGACGCTCGATGTCCCCTTCGTAGTATGTAGGCTCAGTATTGTCATAGATCTTACCTTGCATGCGCAACGTATCGATCTTAGTGAAGAAGCGGATCATCTCCCCTAGCTGGAAAGAATCGCATTGCAGCGACGTGTCGTAGCCCAGCTTGCACTGTCGATCTCCAGACGTGTAAAGCCTGAGGAAATGTGCCTGAAGAGAATTGATGGTCTCAAGAATGTATTCCCGACGCTGTATCATCTCATCCTCCAAGCCATTCGGTATGTCCCACCATAATGCCTTTGTATGATCCTCCTCAGCATCTGGGCGCCACTGTACTGAGTCGCGTATGATAAGGTATTTCGAGTGGCGTGTCACCCACGGCGGGTGGTCGAGGAGGAGGCCGATCAACAGCTTTTGGCGTACACGTTCCTCGGTCAGCGCTGGGCTGGCTCGTCCTTTGGACTTTGCTTCGGCAAGTTGCAGAAACTTCTTCCTCTGCACGTATCGTGCCACGCAATCGACAGCATCGAAGCGATCGGCGACGACAGCTAGGTTGGCGATGTTCGCGATAGGCGGATTCGGGACAGCAAGGTCGAGGCCATGGATAGCTCGGAGGAAGTCTGCGACGAGGGTCCGTATCGAAGATGCCTTGGAAATGGCGATCCGGCCAGCATTGACGATTGGTATGCGTGGCAAGGTCTCTATGGGCGCATCTTCGAGGCTCGCGTGCCCCGCGAGATTGAGTTCCTTGAGCGCTGCTGCAAGCTTCTGACCTTCGCTGAAGCGTCCGCTCAGGAGGTTCTCGAAGTATCTAGAGTTCTGCTGCAGGGTCTTCGAATCCACTCTGTACGAGTACTGCTTGCTGCTCTCTTCTTGCGACACATCGAGGATAAGATCGCCATTGGGGGCGATGACAAGCAGGTCATCTTCGTCCGACATGGCGTAACTTGATATTGGGTGAGCAAATGAACAAGGTGTAATCTCTCATGGGTACGGCCAAAACATTATGCAGCTACTGGTCGGCGATTCGCTGTGTTGGTGTTGAGGTGTGGGAGGATCATCGAGCATGGCGTCACGGTCCGATTGCTACTTCGTAAGGCGGCGCAACGTTCTATTTCAGCCAATCAGAAAGCGCGAGGCGAAAGCTCGACAACCTCCTACATCCAAGGCTCCACTGCTCGGCATTCCTGCATGCAATCAATAAGTGATATTATGGTTATCAAAAGGCTTTTGTTCAGAGCTGGTATGAAATTATCACAAACACAACAAGACATTGTTCTGAACTAAGGTGAAGGGCTTTCAAAGTACTCTTCGTAACCAAGAGAAAGCAAAAGTAGGTGACGACAAACAACACCGTATTATCGGGCTGATTCACAGGCAAACTTGGGAAGGGCCCATCGACAGTGCAGAGGTGAAAGGGGATTCAAAGTGTCCGCTGTGAAAGCTTAATGTGCCCACCATGACTCGCAGATTCATCCACTTGAGATTCACTCCCGTGCCCCGAAAAACAGAGAAACGTGTCGTGCGCAATCTCAACCCCTTCGACTTCTCCTCCTCCGAGCTAAACGGCTGATACAAGCCCCCCATACTTGCTGAACATCTGCCATCCCTCTCCCGAGACCAATCAGGAGCAACAACTTCTTAGTCTTCGGGGCCTGTTTAGTGGAGCAGCGTAATAGCCTCGGAACCTTCCGCAGGGTAAAGATGGAGATTTTAGTCTTACATAACTGCACAGTTGTCGAAGATGTATTACGTGTCTTGCCATGCGATAAATGGTGCGCGCCAGCTTGCAAATCATGGTAGTAACGACAACCGGCAAAACAGCATATCAACAACAAAAGTAATCGTACGACCCTGCTTCCACACCCCCAAGACCCCAGTCAACATCCTCTCCTGACTAAGACGCGCAAGCCAGCACCAAACAGCAATCCCTCCTGCACTTCATGTCCGTACACGAAGAGGCAGCAAATCGCCACCCCCCAACCCATCCCCAGCCCCTTGGACCCCTTCAAACCCTCCCCCCACCGGACTAGACACAGGCGTCCGATCCACATCCTCAAACTCCTCGCCATCCCGACCTTGCATCACCACCCCGAACCCCGCGTAAATACTCCCTCGGCTTGGCTTCGGCAGCAAAACACCCTCGTATTCTACCCCTTCGTACCGGTTAGCAAGACACGCGTACAGCGTCCCGCCTATTAACTTACGATACTTGTCTACCCGCTCTTCGACCGTCTCCATGGGATCGTGGCCGCGCAGGCGGGGTGCATGATTGTTCATGCTGGCGCTGGGGGCGTTGTAGGATAATATGGAGGGCACGCTCGAGGGGGCGGGATGGATGGTTGATGGGGGGTGGAGAACGGAGTCGTGGCGGTGGAGGGTGGGTGGTGTGTGTGGTGATGCGGTGTTTACGCTGGGTTGTAGAGACTGTGGAGTGCGCTCGTGGGCTCGGTATGAGGCTGTGTATGGCGCGATCGAGTGGCGGTGGGGTACCGGGCCAGGGGAGTCGTGTGAGTAGGTACGCTGCCATTCCTTGGGGTTCAAGGGAGTCGATGGGTCGGCTGCGATTGCTGGGTGTTCGTCCAGACAGTGACGAGGAGTTGCCGGCGGCTCGTCGAGACTGTCGCGCGTGTAGTGTGTTGGCTGGCCAGCTCGCCGGAGCGACGTTTTGGCATCTGGTCGTAAGGTCCTCAGTTTCACGCCAAGGTCATATGCTTCTTGGGCTGCGTGATCGCCGTTTGGATGTGTGCGCATCCAGTAGCGTAAGAAACAGAGTCGCTTGCTCTTGATCGTTTCTAGACTCTTTTGGCTACCACTGCGCGGCCGCAAATGACCATACATGACTGCAAAGAGTGCGAACAGTACAGCTTCGTCTGAGCCAATACGTGCAAGCATACACGCCGGGCAGCCGTTCTCCTGGAATGCCCATTTGGATCCCGTATCGATGGGCTGTTTGCCGGGTGGAGCAGATGCAGCAAGTGTCCATTCAGGTAAGAACATCTCCACGACTGGCTCCAGTTGGCGAACGCGGTATTCATCTGCTCTGGAGAGAAGATCCGTCATGACAATGGGATATAGAAACCGTCCAACAGCAATCTCCAATTCGAATTTGATCCATGCCCAGATGTCACCAAGAAGATGGACATCTAATCCCTTGTGGGTACAACAAAGAAGCCCGTGGGATGACAAAAGTGTTGATCGAAGGCGACAGGGAAGCCTCTTGATGGCGCATTGGGTAGCTTTCTCGTACTGGGTTCCTCCAGGACTACTGTAGTGGGAAATATCGTTGCGCAGAACGCGCACTATTTGAATCATTTCTGAGCCATGCAGGCGCCGTGTTTCCATTCGTCGAAATGGCAGGGGCATGATGCCTGGTTGGTTGATGCTCGCCTTGTGTGGATGATCTGGTGCTCAAATGAAGTGTGCTAAGTTCGTATAAACTAAACTCAGGAGGACTTTTTGATATTTGTTTTCAACATAGGTCGCGTGGAAGGATATTGAGATATTATGTACGGCGAGGGTTCTCTGAGACACTGTGTCGAAAATCTGTCACAACAATGACGCTTAAGCCTGCATTGTCAAGTAATGGTAGACTATTGGTAGCATAAACCCAGTCTGTATGTGGCGCGTGAGGTGGAGAACATTGTGAACAGTATTGCCGATTCCGATCAGAGTCAAATGTGCCCGTGTGACTACGATACGAAAGACTGGACGTCAATCCACAGTCGATCATGTCTCACGTCTCATTTGTCTCTGAGTGGCATTCTACTTTTTAGTCAACGTAGTCAAGGTAACGCGGTCTTGTGTCCCTCGCGCAGAAGTACTCATGTTTGGTTGGATGGATGAGAAGAACAATTCGATTGGTTATTGAGATCCAATCGCCAGTACGCCAATTCCGAGCCTCGTAGAATCCGTGAAGCGAACGATGGGCAAGTAACCACATTCAAGATGCCCCAAAATGCCACGCCGGGCAAGATAGAATTTGTTGAAGAAATGTTGAACGAAGTGATACAGTCGAAGATGAGAATTGTGTACCGGTAACTATACATTAGTTGTCGAAAGCGTATACGGGCAATAAGGGCGGGAAAATGCATCGTTCAACGTGAACTCTCAGCCCGGAGGACGCCAGCTCCCCTGCCGTGCAAATTCTGATTGACTTTGTTTGTCAAGTCTTTGAAGTTTCCTGCCGAGGACGAGATGCTCAATGCCTTCTTTCGCGAGATGCGTGGTGTCGAAGCTCCCTGCGCACGCAAGCTCTCGTCGCTCGAGGTGGCATCTGCCAAAACCGCATTGAGTTCATTCTCCTTCTCTTGATCGAATTTCTCCTGAGCAGTGCGACGAGCGCGCTCGTACTTGGAAGCAGTGTCGCCCTTGTACATGGTCCCGCCAAGACGATCAAGGTAGACGAAGAAAGGTTGGGAGAAGTTGGTCTTAATACCCCAACTTTGGTGGTGGATGTCGTGATAAGCGGCGTTGTTGGGGAAGATAATGTGGAGCGGGTCATAGGGAAACTCGTAGCCACTGTGGTCAAGCACTGTCTTAATGGTCGATCCGGTGAAGAACCACATGGACTGACGCATCGTCATTCCTGTAAGCAAATATCCTAGTCCACCGCCAAGTGTGTCGAGAGCGAAACCCTCGAGCGGGTGGTTGTACAGGGCGCCGTAGGCGTAAGGAACGTAGAGGCGGTGGTGGCGTGAGTGGAAGGTTACTGGCACGGTCAGCTGAAACACTCGTGATCCAACAATACGAACTGCTTACCATAGAGCCATTTGTTCATGTGCATGGCGCGGTGCAGCATGTACTCCCAGGCATCGATGATGATGATGGCAGCGATGAACTGGACCGCGGGCACTGCGTACCAGTATAGGAAGCTGGCGGTACTGAGCTCCCACGAAGCAAAGGCAGGCAGTCCAGGGTACCGTCCTCCGGCAACGACGGCGGCCAAGGTTGGCTGTGCTGCAGACAGCTTAGAGGCCAGGGCAGGAGGGTTCAGACCAACAGTGGACAAGACGAAAGGAATGGCTCGCTGAGCGAGACGCAGTTTCTGGGCATACCAGGCCACGTCGTACTCTGCTGTGCCGGTCGTGGGCGTGTCATCGTAGTACGACAGCCCTATCAAGGCTACCGACTGAATGACCTGCTGCAAGACAACATCTCGAAACACCTCCCAGCGCGTGACATGGTTGCGCTTAAGCACCTCGGCGGGTGTGTGCAGGCGGTATTTGGCGAACAGATCGTAGACGTCGATTGCGTGGAAGATCAGCGAGACGGCCCAGTATGCAATGATTGGCAGTGCTGTCTGGACAGCGGCGTCTGACGCCCAGGAGACGAGTGGTGTGAGAGGCTCGAGCGAGTATGCGGGCAGCGGAGGCAGGTCGGAGGAGGTGTTGTTGCTCGCCAGGTCGTAGGAGGGGGTCATGGTCGCCATGGCGGCGGTGGCGTGTGTTGGTGGGCTATGCGGCGTGTCGTGTGGAAGAGCGACGGCGGGCGGCGAGGAGTGTTGACAGTGCTGCGGCAGGGCACAAGACAATGATGATGGTGCGCGCTCTCGGATGCCGCGGAGCTGGAAAATCAGGGGAAGGGCGTCGCGAGCGGGCGTCAGGAGCGCGCTGGCGGTGCAGTGGCAGGTTGAGGGCTCGAAAGGAGAGGCTGAGGTGAGCAGAGCAGCGTTGGGGGCAAGTCGAGTCGTGTGAGAGCGGCGCCGACGATGCTGAAAACAGGCGCTGCAGACGGCATCATGATTCCACTGCCCGTCCGAGTTCCGACGGCGCCGGCGCTGCGCATGGCCTGTCCTCGGCCGCTTTGCCTGCCTCGCCTGCCTCGCCACCAGGCAAACTGAGAACCCGCACCGGCTCGTCTGGGCTTAGTCGGGAAGCGGGCTAGCCGCCGAAAGAGGCCTAGCTTTTCAACCCCACCAAAGAATTGCTCCTCAAGGAGAGCAGAAAACAGTGCTCTCCCCTTGACACCTCACCGTTTCACTCACTTCCCACACCCTCACACCCTCACAACCGCCACCATGATCATTTTCAAGGTGGGTTCAGCCCCGTGCCGTGCGACGACTTGCCTGCGCGCCTGCCCCGCCTCTTGTGGGCGCCAGCATGTCCCGCACCGATGCACTGATGCACTTCTTTTGCCAGGCACATTCCGCTGACACTGGCGCAGGACATCATCACCGACGACGAGATCATCTCCGACTCCTACGACCTCAAGCTCATTGACGGCGTCGTCTACGAGGCCGACTGCAAGAAGATCACCGTTGGTGGTGAGACCTTTGGTATGCCTTGCCCCGCAAAACACCGTCCACCCAGAACAAGGGCGCTAACACGGCGCAGACACCGGTGCCAACGCCTCTGCTGAGGAGGCCGAGGAGGGTGCCGAGGACTCGGCCGAGACCAAGATCGATGTCGTCTACTCTTTCCGCCTGAACGAGACCGGCTTCGACAAGAAGGGCTACCTGACCTACCTCAAGGGTGCGTGCCAGTCCCTAGATCCACTGACATGTCGTCTAACTGTACCAGGCTACATGAAGGCTGTCAAGGCCAAGCTCCAGGAGAAGGGTGCCTCCGCTGAGGAGATCACCGCTTTCGAGAAGGGTGCTGCCGCTTACGCCAAGAAGATCGTCGCCAACTTCAAGGACTACGAGTTCCTCACTGGCGAGTCCATGAACCCCGATGGCATGATCGTCCTCCTCAACTACCGTGAGGATGGTGTCACCCCCTTCGTTACCGTCTGGAAGCACGGTCTCACCGAGATGAAGGTTTAAGTTCTCTCGCCGAGGGGCTCTGTGTGGAGGAGTGGGGTTGGATTGGTTCATTGATTTACGAATACCTATTGCATGATCGGATATGCGCCATAGTGCGACAAAAAGACACGAATCTAGACGACCCACAGCCACTGCGGCAATCATCATCAGACCTCGCTCAATGTGATTTCAAAATTGGACAGACAAGGCTGACTTGCCCCTGATCTCTCGTCTCCACATCGCCATGGGCTGCATTGCACAGCGCTCAGAGCGGTGCTTCCGAGACGTCAAGCGGCCGAATACCCGTTCTGGGGCTGCAAGACGACGCTCATTGCGCCTCAGCGGCTACAGCCAGCAAACATATGCTCCTGTTGTTATCTTGGCCTCACTCGAACCAATCAAAACAAACGCAAAACGATTCTATACCCGTTATCTGGGCCCTTTCAACAATTCACTAAAGACCGTCACAGGGAAAATCATGGAAATCCCGTGCAAGCGCCGCCCAGATGCACAGCCTCGTACAGCACCAGCATCTATGCGGTGAAGTGCTCTTGCACGTGCTCACGCGCGCGGGGAGAGCGCGTTTGCAGTTGGCCCCTGCGTACATGCCGTATCTAAGAGCAACTGCAGCCTGAGGCATCTTTGGCATCCTCAAATATCTTGTCTTTGCTTCACTTACCATAATCCTGATTATCTTGTCTTGCATCGTTTCGAGGTTAGCTTTAGCGACACTGCTTGCGTGGCTTTGTAGTCATGCAGCGGCCGCCCTACGTGGTTCACCAGCCCAGCGACGGTGATGGTCGTGCGGGTCCGTCCGCGTCGGTACCACCATCTACCCCGCGGGGAAAAGACGGTAGGGCTCTCAATCAGCTGATGCGCACTATTGAAGGCACTTACCACCTGGGCTTGACAATCTCTAGCGAGCCCAGGTCGCGAGCTCACCACAATTCAGCAGTGGATAATGTAGAAAACAAGATACAATTCTTGTTTTACAAAAACGAGTCGGCTCTGAGCGATGTTCTTAAAGCATTCGCAGCCAAAGCAACAATAACCCCCAAAGCGCAGCAATTGGACGTGTTGTTGAACCTACTCAAACGCGAGGTTCAGCACATGACACCAATTTCCAGGGTAGGGACGCCCTTAAGCTCGAGGCGCGTGGCGCAAGAAGGCCTCGAGACTCCCTTTCTGGGTAAGTGAAACTTGTTCAGCTAGAGCGTGTGATGCTTCAGTGCTCTCCTCAGTCGCCGGTTGGAAAATTCTCGATCTGCTATTAGATGATTTCTCTGGCTCGTGGGCTCATTTCGAAGTAACAACCGCTTTTATTTTGCCCCAAAAGCTAAAATATAACTGCAGTTAATGGTATTTCTCGATCGGTAGGCCTTTTCAGTAAACATGGTCAGGACACGCATGCATCTGCACGTGCAGCCAGTCTCGACCCCGAATGTTCCACTGATGAAGAAGGAGTCAATACTGTGACATCCGCATGTCCGAGAGAACCGTCTCGGTCACCGTCGCCGTCCTTAACCACGAAATCCGCTAAGAGAAAGGTTGAGGCAAGTGCCCTTCTCTCTTTGCAGAGCGTCTCACGAAAACGACCATGTGGTGGGTATGATCATTTAAAGTCCAAAAAGTTAACAAATTCTCTGCGAGGTGAACAGCCCGTCCAGAGACCACAGATATCAGCTCTAGTGAATCCGCTTCCCTCGCTTACCAAGAAACCGTCTCTGAATTGGTCACGCGCTTTGGGTGCCCTCCCTGCTTCCCAGTCAACTTTGAATACTTCATTCGACTCAGGTCTGTCTTCCCAGGAGACCCGAGCAGATACCGCCAACATGTCCTTCACCACCGACGTCGACCACGCAGAATCACTGCACAATATTTGCAGAAAGACAAGTTCTACTAGCTTCAGCTCGCTTGATAATGAGGATTTCCGTCACCTTGACGCTAGGCTGGCCGGAGAGACTGCAGGGAAGGAGCCGCGTCTAGATAATCTACCTTCAGAGAATTATGGTAGTACATCTTGCTTGAGCTCCTCGGTTCCTGAGCACGGATATGGAGAGGTATCATCAAGGGCTGAAGCTTCCAACAACTTGCTGTCCCCCGAGTTTCCGGTACCTGTCCATCAGTCGCTCCCATCACCGCCCGTGGTAAAGTGCAAGGATTCCTCCGAAAAACATGTTTTGCAACCAGAAAATCGAAGCTGCAGCACGTCTTCAGAAGATTGTGAACAACCTTCCCGAGATCCAGCACCGGCTGATCCTCCTCAGAAGCTATCACATTACATCCGCGAGATTCCAAAACAAGGGTTGTTTGTTGATGACATTACAGAGCAGTTCCAGTCGGTGCCATACCACGTGCTTTTCATATGTCAACGCGTAGCTCTGGAGAGTTCCATTTCTTTGCGAGAGCTGCTCCTTGACTTCGATGTGTCCTCTGCTTTGATCGAACCAAAGGCATTTTGGTCTTCGCTGCAAGCACATCCGAAAATTGCACACATCAAGTTCAAAGAGCCAGAACGCCTGTTGGCTGCTCCGACCCCCCAACTCGAAGGTTACACCTTCAAGGGACTCATCAACTTTAGTCAAAAGCAGGCCGGTCCGGTATTTGCACTTCAGCTGCAGTCGATACAAGTTGAAAAGTCCTGTCGCTTCCAGAGACACTACGGCACGCACAGGTTCCTATACCTGAAGACACCAAAGATTGACTCATCGAATACTAAATTATTCAACAAGGCAGATCTCAGGCAAATAAGAAAGAGCTGGGCTGACTGGCTCTTGTCAGAACATTGCTTCCTAGGTCGAACATGGGAAGTGTTTTATATAGAACCCATCAAAGAAGCGAAGAACAGGACAAAAAGGTCAGATGCGAAGCATGACATGCGTCTAGTTCTGTTTGCAACCAGCGGTCATGGCATTGAGAAGCCCTGCTCGCTTGGAGAAATGGTCAACTGGTTCTTTCCTTTCGCTAGGAACAAGACAGAAAGCTTTTGTAAGGCTTTTGCCCGGTTGAAGCTTGGCCTCTCAAGGGCCGTACCCTCTCTCGTTTTTAAACCATCTCAAGTCCATCGCGTTAGTGACATTATGGCCAACGGCGAAAACGAATGTTTGGAACACAATGACCCATCGCTTCACTGGAACGATGTGTCGGATGTCAAAGTCATGAACGATGGTTGCTCAACAATGTCGGTCGGGGCTGCGCACGAGATCTGGAAACACTTCAAAGAGTCTACAGGAATCGACGGTCCACTCCCCTGTGCCTTCCAGGGCCGGATCGCTGGCGCAAAGGGTATGTGGATGGTCTGCGCTGAATCACATAGCAAAGATCCGGATGATCTCGCTATCTGGATCAAGATCTCTAAAAAGCAGATGAAATTCGAACAACACGAAGTTGACTTGTCAGATGAGACGTTCGACCCCCATCGTCTAACGTTTGAAGTCACCCAGTTCAGCTCGAGTCCAGCTCATTCAAATCTTCACACCTCCTTTATTCCAATCCTAGCCGACAGGGGTGTGTCCCCAAATGTCATGGCTGATGTTATGATTGAGCGTCTAACGTCAGAGAGATCCGATTTGCTTGAAAGGTTGTCGGACCCACTCCGGATGTACGACTATGTGTATAGAAACGGGACATCTTCAGGCCATGGTGTCGATGTGCAGTGGCAGGCTTCATTGCCCACAGCACTGGATAAAAAGATCAAATTTCTCTTAGAGTCAGGCTTTGCACCCACAGAATCCCAGTACTTGGCGACAAGCATCGAGCGCTTCATCAAAACACAGCAAATATCTCAGGAGTCAACTCTGCGCGCACCACTTGGCAACGCCACGAGTCTTTATGGCTTGGCCGACCCACTCGGTGTATTGAAGCCCGGTGAAATCCACGTCCAATTCTCATCGTCTTTTGTCGATAAAATGACCAACGAAGGATTCCTGAATTTGAAAGGGCTGGACGTTTTGGTGTCCCGCCAGCCAGCTTGTCGCCGCTCTGATATTCAGAAAGTCAGCGCCACTATGCATCCTCAACTTTCACACCTAGTTGACGTGGTTGTGTTTCCTTCTCGCGGACAGTTCCCGCTGGCGGGTAAGTTGCAAGGAGGCGATTACGATGGCGATAGATTCTGGCTCTGCTGGGAAGACAAGTTGGTCAGACCATTCAAAAACGCTCCCGCACCGGATTCTGACCCGGATCCGAGCGACTATGGCATCAAACAGGATAAACGAAAGATTTACGACGTGGTAGACCTACAGAACTTGGGCAACCTTCGCGAATTTCGACGTGAATCTTTCCTGTTTACGAACAGTGAATCTGTCCTTGGTATAGCCACTTCTTATCGTGAGAAGCAATCGTACCTCGAAAATCGCATGTACTCGCCTATACTCAGCCAGCTGGACGATATCCATGATCTCCTTGTTGATGCACCCAAACAAGGATACCTGTATACAAAGGCTGACTTCGAGCGCACGGTTCAAGCACGATTCAAACTTACTCCCATGCTACCCGTCGCAGCTCACAGGGAGGCAATGAAGGATTGTGAGAGCACAAAAACTATGGAAGGTCTGGATAAAGTCCGTGAAAAGCGGTATCAATATAACAGGAACAACATACTCGACTTTCTATATTTCGATATTCTCCGAGCGCACAACCTCGATACCATGAAGTCCTTAAAGGATGCTCTCTCAATGGCGGGTGTCGGGGATCTTCATCTGCTCTACCCACGCCAACGTCTCGATGTCTGCGATGACGAGCTTGTCCAAGAAGAACTGCGTAGAGTACAGGAAGAGGTTGTGAAGATCTACAGCAGTTGGGGCAGCGGCTTTCGCAAAGGCCGTACAATCGAAGATTACGGGCGAGCAGTCGAAGACTGCTATCGCCGCTTCCAGGCCATTCAGCCTCAGCAAATCGATCATCCTCCCATCAGATCATGGATAGAGTGTTCACTTGTCCCCGGCCAGTGTCTCTGGGACACGATCCGCGCATCAACACTCTACTACAAGCTAAACACTCCCAAGGCATCTACTTTTGTGTTCACAATGGCAGGCAGAGAACTCGGAGAGCTGAAAGCAAAAAATTCCCCGCAATGTCGCATCATGACCGCGCAAATCAGGGCAAACATGAAGCCTAGACCGACCAAATTGTTTGCGCCGGCAGACGACGACGACGACGACGACGACGACGACGACGAGCAGGCAAACCTGACGGCCGTCGACGATGACGCTACGTAGCGTGTGGCTGCCAGTAAGTTATTTGCCTTGAACTGCGTAGAGCGACACTAGTCAGCCAAGCTCTATGGAGATCTCTCTCTCTCTCTCTCGGTCTCTCTCTGTCCAGGCACAACAGCGCACACGCGCCATACATAGTCCCGCATTGCTGCCTATCCGCCATTGTCCTGCACATGGTGACATTGCACATGGAAAGGGTCCGTGTCTACACTGGAGAGTAAAGCCAAGGTCGAAAAACCATCACAATTGTACCCAAGCATCGCCTTCGACGCACCGAGTCAGTCTGGATAACTCACTTGGCGGCGCAGTGTCTTTTTCCCACAGAGTAAGAGATTTAGGAACAAAGAGACTGGGCAGATGGCAGACCAGAAAAGAAAAGAAATGGGGAAAACATCGGAGGGGAGCATGTTGAATGCAGGGCCAGAGGGCAGAGGGCAGGAAAGGGATTTCGGTTTCGCAAGGTCTTCTTCATCACAGTGGTTGCTGTAGCTGCATTTTTGCGTGTCTTACCTTGCGCTCTTCACCGGTAACGCGGCATTTCGTCCGGCTCATGTTACTCGTTTAAATCTGATTCCTTGTTTCGTCCGATACTTGATGCTGCAGGCGCGATTACTCGACTCGTTGATACTGGAAGATGCGATGAGATGCGATGAGGTAAAATATCGTAAGATACGCCGGACGCTCTCCAACACCAATACCCAGACATGACGCATTGACATGACACATAATGAAAGTAGACGTAACAGAACGCTTCCTCGGCCCTCCCCCCTTTCTCCTCACGTCACCTTCCACACCAGATACGAAATCTACGCCGCCACCTCAGCGCCCAGCACGGCACTCCCCAACTGCCCGACTCCACCAAGAAAAGTCAAGAACAAAGCCAGCGCGGTGCTCTCCGCGGCCTCGAAGTAGTCATCCGAGGCTGCGCCGTCCATCTCCGTCTCTTGGAGTTCGTGCTGGGTCTGGAGATCGGGGACGTAGGAGGGGTCGGAGAGGACCGAGTCGTTGTCGTTGTCGTTGTCGTCGGCGTCGGTGGTGGTGGTGGGCAGGGTGTTTATGGTTTGGGAAGCGGGGGTGGGGCTGCCGGTGATGGTTTCCACTGCGTCGTCGAATGCGGCGAGGGCGCTGCGGCGGGTGGAGCGGCGGGTGGAGCGGGGGTGGTCGGGGGAGGCGGGGGTAGCTGTCGCTGTTGCTGTTGAGGTCGCAGAGGGTTCCTCGTGGTCAGCGGCTTTGTCTGCGGCAGATCTGCGGCCGCGTTTCTTGGGTGCTGGGGTGGTGGAGGGGATTGTGTCGGTGGGGTCGGAGAGGTTTGTCGCGGCGTCGAGTCTGCGGATCAGCGGCTCGAAGAAGCGGACGTGGTGGCGGTGGGTGGGGACCAGGAAGGAGAGGATGGAGGATTCGAGCAGCGCTTCGACATCCAGGTCGCGTGTGAAGGTCCAGGTCAGCAGGGAGAGGCTGGTGAAGAGGACGTCGAGCGAGGTGATGCTCAGCGCGGGGTGTTGGGAGACTTTGCTCAGCTTGCGCGCAAAGGAGCCGAAGCCTTGTAGGAGGCGGTTGGTGCGCGAGGTGTCGCGCCCGACGGCATTGGCGAAGAGGTCCCAGATGGGGTTTGGTGGGGCGGGGACCGAGTCGCGCATGTTGAGGTAGAAGACGCGGGCGTAGAAGACAAAGGACACAATGGCCAGGAAGTGGAAGACGGTGGCGTAGGAGCGGTGCGCATGAGCTTTGGTCGGGTGCGAGATGCCCAGGCTCACGGGCGTGATCTGCGGCGCAAAGGCGAGGAAGAGCGGGACGAGGACGCGGCCGACGCGCAGAATGCGGAAGACGTCGCCGTGGACGAGGAGCTTGGGGAGTTCGTTGAGCGTGAGCAGTGACGCAACAACCGGGGTCCAGTAGACAGCAGGCCTCGGCGTGAAGAGGGCATCCTGGAGGGGCGTCTCGGCGCTGTGGATGGACAAGGGCGTGTAGAGGATGGTGACGAAGAACAGGCTGAGGGCGTATCCCAGGCTTCCATATGCGCCCAGGGTGACGAAAGACGCAATGACCCAGGGCGACAGGTTGCGGCGGTGGCCTTGGACGCCGAAGAAGATGGAGCTGGCCAGCAGGGCCATGAAGTGCTGCGCAGTGTAGTAGAAGCCCTCGGGCTTGAGGATGGCGACGGCGTCCGACTCGTGCATCAGGTCGATGTCCTTGATCCAGTCGCCCAAGCGCCAGTTGCCCACGCCGTCGTCGCCAGTGCCGTACCAGCCCTGCCACAGGCTGCCGGGCGTCTTGTGCTCGCCCAGCTCGGCCCAGTGGACGTACGAGATGACGCGCCAGACGACGGAGAAGGCCGTCACGCTGGCCAGGGACAGCAGCGCAATGGCAGAGAAGACGCGCGCATGGCGGCGGCGGACGTCGTTCTGGGCGCGCGTGCGGGTCGACGGCGGCAGCGCTTTGGCAGCGCGTCGCGTGGTGAGCAGCACATGGGCAGTGAGGCCGGCGACGAGGAGCGTCTGGCCGCCAAACAGCAGAATGGGCGTGTTGTTGCTGCGCGAGGCAGCGTCGGTCTCGACTGGCGCCATCTTCAAGGCAATGTACCGTGTCGTGTTTGGTGGTGGTCACGGGCGCATGGCATGGCCAGCTCGACGTCAACAAAGGGCGCCCGCGCTGTCCTGCATGCGACGCGCTTGCCAATGACGCACGAGGGGCGGGAGCTCTGAGCAGAGTAGCACCCCTGTCGGCGCTACTAGTCCAGGAATGTCTTCGCGCCCATCGACTTGACGCGACGCAACCTCCGTCGCAACCTCGACGACTTGGCCCATCCGCGTCATGGCGCCCAAAACATACGGCGACGACGACGACGAGCCTGAGGTGCCGTACCATGAGTCGTCTGATGAGGACTTCAACCCCGACTCGGCGCCCGCCGACGACAATCCGAGCTCATCAGACGACGACGACGACGAGGCAGCGCCAACGGGCCGCAAGGGGAAGAGGAAGGCGCCTGTCGACATTGAGCTGGACTCGGGCGATGAGGTCACCATAGAGGCTGCGCGAAAGAAGAGCAAGAAGCGGAAGAAGGGTAGCAGAGATGACGTTGACCTGCTTCTGTCCGAGGACGAGGCCGGCGAGGGCGGGCTCATCAAGACACGAGCACAGCGCGCCGTCGAGAAGACAGAACGCAGACCGCTGGCGCGGACCGAGGGTGCTACTGTGGACGTCGAGGCTCTGTGGGCGCAGATGACTGCCGCGCCCCTGCGCCCCGTTGAACCAGCACCACGACAGCACGCCTCTACCACAAACGACGCCGCACCCGCCGTCGCCAAGACGACCAATGCTCCTGTCGACGAAGAACTGCTTACTGTCACCAAGACGTTCGTGTTTGCAGGTCAGAACACGACAGAAGAGAAGCAGGTCCCCCGTTCAGCCCTCGAGAAATACACCGCAGATGGCTGGAAACCCACCGCCACCGTCAAGCCTGGCGCCGCCGTCAAACCCACCGAAACTCCAGCCAACACACCCAAAAACCCTGCAAGCCTGGTCCGCCGCCCCCTCAAGCGACCCACCCGCTTCGACCCTAATCCCACCGGCTACGTCCGCGCCCTGGCTCCCGAGCACCAGCTCACATGGCCGCGCAAGAACACTGCCCCACTCGCTCCACCACCCGAAGAGGCGCAGAAGAGGGAGAAGGAGAAGGCCACGAAACTCAATGTCGTGGACAAGAGCCGCATGGACTGGTCCGGTTTCGTGGATAAGGAGGGCATTGCCGAAGAGCTGCAGGAGCATGGCAAGAGCAAGGACAACTACATGAGCCGGAAGGATTTCTTGGCGGGCGTCGAGGCCAGGATGGAGGAGGAGGGGCGCAAGGGGAGGGTCGCGAACCCTACCGCCTTGACGTAGTGTGCGGAGGACGAGATTATGATACCCAAGACTATTGCTCTTTACAGCCCCGTACTCGGACGGCCAAGTCCAAGTCAGCGGCGAATTCAGCGTCCTCTTTACTTGTACCGAGACATTGTATCGATCATTGCCAGATTACGACAGCCATCTATCATTGCCAGATTACGACAACCATCCATCATTGCCAGATTACAGCAACCATCTATCATTGGCAGATTACAACAACCATCCATCATTGCTACATACAACAAGCACAGGCGCCTGGGCCTCGAAAACAAATGCCCAACTCCCTCCCCACTGCTGCGAAGCTGTACACAGACGCGCTATGACCGCAACGGAGACCCATGCCCTCTGACTGGTGTAGAATGCAGAACGCTCAGCATGCAAGTACAAGTGCGCCGACGTCAAACCTTGGCCTGCTCGCTTCCCAAGGCGTCCCTCGAGTCAAGATTGTACACGAACGGGCCGATGATAAGTACCCAAGCATGCGGCCTACCTTCCCCGCGGCGCAACCAGCTGGTACAAGGGGTAGCCATGAACAGGTTGGAAATACGACAATCTTGCGCTAGCATCTAGTGATCTTTTACACAAGAAATCCCTGGTCGTGGCATATCGTATTTATCCGCCCATTCATGGCTGTGTCGGAGTGAGCCGCATCTTCGTCAATTTCTTGGCGGCACCAACCCCTGTTCTTTAAGTCGCTGATCAATTCTAACATGTCGCGTCAAGTGGGCCAGATATACCCACATTTCAGGTACCTAAATCTGCGCAAACACCTCCGAGCTGTCCTTGTGAATCCACAGTGATATTTTACGAATACGATCGTATTCAGATTCCATCGAGGATTGAAGAATCGTCTTCGGTCTGGACATTAAGACACAAGTGGGCTTACAAACAGCGTTACAATACCAACAATACTTCTAAATACATCCAAGCAATGGCAACCAACCCAAGGAATCACACCAGTCGAGGCGTAAAGACCAAGTCGGTGCGCACCTATCATGCATCGAGCGATACCCATTCGCCTCAAATGGCGCCATCGCCTCTGGCGTCGTCTCTGGCGCCAACGTAACTCTAAATGCACGGAAGGTCGCAGCCAAGATCAACCGCATCTGGTATGTGGCCATGTTGCCACCAGGACAGCGTCGCGCACCGATCCCAAACGGCACAAGGAGTCGGCGCTTCTCGGCGCTAAACTCATCCTCCAGCCAGCGCCGCGGATTGTACGCGTCGTAGTCGGGGAACAAATCTGGCCGCTGCCGGCTCATGGAAAGCGACTGTGTTGTCACCACCGTGCCGGCGGGGAGGTAGTGGCCGAGCACGTCCAGACCTCCTTCGGGCACCATCCGGCTTCCTGTCAGAGCAACGGGGGGACGGAAGCGCAAGCCTTCTTTGATGCATGCGTCCAGCAGCTTGAGGGCGTCGAGCTCTTCGTAACCTTCGTGAGCGCACAGCTCGTCAAAGAGGTCTTGTTGGAGGCTCTGGTTCTTCGCCAGCTCGTAGTAGATGAATGCGAGTGCTGACGATGTCGTCTCTGTTGCCGCAAGCACTACACACATCCAAGTCAGCAAGCCGTCTCAAGCACTGTATGATTGTATCAAACATACCTTGACCCGCCATCTCGGCACCAAGCTCCGGCTCCGTCCACGTCTGCGTCGGATACTTCGCGTCCACATCGGTGAACAGCTTGTAGATGCTCGGATCCTCGTCAAACGACGCCTCGTTCTTTGCCGCCTGACGACACAGATCCTCACCAAGATCAAACAGCTTGTCGCTCGACCTCACCCGAAACCGCGGGTGCGCAAACGGACCGTACTGCAGCCACGCGAACACCCACTCTGGCAGACACAGCCGCCACACAACAAGGAAGTTGTACTCGCCCACGACCTGTGGGAAATCAGTGGTATCGAGGTCCACACCCGACCCGCCCATGATGACCTGCGAGTTCTTCAACGTGCAGATGCGCAGGTAAGTGGACAATGTCCTCGGACTTTTTGCCCTGGGACTGCGCAATCTGCCTTACCATCGCCTCGATATTTTCCACGAAAACACCATGCCTCAGCTTGAGGTTCTTGGTCGTAGTAGCGATCATCACTGGATGGCGACGGAGACGCGCCACAGGGTGCTGCGGGTACGTGACCGTCCAGTCGTGGCCCCCGACTCTGAGGGCGCGGATAGAAGTCGGCGACGTATCGAGGTCTTTCCTGATGAAGATCTTCTCCACGGTCTCCGGGTCGTTGAGAATCACAAGGGAAGGACTCAGCCGCACTATGGGCCCGTAGCGCGCCATCAGCGCGTCGGCCGAGAAGGAGAGCTGGCCGTGCCAGCGCTGCCACCGGATCCAAAGAGAGGTCGCAGAGGGGAGCCACGGCCCGGGGATGCTGCGCAGAGGGTGCATGTGGGCGCGGTAGAGCATCTTGCCTGCCTGAATGGCGAGCACGAGTGCTGCTGCCATTCAAACCACGTTGTAGTCGAGCACATGGCGGTGCAGGCGTGGTACCTCCATACCAGCGATAGATTCGAACATATTCATCCACAGACCAACTCAGCACAGAACAAACAAGAAAAAAGTCAAAATGTATTTTCCAAAACAGACAAACTTTCAGAGCGGTCAATCCCCCCATTTTATCAATACACCACAACCCCACAAACCGGCCCGTCTCTCCCATACCTCAACCACGACTCACTCCCCCATCCCAACACGTCCGTGAGCGCTCCACTCAGCCAAGCCCCCCCCTTTCCTCCACACAACAGCTCCAGCAATCAATCCCACCCAACGCCTCGTGCACCTCCCTCAACGCCCAGCACCCAACCCCATCGTGTCTGAACCACCCCTACCCACCGAGGAAAACATCCTCTTCCCCACCCCCCCAAATCGCAAACGCGGTACCCATCCCTCGCACTCTAAGCTACATCACGTCGTATACGTACAGAAAAAGCGACCGAGCGACCGAGCAAGCAAGTAAGTACACTTCTTCTCCTGTAGCTGCCCGACGCTGTCCGTCGGCCGTGTGGAGCAGTACTATCCGTCCGGTCGGTCTGTCCGTCGGCGGGAAAAGTGGAGCGGAGAGGAGAGGAGATCTGGGGCGAAAATCTCCGGCCGTTCGGTCGGTGGGTGCGACGTTTGGGCGGGGCGGGGTGGGGTGGTGGTTGTGTAGAGGCTAAAGGGGGAGGATGGTGGGGAGGAGGAGGAGGAGGAGGAGGGAGGGGATGCTTGGGTTAGGTTGGAGCGTGGGACGGGGATGGCGGGGAGGGAGGCGTGTGGTTACCCTTCCTGGAGAGGTCGCTGGGGAGGGGGGTGATATAGCGTGATGCTGTGTTTTTGGAGGGATGCAGTGGAAAAGGTTGCGGCTTCGACGATGGGGTCGGCTCTTCTCACTTCTCCCGGGGGGAAAGGATGATCGTCGTGGTGCTGATCTACAAGCTGATCCCTTCGCTTCAGTGACTCGAACCTGACGCTAATTTGAAGTGCAATGATTTCCTACCCTTGGCAACCATCATCTCGCTCGACTCCCCTTATTTCTGGATGAGCTGGGTAGCCTGGACTTATGGTGCAGTGCAACACCCATGTCGGTGCTGCGCCACAGGGTGCAAGAGCAGGCAAACAGGCACGTCTCATGCGTATACGTGTAAGAAGTGGAGAAGTTTTTTATTCAGCCTCAAGCGGTATTACATTTTGGTGAAATTGCCACTACCATCATCACCCTCCTTTACAAACTGTTCCACCTCGAGCTTCTCCTCGAGCCGCGACTCCGTCTGCATGAATTCGCTCATGCTCTCCAGCAGCGTCGTTGTCTCAGCGTTACTCGACCTGTCTTCACCCATCTCGTCCCTCAGACTCTCAAGCAGGACGCTGCTCTCGGCCTCCGCGCCAGACATCAGGTCGAAAGACTCCCCGCTCTCACTGTGCGCCTCCGAGTCCGCATTGGTCTTCTCGAACACATCGACGCCGCCGTCCCACCAGCGCGCTTGCTCGCCGATCCAGTCTTGCCCGCCGGTGCGGCGGTCGCGGCGCACGACTTCCTTCTCTTCGAGTGGGAAAATGGGCATGTCTGTCTTGCTGGGCAGGAGAGTGCGGCGGTGCCACGCGCCGAGGAACATGCCTTCGGGGTCGACTTCGTTGCGGATGCGGATCCACTCGTTCAGGTCGTCGCCGTAGGCTTGCTTGAGGTAGGCATTGTCGACGGACTCGAAATTCTTAGCCCAGTGCGGGCGGCCGTTGTACTCTTTCATCAGGTGCTCGAAAGCTTGGTAGTAGCGCTCGCGGCAGGGCGGGTCTTGGTTGTATGGCCGGTAAAGTGTGGCGTTGAGGTATAGCGCGGGTGAGTCGGGGAAGGTGGTGTCGAGGTAAGGGCGGGGCGATTGACGGGTGGTAGTGTTTGCGACACGGACCTCGATGGGGGAGTGTACGTAGAGACCTTTTGAAGTGAAGGGGATGCCGGACGTTACTTCGTCGCCGTGCAACCAGTTGGTCAAACGGGTGAGGGCTTCAGGACCGTGCTGCAGAGGAATCGACCATTCGTTGACAAATTGAGAGTACAGGCAGTTCATCAGAAGACCGGTGCGTTGCTCTTCAACGGCGGAGACGACGGCGCCGTCTTTGAAGCCGTATTGCATGCCAAAGACGAACCACTCGACCCAGGGCAAGAACCGTGGAACGTATTGGCTAATCCAGAGGAGAATGTGGTAGGTGTGGTATCCAACGCTGCCGCCATACCAGTTGTACTGGGGTTCGACGTGTTCTTTCTTGGTGGTCGAGGCACGCCACACGATGGCACGCTTCATGTAAGGCAGCCACCATACACGTACAAATTCGTTGGTCGTCCAAAGGCCGTTGTTCCAGTCCGCGAGTACATCTTCAATGGGACGAATAGTTTGTATCCATTCGATGTCCGTGTGCGGCACTAGCTCGAACTCAATCTCAGCGATGATGCCAATACCACCGAGCGAGACAAGAGCGGCACGAAACAAGTCGGGTGACTGGGTGGCAGAGCAACGCACCGCCTGGCCGTTCGCAAGAACAATGCGCAAGCTCCGCACTCTGTCAGACAGCAGTCCATGCTGCATAGAGCTGCCGTGTGTCGCCGTGGCGATTGCGCCAGCAAGACTCTGCACGTCGATGCTGCCGAGGTTCGGCATGGTGAGCCCATATTCCTTTGCCCGTTCATTCAAGCTGTGCATGCGGATACCTGCCTGCACAGTCAGGGTGCTGCGCTCTTTGTCCACCTTCAACACTTCCTTGAAGTCGTCGAGATTCACCATCCATGCCGAGGTGCAGGTGAGATCTGAAGGCGAGTGTCCACAGCCAACCGTAACAACGCGACGGCGCATACGGCGCGCGAGGGTCACAACCTTCTGGATCTCCTCCAGTGACTGCGGACGGATATATAGCTCCGGGCGAGCGTGGAAGGTGCGCGCCCATGTGTGGTGTATGTGCGACTGCGAGGCGCGGAAGGGTACGCCGGCATCGGTGCGCTCCAACTCGATATTGAAGCGCGGCGGCATTGTGAGCGTGTTTGCGGACGCCATCTCGGTGTGAGCGCGAGGCGTTGTGGATAGATTGGGTCTGCGCGGCGAGATGCGCGGGAAGATGCGCGAACGTTGATGATTGAATGACGTTGACAATGCCCTGTGCTGGTGTCGCCGATCCAGCGGCAGCCTTCAGAGACGCTGAACTACCACAAAGCGCTGCTGAGGGGCGTCTTGTATATGAGTAGAGTTAGAGAAGCATTGCCGTGAGACGTGTTTGGGTGGGGCTGATGCCATCTGGAGGGGTGGCAGGTGAAAGTGGATCCTAGCTGTCTCAATGAGGTTAGTACGCCCGAGTCTAGCTCCGATGCATCAGTTCTCGACTCCATCTCATAGATCTTCTGGCCTCCCTTCATCGTCAACTCTTGGCAAAAAGATTGAGAATCTGCAGGCGCAGCAGCACTAATTTCATCTCTCTGCGGACCGCACCGCACTTTTAGATAGCGTGCAATGGATGGCCATGTGCATTCTGCACACCATGAAACCGTTCTTGTACCAAAGTGGACGCGTCACAGAACGGAGAGGTCAACTTCGATTGCTTATATCTAGGTTAAGACCATAATGAAGTCGACAATCTTGGCAGCATCTCTTTGGGGAGAAACTACGCGGTGAAATATAGCCTATTCTCGAGCTTCGCAACATAAATGCTGTCTAAACTCTTGAAACGACATGAAGCGAACAGTCAATTAGAGCATCGTTCCACACCTAGCTGCCGCAACATCATCCTGGTTCTATGTCATCGCGCAATCGATGAGACTGTCCACTGCTCTGAAAAAACTGTCCACGTTCTGCAAGGTCATGTGCAGAGTTGTTATAGAAAAGAGGCAGTGCAGCTCTCTATGGTGCAACGATGTTTCCGTGGTCATTTGCGTATGCTTCTTTCTCCATCACGTATGAAGTTGGACCATCTTGCCTACGGATATAAAACTGTATTGGAGCACTGTCGCACATCGACAAACCTCGATCACAAACTCTTAATACCCACCTGGTGGGAAATGGCTGAAACTTGGGCGTGTCCAAGGTTTGCAATACCTCAAAGCCACATTGCAATTACACTAAAAAGTATAAAGTATTGGATCCACAAATACATCTTCATCTTTGTTATGATCCTAAGTCTTGTGGTTGCGGCATGTGTCCATGCTTTCCTTCACTTCACTTCGTCGCTTGCTTGACCATTACGTGTTTTGTTGGCTCGTGCTCACACGCAGCAAACACACGGGCAAGCAGTCTTTCACTTGTCTCAGCGCGCGCTCATAAAGTGCCTGCGAAGCACCACTTCAGCAACCAAAACCGTTTGAACAGTTGCTAAGCACATCATGCCTGAGCTCGATATGGAAGAGTCAGCGCAGCAGGCGCATTTCCCTCGGCGTGAAGTGGCGAGGTATGTATCTGTTCTATGGTTCAATCGCGCGCTAACATGTGCAAGATTCGATGGCAAGATCATTACAGTTCGCGTGGGTCTTCCAGAAGTTAGGTCGGCATTCGTGAAGGGAGCGAATAAGGACGCAGAGTCTGCAGACAGTGGTACAGAGCCGTCAAAACTCAACTACGTTGTCATTCTGGCAGGGCAAAACGATTCATACAGCGACGATCAGAGCTCTGTCGAAGAGCAGCTACCCTTTCTGCAGCAACAGTGCAGCGCGGACGATGATGATGACGATGGCTATGACACTGAGGATTGCGAGGCCGAAGAGCTCCTGTCATCTGTACGGAACAAGAATGATGAGTGTGGGTACGAATCCTCTGAAGAAGAAACCACGGAAGTGGGGGTTCATACATTCTTCATACATGAGAGTGTGTTGCGCTCGACTGCTGCGTTCTTCGACCAAGCCCTGAAAAAGGACTGGGAAGAAGGCAAGAGTGGCATCATTAATCTTCCCGATATTCGAGGACAAGACTTCGAGATCTATGCAACGTGGTTGTACACTGGCCGCGTCACCGGTGACGATGTTCATGAGAATTTACGAGAGTGCTACGAGCTCGGAAACTACCTTTGCGACGCGGACTTTAACGATGCCTTGATTGACAGCATCATCAGGAACATAGAACAAAATGGCTCCTACTGTTCCACGTTCTTGTTCAGAGAGCTGTACACGGTGAGTCGAGAAAACAGTCCACACCGCAGACTTGCTGTGGACGTTTTCGTGGACGAACTTCGCAACGCTGAAATCACTGCGAAACGGATGGTGGACTTTGACAATTTCGACACTGCTTTTACTCGCGATGTCATTTTAGCCTTTTCGCAAGCTCTCCAGGATGCTTGGTCGAGGGAATCTGTTTATAAGGCAGGTTTGTGGCCCTCAAAAGATGTCTGCCGTTACCACGAGCATGCGAATGGAGAAGAGTGCTACAAAGAATGGAGGAAAAGACTTTTTCAAGGCTGAGAACCGAAGAACAGTGCCATCAGGTTTCGTTCTTCCGGTTGGCGGGTGGAAGGCATAAGAAAGCGTGTGGCGTCGCACCGCCAATTGAAAGTACAGTGTTGGCGCCTCCACATACCTCGACGTTCCACGGCATCTCACTGCCAGCGATACTGGGAGATGTACCGGCTAAAGAAGAAAGGTTTTCTGTATGCGGTAGCGGGCAGACTGTCAGCAAGCAGGGGTGGTTGTCGCTTCTTCCAACCTTCCCTTTTGGCTCATGCATATTTAACATCATCATTTGTCCCGCATGTCATAGCTCCCGAGCTTTTCTTCACCTCTAAGATCTACCTTGACAAGTTCATTAAGTATAGATCTCTGTGTGCAATTGCGTGCTACTTGCTTTCCTTAGCCAACGAAAAGGCGCAAGCTTTACTGCTTGCACCCTAAAAATGCAGATTCTCGGAGTAGCAGCACTGCTTTCTGCAGTCACGCAGGCCTTTGCCTCACCCTCCTGCGCTCAATTCTCACCCGGTCCCGTACCCATCTCGCAACTGCCCTCGCACTTCCCACGCCAGAAAATCACCAACAGCGCAACCCTAACAGACATCGAGGACATCCGCCAAACAATTGCCGAATACGCCTACATCATCGACGGTCGCGCCTTCGACTCCCTACCCTCCATATTCACCCCCGACGCAGTCGCCAACTACTCCGCACCCCTCGGCGCCCTCCGCGGCATCGACGCAATCAAAAGCACTCTCTCCGCCTCCCTCGCCCAGTTCCCAGGAACCCAGCATCTCCTCGGCACCCAGCGCATCCGTATCTGCGACAAAAACAGCGCCATCAGTGCAACGTACTTCCAGGCGACGCACTTTTTGCGGCCCAACGCCACGGTCGGCGCGACGGAGGTTGTGGACGATTCAGGCGTGCTATATGCGTTTGCGCAGTATCAGGATTCCTGGGTGAAGCGGGACGGGCTGTGGAAAATTGCGTATCGAAATGTGGTGTATATGGTAAGTTGGGGTTTACTTGTTGGTGATAAGGTCGCTGACATTGTTTAGGGGCCGCTGGTTACGGATCTGAATTAGAACGCGCGGGGTGTGAATTAGGCGTGCAGCCATAATCTGAATTTGAGCTCCAAGGGTTCAAACGAGAGTAGTTGGGATCTATTACTGCTTGGGAGGGACTCCAAGAGAGTTCAAAGCCAAAAAATCAGGTCCTTCAATCTATCCTTTGACTGATACTTGTCGCACATGCTGCAGAGGAGATTTGCTGACTGCAGGCAAATGATCAATCATTGCCTCGTGCTGCCTATATTAGCCCGCGATCGGGCTGTCCCTGCAATAGGCAATTCTGCGTTAGTCTTTATCAGCGTGCTCCAGGATATCTTTGGTAGAGGTTGCGTCAGCCGTGCCTTCTTAATCAGTTTCTACTTACAGAGGAATGCTTCGATTTGCTTCCAGGAAACGGCTCTCCAATCGGATGGGCTTGTGTCTTGAGCTCAGATTTGCGGCTTGAGGTGGAGGCTTCGGCGCTTTGGGACAGCGTCACTTAGATATGATATCGCTTCGCCTTGATTCGAGGTATCGATATTCTGGCCTACGACCGCATCGTAGCCAGCAGGGAAGGAAGTGTTGAGCCTATTGCGCGTCAGTTCGCAGGTTTCCTCTGGTGTTGAAGTTGCGTTGCTTGTATATTGACTCTAAACGAGCGACCTCGCACTGGTCTGCATTTTGTCCCAGCACTGCGACCCAGCGAACACTTTGCGCGTCTTTATATTGTCTCATCCGTTCAGTCTTCTGATCTTCTTGTTACCACACCAGACGATCGCACGTGCGGAGAACGGCAAGTCTTCCCGGGTGAGATCCAGGCTTGGTGGCTTTCCAAAATGTATAGAGATGTTTGGGTTTGAAATTACCGAACCTGAGTTGAAGTAATAGATACGGGACCCAATAATCCATATCAAGTCTGCTTTCTCCATTAAAGGAATCTTTCACAATCCGAGATTGAAATGTGAACGATTGGCTACTACGCGTTTGACAGCAAGTGAAATCATATCCGAGGAGTCTTGTTGCTCTTCGGAGGACATTTGATCGTATTCGTTCTCAGCGTGTTGAGCTGAAGATAAGCCAACGAGGGCGGCAGGTAGCAGCATAGACAAAAGTCTCATCTTCGTATCTGTGAGATGACGTTTATCCTTTTCAACTCAATTTCGAACACCACTTGTACCTACTTAGGCTATTTTACATCACTATGACCTCAGAGTATGGCTTCCCGCCACAAATAGCAGGGCTATGTCACGTAAGGATCATATCCGTAGCCAACTGTTGCCAACTCTAAATTGCTTGGCGCGAAATCTAAATCAGTCTACAAATATCTTAGAGAGCTGGTCTGCTCGTGTATAGGTGGCCGGCAAAAAGTACGTACTCCCCTCAATCTAGTAGACTACTTCAACGCCGCCCCTGATTGGCTGATCATCGCGTATAACCAATCAGAAGCAAGTCACAGCCTATTATACTGGACTATGGGATTCTGCACTATTTTGCTGGTTATTATAGACGAAAATAGGTTGACGCGAATACATTTCCTATCTATGTCCCAGCACGGAGATCATTGGCATCTTATGAATATTTGCTTAGATTCCATGTAGTCTCTCATATCGTCTATGTCGTTGTTGTCTAAGAATCAAGTCTGAAACACGAGCTGACGGCTGCTACCCCAACCCGCCATCCCGAGATAAGGTTTCTGTCCAGAGACATCTAGCGTGAGGTTGAGCTATTGTGACTCTGACACCTCACTCAGCCTTTGGTGTTTTCATTGCTACTGCTTCAGCGCGGTAGTCTGTCAGTTGCTTAATGTCCGCTTCAACGTCCTTGATCAAGGCTGTAAGTTCGGTTCGTCTAAGCTTGATGATTTCCCTCTCTCGTCTACCTTTCGTGACCATAGCCTCATAATAAGCCTCTTCTGCTAAGACTTTGGTGTCGTATTTCTTCTTTCGATCTTTCAGTAGCGCTGACCTCGTTGCGGGCGTCTGTTTTCTTAGAGCAGCATTGGCAACTTCGAGAACTTTTTGTGCTGTTTCCATACTGATCTCAGCTTGAGACAGAGCCGTCTTGTCATTGGGAAGTTGTTTAATGAGTTTATTTGACTCTTCGATCCGCTTATCAATGGCTTCTTGTCGTTTTGTGTTATCTTTGAGGGATTCCTCATCGGTGATACGCTTTAAGGCTTGCTGCAAATCAGATAAATGCGCCTTATATTTAGGAGTCGCATAGTCAATTTGCTCCTTAAGCCACTTAGTACCGCTTTCAAAAACCTTCTGAAGTTGTGCGGACATGAACTCGATCCATAGAGCCGATAGATCAACGGTTTTCCCGTTGACATCCTTGACGTCTTCTCCGGTGATGTACTTGAAGTTTCCAAATTCGGTTTTGATGTTTTTGACGGTATCTTGGAGCCTTTTTGTAACGTCTGGGTCGTTCAAATAGTTATGTACCCCCAAAATCTTGGTCTCGTTAGCGATCCTGGTTGTTTGTGGTAGTTGTCTCTCTTACTGATCGCATCCCGGACAGGTGACGATTTGAGGGTATAGATCCGTCTGCTGCGTTTCTTGCGATGTCTTGCCACTTGGTCGATGTGAATGGGCTGACGTGTGACCATAGCTTAGCCTTCATCGAGTTGACACCCTCCTCGCATAGCACAAAATCGGCTGTGTTACTCTTAGACCCCATAGCTTCGAAGACCAGGTCATTAAGTGACGAGAGAGCCGTACTAGGACTGTAGCCGGAGAATGGGGTTGGACGACTTGCGATCTGCTTTTGCACGTTCGAGTCCTTAGTGCTCCAGTTTTTAGTGAAGAAGCTGATATCGACGTGTTCGGAAAGAGAGGTGATACCCTTCACCTTCCTATCACGTATTGCCGCCTTGATAAATAGCATGATACTTTGGAGCTGAGAGGTTTAGCGACGACCCGTTTGTGAGATATTTTTTGTAAACTTACTTCGACGATATGCTCCACAATGTACTTGCTTGGTTTAGTACGTTTTGGCGCCGCGGCAAACATCTTGAAACTGGCATCGCGTACGTTGTCGGTCGAAAAGTCGAGTATGACTTTAGGGCTACCAGCCGGAAATAGTTTCGCTTCGAGAGGGTATGGCAAGGATGTCATCATCATAGTTGGAGTGCCACCGCCTACTACAACTGAATACAGTCTGGGTGTTGAACGCTTTTCGAGCCCATGTTCTTGTGGGATACCATCATCATCGTCATTGCCCTTGCCCAACGCTTCGACAAAGTCTTCGTTTTCACCTTCGCAGTCGAAGCCTGGCAGGTTGCAAATATCGTACGCGTTTGTGGGACGCGGTTCTTTGATGAACGGCAAGGGGCTAACAGTGGATACCGGCGACGAGCTTGGCACTTTGTTCGGCGAGGGCTTGGTTGGAGAAGGAGTGACTGTTGGCTTTGCCGCGGATGCCTCCGTTGGTTTCTTTGCAATTGTTTTGCCTGTAGGTTTCGGAGGTTGTGTTTTAGAAGAAGGCTTCGCAGGCTTTGGCTTTTCTCTTGCTTCCAACGAGACATGATATCCCTTGATATTCCCAGCTACATATTGATCCTGGCGGTTTCCTAGGCCTTGCAGTCCAATGCTTCATACATATGAGAGATAGATGGCAGAATGGAGATGTCCAGCTTACCGATTGAATGGTATCGTGAGAGTGTGGACAACGTTGAAGTAACCTAGTATATTGAGAAAGACCCAGACGTCTAAAGCTCTCATTGTGGAAATATGTGTTCGCTGCAAAGAATCTTAGGCTGATATTGTGAGAGGATTGTGACAGTGTATTGAGGAAGGGGCTAGTTCTGCTCCAGACTGCGCGGCTGGTACGACATCTTATAGTTGTGTCATAAGATCTTACACGTTCTGCTGCACCCAGAAGTAACTGCCTCTATCGTACTGTGCCTCTTGTGAACGGAGTTGGTCAGGTTTCGACTAGTCCTTTTGGACTTGCTTTCCTGTTGACCTGGCCGACATGGTGTAGAACCACAAAGGGCGCAGCATTGAGTTGAGACGTGTTATGGGTGCACGAAGACCCGAACATGACCATTTTGTCGTCCGCGATGTTTCAGAAGCACTGAAATGACTGTCCAGTGTATGGCGGACTTGGACATGGAGCAGTCATGTGGGGGCGTGAGCTGGCGTGAGCTGGCTTGGGAAAGAGCTCACGAGCGATAGCCAATCAGAGTATCACATTAAGTAACTCCATTGTACCAACACCGGACTGTGCCTCGCTGCGCCGCAGTGCAGCAGCGCCGTAGGACGGTTTGTCTCCGGCTGTGTAGACTCGAGATCCCTATAAAAGAACATGCCTTGTTGTCAGAGTCGCTACAACGTCCAAACAACAATTCTTTGTCAATACTGTCTGGCACTCCCGTCATTGCAACAATGGTCACTGCGTATGAAAGCATTCGTGAGCGACTGAAGGCCGCGCCCGGCTCGAAGTGGGGATTCATCATGTTTCGCTGCACGTACGAGTCGGACGACAAATGGAACAAATTCATGGCATACTTCAACAAGCTCGTGGAGGTAGACCTGGAGCGGGAAGGAATAGCTGATTGCTTTAGCCGCCTGGATTGGTGTGTGCAGGAAGATGCAGCATATGAGGATATGGATCCTGATGAAGTCAGAGTGTAAGCGTCCTCGTGGCAGTCAGTTGTTCGCGATCATGTTGCTGACATGAATCTCACAGAAAGTTCAGGGAATGGGTTCAGTCAGGCGAAGAAGAAGATGACGGATCGGCGCGGTTCATGGCGTGCATCCGGGTCGACGAGCTAGACGTCAATCGTGTACTCGAAAACGATGCTCCACCAGAGGACGGTGATCCAAGAGGGTACATGTCCTTGGAACTTGTCTCCATACACGAGGAGGAGGATTACGTTGCAGTCGGTCTAGGATACCTGGTGCCTAGAGCGTACGTGTTGATTGAAGATCCCGGGTGGTGGATAGTGTACCGAGACGATGGAGACAGGTCAATGCCGTAGAATCTCAGTCTGCGTTCGTCCAGGTGTGTTGCGAGTGGTGGGTGGGGGGTGTGAGAGGGGTGGTGCCAAGCCATCTATGCAGGGTAACGCGCGGTTGCGCTGCAGCAGCTATCCGGACCGCAGTCACGTCGCCTCTGCTCGATTCCTGTACGCCGGACCGCGTTGTCGATGGAGAGGCACCCGCTGCTGCTACAGGAAGCTGGATCTGCTGCGGGGTGGTGAACTGCCCGTAGTCTGTAAAGGTAGCCCCAATTGCCCGCCTACATGCCCGCCTGCCCACATGCCCGCCTACACCCCCTCGCTACCACATGTGCCAGACGGAGACGGGCGCATCTGCTACCCAACCTCGCCCGTGTACACCTCGCCGAGCGCCTCTCTAACGCACGCGCGCAGGAACGTCTCTGCCCAGCGAGGGACTCGATTGCCCACCATTCAGCCGCCGCCACCGCCGCCGCCAAACAAAGGCGCGCCCTCCCGCACCGCCGCTCCCCGGGCCCCGGGCCATACACATGCGAGCATCGCTGCGAGCTCGAGCTTTGCAAACACCGACACCATATCCGAGTTGACCTCGTCGTCGTCCCGGGACTCGCTCCCGGCCGCCCGCGCGTCCGGCAGCAGTAGCAGCAGCAGCAGCAGCAGCAGCAGCAGCAGCACTGCGCCGACCAGCACCTCCACCGCGCCCTCCTCCTCTTCGTCCTCCACCACCACCACCACCACCACCACCACCACCCCGCACAAGCCGGCGCGCAACTACCGCCGCACCAAGTCGAGCAAGGCGGCTGCCAGATGGAGTGACGCTGCTCCCCAGCCCAAGACGACGCCGCACGCTGCCCACTCCCCCGCCCACCCCACACAAGCGCGTTTAATGGCAACAGCGTTTGGCGCTCCCTCGGGTGACTCGCGACGGGGCGTGTCGTCTCCCCGCCCAAAGGGTCGCGAGGCCAAAAACACCTTCTGCCGCAATGTCACCATCTACGGGCACTGCCGCTACGAAAACAGTAAGTGCCGCCCGCCGCCCACGCCGCTGAGTCCTGTCGTGACCCCGCCCAGCATGTCCCTACATCCACGACCACTCCAAGTTGAGCCAGGGCGAGAACGCCAAGAAGCGCTTCAATGTCGACTCGCCCGCCTTCACCCCTCTGCAGGCAAGCACCAATGGCGCTGCCACGCCCTCGTCGCGCAGTGCCGCCATCTCGCCCAAGGCTGCCAATGCTGCCGTCTTCACCCCCAAGTCGCAGCGCTCCGGTAGGTTCTGACCTTGCACGTGGCCCAAATCTCGACGCTGACCGTCGCAGCCGTGAGCACGCCTAGCCTGCACACCAAGGAGCCCTCGACCGAGTGGCAGGCGCAAGACTTCCACGAGTTTGTGCCTCAGTCCTTTGACGGCCAGATGGTATGTCAACATCCACCTCATCGCTGATCAGATCACCATTTCGACACCGCTGTTTCAATCGTGCCAAGACACGTCTCCATTCGCTGCCACCTGGTTAATGCGAGCTGACCGTTGCAGGTCGACCAGACATCGTCTACCCTCGGTTACGATCCCTTCAGCACGTCTTCGGGCATATCTTCAATCGCCGCCTCAACACCAGCTATCAATCCATACGCTCAAGATCCCTCTGGGCTTGCCAGCGCATCCTACTACCAGAACGCGAATGCTTTCCAAGCTTCGCCAGCATACCATCTTTACTGGCCGGTGGGACCTCAGCCAACTGGGCTGCTCGCATATCAGCGCACTGCTCATGATTTCTTCATCCCAGACAGTCTCCGGGAAGAGCTGCAGAAAAAGGCTGAAGTCGCACGCCAGATCCTCCCCAACGGCTCCTTGCCCCACATCGAGCAGTATCACTCCCTCTTCTGCCTCGACACGTCTCCACAGAGGAACACTACACCCTTTGGCTATGCTAGCTGGATCTACAAAGCCATATCAAGCAAGGACGGCAAGACTTATGCTTTGCGCCGGCTGGAGAACTTTCGCTTGACCAACGAGACTGCAATGCGGTCATTCCAGCCCTGGAAGAGGATATTGAACGGGAGTGTAGTCACAATCCACGAAGCCTTCACTACAAGAGCGTTTAATGACAGCTCTCTCATCATGGTCACAGACTATCACCCAAACGCCAAATCGCTCGCAGACGAGCATTTCAAGCCAGTGCCGCGCTACCACGGCAGACAGGCAGCTTCATCACACGTGTCGGAGCAGACACTATGGGGCTATCTCGTCCAGATTGGCTCCGCGCTCAAGGCTATACACGGTGCAGGCTTGGCTGCGAGGCTGATCACTCCGTCGAAGATACTCCTCACCTCCAAGAACCGCATACGCCTCAATGCGTGCGGCATCATGGACGTAGTGCAGTTTGAGAATGCGCGGCCCATAGCTGAGGTCCAGGCCGACGATCTCCTCCAACTTGGTCGTCTTGTTCTGTGCATAGCTAATAACAGTCCGACAGCTCACATGAACATGCAGAAGTCCATGGATTATGTGTCGAGAAGCTACACAGGACGTTTGAAGGAATGCATCCAATATCTCCTCAGCCCGCAGCCCCAGGCAGGCACACCCTCTTCACCTACTTCTTCGAACGTCCAAAAGGACATCGATACCTTCCTTGGCGGCATCGCCGACCAATTCGCATCTGTGTTTGACTCCGAGCTTCATGCGCAGGATACCCTCACCAACACACTTGGCCGCGAGCTGGAATCGAGTCGCATCGCCCGCCTACTCATCAAGCTTAATATGATTAATGAGCGGCCGGAGCTCGACGCCTCGCAACACGTACCCGGAAGTGCTACCGCAAACCCCTCCTCCGGCTGGGCAGAGACCGGAGAGCGCTACTACCTCAAGCTCTTCCGCGACTATGTCTTCCACCAGGTCGACGCAAATGGACACCCCGTCACCGATCTGGCGCACGTGCTGGACTGTCTGAACAAGCTGGATGCAGGGACCGACGAAAAGATCATGCTCACTAGCCGCGACGAGCAGAATGTGCTTATTGTGAGCTATCGCGAGGTCAAGAGGGGTCTGGAATCAGCCTTCCAGGATCTTGTTCGTGCGGGAAGGGTGAGTAAGAGTTAGTAGCGTGCGCTCACGTACACGTCTGGAAGTTTTGCGTGCGCGGTGCAGCAGAAACAACCAAGCCCGGAGGAAGAAGTGCCAGATGAAGATGGGACTGGAACAATCAGCGCGAGTCTACACTCTACTAAGCTCAGACCGAGGACTCAGAAGCAGGAGCTAGGATCTGTTGTTACGCTTACAGAAGAACAATGTCGTTGTCGTTGTTGCTGTTGTTGAGAGGAACAGAGTAAAGTCAAGTAAAGTATATCCATATTCATCAATAACGCTTTCACACGAGAACCCCTTGGACTCCTCCTCCTGTCTCTTCCAGCACTCCTCACCCACTACGAATCTCTTGCGGAACGGTGATGCTTTCTTTCTTTCTTTCTCTGAAAGATGGCAAGAAGGCCGTGGGTGTTGGTATACGGCGGTACTCTCTCTCTCTCTCTCGCTTTTTGACTTTTTTTCCGACTTTGGCTGTATGTAGCAGGCAGCTAAAGAAGCCCCGAAAAAAAAAAGGGGGGGGGGGGGGGGGGGTTAAGAGTGTGAGAGCAATGGGATGATGAATGAGAGAGAGAGAGAGAGAGAGAGAGTGTGTGTGTGTGTTATGTCTGTCGCCTTCATCTTCACACTATCTCTTTCCCCGCCTTTTTCTTAACCGGTACCATACATACATACATACATGTACTTGCGTTTTCTATTTTATCTTCCCCTTCCAAATCCGACCCTCTCTCTCTCTCTCTTGGATCTCCATCATCAAGCTTCCTCCTCGCCCTCCTCACTATCCTCCTCCTCATCCCCGCCTATCGGCTCCACGATCAGATTCCCGCTGCGTCCTAGTAGCGTCTTGAGTGCCGCGCCGTCGCCCACCTGGTACACGACGCGCGGCATGGGTGATACGAGGCGGAATGCGTACTCGTGGGGAAAGTCGGGGGGTTGTGCGACGTCATCATCATCGTCGGCGGCAGTCTGCACAAGAACATCGTGGCACTCGACAAAGGCGTAGACCTCCTCGATGGGGGCATCGGGTGCGAAGCGCCGGAGGACGCGCTCTGCGGTCGGTAGTCGCAGGCTGATGCGCACGGCGTCTTTTGCGTCGGCCGGGGGTTCGGGCGCGAGGTTGTGGGCTCGCCAGCGGCGCCACTGGTGCAGGTTCTGCTGGTGGCGGAGTGCTCTGTCTGCGGCATCCTGGGCGGCCTTTTCTGCGGCGGCGGCGGCGGCGGCGGCCTCGGCGGCTTTGCGCTTGCGCTCGCGGTCTGTGGCGAGGGAGCGCTCGTAGGCCGAGTCCTGTTGCTGGCGGATGTTGCGGGTGGCGTTTGCTTCGGCGCGGGTGGCGCGGACGCGGTCCAGGGCGGCTGTGTGCTGGGCCATTGCGGCGCGCAGCTTGGAGAGGTATTGGGGCGCGGCCACGGGGCCGGACAGGCGCAGCGCGATGCCCATTGCGCTGGCGCTGACGGAGGGGGTGTGGACGATCAGGCCGGAGAAGGGGAACTTTGTGCAGTTGAGTGCGGAGCTGACCGAGTAGGCTTCCGAGTCGGACACGCTGCCGGCCCAGAGGAGGACGTTGTTGGCTGGGTCGCGGAGGAAGGACACGACCGAGGGGGCGAGCAGGGTGTCGCGGATGAAGGGGCGGGTGAGGTCGTGCTCGGGGGAGACGAGGACGACGAGCAGGAACTTGAGGTCTTTCTTGGCCAGGTCAAAGGCCGAAGCGTAGCCGCCCTCGTGGAAGGGGAGCTCGTTCGGGCCGTGTTCCTCCTCGAACTCGCGGATGAAGCGCGCGGCCGTGTCGCGGGGGTTGAGCGGCCGTCTGCCCGCGCTGCGCTGCGACGGCGGGGCGCGGATGTTGCTCGCCGTCAGCCGGCCCCAGGCGCGCGGCACAAAGGGGAACAGATAGCCCAGGAAGCGCAGGTAGCGCGCCACCAGGCTGTACAGCAGGCTGACGGGCGCCCACAGCAGCGAGAGCACCAGCGGCGCCTGCGTGTTGACCTGGCTTTCGGGCTGCGGGACGACGCGCGGCGCAGGCTCAACCTGCACCCTCCGCCCGCTCGTCGACGACGACGACCGCGGACTCCCGAATCCGTTCATGAGGTTCTCGGCCCGCCGCGTGTCCGAGGGTGCCTGCTGTGTGGCCGCGACGGCAATGGGGTCCTCGGCGGGCTCGCCGTCGAAGAAGCGCGCAATGGCGATTTGCACGTTCCACTGGCATCGCTGCAGCAGCGGGACGGCGTCTTTCAGCTCTTGATTCGTGACGGCCGTGTATTGCTGGAGTGCGAGCTGCTGTTCTTCGGTGAGGGCAGCGACGTCGACTTGGTCCGCCATGGTGGGGAGCGCACGCGCGATGCTCGAGTCCCGAGGGGGGCCGCCTGTTCGGTCTTCACAGTCTCAGGGTGCTGGTGGTGAGTATGCTGGGTGCTATGGCAAGTCCAGGCGGGAGCGGTATCGCGGAAAGGACAGTGTGGCCGGTGTGGTTGTGTGCAAAGTTATGGCCTGCCTGGCCTCAACGTCACCGGGGGTGCTGGCCTGCGCTGCTAGTAGTGAGGCTCAGCACCCTCGGCCCGCCACGCGACGCTAGTACTAATCAAGTGTCCGATCTGGGGAACTAGACGCCGTTTCGAACGTCATGCATGTCGTCGTCCGCATGTCGTGGTCCGTCTTTTTGAAGCCAATGCCTGAATCCACAAGGCGGATCGCTCTCACTTGTACACTTAGATAGACATGACATGTGACAGAATGTCAAAAAAAAAAAAAATTATGCACAAAAATTGAGTTCCAAAGATACAGCTTCACACATCACGGCGCGGCACACGAGACATCACAACAGAATAGACACCGTCGCAGAACTCCAGTCAATAAGACTATAAAATAAAAGGAAGCAAAAGCTGCATGCCAGCAATCCAGTCTGCCAGTAAAGTGACCGAACGCAAGCGCAGGGACCCGGCGATCCCCCGAACATGAATGTCAATCTAACGCCATGTGACGTGCTCAAGCAATAATACCACACGTGTCCTCCGATAGTGACTGGCAGTTGGGAAGCCCACATCATTGAGGCGGAAGCAATACGAGTGACGGATGGTACTGTCGACATTGCATCATCCTTTGAGGCTTTGCAGAGGCATCATCGTCGTGCGGCACAAGGGAGCATGAGCATGTCCAGTCTGACTACAGACAGCCTTGACCAAGACAGTTCCTCGAGCCCCTCGAGCGTACGGGTTGCGCCGACGGGCAGGCCATGGCGTCAGGAGATGATGGTTGATGAAAAGCAATAGCAAGCCTGCAAAGGCTACATGTGAAATCAATCAACCGCCCTGGCCGTTGGGAGGAGTGCGTCCCCAGGAACCCTGGCTCCCGTCCTGATAAGAGCTGAACATCAATGGGCTGGCCATGTGCACGTTCTGCGCATAGCCGTTCTGAAACCCATTATAGCTGCTGCCGGAGAACGAACCCCACGTACCGCTGCTGGTGTTTGGGTTGCCCCAGGCCGCCCCATTTCCCAGTCCGCCACTAATGGGCCTAGGAGGACGGACAGCGGATGCTGTCGTCGCGTCGGTGCTGACTTGCGAGTTGGCAGAGCCAACACGGACGTGACCTGGGAAGCCTGCAGAGTTGATGCCGTTGATCGGCGATCGTGTGCCGAACCCGTTCCCATTCATCATCGCTGGCGACGAGGGATTGGGCGATCCGTGCATGCCGGTAGACCAGATTGAGTTTTGGTTCCACTGCCCGTCCGGAAGAGAGGGCAAGTGTGCAGGCCCACGCATGGACGAGGTGGACCCGGACCTCTGCATCGATGTGGACAGTGTGGCAGCACCGGGCGCAGGAGACAGGGGCTTGTAATTCTTGACAGAGTTGACCAGATCGTTGATGGAGAATGGCGCAGGGGCGTAGGTGTTATCGTTGACCACGGCCGTGTCCTCGAATGTCTGTTCAGGGGGTGTTGGCGGCATGTTCTCATCTTCCTCGGGCAGGGGGTCCAAGCCATCATCGGCGCCAACGAGATCATCGACCATGGAGCGCATCGCCGTGTCCTTGGCCACGGTGGTGGAAGCCGACTCGGACGGCGCAGCAACGCTGAACGACTTTTGGTCGTCAGGAATGGGCGCAACGATGGGGACCAAAGGGATTTCGACAGCTCGTGGCGAAAGGACAGGCGAGCCGTCTGCGCGAGTGTTGGGGCTGGCGAGCAGCTCAGACGGAACGCCTGCCTCGCGGTATATGAAGCGCGTACCAGCCAGGTCAAGAGGCGCCTCTGCGTTCTGCGTCAGAAGCAGTCCATCAATCAGCAAGTCCTTGATGCGCATGAGCATTTCCACATTTGGGTGGTTTCGCTCGACCTCTGTCCATTTCGACTTGAGGGCCTCGCCGTTGTACCACACCTTCATGGTGTCTGGTGACATGAGCGGCTGGAAGCCCAGCGTGTCAGTATCTTCTTCCAGCATGTAGTTCTCCTGTGGGAGTTGATCGACTGGGAAGCTCGATGTCAGGAGCGTCAAAGTCGCAGCGTAGGCCTTCCAAAGCTCCTGCACGTCGACGGTGGTCAGGGTGTCTGCGATGTTGGCGTTGAGCACCTGCCAGTAGCGGGCGAACCAGGTGCTGTAGAGCCGAAGTCCTGGGAGGATGCGGCGGGCAACGGCGGTGATCTTGTCCGAGAGCTGTCGGGCGCTGTCGCCGTTCTGGTGGGTGACGTCGTCTGCCTCGGAGAGGCGCTCGAGCTCGGGCTGCAGGACCTGCAGGAGGATGAAGAAAGTCTTGACGTTCAAGCGGAGGTAAAAGAAATAGGTGCGCATAATGTGCTCGGGCGGGGTGGCCGTCTGCATCTGGACGGTCGCAAAGTACTCGGCTGCGAGGTTGATGAGGATAATCTTGGGCAAGATGGAGTCCAACGGGCGCTCTTTCAACTCAATGGCGAGGTGACTGAGCACCTCGCCTTCCAACTCGTCGTGGACGGCAAACTCCTCGCCCTTGTATATTTTGCTGTGCAGTCTCACAAACCAGGCGACGAGGGCGCGGCTGGTGTTGCCGTCGGCGGCCGACTTGTGGCTGTTGATCAATTGGCCCTTGTCCCAGGCGGCGATGATGCGCTTGAACTCGGTCTCGAGATTGGCCTGGGCCTGGGGGTAGGGCAGCTTGCAGGCGAGCGAGCGGTAGAGGTGGTAGACGGAGCGGAAGTGGTCGCCGTCTTGGCGCGAGACGACGGCAAGCTGGTTATGGGCGTGGCCCGAGTCGGGGTAGATTTCGGCAGCGAGGTGGTAGTAGCCTTTGGCGGGCCCCCAGTTGCGCTCCTTGTCCTTGTCGACTAGCTCTGTTTCGCGGTAGCGGGAGAGGTCGCCGAGGTGGATCAGGGTCTGGTGGCAGGACTGGAAGACGTTGTTGCGGAGGGCGGCGGGGATGCGCGGGCGCGGCGACGTCTTGGATGCTGGTGTCGTGTGAGCAGCAGTCGGGCCCTGAGGGCGGGCGTGGCGAGACGACGTACCATGGTCCTTCCACTTCTGGGCAATGTTGTGCAGCTCTGGGATGCCGTCGACGTGGGCATCGAGGTTCAGGACGTACTGGCGGTAGTAGCGCTGGCTGGCCTTGATGAAGTGGAGGTAGTGTTTCTGGAATTTGCGAATCTCGACGACATGGTCCTTTGAGCGCTTGAGCTGTGCCGTGTCAGCGTGCTGTCATGGCGCGGGCGAGGGTGGCGGGCGACGCACCAGCCTATGCTCCTGCCTGAAGACGGTGTTGACCTTGAGGTGGGCCGTCCACAGCTTCTGCTCGACGTCGTGGGCGGCGGCATGTGCAAAATCGGAAAAGGTCAGGCTCTCGCAGGCGGCGCGGTACCTGGCAAAAAACGTCAGCGAGCGTTGCAGTGAGGCGTGGCAGCGTCCCACTCTTGGAGGACGGCAGCAAGCTCTGCGCACGAAGCCTGGGCGTCGGCGCGCTTGTAGAGCTCGAGCTCGATGGCCGTGGCCCGCCTGTGTTGGAGTGTCAGCGCCGTGTGGTGTGTTGTCGAGTGCGTGGGCTGCGTGGGCTGCGGCGCGGGGGGGCAGGGCGCACCTGGCGAGTTGTTCAGTGGTGGCGGCCATGCCTTGGTTGCGCATGCGCCGTCCAGGTTGCAATGTGACCCCACGGTCGGCCGGGAGGTCAGACAAAGGCACGGAGCACGGAAGGGCGGTCGTGGCGGCGGGCGTGTTCCATTGAGAGGCCGTGGTGTGCCCTGGTGCGCGGACAGACAGCGAGGGGAGGGCGGCAGTGGCGGACAGGCACCCAGTGCGCGCGCGGGGGAGGGCGAGTGTGAGTGTGCGGCGGCGACGGTGACGGCGACGGCGACGGCGACGGCGTCGTGGTGGGAGCGGAGATGGCCTGGGGCAGCCTCAGCCTGCTGTGAGTCGGACAGTCTGAGCGGTCGGACAAGTTGTGCGCATGTCCGTCCGCGCGCCAGCCCAACAGAGGGTCCGCCTTGCGCTGGGCCCCACTCGTCCCACTAGCAACCAGCACCAGCACCAGCACGGCACAGCACGGCACACCACAGCACACCACAGCACGCCAGGACCTTCACAGCTCCTGCCGGCGCACAGGACGGGCCGGCCAAGGTCTACTGCCCTCCAGCCCCGCCATATCATCATATCATGGGAGTCAAACGCTCGCACCGAGCCTCGTCGTCCTCTGCAGACGACCCCAGTAGTCCCTGTGCGCGCGAGCACGCTGTCGACGTCAAGCTGGTGCATCTCGACGCAGACCTGGCTGTGTCCGAGCTGCCGGCCGTCATGAAGTGCCTGCTTCCCCCGCACCAGCCACTTGCATTTGCCTCCTTCGAAGACTACCATGTCCACTACCAAAAGACCCACATGAACAGGTGCTCCGAGTGCCAGAAGAACTTCCCTGATGAGCACATCCTGCTTCTGCACATCGCCGAGAACCATGATCCCTTCAACGCTGCCAAGAGAGAACGAGGCGAGCAGACGGTAGGTTCTTCGGTCTTGCACCTCCTACCCAACATCTTTGCCGTTCCAAGCGGGGATGTGTCCACGGTTGACGGCAGGACCCCTAGCTGACTGCCTCTCAGTATGCATGCCTCGTGCCAACGTGTGACCGCCTGTGCAGTACTGCGCCGAAACGCCGCATGCACTGTATAGACAAGCATCAGTTCCCCAAAAACTACGACTTCTTCATCATCAACGATGGCATCGACCGTCGAAGCACCATGTTGCGCCAAGGTCACCGGAGGAGGTCGAGCACCATCAACTCCACGAGCTCAGAGCCTGCCCGAGCCAGAGGAGAATCCTTTGCTGATGATGATGCTGCTGCTGCCGGCGCCATGGATGTCGTCCAGCTTGAGACGACAGAGCGGACAGACGTCCAGCCGCAACGTGGAGCTCGACCCTCGCAAATCAAGCTGCGCGGCCGTGGAGGTTTCAGTCATCCTCAGGGACGAGGCGCTCATGATGCAGCACTCAATCCAACAGCAGTCACTGCTGACCCTGTTGATAAGCTAGCTTCCAGCATGTCGGCCTTGCACTTTCTTCCTCATAGCGTGCGCATGGCGAGAGGCAGAGGGCGTGGAAGAGGCGGATAGCGCAGCGCACACTTTCAACAACATGCAATGTGGTCTACTGTCAGCTGGACTAGAGACCGGCCATGGTGCCCGAGTCTTCCATCCAACTGTTGGTCTATCATATTAGCCTTCCTCCTGGATTGTTGATCCAATACATTCCTGCCGTCCCTCAGGTTCAGACACCACGTGGCGACAGAAACATTCCACGCGGGCCTGTCCGCCCACCCAAACAGGGCTCTCGAAATTAAATCAGTTTCCCGAGCAATTCCCTGTAATCCCTTTATCGCGAGCCATGGTCCGTTACCCAGGGCTCGTGAGCAACGAGCCGTGGTTGTTTCCCAAACTTTCCACACCACCATGCTATTACTGCGGCGTCGCGCTTTGTGCAAATTAGTTGCCCGCGACACTACTGTCTCGTGGGCCGCTGCAAAGTCTCAAAGTGAAAGCTACTAGCCTGTTGCCATGCCACGCGACAACCGATTGTTTACGCTGGTGCTCGCCCTCGCCGTTTGCCTGCACACTGTCAGACTCCACATCTGCATGCTATGGCTCACAATGGTCTTGCAGAAGCCAGCAATAGCTCGACGCGCCATCGCCACCGAACTACTTCGGTGGTCCGACCAGATGGACGGCTACAGGCGTCGCGCGCAGTCAATACCCGCCCCGCGGCGTTGTTTTGACCACTCCCTGACCTGCAGCCTGCAGCCCACACAGACGCCACCTCGTTCAAAGACTTACTGGCCGAGCGCAGCTACGGCGATAGGACGTGCTCAAGATCCTCAGCAGGATTCAAGCAAAGTACTAGCAGCCGGTCATCTGGCCGCGTCCAAAGATCTCGACCGCGCCTTGCGCCTAGAACGACTTGACCAGAGTAATACCAGCAATTCGGTCACAACGCCGGACCAGATCTCGACAGACTCAGCACCATTTGGGACCGTCTCCAACACTGCCTCGTCTGGAGATGCATACGACTCTCGCGCATCTCAATCACAAGCAGCATGCGGCGAAAAAGGAGTCCCAGCCGCTGTAGATGCGTATCCTACTCCACCAATATCGCCCACAAGAAGAGCGAGGCGCTTGTACGCACAATCTGGTGTTGCGTACGAACCAACACCCCAATTCGGAGAGAGCCAGCAAACAAAGGTCACGAGACGACAGTACTCTTTTCACACACCACTGCTGTCCGACATTGAATCCGCAAGCTCCAACGAAACTTGCGTAAAGTGGAAATCCTGGCCCAGCAGCACGGATGTCAACCTCCAACACGATGCAACAGGAGGAGCCCAGGAAAATCACCCCGACAGCCCGAGTCATGTATTGATGGCCACTCCACGGGTGCTCGCCAGGACTGGCGACTCTTGCACGCAGAGGCGATGGTCAGCCTATTCAGTCGAGTCCGTGTCCAGCACTGTGAGAAAGTCGTCGCCGACAACACTTCGATCGCGAGGCAAGACCAACAGGGGGCTGCTAGAGTTCAAAGCCAAAGCAGCAGGACCGAGGGAGCCCTTGCTAACGCGCAAACATCGACGCGTCCTCTCCTTGAACCTCCCCATACGCCCAAGCTTCTCTCAGCCAGACTCCGCACCACCCACCCCCGCCCAACCATCCACCTTCATCGCGTCTACACCGCGACTCAGCGACGACGAGGCGACTGCAGCTGCACAGATCGATGCAGAACTGCAGTACAAACAGCGCCACATCTTCGTCGGGACAGCTTCGCTCCACGCCTTCCTCGAGGCCCTCGAAACCTCGTCGTCAGAAACAACAACAAAGCCCGCCGTCATGAAAGCCTTCACAGCCCTAGCCTCCAAAGAGCAGCTCATGGCGCGCCGCAGCTCCCAGAACCCCGACGACTGGAACCTCGTCACCCGCATCACGCCCGACACGCTCGACTACGGCTATAGCTACATCACCCTGGCACGCGTGCAGCTCGGCTCCATCTCGCTCCAGCAATTCCTCGACTCCATCCCCTTCCACTTCCACCACACATGCCACGAACACGCGCCCCTCGTCGCCGTCGTCGACGCCTTCAAAATCGCAAGCCACATGGACGCCGTCGAGAGCAGCAACTCAAACACAAAGGCCCGCGCGTTTCGCACCCTCGTGCTGTCGCAGAGCAATCCTCTGGATTGACGTGTCGTCAATACCGATTGTGCACTCGTCTGCATGAGATGCGTGGGCTGCTTGTAGCCTAGAAGGGGAATCGTGGTTTTTTTCTTCGTGCTGGCATTGGAATTAGACTACTGCTTCTCTTTTCTCCATCGGAGAGTCGTATACATACATACATACCTACCTATCTTGATACCCCCCTACCCTGCTGCACCCTAATACCAATACCAACACCAATACCAATTTAATTATCACCCTTTACTGCTATACTGTTGTCCGTGCTACACAGCCTATCCCCTCCGCACCCTTATACTGTCCCACCGCAACAACTCTAGGATTAAACGTGCTGTTAATACAGATTTGCGCCTTTATCTATATAACATATATAAGACAGAGATGCTGGTTTTCTTTTCGTGCTGGCAGTGGAATTAGACTGCTACTTCTTTTTCTCTCTGTAGAGGGGGAGTTGTGTATATATATATATATATATATACCTATTTTAATACTCTCTACTACACCTAATACTAATACTAGTACTAATACTAATCTAATAATAATTCTTTCTACTATACTATTATCTATACTATATAGCCTATTCTCTCTATACTCTTATACTCTCCTACTGCAACAACTACTAGGATTAAACGTGCTGTTAATATAGATAGATTGCGTATAAGATATATATAAAACAGAGATGCTAGTTTTCTTTTTGTGCTAGTGTTAGAATTAGACTGCTACTTCTCTCTTTCTTTTTCTTTCTATAGAGAGAGAGTTATATATACCTATTTTAATACCTCTACTATACTCTAATACTAATACTAATACTAATATAATACTTATTCTCTATTACTATACTATACTATTATCTATACTATATAACTATCTCTTTTACACTCTTATACTATTCTACTATAATAATACTTAGAATTAAATATACTATTAATACAGATTATATATAAGATATATATAAAATAGAGATACTAGGTTTCTTTTTATACTAGTATTAGAATTAGACTACTACTTCTCTCTTTCTCTCTGTAGAGGGGGAGTTATATATATACCTATCTTAATACTCTTGCTATACTCTAATACTAATACCAATTTAATAATAATCCTTTACTACTGTACTGTTGTCTGTGCTGTACAGCCTATGTCTATATTTGCACACGTACCTCCACTCCACTCTACTCCACGACGCCAGACGCGGATTCTTACTTGTTCGTCTTGCGCGTTGCGAGGGTCGATATGGATGGTGCTTGCTTTCATTTATAGGCGACGTGATGGAGGTCGATGTGGGGTGATTGCTGACAAGGTAAGAGATGGCACGTGTCGAGGGAAGGCCCTAAGCATGGGTGTTTGCAGTGTTGGCGCGTGTAGAGCTTAGGTAGGTGTTGATTGAGAGGGATGGCTTCATTATTGGGGTGACTATCTGGTGGTGGAAGCATGACTATCCGTGAAGATGTACAGACTTTCCCCCTCGCCGTGGAAAACCACGCTTCCCAGGGCCGTCAGACGGGCAGCATCGACCTGACATTCCCATCCCGAGCGAATCACTGCACAGCAGCCCTATCGCCACGTCTCACTACGCCCGTGAACCTCCCCGTTCCCCCGGACAACCACCCGTCAAACTCGACTGCCCGCGCGGCCTCGGCGTCCTCCCATCCGTGCCGCAGATTCCACCCCGCGTCCAGCGCCGCCAGTTCGCTCAGGTCGACCTCCTGCACAATCTCGCCGAGGTACTGCCACTTTGCGCTCAGCATCGACGGCGCAAGTGCAGTGCTGCGCTTGCTGAAGATGGGGTTGCGCAGCGAGGCTGCGATGCCGTTGGCCGCCTCGATGGTGCTCTGGTCAATGGCAGTGCTTAGGTAGGGGAGCTTGGCGTAGCCGCAGGAGATGAAGGAGATGGAGCGGAGCGAGGTAGTGCGGTCTGGGTCGGCTTGCGAGTGCGTCGAGTCAAAGTCGGAGAGGTTGGTGCCTGGTGAAATCTGGTCAATCACGTCCATCCAGGAGCCTTCACGAGGACGAGTCTGCAGAATCGAGTCGGCATTGCCTGTGGGTTCGCCTGTGGCTGCAGCAGCAGGGGCGTTCTGGTTCTGCATCATCTGCTGCAGCATGGTCACTTGAGCTACAAGGCTATTGAGTTGCGTCACATGAGCAAGATTGGCGTGCTGCTGGGCTTGCTGGTTCGACTGCATCGGGTTCGGCGGCAGTCCGCTCCCCTGTGGCTGCTGTGCCGTTAGAGCCTGTACGTTCTGCAAGTGATGTTGTAGTTGCGCTTGCAAAGTGTTGACAAGCTGGTGCTGTTGCACGCCAGCAACAGTGGCCTGCATCTGCTGCAGTTGAGCGATAAGCACTTGGATGTAGTTTTGTATCACTTGGCCGTTCTGATTGGGAGCGTTTGCGTTCGCACCAGCGTTGTTATTGAGATGTGCCCACAATGCTCCAACTACATGCTGTACAGCAGCAGCGTTCGGATGAGCATGCTGCATACCAGCGTTCGCAACTTGGGCTTGGTTGGTATTGAAGGGTCGAAGTACAGCTGTCAACGAGACAGAGTCTAGTGTCAGACTCTTCAGCGCATACTCGTCGTGGGCTTTGACAAACTGCAAAAGGGCTGCTGGAGTTACCCAACAGTTGCGGATAGTGAGCTCTTCCAGATGCCGGAAGCGTATGAGATACTGCCGAAGTGTGCCTGCATCCTGGACCGTGGCTGTCTCCATCATCTCGATTGCCGGGTCTGCTTGCCTGGCTCTCAGCGGTATCACTGGCGCTGGCATTAGAAGCTTGTTCCTGGCATGAAATCCTTCCATATGTTCGCCGCTCGCAGTGTAACCGATCGTCAGTCTGGAAATGTTGAATCGTGGCGCAATCTGGGCTTCAAGAAGTGCACAAAATGTATCAGCTTGGCCAGTGGGATCCACCCTCGGTGTTTCAACGAAGCCGGCTTCATCCTTCTCCACCGTCCTCCAGCCAGGTATGACGAGTAGAGTGACAGTCTTCAGGTTTGGTAATGCATTCCAGAAGTCGGCGCGGTTCAGCAGAGGAAGGTAGCGGTCAGACAGGCTGGATATGTTAAGAGTGTGGATTGATGCGAATGTGGTCGAATTATCAATGATGGAGAGCATGTAAGAAGACATAAATGCGCGCTGAGCCCATTCTGTTTCGAGAAGCCATTCCTTCTGCGCTTTAGTAAGAGCAGCGGGTATTAGGGGGCTCGGATTCTGTGCAGCGTCGTTGTGCTGTAAGGTTGTGCTTGTGAATAGTACGCCGGCGTTGGCGGAAGGCGACCCCAAGGCGTAGCGATCGAACATATCAGCATTCCCAAGCGGTTGCGAGAGAGCACCATCGTGGACATCGTGGGGTATCGCCTCGCAAGGTACATGTGCGTCCAGGAATGGCAGACTTGGCTGAGAATTAGCAAACAGGAAGGCTTCTTGACCTTTCGCTATAGGCCGTATGCCTTCCAGTCTGTAAAGCAAAGCATGACGGACATCTTCTCCCGAGAGAGCGTGCATGCTCTGGATATGGTCCCAGAATTCACGCTGGGCTTGCGTACGACGATCTGGTACATGATGGCGAGTCCCGAAAATCGTGGGTGGTGCTTGCAGGACACGGGCGCGAATAGAGCGATCTGGCCCATTCAGCCATCCGAGACCACTATCTACGGACAAAGCAAGCTCCTTAACCTTGGTGAGTTCGGAAAAGGCAGTCTTCATGCGCGGCGTTTCGTCAGCAGCAGACTCAAGACCAGCGACGGCATCGAATCTTCGATACTCCTCAAATGGCCACTCGTAGTTTCCCCAGAAGCTGGTCTTTTGTTCTGTGATCGATTTGAGAGGGGGCGCGGAGAGCGCATCCTCATTGACTTCGAAACTCATCCCGTACCTGAGAATGTGTTTCCCAAACCCACGAAAGACATCAAGACCATGGCCGTCATAAAGTTCGTCACCATTAGCGTTTTTCCACCAGTACCTTGGTCTGCTTATCCTGGCACGTTTCTTTCCTTTTCGGTCTGGCTTCGGTTCCTGCCCTAGCATACCATAGATTTCGGTATTGAACGGGACAACGACTGTCTTGAAAGCGGCTTGGGACGTGTATTCATTCAGTTCATGGCTCACCAGGCGGAGAGACTTGATGTCATCGCGGTTGAGGTGCTCAAGTATCTGTTCGACGAGCTCCACCGGAAGGTGCCAAAACGGTCGTCCTTTGTTGGGCGAAGTTGCGAGGTGCAAAGCTGACGCAGCTGTGCTTTTCTGCCCCCGAAGTTCGTACCTGCTCTGGGGGACTTTTGCCGGTTGTCCGAGCGTTGTGAAAGCAGGAGACATGTTCCGTTCCACCTTGAGTACGGAATAGCGAACGGGTAGCTTCCCCTTATTACGGAAGTTGGGCCATATATCGTTCGCTTCGGGCACCGGCTCAGCTGTGCGATAGAGCACTGCGGTCACCGCTCCGTTCCTATTCAGAGCGTTCAGCAAGTCCTTGTGATCTTCATGACCAGACTGGTCCCTAGATCGTTTTGAAGACCCACCCATTGTAGGAAACACTGGGCTGCAAAGGTCCCCTGCACGCTCGAGAGCGGTTACACTGGTTACGAATTCGGGAGTTTGATTGATGAAAGTGTTGTCTGAATACGCAGGAGGTTCATAATCTGGCTGGCATCTAGGTGGCGTTCTTATCGACGTGGAACTGTAGGCTTGCAATCGCGAAGGCCGCCTGGGGTTGTTGCTGAACAGGTCATTCCCCAGGAGACCGTCTTCCAAAGCCGCAGATATTTCGCGCTCTAACGAAGATTGCTCAGGCACGCCTTCGATACTAAGGCTATCTCTAGTGGGTGAGAGGTCCCCGCGGGATGGGGAGCCTACAGCTGAGTCTCTTCCCCTCCTTGGTTGAACGCCGCTTGATAGGAGGGTAAACCTTGGCTCGCGATCGCGCGGAAACAAGTCGTTTTGAGGCACGGCGTTTGCGCTCGCGATTGTGAATGGTCCGCTGGGCAATGGTGCAGCAGAGGAAGCATCTGTCAGAGCCACGTCGCCGCTTTCTGTGGAGGAAGGCGCGAGGAGTGTTCTCGTGCTGCGGCGCCGGAGCAGTGCGGGGCGCTGGTGTGGTCAATACTGGTCCTACAATAGAGTGCCAGGCCAAGGATATATGCCTGCAATTGCGTCACCACGTACCTGATCTGAATTGTTTGCTGCTGCCTCGCTATCGCTTGCACCGCCCTCCTCGCGGTCGTGGTGGCTTCTGAGCGTTCTGCGCCAATCTTTCCCCTGCTCTTGCATCGCAGAAGAGCGACCATGGCCGTCCATATTATCCTCTACAGTGTGGACGACGCAGCCTCAATGGTCTGTTGCTCCGTACCTGCCAAGCTTGTGTCTTAGGGAAACGGACCATGGAGTTACAGGCGCTGTCGATGACTAGTCTTCGGCGGCGTGTGGAGAAGCTTGGCATTAACCAAGCTCGAGTCGCGACAGAGGTGGCATGTGGTATTGTGAAATCAAAAGTAAAAGTGTAAGTGAGATTGAGGGAGAGTAAAGGTGCATGTGGAGCTTGCGTCGGCTGCAGCTGCCGCACGGCGGCTACCCCACATGACGCGAGGATCGGCCGCTAGACCTGCGGAGGGGTTGCACCCGTCGATTGTCTCAGGCCCGATCCAAGGGGGCCACTGTGTCCACGAACGCATGCTCTGTGTGCTAGTCCAGTGCTTGCATGTTGTGTTCCACGCGGACGGTGATTTGACTATTTCCACGGGTGTCCAGCGGTGTGCACTCCTGGCAACTGCCCCCCATTGCCAACGCTGGCACTTTTTGTTTGTGGCAACGATGCTGATGCCAAAACGATAACAACATTAGGCACATTAATGGAGACCCACGCACCCGCTAGCAACAGGACGTAGCCAATTGCTCGACCATGTAATTATTTGGCCTTTTTCCATGTGGGGCCGTTTGCATCCTTTCAGGCAGCAACTTCAACGATCTTCTCGTGCAATGGCGTTGCACACCTCACAACGAGCATCGCCTTGCCCGCCAGAACCCTCAATCTTCAATCACTATGTCTACCCTTCTGGCCATACCACGAGAGCTACGAGATGAGATTTTCCACTATCTCACCCTGTCTGCGACCATTTACACATCTAGCGCCCATGCAAACACCCATTCACTGTACCAGAGTGGCTCCAGGAAGTTAGAAGAGGCATACGTTGATACCAGGATTTTCTTGCCTTCACGCCCGCCAGCGAACCTCTTATCTACTTGTAGACAACTACGACAGGAATGTTTGGAGTATCACGCTCACAGACTCAATTCTGCTGCCGCAACTAAGATCGAGGACTTCGAGGTCGCCGCAGCCAACAGCACAAAGGTTGCTGAAAGATCTGGCACAGAATTTGATGAAGCAGCAGAACGGACCATTGACGATGGTGTTACTCTGCGCGTGACCCTGGAAGTTGAGCGAGGACAGCGAGGTCCGTTTGGCGGCTACTATGTGCCCACCCGCGAAGTCATGTCGCCTCGATTACTTGCCTTGCTACCCCTCATGCACACCGCACGCAAGCTGAAGATTGTGGTCTGGCCGGGCTTCGACTGGTGGAACGGACCGCCGCAGACCTCTCCTTTGGAGCAGTGGAGGCAACGCAAAGCCCTTCTGAAGCGTGTCAATGCCTATCAACTCGGACACACTGAGCTGCCACTTCACACCGCAGCCGCCAGAACAGAAGAGTCGCTTCAGCCGAAACTCGATGCTGTGTCTACAGCTGTCCGGAAACTTTTGGATCGAATGCCGGCAGTCGAAGAGCTCGATCTGAGCATTCTAATTGCTACGGGTGATCTATTCAGATGGGATCTGCCTGACGTGAAGTGGGAGAAGATTCAACCTTGGCTTGATGGTCCAATCACCAAAAGTGGAGATATGCAATTGCGAAAAGTCTCGAGATCGTTGACGAGCGTCTGGCAGCGACCGGAGACGGAGTTTGCGAGCCATCAGCCCTTTTATGTACAAGAGGAGGAACGCAGCGAACTTTCGAGTACTACCTGGCGTGTCAAAAGGCAGGCAGGATGGCGTGCTGTAAGTGGCACGGAAACGGCGACCTTGCGGAAATTCGACTAATTAAATGCAGCCCACGTTCGAACACCTAGCGCAGCTAGCTGCTCTGGAATTGCCCGACATTAGCATCGATGAAACGTTTGAGCGTATTGATTCGTAGACTCTGCGACTTTGTACTGTACAGCGATCCAGCGGACCTCACTCCTACGACATTAAGAACAGCCTACAGTCCTATCCAGGATGGTCTCCGCTCGGTGCCGGTGAGACCACTCTCGGAAGGCCCGCCTTTAAATTAAGCATCGGACAATTGTTTCAGGCGTGTGGGGTCGGCACTGCCTTTCGGAACCGTCACCGCGGACCACCAACCCTACGATATACCGCGCGCGCGCCTGTCATCTGTCAAACAAGCTTTGATCCTCATCGACAGCACCAGATCGGGATGGAGTCGAGATGGATACAACCACCGGCTATACTGCCCCGCAAAATTACTCTGTCATGCACCACTTAAGCCACCAATGTAAAGCAACGCCTACCTGCTCATCTTCAGGCTACACTCTAGTTCTCGAATTCTATATTGAAACACGGAATTTGCTTCAAGGTAGTTACTAGAAGCAGTAAGGATCCATCGTCGCGTACCACCAGCCAGGTATAGACGTTCGATCAGATTTCTCCGAGAGCACGTTGTCACGGCTCCTCTTTTCATCTCCTTTAGTCGCTTCTCTCCTAGATGGCAACATGAACATGTATTTAAAGTACCCCAAGCATTCCCAAGCTTTTGCAGCTTATAGTGAATCCTTCTCTTCACATCTTCCAATATGAAGATCTCCACACTCTTTACCTTTGCCAGCACCGCTGCCCTCGCCGTTGCGGCGCCCACCACTCCGGCTCTAGCACTGTCCAAACGCGCCGACTTCTGCGGTCAGTGGGACAACCAGGTCCAGGGTCCTTACACCATCTACAACAACCTCTGGGGCCGCGACCAGGCCACCTCTGGCAGCCAATGCACCGGCGTTGACGGCCTCAGCGGCAGCACACTCAAGTGGCACACCAAGTGGTCCTGGGCTGGCGGGTACGAAAGATCCCACCACTATCGACATACACATGCTAACACGCTCCCAGCGCCGGCCACGTCAAGTCCTACGCCAATGTCGTGACCAAAGTCAGCCAAAAGGCCATCTCCTCCATCTCCTCGCTCCCCTCCGTCTGGACCTGGTCCTACAGCGGCTCCAACATCATTGCCAACGTCGCTTATGACCTCTTCACCGGCTCCTCCGCCAGCGGCTCCCCGGAGTACGAAGTCATGATCTGGCTCTCTGCTCTGGGCGGCGCGGGCCCCATCTCCAGCACGGGCAGCGCCATCGCGACCCCAACCATTGCCGGCAAGCAGTTCAGGCTGTACAAGGGCCCTAATGGCCAGATGACAGTCTTCTCATTTGTCGCGACCAGTGCTGTTAATAACTTCAATGGCGACGTCAATGACTTTTTGAAGTACCTCCGCACTAACCAGGGTCTCCCTGGTACCCAGATCCTGCAGTCGGTTGGTGCGGGCACTGAGCCCTTCTCTGGATCTAACGCCGTTCTCACTACTACCGCTTTCTCCCTGTCGGAGGTATAATCGTTTGGTTGAGTAGTGGTCAGTGTAGAAGGTCTTAGCTTCTTCGTATAGAACTCTTTGTGCAATTTGTAGTTCTTCCATCGATGCATGGTTCTGTCGGATTCACCTATCGTGTTCAACTGTCTCACGTCATGATATCTGCGGTATCTTAATCATACATTAGCAGTGTTGCGACATGCAAAAGTGGATATTTCAGGCCTCTACACTGCGACTTCGGACGATTTTGCGTCTAAGGCCTGTCCTCTTATTAACCCTAACCCTATACCTTCACGCGTTTAGCATCAAGCTCCAATTCATCCGGCACTACGGCCTTTTCGGGAATGTAGCCCTCCGCACCAACATGCTCAATGCCCACTTTACGCACAACAAGAAACCCCAAGGGCAGCGCAATACCCCACCACGCCATGATGAGCCCAGCTGATACAATAGGCGCGGTGCGGGTCGAACTAATACCACTGGCGATACACTGTCCCGCTGCTTCAACACCTCTGGCTACACTCGTATACCTGACGACCTCCGCAGGCTTCTTAGCAAGGAATCCCATAAGCCAGTACCCGTAATTGTACGTCAGCGCGAACTCGACCTGCTGGAACACATACAACGCCCAGCCCTCCCCAAACTCTCTATCCACCCAATCGAGCGCCGGTCGATTCTGCTGGTACTTGTGCTGGATGACGATGGCCCATATCCAGACCCCGCCACTCAGTATCATCATACCGAGGAATCCAAAGCGAGCGCGCTGATTGATAGAGAAACGTTTCCAGTCGAGGAACGATCCCATGATGCCTGTTGCGAGGACTTGGGCCAGCGCTGTGACGAGGGAGGCGAGGGCGCGGGAGCGCACGGAGAAGTACAGAGACATATACGAGCCGATGTACGGGAGTGACCAAGTCACGTAGCAGAAGTAGGGGATCCTGCCGAGTCAGACTAGTTTCGACGAAAGGTTTGATACAGCAGTACTCACAGCAAGACCATCTCCTTTCGAAGAAGAAGCCTCAATGTCTCCTTCAGCTCGACATTTGCTGGGATCTTCGGCATCGTCTTGACCTTCGTGCCGTTCTTGCGCTGGACTTGGTCGGGATTGGACAACAGCATTGCAACAGCCGGCCCCAAACATTCTGTGTAGCCCTATTAGCGTCCCAGGTCCTACCACATCCGCGCTTGATGGACCTACGTAGTACGACAAAGACAATGTACGTCTTCCAGTTCAATTTCCCCAAGCTCCTCCCACTATAATTAAACGCGAGATTGATCGCTCCGCCCAAAATTGCCCCACTGTTTCGATACGCGAGCCAGTACGCAAGATACCTCCCCCGACTTTCCGGTGGTGGGTAACTCAGCATGATCGCCCCCTCTGCGGCCCAGAAGAAACCGGCCGTGATGCCGCACGCAGCCGAGCCGAGGTAGATGAACCATTGTGTGCCGTATCTATTGTTCTGGTACAGTGCCGCGGAGTAGAGAGCGTAGCCTGTGGTTCCTATTGCCATCGTGTAACGCAGACCGACGTGATTGATGAGCACGGAGCCACTAAGGCAGGTGAATGTCATGAGTGTGAAGAGGACTGCGTTGCCGGCCCTGGTTTTGTGAGCAACTGTGAAGTATCAACGTGAGTTGGGAGGCTCACATTACGAGGTACGGGGTTTGCTGGCCGCCTGCTCCAACCGACTGCATGGCGTTCCATAGTCCAGGCGCAGCGAAGGCACAGAGGCCGACGACAGTAGCTTGGAAGAAGACGCCTCTGTACCAACGATATGGGCCCGTGGAATCTACTGACAGCTCGCTAATCTGCTGCTGCTGCTGCTGCTGCTCAGTGATAGAGAGGTGTTTGATGGCTTCTGCCATGTTGGAAGTATGGTCGCTCAATGTCAACTTCAAAGAACGGCAATAATCGAAACAGTCTGCAAGATCACGATGGCTCTCCAGAGGAATGAAAGGAAACGGGAGGAAATCTGCAAGTTTACTGATAAGGCAGTCTGATATGATACAAAGCACAACCAACAATCTGCTAAGTGTTAGGCACCTGGATCAATATCCTGCATGACGTGCTTCGCAGGATTTCCCGGTGATCGCCAAGGTCAACGCTGCTCCGATCATCGCCGCAACATCAATTGGCTCAGGTGGCAAAGTAGTGATAGCAGAATGGACTTAGGGAGGACTAAATGAGAGCGGGTCGGCTTCTCTGCACGTGGCGGTTAACGCCAACGAGCCTCCTCGCCTGTTTTTCAGCTAGTCAATTGCACTAGACCGGATCTAGTAATTCGCAAAAGCTTGTTCTGAATAAGCTCTGGCAAAAGTGGAGGGCCTATCCATCACACCATCAATGCCTTGGATTGCGATCAGCTTTGCACCGCGGAATTCGTCTCCCGGAAAACGCCCAGCCTATCGCAAAGAGATCTTGTGCGATTCTATCGGCTGTCGGGAAAGGGACGCCGTTTCTTATCGGGTCGGTAAATTGTCGACTATGTGACTCGTAAACAGCAACCCTGAGCAAGACCTCACTCTGCACAAAATACTCTTTGTTACTGGCGTCTCCAGATCTGAATGAACTTTTGCCATGCCTACGTCGATTGAGAACTTCGAGACCTTCGAATTGAGTGGTCAACAACAAACCTCATCCTTTGGGTACGCCGAAGACAAATCCTTCCCACTTGCACTGCAGACAGTAGCAGGCTGGAAACCAACTCTCGAGGAAGCCGTAGCACACCTGGAGGCGCTCAGTAGAACAGGGTCGATTTTCGATTTAGTCCAGCGACACGGAGGTGCTCTCCTGATCCGAGGACTTCCGATTGAGACCGCTGAAGACTACAGTCGCATTGCCCATGCCTTTGGTTTCGCTCCACACGAGGAAGTCGGACGCCCACCAGTCCGTACAGTGCTCGCCAAGAACGTCAAGACCGCAAATGAAGGCCCCCCAGAACTCCCAATCTGGCCACACAACGAATATGGATGGTCGACGCACAACCCAGCATGGCTCACTTTTTCATGTCTCAAGGTACCCGAAAGCGGCGGTGCAACACCTCTCATATCCAGCATTGGCCTGGCTCACAAGCTCGCCGCCGCAACACCAGCTTTCTACCGACAGCTCCTGGAAAAAGGCGTGCGCTATGTATACAGATACGGCCGGAATCAAGTGACCTCCACAACCGGTGCCAGCATCTTCGCCGCCTACGGGCAGCACGTCCTCGATAGCGACGACGAGACGACGCTTCGTGCGAAAATCGAAGCCGAGGTGAGACGCCACAGCGACATCTTTCACTGGCACGAAGACGGCAGCCTGAGTGTCACGCATATCGTGCCCATTATCCGGAGACACGTTCCTACAGGTCTGACGACATGGTTCGGCAATCTCACTTCCGCATACGGCCGCTCGCGTCACCACGGGGCTACCCAGCCGCCCTTCCGTGGGGATGATGGGTCGTACCATCCGCTGCCGACGTATGGAGACGGGTCGGCTATTGAGACGACGGATTTAGAGTTTGCGCTGAGTCTTGCGGAGGAGATGCAGGTTGATTTACAGTGGAAGAGGGGCGATGTGGTGCTGATCGATAATTACGCAGTTATGCATTCGAGAAAGCCTTGGGTGGGGGAGAGGGTAGTGCTTGCAGCGTTGTGGGACCATGAGGGGAGAGTCGAGGATTTCGAGGAGGGGGAGAGACTGAAGGAGTGGAAGAGCTCGTTGAATGGGGATGTTGACACGCCTTGATTGTTCTTGGTAAATGCAAGAGCACGTCTTTCGTCATCCATTACTAAAAGTCCTGTCTCCAAAGCCTGGTTTACTCACTTCCTCGAGCTTAACAGCAGCCAGCTCACCTCTCGCTTACCCATCCATATGAGTGTGGGATGCCATCTTTCGCTATGGGACTACGCTCGCAGCTCTGAGCCGCCATGATTTCGGAAGCAAATCTTGAGGGCTCAAATGGCCTGTGGAAGCAAGGCGGCGCTCATTCGGGAGAAGAGTGAGCAACTGTGTTGCAAGATGAGAGAGGGGCTGAAGGTGCATGCGGCCGACCTCATTCTATGAAACTGTTGTTATATGTTGTATATCAACTCTTTACATAGAATACAATGAGGCAAGCAAGCTTTGGTATTCGGTAGGTGTTCTGCAGGTACATGGAGATATTGTGGTCAAACTACTCAACTGTGCGCCTCAAATGCGCTGTCCAAATTTAGAGATGCTGATATCGAATCAAACACAGTAAACGACGACAAAGTCCAAAACATGATGGTTTTCTTCAGAAGCTTCTCTTGAGAATGAGCAGGTGCACCAGTCTTGCTGTCAGTTTTGTTTTGATGGACGGCTTTCCACAAACTGTAATCCCGAAACGTGGACAGCACATTTGCCATTTGCATGTCTTAATGTCAAAGGGCATACAAGTGAGGGTTACACAACACCTGAGGACGTGCCCGCTTTGCTTGCTTGAAATTTGTTTTCTACTGTAAATGAATGCACATCCTCTCTGTTGATCTAGGATGTGCTGTGATTGTGATAATTCCCTTTGTATTTGACAAACAAAGCGAGCTCGTCGAAAGCATATAAGCTTCCCAGTCTTCAACTGTAACTATCTACCACATTCAGCCACGATGAGCAACTCTCGAAGTCGTAGACCCTCTCCCTTGAGCCTCGACAGTCAATCAGATGTCCCCAGTGGCCAATCTACTCAGTCTACCACTGTCTCAGAAGTTCAACGAGCTACTGCTGTAGCTCTCATCCCAATCAACCGTCCAGCTGTACCAGATTCGAGCCCTGAGTCAAGTCCCAGTTCAGTTTCGGACCTTGAATACGATGATTCCACTGTATCGTCGGAGAGCGATCTCGTCTCAGATAACGCTTTGCACAACGCCTTTTTGGCTCGCCGTGAGCGCGAACGCAATGTGTCACAGCTGCAGGCTGAAAGGTCACATAGCGATGATCCTCAAATTACACCGCAAATCAGTAACCACAGCCTCTCTGATTTCTATGTCGAAAGCGCCCCATCCCAGTTTCACTTCCCGTACGAAGCTGATGCAGAAGGGAGCCGCCTTCTACAGGATGCAACTAGGTTTGTCCAGAGTCTGCAGATTGGTGCCTCTGAGCAAGCTTCTGTCCCACATATCATGCTCACAGAGAGCGCTGAAGATAGACTGCCACCTCGTCCTGAGCCTCAGGCAGTCACGACCGTAGATCGCATCCAGCGATATATTAGACGCGTGACCCGGCGTGGCATCGCAGCCGTCGATGAAGGGACCGAGATGACTGCGACGGATCGCACATCGGTATACATACCAAGACAATCTGAAGAAAGTGTAGCTAACGTTGTGTAGGATCAGGGATGGGAACGCCAAAGTGAAGACCATGGCCAACAACAGGCACAAGCGCAGCGAGTGCAACGCATATCTGTCATGTGGTGGATATGGCTAGGTATGACTGTCATCGGAGCTTCCGTCATGGTCGGGATCTACGGCGCAGTGACAAAGTTCAAGTAACTTTACATAAAGATTGTGGCATGCGCTGAGGTGTCTACCGGGAGGTGTGCAAAAACATTTACTATCGATGCTACACGACACCTTGGCAAGCACGGTAGTCGTATAAGGCCTCCATTCACGTGGCTTTTAAACGTCAATCAAAGTGTGCCTACGAGGGGAAGATGACAGGGCTGATTACTCGTACTCTATGCGCGACGCTGCATTGCAGCAAGCGGACCCTGTGACTATTCGCCGGAACTGCCGAATTGGACATTGGCCGCCCCAATTAATTGTGGATGGCGCGGTGTACATGACGCGCGCGCAGACAAGTAGCTATACTGACCCACTCCACGATTATGACGCGGAGCGGCTTGCATTTGTTCCGTGCAACGGAGGACCACTCGTGTGTCGTTCGTTGAACAGGTTTAAGATATCAATACGTTTGCAGGTCCGTATTTGTTGCACGAGAACAAGATTTCAAAGCACAGTGGAAAATTTACGGTGCTGAATGGTGAAGTGATGATAAAGCAATATCATGTTCGTCCTGCGGGTTTCGGGATTTACGGAGTCCATGCGAAGATCGGACCGAGAGAAGAGTGGAACTATGCTACGGGTAAGTGCCTCGACGGTGTAGGACCATCTACGAATGAGCCAATGCGCTAACTGTTAGATTATAAGAACGTCAACGTTGAAGGACAGAAGGATCTCGCACCATCGCCAGCAATCAGTGTTCCTTCACCATAACTTCTTGTTTGAGCTAGTGCGGCTTGTTCCATTGATCTGATCGCCGATTCTATCATCACCTGTACATTCTTACTGATTCTTGGAATTGTACAGCATACTGAGGCAAAGTCAAGACATTTCCAGATCAAACCAATCTTCGAACCAGCTGTCGTCCAACAATGACACACCTTCGCGAATCCCCCTTGCCAGCAGACAGCGGCTTCGACTTTGTCGGCCTCGATAAACTCCACAATGACATCTACCCAGCCATCGATGTCTCCAAGACAGCCAGTCTTCAGCAGCCCGGAAAGGTAGTTTTAATCACTGGCGCTGGCCGTGGCATCGGTCGCTCCATGGCGATCCAATACGCACTTGCAAACGTCAGCACCATCGTACTTAGCGCACGCACCGCAAGCGAACTCGACGAAGTCGAAGCCCGTGTGAAAGAAGCAAACAGCAACGTGACAGTGCGAAAGGAGGTTCTCAGCGTCACAGACGCCACAGCAGTGAAGTCCCTCGCGCATCGCATCGAGCATGACTTCAGCCGTCTCGACATTCTGATCAACAACGCCGGGCTCAGCCGACCCTGGGAGCCTGTCGGCGAGACAGATCCCGGGGACTACTGGCAGGTGCTGGAAGTCAATCTCCATGGGCCGCTTTTGGTCACTCATGCTTTCCTGCCGCTGCTGGTAAAGACGGCAGAGAAGCACGGTGCTCATGTCAATATCATTAATGTTACATCAGTTGGCGCCGTTACGGTTTTCCCAGGAGCTAGCTCGTACGGAATCGCTAAGATGGCGTTGCAGAAGCTGAGCGAGTTTGTCGGATTGGAATATGGGGGCAAGGGAATTAATGTCGTGGGTCTTCATCCTGGCGGTGTGCTTACAAAATTGGCACAGGAGATTAAGGAGATCCGAAATTGTAAGTTGGATGTGCTGTTGGCGTAAAGGCGTTATGCTGACCGTTGAAGTCTTGAGCGACACACCGGAGCTTGCTGGCGGGTTTGTTGTATGGCTGAGTAGCCAAGACCGAGCGTGGTTAAACGGAAGGTATGTTGACAACTGCAATGTGAAAAAACGACGCAAGCTGACCAGCAAAGGTATGTGGCTGCGACGTGGGACGTTGGTACTCTGGAGAAGATGAAAGATGAGATTGTGAAGGGGGATAAGCTGAAGCTGAAGCTTGTTGTCTGAAGCACGTCTTGAGGTTACCAGCGGATGGAACCTCAAAAGTAGTGATTGCACTGTTGTTAGGATCACTCTAGCAAGATACATAAGCACAAGTGTAATGTGTTGGACACATTCGTCTATCTTAACAACTTCAGAGAAAGAACGAGGTCTTTAAGAGTTACCAAGACACCAGAATATCAAACCGACCCTGCGTACAGGATTCGCTACGCCAAAACGCCATCCAAAACGCGTTGGAAACAGCCAACTACTGTCGATACATACTCTCAATTCAAAAATTTGTACTCGCAATCCTCTCACTACATGCGCTCAAGGCGTGTACGCCTTTGGCACATAGTTCAACTCACTAACACTTCCCTCCTCGCCCCCATTCTTCCTCGCCTGCCGTGCCGTATACTTATCCGCGCACCAGCAAACAAAGCTCAGCACCATACTCGCGCCAAGCAGCAAGAACGTGATCAGAGTGCCGTACAGTGCGAATCTGCTCTCGCGGCAGATGGAACCGAAGTTGCTGTTGCCCATATTGGAGGGTAGAGATAGGTCCTGCTTCAAGGGAGATGAGTGTTGGTACTTGCATGCCCAAGTCTGGATCGTATCGATGTCGGGCGTTTGGCGGTTGAGGATATGCGCCCAGATTGTTGTTATTAGGGTGAGAAGGAGGGAAGGGAGGATCGTTGCAAGACCGAGGGCAGCAGGGAGGGTATGTTTTTGCTTGAGCTGGAGCTGGGTATTGTTAGTTTGTGTTTATGCAGCTTGGGGATCGGGTGGTTTGACATACGCTGGGTAGGAAGGAGGCGATCAAGAATGCACTCGAGAGCACAAGTGCAATTACAGACGAGGCAATAAGTGCCTTTGTGCCGTGTGTGTCGAAGTGCTGTGGCCACATGGGAAGCCACCATGGGTTGGACGTTTGCTGCTTGTTGAAAACATCGAGAGTATGTGCGCTGGTGCCAAGGATAGCGATGCTGAAAACTACGACGAGACCCGTAAGAATGGCCTGCGCAAGATGAAGGGGTGCCGGGTTGATCTTCATGTTGGTAGCTCTACGGCTGTGTTCTCTGCCGTATTGCGCGTGGTGAAGGCGGAGGCGCTGATTTGTATGGCAATGCCGAATTCTGAAGCTCTCGGAATCGCTCGTGTAGGAGTACCTGACCTTCAAAACAAAATAACGACGTAGATTAGAATTTGCCTATGTGTGCCTGAATGCTGGTGATTTGAGGGGGGTTGACCATGCTTTAAAACCAAGTGGTCGCATTCGTTGTTTCAAGCCCATGAGTACCCCATGCGGTCATGTCAAGTCCCAAAATAGCCATTTTGTGGTGCACAACTGAAAGTCATCTGCGTTACCGCTCGTCTAGGGTCGAGGCTCTGCGGTTGGCGAACCTGCTGGTAGTCGTCAGCGCGTACACGCATATCGGCAGCAAGCTGCAGAGCTTAGGTGTGAAAGCTGCAGCCGATGTTGCCGAATGGGGTTATTTAGCAGCAATAAATCTTACTGACTTGAACATCGGCTTGTGATTCGTCTGCACTGTAGGTTGTGGGCGTGCACTCAAGCATTATGGCTGTCGTGTTGCTCGGTTCGTAGCACAGGCTAAGGTATATCTGGCGACAGGTACAGAGATAACTTCACTGGCTAGCCAATGATTGCAGCTAGACGACTGCCTACGGGCAATTTCGAGCTCCTGAGACGGAACTCTGCATGGACGGCGCTTCGAGGGATTATGAACAGGGGTGCGAAGCTCAGCGCTTAGGGATTGTGGGCCTTCGTAGCTGCGCGTATGATTGGTCAAATATGTAATGTGAAGCCCGTACCAATTTTCAATAGAAGAACTCAAATGGGAAGCAGAGAGTTAACTACATGCTTGAAAGATTATTAGTTGGCTGGTTCGGTGCTTGACCAACCCTCAATTTAGATGTGCAAGATCTCGTTCTTGAAAAAGATGCATATTTCATATGCTGAAATTGTGTATGAAGTGAGTCTATCCGTATCAGTAAACGCCGTCAAAATGCTGTGAAGCTTGCGCTACAATACTGAAGCGGGCAGTCGACCATAGCTCAGCCCGGTGTCCGTGTTGCCGCCCTTGGACGGCCAAGTGCTACAATTATTTGATGCTTCTACAATTGACCAGTGATGCCGCCGCCACTCCCGCCGAACCATCTTCGCTTCCCAAAGATTGGCGGCGCAGGCGCTTTGCCCTTCTTCGCTGCCTGCAAAGGATGTTCCTTTTCCCACTTCTCATCGGCTCTGAATGCCGACATGGCGTTGTCAAGGTTGTAGTTCGCTTGCTCAAGATACAGAACCGCGACGTCGTACCTGCGATCATGTTAACATGCTGTTTGACCATACAGTCATTATACAGGAGATGAACCTACTCAGCAACTTTGCAGCCTACCATGAACTTCCTCAGCTTTGTCTTCTTGATCTCTTCTTCTTCACCCTCCAATGGTCGAGGACTGAGACTGACCCCGCTCTTGTAGTACTCTCCTGGAATAAGGATCGTCCTGCGTGCCGCCAACAGGTGGTCTGCAAACATCTTGTTCGTCCGGCGTAAAGCCTCCGATGGCACGCCATAGGCGAGAGACAACGATGCTATCGAGTCGTTGTTTTGGTCGACGAAGTGCAAGACATCAGGCGCATTGTCCGTATCTGCAGGTTTCTCCGGTGACGGCCGTAGGGAGTTGTGTGCTGAATACGGCGGCAGCTCATCCTCAACTTTCTCGTCTGTGTGCGGCGAATAGGTAGGAGGGTCGCGTAACCCTTGCGCTGGCAACGGAGAAGGACCAGTTGATATCTGGCAGAATGGACAGTAGTTTGCAAAGCGAGGGTTGTCAGTCAAGCAGCGAGCGCATATGGCACGCCCGCAACAGTCGAGACGACGCTCGTATTGTGATGGTTTCTCTGTCTTCTCATCGTAGGTCGGCGGAATAGATGACAGCAATGTTGCACAGGTGCAGCAAGCTTCAGAAGAACTGTACTCCCTCATGATGGAACAAAGACTTGACGCTAGGCAATGAAATGCTTGTGAAGATGCTGGGAGGCGAACGCGGGCGCATACGATAGCACGTCATGACTAAGATCGCGAGAGCACGTGAGGTTGTCCCCAAAGGTGGCGAATGATGAAACGGATGTCGCTAGATTACCGCATGCATAGCGCAAGAACATGCATGCTCATGCCATCCATTTGACCTACCTAGATATCGTGAGGGTGTTGTTCGAGGCTCAGCGACAGAACGTGGTTTGGCCTTAGGCTCCACCGCGGAAGACCCTCGTGCACAGTCCAAGCCAAGAAACCCACTTTGCTAACCGAGCACGAAATTGAACCAAGTCGAACTTTTCCAACGCTGGCCACGCACGTCTCTCGCTATCCCAACCGCATCCTTACGAGGTATGTTATCAAGTTCCAACGAGTGCCCTTCAGAGAGCCAGGGGAAGCAATCGCGCCCGTCCGAGAGGATAGGCCTGACACTGCTCCCCTCTGCGACAAGAGCTGAAGAACCCTCCAAAGCTGCTGGCTGAGGGCACTCTCCATGCTCTGGCATCTGGAGGCTAACCGCAATTTCTATACAGATACCTCAGTCGCCCCTCGCCATTGAGAATCTTCGATAAACCGTCAGAATGGTTAAGACTTCCGTCCTCAACGATGCGCTCAACGCCATCAACAACGCCGAGAAGGCCGGCAAGCGCCAGGTCATGATCCGCCCTTCCTCCAAGGTCATCGTCAAGTTCTTGACCGTCATGCAGCGTCACGGTACGTCGAAATCCTTCCGTTGCGCATACATCTTGTTCTTCCCCCCCTCTCCGGGCTGATAACTTCCCAATGATCCTGTCTTCTCTACGGTCTTTGGGCTTTAAGTGTCCGGTAAATCAACTGCGGAGAACTTACACATCCTCGGAACCCTTCCATGATGTCCGATGTTTAATTTTGCGCAACACACCCTCTTTCCCACGTAACTAACGTTCGTGCCAGGCTACATTGGCGAGTTCGAGGAGGTCGACGACCACCGCAACGGCAAGATTGTTATCCAGCTTAACGGCCGCATCAACAAGACCGGTGTCATCTCTCCCCGCTACAACGTTCAGCTCCGCGATATGGAGAAGTGGGTCGTCAAGCTCCTTCCCTCGCGTCAGTTCGGTTACATTGTCCTCACCACCTCCGCCGGTATCATGGACCACGAGGAGGCCCGCCGTAAGCACGTTGCTGGCAAGATCCTCGGGTTCTTCTACTAGACTAGTTTTGGAGAGCGCGATGTGGAGGGATGCATATACCCGGGCTTAGCTAGGCATGAATCTGTTTGGCTAGGTATCCATGACGGCCAGACTAGACGAAGGAATGACCAAAAAGTTCATGACTGTCGAATGTCATTTCAAGACTATGCTGATACCGTGCTGCAATCTGTGTTGATGCTGTTTCTCGAAGGACTTGAATATGCTATGTATCACGTGCTACACAAGCCTTTTGGTGCGGTATGTTTTACTTCAACAAAGTGATTGTCTGACGTATGTGCCCATAAGGCATTGTGTTACTCGGACTCCGTGACCAGCCAGCATTGTACAGTGCATCCTTCACTGCCATTCTTTTGTGGTCGGCATCCGAGCCAAGCTACTTAACTGCTTCTGACGCGACATCGATGACGGCACGTGCTCAGCCTCAACGCGAATTTCTGTCGGCTGTTGCAAGAAACACGGCCACAGCAATGTCAGTCGCCAGGTTTTAGATTCCCAACAAACCGTCAGCTGTGGAAGCGAGTGCAAGGCTGTGTTACAAACTGGGCACAACGGCGCATGTCCGGTATGCCCAACCCATTGCTGCAGCGGGAGCAGCAAAGTTTGTGATTCGCCCGAGACCCGGGGGGATTCCTAAGCTACATACGTCAGGGGTTGGTTGGAAGCCCCGCCGCTACTGAACGAGTGCGATGTGGTAATGTGAAGCAGCCAAAAGTACAGCACCTCCCCCGACTGGAGAAGGGCGACGCTCTTGAGCTTCTCATCGTGCGTGCTGGCCCTCTCCACACCATCTGCCCCTCCAACCTCCACATTTATCCAGACCGAGCTTCTTGGCCGGCAACGGGCGCCCGCCGTGCCCAATCACAGCTGCCATGGAAGGGTGAGTGCTCCCATTCGGCGTGTTGTGCGACGGCGGCACATGTCAGCCTCGGGCTGGAACTGACGTACATTTTACAGGCACAAGCGCTCCAAGTCGCAGAGCGTGAAAAACATGCTGAGCAGAGTGACTTCGAAGACGGAAGGCTCGTCTACGCCTGCTGAAGGCAGCACCACAAACACAGCCAACAACTCGCCGCCCAACTCGTCGCAAGCTTCGCTCAGCTCGCCAGTATCGAGCGGCCACCAGCGCAGTCTCTCCAAGAAACTGCGCTCGAACGCGTCACCCACTATGGCGACCACAGGCGGTCCCAGCGAGAGCAGTAGCAGCCAGCAGCCCGCGTCCCCATCCTCGCCTACAGTCAAGGGCGGCTCGATTGAGCAGTCGGTGAAGTTGTTCCGTGTGTTTGAATCGCTGCGCAATGGCGACACTACAGCAATCTCGAGGGCCATCCGCGAGCAGTCATCCCCGCCATGTGACAGTGAGGGCGGCCGCACATCGCTCTCGCTACCCAATGCACGCACTGAAGGCACGTCAATTCTGCACCTTGCCATACAGTGCGCCGAGCTGCCAGTTATCGAGTTCGTACTGTCCAATGCGACCGATGCCCCAAACTCGCCCGTCGACGTCAACGGCCGCGACCGCGACGGAAATACGCCCCTCCACATCGCAGCTACTCTAGGCCGGGCCCCCGTAGTACGACTCCTGCTCGACCAGCAGGGTGTGAACGACTCCATCACCAACTACAACGGCCAGACGCCTCTCGATCTCGCTCGCACACCAGACATCTTCCAGCAACTACAGCTGGCCCGCTCGATCTTCATCGACACCAATGTCAAGAAGATACAGCAGTTGGTCACCGCCGGTAACCTCGACACGCTTGAGTCAGTTTTGCAAGATGCACGTATACAATGTACACTCGACGTCAACGGTGGAGAGTTTGCAACGGACCCAACCGTCATCGAAGCTGGTGGCACGCTCCTGCACCAGGCAGCTAAGAACAAAGATGTGAAGCTGGCTCAGCTGCTGTTGCTTAACGGTGCCGATCCTTTCCGTCGTGACCGCAAAGGCAAGCTCCCCCAGGACTACACCAAGGACGACCGAACGCGTGCGATCTTAAAGCGTTCGCCTGCTGCGGCGGCCGCTCAACGAGGCATCCAGGAAAAGACGATCCTTGGTGGTCAGGCACAGCCTGGAGCTCCTTCTGATGGCGGTATGGGTTCCAAAGAGTCGCGCGAAATGAAGGGCTATCTTAAGAAGTGGACCAACTACACGAGCGGCTACAAGCTGCGATGGTTCGTACTAGAAGATGGTGTTCTCAGTTACTACAAGCATCAAGGTAGACTTCTCACACCAAATGTCCCGTTCATAAGCTAACGCCGACAGATGACACTGGTTCTGCATGCCGTGGTGCTATCAATATGCGCATTGGCAAGCTCCACATGGACCCGCAAGATAAGCAACGCTTCGAGATCCATGGCAAATCCTCTGTCAAGTATCACCTGAAAGCCAACCATCAAGTTGAGGCAAAGCGCTGGTACTGGGCTCTGAATAACGCTATCCAATGGGCGAAGGATGAGGCTAGGGAAGAAGAGAAGCGAGCGACACAGGACCAAGAGGCGCTAAAACAGGCCAAGGTCGAGCTGCTATCAAAAGAGGGTGACTCCTCGAGCCTCAGCAGCTCACGCATGACAGGTTCCCGGAATCTGGCTCCCCCCTCATCAAACAATCTCGGCGTGCCCCTCACTGCCCTTGACACGTCTTCGCGATCTGCAGTCTCGTACACAGAAGACCCTGGAAGCGCATATGAGCCTAGCTTGGGCGCGCCCGAGTTAAGCAGATACACCAGCCACATGGGCGCACCCACAGTTGACGACGATGACGACGACGACTTCCATGACGATGACAGTAGCCACGAGGTGAAGCCGCATAACAAAGATGCCTTTAACATCACCGCTCAGTCTGCGAAATTGCAACTTGATCTGCTGACATCAGTCTCGTCTGCTTTACAAGCTGAGCAAGCGAAGAATCCTTCCATGCAGATCGCTGACCCTGCAATGACAGAAGCTCTGGCCTCGTATGAGTCTGCTATTGGAAACATCAAGGGTTTGATTGGAGATCTTCTCCGCATATCTAGGGACCGTGACGCTTACTGGCAGTATCGTCTTGACCGTGAGGCCAATGTGCGCCGCATGTGGGAGGATAGCATGGCAAAAGTCGCACGAGAGCAAGAAGAACTGGAGCAGAAGATTGGCGAGTCAGAAGAGAAGCGACGCAAAACGAAGAAGGCACTACGGGAAGCACTTGAAGACTATGAGGGCCCGGGAACTGCGGCCAGGGAGGATGATGAGTTCGTTGAGGCTCCTGAGAACGAAGCTCAACAAGAGGATTTGGCTCGATCAAAGCCAAGTGTAGCAGGCCAGATCAAGAGAAAAGCTACACTGGCCGACCTCGCGGCGGATCTCACGGACGATGATTCGGAGGATGATGAGGAATTCTTCGATGCTGTCGGTGCCGGTGAGGTTGAAGTTGTGGAGATGCCTGGAGTGCATCAGACTCAGACTGAAGAAAGGGCACCCTCTGAAGCTCCCACCGATGGAACCAGTGGTGATGTTTTCGAACAAAAGCGCGCAGAGATTGCCACAGGATTCAAGGGCTATGAAGACGGGCCACGCCAGAAGCTTGCCATGGATGCTGACGATAGGCCGAAGATCTCTCTCTGGGTGAGTCACCCGAATTTAAGGCTTGAAGTCAATAGCTAACAACTTATAGAGTATCCTGAAGTCTATGATTGGCAAGGACATGACGAAGATGACTTTGCCTGTCTCTTTCAACGAGCCCACCTCTCTGCTGCAACGTTGTGCGGAAGACATGGAGTATACCGACCTACTTGATGTCGCCGCCGAGCGCACAGATTCCAGTGAGCGAATGCTCTATGTTGCCGCTTTCGCTGCCTCCGAATATGCTTCGACTATCGGGCGTGTCGCAAAACCCTTCAACCCTCTTCTAGGTGAATCTTTTGAATATGCCAGGCCTGACAAAGGCTTCCGCTTCTTCATTGAACAAGTCAGCCATCATCCACCTGTTGGAGCTGCGTACGCCGAAGCAGTCAAATGGGACTATTATGGCGAATCTGCTGTCAAGTCCAAGTTCTATGGCAAATCGTTCGACATCAACCCGCTCGGTACCTGGTTCCTGCGCTTGCGTCCCACAGCCACCGGTGGTAAGGAAGAGCTGTACACCTGGAAAAAGGTCACATCATCTGTCATCGGCATCATCACAGGCAACCCTGTGGTCGACAATTACGGCCCTATGGAAGTGAAGAACTGGACCACCGGCGAAGTATGCATTCTAGACTTTAAAGCGCGTGGTTGGAAAGCCTCTTCCGCTTATCAGGTGGTCGGCAAAGTCCTTGGCGCTGATGGTCGTGTTCGCTGGTCCATCGGCGGCCGCTGGAACGACAAGATCTACGCACGCTTCACACCAGGTTTCGAAGACGCCGATATCGACAAGGGCGGCAAAGCCAGCAAGCACGACGACAACAAAGCCTTCCTCGTCTGGCAGGCCCACGAACGCCCTACTGGCATCCCCTTCAATCTCACACCCTTCGTCGTCACCCTCAACGACCCCAACGAGAAACTCCTTCCCGTCCTTGCGCCCACAGACACGCGTCTCCGCCCCGACCAGCGCGCAATGGAGGACGGTGCGTACGACTTTGCTGCCACGGAGAAGAATCGCGTGGAAGAGAAGCAACGCGCGACGCGCAGGAAGAGAGAGGAGCATGGTGAGGAGTTTGTTCCCAAGTGGTTCACCAAGACGAAGGATGCAACCACCGGCGAAGAGTACTGGCAATTCAACCACGAGTACTGGAAGATCAGAGATCAGGTTGCTAAGGGTGAGACGACGTGGGATCAGCATGGCTTGGAGGACATTTTCTAATCTGCTGATATTCGGGTGAGTGGGAGAAGTGCGCAAGAGCGATTGGCCAGAAGTACATATACATTTTTTTCCCTAGGACCTGTACGGAGCCGTTACGCTCCTCGCTTTTCGCTTCGTTGAGTGATCCAAATCATTTTCTGCATTTCCTCTGCGCCGCCCATCTCCACTGTGCGATGAGCAAACCACACCACCGAGACTGTTCAAAACTTTCATGTCCTGGCCGCAAGACCTCGACTTGCAGCAGCTCGATGCTAGTTTCTACAGCACAGCGCCATCTTTCGAATGTCCCTTCTGCCAACCCACCTACAGTCCACACTCTTCCCGCCTTACCACTTCCTCTCACCCTCCACCGATGCCAGCGATCCACGAACCCTCACTTACTAGATACCCATGCATCGTGAATGTCGCACCAACAGCCAAGCCAAAAGTGCATCTGACACCGAAGCAGCAACAGTGCCCGCAACGGGTTATAGATAGTGGCGGCGTGGCGGATTCGATGTACAACCTGCATTAACGTTGGATCTCGACGGAGAACACCATTTTCTGACCTTACTTGGTGCGCGGACACAATAGATCTTTTGTGCGGTGACCAGACGGGCGAGTAGGGGTGAGTGCTTCGTGCTCCGGCATCTGTTACTTGCTTTGTCGGGTTGCGTAAAGGGCCTGCTGTTGTACTAGAGATTGTGTGGGATTCCATTAGGCATCAAGCAGTAAGGATATTATTCGCTTGTGCATAGGTGACTTGCGGACCATGTTCTCGAATCTCGTCGTGTTGGTAGTACGCACGGTTATATAATGGGGTACATAGATCAATCAGAGTGAAGATTTCGTGAGAACATTATTTTGTATTAAAGCTTGTATACATATAGCCAGTCGGAGACTTAACCGAGTTCATTAATGCCATCAATGGCTTTGGCGTCAGACGCCCACTCTAATTATCAGTCGATACCGTTATGCTTACTTCAACTGACCACGAACAGCACCAGGAACGAAGTTCGCCGTGTGAGTATCAGTGAAGAAGTTGGAGGGGTTCGCAACGATTTGGCGAACGTGGAAGCCATCACCGGTATCGACACCGTTGGCAGTGATGTTAGTCTTGAACGGTCCGGTCAGGCAGCCGGTGGAGATACGGCGCTCATCCGGCCCTTGCGGGTTGGGGAACGCAATGCGAGGAGGACCGGCACGGCCCTTAGGTGCCTCGTGGATGTGCGTTGCGGTAAAGGCCATGGACTGGTAGGCTCCAGTCACACCGGAAAGGGTGATGTTCTGGAATGCTGTTAGTCACTGTATTCTACGATGATATATGATAATGTAAGACACGTACATAGCAGATGGTGTTGTCGGCAATGTTGATGCCATATTTGAATAGGCCCTTTGCGCCGGGTTGGCCGGGTGCCGGCGTTTGATCGGTTGCAATGACCTGGCTGGGCTCGGCCTTGACAACGTATTCGGCGTCGAAGTAGAAGAGCTTCTCGTTCTTCTTCCAGCTGTCATCCTTTTGCTTCCACTTGTCGTCGAGGTCCTTCTTGCAGTCTTTAATGTAGTTCTTCTTGTCACCCCACTTGTTGTTGGGCTCGGCAGTGGGAGCAGCAACAGCAAGTGTTGCGGTCAGAAGAGTGAGAAGTGCAGGTGCGGAGAAATGCATCTTGTTGTTTAGATGTATATGTGTGTGTGGGATGGGATAATGTCTGTTGAAGAGGTATTTACGCCCTGCTTTATATAATTGCGGCTCCCCTCTATTTGCTGTTTGCGTAAGATACTGACTTGCTCAGCAGCACTATACCATTACGTCGGTGTATTGTACGGTGTCTTGGACGTAAATCGAAAGGGCTTGGCTATGAAGCCGTCTTGATCTCATTGAAGCACTAACACGAGTACCAAGTTGCCTACGGTGATTTGTGTTCAGACCTGCGGTGGTGAGATGTAGAGATCACTCCGGCACGGCGTTTTTCACGTTGCATGACCCAATGGGCGTTGAGTAGGTCTTGGACATTGTCCTAATGTCGAGCTGCCTAGGCAAACGATCTTCAACCTGCATGCGTAGCCAACGGGAAGGAATCCAGGGACCGATAACTTAAGCCCCCGCAAATGACATCGATTGATAGTCGACCAAAAACAAGATAGCCTAGCCTTGGGTGCAGGTGAGCCATACCTTTCAGGCAAGGTTATGAATGAACTTGTGGCCCTCAGGGCCGTGATCGCCTTCCAAGATATCGCCTAGATGTCTTAGTTCGGATGAGCGACTCTCCGTAGCGTTTGCTCTCCAGAAGCGTGAAGCCCCGTCCAAATCAAGCCTTTAACAGGACAAGCGTGAAAGCTACACTACCTGATCTGGTCTTGACGTGACCGTCAAAGTGGCTGTGTGGGCGGAACTGGGGTGGACAGCCAGTAGGCCTGCTCAAATCCTCTTGGCAGGCCAGTGTGACGGCTCGTGGACCTGGGCTCATGTCATCTGGAGAGCGAAAGCCACAAGAGGCGCGGGGAAGACTTGGCTGGGCCTAGATCCTTACCCACATTATGGCTGAAAGAAGAGTCGCTGCGGACAAAGTAGGTTTTTAGTGGGGCGAGAAAGCCAAGGCTAGACGACAGGAAGGACCGGTCCATCTTGTCGTTAACCATTATTCAGGAGTATGACATCACCGTAGCCTTGCGAGCCAAGAGTCCGTCGACGGGCCTTATTCCGCAACCAACCCGACAGCCGGCTGCTGAATGGTGAAAGTTTGGTGGTAACCAAACTGCAACAAAATGCAAGCTGACAATTTCTCGGAAATGTACGCTCAGAGCCCTTGCATCGTTAAACGTGATCCCCCCATTGCAATCGCGCCTCAGCCATGCATCGGGCTCGGCATCCAGAATGGTCACCGAAGAGTTCATCGACTTGGTCCAGGTTGAGGTTAAGAACGTGACGAGTCCCGCAAAGCTCTTGATCGCAATTCTAAGACTGCGAGGTGCATCGAGATGCGAGCTCTCAGCACGCACACCTTATTTGCACTGCGCACTGCCCCTCACGTGTGTTCCGAGTAACTTCCATATACTCGCTCCCTCGGCGACGAATAGACGCAACCACGACACGATCACGACACATTCACGTGTCTCGGTGTACTTCGTGGAAAAACATTTTCTTGTGTCTAAGGGTTCTGTCCGAGAAGTGCGCATCTCGGTCTTCCGCACGAGTAGGCGCACACATTTTTAAGCCCATGTGCTGCACAGATTGACGGTTTGCCGCCTGGAGACTTGAAGCCAGCAAGTACGACTATTCCTGATTACAGTCAAGACAGTACCAATCTGGACTCGTCGTCTTGTTCGATCGGATGGGTGATGGCCCTGAAATTCTTTGGGCGGCATACTCTTATGCCACTTGGGATCTGTTTCGTTTGAATCAAGGGCGATATCTTTGTCAAGCCGCACGAAGACCGAAAACCGACACAATCGAAGCGTCCACCTGCAGAACTCATAGATAGGTTACAGGTGAGCTTCAAGAGTCCAAGGTCTACAAAGAAGCTTTTACTCTGCAATGATTGACCTAATGATGCGGCTTTGGTTCAACAATCGAAAGCGAGCCAACGTATATGCCGCCGATAGTCCCGGAGCAGTCCCGAGCCATACCTCTGGTTTGCGAGGCCAATGGTGGGATGGAAGACCATAATAATTGAGGACAGCCCATTGCAGAAAGAGAGTCCATCATGCAGCGCTCAAAGCAAGTCGCTCCTTGCTCGGCTTATCCTGGTCGGGCCAAAAGTTGCCACAGGACCGTTGCCTGAGTGTGTGGCCCCAATGTGGTTCATCAACAATGCTTAGCAAAGAAGAGAATGAGAATCTTAACAGGTAGTTGTTACTGTTGCCCTCTTCGATGATCTTGATCTCCTTTCCTATCTCGCCCAGGACTTTTGGCGTGCCTTCACGGAATGATCCTAAATTCAACAGATTACAACCTTCGGGGTCGCGCTTCGTATACAGATGACCTTCTGAATCTTTGCAGGCCATCAAGAGACAGAAAATCAGACCACCGTTGGAGAGGCCAGCCGGCTGCAGCGGACTGTCACAAAGAGGACATCTGGCAGTGGGGCCAATGTCATCAGAAGAGACTCCGAGTATCGGGAGGTCGACGAAGAGAGTAGACGTTTCCAGCCGAGTTTTCGGATCTGTGAAAGATTCTCGTCCCAAGCTTCGCACAAGGACAGCCACCGCACAAAGACATACAGAGTCCTTGCAGACTTCCAAGACTTGCCTCACCATGTCGATAATCGGTGATTGATAGTTGACCTTGATTGTCTCAGCTTCGCGAGAGAGTGATAGGACTGAGTAGACCATGTCACGTCTAACTGTGCAGCACTTGTCCCCGAAATGATGCATCAGATTGACGAGTCCCCAGTTATTCATCCAGCTGTCGCTGATGAGAATCCTGCCTGTTGCGAGGTGTTTCCTGTTGAAATAGTCCTTCTGAACAAGCATGAGTCTTGCGAATTGCTCGAAGTGACTCTCTGGATTAATATGGGCGCAGGATCGAGTTGCCTTTACAAGCGAGGGGTAATCCAGGACCGCATTGCCGGCGATGACATATATGGCCTTTGCTAACATGATCTCCTGAGTAACCCAGGCGCGCCTCCAATATTCGTGTGCGGCAAGCGCTGTGTAGAACGTAGAATTCTGTGTATCTTGTAGATGTTGAGTTGAAATTAAAGCTGTGGAAGGCGGAGGTGCCAGTGACACGTATGCTTGTACAGCAGGCTTGTAGTGTTTCCGTTGATAAAAGCTTTGGCAGATCTCCCATTGAGTCTGCTCCTCGCCCAATCCAAGGATATGCATCGGTAATTCTAGCGTAGCCTCATCACCCAACCATGTGACCAGCATCTTCGCCTTTGCAAATATAGTACCCATGCGTTGCACCTGGTGGTCACGCTCTTCTGTGTTAGCTTGATCGATACATAGAGCGTCTACCCAGAAGAGCCCAAACGCAAGCTGTGTCCTGGCAACTTGCAGAAAACACTCTAGGTTTTTGCGCACAGTCAGTATCTTCCCATTGACTAGTATGTTACTCTGATCTTGCGGGCTGCCCCAGGTATAAGACAAACAAATGTATGGCATTGGCTCGGTACTCAGGAGAGAATCTCCAGCCTGTAAAGCTTCGGCGACATCGACAGCGCCCTCCACCGCTTCTGGGACCAGCTTCGCATGATGTATACTGCACTGGACAAGTCCACCCGCGCTGAGATCGGATAGTACTTTTACAAGCCGAATTGTATCTTCCCCTCGATCCAGCGGCGTGTGGCGAAAATGGAGATAATTTTCATTGATCATGTCGAAGTCATAGAATTTGCGAGGCAAAGCACATCGAATCCGGAGTAGCGGAGGATGCCCAACGATTGGAGCAGTGTTCTCTTCTCTCTGCACAGATGCGTGGTGGAGAGTGGGGTAATTTTCTCAGTCTGTGCACCCGACAACCAACAAGATCGAGAATACGGAGAGTTGCCCCCAGTAGCTGCAAGTCGCAGTCCTGAACTGCGGAGTCGGGCTGAGATGCGATTTTTTAGCATATACACCTATAATTAACTTCAGGTTAAAACGGGCTTCACATATGGAATAGTCGTCAGTAGCCAAAGGTGTTGATATACGCGATTCATTTAGACGTCAAGTCTTATTTGTATGTGAAGCTGAGCTTCACCTCAGCTTACGAATTTCCTATAGACTTGAAACACAAAAGGGCATGTGTGACCTGTCCTCTACAGAACCTCCAAATCAGCATGGCTAACAAACCAAGTCCCGTTGTTTGTGTCGAGCGTGATATTGTTCTGCACCACCTTGCCGTTCTTCAAACTTCCGCTTTCCACAACACCTCCGCCTACAGGACGTTGCAGCTTATTCGCACCAGCAAGAACTGTGAAGTTTGCTATAGGAATTTCCCATCCATTTCGCGAGACAACAGTCGGCAAGCCAAAAAAGCTGGCATCAACTTTGGCGTGGGTGAAATGCAGCTCGAAGTAACCGCGGTAGTACAGGTCTTGCCATTGAAGTTCGTCATTCGCATTTTGTAGCCACGTGGAGTAGTTGTTCGCGGCGGCGAGTGTGATATTCGCGCCGTAAGGGCAAGGCGAGGTGACAGCACTTCCGGCAAACTCAACACCGATAGCACCTTCTCCAGTACTCTTGTCATATTCCTTTTCGCCCAGCCAGACAAGATCGCTGACCCATGAAGCGTGGCTGTCACCAGCAAGGAAGATGTTGTTGTCGATGTTGTTGCTGTACAAATGGTTCAGAGTACGGTTCTTGTTCGCTTGGTAGCCACCCCAGGCATCGTAGTTCTCTGGATTGGCGTCGCCGTTGGCTGCTGACTGATTCACACGTGAGAACACGATCTGCGATCCTATAACTCTCCATGTTGCTCCACGTTCGGCCGACTCTGAAAGGCTTCTGTAGAACCAGTTCTCTTGGCGGGATCCCATCAGGGATCGGCCAGCGTCATTGGATATTTGATGAATGTAGTCAGTATTCCAGTACAGATCCGTGATGCTGCGATCATAGTTGCGCGTGTCCAACATAGTCAGATCGACTAGCTTACCTATGGAGAACGAACGCCAGATTCTCAAGCTGTCATCCATGTCGACCACTCTAATTGGCATCCACTCGAAGTAAGCACGGACGGCATTCATCTTGCGTTGGTCTACAGCAACGCCTACACCATCTTTGATGAAGGACTCCTCGGTATTGTTCAGCTCAGCCTAGACAGAATTAGTGACCTTGTGTAGTCGGTATGAGTATACGTGAATCTCACCATGCCGTCTCGGTATGTGTTGTCTGCCACCTCGTGATCATCCCATACCGGTATCCAGGGGAACTGCTGGTGGCTCTCAAGCAGATCCAAATCGGTGCGGTAAGTAGCCAGACGCTTGCGGTAATCGTACAAAGTGAAGATTTCGCGGTCGGGCAGCGGGATGCGCCCAAGGCTGTTCCCCCAGCCATAGTATCCGTTCTTGTACTCGTATATGTAGTCGCCAAGGTGCACCACATAGTCGACTGAGTCCTGTGGGTGTTTGCATTAGCAAGTCCTCAGCATAATATCGGCAAACAAGACAAACCTTTCGGGCAACGTTGCCGTATGCATTGAAGAAGCCGAATGGGTAGTTTGCGCAGCTGTAGACTGCAATGCTGACATCTGTGATGTCGTCATCGGCGTTTGGGGTCGTCTTTGTTCGCCCAAGAGGACTTTTGTTGTCGGAGTCGCAAACATTGAATTGATAGTAGTACGTGGTGTACGGCTTCAGATTCTTCGCTTCGATCTGCGGTATTGTTAGGAGCCTATCAAATCTACAGAAAATTGCAAAGTACCTTCACCGTAAAGTCTACGTCAGAACTGGTGTAAACCACTCCAGAATCGACCGTGCTGGTGAGATTCTTGTCTGCGGCAACCTTGTATTCCACGCAGATAGGTGATTTTGATAAAAGTACATATTTTTCATTATCGTGATCATACAATGGAGCGTATCCAGTGACCGTCACATTTGATTTCGAGTTGTCGCTTTGCGGCGCAACTCGAGTCCAGAGGATGACACTGTTGGGGTACGGATCGCCAGAAGCGACGCCGTGGGTGAAGTTCAGTGCTGCGGCATCGTAGGTGGATTGAGGGTCGTTTCTCTTGACAACCTTGTGGATCGAGATGCCCAGTCCAGGGTGATGCTCTGAAGGAGAACGATAATTCAAGTTCTTCGACCAGCTGGCGCTGACGACAGACGCCAGTGGCAGGAAGGATAGAAGCTGGAGCTTCATAGTAACGAGTAACTTTCAAGATTTCGAAGTATGATCAGACCAACCTGTTAAATAGGTACCGGCATGCTGGGCCCTTTTGTAACCCAACCAAAAGTCACAATTTCCAAGCTCCATGGCACTTCAAAGGGCGTCCCAGTCTTGTCTTCCGCATCAAATGCGTCATTTCTGCAGGAACGGGACCGTCAACTGACAAGATGCCAATCAGATTTTCGGGCTGAAGCATGCTGCGATACAATTGAGCCGTGCCGATAAAAGTCATGCCAGGGTGACAACTGTACGAACTGGAGACAACAACACTTATCAGCGGAGATACCTCAGTCCTGATTCGCTGTTTGAAAGGCCCGCGTTCGGCTATTGCTCAAACGCGCATGGTCGCTGCGGGGGTGTGTGCATGCAAGAAGAACGTGTGTGGCAGGCCTTGACCTGATTGGTGGCTGCGTATAAAGAGCGTTGACTGTGGTTCGCAAGAAAAGCTTGACGATGCTTTCGCGTGGAACAGGAAGGTCCGAAGGAGCGACAACTCGGGTCGCCGAAAGACTACCAGCTCAAGACAGTACTCGATTTTTCCCCCATCCATCCAGAGATACGCGCGAAGGGAAGCCTGGGAGGATTAACAATCTGCCAAGCTTACGTCATCCGCCACCCGAAAGGAACTCTACATGCATCGCAATCGCTTCCCTGCTTCTGCATGATATGAAATGTCATTGATTTCAGTTCATTTTAATGAGAACAACGGCGTGCAGTGCTTAGCTGTAAGGTTGTCCACTTCATCTGGCTGCCTCGACGCCTATTCCCAGCGTGTCTAGCCTTGCGACGGAACTGATGTAAGCTGCTGTCAGCGAATAAGTGATTGAACAGGAAGCCACAGCGGGTGTCACAACATCGTATTGCTCGATCACAGCTATGCATGATGCGCGAATTTCGAACTTTGCTCTACTGACGTTTTAAACAAGAGGTAACAAGGCGTCTGCCAGCTATCTACCTCCATCTAAACAAGTGCCAGTGTTTTCCACGAGTAGGAAACACGCGTCTCTCGACCACTTCCTCCACGAGTATCCGAAACGGGATGTCACGCCCCAAGATTGCCATAATAGGCGCCGGCCCAGGTGGATGTATGCTCGCGCGGCTCTTACACCAGTCCTCAATCACATGCACCATCTTCGAAGCCGAAGCCTCAATTAACTATCGCTCTCAAGGTGGAAGCCTTGACCTACGAAATGCCACCGGACTCGCAGCTGTCAAAGCTGCCGGACTCTGGGAGAATTTTATACAACATGCGCGTTATGATGGCGAGAGCCTCCTACTGACGGACAAGAAGTTGACAACATGGATGCGGAGGAGCCCGGGAACTAAGGACAAACACAGCAGCCTGCAAGAAGCGCCAGAGATCGATCGCGCGGTACTGAGAAAGATGTTGATAGAGAGCGTTCCGGCAGAGTGTGTCAATTGGGGCTGGAAGCTTGCATCCGTGCAAGAGACAACATCTTCTGGACTTGAGCTGACCTTCGCGAATGGCGAGACGCTCTCCGACTTTGATTTGATTGTTGGCGCAGATGGTGCCTGGAGCAAGACGAGGACAATTCTTTCCCAAGATAAACCACACTACTCAGGGCTCGGTGGTTGGGCTATACAGATTGCGGATGCGAAAGTGACCGCACCAGAAGTGCACGCGTTCGTCAATCGAGGCAGTGTGTTTGCCTACAGCGATGGGAAGAGCTTGACTGGCCAACAGCTTGGCGACGGAAGCATCAATGTGTCTCACTATGGGCCGTACGTTGAGGACTTTACCGCCCATTGCGGTTTCGATGCGGGAGACTTAGAAGCAGTCAAAAGATTCATGCTAAAGGAGCTGAGCGACTGGGCACCACAACTCAAACAGTTGGTCGAATCCACGAACGAAACCCCTGTCTGGCGCAATCTATACGAATTGCCTGTTGGCTGGACATGGCCACACAAGAGAGGTATCACACTTCTTGGCGATGCTGCCCATGTCATGACACCGTTCGCTGGTATTGGCGTGAACACCGCATTCTACGACGCAATGGAGCTCGCGAAGCAAATCGTTGCGTTTACGAGCTCTACGGAGCCTACAGTCCTGGACAGTTACGTTCTTAAGTACGAAAAAGCAATGTTCAAGCATGCACATCTAGCTCAAGCTCTTACGGAGGGGTCCAAGATCGATATGCTTTTCACGCCTGGTGCGCCACGTGCTACAGTCGAATCGTGGATTTTGAGGCATGCAAAAGCAGACATCCCGAAGTGGTCGCACCCACTTCTGACGGCTGTTGTATACGCTGGCTACTGGGTATACAAGTGGTTCGTGTGAGTTTGCAAATAGCACCATATCCTGATGCCCTTCAGAGGTTCTTGGAAACTTCGCTGTTAATGAATGGAGCGCGAGATCGGGATATGTATTGTTCATATACGACACGTAGTATGTATTCATCCATGCGCAATCCAACTACTTGTTCACTTAACACGCTCCCAAACTCCAACCTGCACCATGTCGCTGAACCATCGGCAATTCACAACCTCCCGACTCCACACCCATGCAACGCTCCAATGCAACAGCACCATCGCCTATCAAGGACCCTCGACCCCCTCCTTCCTCCCTCACGTCATCTTAGAAAACTGCTTAGCATCCTGCTGCTCTTTCAACCACTCCACGCGATTCTCCGTATATAACTCAGCGAGCGGAGACGCATCCTCCCTGGCCTGCTTATCATCGAGAGTACCCGCGCGCACCACCTTCGCATCGGGCGCTATATCCCCCTCGCGCCAGAGCGGGGATCCGCACTCTGGGCAAAAGACGAAGGTGACGACGCGGCCGGACTCGGCTTTTGTCGAGTAGGATTTTGTTTTTCCACTTGACTTGAAGAAGTCATTGTTGATCACGATGTTGGTGGTGTGGATTGAGCCTGAATTCTTCTGGCATTGGTTGCAGTGGCAGAGTGCCTGGGATGGGGGTTAGTGGGAGGCGCGGATGACCAGAAGGTGGGGAATATAGGCACTTTGTTTAGAGGACCGCCTTCGATTTCGTAGGTTACTTTGCCGCAAAGGCAGGATCCTGTATACTTAGACATGATTGGGGTCGATTGTGGATAGATTCAAATCTTAAATTTAGAACTTTGAGCAAGGCAGGAGGTCTTGGTTGCTGTTATTCGCCAGACGAGCGTACTTATACATCATACGACGGACAAAGTCATAGCCGAGGAGGGACACTATGATCATCTTGCGTTTGCCTGAATCCCAATTAGACGCAGTATTAATTACCGTTCTCGACCATGGATTTGTCAAGGCTTAGAGCCTATCAGAGCGCTTCCCAGACTATAGCTCTGATGTCAAGCCACAGTCCCGAATGTGAGGGGTAGTAACATCTAGCGTAGGTATTGCTTTCCGGGACTCGCTCATTGGTCATTACGATACAGTGACATGATTTTATAGGTCCAATCACTTCCAGGCAATCATCACGTACTCTTCAACATCCGCCCACAGTACCTCTGGCCTCTCAAGCGCTGCGAAATGTCCTCCCTTCTCGTGGCTTCTGAAGAACACCAGGTCGCACGTCTTAGCAGCCCAAGCTTGTGGAATGGGAGCGAGTTCATACGGGAAGTATGAGTATCCACTGGGCTTGTTAACCTGCTCCATCTTCTTTTCCTCTCGGTAAGTGTAGATGGTGGTCGGGAAGCAGTCGGTGAGCCAGTACAGTGTGATATCAGCGAGGATGGTATCGATGGAGGGAGTGGTGCTGGGGTCTGACCAAGCAAGAAATTTCTCCTATAGCAAGATCAGCAACACACATTAAATGCAAGGACTTTCACACTTACGCCAACCCAAGCCAGCTGTGCGACAGGTGAGGCTGCCATTGCGAAACCGATAGTAGCGGGCTTCGTCGCATGTTCATGGGCATATGCTCTACCCTTGGCGAAAAACTTCTCCTTGCGCTCAAGTCCCCTCTTCTCTTGTTCTGTAAACTTGTCGTCATCGCTGGCTTGGTCTTGGATGCCAGTGTTGAGCATGAAGTTGAGATGCATGCCCTTACACTCATCGTATCTTGCAGCAATCACCCGGCCAACAAGGCTTCCAATATCTCCACCCTGTACAAGATACCCACTTGATCCGAAGTCGAGTGATAGCATAAGCTTGTGGATGATGCGCGCAGCGTCGATAGTTGTCCAGTTCTTATCATGAGGCGGATCTGAGGACAGGGCATAACCCAGCAGCGAAGGTGCAATGATGTGATATGGTAGGTCATCCGGTGTATGTTTCTCCTTTAGGATTTGCATGAGTGGCACAAACTCGAGGAAAGATCCAGGCCAACCGTGGAGAAAGACAATCGGAACTGCGTCGGGCTTAGAAGAGAAGAGGGCAGCGAAGTGTACATCGTATGTTCTGCCATCGTCGTCCTTGATCTGAGTCTTGTAGTTTGGCAGAGCATTGATGCGGTTTTCCTCCTTGCGCCTGTACAACGTCAGATGGAGCGGAACAAGTAATGAAGGTGAAACTACCAATCAAAGCTGTGCTGCCAGTACTCCTTCGAGTCGGACATCCATTGATGGCTTACGCCGAACTCTCCATCCTGGGGTAGATTCTCATATGCTTCTTTTGCAATAGGGCTGAGCTTCAGTAGCGTCTTGAAGTCTTGCAGCTTCTGTTCATCAATGTGGAGTTCGAATGGTGTTGGTTTCTGGCTCGCGCCGGCTGGCACGTTGCTGAACGGCTTTGATGATGTCATTGCAATCTGCGTTCTGTCGCAGCAGAATTGAAGAGGGAGTTTCTGTGAGCTGCTTGTAGCGCGGAGATCGTATTTATCTGTCTACAGGTTGTGCACGCAGCTTACAAATATACAAAATGATACTGCGCGGTTGGGTTATTTACACGCGTGTAAAGGGAGCCTGGCGCTCATTGGGGCAGGTGATCGCCAGCTGACATATGGCACCTCTTCACAAGCGAGCATTATCAAGACATGGTATGTTTTATAAGTGAGGAATAGCTACAGTCAAGGTTGGCTATCCACTGATCGATTCGCTGACTGCGTCAATGTGACGCGCTCACTGCTGTCCGTCCATGCATATGCAAGACTAGGTGCATCGCAAGGCCACAATCTACAGAATCAGAAGTCGTTTGTGATCAATTTCACTCTGGTAAGCAATTCGACAGCCGACGTCACATCACCTACGTGTATGTTGCATCACTACGCCACTGGGTGACAGCCTTACTCTGAAGCTCCAGTCAGCAGACCATTTACAAGGTATTGTGTAACTTCATGGGACAATACGGCTAGATTTGCATTCACCTCGCGAAGAAGCTTTTCAAGGCAACAAGCCTATAGTAGGAGTGTGTGAAGACAAAGTGCCAGCCTCAAGACACCATGACATTTTTTTCAGCCTGACTCTAAGGAGTTACCCGGATCGTAGGATGTGTTTGGACTGAGTGGTTCTGGGCCGCGGAGCACTTCTTTAGTCGTGTGGATTTACCAACAGCATCTACATCATGGTCAAATTATTTGATCGATCGTCGGTCCAGGCTGGTCTAAACAAATACCTCCCGCGCCTAAGCCTCATTCTGGAATGCGGCTGGAAGCGGCCTGACTGCCATTGTCCAGAATTGACGGATTCGACGGACTCGCACTAGCTGCTTAGGCAAAAGCTGGTGACGACAGTGACCGAGAAAGCGGGTACGCTGATATTCCAGTCGTGGGATAGCCTTTCGCAAGTTGAGAGAAACAGCATAAATACGTGGAAAGCGGAAACTTGGGTATATTGGTAGAATCATAGCAATCTACAGTGAGCTCACGAGCTAGTTGCTCAAGCGAGCGTTTACAGACAAAGGCAGCTCTCTCTCCACCAACGAGACAGTCAACCAATATGCAAAATTCAAAACGTGTAGCAGCATAGCTCATTTGCTGTGTGTGCTGACAAAGCTTGCTCTCCTCGCCTCAAGGACAGCATCCTCATGGGTTGGGGGACCCTCGTAGTTGGCCTTGCCCCAGACGAAGTACCAGATGGTGGAGATAAGAATGACAGCGGCGAGGACGACGGAGGCGTAGTTCATCGAGGTAGGGGTGACGGGAAGGAAGGTAGGCATACAGAAGAGCGGAGTCGCAAGTGCAGACCAGGCTGTAAGAGATGTTAGCAGAGCACAATCAATGAACTCCATGCGTGAACCTACCAAGGGCAACAACATTGCAGAACAAACCAAGCTTTCCAAGGTAGAATTGTCCCTCAACAACTTGCTTACGGCCACCAAGCAGAGAGCACGCGATCGGTGCAGCGTAGCTGAGTGTCAAACAAATGACACCAACACCAGAGAAAGCGTTGAAAGCGGCAGCGGCACCGAAGTAGATCAGACCGAGCACGAGCTGAACAACCATGCTCATCATCATAGCGTTGACCGGTACATCAAACTTTGTGTTGACAACCCTCCACATCTTGTAGCCAGGGATGCCACCATCACGAGCGAAGGCGTAGATGGCGCGGGACGACGCAGTTGTGCAACCGATACCGCAGAACAATCCGAGAACCATGAGCGGGAGCAACAGACCGATAGCGCCTCCCGAAGAGCCTATAGCGTCCGCAATTATAGCTGGGGTAGGCTGCCCAGACAAGAGTCCAGCAAGGTAAGCCTGGTCGGGCATAACGAAGACGAGGGGGATGAGGAAGACGAGACCGCAGATGGTGTTGAGGACGATGGTGCCGACCATAGCCTTGGGGACCTGAGTCGCAGGGTGACGGACCTCTTCGCACATACTATAGATGGAGTCAGCACGTGGACTAGTATTAGATTGTATTACCATGTCTTTTCAAGCACAAGTCGCAATGGATAGGGAAAGTCGCGTAGGTTGTACGACGAGGTTGCTGTGGGTGGGAATGCTGCTCTGGAAAACTGCATGGGGTGAAGTGCTTGGGCATGGGCAAGAGCAAGGGCAAAACTGCGTGTCGCTCTGGCAGAAGTAAAGGGCATGCTCACGAGACAATCATTCCGGTCGAGGAGGTTGCGTAGGCTGCGTGGAGAAGTCCGACCATGAACGACCATCCGGGGACCCATCCAGAGTTAGAGGTATCGAGGGTGGTGAAAACGTATTCGGCGCTGTGGCGACCGTTCTTCGCAATGGCAAGCACGCACACAACAATGGCGATGACACCGGCAAAAGTCCAGAAGATGGCAAAGGTCTACGTCTTGTAAGTGACAGGCTCATACACAGTTGGATGGGGGGTCTCACATCGAGCCAGGGAAGCCATTTGTTGGAGGTGACACAAACAACGTTACACAGAAGTGTAACGGCGAGGAAGATCAGATAGACCTGCCACGTTGTGCCTGCAAAGATTCCGTTGCCATCTGCGTCGGTGAACACATTGATGCATGCCACGTAGAAGAGAGCAGTAGCGAAGTTGACGGAAAGAGTAATGGTTATGTTGCCAACGACGAAGCACCATCCACAAATCCATGAGGCAATCTTTCGGTATGAAGGAGAGGCCAACATAAAAGTCTGGTAGTACACGCCGCCGCTGGTAGGGTAAACACTGGTGATCTCTCCTAGAGAAGCTGCAACGCAGAGAATAATCAGAGAAACGGCGAGCCATCCCCAGATGATGGTCACGGGACCACCGTTGATAACTGGATAGTAGAGCGTGGTGGCCAATCCGTACGGGATGGAGGCCAGGACAAAAGACATGAACGCAACCTGGAGCGTTGATCTTGAGCGCACAAGTTCGGACTTGTAGCCCATCGCCGCGAGGAGATCATCGGAGTCGTTTAGGGCACCCTCAGAGGGTGCCTTGCCAAGACTGACCTTCCTTCCCTTCTCGGAGGAGCGAGGAACAACGTCATGCTCAGCGGCATACGCATCTGACTGCGTGCCATACGCATGGGCGGTAGTGGCCATGATGGACGGTGGAGCGATGATATCGTAGAGGCTGGCCGGGTAGTGGAGGTTCCTCTGGCGTTGTCGTGCGTGAAAAGATCTCTGAACCAAGAACCGACCGACGGGGCCCGCGCCAGCTTTGAAGGGCTGCAGTCAAGGCAGGCGCTGTGTGAGTTCCCTGCTAGCCTGGCGCCGGCAACAGCGCTCGCATGCCCACGCGAATCTCACTTGGGCCGCGTCCGCTCTTAGCGTGCGTGGGCGGTACGAGGTCTCGCTCATGATGGATGGTACGCCTTGGTGCCGCCGAAATCACCACCGACCTGGGGCGGAAGGTCATCCGCTCACCACTTGACATCCATGCTTCTAGAAGATGAAATTTTCCCTGCCGTCACTACCGGGGGGTCATCTCCTGTGCAGGCTCCCGAGTCGCATCGCATACGGCGTGCGTGAACCGTGCGGTAGCCATCAAAGGGGAGAAAAAAGCCGCATTGTCAGTGGAGTGGTTGCTGGCTGGTCGCCGGCTGGTCGCTATCAATGTCTGATTGGCCTTGCAGCCAATGGGTTAGCCAAGATAGCCGACCTGGTGGTTGTGGGCTTGCAACCGTCCACGTCCACCGGGTCGTGCAACTGAATCCGGATTCATGGACAGATAAAAATCGCGTGCATCAGGGTCTGGTGAAAGCATGTGATAGGCTGCGATAGACGAGGTCGCAGCAGCAGCAGGGCAGGCAGAGGGGAATTGTTTTAGGATTGCTGCAAGGTGTGCACTGTGGTTGCCTTATTCATTGGCTACTGTTCCTGGCTGCGTGGTGCTGCTCTCTCCTTGACGTTGAGATAGTCTGGCTTCGGAAAACGCGCACACCGCGCACACGCCCTACCATGTCGGCAATCCGCAGGCGTCTCAAAGGATCACAAAAAGGCTAGTGTCCACACTGCGAGGACCAAGTCCCACGATCCCCCGTGCACTCGTTTGAAATTCTGCTCCACTAGCTACGTCATCGCCATGCACTTTGAAATTGTCGCGCTTGAACATCAGCATCAGCCATTGTTTGAGACCCTCGAACTTCCCCCAAACACCACCTACAACCTCACAAAATACACGACCACCTCAACTCGCGACGAGCTGCATGATCGCATTCGCAATGCCGATGTGGTTATTGTTACAACCGTGAAGCTCGATGCTGAAACGCTCAGCCACAATGTCACACCGCGATTGCGTTACGTTATTGTCTCCGCAACTGGCACGGACTGCGTTGACCTCCATTCTTGCAAGGCACGAGCCATCCGGGTCTGCAACTGCCCAGGGGCAAATCTGGAGGCAGTGTCCGAGCACGCGATAAGCCTCTACTTTGCAGCGCGCCGCAGGACCGTTTTACTGGATCAGGTTACGCGTCGTCATCCCAGTGAATGGAAGCAGAGGGGTAGTGTCAACACGTATCTGCGCCTACCCGACGGCAAGCCACCGTTGACCATTGGAGATGAAGTCCTAGGAATTGTGGGCTATGGAGGCATTGGTGCGTGCTATCGTGCCCCACGACGGAACGGAGGCTGACCGTGCTTTAGGGAAGCGTATCGCGGCCATTGGCGGCGCTCTGGGGATGAAGGTGCTCGTAGCAGCTCGCAAACCATCATCTGACCACTCACTCGAATCTGCACAAGATGTGCTCCCGGCACCCAATGCGCATGATGGTCGTGTGGCATTTGATCAAGTTCTCCAACAAGCCACCGTTATCGTACTGTCCCTGCCGCGCAATCCACAAACGATGAACCTCGTGTCTACAGCTGAATTTGGGAAGATGCACCCACATGCAGTTTTGATCAACATCGCAAGAGGGGGCATCGTGGACGAGAGCGCCGCTGTGCTGGCCTTGAAGGAAAGGCGTATCGCTGGCTATGCAACCGACGTGTATGAGGTCGAGCCTCTCGGGGGCCCAGAAGACACGCCACTCCTTTCTGAGGAAGCAAAGGACCTGAATATCACCATGAGTCCACATCTGGCATGGTTTTCTCAGCGAACGATAAAGAACCTAGGCGATATCCTGAAAGCTACAACACAAGCAGCGCTTAAGGATGAGCATATCAATGTAATAGTCTGAAACTATATTGGATGAGCATTATTATCGACAGCGCACGCTGTGCCGCCATCACAGGCCGATACCTTCGTACTCAATCTGTACCAAGGCCCGAGGGATTCGGACTGAGCTAGCTTGTATTCCCCAATCGACCACGGTCTCACACAATACGAAACGTATACAACTTCCAACGTCACAAACGCACTAATTACACCAGCACATGTCAAGCGGTGACGCCGAGCGGCCGATGATCTACCCCATATGTTTTCGCCGCGGCCTTGACGAGGTGTGATCTCGGCTCACGCCGGTGCCAGAACCTGATCCCCAACAGCCTGGTGCATTGGTGTACAAGGACGATCAAAGCTTCTTGAGATAAACAGTCCACGATAAGAGTACCACAGCTAACATGAAAAGTAGAAGCAAAGTGGTGAGAATCTTCTGTCGAGTGACTGGAGTGATACCGACCGGGATTTTGCAGAACCCAGAGGCGCATCATGCATGATTCATGGAGACGTCGAATCAATAACTTACCGGTATATAAGGAGCCACGGTTTGTGTGAGCAGTCCATATTAGACCGCATGTAGTACACTTATTTACTACTGATCGCTCTAGCTGCACTCTTATTGCTTGATACTAGTTAACTTGTGCGCAGTCGCATTGCTCGTCAACTAGACGAGCAGTGTAGCGCCAGACTTTTTGGGATTCAGCATCCCGTGCCGTGTGTCGTCGTCCAGACTTCCGGTGAAACGAAATTCAGTTCGAACCTTTACCAGCACCAAATCTGAAAATTGAAAGAGATCGAAAGAGACCATGTAACTGTTGCTTTCTTCTGCTGTCTATAGCTTGTTTCTTGATAACTAAGGGATTGCTGGTGAGCTTCGATTAATCTTCACAGTTTCAAACCCACCACCCTGATTTACCATTGACTTCTATGTCGAGTCGCCTATGTCTTATTCCGCTCTATTAGCAGACACCACATAGATTTTAGCATTACAACCCACAATTTTCTGGTGCACCTCTGACGAACCCCAGGAACAGGTATGGCACCCCCAAGGACCTACACCCTGGATGCAAGACATTACGTACCGACTTGTGCGTCCAGCGCCCATTGCCCAAACAAGCAGTGCCCTGCATAAGCGCCATAAACCATCTAATGCCCAGAAGTTCGCTCCGTAGTGGCCGTTATCTGCCCTCTCCGATTATCCGAGATGGATGCTTGGCTGCAGACAAAGCCGGTCTACTGTTCCAGCTGGGCATGTGTGGTGAAGTCGCATAGCCACAGGACGACACCCTATGATTCGATACTAGCTCTGGCTCAGATTTTTGTGCTCAGCGAACTGACATGCCGCACATCCTTTCGACATGGATAGTGAACATCATGACAGTAGCCCAGTATCTTGATCGCTGGGCGCAAAGCTGCAAGCAAACTGGCACTCATAGTTGTAACCACACCCAATATAACATAAAGCACACTACTATATGTAGTTGGCGGAAACTCGACCTGTGTTCACTTCTAATACTCCTGAAGCCAGGTACATACGCGTATCAAAGATGAATGCACTCAAAAAAGTGGGCAATTTCCTCGCGCCGCCGCCAGCGAAGGCTGAGGACGGGCGAGACACATGGCCGTCGCGCACTTCTTACATCCTTGCAACAATGGCCGGCACGATTGGCATGGGAAATATGTATGTGAGAGGTAATCATTCGGCTGAACCCACTGACATTCGCACCAGGTTGCGATTCCCAAGTGTCGTCTTCAACAACCACGGATTACAATGGTATTGCGTACTGAAGCCTCCAACGATAAAGGACTAATACAATGCGCAGGTTCATACCGTACCTATTAGCGGTGGTAGTCATTGCCATCCCTGGACTCATTCTCGAGGTATCCATTGGCAATGCATACCGCGCTGGTCCAGTCGTGGCCTACAATGCCATGAACAAGCGACTGCGAGGCACGGGTCTCGGTCTCATCTTCATTGGGTTCATGGTGCTTACGTATTTTAACGTAATCGTTACTTGGATCATGGTCTTCTTCGAGCGCTCTTTCACAAATCCGTTGCCTTGGGTGGATCGCGATCCTGAAGAGTACTTTATGCAGGAAATTCTTCGAGTCGTGGACCCAGTAGAAGGAAGCCCGTACAACAACTATCCCGGCACAGCTCTCGTTGGTGAATTGGCAGGATGGTGTGCGTTTGTCTGGTTTTGCGTTTGGCTGTGGTAAGTCAAGATACCATTGCCGATATTTAGCTGTGTACTAACTTGCCCAAGCATCTTCCGAGGGACTGGGTGGACAGGCCGAGTGGTCTACTTTACAATGGGTATGCCGGTAAGTTGTCCATATTGCATGCTCTAAGTACGATGCGTGACCGTAAGTGCATAGATCATCATGGGTATCGTGATCGTCGGACGTGGTGTCTCTCTTGAGAACGCAGGCGAGGGCGTCAAACTCTACTTCGCTACCTGGCGAGGTGACCAACTATCACAATCGAGCGTCTGGCAAGCGGCCTGCGGCCAAGTCTTCTTCAGCACTGGTGTGGGCTTCGGATACTACACCACCTACGCTTCGTACAATCGAAAATTCGCCAATGCCGTTCAAGACGCCATCATCGTTGTCAGCGCCAACGTCACTTTTGAGATATTTATTGCGTTCGGCGTCTTTGGCATTGTCGGCTTCCTTGGACTTCATCCGGATACTACAACCATGGGTGGAAGCTTCGACATCGGCTTCATAACCTTCCCAGCGGCGTTGGAGGCTCTGCCTGGCTCGAACTTCTGGTCAGCCATTTGGTTTCTGACTCTGCTAGTTCTTGGAATCAGTTCTGCATTTGCGATGCTAGACGCCGTTATCACGATGACTCTGGATGCTCATCCGCACTTCAAGAGGATTTGGGTCGTCACAGGATACGTGATTCTTTGCTTCCTGGTTTCATTGCCGTTATGCACCGAGTTCGGGTACCATCTACTTAACAATGTCGATGCCTGGATCAATAACCTAGCCCTTGTCTTTGTTGTGTGGGCCGAGTGCGTCGCAGCAACTACCGTCTATCGCTGGAAGGACGTCATCAGCCAGGTTGGCCTGCCTTCGTTCGTTGTTTATAATGTTGGCTACTTCTCCGGCATGATACTCAGTGTTATACTTGGCCATGCTGTGAGCCCTGAAGCTGGTGCTGGCCTTGGGTTCGGCCTATTCGTTGCTGGCTTGGTTGGCTCATTGCATCTTGCAAGAACGCCTGAGTATGCAGCTCCACGGTTCTGGGCGAAACGACCCATTACCAACCGCTTGTGGTGGCTTGCCTTCTACTCGGTGAGCATTTAACGTACGTCATCTCCACAATGTCCATTCTAATGCATCTAGGGCAACCAACTCCGTCGCGACCTTAACATCATCATCGGCAGGGGCAAGAACTGGAACATACCCGTTCTTTGGGCGCCCCTCCTACGATACATCACCTCTCCGCTCCTAGTCATGATCTTGAGCTTTGCGTATCCCGACTTCTACAGTTCCCGCCATGATCCGCTGCACATTGTAGGATTCACGCTCGCACACGTTGGTATTGCTGCAATTCTGCTCTCATATATAGTGCCAGGGTGGTTTGACAGTCTTGTACCAGTCGGAAGGCAGGCAGAAGGCGAGGCACCGACAGTACCGCTGCTGGAAAGCACCGTAGTGGAGGCGCAACAAGATGATCAGATGGAGAACGGACACAGGACCAGCGAGGAAATCGTCGATGAGAGTAAGAAGGCAGACGAGGTTGACAGCGACCGGCTTAGTGGTAGACGCACGCCACAGCAAATCTGTGATAGGAACATAGCACCCTTCTGAGGGTGTCTGCATGCAGATTATCCTGCGATGGGTGATCTATAGATACCCAAATGTGACCCAGATGGTCTGACCCAGCGCCCTCTGAATGCCTAATACGGTGTCACGCATTTCTTGGACGTCAGCAGTCGCGAGTGGGGCTCGGTTGAGTTGTCCTTGGATGATTCGACGAGGCTTTAGGCTTGTTCTTACATTTGGGCTGCAATGTCCGCCCACAATGCCTTGCGTCTGCCTTTTGATACGGCATTGTATAATCAAAGCGAACACTGCTTGTGGAGGTTTTATTTCAACATGTTGTTCCACAGCGTCCGATAATCTACAAGCACATGGTGACTGACCGGCGAGTGGGGCTGCGCTAGTCCTTTTGAGGGCGGGTCGGCATGACGTAGCGCGAGCCGGAAGCTTCTGGTGGGTGCTGCCCGGTTCCAAGGTCGGTGGGACTGCGGATGATACCACAACGTTCGAGACAAGGCAGGAACTCTCGTGATGCGGCTGGCTTTTACTCGAAAATCCTCGAACAGTGCCTTGCGACTATATAACAATCGAGACCTCCGAGTTCTTGTCTGTTCATCAGAAAATAAGATTCATACACACAACTCACTTGTATAGTACTCGTAGTACTTGCTCGCATACCTGACTACAGGTCCACACCAAACGATACCCCGCTGGCTTACACGCCATACACATAAGTCTTTAGTCACACACCACAATGACTTCATTTGACGCCTACACCGACCGCGCCGCTAAGGCTCTGGCAGACAGCTTCGAGCTAGCCAAGGGCTATGCGCATTCGCAACTCACACCTCTACATCTCGCGGTCTCGCTAATAGACCCGCCGAAGGACCAAGCGAACCAAGTTGACATCCCACCTCCGCCGCTGTTCAAGCAGGTCATTGAACGCGCCAATGGCGACGCACAACTCTTCGAACGCGCCCTTAAGAAGGCTCTGGTACGGTTACCGAGTCAAGACCCCCCGCCAGAGCGCACGTCGCCCTCGCCCAAGATGGCTGAGACCCTCCGCAATGCAGAGGACCTTAGCCGAACGCAGAAGGACAGCTTCATTGCTGTCGACCATCTCATCCAGTCACTTTGCAAGGACTCCCAAATACAACGATGTCTCGCCGATGCAAACGTTCCGAACGCGAAGCAGATCGACAACGCCATTCAGGCGCTACGAGGCACCAAGCGAGTCGACTCAAAAACGGCTGACGCGGAGGAAGACAACGAGAACCTGAGGAAGTTCACAATCGACATGACTAGCATGGCACGGGAAGGCAAGATCGACCCTGTCATCGGTCGTGAGGAAGAGATTCGACGAGTCGTCCGCATTCTTTCACGACGGACGAAGAACAACCCCGTCCTGATTGGAGAGCCCGGTGTCGGTAAGACTACAGTCGTTGAAGGTCTTGCCCGCCGCATTGTTGATGCAGATGTGCCTGCCAACTTAGCAGCTTGCAAGCTGCTTTCACTGGACGTCGGTGCGCTTGTTGCTGGCAGCAAGTATCGTGGAGAATTTGAAGAGCGCATGAAGGGCGTTCTGAAGGAGATTGAGGATTCCAAGGAGATGATAGTACTCTTCGTGGACGAAATCCATCTGCTCATGGGTGCTGGTTCCTCCGGTGAGGGTGGCATGGATGCGGCGAACTTGCTTAAGCCTATGCTTGCCCGTGGACAGTTGCATTGCATTGGTGCGACCACACTCGCCGAGTACCGCAAGTACATCGAGAAGGATCAGGCCTTCGAGCGTCGTTTCCAGCAAGTCCTCGTTAAGGAACCATCGATTCCTGAGACGATCTCGATCCTGCGTGGTCTGAAGGAGAAGTACGAAACTCATCATGGTGTCACCATCATGGATGGTGCCATCGTTGCTGCTGCAACTCTCGCTGCTCGCTACCTAACGCAACGTCGCCTTCCTGACTCTGCAGTCGATCTCGTCGATGAGGCTGCAGCAGCTGTTCGTGTCACTCGAGAGTCGCAACCCGAAGCGCTCGACAACCTCGAGCGCCGCCACCGCCAACTACAGATCGAGATCCACGCCCTATCTCGCGAAAAAGATGAGGCGTCCATCCAGCGTCTCAAGGAAGCTCGCGCCGAGGCAGCTAACATTGAAGAGGATCTCAAGCCTCTCCGCGATATGTACGAGCGCGAGAAGGGACGTAGCCGAGAAATTCAGGACCAGAAGGTCAAGCTTGATGGCCTCAAGAACAAGCTTGCCGAGGCCGAGCGTATGCGCGACATCCAGACAGCTTCGGATTTGAAGTACTACGCCATTCCGGATGTCGAGACTCGCATCGCAGAGCTCGAGAAGCAGAAGGCCCAGGCAGATGCTGAGATGTGGGCTCACCAAGATGGCGATGGCCAAGCCATGCTCAGCGACTCTGTCGGCCCCGACCAGATCAACGAAATTGTCGCTCGCTGGACTGGTATCCCAGTCACTCGACTCAGGACCACCGAGAAGGAGAAGTTGCTCAACATGGAACGTCACCTAAACGCTACTGTTGTTGGTCAGAAAGAGGCTGTCATCGCAGTTTCCAACGCCATCCGTCTGCAGCGCTCCGGTCTAGCCAACCCCAACCAGCCACCCAGCTTCCTCTTCTGCGGTCCCTCTGGTACCGGTAAGACTTTACTCACAAAGGCTCTTGCTGAGTTCCTGTTCGACGATCCGAAGTCCATGATACGCTTCGACATGTCTGAATACCAGGAGCGACACTCTCTCAGCCGCATGATTGGTGCGCCTCCTGGTTATGTCGGTCACGATGCAGGCGGTCAGCTCACTGAAGCCCTCCGCCGCAAGCCTTTCTCAATCTTGCTCTTCGACGAAGTCGAGAAGGCTGCCAAAGAGGTATTGACTGTGCTCCTGCAGCTCATGGACGACGGACGCATCACCGATGGCCAGGGTCGTATTGTGGACGCAAAGAACTGCATTGTCGTCATGACCTCCAACTTGGGCGCCGAACACCTTGCCCGCCCCAACTCTCCCGACGGCAAAATCGACCCCACCACGCGCGAGCTGGTCATGGGCGCTCTTCGCAACTGGTTCCTCCCCGAGTTCCTCAACCGCATTTCCAGCATTGTCATCTTTAACCGCCTGACCAAGCGCGAAATCCGCAAGATCGTCGATGTCCGTATGGGAGAAATCCAGAAACGTCTCGATGCCAACGGTCGTAACGTCCGCATCGACATGTCTCCAGAAGTCCGCGACTATCTCGGCTCAGCAGGCTATTCCCCCGCCTACGGCGCCCGTCCACTGGCCCGTCTCATCGAGAAGGAGGTTCTCAACCGCCTCGCGGTGCTCATCCTGCGCGGCGCCGTCAAAGACGGAGAAGTTGCCCGCGTTGAGCTCGACGACGGTCACATAGTCGTGCTGCCAAACCACAGCGATAGCGAGGATGACTCGGAGATGTATGACGATTCGGACGCTGTTGCTGAGTTGGAGGATGGAGACGGCGATATTGATCTCTATGATTAGATCAAGTAGCCGAAGAAGACAACGCCATGATGGGTAAACGAATGATGAATTTTCTTGGGTAAGCATAGGCGTTACGGTTCATATTTGTTCGGAAATGGCATGTTGGTTAGCCACGAATTTATATAATGATAGGATTCTTGTACAGCTCCTCTTCACATTGGAGAAGGAGAAAAAGCATTGCTTCGCATTGACTGCGGGGCCTCTATAGATACTCAGCTTAGCTAATACGACATGATCCAAAGAAAACCCACTACATTATATCCCTTATGACATTTGCTATGAATGAATGATTAAGTGCCATTCCGCAACACAACGAAACAACAAGTATCTACATTCACCTTTGTCTTTCACCACGTGCAGCATCGGGCTTACTTACACCAGCTCAGCAAGTTCCACAAGTGTCACAGAGTGGCTACTCCTTCACACAACACACGCAACCCTTCCTGGCTGCAGTTAGAAGGGATACGTCAGCCCCTTGCTTTGGCAGGAAAGGGGGAAGGACAGTAATTACAGAACAGTACGGTCTCATTCGATAGCCTTTGGAAGACATCCGGGTACTGTGTAGGAGGAAGTCGTAAGAGGTAGAGCCGAAGCAGAACGCATTGACTTGCGGCATGTGTCAGGTTGAGATCGCCTCACCGTGCGCTGCGATTGAGACAGCGGCATGTGGGGCACGATGGATGTCCGAGCGAGCGCGAGAGAGTCGAAATGTGGATCGAGATGGGACGGTCCGTGTGTGCTTGCATACACAATTGCCCGCATGGGATGTTTGAGGTCAAAAAGAAAGAGATCGTAGAGTAGAGTAGAGTGAAAGAAGAAAGTGTATCATCGTATTTACGCCGCTAGTCCTCATCTCGTCAAAAGGCCCATTCGGTTCAGAACAAAAGTACCATTGTACAATGCAACCGCAACCACCAGACACGGACAGGGTGTGCGTGCCCAAAGAAACGCCGTGAAATGCCATCGTCAATCCGCCTTTCCTGACGCTGCTCTCGCTCTCGCTGCCTGCTATACATGTGCGTACTCGATCCCTCAGGGTATCATCACCGGCTCTCTACCTCGCGCTAGTGTCTCGTTGTGAGGTCTTTGGGACTTGCCCACGAACGTGGGGCACCCTCCTAGAGTAGACGTGTCTACTCGTCGTCCGTGTCTGTGTCCGTGTCGGTCTCACTCTCGCTCTCGACGTCACCTTCTGTGTCGCTGCCGCTCGAGTCGTCGTCGGTCCTCTTCTTCTTCGGTGCTTCTCCGCCTTTAAGAGCGCGCATCTGGCCGGCGATTGTGTCTGGGGCGTTGTTAGTCTTGGTCTGAATGTGAGTGTTGCTTTGAGACTTGCCCTCGTCCGGCTCGCTGATCTCACCCTCCTCCTCGACCTGTTCGGCTTTGCTGGCGTCCTCGACGACCAGTGTGACCTCCATCTTCGTGTCCATACCTACGTAGCTATCGCATATCATGTGCATGACGAATGTGTAGCTGCCAGCCTGGGGTGGAGCACCAAACTGCATTTTCAGAGTCTGTACGTTATAGGTTGGGTTGCCACTTGCGTCAAGGATTGGCTTGTCGAATGTGGAAAATGTGAAAGGTGGGACTGCAATGCGGCCTTGCTTGCTGTCGGCGAGAAAGACGTGGTACCTCGGAGCATGGTCGCGAGCGAAGTATGGTGCGTGAGCGAGAGGAGGCTGGATCGGCTTCTCGTCAGAGCGGTCGTTCTTGCGGCCAGTAATGGCGGCAACATCGCCCTCCTCTGGGTCAATGTCGAGCAGGTCCTTGGGGTTGACTTCGGGAACGTCGGAGGCACCAGAGGGAATGAAGCGGCCTTTGATGACGAACTGTACCAGACTGCTAGGCGTAACGAAACGCTCGCCAACAACCTTGAAGAACGCCTTCTCCACGGTAAAGACAGGTATCCTTGACGCGACTGACATGGCTGTGCTATACTGCTCCTGCGACAAAAGGCCGCCGATGCGCGCCCTACGCTGCCCCTCAGGTACCTTCATGAACTCCTGGATGGAAAGGTGTGTCTTTCCAGTGTCGGCTTCAGCTGCACTCGCGATGGCGGGAGCAAAGTATGGCAGCTGTTCCAAGGGAGAAGCACCGGGCCTCAGAGCCTGAATCAAGTTCTGCGATGTGCGGTATGCCGAGAGAACAGCTTTGGTGCTACCGTAGGCGAGTGCGATCGATGTGTAAGCTTCGTTCAAACGGATTGCGATAGGAGCGACCTCGAACTTCTCGTCGTTCAAGTTCTCGTCCTCAAGCTCAACACGGCCGAGGTATGCCCATAGTAGAGTCAGAACCTTGCGTCTCCGGCTGTCTTCCAAGTCGTCCAGCTTCTGGCGGTCTTTCTTTGTGAGGACCTGTGTGACGGTCGAATCCGCGTCGCCAAGAACCTTCTGTTCCAGCTTGGACAGACCGTTCTCTGCCTTGTGACCTGTGAAAACCTCGTTGTACTCCTCTCCAGTGCTCAGGGCTGCGATGACACCGGTCTCGCCCTGTTCGTTGTCGTATTCGCGGAAGATCTTGCCAGCACTCGCAATGAGCACCTTTTCCTTAGTCAGCTTCTGGGTGCCGTACCACCATTTTCCGACCATGTATGGGAGGATGACACCGAGCAAGACTGCGTAGACGAGCAGGACGTATTTGCCAGACCCTTCTGTGACCAGCCACTGCGGGAGCGCGATACCAATGCTGAAACTCTGCTTGCCATCGGGATGGCCGTACTGGATGTAGTTGTTGCGGATCTCTTCGTCGGTGAGAGCTTTGTACGCCTTGGTGACATCGACCCAGTGATCGTTAATCGACTGTATTGTAATATTCTTCGCCGGGTCCTCGCGGGCTTTGTCAGGGTGCAGAGAGATGGACAGCTTGCGGTAGTGCTTCTTGATCGCCTTCTCGTCCGCGTTCTGCTCTGATTGTTAGATTGCCGTTGCCCCGCTAGGAGTCACTTTGCAGCACACGTACCCTGGAAACACCGAGCACCTCATAGGGATCCCATATCTTGGTAACTGTTCGCGCTGTGACCCAGATCAGGTAGATCATAAGCGCATTTAACGACCATCCACCCAGCATGAGCAGTCCCCGCTTTGTCTTCCTCTCCGCGCGCTTCTGCTTCTTGCGCTGGCCCTGAATGAGGTCGGCATGTTCGGGGGCAAAGTCGGACTGTATTGTGGATCCTGTGTTCTCGAGCTCTGCAGAAGTGTCAGATGGTACGCGTGGGACGTTGGCACGGGTGAGTGTGCGCACCTTTGCTCGGCCTGAAGAAAGAGATTGTAGCAGGAACTGTGACCAGTGTCGTGACTGTAAGGATGAAGTAGGGGAAGAATTGCCCCTGCAAGTGGTTAGTTGCGTGGCATCTTCAGGTGGGTGCGCGAACGGACCTGCTCATCGTAGTTGTAGTCTGTCCCGGACATTTTGAATGCGTCTCACGAGGGGATGGTGCAAAGAGAGCGACAGCAAAGAAAGGGCAATCAGTCGCAAGCCAGGCGCATATGTTGTAGAGAGGACAGTTGTCTCAAAATCGGGGCATGGTAGGTAGTGGAAGGTGCGCTGTCTCAAATGAAGGTGCTTAACAATGCTCATAGGGTTGCGACCACCGTGTTCATTCATAGCGCCACAGCATGAGCCACACGGCAGCTTGGCGGGGACTCGCGTGTTTTAATATACGTCACATGAATTCCGCTTACTTCGTGAACGCAATTCTGATTTCGAAGGCATTGGAATATGCAAGTCATATATGCATGTGCTATTTAGGTATATCTTGCTTATCGCCCAACGCTCCAGCAGCTATGCTCAGCAAGCTTCCCACGAGTAGGTATGCGCCGGTGTCCGCTACACGGCATCTAACAAAGAATCCCAAACCCCCTGATTTACAACTGGTGCAGTCGTCACCCAAACTCTTACTTAATTTCGTGAATTTAAGCAAACGCAACAGACGGTGTGCGTAACCTTATGTTGTTGTTGCCTCAGGCGGCGCTGCAAGGTCGAGACCATTCGCGCCATCTTGCGAAGGACTCGACACGGCGTCCAACGGTGCGGCATGTAACGCAGGCTTGGGTGCCTTCCCGAGAACACCTCTTCTGCGCTTGTCAATTGCGTCCTTCACCCAATCTGCAACCTCTTTGTCTACGACATCGTTACTTGGCTCAGCAGAACCACTGTCTCCAGCAGCCACCACACCTTCTGCGGCTTCTGCTGCTGCCACTTCCTCCTCATCCTCCTCTGCGATGGTTTCCGGCTTAATCAAGGGCGCAAGCCATGCGTGGCTGAGAAGCATTGCGTATGTTGGTCGCAATTTAGGTATCTTGTTCAAACATCCACGAACAAAGTTTCGTGCAGCTTCGCTATATCCTTCCTCGGGAAGATCCGGGGGCTCACCATCTACAATCGCCTGTGATCGTCAAGTCAGTACTTATAGAAGATCTAGAATTATAATAGACTTACACTCAGCTGACTGAAGATGTTGTTGTAGGTTTCCGGTGGATATGGATAGCGGCCAAGCGCGCACTCGATGATGGTCAAGCCTAAGCTCCAAATATCACTCTGGACGCTGTAGGTGCCGCCTCCTGGATTTGCGCCGGCCTGAGCAACACCGCCTGACGAGATTCGTTCTGGGGCCATGTAGCTCTGGCACCCGATGTTGGTCTTTGCAATACTTGCTACCAAGTTACCACTGACACCAAAATCGCAAATCTTGATCTGACCCCTTGTGTTCATGAGGATGTTGGTAGGCTTTACATCGCGGTGGATGATATTGTGCTCGTCTTTCAATGACTTCAACCCCATGGTGGTGGCCAGTGTAATCTTGCGCAGTACGTTCTCTGGCACACCGTCGCCGTAAAGCTTGTCTATCGATCCGCCGTCCATAAACTCCATGCAAATATACACGGCTCCTTCTTGGAAGAAAGCGCCGTAGAAGTCGACGATATATGGTGATACGCAGCGATGCAGGACATCCAGCTCCATGATGATGGCAGCAAATTTCGAATCGTCGAGTTCGAGCCTGACTTCCTTCATAGCCATGACAATGCCAGTGCCGCCAGAAGGCTTCGCAGTTGTTGGGCTGGGTTCATCGCTGAAATCTTTGCGGGATGGAGAGCCTGGTGCGGCCTTGTTTCCTGCAAGGCCTTGACCTGGCTTCCTCATGCGCGGTCTTGCGTGTCGTACTTTGTACACAGTACCGTAGTTGCCCTTGCCTAGCTCGTCAAGCGTATCGACTTCGTCTAGTGAGATGTTGAATGATGTGCCGTTCGCGAACTGGACACCATCTGGACCCAGGACAGCCTTGCCTGCGAACTTAAGGCTACCGGTCTTAGTGTCGATGAAGTCTGAATACTTGTCCAGTGCGGACTCTTGCTTCTTAGGCTCGGTGTCTGGCGCATCGCCGTGTATGTCTTTGAGCGACAAGCCTGGTCGCTTCTTCTTGACAGGAGCCCCAGCAGGTGGTGCTGCACCAGGCAGACCACCAAGCTTGGGTGCGCCGCGTCTCTCACCCACGGACGGTTTAGGTGTAGGGCCAGTGCGGCCCGGGATAGCAGGTGCGGATGCGAAGCTGGGCATCGGTGGCTTTCCAGGCATGTTGCGGAAATTTGGGGGCACTCCGCCTGGCAGCATTGGGCCTCCCCTTGGTGAGAGGTTGTTCGGCGGGCCAACAGACGGCCCTGGGCTCTGAGGCAAGTTCCCTCGACCTGCCGCCCCAGCCGGTGGGGCGCCCTGCCGACCAAGATGGACTGCCTGTATCCTTGCCAAAATATCTTGTGAGACGTTGAGACCACTACCTCTGCTGGAGATGGTGGGGGCATTACCGCCGCGAGGATTCCTGGCAGCATTGATGTTTCCTAGCGGCGTCGAGGAGGGCGTCATGTTGGCAGTGGCGCCAGTGGTGACGCTGGAGCGTGCGGCGGGGCGTTCGGGAACATTGAGTGACGAGGGCGAGGAAACAGACGGGCTCGAGGGGAAGGGAGGAGAGGAGGGCGAGGGGCTGTCGAAGGGGGTATCGCTGAGCTCGCCCTCTGGGGTCGATGCGGGTGAGTCGGCCATTGCGGAGGAGGGAGGGTGGCTATCGTGGAGAGAGTGGTGGCCTGCTCCTGCGGGGTCGCGGAGTGCAGTGAGAGCAGAGGACAGGAGGAGGTCGGTAGCAATAGAAAAGCGAGCGGACAGCTATCAGGTGACGAGGCCTCCACAGAGGAGAGCGGACGGCGATCTAGCGATCTGTGGACGTTAGGAGGGCGACTGGACGTGAAGAGCCCCACGCATGGGTGGCGGTGCGGCGCGACCAGGATTGTGCAAAGGGTCGCAGTGCCGGTGACGTATGCAGAAGCGTCCGGATAGTGTAATTTCAAGGTGCAACGACCATGGCAAGCAGGTGAGGCGCAAGGCAGCAAGAATATCAGGGCCTGCAGAAATTGCGAGAACTGGCTAAGGCTTCAGTTCCTGCTTTGCCGGGTGGGCTGGCGCTGACAAGCATGCTGCGCTGGGAACAACACCCAACCAACATCGGCTTCTTTGATGACCATGTTGCAAGCCGATCCGGCCAGCTCAAGCGAGACACGATCAGGATGCGGTCATCGCCATCACCAGCCAGCTGCCGCGGCGCTGTGGAGCGCAGCGAAGCTCCTCAGCCGCCTCTCGCAGGGAAGGCCTGGCGAGTGCTGTTCGGAATCGTGGGCGTGCTGGTCGTGATGCCCATCAGCCAGAAGGCAGACCGCCATGGTGACGGCACCGCACGACGCACATGGGATTCTTGATGCGGCCAGAACCTGCTACGCGGTGCGGGTGCCTCGCGAACAAGGACCGGAGCGTCTCTAGCTTGCAGTGCCTGAACCGCGTTGCTGTGGGTGTGTGGGTACGTCGCACGTTTCCTTTCTTGTGTGCTTAGCGCTGCCCAGCTCGCGGCCGCGAAAGCAGGATCCAAAGACACCGTCGGCGCAGTGCTTGCTATCGCGCATCGCCTCCCCGGTGGTGCCCAGGCGCGGAGCCACGACTTGGCCGCCGCAAGCTGCTGCTGCGCCTGTTGGCGAAGCTTCTGGCCGCCGGCGCTGTCCACGTTGATGAACGTGCTTCGAGCTGCGTCTCGGCCGCCGCGCAATCAACAGTAGCAATTGGTAGTGCTCTCTTAAACCTGCCCCTGACCCTACGCTTCCGCGGTGCGCTCCGCTTGCTCGCGTCTCAGTGACGTCGATCTTCCATCCTGCAACAAGAGCCAGTCGCAGCACCACCAAGCACCCTCATCCACGTCGCACCTGCCATCGCCATCTGCATGCCTTTTTTCACAAGTCCCCAGGCCTTGCGCCTGCGCGACCTCGCTGCCAATTCCAACGCACTCGTCTCCATGACCTCGCAATCGTTCGACTACGGCACCAATGGCGGTTTCATTGAAGTCTTCAAGAAGAAGGCGCACAGCTCGCATCCCGACTTCGCCAACCTCACGCTACTCGTCTTCGAGGCCGTGATGGAGGTCGTGTGCGTGAGTGCGCCTGGATATATCATCGCCAGGATGGGCCAGTTCGACGCAGAGAGCCAAAAGTTCCTAGCCAACCTCAACACGCAGCTATTCACGCCGTGTCTTAGTGAGTGCGCCTGCTTGACGCGAGATAGCGCACCTGTTGCTGCTACGAGCACGCGCAATGCTGACCGCCCACTGCAGTCTTTACGAAGCTGGCTTCGCAATTGACTGCAGAGAAGCTGGGAGACCTTGCCGTGATTCCCATCATTTTTGTCGTCCAGACAGTCATCTCCTACGTCGCTGCGCTTATCGTCGCCAAGCTCTTCGGCTTCAAGAAAAGGCAGTCCAACTTCGTCACTGCAATGGCCGTAAGTCGTGTCTATATCACACACCAAGTCGGGACTAATCGTTCCAGGTCTTCGGAAACTCCAATTCTCTGCCAATCTCCCTCGTTATCTCGCTCTCGAAAACCATCTCCGGCCTGCACTGGGATAGAATTCCCGGTGACAACGATAACGAAGTCGGCGCCCGCGGCATTCTCTACCTGCTCATCTTCCAGCAGCTTGGACAATTGGTTCGATGGACTTGGGGGTTCAACGTCCTACTAGCCCCGGCGGACACATACAAGAAGGAAGATGGCGGAACCATCGACTCCCTCGAGAGCGGCGAGTACAGCGAAGAGGAGGCACAACGCCTACTCGACGACTCACATTCGGACTATGAGTCTGGCAACGTCACCAGCTACGCTACGTCTGCTGGTACGAGCGACACGGATTCCATCGACGACCGAGACGATGTCCTAGCTTCCACCGATTTCGTCACGCCCACAAACGGCAACGTCGCAGTTGCAGGCGAGGGAGACTTCCACGGCAGGGTCAACGGTAACGGGAACACCAACGGTTACGCGAACGGCAACGGCGCACTTGACAGCTTTGCCTCACTCAAGAATGACAACATTCCTAAGGGTCCCAAAGGCTGGCCGAAGCGAGCTATACTGACAGTTCAACGTGCGGCGAAGTCTACTTCAAACGCTTTCTCGCGCGCTGGTCGCTCGGTCTTCGAGTCGCTGCCAAAGTGGCTTCAACGAGCACTATCCAAGATTTCCTCTTTCCTTGGGAGGTTTGCTCGGGGCGCTTGGGCATTCATGAACCCTCCCCTCTGGGCAATGTTGGCTGCGATCGTCGTTGCTTCAGTCCCTCAGCTGCAGCACGTATTCTTCACTCCTGGAACGTTCATCAACACCTCTTTGACTCGTGCTGTGAATCAAAGCGGTCAGGTCGCGGTTCCTCTCATCTTGGTGGTCTTAGGCGCAAATCTGGCCCGCAACACTCTGCCAAAGCAAGACCAGCATTCCTTGGAAGACCCAAAGGTTGAAAAGAAGCTTGTCATTGCATCTTTGATCAGCCGCATGCTGATCCCGACACTCGCCATGGCCCCGATCCTGGCCCTGATTGCCAAGTATGTTCCTGTCAGCATTGTCGATGATCCCATCTTCATTATCGTCTGCTTCCTTCTCAGCGGTGCACCCACTGCACTGCAACTGGCGCAGATCTGTCAGATCAACAACGTCTACATGGGCGCCATGTCCAGCATCCTCTTCCAGAGCTACGTGGTCTTCATCCTGCCCAGCACTTTGCTGCTTGTAATGCTCGCTTTGGAGACGGTCGAGTGGGCAGCTTAATGTGCGGGCGTTTTTGGCCTTTTGTCGTTTAACCCTATCATTATTATGTACCGTCACTTGGGTTTGTGCGGAACATTTGGTACATCATTCACTAGACACTGCATGTCTAATATTATCCTTCACGTTATAGCGTGGCGTTCGGGTGTTCAGCGTGTGCAGCTAGCTTGCATCACACGAGTACTCTCTGAACAGTAAGCTTGATTAGACACATTACCTGTAAATTCATGTCAGATCTACGAACAGACATGCGCCTCGCAAGCATTTCCAAGAATGTCAACCCTGTGTCACCAGTTCGCCGCTATTCGCTAGAGGTCTCACCGTCCAAGTTTCTGTAGCCCTGACGTAGATCGCCAAGGCTCTCGCATGACCCTGAAAGCCGCACGCATACGCAAAGGCAACCACATGCAAATCCGGTTGATGAAAGCACCACGTTTCGTAAAGCAATCTGCTCTACAAGCCCCATATACAGTTTGAATATCTCGAGCCGCTCACTGTCCTCCAAATTTTCTCTCACTTATCTCAAAAGCGCTCGCAGTCCGAGCCCAACCAAACTTGGCACGTGGGTCCTCTAGTCTACAGGCAATCGATAGCAACCCTGCCACCCCAACACCTGCACCACTCCGACGCACACTGCAAACTGCGTGGTTACGATTACACGTCTGCAACTAGGGTACACAATCCCCGGTAGAGCTTGCAGCTTACCTTGCCTTGCGCCATCGGTGCACCCCATTCCGACAATCATGGCATCCTCCAATGAACGGCCGCAATCCTCGGAGCTACCTCAAAACAACACCGTGGAGGGGAGCATGTCACCCCGCGTGCCCACCAAAGGTTCGTTCCCCTCATACCAACCCTTGTACCACCTGTCACACCCATGCGCCTTTCCGGCGTCGCTTGAAGATCTCAATGATGTCTTGAGTTTGCAATTGATGTTCGGATTCTATCAAAATGTAGCTCATATACTGGCGGCTGCACTCCACCTGCTAAACTGCGACTTGCTTCTGCAAGAACAGCAGAATAGCTGCGTTGCCACAAGCGACATGTTGCACATGCGAGAAGCGTTTTTTGGATGCAAAGATACGAAGAAGAGACACGAAAAGATCGAGCTTTCAGCACCGTGATTCGACCAATGCAACATAATGAACATTTGCTTATCCAACCTGCACAGTTGTATCGTTCCCTGATGAAGGCATCTCACCTCTCATGATTCCAAAGCACAAGGAGCTTGAGCAGAAAGACTATATGGACCTTGACAGGCCATCGAGACACTATCCTGCGAGTATTAGTGGTAAACGACTATCAGGCAGGCCCTCGATCGAGCACATGGGCTCTTTCAAGACGCAAAGCCAGAGCGGAGAAGCGAGAGATGGAAATCCCTCCCTCAATTCTCTCCTCTCGGACAGCTCAAACGATCAGCATCACGTTCATGCCCATGAAAGATTGGTCAAGCACGTGAACAGCTGGCTTAAATCAGAGCGTACGAGGCGGGCAACACGCAAAGCGAGACGAAAGGCTGCGAAAGACGCTAGGCATGTTCACGAGTCTAAAGAAGGCTCCAAAGACCAGCTTGAGGCCCCACAGGCTTCTCGAGGCAGAACCGGCTCCGACTCTTCCGATGGTTCGGCGGCGCTGGATCAGCTATCCAGTATCTTAGAAAGGACGCTGAATTTGACACCTGCCGACGCAAAGAGGAAGCTTAATCACGTACGTCGCATGTCGACAGGCCTCAAGCGTCACTCTGCAATCTCGCAAGACTCAGATTATTTCGACTCTATCGACCAGCTAGTTCCTAGTTGCGACGTTGTGCTTGATAACTCTAAGACCATGGCTTACAGCATTGACGAAGCTGACGCTGATGCTGAACCCGAGAACGAGGACACCGAGAGAAGGAGACGAAAAGAGAAGGAAGCCTGGACGACGTTCAGATACGAGATCTTGCGTCTGGCACATACATTGAAACTGAAAGGCTGGCGACGAGTAGCGTTGGAGCAACACGACGAGATTGATGTTCAGAGATTGAGCGGTGCATTGACAAACGCTGTCTACGTTGTCTCGCCCCCTAAAAATGTCAAGTCTAGGGAAGAACGTGCTGATGGCGTACCCGTGCCTAAGAATCCTCCACCGTATGTTGCAATGGCATTTCCACCAACAAAAGCTGACATGCATTCCAGAAAGTTGCTTCTTCGGATTTACGGTCCCCAAGTAGACCATCTCATCGACCGCGAGTCTGAGCTCCAGATCTTGCAGCGCCTCGGTCGCAAGCGTATTGGGCCTCGCATGCTCGGTACTTTTAAGAACGGTCGATTCGAGGAGTTCTTCCACGCAAAGCCGCTCAGTTTCAAGGAGCTACGGGTTCCTGAGACCTCTCAGCAAATTGCAAAGCGCATGCGAGAGCTCCACGAAGGCATAGAACTGCTGAAATCCGAGCGAGAAGCTGGCCCGTTTGTGTGGCAGAACTGGGATAAGTGGGTTGACCGTTGCGAACAAGTCGTCACCTGGCTTGACCAGCAGATCCTCGAGAATGGAGACGCGCCCATTACATCCGCCTCTGATCGCTGGAGGAAGCGAGGCTTGATCTGTGGTGTGGAATGGCCAGTCTTCAGACAAATGATCGAGAAGTATAGAAGATGGCTCGAGGAGCAGTACGGCGGACTTGACAAGATTAACGAGCGCATGGTCTTTGCTCACAACGACGTAAGTGATATACAATGTATTTAGGAGCTTTGCTAACAACATCATGACAGACGCAATACGGTAACATCCTCCGCATGATGCCTGAAGGCGAGTCGCCGCTTCTCCTTCCAGCAAACCAGCACAAACAGTTGGTCGTCATCGACTTCGAATATTCAAACGCCAATGTCCCCGGCATGGAGTTCGCGAACCACTTCGTAAGAACCATTTTCATAGCCCCTTCCCGATCACGATTCCACGAGCGCGAATTGCTAACATACATAGACCGAATGGTGCTACAACTACCATGACGCTGACTACCCATGGGCCTGTGCCAGCAACTACTACCCTACCCCCGAAGAGCAGCACCGGTTCATTAGGGCATACCTCACCCATTCCCCTGGCCTCAAGACCCCCGGAGGAGCATCATCAAACCCTCCCACACCTCACCTTGGACCCCTCCCCACTTCTGCTAGCACCACTGCCCTCGCTGCCACCGCTGCCCCCAGCACTATCTCTGCATTCATGTTGGACTCACGTGCGCCTCCAGGCCAATCATACCAGGAACAGGAAGCTCAGGCGGAGCGCGACACGGAAGAAGAAGCCCGCCGGCTCATGGCCGAAACAAAACTCTGGCGTATCGCCAACTCCGCCATGTGGGTCGCCTGGGGCATCGTGCAAGCTCACGTCCCCGGCCTGCCGGACTTCGACGCAGCAAACGGCACCAACGAGAACCCCACCGCCGCGGCGCTGGACGGATCCACCGCTGACACTAAGACTGATGCAGAGGCGGAGGAGCAGGACCCCGCGGCCGTGAGTACCAAGGAGGAGCCAAAGGACGAGGCCAGACTGAAACTGGATCAGGATACTGATCTGTTCAAATCACAGGATGATGAGGAGTTTGACTACCTTGCGTATTCTCAGGACAGGGCTATGTTCGTCTGGGGCGATCTGGTGGGTATGGGTTTGGTCAAAAAGGAGGAGTTACCAGAGGCGTTGACCAAGAGGATGAAGATCGTTGAGTTCTAGGTGCAGAGTCGCAGGGCTTGACAAGGAATTGAGTGAACGTTTTCAGATAGCTATCTCCTTTCGCCGAGGGCCTCCACGGGGAGTTGTGGGCCAGAGATGAGCAGGTATGTGCCGCAGGCACGTGCGATACTTGACAACATAAATACAATGAAATGCATTATGCTACCAACTCCTTCATCAACCAAAGTGTGATCCATGACTCACAGCATCAAACACGCACATTTCAGGCACATCGACCATCAGAGTAAGTAGTGTATTGTGTCCAACTACCATTAAGGCACGGAAGGGTATAGAGCTTATCATCTACACCAAACACACACGAAGAGACACAATCGAACACCACAAAACGCCACCCAACGCCGAGGAAATGCTCTGTACAATACACCTCACAAATGCACCCCCTCATGCATAGAACCAGTACTCCGCCGCATACTCCACACTAAACACGCCCTGGACGCCGTCACACGTCTTGGGCGCGACTCCACCCGCGGTATTCACACGATACACCTCCTTATAGTCACCGTCCAAATGAACAAGCTTGAGCCAGGGCACACTCCCCAAGCCATTGGGGCCAAGACTCGCATCCTTGGGCGCCGCAACCTTTGCCGTAGCATTGACATGGACAGCGCCAAAGTCGACCTTGGCCGTCTGCAGCTTGAAGAACGGGATGCCCTTATCCGTGAACTCGTGGTGGCCCGAGAGCCGGGCGTCGGCCAATTCAGACGAGGGAACTGCATAGTCCAGCGCGATTTTCGTCACCGAAGCAAGAACAGCGGGCGCGCGTACGCTGTCGCAGGTTGCGTTGAAGAGCGCGGCGACGGCGCCGATGGCCTTGGGTGCTGTGGATGCTGAGGGCGTGTCGCACGTGTAGTTTTGCACGCCCCGGCCAATGGCGATGTGGGAGAGTTTGAGACCGGTGCCGATGGCGGGCAGGCCGGGGGCGTCTGGGAAGTGTCAGTTGATAGATTCAAAGTGGAAAGGAAGGGGAGAAGTACCTGAGGGGAGCACGGCGGCGGAGAGGTCACATTGGGCAATGGAGCTGTCTGTTTGGTCGACCATGCGTGGAGAGATGCCGTCACGTGGGATAATGAGGGCTATCGAGTCGATGGTTTGTGTGGGTGCGGCGAGGAGAGTGGCAGGCGCGAGGGCCAGTATGAGGGAGATGGTGTTTGTGAAGATCATTGTCGTGGTTGTTTCCTTTGGTATAGTAGGCTGGATGGTGCTTGCGATTTATACCAGCAGTTGTGCGACCAGCGATATTATACTCGAGATCGGTGATATTGAAATGCCGATTACAAGAAGCCTCTTTTTCGAAGTAAGACCGCAGGGCAGCTCAAGTCTCTCGGCGCTGGTGCAGACCCGTGAGGCGCTGTCGTCAGAGTCTTGGAAGCTCGAGGTAAGCTCGTCCTGATGTCGGACCAGAATAGAATGCAAGGGATAAGCAAATGATTCCCAGACGATCAACGACAGACCAGATGTTTGTTTGCAAGGCGAGTGAAGAGGGAGGTCACACCCCATCCACGACCCGTCCGTTCCCTATATACAGACTCTCCTCATCTGCCACGCACACGACACCCCAGCGCGTAGAACTTTGCTCGAGACGTTCGCTACAACCGCCTGTCCCACTCGCCGACGAAGCGATAGACCATGGGCAGGGGTCCAAGAATAGGTGACATGGTTGATAGGCTGGGAGCCTCCGAAACGTCTGGTCGGCGGCTCGCTAGATTGGCGAACCGTGGAGAGTAACACGGGCTAATATTGATAGGGAATGGTGCCCGTGAGAAACGCCCCACCGCAGCGCCTGATTGGGCTATTTTGGGGCGTTTGATGGGGAGAGCAAACAGAGTGCTGATGGGAGAGCAAAGCCGGCAGCGTTGTTTCCGGGAGGCTGGCGACATCTTGCAGCGAGGTTGGGGCGTGCGCTGATGAGAGCGATGCTTTGTAAAGAAAGCTTCGCCCTGCGAGTCTCATCGCGTCTTACAGAGACGCGCACGACCAAGTCCCAAATGTTACGTTTACGAACTGCAAGACAATGAACATGCACACACGTGCAGCCGGACACGCAGACCACCCTCCAAGACAGTTGTCGCTATCCCAAGCAAACAACCGCCCTCGGCCCCGCATACGTTCACGAGTCAAGTGAGGCCTTCCCACCCTCCTCCCCTCGCCGTGCCGCAGAGCCGCCCGTAACACCTGCCAACCACGTTGCGTAACCAAGTTTTTTGAAGACTATCCACAGAACCTATGCTTCCTTCCTGCCAAAACGGGCAAGTCAAAAGATCTGATGTTGTCCTTAATCTCTTGAAATAGAAGTTCTGCGATTCTGGAAAGATGGCAAATTGACCCTGTTTATTGAGTGTGGGAGTGCGGCCAATCACCCTTCTTCCCAGCTCCAAACATACCACCAATTAGGAGCGAGACGATGATTACATTGCACGATACCGACGCCACAGAGTCGCAATTGGCGGACGTTGGAAGGCGTCTGGAAGAACGGCAATACTTGAAATCAGGCTCCAATTTTTGATTCGAGGGTCCTACGTTGCTAATGTGAGAGACAAGCAGATTTGTTGTATCGCGCGTCAAGGTACCCATTACATGTGCGAGGATAGCTCTGCACGGATAGCTCTGCACGGATAAACGGATCCTCCATCCTTAGATTGGGGTAAAATGATGCGAGTGGGCGAGATATTGTCAAATTGTTCCACGAACGTGTAGGACTGCCAGATGTGAAGTATGTGAGCTCGCAAAATCGATTTGCTCAGGTGTCGTTCTGATTATCCCTTTTCTCGCGACGATACCGGCTACTCCTTTTCCTCATGAGATTACTATTGTCTCTAGAAGTGTCGCGGTCTTTCTCTTTCGTTTCTTTGATAACCTTTTTGGGCCAGTCTTTGCAGATATCGATCCTGGACCTTGGTGCGAATAGCTCCAAAAGGACATAGAGTAAGTAGTCGACGATGACACACAAGCAGAATAGCTTTCCAGCCCATATACCGCAGCCATAGTAGCGTTTCAGGCGTTCGATGAGAGCAAAGCTCTGCACACCAGATCGACCGCGTGTAGCACTCCACACTCCAGCAGCTCCTGCTCCCTGGTAGAACTCGTCATGTCGTATGACGCCGCTGATGCCGTCGTAAACTCTTTCTGTTCGTTGCGCAACATCTGTCCATGAATACATGTGCTTTACCTGGTTGTGGAACAAGTCTGTGCGGACCTTTCCCTCACGCAGTTTTGCGATCGCGCGGCCAGTTGCTGCAACGATATCGTCTTCCTCTGGTGCAGCAAATTCGGTCATGTGTGTGGGTAGTACTTCAGGAATGCCACCGACTCGCGTGCACACGACGTAAAGACCGCATGAAGCCGCCTCCACGATGACGGTACCAAAAGCCTCCATCAGTGACGGATGGAGGTAAATATGTCCCTTCACCATAACGTCCCGCACTTCTTCGTGACGTACCGGGCCCATCATCAGGACCTTTTCTTGCAATACGTTGCGTTCGATCATCTGCTCGAGATCGATAGCCTTGGGCCCATTACCGGCGATTATGAAGCGGACGTTGGGGTTTGCGGCAATGATGCGAGGTATAGATGCAACAAGCAGGTCGGTGCCTTTGTTGTAGTACAATCGAGAGATAACCACTATTGTTATCACGTCGTCAGGCCCGAGGGGCTGTCGGGGGCCCGGCGCCGTTCGGTGCTTCGAGTCGTGTGAGTCTTGCGAAAGAGGACGGAAGTTGTCTGCAACAACAGCATTCGGTATTACTGAGACCATGGATGGGTCTAGGGACGCTCTGAGGACGGTGTTTTCTTTACTGTCCGTTGTTAGCTGGAATCGCATACAACACCGAGAGCATGCATACCAAGTATGACTGACACCTATGACATGGTCCACGTCGCTCAACGTGAATTTCAGGAGCTTATTTGTGAGGATAGTCCCTGCATCAGCAAAACCAAAGAGACTGTGGTCTGTAAAGACGGTCCTCAGACCCATGGTTCGGGCATGTAGGATAGCTTCATGACATAGGCTGCTGAGGCTTGCATGGCCGTGTACGATTTCTATCCGTTCGCGTATGACGATATTGCGAAATATTGGAAAGAAGGAGAACACCGTGGGAAACGCAGTTTCGCGGTAGATTATGAAGAAGGGTACATAGTAGACCTTCAGCCCGTTCGTGAGGTATCTGACGCCTGTTCGGCCGGCATACGCGTGCGTGATAACTATTACTTTGTGACCGCGATCAATGAGTTTCTGGGGCTGGTTAGCAATGAGCAGGGGATGGGCTAGGCTTCCTACTGTAGACAACTGATACATGTGACTCTCTACACCTCCTGTATTGCATGAGAAGGCATACTGCGAATTCTAGATTTGGCTCATACCGGGCTGAGGGTAGAAGTTGTCGCTGACCATGCTGCTGCCTATTAGCTGGGAGGTCTTCCACAAGGACACAGCCAATTAAACGCACGCGATGTTGTAGGGCATCCTGACGATGTGTGAGGACAATGCCTCCTACAATATTCAATTGGCGCGCACATAACAAGGCACGTACAGCAATCTTCACTGTGCTGTGGTGGTGAACGCTGGAGGTAGTCACGAAGACATGTGCCGGCGCGTCATTGGTGATTGTCGGCGTTTGGCGCTGCAAGCTCCGCGATCTTTTTCGGTCCAAATAATTTCCATACCACAAGCTCGCAGCTTTAACACGCTGACCAACTCCACCTCACACACAATGCCAGCTCCTCTGTTCAGGCGCTTTGTGCCGCCGACTCCCGCGATCACAGAACAGTCGTCTGCAGCTGCATCGTCTGCGCCTGAGCATGCGCCTGTTGCGTTTCCCGCAGAAGCTGCTGCACCCAAGAAGGAGAAGTCGAAGAAGTCGAAGCAAGATGCCCGAACTTTGGAGGTAGTCGCAGCGCCAACCGAACCATACAACAATGTCTCCATGGAGGATGCTGCTGCCGAGACCCCAAAGTCTGTCAAGAAATCGAACAAGAGGAAGAGCGAAGTGATTGAAGCTCGAGACGGGCATGACGAAGAAGTTTCCAAGAAACATAAAGCGGTGCTTTCGAAGTTTGAAAAGGCATCAAAACTGGCAGAAGCTCGGAAAGACCAGCAGGAGGCTGACGTTCAAGAGCCCGAGGAGGAGCTTCATGGTAGGCACTTTGTCCAGACCAGTGGGATACGCCAACTAACAGTACCTTGAAGATCTCCAGCCTATGCCACAACCTGCACCGGTACCTGAACCCGAATTTGCGCCCACCTTCTCCACTCTACCCTCGTGGCTTGCCAAACCGATCACCATCGAATCCTCCAAGACCACACCCTTTGAAGAGCTTGGGACGCAGCCATACTATGTTAAGAGGCTTGAAAAGCTCGGTTTCAAGGATGCGCTCGCTGTACAGACTGCGCTGCTGCCTATGTTGCATGACGGTTTTGAGCAGCACCTGGGTGACGTCTGCGTGTCTGCGAAGACAGGCTCAGGCAAGACTTTGGCATACCTGCTACCCATAATCGAGGCACTGAAAGATCAGGCAGCTCCGTTGTTATCTGCAGTAATTGTTGTTCCTAGTCGGCAGCTTGTCAATCAAGCCCTACAGGTCGCCGAGGAGCTCTGCGCCGGGACGAAAATCAAGGTTGGCACTGCGTTGGGCAACGTACCCCTGGCAATAGAGCAGAAAGAGCTGGTCAAGACGAGAGCGCAGTACAACCCTTCCAAAGCAAAGCAGCTGCACACCGAAGCATCGCAACAACTGGAAACTGGTTTTGTTGAGAAAAGCGGCATGCTTGAGGATCTCATGAGCATGCCTCAGGACCACATTCCTCGTTATGATTCTGGTGTTGACATTCTTATTTGCACCCCCGGTCGACTCGTCGAGCACATCGAGCACACAACTGGCTTCCTTCTAAAGTCTGTGCGATGGCTGGTTATCGATGAAGCAGACCAATTGTTGAATCAGAATTTCCAGGGCTGGGCAAGCGTGCTGATGAATGCACTGCATAGCGAAACACCTCCCGAGTTCATGAATGCTCAGGAACGGCTTAGGGAACGCGAAAAAGGCTCAATATGGTCACTCGCCCTGCCTGCCCGTAGGCAGCTAACTAAAGTCGTTTTGAGTGCTACCATGGAGAAGGATCTCACGAAACTGGGAACGCTGAAGCTCAGACGTCCGAAACTCGTCGTCGTGCAAGATGAGAGCATAGAGGATCTGCCGCTTCAAGGTGAGGAGAACATTTTCGAGCTTCCCTCGACACTCGATGAGTATGCAGCACCAGTCAACGATGGTGCCAACAAGCCCCTACACTTGCTGCATGCGCTGCTCAACTATGTCTTCGCTGGAATCAAGTCTTCTACGAACCAGGGACCCTCAGACTCAGATTCTGACTCAGATTCCTCGGATTCCGATTCATCTTCTGATGCGGAGTTGGAGGACGATCATGCGTCTATCGCAGGTCACATCAGCCGAGTGCTGATCTTCACAAAAAGTACCGAAAGCGCATCCCGATTATCACATCTTCTGTCTGAGCTGGAACCCTCATTCAAAAAGTACATGAAGACTATGACCCGTGCTTCTACCGCCGATTCTGCTCGTAGGCTTCTGAAATCGTTCAATACCGGAGAGATCAAGATACTCATAGCGTCTGATGCCGCATCTCGAGGACTCGATATTCCGAGCATCACGCACGTCATCAACTATGACATTCCCACCAGTATCACAAGCTATGTACATCGTGTGGGCCGTACAGCTCGTGCGGGCAAGCCGGGACAGGCGCTGACTCTGTTCTCCAAAACCGAAGCCGCGTGGTTCTGGAAACAGATTGCTGCAGGCGAGAACATTAGAAGAGGCGACAAGAAGGTCGTCCGCATGGACTGGAAGGAGAAAGATGTCACAGGTGATGGTAAGAAGAAGGCTTATCGTGCCGCCCTCAAGCAGCTTGAAGGCGCCGTAAAAGGTAGCACGGACACAGCCGAGTAGATCGCTCAGCGTCGATCAGCTTTTATGAACAGATCCTTGGGCTGCGCAAATCATATATAGGCCCAGCGGCAGTCGATCATGACTTAGCCCACTTCACTACATACCATTGAGACGAAAGCTTGCAGACGTCTTGGAGCGACCAAGGGGAGGCGATGTGCCATAGCGTGGCAGGAATTGCGAAGCTTTCGAACATAAGCACATCATTGCTTGGCTGCTTTGATCACCATAGCATTGCACATCGCGATGCGGGTCAAGCTTCAAAGAAAGCTTGAGGCTATTGCTTGGTACCCTCCCATTTGAGCTTTCGCCGCTGTGGGAACTACGACCCGAATAGGCAGGTGTAGAAGTACATTTGAATGCTAGGCATCTGCCTGGCCGAATGTCGAATTCACAAATCTACATTAGAACTCTTCTGACGAGCGTCATTGGTCAACTTGGGCCTAAGCGCCGCTTGGTTCGTTATCGGCTTGATATTCGGTGAGTCGATCTCGACATCTCGATGCTTCTGGCTTTCTCGACCCTGTAGACGAGGACAATGGCACCTGCACACCTTGTCACCTCCCTAAAACAGTTACGTCCGCTGTCACGACGTACGCGTTGTCTTAAGAACCAGGATCGTGTTCGGCGAGTGTCCGCTCAAGTGAAAGCAGTCCTAACACGCGCATGCGCATGGCTTGTCAGTTTGCCTCAATGGCATATGGATGAGGTCTACGGCTGCTCTGTACATCCCGACAAAGGGTACGCAATCACCACAGTCGATGCCGTCTCTGATGGCGTGAGCTAATGTTGTGCATAACATTGCTTGTTCTGCTCCACTCCAGCCGCGCGGGCCGTGTCGAAACCAAATGAAAGTGAGACGCTCCATCCAATCTTGTGTCATCGCCACATCTCCGCGGTTTCATGGCTGCTCGTCCCTAGTCACCAGCGGTTGTGGCTGGAGGATGCCGAGGCTGCGTCAAGCCAAGGGCGAAGGTGCGAGGCTTGACTATCGGGTACCGATGCTTGACTGGCAGGTATGGCTTATCCGCTGCCACACCATGTGCCCGTGGCGGCGGATATGGGCTCTTCTATCACGTCAATGGCCATGTTCACGCGCCCCTTCATCTGACCACCGTTCCAATGAAAGACCGGCGGCTCTTCACCTTCCAATCTTGGCTTTTACGTCTCAGTGTAGAGCAGGAGTAAGCGGTCACTACCGATCACGCCGTTGCTGCGATCGCCACGACTATCGTTATATTCTACAGCCAGCGCCTAATGGGGAATGTCCTTCATCAGTCTTCGGGCCTTCAGTCACGCAAGGGCATTCACATCTGTCGCAAAGCCGCCTTCGATGGGGTAATGACCAAGTTCTAGCACCATGTGTTGCGCTTGGGCGTGCACTTCTTCGTCGGAGCGCAACCGAGAACAGAAGGTTGTGTCGTCGAACCTCAGATACCAAGGTACCTGCCAAGCTAAGAGTAGTTGCTTAATTTAATTGCGAGGGTGTATAGCCCCACATGGTATTAGTGTATCGGGTTGAGTGTAGATGAAGGCTGTGCGTGGCAGACCACACCATTGCCTCCTGCCGCGACCATGGCAAAGCTTGTTATAAAGCCAAGTCTGTTTCCATATCTTCAACCCATCCTCTAGCAGGCTTCATTGGCATCACTTCGATCGATCATTCTTTCGCTTTATATCTTCGCTTCGGCTCTTCCATCGGTTATCGAACATGCCTTCCTTCACTTACCTCACAGCGGCTCTTGCCCTGACCAGCGCTGTTGCTGCTACTCCTGTACAGAAGCGTGATGCTTTTTCTGTACAGCAGGTCAAGCACAACATCCATTTGAAGAACGGTCCCGGTCAGGTCGCGAAGACCCTTCGCAAGTATGGCAAGGTCGTTCCTGAGCACATCCATGCTGCAGCCAACGCACGTGCCGAAGTAAGTCTACATATGAGTTTGATATAGCAAGATAGCAAACACTGACTCTTGTAAGACTGTCACTGCTCTTGCCACTACTGGCTCGGAGCCTGCCAATCCCAGTGACGAGTACGACTCGTCCTACCTCAGCCCTGTCACCATTGGCACCACCACTGTCAATCTTGACTTTGACACTGGATCTGCTGATCTGTAAGCGGTGCCTTATCAAGCTGATCCGGTCTATGCTAACATTCACACAGCTGGGTTTTCTCTTCGCTCCAGGCTTCTACTCAGCTTTCTGGCCACGACTACTACAAGGTCGACGCCTCCAAGGTTAAGAGCGGTTACTCCTGGAGGATCAGCTACGGTGACGGCTCTGGTGCGTCTGGTAAGGTCTACGCTGATCAGGTCACTGTTGCTGGTGTGACCGCCACCTCCCAGGCTGTTGAGGCTGCTACTTCGGTCTCTGCCCAGTTCTCCCAGGACCGTGACACCGACGGTCTTCTTGGCCTTGCATTCAGCACGATCAACACCGTCTCCCCAACTCCCCAGAAGACCTGGTTCGACACCGTCAAGTCCTCGCTTGCCAAGCCGCTTTTCGCTGTCAACCTGAAGTACCACGCTGCCGGTACCTACGACTTCGGCTTCATCGACTCCGCAAAGTACACCGGCGCCATCACCTACGTTAATGTCGATAGCAGCCAGGGTTTCTGGGGCTTCTCCGCCACCGGCTACTCAGTCGGGTCTGCCGCTGCCGTGAAGTCTAGCATCGACGGCATCGTCGACACCGGCACAACACTGATCTATATCGATGCTACTATCGCAAAGGCCTACTACTCCAAGGTCACTGGTGCCAAGGTCGATAACACGCAGGGTGGCTACGTGTTTCCGTGCTCTGCAACCCTGCCCAACTTCTCCATCACCGTCGGCGGCGTCGCCCAGACCGTCCCCGGCAAGTTCATCAACTACGCTCCCATCTCCAGCGGCTCCAGCACATGCTTTGGCGGCATCCAGACCAACGAGGGCCTTGGCATCAACATCTTTGGCGACATCTTCCTCAAGAGCAAGTACGTCATTCACGATGTCTCCACGGGCACTCCCCGCCTCGGCTTCGCCCAGCAGGCAGGCGTCTCGGTCTAAGTAACCTGACGCGCCTCGGTCGTATTCGCAATCCGTACACTCGTCTGGCGCACTTCTCCAGCCACATGTGGGCGGACAGCAAAGCACACAGTCCTCCTCGACCAGGGGCAGAACGGCACGCAAAGCCATCAATCATCGTCGGCCTCGTTGCCAGTGTCTTGTGGTTGTGCGTTTGGCGTTGCTGATCCCAGTAGGATTTCTGTCCGCCTAGACTGACGGTGAAGAAGGCCCGATTATTGCGCCAACCTTCCTTTCTCACACATAACTTTTTTCCAATCCTTAGTATTTCGGCATGCCGATACGGTTTGGCTAGTTGCTCTCCCGATGGTAGCGTTACCGAGGCTTAGTTAGTTTTCCGACCCGACATAAATCACGATATGATGAAATCCTTCTGCAACTATTTCGATGTCTCCGCTTTTCGCCCTGTGCTGTGCAATGTGAGGCGGTAGTATGGTTTGATGGCGCGCGGCTTCGGCTGTTCTGCTCGGTTATAAGGACGCGGCAAGAGCATGGAAGGTGCTGTTCGCATGCCGTTCATGTTGTGCGACGGCGCACATGCAGATGCAGGTGCAGTGGATGCTGACGTGCAGCGGCGAAGTTGATGCCGTTGGTGCACTTATCCGAGGTGTGGTTCGACAGCATGGTGTATGCACGCATTTGCAATGTCAGGCCACGGCCTGCGCAAATCACTTGATTGACTGAAAGTCTTCCGGAGAGTGATGTGCTGAGGTCATAGGCTGCGAGGCCGCTTCATGGACAAGGAAGGTTGCTACATGACGCCGGTTGATGCCGCTGGCTTGCAAATAGCGAATAGAGTTTCACCATTGATACTGAATGCATGATCCGGTCGTATGGACCAGTTGGAGTCCGGAAGAGTCATTGTGGCATGTTGTATGTGGTTGAGGGTACCGCCTTGCTGGATGGTACTAGACATGCACCCTCAGACACTAAGACAGCATTGGGCACTACAGAGCGGGATGTGACGCTCCGAGTAGGCGGTGCATACGAATGAGGCTTTCGACTTGTTCTGGAGCATGCAACGCCGTTGATGTACGCTGCAGCTAGCCTGTTGTTGAAAACTGTTACCTCGCAGTGGGAACGACATGTAGTCCTTTTCCGAGGAGGTGCAAGTCTCGGTCAGGACGCTTGGCAGGCACACCGCCAATATACACCATGATCGATTGGATGAATCGTTTCGGGCTGCCCGAGGAGGCTCAGCCTTGGTGCCGCATCGTCTTTGCGTGAATCCCTGTGGCGACCATGTCTGTCTTACACCTGTGCCGTCGGGGCGTACTCCCTTACTTTCAATGTTAATAACCACGGCTTATATTGAATTCAACACGCCAGCCCTGGCTGCAGCGTAGGCAACCCTTACTCAGGACTTGACCGTGGCTTTCCCGCGGCACGGCAATAGTCGCAAAAGGGGGCAGACAAAGTGACCACGCAATCAGAGCGAAGTACTACTTATATACGAAGAAGTGACCATCGAATGAGATCTCTTTGCCGAGAAGATCTTCGCTTAGCTGGGTCCAGGGTGATAATCCTACGGCGAGTGGGCCGCAGTGATCATGAGCCTCAACGACGAACTTCGGGCCGGTAATGTTGGCCATGTTGAGGCCTCGAAAAGGTAACATTCTCAGGTTCAACTTTACATGTCGGGGATCCGGGAAGACACGCTAATGCCACGTGGTGATCTTATCTGCACGTAATTGACTGGCAAACGAGTTGAGGGTGTGATCAGTGTTGGTGGCTTGCAGGACAATCAGACGCGCGCTTCCCGCTAACCGCGGTGTCGGGAAGCAGATTGTAGTCGGCCAAAGGAGTTGTACGCACACCCTTTTATTGTCCTGTCAGCCTCAGATGGTTCAGCATGAAGATGACTGCTTGATAGGGATCAACAGGTCAAAATCAACCGGCTGAATGTACAGATTGCACGTACAGGAAGGCTAAGTCTCAGCTGCCAGACCTAGACAACGGTCCTTCAGATAGCAGAAGACAGCTAGCTTTTGACTAATAAATTGCGAAAAAGTTCGAAACGATCACAAAAGTCGGACGGGAGAATGGAAACGATAAAGAGCTGCGTATCGCAAGATTCTGCGTCATATTTGCATAACAAGTGTTCCCCTGCAGCCCTTCCACGTTTCTGGCAGGCGCTACTAGCAGCATATGTTACGTGTGGGGGTATTTCGAATGCACATCTCTGCGCACTGAATGGCGATGACCTGAAGACCGGCACCTTCTCGAACCGACTCGCAGGCCTCTGAAATCTTTCTTTTTCGTCTAGTCGTTCACTCCTTCACTTCTTCTTCTTGTCCTTCTTTTTCTTGTTATCAGTACCGCTGCTGGCACCGCTTTCGGTGCCTCCGATCTGTCCCTGCATCTCTGCCATCATGTCCTGCAAAAAGTTCTCGCTCACGCCACCTCCTGTGATAGCAGGGGAATGGAGCGGCAGAATCTTGTTCAGCTTCCAACCCCTAGGAACGGCGGGCTCTGGCATTTCCTTGGGCATGGGCATCCCCGCGATGGGCAATCTGAAGGGAGTGTTCCTCTGCGTAGGATGCTGTTTCAAATACTGCGCGATGAGGATGTAGAGATGATGCTTGTTGTTGATGTCCGGGTCTGTCAATTTGCCGTCCTTCTTCAGCAAGACTCGTACTCGGCCGGGGTTTGCCCAATCCTTTGGGTGTATCTTGTCAGGTTCGAAGACAGTGCTCAGCCCCAAGCTTGCAGCCGCATCGGCCATCTCTCGTGCCAGCGGGCTCTCCACGGCCAGCTCTTGTCCCACACGCCGCCCCTCTGCTCGTGTTCTCGACTTGTCGAAATACACGGGATACAAGCACTGGTAGTGTTTCGACTTCTCGCGGTCTGTCGAAGTCTTGACGTTGGGCCCCTGGGGTTGGAGCATCTCCTGCTGATCCTGATGCTGAATAGAGGTGGAGACATTGCGTGCAGAGATGACCTCGTCGACCTTTCGTGCAGCAAGCAGCTCGTTCATATCATCAATGTCCATCTCCGAGGGGTCGCTGTCAGACTCGCTGACTTCTTCTATGCGGGGGTTCATCGTGCGTGATGTGTGACTGTAGATGTCAGCCAATTGAACTACAGAATGACAAGGGAGCCATCTACTCTATGTTATGCCGCAGTCGGCTTGGAGTATGTGCAGCGGTGCAGGTCCTGGCGCCGGTGCTAGTTTGTGGATGTGGGGAAGTTCTGATGCTTGGCGGGGAAGTTGCGACGTGGGACTTGGGAAAGAACTTTGGATGTCGGCTTCGGAAATGCCAAGCCAGCAGCACGGCCCGAGCAATCCAACGCCCCGGAAGGCAGTCGACTTCCCTCGTTCATGGCTGTTTGACCTGGGAATCTCGCTTCTCACCGCTTCCAATGATCGTGCTCTCCTGCAGCGCGGCTATCTCAGCATGCTCGGCCATCCATGCAGCCACGTCACGCCGTCGACCCGTGTTTGCATTCTACCTCATGTTCCAGGCGACCCATGACTTTGCTCGTTGCCCTTCGCTTCCTTCGCATTGGGTGGGCCATGAACAGGACCCTGTGCGCTTGGGACGTCGCGTTCGTATTAATTTCTCCAGACCGGTGCTCCTGAGGCTTGTTGTACAATCACCGGTAACCAGCCAGCCTGGTATTGTTACACTACTGGAGCAGCCATGCAGTCCTTGACCGGCGATTCCACTGCTTTGCTTGGTAGCAACGCAGCAGGCTTCGCCGTTCTGTACTATCCCTGCATATCATCAGAGGCTGAAGGGTAACGACATGACGTCCGGGATTCATTGACCTAGAATGAGTGCACCCCCGTTTTCGTACCCCACCCTAGTGGTCTTCTGTCATCTTTAGCAGTTTTAGTGTAGACCAGTTGGCTGCTCAGGAGAGGTATGTCAAGGCACGCTACCTATGTCGGAGCTCCAGCTCAAGCATACCAACGCAAGCATCACTAGCTGTTCACGGTCGACTCCGTGCCGCAACGACCTGGTCGCAAGCTAACAAGCGGTCAGTCCGTAGCAACCGCAGGTCACCTGGCATTTGCCGCGTGCTGAGCCGCTTTCCGGTGTTTGGCTGCTGGGCTTCGACTCGTTCGTTACACCAGGACGTCACGTAAGCCTAGCTTGATACAGGTGGTGACAATTCTTAGGATCGCGATGTTGAAAATGCCATACAGCCCTGCTGCAGAAAAGCTTACTGGGGCCGCCCGTGGGCTATTGGTCAGTTTTCGATCCAATTCGACACGCATTGGAGAATGAAAACAAGGATTACGAACGTGCAATATACTCCGATCAATCCCAGTCAGATCATGGCATGCAGCTGATGTGCTAACTATAAAAGAACATACATGCAGGAGACCACATGGTGGCTTGCAGTCCGTGGATCCGGCACCTGTGCCGCAGTATTCCAGGATTGTGCACTCGAATCGAACGATTTGGAACAGTGTACCAGCATCATCGAAAGTGGAAAGTCGTAGGGATCTTCGAATCCGATTGGACTCCCTCCCTGTGCCCTAGGTCAGCTATTGCCTCTGGGCTTACTAAACGCTGTCTGCCTTACTTCTACACCGCAACTGTTATCATTTGCAAATCTCGCATGGAGCAAAGTGCCTCCAACAAATAGTGGCCCAGAGCACGAGGTTACAGATCTGCACGCTATGAACGGCCCGAAGAGGAATACTCGGGGTGCCGAGAACCAAAGTTTGGTAGGCCATTCATGATTACCGAGAGGGTCTTCTCACAGGACCACTACCCAACTGCATCACTTCCCGTGCTAACGCCTAGCCGCAGCGGAGTATAAAGGAGACATCAAGCCCGCCCTTCCTATTGTCGACCCGTTCATTCTCAACGAGCAAACTCAGGCTTGCACGTACACGCTTCACAGATTACCGGTTACTTACGAACGTCACGCTCTTTTCACATACACAATATGCCATCTACAACCATGGCACCTTCTGCGATACGAAAACCCCAAAGAGTCATGGCTCGCCGCAGTTCAAAACCAGCCACAGTATCTACCAGATCATATCTCTTCAACCGTAGTGTCAGGAGTACCCCCTACCGCATCAAGAGTGCTTCGGCGCAGACACTTCATTTTGAGAACGGCTGGGATGTCCTTGATGCCTCTGGAGGTGCTGCCGTGACTTGTATCGGGCACAATCATGTCCGCGTCAAGCAGGCCATAATGAAGACCATCGACAGTGGCATCCCGTACATATCTTCGATGATGTTTGATACGGAAGTAACAGAAGAATTTGCACGGTTTTTGATCAATTCAACGGACGGAAAAATGAGCAAAGCTGTCTTCTATTCTTCGGGTGAGCGCAGATGCGTCGTCCGATGACGGACCTTCCCTGACATCGACACTAGGGACTGAGGCCAACGAGGCAGCATACAAGGTTGCATTGCAGTATCATGCCACAGAAAAGGCCAATCCAGAACCCACTCGCACTCTCTTCATTGCTAGAGACCGTTCGTACCACGGAACTACTCTCGCAGCTCTTGACATGGGTGGACACAAGGCCCGACGAGAGCTGTTCGAGCGTGTTCTGCCTCGCAACACACATCACATCTCGCCATGTTACTCCTTTCGGGCACTCAAAACGGGGGATTCGGTGGCTGAGTATGTCACGCGTCTCAAGAACGAGCTGGAACAGAAGATCAAGGACCTTGATCCCAAGAGAGTGGCTGCCTTCATCTGTGAGCCAGTCGTCGGTGCGGTAAGTCCGAGTCTTTGGTAGCGAGGGACCCAAAGTTCCTATAACAAACGAAGTTGGATGTAGTGCGAGGGTTCGTTCGTTTGCTATCGAAGGATGCAATCATTGTCATTAGCGAAACCAGGTACTGACTGCATCACAGGCTCTAGGATGCGTCCCGGCCGAAAGTGGCTATCTAGCAGCCATGAGAGAAGTCTGCGACCGATACGGCGTGCTCCTCATCTTCGACGAAGTCATGTGCGGCATGGGCCGTACTGGAGTCCTCCACGCATGGCAAAAAGAAGGCGTTGCACCCGACATCCAGACCACAGGCAAGGGCTTAGCTGGTGGGTTCCAGCAGATCTCAGCCATGCTCGTAAGCCCTAAAGTAAACGACGCCTTTGAGTTTGGGCCAGGCTCCGGCGCCTTCAGCCACGGCCATACATTCCAGAACTATCCTCTCGCATGCGCGGCTGGTCTCGAGGTGCAGAAGATTATACAGGAAGAGAATCTGCTGCAGAATGTCAAGGATAAGGGTGCTAGATTGTCGAAGTTGCTCAAGAAGCGCTTGGGCAAACATTCAAATGTTGGTGACATTCGCGGTGCAGGACTATTTTGGGGCGTAAGTGTGCTTTTAATAGCGTCTTACGATGCCAGAGTGCTGACTTGGTGCAGATCGAGTTTGTCAAGGACAAGATGACCATGCAGCCTTTCCCTGCAGCCATGAAAGTGAACTGGAAGATATACGAAAAAGGTGGGATCTTTTACAAAACTTTGCCATGTACCATACTGACTGACTGTTCAACAGGTCTTGCTCCTCCCTACGAAGTCCACGTCTACCCCGGATCCGGCACCGTAGACGGCGTGAATGGCGACCACATCATCATATCACCTTCGTACAACATCACCAATGCTCATGTCGATGCCATTGTCGACCGCGTCGGCCGGCTCGTGGAGGACTTTTTCGAGACGCTTGATATACCGCCGACCCTGTCGGCTCCCTAGAGCGTGGTCTTCACTTTCAAGCGCGGTCATCACTGTTAAGCGCCTATGCTTGCAGCTTACGCCACACAACTCATGACTTGCGATTGTTCCCTGTTTCTGTTTCTGTTTTGATTTCGGACGTTTTGTTAGCGATAAAGGAACCTGGGCTGGCTGTCTGATCTATTTGTTTGCTTACTACTGGATGAAGAAGTAATTGCAGGATGCTTGATCCCTTGGTTTTTCACGTTCAAACGTTGACTTTCTATGCAGCACCTAGCACGAATTCTTTTAATGCAATCCCTTATGCTCTGGGAATTAACCGGCTCATTCAGTTTCACCAGACTCGAGAGGGGTCAACGTGCAGGAGTTAGAATTAGCTAACGTAAACGCTGTAGCGTTGTGGTATAGGATCTAGTCATAACGTCATTGGTGGAGACGAGTGAGTGACAGGGCAAGCAGCTTCCGCGAACAGTACGCCGAGCAGCTGTAGGGAGAGGGTCGACAGCGAGGACACCGCACGCATCCACCAGAAGAGCGCTTTGCACAAAGTTTTGCTACCGGTAGCTGCGGGAAGCAGACCAATGATGGGTGACTGAGCACCCAGGCATGCACGGCCTAGCTTTCGACGACGCGTGCAACGCTCAGCTAAACTCAATTGCACTCAAAGCAGCGTGGTTGTGCAGACTGACTGACAAGCAATGTTTGCTTATAAGATGGGATCTCAACGTGACAAGCAGACATTTCGGCGAGCGTCGCAGGTGGCAATTTGTGTGCTACTCAACCCTGTACTCCTGAGCACTACGCGTTTAAAGGGCCTGTCTTGAGTTGACCTGCGACATTGAAAGGCTGACGGAGGTGGTCCATGCACCAGACGCTCAATTGGGTGCGCCGAATCGAGACGTCGGGCTGACCTGGCTGGAGCTGCATGGCAGGGTGATGTGATAAGAGCGCCGAGTGACTTTAGCATGGCAGTGGGACTTGCAGTAGTTAAGGCGGTGCCCTGTGTTCACATGTGTGAGGGCTTGATAATTATTATCGAGGATGCTGCGTGTGCAGGTGCGCTGCAAGTGGCGACCGCGGAGAGGCTAACGCTCTGGGCATCGCCGTCTTGTCCGCGAGCAACATGGCGGAGTCGGAGTGGAGAAGCAGGCAGGCATAGGTGCACAGTGCACGCAATATTGAAGGTCGCAGCTTGCAGCTTGCCTGGCTGTGGCTCGCAACTGGTGGGGCAGGCTGCTGTGTTGAGCCGCCGGCGGAGGGGGCAGACAGAGGCGTGGTCTTGGTGTTGGTGCTGGTGTTGGTGCTGATGCTGGTGCTGGTGCTGGTGCTGGAGCTGGTCCTGCCTCTCTGGATCAGGCCCTGCGCCGATATTAATGAGCACACGCCGTCCAGCGGCAGCCGTGGCATTTGCAAGCGTCGCTCCTCGCCGGGCCAGCATTGACAGCGCCAGACGGGGGGTTCTGCTGCTGCGCGGAAAAAGCCAGCAGTGTGCGTGCGCCGGCGGGCTCGCTTTTCGGCGCGCTTCTTTGCGCGTTGGTTGGCGAGCATGACGCGGGCCGCCCAAGGCGCTGAACCGCACTGACCAGAGTGATGGCTGCGGAGGTTGTGGAAACCTCGCCTGCCCTGCCAACGACGTGCCCTCTGCTCTGCCATGCGAACAGCACGCCCTCTGTGAGCACCCGCCCTGCCAGCACCGTCTGCCCCCCGTAGCCCCCGCCTGCTCCCGCCTGCTCCCGCCTGCGCCCGCCTGCCGTCCAGCGAGCCGCCCTGCGAGCCTGCCCAGCACGCCGCACGCCGCACGCCGCACGCCGCACGCCCTCACGACCGGCTGGCCCTGCGCACGACGGCGGCCTCGAGCCTCGAGGAGCCTGCGACGACTCGACCCCGGCGCCGCGCCCGCCGCACTCTCCAGTAGACGGCGACGAGCTGCCGACTGCAATAGACAGCGCCGCCCGTCTCGCTGACCCGGCGAGAGCAGCAGCGCTTCGACGCCAGGCCCACGGCCGCCGAGCAGCACCTCCGCCATGTCGACGCCCTCGACTGCCACGGCCACGCTCCCGCCCCATCATCCCTTCTATCCTCACCACCAGACATACCAGCCGGGCCTGTCCAATGCCAACCAGATCGCCAACGGCTCCGCTCGCATCGGCACTTCCATGTACAGCGGCTACGCTAGTGGCGCCTCGAACCCAGGCTCAGATATCCGCCGCACCGCAAGCACCCACAGCAGACACCCGCACCAGCTGCCGCCGCTGACCCAGCCCGCCGCCCCCGACATGGGCGCGCCCAGTGCCGCCAGTGCCGCCAGCGATGCAGAGATGCAGCAGCGCCGCCAGACCAACTGGGCCGACTTCTACAAGAATGGCCTGCCCAAGGAGATTATAGTCATCGACGACGACGACGACGACGACAACGGCAACGGCAACGGCAACGACCAGGGTGAGCCAGCACCACCGCGCCAGCCTGCCCAGCCGCGCACTGCCACGAATGGCTCTACACGCCACGCAGACAAGAAGCGCAAGACGACGGCCGGCACAACTGCCTACGACCCCGTCTACAACCAGCACACCTCGTACTCGACCACCCAGACGCCCTACTACGACTCGCCCAACCACTCCATATCCACCGACAGGACAACCTCGGCCCTCAACACCACCGCTGCCACCTCGCTCGGCTCGCAGGCGAGCAGCAGCCACCACATCTCGCCGTTGGAGAATACTGCCGTTGGCCAGAAGAGGAAGCGGACACGTGCAGCAGCACAGGATGAGGCCAAGCAGGCCAAGAGACGCGACCTCGACGATCGCGACCCTTTTGCCCTGTACCAGCCACCGCCCAACCCGGTCATCAAAGCGAAGGATGTCTACGTGCAGGTGGTTACTGATGTAAGCTCAAGTGCGTCATCATGTTGATTCACGTACTGACCTGATGCAGAAGTCCAACTACAAGGACCAAAAGGTCGATGATGAGGACGGCCACTATATTGTCGTGCCCGAGGCCGACCTCACCGAGCGATGTATGCACCAGTCACGTCCTGCAACCTTGTCAATGCTAACAAACATGCAGACCAGATCCTGAAGCTCTTAGGCCAGGGAACCTTCGGCAAGGTCGTCGAAGCCTGGGACAGGAGAAAGGGCACCAAGTGCGCCATCAAGGTCATCCGATCTGTACCGAAATACCGTGATGCCAGCCGCATCGAGCTGCGCGTGCTGTCGACATTGGCGTCCAACGATAAGCACAACATCAATCGCTGCATCCACCTCCGTGACTGCTTCGACTTCCGCAACCACATCTGCATCGTCACCGATCTCTACGGGCAGAGCGTCTTTGACTTTTTGAAGAGCAACAGCTTCGTGCCGTTCCCGAGCTCTCACATCCAAAAGTTCGCCAAGCAGCTATTCACCAGCGTCGCCTTCTTACACGACCTGAACCTCATCCACACCGATCTCAAGCCCGAGAACATCCTCCTGGTTCAGAACGCTTACCAGACTTTCACATACAATCGTACAGTACCGTCATCATCCACAACAGTCAACCGCACGGCAAGACACCGCAAGGTCCTCCTCGACCCTGAGATACGACTGATCGATTTTGGGTCAGCGACCTTCAATGACGAATACCACTCTTCAGTCGTCTCCACACGGCATTACCGTGCACCAGAGATTATTCTCAACCTTGGCTGGAGTTTCCCTTGCGACATTTGGAGTGTAGGGTGCATCCTTGTCGAATTCTTCACCGGCGACGCCCTGTTCCAGACGCACGATAACCTCGAGCATCTGGCTATGATGGAGGCCGTGTGCGGTGGCAAGATTGATCGAGACATTGTGAGAGCGGTCTACAAGCAGGACCGCACTAATTCTCGCAACTCAGCCAACTCGTAAGTCACGACCAGTACATTTGAGAGCAAAACTAACTGTTTCAGTGCCGCAAGATATTTTAAGAACTACAAGCTTGACTACCCGAACAACGAGATCAACAAGGCGTCGAAGAAGTATGTCAAGGCGATGAAGAAGCTCCATGTACGTCCCCTCCAGCGATCCCGCCCGCTTTGACTGACATGCACAGGAAACAATACCGGGCCACACCGACTTCAACAAACAGTTCCTTGACCTCCTCAGACGGATATTCGTGTACGACCCCAAGAAGCGCATCACAGCCAAGGAAGCCCTGCAACACCCCTGGTTCAAGGAGTCGCTCATGGACGACGGCACCGAGGCGCACAAGATCCGGCTGGAGCGAGAGAAGAAAGCAAGGCGGCAAGAAGAAGAGCGCCGGTACCAGCGCGAACAGCGGGACCGGCAGGAGAATGCACGAGCGTACTAGTAGGCCTCTTGCTGGCGTCTTGTGCATGAGCGCCCATGGACGTGTTCGACATCGGCATACGCTGATTGCGTCTCCCAATAGACCGGCAGCCGGCTCTCCCTTTCCATATACTGCATTTACGACAGCGACATGACGCATTGTGGGCTTCGGTCCTCTTCCTATCAGGGTCGGGCGTTCGAGTCAAGTGTTTTTATTTTTTTGTGTTTTTGGTTACCCCAATTATTCTCCCCCAAGTCCCTGCGGAGGGACGGACCTGGCGGGATGGCAGAGCAGTGGATACAGAGCTCTTTTGCTGTGTTTTTCTGTGTTTTGCTTTGCTTTGCTCTGCTTTGCTCTGCTGGCATTGCCGCCCTTTTTTCCCTTTGTTTATCAAAAGATATACCACTACCTGTGCATAGTACCGAGAGTGATGACTTCGGTGAGGTGAGGTGAGGTGAGGTGAGGACCAAGAAGGGACTTGCTGTGGTTGGGGCGAGGACGTGCTAGAAGCTTATGCTCGCATGTTTGGCTGATGGGAATCAGACCTAGTTTGGGTTTGTATTTCAGTTCTTGAGGCGAAGAACCCACTGAGAGCGTAGATGGTGTATTTGTTATCGCCAATTATGTCACGCTGGAGGATTGAACACATTCCACTCAGACACAAACTTGCAGTTCCTACATTCAATACTCTCTTTTACACGTGAAATTCTGACAAAGTGCTGTTGAGAGCCATGTGAGGCGTGTGTAGAGTGAGGTATTGTCAAGGATGGAGGGGGACCACGAAAGCGCTAGTGATGGTGATCCCCGCGGCGTAAACACAGCGCGTCCACGGCAAACAACGCGCCCCAACAGCGCAGCACCCAGCAACGCAAGCACAGTCGACGCCATGGCGAATCCACAGCAGCAGGAGAACATGCTACTCACCGAGCACTTCTCCTGGCCTCCTATTGTACGCCCCCCCCTGCACTTGCACCCTCACCTCCCCCACCGACCCATTCTAACCCCCACAGTCCCTGATCGACGACATCATAAATACGATAAACGAAGTCCTCTACCGCTGCACCGACACCTTCGCCACAGGCATAACCTCTGCGCCGCCCCACCTCCTTGGCTTCGCAGACCGCTACGCCGCCGAATCGCGTACGCCCGCGACAGACGAGAACGGGGATGCCGTCTTCCCCGACGCCGCGCTGGAAATTGAAGAGGGAGTGCTCAAACTTGAGACCCTGATGGAAAACGCGGTGGACAAGAATTTCGACAAATTGGAGATTTGGACGTTGCGGAATGTGCTTTGTCTCCCAAGGGGAGAGGAGGAACTGGCGAGCTGGGTTAGACTGGGACATTATGCGGGCGTGGAGACGGCGACGAGGAAGATGGGCGAGGGTGGAGACGGGGAGAGCAAACAGTGGACGCCAGAAGCCTTGTATGCGCTGCGCCGGAAGTTGATCGAGACGCAAAAGCTGAACGCCGCGCTGTTGGGCGAGCAGAAGAGGAACGACGCGCTGCTGAAGCAGTTGAGGGGCTTGTTGAATCCGCGTCTGCCCACCGCCGGGGAGGTGAAGAACGAGAGCCTGGAAACAACAACAACAACAACAACACAACCTGGAGAGCAGGGTGCTGCCTTTGCCTTCCTCACACACACACCCGCGAGCCAGAGCCTCGGTGTCCTGCCCATCACCGCGTCTGCGACAGCGACAGCCACGCCAACTACAACACCTCTAGCCACACACTCCTCCTTCGCCACCTCCCAACTCCCACACCTCCGCCACCTCCTCTCCACCCTCCGGCCTCACCTCTCCTCCACCGCCCTCCCCAGCGCCCACACAACAACCCATACCTCGTCCTCCTCCGACCCAGAAGGCGCCGAACACGACGCTTCGCGAGAGAGGAAGCTGTATCTCGAGAGCCAGAGCAGACGCATCCTGGAGCGGCGCGGCGTCGATACGAAGGAGGGTGTTGAGGGGGTAGTGGAAGGGGGGCGGGTCAGAGGCGAGGAGGTGAGGGGGCTGGAGGGGCTGATTGGGGGAGCGTTTGGGAGGGGGAGAATAGCGAAGGTAGAAGATGAGGGGGGGAAAGAAGACGGAGAGGAGATGGATTTAAGCTGAGGTGAGGTGAGGTGGCGGTTGTGAGAACGTTGATTAGTCTCTATTTGTTGTTTTTGTCATTGCCAACGGAGTAGGATCATGGTAGGTGTTTTACCTGGGTTGGGCTGGACTGGATTGGATGATACCACGGGACTTTGCTAGTATTTTCTGTTCCTTCCTCTCTCTCTATTTATTTATTATTCCTTCTCATCGCGGCGAACGTGCCACATAAAGTACACATCACCAGACCGATGTCACACCTTTTTTCCTTTTTGCATCGTCGTCCTGATCGTTTGCCGTGAGGTTGTTAAGCGTCGTGGCGCTGATGCGAAAATACAAGATACTGAGGTCGCGCTCGGGTCACTGGTTGGGAGCTACTGCTGCTATGTGCCGTTTCCCAGCCGCGCGTCGCAACGGAAGGACGTTGGGGGTGGTGAAGAAGAAGAAGAAGAAGAAGAAGAAGAAGAAGAAGAAGAAGAAGAAGAAGAAGAAGAAGAAGAAGAAGAAGAAGAAGAAGAAGAAGAAGAAGAAGAAGAAGAAGAAGAAGAAGAAGAAGAAGAAGAAGAAGAAGAAGAAGAAGGCGGCTTGAGAAATAACCTCTTCAGCGCCTCGTAGCTGGAAGTCGCTTCAATGGTTCGAGGGGAAGATTGCTATGGAAGCGGGAGGCGTGAGGAGGGTAGAAACAAGGAGTGGAGAGTGGATGTAAGGGGAGAGGAGGTAGAGGTTCAGGGGTAAGACAGAGATGGAGAGGAGGAGGGTGGGAATTGGGTGGAGTGAGAGCCGCGCGGGAGTGAGATCGGGGCAGGGCATGGTGATGGAGGGGTTTGTGGGTTGGGGAGATGAGGGTGAGTGTTGGCCCGTCAAAGCAGACCAGGACATGTTGATACGCTTCTACAACGCAGTACGTCCTCTATACTCCCTCCTTCCCCTTCACCTCCTCAGACCCCACCCTCACTTCCGCGTTCTTAACTTCCTCCCTCTCCCTCCTCACCGCTTCCTCCTCCTCCCTTTTCTTCATCCTCAAATACTGACAAAACTTACTCCTCTCCCTCATCCTGCCTCCCCACTTCAAAAACGCAAAAGGAACCACGCACAAAGCGACGGCCAGAAACCCCAGCAAACTTGTCGCCCACGCCACACCAAGGGCCCTGTACATGGGCCTCGTGGCAAACGGCAGCACGGCGCCAAACGATGACCGCGACAGCGACGCAGCAGCCATGGCGCTCGCCGCAAAGACCTCGTACGCATCGACGAGGTAGTTGAGCAGCGCCATGAAGAGACACAGGTAGCCCATTCCGAACAGCACGCCGGCGCAAGTGGGGACCATCCAGTGAATATCTTCTCGCGCCGTCCAGCCGAGCCAGAAGCTCGAGATGACGAAGAAGGGCCCCGCGATGCAGGCGAGTGGCAGGCGCACCATTTCCTCATTGCGAGACCATGGTTTTTCAAGCCGTTGGGCGCGTGACAAGTACCAGTCCCAGGTTAGGTAGAAGGCGGCGGATATTAGGGCGCCGACGCCGATGGGGAGGAAGGTCAGGCCTTGTTCGCCTGGGGTGAAGTCGTAGATGCCGGTGAAGATGATGGGGTAGGATTGTAGGTAGATGTAAAAAATGGCGTCTGTGGAGTTGATTAGTGCAAAGAAGGGGGAAACCAGGAGGTTGGAGGCAACGTACATGCATAACTTAAATACAGACAGGTAAACAGGACTAGCGGCTCGAAGCACAGCATGCGGAGCGGCCGCGTCAAAATCACAGTGACGATGTGGTTGAAGTCTGTCTTCTCCAGCTCGATGGGCGCAACGATACTCTCATCACCCGTCTCCTTCCGCATCTTCTGCGCGCGGTGCTTTAAAATCACCGGCCCGTATGTCTCGGGCAGAAAGATGAAGAGCGGCCAGGTCACACCAGCCAGGATAGCTCCGACCCAGAAGCCCCAAGCCCACGAGACGACGGAGATGTAGCCCGAAATTGGTGGGCCAAGAATGGGCCCAAAGGTCGTCGCGGCCATGAAGCCAGCCATACTCCTTCCGCGGCTCTTCGGATCGTGGTAGATGTCTGCGCAGATGCCGCCGACAACGCTGATTGCGCAGCTGCCGCCAATGCCGACGAGCAGTCTGAAGATGACGAGGGCTGCAAAGTTCGGTGATACGGCTGAGGTGATGGAGAAGATGGTGAATATCGCAAACGAGATCATCATTACCAGCTTGCGGCCATAAGACTCGGACAGCGGACCCCAGATCCTGTCTTCTTGTCAGAAGGTGATGCCTACTCTTCGTGTTCGGGCTTTGACTCACATGGGTCCGCAAACATAGCCAACGAGGTACATGGAGGTGGGCAGGATGAGCTTGTATTCGTTTGTTTCGTTGAAGTGCTCGGATATTGGCCCTGTTGCACCCGCTGGTAGCCTGATTGCAAATTAATTTATGTTTAATGGCACTGCCAGGAAAACCTTACGAAGAACCGATCGTGCTGTTCATCACTATCAAGCTGTTAGATGGGAGGACACAGTTTGGGAGGACACAGTTTGGGAGGACACAGTTTGGGAGGTGGTACTTGCCGCTCATGATAGCCACGAAAAGAGCGTAAAGCTTCTTGATCTGCCACTTGTTAGTGTCTGGAGATTCCCAGAGATTCACCAAGCTCACCTGACGCCAGTTGTCGGGGTTGTCAGGATCTCCGTCTTTGAAACGGATGATTTTCTTAGGCTTTCCGTGAGAGGTAGCAGGTTCACTCGAATGTGAGCCCGCACTTGACGCCGTAATCGACGGGGGCAACGTTATTACCTCCTCAATGCCGTCCTCATCTGCATTCTCCCCGTCGGAAGCTGAGTCTACCTCTTTCTCCAGGTCCCTCAATCGGTCGGCACGCGACCCTTCTGCATCTGCAGTAGCTGTGTAAGTTGTTCGTTCGAGAATCTCTTGTGAAATACAGGCATGCGTACGACGGCTCCTTGAGCTCCTCCCACTCCTCACACTTCTTGAGGTCGTACTCCTCACGAGTGCTACCGGTGTTGTGACGTGGAAGCCATCGTTCAGCCGCTGCTGCTGTTGATCGCGGGAATAAGTCCGCTCCAAGTCCGCTGAATCCATTTTCCGAGATGACGTTCAGCCTGGCAACAGTCGCATCCAACAGAAGCAGAAACGAGCATGGCAACACAATTGTGAGGCGAGGTGTCAAGACTTTAGCAAGGAGAAATAGTTAACCCCGCGGATTCAAGGAATTTGCTCCGAGGTTCGATATTTGTAGTGTGAACTGGATCATTATTGAGAAAGCGGCAGAGCTAGCTGCATAACGCGGGGATAAGGCCAACAGATGACGAGCGCATATCGGTAACGGTAAACTCGGTGCTGTAGGGCGTGGACCCACTTGCCAACGCGCTGCAAGAGCCTCAAATAGATCTAATTCGTCGAGAGCTGTTTGAATTGATGCTGTGACTCGAATTGCATGCGGACGATCATGACTGCGTTCTTTACGAGGGTCATTCCGAGTCCGAGATCCATCCCGAGGGTAAAGACAACTCCCTGTCAGGGGACAAGAAAACAATGCACGCTGATGTTGTGACACGTTGTTTGTTTGCTGTTGCATAGTGCATTCTTAACGCTAAAGGATTGCTGTGCTTAGGTTTCGAGGTTGATGCTCCGCCCAAAGCGGCCGTACAGGACTTTCTTCAACTCTCCCATCTCTTCCTGAACAGACTCGAGCTTGGACTTCAATTCGTCGACTTCTTCGTCAATGGTCTGTGTTGAGCTTTCGAGAAGCTCGAGAACCTGTGGCTGTGGCAACGAGACAAAGCAGTCACCGACTTTGTAGCTGTAAGGATGTCAGCAGCGGTTTTGCGTGTTGTTGATATCGACAGTTAAGATCAAAGGTTTGCACATACGGTACTTTCTCCTCTTCGTCTACGAGTTCGAGTTCTGTAGAGATCTCTTCGAGGTCTTCCTTCTCCTTCTGTTAAGGATTAGCTAATGGCAACGCAAAGCTTCTGTGTACTGGATCATTTGCGGAGATCGAAGTGAAATGACGTGATGGTCTGTAAAACATGCCACTATAGAGCACAGGACTGTCGTGGGAAAGGCGGGGCACTCACAATCTTCGCTGTGAGCTCTTCTTCTAGCAGTGTCTCTTTCTGGTGCAGAGAACTGAACTTGTTGATCTTTTCCTGATCTTCGCGGCGAACTTCCATGTCTTCGCTGCCTGCTGCAGCCTCCTCCTCTTTGGTGAGCTATTCAGCCATTAGCGTCCGTTTCTACGAGCGGTGCTACATATCTGGCGCTCACCATACGACGCTGCATATTTGCAAGAGCGACTATAGTGCGAAGAGGGTTTGGTGTTGAACGAACTCGCGTTACGTGAGGTGGAGCAAGCTGTTGGTGGTCTTGGCGTTGTGATGAACTTTCGAACGCTGTTGCCAAATTTGGTGGTGTTGTTCACGCCAAGACCAAATCCAACAACAATCGAGACTGAGCTTTTGAGAGGCTGACTGAAGAAGGAGTATGAGCAATGCAACGTGTCATCTTGTCTACCAGGAATTTCCAAATGGTATAAGTCTTGCTGGCTAATGCTGAACGCTTGCAACAATGAGCTCAACGCCTACAAGCTACATAAAATACAAGGTTTACGTGGTCCCTTCATCAACCGCATCTTTGTGCCACAGATCCCCAGGCCCAACATCAATAGGTCCTGCCGCTGAAGCGGCTGCAGCACCAACCGTGCTACCTGTGTGTGCTCCAGCAGTTGAGAAAAGCATCCAAAACACCATGAAATGCAGTCCCATCAGATACACTGCAAATACGTTTCGACTTGATCTTGTCGCCAAAACGAACTTTGTGACTCGCAGTACCATGCGCTCGAAAACGTGCATACGCTTCATTGCGCGGGCGGATTCCCTGCCCCGGAAGGCCGCGAAAGGAGACAGATTCGACTCGTAGGCAGAGCGGTACCGATCGGTCGCATTGTCACCAATTTGAACGGTTGAAGGGTTCGGGTTGGCCCCGTAAGATGAAGCAGATGCTGCAGGACCTCTGCTGTGTGCGTTGTAGGATGACACATAGCGCGTCTTTTCGTACAGGTCGAGGTTGTCCTTCTGAAGCGAGCCGATCTCAGACCGCAGCGAAGAGATGGTCTGGTGTGACTTTTGAAGTTCTGTTTCAAGCTCTGCGTTGCGCTTCTTGAAGCGGTCACGTTGGGCTGTGACCATGGGCAGGATACCTGACCCCCCACCCACTTGCTCGCCAGCACGCAAAGAGGCGAGGGTGTTTTGTGAAGAGTTGTCGAACCCTGAGATGATGGAAGACGTTGGCGATGTTGCCCTGCCGCGTCGAGTGCCCGCGAAGGACGACTGTGGGTAACGAGATACATACGTCCCCGCCACTGACCTGCCAGAGGGGTCGAAAGCGTTGGACGCCTCCTGCTGCACGTTCTCAAGGTCAGCTTCTAATGTCTCGTTGAGCGCTTTTGATTTCTCAAGCTCCATGTTGGTCTGTGAGAGCTCCTCTTGCAGGGCCTCCAACCTGCTCTGCAGATCGTTGTGAGATACGCGCAAGACTGTTAGCTCGTTGCTGATCTTCTTGTTGCGAGCAAGCAACAGCTGCTCTAATGTCTCGCCCTTGCCTTTGCCGGCAGCACTGTTCTGTGATAGAGCAGTCTCGGTCGCCTCGTCATCGTCATCGCCTGTCGCAAATTCGATTGACTGGACAAGTCAGCATTCGCTCGCACCAATTCATAACGATGGTCTTACCTTTAGCACTTCCAACTCTTGCTTCACGTTGTCGTAGTCACTCCACTTCTGTACTTTCTCACGCAAAGCTTCCTTCTCACTTCTGAGTGACTTGATCTCTCGCTCCAAATTACGAGAACCCGTCTCCAGTCGTGTGCGCTCCGAGTCCTTCTCAAACCGTGCATTCTCAAGCTTGCGCAGCAGCGATGAGTTCTCGGAGCGCAAACGCAAGAACGCAGGATCGTCTTCTACGGCGACGTGCTGTACTTGTGCGGAGGCAGACTGGGCAAGCTCCAGACGCAGTTGTTCGTTGCGTGCCTCAATCTCAGCCAGGCGGTGGCTTGTCCTCTCCAACTCTGAGCTGACAATCTCAAGCTCTGCAGCTGTGGCGCCACTGCCCTGCGTTGCAGCCTCCTCTCCGCTACCGAGTCTTTGGGAGACTTCGTAGTTGGCCTTGAGCTCCTTCAGCAGCCGTTCCTGGTTCTCAACCTTCTCCTCTAGACTCTTCTCCCTGGCCTCCCAGTTATCCTTCTTCTCGTCTAGGACTGCAGACCATGAGGCTTCGATGTCCTTAATTTTGCTGTCACGGCTGTCCTCGATGGTCTTGCGGGCTGTCCGTTCCTCCTCAAGCTTCTTCTCTGAATCCTCCAGCTGTGAGGTCAGGCTTGCGACGGTCTTCTGCAGTCGTTCGTTCTCAGAAGTGAGCTTGGGCACAACTTCTTCGGCAGTGACAAGGGAGTCGACGGAGGCTTCGAGCAGAGGATACGGGTCGGGTGCTTCGGAGAGCGGCGAGTAGAGTTGGAAGAACGAGGCCTGGACCGTCTTGGACTGGTTGGATATGAGGTCAATAAAGTTCTGGTATGCTGGAGACGTGTGGTCAGCATGGCTGGCGTGGGACGGTTGCAGTCTGCTTACACTTCAGCAGCCCTTTGATGTCGCTGAGCTTGCTCTCGTCGTCGAGTTTCCTGAAGTCCTTGGTCTTCTGAGCGAGCTCTTTGCGCTGGGTGAGCGTGTCCCTCTGGTGTGTGACGAGGTCTGAGGCTACCGTGTCGAGTTGCGGAATGAGGGCGGTGAGGTCGATGTCTGGGGCCTTGTGAGCACTCTGCCATGGCTTGCAGGGTGGGCGAGCATACTCCTCCAGGCGCCAATGGCCTTCTGGAACTTGTTGCCCTCGTCGGTCTCTGCTGCTCCGGTTGCCTGCGGCTGCTCTTGGTCTTGCGCGGCATGCGCCTCCAAGTCCAGGCCGCCCTCCATGGCTGCGTCTGGTCGCCGTAGCAGATGATGAACAAGAGGTGTCGTGCGTCTGCCAGCGCGCACTTTGGTGTATGCGCCGTCTCACTCCATGCGTCGTGGGGTCGAGGGCGAGGGCGAGGGCGAGGGCGAGGGCAGGTAGACACGGCGCACCAAGCTGGCGACGCGCGCGGGAGGCTAGGCATCCGATTGGGTGCGTCCGGAGCTTCTACCCTGTGCCTGGATTCCGACCTGACCAGCCAGGAACATGGCCTCCAGTGCGCGCCCTCGGCCAGCATGGCGCGTGTGATGCTTCTGAACAATGGCAGAAAGAGCTCCCTCCCCGCCAGGTCCGCAAGGGATCGGCCGCCCGCCGCCGCAGACGGCGCCCTTCGTCCTCCGCAAGCTTGTCACGGGCCTGCCGCTCTCCGCTGACGGCGAGCACACAGACGCCCGCATCACCTGCGTCGAAGTATGGGGTACGTGCCTGCTGCTCTGCTGCGTCCACCACACGGCCCTGGCCAGCTGACCCAGACTCAGACGGCAACCTCTACGTGGGCACCTCGGCCGCCGAGATCCTGCACTTTGTCCTCCTGCCGCCCGAGACCAACGACCCTTCCGCAGAGCCCACGGCCATCATTGCCTCCCGCCTCGAGCCGCCGCACAATGACGCCAATGGGCCTGGCGTGCAGCAGATCCTCATTCTTCCCAGCATCTACAAAGCATGTGTCCTCTGCAACAACACCCTCTCCATCTACTCGCTGCCAGAACTGAGCCCAGACTCGACCTTCAAGCCCATATCATGTCTGTGGGTCGGAGGTGTGGATTTGAATGAAGAGGAGGGCGATGAGGGTGGTGTCGTAGTCGTAATTGGCCTGAAGAAGAGACTGCGACTAGTCCAGATCACAGAAAACTCCCCACCGAGGGCTGTCAAGACCATCGAGTATGGGGGTTGCCTGGTATCTGTCAGACGGGAGACCTTCTCCTGCGCTGCAGACAGCCACTCGTACGCCTTGCTGGACGTCATGCATCAGCAAAAGGTTGGCTTGTTCCCAATCTCGTCCTTGGATCCGGACGCCGGTGATGTGGGAGGAGCTGCTGAGACAATCGCAACCGTCCCCCAAGCTCCCTCGCGAAATGTCTCTTCAGCAAGCGCACAACCTCACAGGGCCGATCAAAAGGGTCACAGCCGAAGCGCAAGCCTCAACATCATGGGGATAGGCAGTGGCCCTTCTTCGCGAACGGCGAGCCCTCGGCCCCCAGCCCAACGCTACGGCTTTGATGTGCCCGAGTCCTTATCCCGGACTGCCTCGTCAGCACCAGGTCATTCCCCAGCTCGATCTCCTACAAGAGCAATTGAGGGAGCTGCAGAAGGAGCGAGCGTCGACAAACCTCTACCGCCCCCACCTGGTGAAGATACACCCCAAGTTGAGGTACAGGAGGCCCCAAAGCCACCAGCATTTGTTCCTCTCAAACCCCACATTGCCTCTCCAAATCCTAATGAGTTCCTGCTTACCGTCGGCACCACACCATCAGAACCAGGTGTTGGCATGTTCGTCAACCTGGACGGTGACATGTGTAGAGGGAGTATCCAATTCAGTAGCTATCCCGACGCAATAGTAGTCGACGGCTCAGGCATAGACCTGACATCATCAATGGGTCCTGACATGGATGCTGAGGAAGGGTACGTCCTGGCTGCAGTTCATCGAGGATCCGTAGATGAGCTCGAATATGGTGTTCAAGTGCAACGATGGGATGTTGAAGCTGAAGATTCCAAAGACTGGCTCAACCTCAGCTCTTTAGGCTTGTCAAAGGGTGATGGCACGCATATTTCCGTGCCCCTGGGCATGCGCACCGTCGTTCAGCCTTACGACCTTGTGCTACCTGAGATTGGGGACAAACTTACTGTCCAGCGGCTAGAGCTCCCCTCTGGGAACAGCTTGACAGCGACGGGGGCGACAAAGGCTCCTGCCACAGCCCAGGAGAAAGCGGACCTTGAATTCACACAGCGTTTGTCCAAGCTGAAGTCCCAGAATGTGATTTGGGCTGGCAACCAAATCTGGTGGGCTGTCCGTAATCCGCTTGTCACACGTTTGGATTCGCGACTAGAGCAAGCACAGTACGCAGAAGACGGGAGTACGATACAGCCCAAACGTAACCCTGTTGAAAGAGTACTTGGCGACATACGAGGGCAAGATCCTCGCAACGAGTCAGAGTATCTTAGTCTCATCTACATCCGCCAAAAAGCTTCAGTGCTGCTGTTCATGGATGTTGTACTTCGCACAAAAACCAACATCATCATCTTCGAAAACGAGAAGCGGATTACCGAACAAGCTCTCATCGAAGGCGAAGTAGATCCCCGCATAGTCTTGTCGATGCTGCCACTTCTCAGCCAGGAAGTCGTGCAAGGAAGCGAAGGCATCCAGATATCTGGCGGCATCACAACGGTTATCGAACAGTTTCTCCGACAGAACGATCTTTCCACAATGCCAACAGATGTCAAGGGTCCCTTTGGTGACAATCTACTCCATTTCGTTAAGAGATATCTTCAGTTCTGGAAGAGACGAAAGGGCATGGCCAGCGTCACTAGCGATTCACATGTGTTCAGCACTGTCGACGCTGCACTACTACACATCCTACTACTGTTAGATCAAGGCAGCCCAAATGGCACATCAAGCCCGGGAACGTATCGGGCCGAACTTCACGAGCTCGTTGATAAGGAGATCGAGTGTTTCGACCGTGCTGTCGAGCTTCTAGAACAATTCAAGCGACTGTACGTGCTTAGCAGGCTGTATCAGAGTAACTGCAAAGCCTCGATCAAGGCTTCGAAAGTGTTGGCAACCTGGAAACGGATCATCGATGGAGAGGAAGATGCGGGCGGTGCTTTCGTAGACGGCGAGAACGAGCTACGGAAGTATCTCGCACGTATTCGGGATCAGTCGTTAGTCGAGGAGTACGGCGCATGGTTAGCGAACCGTAATCCCAAGCTTGGTGTGCAAATCTTTGCAGACGATCACAGCCGCGTCAAGTTCGAGCCTACTCGTGCTGTGGAGCTGTTGAAAGAGCGAGCTCCAGATGCTGTCAAGGAGTACCTGGAGTATCTCGTTTTTGGCAAAAAGGTATGCTGTCTGTCACTTCTTAATACCTTACAAACCACTAACTATCGCCAGCACACACGCTACGTAAACGAGCTCATAGCCTTCTACCTCGACACTGTGATCCACGAACTCGAAACCAACCCGTCTTCCCGCGCTACCCTTTCCCAAACCTACGAGACTTATCGTATCCTAATTCCCCCCAAACCCACTTACCACCAATTTATAACCGACAACGCCAGCCCCGAAGAATGGTGGCAAGCGCGTCTCCGCCTGCTCCAGCTCCTCGGCTCAAATCAACCCGCCACATCTTCCTACGACGTCAGCACAATACTCACCCGCCTCGCGCCGTACGAAGACGAGTTGGTGCCCGAAATGATCATTCTCCACGGGCGACAAGAACAGCACCAAGAAGCGCTCCGCCTGCTGACCCACGGCCTCGGCGACTTCGACACAGCAATTAGCTACTGTCTATATGGCTACAGCTCCATCTTCCGTCCGACCACATCTGGCATGCTGCCCGTGCCGCAATCCGAACTTCCCTCCCGCACAGAGCAGAGCCAGCTGTTCAGCTTTCTGCTCCAAGAATTTCTCAACATCGAGGACCTCTCGCAGCGCATCGAGAGGACGGGTGAGCTACTCGAGCGGTTCGGCGGTTGGTTCGATATCGGCGAGGTGTTGGCGTTGTTGCCGGATGAGTGGAGTGTGGATATCTTCTCTGGGTTCTTGATCAATAGTTTGAGGAGGTTGGTCAGGGACAAGGCGGAGAGTAGTATCGTTAAGGCGCTGAGTGATGCGCAGAACAGCCAGATGAGTGCTGAGCTTGTGGAGAAGAGGGAAGCTGCCGGGCCGACTGTGGAGAGGGTTAGTTGAGATAGACGAGTAACGCACACAGACGAATGCGATGCGCTGAACAAGGTGGACGCTTTTGCGGTCCGTACAGTGGGCATCTCCAACTGAGAGAAGGCACGAAAGACGTCACCTTCTTCACAAGTAGCAGCAAATATGACATCCTCCAACCGACTACTAGCCTTTCAACGCACCACACCTGCACGCACAAAACAACAGTGAGGCCTGGACGACCGGTCTGCAGATAGCGGCTACAGAGCAGAGCTGGGAGCATTCGACAACACACACATAGTCTGTCGCATACATTGCCAACCTCATGAGTTGCAGTCGTCACTCATCCTTAGAGAAAAACCCTACATCTCCGCTCTTCTTCCCTAACTCCACCAGTCTCTCCCTCATCCTCAACGCCCTCTCCCGCAACCCCTCCTCCAACCCACTGAAATCATCATCCTTCGCCCACTCCCCCACCCCATGCTGCAACACATTCCTCGCCCTCTCACTTCCCGCCCTCACCGTCCCGATACTCCCATGCAATGTCATCCTTTCCTTGGTCGAATCATACACCCCACGATGCAAAATATTATTATCATAAAACGCCACCTCGCCCGCCTTCAGCCTCACCTCCACCATTCCCGGCAGTTCCTTCTGATACGGATCCGCGCTCCGCTCCTCCTCCGTCCTCGCCCGCCTATGACTCCCAGGCACAACCACCAAACTACTATCCTCACACAGCGCCAGATTCCACTGCGCATGCCACGCCGGCCTGGCCAATCTCTCCTCCTCCTCTTCCGCGCTCGCACTAGCAGGAATGTCATCCCGATGCCACCGCAGCTCAAAATCCTCCGTCGGCCGCACAAGCATGTTGTACAGCTCCATGGTCAGCTCGTCTTCCTTGCACCCAATCAGCGCGGCCACGTATCTCAGCAGCTCGGCGTCGAAGTAGCTGCGGGCGAAGAGGTCGTGGTGCGGGTTCGTGGGGTGCAGCAGGTGCTGGACGCCCCAGATTCCGTTGGAAGGGTCCTGTGGCCACGGGGGGAATTGCTTGGGTAAAGTACGGATGTAGGGCCAGCTGCCTGTGCGGGCGGAGGTGGTGAGGGAGCGTGCGGCGGTGAGGAGGGAGGGGAGATCAAATGTGGGGAAGAGGGCTGCAGGGAGGACTACGTAGCCGTCTTGTTCGAGGGCGAGGCGGGCGATGGTGTAGGGGTCTGGTGAGGAGGATGGGTTTGAAGGGGATGTGATGGTTGTTGTTTGTGTGGCCATGTTGGTCGTAGTTGGGGAGACGGTGTAGTGTCGGAGTCCGGGCTGGCCAAAGACAAGTGGTTTGGGGCTCTTTGTGATACTTTTTGATACGATGAGACTAGTCAACGACGTTGTTCGCACATTGTCGACGATGAAGGTGTGCATTCGATGTTACCCCGCTCCAATGCCGCTCCACCCCACTTACGATATCGCTGTAACCTGGACCCATACAATGTATGATAAGCACCTGGCCCGGTGCTCCATGTGCACCGTTCTGAGGCATTGATGACAGATGAGATGAAGACCATATCAAGAGACTTTTGAAAAGGTGAAGGTTTGGTTGGGTCAGCTATTGATAGATACATCATTCATTGCACGCTTGCTCGTTGTGGCCGCCATGTCGCACCAAAAACGAAAGCCCTCATGGACAGAAAGACTTCGACGTCAATCAAGGGCTAGAACGATCGCAGAAGCAAAAAGAACGATGTCCGCAGGGCTCGAACCTACAACCTTTGGCGAGCTTCAGCGAGAACCGAAAACCAACGCGCTACCATTGCGCCAGGACACCTTTCAGATGATTCGATAACAGTTTTGCTGATCTGTTATACTATATTCCCATTGAAAGTGCTACGCTTCACTTCATTGCTACTTCTCACGTCCCACTTTTGCTCAGGCGAAAACACTTGACTGCTCAGAAGCGCGCAGAGAACATATCTGCTTCTGCGGATGAGCGTGCGACTTTTGACTAACGTCATCATACAGGTGTAGCTTTCAACGATGCGGGACTCAAGACAGGGCCAAAGATGTGAAAGGAAAACTGATTTCTACAAAAGTCCAAGGCAGATTGCTGAACAGTATAGTCAAGTACGAGTTGTAGTATATGCCCTGTTTACCTGTCTGCGCTGCGTTGTGCTCGCCGTGTTGACGGTATAGCGATACTTGAGTCGGGAAATTGGTTTACTTATCCCTATACATCGACATTGTCTCAATGAGACTTCCACGCAACATTTCCATGAGGTTTCAAGACACCATGTTCTTCAATGCGGACACCGGGTCATTGCAGATCACCAATCACTCATTTGCGGTATCAACTGCAAGCTTCCAGGTTCGTTGGATAGTCGCTTCATCTGCCAAGCATGCTTGGTCGGTGATATCAATGACAGCGATAGCGATGGCAACCTGCTAACAAAGAAGGCCTTTGTGATGCGAAGGGGCATCGCCGCGGAAAACTTGCTCTTGACCATGGGATGTTGGTCGCAGAGGCAGATAGTGAAGCCCCAGTCCTTAGGTAGATGGCGGAGTACTGCAGTGCTATTCGTCCTGAGTATCGGTTCTTCAACCAGTTCTCGCCTACCAAACAAGTCACTACGCGCCAAGCCGCCATTTTCCCCGGCGAGGCGCACTTCAACGCCATCCGAGACATTGGAGACAGCCTACCCAACATCGCTGGTACGTCGATCTTTAGCCTACCGCTTCGCCCCGGCGATGGTACCTCGGTTTCGAAGCTCGATGCGCGTATAGACGTCCTGGCTTCTCACAATCATGGCCGGTAGACCCAGATGCGCCTACGCCAGCCACAGCCACCACTAGATTCACAGGGATCGTACGTAGAGCGTGTGCATGCGTGGTGGGCGGAACATGAATTCCTGCCTTGGCTGCCCGACGCTCGGAACCAGATAGATAGTATCTTTGGGCATAATCCTGTTGTGACGCGTGATGACGGTGAGAAGCGCACGAACGAGGTATCAGGAGCGGTGCACACTCGGGACCTAGCTATATTTGATGAAGTAGAGACGTTCATCGCCTTGTGGAACAGACGGTTCATTGTTAAGCTTCGCATAAGCACTGGTCCCGTTGTCCGCTGGAGGATATACAGTATCTGCTTTTCTTTGCTTTTCTAGTGGATGTACGACTTTGAAGAAGAGTGTTGTACGGCCGATTGATCAACGACTGTTGGGTCAGAGCTCAATCTGAATGGTATGCCTAGCTAGTCCTGGATAGCGGGTGTGTATCAACCACTATCAAAGTCTGGTCACCTATTCACCTTCTGTCAATCTTTACTGATCCTGCTAATAGTATGCGCTCTGCATGCCATGTACGGCGAGTCCCTAGTCGACAAGAATGTGGTGAAGTATTGAGGATCTAGGGGGATGCGCCCCTGGTAATGTGTTGAGCATCTGCTTACCATCTAAGTAAGAACTACGATGCACCCAGTCACTCGGTTGCCAGGGGCAGTGACAGTACTTCGGAAGCTGTGACATCTTCCAATGCCGACTGCCGCTTTTATCGGTACGGTTCGTGTCCCAGCGACATGCTCCGACCAACCGCGGCCCCATGGGGTGACATGTCATGATAAATCTCGCTTCCTGAAGTTCGGCTCAGGCACAAAAGGAGGTTAGTCCCTTTTGGGTAACTGCTCCTTGTTGCCAACTCGAGGCGTCCCTCTCAGATGTGCCATTTGCCGGAAGGCCTCGAACTGCTAAATCTGCCTCGAGCATTCGCATCTTTCGACCAGTAGCTATGGGCAAGGCTCGAGCGCTCTGACAAGGGAGCAAAGACCATCTGATCACCATGGTCGTACACCGATCAACATCGTAGGGATACCGAGTTGCGCGATGGAGTTTTCTCTTGCCAAGGTCAACGAAGTGGACTCCCAAGACACGGCAGAGGCACAGATGTCGCAAAGGACCATATGTAGAGTTGCAGTGGAGAAGGTTGTGAGAACTACAGGTGCGGAAGATGTCCGTGCCCCTACCGCACCACGGCAGTGACAGCACGGAGCGTCTGCGTTGCGAACTGCTTGCGGACGATGCACACAAATGCTACAGGCACTTTCGCGCGATGCGCCTCACTTTTGACACGGTTGAGATGCGCTCGCGCTCTACAGTCCTACTGTACAAATTGCTATGCCTCGTCACGGATGCCTTAAAGATCAAAAAGCGGCTCAGCATTTGTTTTCTGCTATCTGGCCTACAGCCCTATCATTCCACCGGAATGGATGGCCGACTGAAGACGAGCTAAGCACCACTCTATCGTCTTGGCGACACCTCTGGAACGCCGAATTGGTTCTGGTCACGGTTGTTGAGCTTCCCGGCAAAGCGCATTACTCGTGTCGAGAGGAAGCGTCCTTTGATCACGTCGATACAGCTCGCCAATTCAAATGTCTTCAAGGAGCAATCGTGAGATCATCCTTCTCTTTTTTGAACTCCAGACATGAGCTGGATCGGATTAGAGGGTTCGACGGGGCATAACCTCACGTCGTTCGCCGTATTTGACAGGCCGCACTCTGCCGATACACTCACAATGTCTTATTCTAGTGCGAGCAAATGACGATTTAACATGGTAGCTCGAGAATCCAGGCGGCAGGTACCTTCACGTGAATGACGCACAGAGTCCGGGTACGCAGATCCCCCATGATCGCTCATGGCATTGGGATGGACGACTATTGACTCCTTGCGACCCTCAAGCCTTTCCGCTACCAAGTCACTCCGTGTCCACGTGTAGCTTCGTCCAAGAAACGTCGAAGCTAATTGCACAACATGGACGAACGCGCCACACGTCCAGTCTCTTGGAACGTGCAGCTCGGGTTCGCTTCAAGGGTCCTACAAGCGCTTTGTTCTTGTCCTACAAGCCGCCTGCCACGCAGTGGCGGATCTTCCGCAATGTTCTAACCCATAGTCTAGCAGATATTCTCGGCTGTCCTACCTAAAATGATACCGACTTGCGTTACTGCAGATCACCAGTGGTAGGGCCAAGTATTTGAGTTTGAATAAAATGCAGCTAGCGGCCTAAGGACAGGCATCTTGCTACATCAACCGAATCCAACAGACCACCCTTGTCATCATCGCTCCAGGGGCGCCATTGAGTCGGTCGACTCAAGATCTTCAATTGGTAAATGCACGACATGCAAGCGACGAATGTTCGGTAGAATAACAAAGGATCGGGCAGTATGCGGCTACCACTAGGTGTTTTGGGAAAATGTAGCCTCCCTCGAGTACCGGTATCTCGAAGTTTAGTCCATCTTTGCTCGCTCTGTGTCCGCTCTACTCAATTGCGATCGGAGACTTGCTTCCTACTCCCGCCGATGTACGGCAAAGAACATCTAGGCAAATTCTCAATCACTAGGACTAGCTATATGCCGATCTGGTGGCTCCTCAGCACACTTGTCAGGGCGGGAGAAGTCCTGAAGTGCATGACACGGGGTCTCGCGACCACGTTTGAATACAAGACCCACTTCCCGTGAGAGTACCAGGGCAGCTACTAGCGCCAGGAGCGCCTACTCATCTGCGTTAAGATCCCACATGCTACCTGTCTCAGTTGTGCTTGCCTGTCAGTTCAGCAATTCCATTCACTACGCCGTTCAACAACCTGGATGTTGATGTTGACATGTCACATATGGACAACGTGATACCGCATGTCGACAGCCTGTTCACTCGACATGACGGCCTATTCGCTCGGGATGGCGGTCTCCATCCGCCATCGGAGGTCCTCCTCAGTTGGCCCAAACCGAACTACATTAACCCCGAAGACCGAGGGTGGAGCTCTTCAATTGTGTTGCTGATCTTCTTGGGCATCACTTTCCTAGTGTACATTGCGCGCATATGGGCGCGATTGGGCCTTGGAAAGAACGCTGGGTTGGATGATACTCTGATGAGTATCGCGATGATACCACTGTTTGGCCTTACGATATCAGCCGTGCTGGGTAAGTCGGTCACTTAGTGTCATTTCTCAAACTGACATCCAACTAGCTATCAGATTATATGGCTTTCAGTGGCACGTCTGGGACCAAACCAAAGAAACTCTGGTCACTGCCCGTCAGGTGAGCTCTTGTGTAAGAAGCCATGTATGCACTGCTCACAAAGGTCCAGATCACAATGGCGATGGAGATCAATTATATGATCTGTACGACTATGATCAAGATATCGATTCTGTGCTTCTATCGCCGCATTACCGCTTCGCTCACCATTACTTTTGTGTATTGGGTCTGGGCTTCCATCGTGTTTTGCGCCGTATACGGGATCACCTTCGTCTTCCTCATCGCATTCACATGCCACCCGGCAGATGGATTCTTCCACGTCTTCGACATCTCTTGGAGATTCCAGAACGAGTTGAGCTGTAAGGACGAGGGAGCGATCATTGTTGCTGTTGCTGTTATCAGCACTGTTCAGGACTTTGTGATTGCTCTGCTTCCTGTCTTTCTGATTTGGAAGTTGCATATCCCCAAAAATCAAAAGCTCGCCCTGTGCGGCATTTTCGGTCTAGGCCTGATGTAAGTGGTCCCGCTCAACTTGAAAGATCGTAACTAACGAGCACAGCACCTGCGTCTGTGGTATCATGCGGACGTATTACGCAACGTACGTGTACTACTATAGTATGTAAACCCTGCTTTCGTGCCTTTCATCTCTAACTTTTTGACAGCATACGACATTACCTGGTACGCTTATTATGGCTGGATATGGACAGCTCTTGAGGCGGACTTGGCTGTGATTTGTGCATCGGCACCCGCTCTCAAGATTTTCTTCCGCCGATACTTCAGCATGACCAACACGCGATCTGGCTACGCAAAATCTGGCAGCAGCAAAGGGCACACACAAGTGCTGAACATGACAGCAAAGTCATCGCGTGGCAAAGAGTCGATATTCTCCTCGTCTCGAATCACATCTGACAAGACATACGATGAGGAAGTTCCCATGCACGGCATCAAAATCAGCCAGGGGCTGGATGTACACATCGATGAAAGGGACGATGTTTCGCAGAGAAGCTATAGAAGTACAAAGAACCTCACTGCCTTGCCGATGCCGCAAGAAAGTGGTTGGCATGGATCAAGCCAGTGGATCCAAGGTTGTCGCACTGTTTGCGCAGCTTTTCGACCATCCAGTCGGGGAAGCTCGCAAACAAGAGGACGGGAAAGGGATATTGAAAATGGGGCTGCAAGATGATCTCTTCTTGCGAAATCCACCAAATCACACTCTGCACTCCATTCTCATACGCTCCGCGACCCGTTAAGCCACGCAACTGGGCCGTCCGAAGCACTTGAGCACACTCGAATTGTCTGGACCACAATTCCATCGGTGTTGGAATCCTCACGGCTCAGCTGCATCACCTTTAGCCGCATCCTTCTGTTTCGCCGTCCCGCCCCTGGCCCCTTGGCTCAACACATGTGAATATGTTGGGTCCTAATGAAAACTTCATCTAGCGGCTTGGAGGAGTCTACGCGTTCGTTACCGATGATGCAAACTGCACAATTTTCCTACTGTTCACGTTCAATGTATTTTGCGTTGGCATCTATCACGGATAGAAAAGGAGATACCCGGATTTGATTTTGCGAAGGCGTTTATTGGCTTCGATTCTGCAATGTCGGCAGCGCTATCTCGGCAGTCTCCTGCTGATATGAAGACTCATCGACATGTTCAATGTAAAAGGCTTTTACCATATTGTCGTGCGGCAACTGCCGATCAGCTTTCCGTCGGCAAGCTTTCTCGAGCGCGCCTTTTGATTCGCCAATGCCAGCTACCCCAAGCTTCGAGAGCTCCGAGCTCAACGGATGGGTGCGGGGAGAGCATTCATTCACGACGGGGACTAAATTGACTCAGACTTTACACTCACGACAGGATAAAGTCATTGGCTGCGTGCACTACCTTTGGGCAAGTCTCGTCGCACTGCAGATCGTGCACTCATACCACTCTACTCCCAAGAGCATCCAAAGGCCAACGCTTGTAGACCTCGGTTCAGCCTCCCCGCGATCAAGATGCCGCAGCTCCTCAAGCTCGCATCCGCGCAGGCGCGCACCCTCGAGACCACTCAAGAGACCCTCCGCGCCCTCGAAAGTACCACGAAACGTGCCGCCACCCAGGGCGTCGATATCCTCCTCTTCCCGGAGGCTTATCTGGGAGGATACCCGCGCACCTGCAACTTCGGGGCTGCCGTCGGTGCACGCACACCAGAAGGGCGCGAGCAGTTTCTGGCTTACTTCCATGATGCTGTAGATCTCGGCGACACCCCAGCCGGCGCAGGTCAAGACTGGGTGGAGCGGAAACTCGAGCTGCCCCGTGGCAAAAAATACAGAGGCGATGGTGTTCGCGAGGAGCTAGAGCGCATTGCACGCGACACTGGCGTCTTTGTTGTCACCGGCCTCGTTGAGCGCTGCGCAGGTACTCTGTATTGTGCAGCTGTCTTCGTGTGCCCCAAGCTTGGTGTGCTCGGCAAAAGACGCAAGGTCATGCCTACTGGCTCGGAGCGCTTGGTCTGGGGTCAGGGCACAGCATCGACGTTGCGAGCTGTTACAACGGAGATCAAAGGCGTAAAGCTGTGCATTGGCTCGGCCATCTGCTGGGAGAACTACATGCCTCTTCTGCGCCAGAGCCTGTACAGCCAGAATGTCAACCTCTGGTTCGCGCCTACTGCGGACGCTAGAGATACCTGGGAGTCGCTCGTTCGCACAATCGGCTGCGAAGGACGTTGTTTCGTTGTGAGCGCGAACCAATGTGTCAAGAGGAAGCATCTTCCAAGCTGGATCCAGGGTGGCAAGACAACACAGCAAGGTCAAAGCACGCCAGCACAAGCCGAGGCACCCAAGGCAGGCGGTAGGCGTAGGAAGAGCACCATAGTCTTTACAGAAGAGAAGAACGAGATCTGTCTACCCTTGCATGACGGCACCAACGACCATCGAACAGTCAACGGCGACTCAGCTATCGAGTCTGGCTCATCACCGCTTCGCAACGAGATTGAGCAGCCGCTTAGCCCCAAGCAGACCACGCCCGACCAGGTGGCACCCTCGTCGCCTGATGATGAGGACTATGTGTCAAGAGGAGGGTCGTGCATCATTTCGCCGCTAGGAGAAGTCATTGCTGGCCCTGTCTGGGAGGAAGAAGACGCACTACTGATTGTCGATGTAGACTTTGAGGACTGTGAGAGGGGTCGCCTGGATTTCGACTCTGCTGGGAGCTATTCCAGGTCAGACAGCTTCAAGTTGTCCGTCGAGGGATTGGATCTGAACCCGCCACCGCAGTAGGTCTTGTTCAAGGATGTACATGGTGTTCATATCATTACGACTATTCATAAATCGTGACGTAAAGTCGTCTCTCATGCAAACATGTTTCCAGTACTGCACAGCTCGTGGGGTCTACTTGGTGAAAACGAATTAAAAGGCACAGAAGTTTTGGAGCCAAAATCTGAACGTCTGGGTCAGTGTTTTCGCGGACATCTATGTATTCGTGCTCAGGGTGATGTCAGAAAATACATGCGTTGATACAAAGTCAAGTCCTGAACGGCCGCATACTACGCCACGCCATGCGTAGCTTCTCACGAAACCTTCGACACATGGACCACTGGCTACTGACAATGTATCCATTTCGCGCAGACTTGAGTTGTTCGCTCAAGACCAGTCCGAGACTGGCAGGAGCTCCCTGTGAACCAAGCATTGCGAAGCTTAAACATCTCCGACCAGTGTCAGAACAGCACTGTAAACAATGTGACTTATACAGCTTGAAACTTCGGCGCTTGAAATAGCTCCACGACCATATGGCATGGTCCTACTTGATTCAGATCTTGGTTGCCTGACCCCGTTGACCCCAGAGCTTTCGGCTGATCATCACCCCGCCGAGGAACCCGGCCGCATCGAATCCACATTCATGACCACACAACGTCGTACCCCCACCTTCTAAGATCCCTTCTGCCATTCAGCAGCCAGTGTGCGTGCGCTTCGCTCTCCGGCCCGTCTTGCCAGAGCGTACACGGCTGAATGCCCGACCTGATGACCACGACTACTTCCCAAGCAGGCAAGCCGCGACGGTGAGGTAAACTGCCGAGAAGTGCGTGCGGTGTAGGCAAGCTTCGCATAAGACTTGCCTTGGTGCGCCTGGCGTTCTTGACGGTTGCTTGTCTTGTATGGTGCACAGGATCCCCTTACCTACTGTTCGACACCAAACCTCAGGAACCTCCTCGCCCTTGATTGCGATAACACACGCTCACCACGAACCATGGACATTCAAGACATCCAGGACGGCATCAACAAGAAGCCGCGGGCTGATCATATCGACGATGCGATCCCTGCAAACGCAGGGTCGTCGAAGTTGACTGCACCCCCACTGGTTGCGGCTATGTCGCCAGAGCAGCGGACAGCGGCTGAAGCGAAGCTGAGGAAGAAGATCGATACCAGACTACTGCCGATGATCATTCTCATGTACATCATGAACTATTTAGACCGCAACAACATTGCAGCTGTTCGGTTCGCGGGTCTGCAAGAGGAGTTGAACCTAAGTAGCGTACAGTACCAGGTGAGTCTCACCATACCACATACCAACCTCACTACGTATGTTGATTCTTCATAGACCGTAGTGTCAATCCTTTTTGTTGGATACGTAGGCATGCAGGTTCCAAGTAACCTGTTCCTCAACAAGTTTGGAAAGCCGGCTCTTTACCTACCATCATGCATGATCGTGTGGGGTATCATCAGTGGACTGACCGGAGCTTGTCAAAATTTTGCTGGACTGGCCGCATGCCGTTTCTTCCTGGGCTTTATTGAAGCGGCTTATTTCCCTGGATGTTTATTCTATCTTTCTTCTTGGTATACACGTAAAGAGCTTGGTTTCCGGACGGCGATTTTGTATTCAGGATCGCTCGTCTCAGGTGCATTCGGAGGACTCATCACGGCTGGAATCACGGGCAACATGGATGGTACACAGGGTCTGCGCGCATGGAGATGGGTTTTTATCCTGGAGGGCATCATCACTGTCATCATTGCCTTCGCAGCATTCTTCATCCTTCCGAACTTTCCACGAACGACCAATTGGCTGAGCGAAGAGGAACGCCAACTCTCTGTGTACAGGTTGCAGGAAGATATCGGCGAAGATGACTGGACTTCCGCTGAACAACAAACGTTCTTCCACGGACTCAAGCTTGCGTTGATGGACGTCAAGACTTGGATCTTCACAGTCTTGCTTTTATCAATCGTCTCCTCAGCGTCTGTGACCACGTTCTTCCCCACAGTTGTCAAGACGCTTGGCTACGATAACACTCATACGCTCCTTCTGACGGCGCCGCCTTATGTGCTCGCTGTTGTCACAACATTTCTCAACGCATGGCACGCGGACAGGACTGGCGAGCGCTTCTGGCACATTATTTCACCGCTGTGTGTCGGTGTTGCTGCCTTCATACTGGCGGCGTCTACTCGTAGCACAGCTCCCAGATACGTGGCCATGATGCTGATGGTCCCCGGTGTCTACACAGGCTACGTCGTAGCCCTAGCCTGGATCTCCAACTCGATACCTCGACCGCCCGCCAAACGTGCTGCTGCGCTCGCGTTCATCAATGCCATCTCGAACACAAGCAGTATCTATGCGAGCTACATGTACCCGCAGCCCAAGAACGGCGCACAGCCTGATCTGACCATCCCTCTAAGCGTCGATTGCGCAACTGCCGTTCTTGCCATTATCATGACTGTCCTCATGAGGATCATTCTGAGTAGATTAAACAAGAGGTTGGACAGAGGAGAGCACCTTGAAGGTGCAATCAATGCGGTTCCAGGTGAGGCGCAGGAGCGAGGATTTAGATTCCTGGTGTAGTCTTGCACCTTCTCAACTTACTTAGTTCTAGAGTCTAAAGGCAATGCACTTTAGTGCAATACTTTGGTCTTGTCCATAGTCCTTTTGTGATAAAGGCCGGTGATTGAGTTTCGGAGATCCGGCCACCTCGAACCTTCCACGTTCGAATACGGCTAGCGTCTTTGACCCACTTTGCGCGTCGCGATCACCGTCATCCAGCATGTGTCAACCACCTCCATTCCTCCCCAGCACATCACGTTATCAGATCACTTCGCGCTTGTCCCTCACTCTGGAATACTCAAAGCTATCTATACATCAGCCCTTGCAGTTTCACTCTTTGGTTCGCAACTGAACCTCGATTTGGCCCTTCGCAGTAGCGTGACACGGAGGATTGTCGACGCACCTTGTGCACACATGATGCACTTCACGAGATCGCTTCTTCAGACTTGTACAACCTCCACCTCAGCCGCTTAGCCATTTCCAAAGTCCACCGGACCGACCGCTTCATTCACCCCGAAAGCCTCACTTCCTTGGATCGCCACAAAAGGCAAGAACGCGACACGCTAGCAAACGCCACATTTAACATCACTATCAAAGGTCAAAATATAGCGAGACGTGATCATGGACTTCTCAAGTAACGCATTTCGGGCTCCTCCAAAGGTATCTGAAGACACTATGTCTCATGCAAACCTAGTCATGGCATGTCAATGGGGGTGGTCTAGCACACCTGACTCAGAGCACCCACCGTCAGCCCATAGCACTGCGCCACCACGTACGACACCCACGTCTTTCAATAACATTCGAAGCAAACGATTCGCACCATGTCAAGGCCGACTCTACCACCAGCTCCTATGCTCACATCGCATCAGGACGGACTTAGTTGAGGACTGCGGCAGCAACTGCGTCGAACCTTTCGGGAACTCGACGGGCTCCGCATTCATCTGCAACGAATGCATCCAAAAGGAGGCTATCGATATTTGGGAACAGCGAAAGGCGCAACATGGTGCTTCATATCCGCCTGTCGACCAAATGTCGAAAGAGCAGTACGATTTGTTCTTCGAAGAACGTCGACATCTCGAGGCTGAGTTCGCACGGGAGCATAAGCTCTATGAGTTGGAGTTGAAGGCCAGCATGCGAGCTAGCAATATCTGTTCCGCACAAGAAGCAAGCACAGAAGATTCCGAGTTTGCTGCGGAACTAGACTCCCTGTCACTGGCGATGATGACCTCAGGCGATGCAGCAGCCCAGTCTCACTTTGTGCAATCTCGCGGCCGGTTGAGTCTGCCAAGCGATGCATCGGAGCAGTTGCACTGGACCCTGAATTCGCTTGCACTGGACCGCGGTGCATGTGGTATTGAATATTCGACGACTCAGTCATCAAACGGCGTGCCTTCACTGAGGCAGGTCAACGACGAAGAATTGTGGAGAAAGCCGCGGGAGTGACCGGATGAAGTACCTGGGCCGATATGAAGACGTCCGCCACCCTTGCACCGGTGTTTGACTGATCTTGAGTTTTGATAGTATTTGTTAGCGACACGCATAGTTTTGGAGTTAAGCGGCATTTGCAGGTGTTGAGTGTGTGGCAGTAAGCAAGAATTGAATCTCTATCTCCACCAACAGCACCGTTGTCCTCCCTCCATCTTTGCCTTTCCCATGTCGATCCGCGTGAGATTGTAGATTCACCATGCGGATCTCGTTCCAACATTATCTACCCAGCGCTGAAAAGATAACAGTAGAGCAGTAGCGACTCCCTCGATAGGCTCTATGGCTTTGAAAAAGGGAAAGGGTGGGGACAATCGTGCTTGCGCACAGAGCTAACGATACCCCTCACGCACATTTCCAAGGGTGCCCATAGCAGTGGTTACACTTTTTCAGGCACCCGGAGGTTATCCGTATCAACCCAAGAAGGCGGTGTCGATCTGCCTGGGCACGGCATCTCATTGGCCCCACGTTATGTATATGCTTATCAGGCCCACCTCTGGGGTTGGCACTATTGGGGTACAAGATCTAGAGAGGTAGGTGAGTCTTGTCGCAAAAACCCTACGGTCACGTTTTTGTCTTGTTACGATGGTGGTCCGTTCTGTCCTGCGTGCTCTGGTACTCTTCTTCTTTGCAAATTGGACAAGCGCGGCTTGTGTGCCAGATGTGCCTAGGAAGCTCCTTGTCAACATACAGCTTCTCCAGCACAACGCAATACTCAATGCATTCGAAAAGATTGGAGAATTGTTGCAAAAGCCGTACGATGACAATGTCACAAGCGATGGCTTAAGTTTCGCTATTGTGCACGCTTCTTCGCCAACACCAATATACACCTTTAACAAGGGAGCCTTGAAGTTCAACGAGACGTCAATGTACCCTACAAACGCAACCGAGAATGCAATCACCAGCGACTCCATATTTCGCGTCGCTTCCATCACCAAGAACTTCGCTATGGCCAGTGCTCTTGTTCTCTCCCGGCTCTCCAACCACACAATCACTCTCGATACCCCGGTTAGAACACTGCTACCTTCATTCCGCCTGCAATCGCTTGACTGGTCAGATGGCGGCAGTGAAATCACACTCGGCATGTTAGCTAGCCATATGAGTGGCGTTACGAGAGAAAGCTTCAGCACCGACTTCAACCAGGTACTCCGTGGCGGGAAAGCCACTGCGGACCACATAGGGGACTTGTGGGCGGCTCAGACAGTGCAAAGCGTGATTGAAGAGGTGGGAAAGACGGGTTTGATGTTTAGACCCGGGGAGAGACCTGCGTACTCGAATGCGGGTTTTGGGATCTTGGGAGCAGCTGTGGCAGCGTACTACAATGAGATTACTCGGGAGAATTTGACATGGAGTCAGTTCACCACAAAGGAGCTTCTGCAGCCGCTCAACATGACACACAGCTTTCTCGGCCCTATTGCAGATGACCTTATCCCAAGTGTGACGGTGCCTGGGGGCGACAACTGGGCCGATCTAGTTGTCGGAGAAGGTTACAACCCAGCCGCAGGCATGTGGGTATGTCCCTCCCCCCACGCAGTGCAAGTTCGTGGTCTAACATCATCCAGAGCTCAGCAAACGATCTATGCAAGTATATCTACAGCATCTGGCTCCAAGACTCGCCCTCACTCATCTCTCCCTTCGACCAACGCCATGCTCTAAAGCCCGTCTATACCCTCCCAGACGGCGCGCAGCAAGTCGGACCAGGATGGGAAATCAGCTTGCGCGCGGCAAACACAAGTACTAACGCCACTAAGCCCACCACGAAAACGTACAGCATTTACGGCAAATCGGGCGGCGGCGGCGGCTGGCGGTCGTGGATCGATGTCGTGCCCAATCTAGGTTACGGACTTGTGATTTTGAGTCAGACTGCTGGGTTGAACGGGTATGAGATGTTGTTTCCCACGGCGCTGTATGGCGAAGTGCACGAGGTGCTTGTCCCTGCGTTCGCGGAGGCGCTTAGCAAGGAAGTCCGGGTAAGATTTGCTGGATTATATGCAGGCGGGAGGGATACGGGCGTCATCACGGATGTAGTGAGCGGCGACCATGCGAATGCGACAACGTATGCACGGCTCGAGGTTGAAGATCAGGTATTGTATATGCGTGAGCTTGTGGTGAATGGTAGCAGTGCGCTGGAGGGTATTGACAGGTTGAGCTGGCTTGATGATAGCGTAGGAACACCATATTTCTCCAGGCCGGCAGGTGTGGTGCTGGAGCCTGCAGGCGGAGAGAGCGAGATTGCGGAGTTTGGTGATGGTGCGCAAATTTTCAGGATGACGGCTGCTGGAGAGGAGCTGTGCAATTGGTACGACTATGATGGGTAGGTGTCTTTATGCTGAACGCTGGCTTGCATGTCATTTGCTAATGATTTGTAGTTACAAAGATCAGAATGGGTGGTCTCTGACTAAGGTTGTGCTCATCGAAACCAAAGCAGGGGTTGAGCTGCGCTATCCACCGTTTGACATTGCAGTCACCAGGTCCTAGATTGTTGTAGCTAACCAAGGTATAGAACCTTTAGTATGACTGTTTTGTTCAATGCCCTTTGGTGTTCGGAGTGCTGTGGTGGTGCGATACTTTTCCGCTTGCAGAATATTGGCTACCGTGTCTGCAAGACCCATATGCAGACTATCAATCTAAACGTCAACGATGAAACTCTGAGCATAATGTATGCACAACGGTGTTGCTAAGAGCTTGGATGTTCAGTCAATGTGTATGGAACGGATTGGCGTTGTTCGACGAGCGCGTCTTGCTGCTAGCGCCAAACATAGCTTAGCGCCTTCCGTTAGTGGCACCCACGACTAAGCGAGGGAAGGAATATTGATAGCGACTTCTCTTCCGGCTTCACGATACTAACCACCAGCAAAGTCAGTCGCCATGGGTCGTGTCATCCGTAACCAGCGTAAGGGTCGCGGCTCTATCTTCACGGCCAACACCCGCCTGAACAAGGCCCCCGCCCAGTTCCGCACTCTCGACTTCGTACGTCCCCGAACCCGCGCAGCGCCGCAAAATTCGACATTGGTTTCGACATCAGCAGGAATGGCAGGGCTAACGGCAGGCAGGCTGAGCGCAATGGATACATCCGCGGTGTAGTCAAGGAGATTGTCCACGACAGCGGTCGTGGTGAGTACAGCGGCGCGCATTGAGCGAAGTTCGCGTTCTGACGAATTTGCAGGCGCTCCTCTGGCCAAGGTCACCTTCCGCAACCCTTACAGGTTCAAGCACAACACCGAGACCTTCATTGCCAACGAGGGCATGTACACTGGCCAGGTCAGTGTCCCCGCAAAGTACGAGAAGTGACGGGCTCGTAGACTAACACACAGCAGTTCATCTACGCCGGAAAGCACGCCGCTCTCACCATCGGCAACATCCTGCCCCTCCACTCCGTCCCCGAGGGTACCGTCCTGACCAACGTCGAGGACAAGAACGGTGACCGTGGTGCGCTCGGCCGTACCTCTGGTAACTACGTTACCGTCATCGGCCACAACCCCGACGAGGGCAAGACCCGTGTCAAGCTCCCCTCCGGTGCCAAGAAGGTCCTTCCCAGCTCCTGCCGTGGTATGGTTGGTATCGTCGCCGGTGGCGGTCGTACCGACAAGCCCCTCCTTAAGGCCTCGCGTGCCAAGCACAAGGTCAGTCATCTTGTACAACATTGCAGCGATCGCAGTACTGACGTTTTCTTAGTTCGCTGCCAAGCGCAACAGCTGGCCCAGGACTCGTGGTGTTGCCATGAACCCCGTCGACCATCCCCACGGTGGTGGTAACCACCAGCATATCGGAAAGGCCTCGACCATCTCGCGCTACGCCGTTGCCGGTCAGAAGGCTGGTCTCATTGCCGCCAGGAGGACAGGTCTGCTCCGCGGTACCCAGAAGACCAAGGATTAAATGGTTTTTTGATACGGTGGCGTCGGTTCTCTGGATCAATGACAATAATGCGCTCGGTTCTTCTCCCATATACCACACCTACATGCGGTTGGCTGGGCGTTATGATACTTCTCCGGTCAGGCTTCTCAGAAGGCCTACATGCATGATAGGCTATAGGGAATGCGATACCGAAAAATGCATTGGACTGTACTTTTGGCAATGTGAAAGTTGCGTTCTTCATCTGCTGTTTATCTAGTGCCTTGTGCATGTGCTGTGCGTGTCACCAACCCTGTTGAAGCTCAGGCTTCTCATATTGTCTCCTGCCTTATTGCCTCACGATTGGATGGCCTTTGCTTCCCATAACCTTCCTGGCTTTACTACTCGTATCAACTCACAGCCCGCTCATGACCGTATCCCCATCTTCCCCATCTCCTTCCCCCTCCGTTTCTCCTTCCTCTTCCCGCTGATTGGGATAATCCATATCCAGCACCCGATAATGCTTCCCGTCCTTTGCCAGTACAACTACCACCCTCCGCCCCTTGCGTCCATTTACCACCAACTTGGCCGGCGTGAACCGTCCCTCACGCTCGAACACGTGAATCGTGTATTGCTGCACCGCCGCGGGCGAGAGTGGTGTGGCTTTGCGACTGGATGGTGCGGGTGGTCTGCCTCCGGGTAAGAGATGGTTTGCGGTCTCGGCTGAGGGTAGGGTGTGATAAGGTAGAGGTGCGGTTGAGGTTTGCAGAGTAGTGATGTAGGGAATACGAAGGATGCTGTAACCGTAAAAGGTGGTGTTAGTGTTGTTGTCTTTTTTCGCAGCGCTCTTCGGCGATGCAGTGTGGATGAGCACAAGGAGTGCGGCGTCGTCCGCGAATTTGAGATCGATGATCGTGGTGCCTGGTGCGAAGGTTGGGCTGGCGATGCTGTGGTCGTGGAGGTCCCGAGGGAGGGATGTGATGCTGGATGTGTGGGTGAGGCGGTGGATGTGCAGTGTTGCTGGAGAAGAGGTGGAGGCGAGGGCGATATAGGTTGATAAGCCTACCGAACCTTGCGTACGGGGAGGTGTGGGTTGCTGCTCGGTTTTGGTCAGACATGCCTGTAGTGACGGGGTCGGCAGGACATTACCTCATAGACCATCCTCATATCTACGACGCTGTCTTCTCCCACGTCTTGTACGTCTTCGAGCACGATCCCACTATTCATCTGTATTCCGGTTTCCTGCCATTTGCTAACTTGCCTGAGCAATCCCGTTGTGCCTTTCGCCAGGTGACCTAAGACGTGCTCCAAGCACAGCGCCTCGGGCCTCCACTTCTGTCCTTCCTCGTACACTCCAATCGCTTTCTTCGTATCCTCGTAGCTTGCCCGCTCTTTCGCCTTGTCCTCCGCTTGCAGCATGGCCGCTGGCAGCAGGTATGGCAGCAGACTGCTTTGCTGCAGTCCATGTCTCACGTATTCCAGCACCAAACTGATATCAACACCTGAATCCCGTTTCTCCATCTCGGCACGGCTTTCGCTATTGGGCTCTGTCGATTCAAAGTCAATAACGAAGCGTAGCCACCTACCAAAGGCAGCAAATTGCTTCCTCTCATCTGCGACATGGCTGAGCGCAGTGTGTGCCAGCAACCGCATGTTCTTGAGTGTGTTAAGGAGCAACGTGAAGTCTGTTGCTGGACTGCTGAAAATCCAGTCTGTATCGTGGTACATTGCTAGCCCACGAAGGCGCGAGATGACTATCGCTGTGCGATCAAGCGCAGGAATCAAGTTCTCGTGCAAGAGCGCTTGCAGTGTGGTGAGGGACGAGGTGACTGTGCTTTCCCAGCGCTTGTGTCCTTGCTCAGAAAGCTCGTCGACGAGCCACTCGCGGATGAGGGGTGGACAAGCGCCGGTACATGCCAGGTGAAAGAGGTTTGTCATCAGATCGCCTTGATCCTTCTCCTCGAGTGTTTCGGATATATTCATCATGAACTTTGAGGGGAGATCAGTAGCTTGCTTGTAGAATGTGCGGATGCGCTGCAAGCATTGTGTTATGTACAGAAGAAGGTTCTGAAGTTGCGAGGTCTTGGAGGCGATGAGATGAAGGTAGATGCCTGCGCTGGGTATAAAGTTGAGTGTAAGTGGGACAAAGGCAATGTATTCCGACTGTGAGTTTGGTGTGGTGATCTGCATGAGGAGCCCATGGCTGCAGGCGTATGGATGACTAGCATGTAGCAATGGCGTGCTCTTGACGCCCCAGGGTGAAGGGAGGCTCACGGTGACCGTCTCCAGCGAGTCATAGATGGAGGGATGCACAGTCCCGCTCTCCGAGCACCGAATGAACATATCCACGGAGTTGTAGTCTTTGAGATGGTGCGAGTGCAATAACGCGTCTACTTCAGCCTGTGAGCCGAAAGCGCCTGAATCTGCCTGTGAGATTCGCATAAAAGGCAGCGTGGGTGGCAATGGAACTGCAGGCAGCTTTGGCAGCAGCGTCTCGACATCTACAACAGCCAGTTGGTCGGGTAAGTCAGGTGCACAATCTAAGGCCTGCAGATCGGGCTGTCTCTGTAGGAAATCCTCGATGTCTGCACCGTCCTTTGTGTCGTCCCAAGTATCTGTCGAGAGATCGAAGCCCTGCGCCGCTCTCTTCGTCCTGTTCTTAACGGCATTGACGTCGATAAAGTTCAGTCCCCAGCCAATACACTTCACCCTTCGCACACCACCCTGGCCATCTCTTGAAGCCCCTTCCGGTAGGCCTAGGTCCTTAAGTCCGACCTTGCCCGTTTCGACGCTGACAAGGTCGGTCTTGCCATCACTCCAACTGACCGCGATGCTTTTACCGTTGAATTCCCATTTGATCGTATCAACGACCAGATCATCTCGCTTTCTTTTCAGGCCAAAAGCTCGCTGTCCATTGATTCGGTACACGTCCAGATTCTCCTCAGTAGTGACAACGGCGACCAAGTCCATTGTGGGGCAATAGGCGATCAGGTGGGGGTGAATCGAGTGGAGCAGAACCTTCTCCGCTTGTTGAAGCAACATAGGCGCGTCCGAAGTCTCCATGATAGGCTTCCAGCGGCCCTCGGGCCGATATAAGAGTTGTCTCGTTGATCAGAAGCAGAGGGTAAATCTGTAGTGTTTGTTTGAAGGACTAGCGCGATATGGTACTAGCGCGAACGCGTGGTTGCGTGCGAGGGCAAGGCAACTCGAAAAATTCCAGGAGACATTGGGCGAACACGATGGAGGAACTTGACTAGAATCTCGTGTTTTGTTGATCTTGACATTGGTATCAAGAAGGGAAGCTCAATGCTGCCATGTTGTGTCTCGCATTCGGAGCAAACAATTACTTCCAAACCCAGAGCGGCACATACTTCAAACACATTGTGCGCGACAAAATTGAAGTAGCATCATGTAGTGGTGTCACATCATTTGACGTGCTTGTATTGGTAGGCGACCCCTCTACAATCAACAAATGAAGGCCAAAAAAGCATTAATTTATGCCATTCATTACATTCATTTCAGCCCACTCTAACCTATGCTTTTCCCATCGTCCACCAAGGCTCCTACAATGCCAACTAGATCGCGCTGCCCTTACACGATCTCGTATACATCGGCAGTGGACTTGACATCTTTGGTGAAACCGATGCCCTGGTTCATGGAGAGAAGGGTAACATTGGAGACCTGGAGAGTTGATATCAGTATACACTCCGGAGAGTTAGAAAGATTTGCACTCACATCAACATCAACGAACGGCGTGCTCTTACTAAACCTCACGCGCATGGGAAAGAACTCGGAATCGCTGCTGGCCTGTGCCTCGAATTCGAAACTGCCGGAGCTGTTGCTCTCATCGACAGCGCCAATATTCCATTCGAGGCTGTCACCGCTGACCTCGTATATTGAGTCGAAGGAGCCAACGTTGGGCTCATCGGTCTCGTACGGAATAGTGACAGTGACATCCTTCAACGAGTCGCTGCCAGTGAGCTCGTACTCAACGGTAATGTTGAACGTGCTGCCAGACTCCTCGACCCAAACGCGGAAAGTAATCGGCGGGTCCGAGATATCGTCGGGCCTTGGTGCAAGCTTCCATTTCATGACGCCAATACCCATGTTTGAGGGGAAGCCCTTTGTGGTGTCTGCAAGCTGGATAACCTTGTCATTCCTGAAGACAGTCTTATCGACCTTGGGATGTGTCATCAATTGGGCGCCTCTTGTGTCGCCGGTCTGCAGGTCGAGCTTGACCTGTGTGAGGGAAGCATCGGCGATCTTGAGCTGCATCTCGCCCTTGACTTCGAAAGACTTGAGCAGACCTTCGCGATCCAATCGTGCGGAGATAGTCTCAGTGGTGGTGATGTGAATGGCTTCGCGATCGGTAGATGTGGACTGGCGGGCGCTGGCGGGCGCAGCGGCGGCGGATGCCGAGGCCTTGGGGGCAACGAGAGGCTCGCTCTCAGGCGGGAGGTCTCCAGCAATCTGGTCGAATGCGCTGTTTGTCTTGTTCTTCTTACCGAGCTGCATACCCTTCTTGCCCAATGCGAGCGGCTTCGCTGGTGCCTTCTTCGATGCCTCATAGCTGTCGTACGTATCTGGGACGGTCTGCGTGGGCGCGCTCGGTGTGAAGGCAGGGTACGAGGACTGGCGACCCATGCCCATGCCGCCACCCATGCCGCCGCCCATGCCGCCTCCCATTCCTCCAGCTCCGGCGCGTTGAGACCTGGACATCTCCTTGCGCTGCATTTCCAACTGCTTAGCCCTGCGCTTGCGCTCCTCGGAAGCCTCGAGCTCCTTATTCCGCGCAATAATCTCCTGGATGCGCTCCTCGTGCGACTCCATGTCCAAGAATGTCTTGATCTGGCTCATGGTAAGGTTCTCTCTGTATCCCAGCGTGACGATCTCATCAAAGGCGGTGAGGAGCTCGAAAGCGTTCCTGAGGATCTCGCGCTCATCGAGGGACTTGCATGTTGATGAAACAACCTGAGCGAACAGGTGCAGCGAGTTGATGTCCTGCAAAATGTTGGATTGCAGATTGGTGATCAGAACCATGTACAGCTCGTCCAGAGGCTGGTATACGTAGCGCACGTTATCCTGTTCGCAGGTGGTGTGCTGGGTGTTGCTGTCGGCGAGCTTGGGGAATGAGGCGAGGAGGGCTTCGATGCGAGAGCGCTGCATCTCACGAAACTGGCGCGAGAGGACGGCTTTGCCGCCGCGCGTGCATATCGATGCTGCGAGGACCACCTGTACACATCAGCTTGCTGTTGACAGATGGCTCACAACGGATCGTAGGGCGCTGTACCATGTTGAAGTACGTTCAATTGGCGGTTGTTGAAGCGATGCTGTTGCGAACTGGGTCGTAAGTCCTGCCGTGGGACGCAGTGAGCTTTATGGGTCGTTGTCGTCGGGTTCGAGGATTGTGGATGGAGGGGGCCGTTGACCGAGTAGAAACTACAACACTACAATGCTGTCACCCTACGACCCTAGGTGCTGGGAAAGGCTGAATGGATACAGAGATTCGACGGCAGGCAGGTGCAACGTAAGCTCAACAACCAAATTCGACAGCTCTTTCACGGAATTAACCTCATGTCGCAGCACTGAACACCTGGAAGTTCAGTGTGGAGCATCACGTGCTTTCGCTGGAGGTCGGGGCCTGCGCTAACGCAGCTTCCGCAGCACTTAAGCAGCTCCTCCCTTGCCCGCATCTCGTCCATCTAAGCATTGCATACTCAACCTCATACAGAGCAAACGCTACGCCTCCGTCGACAGTGATTATATACGCCTGGTTTACAGCTTGCACTTGTACTCCACTCACCCGAAAGCCGTCCTGCTGGACTTCGAACAACAAATTGCACACGCCCCCAGCCTTGGCGCGTCAGTCCCACGGTTCCCTCATTGTCGTATTTTCGATCTTTCCCCACGACTTACACCTGCCCACACCCTCGCAGCACTGCGAAGCGACATCTCGACACGATGATCTCATAGTCTTCAGCGCCCAGAAAGCAAACATAGATTGCTTAGCCCATACACGTCTCCATCGCCTGGCTACACGCGCTCGTATCGATTATTCTTCGAAGCGGTAACCTTCCCAACGCTGTGTTCCAGCTAGACGGCTATCCGTATAACTCGACCACCATGACCACCACTGCACAAGCTGTACCATCGCTTGAGGTTTCTGCGCCTGACGACAATATGGATGTGCTCTCCGACACTGGCTTTGATTTCGGTGACGGGGACATCGACCTTGATCTCGACACTGCGCCTTCAGTACAAGACGATGACATGTCCCTCAACGACACCGCTACAGACGGCGGTATCGACATAGATGAACCAGCTGGCGATCAAGATGACTTCATGGCCGACCATGGCGACTTTATCGAGGAAGATGATATGTACAACGATGGTGATATGGCTGCAGAGTCACAGACAGTAATCGATGTCGCACCCACTTTCGAAGCAGACATGCTTGCCCCTCCAGATGAGGATCTAATCGACTATTCAGACGATGAGGCACAGCAACAGGTCAAGATGCACAGCCCCTCAGGCCAGGAGGGAGAACTTGCACAAGTTGTCTATGAGGCTGAAGCCGCATCTGTGCCTGTGGATGATCAAAATGATCCAACACAAGGAGATGCAGATCCAATCAAGCCCACTGAGAACACTCGCCGTGAAGTACAAACGCACGATGATGGCGACCTGGAAGATGTTGAAGAAGATAAGGCTATTCCTGAGCACCAAGCAGCGGATGCTGATGTGCAGCGTGAAGACCATAACGAGGATTACACACATGCCGACAACGGTGGCGTTCCGCTCCCAATAGACGAGCACTCGCACTCGCACTCCGACAAGGATGACGCTGACGACGTTGTCACTGAACAGCAAGCGGAGTCACAACAAGATGCCGGCAATACCAGTGAGAGCGATCACAACGACACCCAGCAGATCGACTTCCGACCTGTGTCTGTGAACTATGCGGGTAACGAGCTATGGCTGTTCAAGCAGCATGACCTCGACGAAAGCGGAGACTTCCTCCTCGATGATCTGTCTGTGGCCAAGTCCAGCATTTCAAACCTCTTCCGAGCTTGCAGGCTGTCTCTTGGTGACGATGTCTCTGGTGAACACGAGATTGGCTTTCGATTTGACCATTTGCACAACCTCGAACTCTATGAAGACAACACTGCATGTGTGGCTGTATCTTTAGAGCGCTTAGTGGACCTTTACCACACGTTACAGGCACAGGATGGTAACGATGATCCGGAATGCTTCTATGTTACGCTACAATTTCGTCCACGATTTGCGACGCTGCTTGCTGATGTGGCCCAATATGCTGAGCAAGGTAGTGGTTACTCCGCTCTGGACGCTGCTGTGGCTGCCGGCGAGACCCACTTCTCAAACGCTTTCTCCAGCGCTTCGACTGAGCATGACCAGGTCGAGTGGGATCAGGATATCGATGACGAAGATGCTAGCTCCCCCGGTTCTGCTCATGGCACCACTGCAGACGGAGTGGACGTTGCTGAGCACGATAAACAACACCTTGATGAGGATGGGGCCCAAATCGGAGAGCAAGACGAGGAAGATGAAACGCAAGAAGAACACGCTAGTCAAGAGCACCCGCATGGGCTTGACTCCAAAGCTGATTGGAATCAGACTCTCGGCACGCAAGACGAGGGGACTCACCCTGATCAAGAAAATGTTGACTCTGATTCCCCGCGGAGCACAGCTCCTCAAGTATCCATCGAACGTGCTGGATTGCAACTTGACCCGAAGTCTGATGCAGCGGAACAGCAAGATTCCGAGCCCCAGGATAAGAGGACTCCAGATCAAATCGCGCATGACAAGCAAGAAGCTGAGGATTTTGTCGACTACAGTGATGATGAAGACGACCAAGAGATCAAATCCGTGCCGGTGCATGAACCGTCACCGTCATCATCTACTGTGCAAGGAGACGACCCTTCAGAGATTCCAGAGTCCGGGCTTGCCCACGAGCACGATGTTCACGACAATGAAACCACTACCGAGGCTGGTTTCGATGAGAACGATGACAACGCCACTCTGCTTACACAAACACAATATGGTGATGATGCAAACCACTATGCTTTCCAGGACTACACAGAGACATATGAACAAGGCGATCCTTTCCAGGGATACCAAGCGGATGGCACTGCAGGAGACCCTTTTGAGGCCAACAGTGCGTACAACGGCGACACTAACCAAGATTTCGCCGATTATAATTTCCAAGATCTAGAAGCAGAGGTCAGCCTAGGCTTTGATGAGCAGCCGCTTGATGAGGCTAATCGTGACGAGCATGGTAATGAGACGTTCGAGGCTGTTGAGGATGTCACACATGCCGATGCTTTCCTCGACTTTGACAATGCCCCTGAGTGGGCGATCGATGCAGACCCGGCTCCAAACCTTCCAGGGGAGGATGCAGTTCTTTTGCATGATGATGCCGCCGACCATGGAAACGATGAGGGTGGCGCGGTAGAACAGCCTGCGGCTACAACGTCTTCGGCTGCAGACCTTGCGCCGACCTCGTCGAATGATCCCGAGACACTCTCTCTTCAAGGACAGAAGAGATCAATTGATGAGGTTGGCGATGGGATTGATATTGCGCCCAACTCTACAGGTACGGCGCGATACTCGATGTGCGAAAGACTGCTCAATACTGATTTATACTTGCCAGACGCCAAAAGACCCAGGGTGTGAAGCCCGCCACCTTCGACGGCCTTTGAACGTCTTTCGACTACTACTAACATCTAGCCCCCCTTCCTCTTTCCGTTGTTCACGCCTGCCCTGGACACATTCACTACTCTACTCGGAAGCACCGCTCAGCAACTATCACCTCTCCACATCCAGTAACGCTGCATGGGCTGACCTCAAAACCGCGGTCACATCTCACAGCATCTACTAACAGTCTACTAACTACAGCCTTGATATGTAGAAAATTCGCAGTACCTCTCTGCCGTCCTTGAAGAAGCCCGCGAGGATCGCACAGCAGCAAGGTATGTCCAAACACAACACGAAAGCAAAACAAACCATGAAGCGTTTGCGGTATACACAAATGGGATATTGGATCGAGGCGTCTTTGTTGGCATGGCAGACACGGCGATAAGATACCCCAGGTTCAAGCAGACACGGTTTTTGTTAGACACTTTGCTGTCGCAATCGATATTGCAGGACAGCTAGGGCGCATGCGTGGCTGCAAAGAGACCTGGAAGACGAGCTGCGTCACTCACGAGAGCGGTGGAGATGAATATCGACTGTGGGGTCGGCAAAGATCTATTTCGGGCATCTTTTTGGCAGCCTCGTATTGCGCTTACGTCGTCCGGCTGCTGCGATTGGGTGTTTTGTATTTTAGGTATCTACTCTTGCAACTAGATGCGTTTCTCAATCCGTACTTGTGTACACTCAGCATGATTGTTCGTGTCTACAATGACTGCGGCAAGACTGGCCCTCGAGTTGTGTAGCTGGCAGTCAGCGTCTTTCAGGAATGGAGGGCAGCACAAGCTCAGCAGCATGGCTACAAGATGTGTTTATCTTTGATGAGGCATCGGCGTCGATGACTGCCCTCATGGCAGCATCAAGAATGCAAGATGGACAGGCACATCCGCAGAGGCCGAAATGGGGTTCCACTGGGGTTACGCGTCTGGCTTGGTGGGAAAGGCACTGAGCTGGACCAAGGTTCCACGAATGCAGGGGCGCTCTCCTTAGCCGCTTAGCGTTCCAGGTTGCTCAGCCTCAGTCAACAAAGGGAGCCGGGGATGGCCTGTGATGGCGAGACAGTACCTGAGCAGTACGCCACTTGCCACTTGTTGAATTGAATTTATCGAGCATCTGCGCTTTTCCCCAGACGCCATTATTGCTCGTGCTTGTGCCGTCCTCGTCACCAAACCCGCCTCTTGTTGCTGCGAACAGTGCCCACACAGTCGCTACTGCATTGCATCCAAGCCGTCGCCCGCTCCCTTTGTCGCCGCAGCTGCCAGCACCCTTGGGGCCCCACTGGTGCTCCTGCCTCGTTCTCTCGTGCGGTGAAACGCGCATCGATTCCAAACGGCTCGGCCTGGCACGATCGTCGACACATCCTCACGCTGCCAAACCCAACATCCGTGCAGCATTGCCGCTCTGTAGCTACGTCGCGCTGTAGAGCTCAAGTGCTGAGTTCTGCTGCGTTTGGGCCGAGGACAACTTCCTACGACACAACGATCGCATTCACAATCCCATTATCGATAACCGCGTCGCCCTCGCTGCTGCTCCTCGCGCTACGTGCAGCAACCACTCGGCGCACTTGAGCGCAAACTTGCATACACGCGCAACCATCGTAACCTGCCCGGCTAGGTGATAGTCACCGAGCAGCAATATGGTAGAGGACAAGTACGCTGCAGCACACAACACTCGCCCGGTCCGCATGCTGACTCTCTACCCAGGTATATCGGGCTCTGCCTCGCAGTCTCGTCCTCGCTCGCCATCGGCGCCAGTTTCGTCATCACAAAGAAGGGCCTCAATGCGTCCATGGAGAAGCATGGCTTTGACGGGGACGGCTACTCGTACCTGCGCAACTCGACATGGTGGGCCGGCATCATCACCATGGTCCTCGGCGAGATCTTCAACTTCGCGGCGTATGCCTTTGCGCCTGCGATTCTTGTCACGCCGCTCGGCGCGCTGAGTGTGCTGATCGGCGCGGTCCTGGGCAGCTATTTCCTCGACGAGCAGCTGGGACTACTGGGCAAGATTGGCTGTGCCATCTGTCTGATCGGTAGTGTCATCATCGTGCTGCACGCGCCGCCAGATAAGGAGGTTTCGTCTGTAGACGAGATTTTGAACCTGGCACTGCAACCTGGTACGTCTCCCGCGCGGCGTACTGCCTTTGCAGCAGGTCACTAACTTGCAGTACAGGCTTCCTCATTTACTGCCTCTTTGTCGCCATCTTCTCTGTCTTCATGATCTACAAGATCGCTCCAAAGCATGGTCGCAAGAACCCGCTGATCTACCTCTCCATCTGCTCCACCACCGGCTCCGTCTCGATCATGTTCATCAAGGCCTTCGGTATTGCACTCAAGATGACTTTTGCCGGAAACAACCAGTTCACTCACCCTTCGACCTACGTCTTCGTCATCATGATTGTAGGCTGCATCCTCACGCAGATGAACTACTTCAACAAAGCTCTCAGCCAATTCTCGACCAACATGTATGTTATCTAGTTTCCGGCAACACACACAAGCACTGACATGCTCCAGCGTCAATCCCCTCTACTACGTCACCTTCACGACCTGCACCCTCATCGCATCCTGCCTCCTCTTCCAAGGCTTCAACACAGCCTCCGCCGTGAACACCATCTCCTTGCTCTGCGGTTTCCTGATCATCTTCTCTGGCGTATACCTGCTGAATCTCTCGCGCGAAGACCCCAACCGCTCAAACTCGCACGGACACAACGGATCGGACGGCATCCCCAGCGATGCCATTAGCGGCTTTCCCACCCGCCGTAGCATGCAATTGCGCAGAAGTCAGGAACTGTATCTGCAAAGCAACGGTAGCGGGACACGGCGGAGCAGCGGCACCGGCGAAGGCGCAGGCCTGATGCACGACTATGATGTGGAGAACCAATTCGAGCTCGGCGACCTGGCCGACAGCGACGACGAGGACAACAACAAGAAGGGAAAAAGCTTCGATGAAGATGGTCGTCTCGGTGGCCGCGCTAGCTCCGGCAGTAACATGCGCAGCTTGAGAGTCCAGCGCGAGAGTGTCCAGCCTAAACGCACGAGTAGCCCGCGGTAGACGCTTGCGCGCGACAGCGATAGCGACAGCGTTTTCGGACGAGAAACAGCACAGCAGGGAGCGCCATGGAGGCGTTTCTATAGAGCGGTGGGTGAATACATGGACCCCGTAGGCCTGGCGCTGCGGTCGGCGTTCAGGATGGCGTGATATGACACGACACTTTGGCTTGAGAACTGGCACTTTGCATCCAGGATTCCGCATTTGGCATTTCGCATGGAACACGATTTGTATTTGTACACCGATGAACGCACGACGATCTGGTATACCCTTGGGTTGAGGAAGCTGGGCAGGGTTTGGAATCAGGATCTGGATCTGGGTCACCTTTCACTTATCTACATATGCATATCTACGCGCTCTTTGTCTACCCTTTTTTCTGCGTGGCAGCGCTGGGCCGAGCTGGGCTGGGCTGGGCTGGGCTGGGCTGGGCTGGTCATGGGCTTGGATAAGCTGGGATTACGATATCACCTATCTTCATCTACTTCATATTCACATCCTATGTCCTTCTTATTCGGGTACAAAGAGACAAAGAGAGTGGCTCGTGTCACACGTGCCCTGTCTGCCTGGGAAAGTGCTTGACTCCCATCGACAGCAGGTGCATACTTGCTGGAGACACCATGCGCGTCCGCATCAGCATCACGCACTGCATCTAATACTGCAATCGTTTGTTAAGAAATCTCGTTTCACTATGGAGTAAATTTGAGTCTAACTCGTATCCCGCTATTGCACAAATTCCAAACTGTGGTATCTAACATCAACGCTCACTCATCTCCAATTTCAGAAAAAGATGTGCATCTGCTAACCCGCTCTAGTACATGGGCTGGAATATGCTCGCTTGCAAACGATGCAGTGGAAATGTGTGAAATGTAAGCTCGGCCGTAAATGCAATGCGATATAATGGCCGTCAAATGCATGCTGCACAAGATGTAGGCCATCGGTAGTGCGGTGTAGTGGAGTGATAAGGCATGGGTGAGTGCTCAAACAACCGCGTCACCGAGATAAGAGAAGTCGTCCATGAGCATGTCCAGCTGGCTTGTTGAGCTCTCACGGTGGACGCTGATGCGCTTTGGTTGTATCGTTTCCTCGCTCTGGATAGTCTCTTTGCTCTTTGTCTCTGACTCGGGCAGACTGTATCCCTGGAAGCCCATGCCGAAGCAGGCAGCCTGTCGTCTTGGCATCGCTTCTGCATGTTGGATATCGAGGTTGAAGAGGTCGGAGCTGAACGACATTACCGAGAGACGGAGAGTATCAAGGTCGAGCTGTGGAGGCGTCGAAGTGCGGTTGTCGACAAAGTCGTCCTCTTCTTCATCAACTTCTGCGATAGTGGTAGTCTGCTTGGCTTTCGTGAACCCATGGTCGGCATAGGAGAAGCACATCGACTGGCGTACAGGCGAACCTGCATCGCTTGAGACGCTTGTTGCTGCGCTGAAGATTGGTGACATTATTCCTTCATCATCTGAGGTTGCGTAGCTGTCGAAGCTGCTCCAGGTCGAAAAGCGGCTGCGCTGTTTCTCTGAGATCCGGGCAGTCGGTTCTTCCTCATCTTCATATGCTTGCAGAATGTCGTCTATCACTGCGCCTTCTGCAGCAGCTTCTTCGGTTGGTGATGTCTGATTGGGCGCGGACACCATACATGTTGAAGGCTGTGCCGGAGTCAGGTGTTGGCGCAGCGCTGGAACAGCGTCTCGTAAAGCTTTAGTGTCGTGTCCTCCATAGCTCGAAGAAGGACGCTCATTCTGAGCCAGCGCTGTTAGCAATAGGTTGGGGCGCCGAAGCACTGGCGCAGGCTTGAAGAACTGAACTTCCCGCGCCTGCTGAATCTCGCTGTCAAAATCATGCTTGAACCTCGGTGAGACAATCCAAGGGTCATTCACATGTAGAGTACGCTTCGTCCTTCTTGTGTCAGCAGAATTGGCTCGGTGACGACCAGTCTCAATATCGAAGGTCTCGCTAACGGCAGTCGTTGGTATGCACGATCGACGGCGTGCTGGCGTCTCATTTGCTGGCAACTCTGCGATGAAACATTGAGAATCTGTAGAAGGATGTACAGGGTGCGATGCCAGCGGCGAAAGATCCCTCGTGATTGTCGGTATTGAGAGTGGTGGGGATACGAGTCTCTGAGGTCTAGAAAAGTTCTTCGGCGAACGAGGCGGAGAGGGTTCACCTGTAGGCAAAACTCCATCTGCTGTTGTACTGATAAGTACAGGAGCACTGATCTGCATCTCTCTGATATCAGAAGAGCTACGCGACCTCGAGCGGGCTCGTTTTGAAGCAAACTTGTCCTTTAATTCTTTGAAATCCGCAAAGAGTGGTGCCGAGGGGAGAAGTGGTGAAGCGGATGCACTTCGAGCATGTCGCGTCACATTCGGCGACAAGAACTGGTCCGCTGGAGGATATGTGGCGGACTTCGGTGCCCACGGGGAAGGCAAAGGCAAGACGTGTGCCTCACGATATGAGCTTCGAGGCCTGGGAGAAGGCAGTGGTTTGCTTGGAGGGACCGGTGTTAGATATCGGTCTTTGGGATTACGTGTAAATGCTGACGAATCTTCTACAGCATTGCTTGGACGGGCGCATTCAGTCGGTATTTCCAGTACGTTGACAGCCTGACCGGGTAGCAAGGGACATAACGTGGTCGAAGGTTGTGCTGAATTGTAGCATTCCTTTTCGCCATCAACTTCGTACTGCGACAGATTAGTATGGCTCACGAGATCGAAATGATATTCATACGTAGTACCAGTATGTGCCACCCATCTTCAATGGGCCGTCTCGCTTTGGCGAAAGCATGTCGAGATCACCGTCACAGAAGATGTTGGAAAATGTGAAGCAGCCCTTCCAGACGAAGCGCGCACCGCGGGTATCAAGGCGAAGGCGGTAGCGCTTGGAAAAGTTGTCCCAAGATCCGAGTAAGACGACACTACGAATTGCGGTCGGGCATTCACTAGACAAGAGTGTAAGCTGTAGGTTCCTGGCCACAGCGCAGAGGGGTACACATACAAAAGGAAAGTATGCAGCGCGGTGTCCTCCATGATCATAAGCGCGGCGCAACTAAGCCGCTCTGAGTAAGAAGGATAAAACGTGAAGCGTGTAGGCGTCTAATTGCTGGTATGCTGCATGTACAGGGTATCAAGAATAGCATGCCATGGAAATGGTGTGTTGGACTGCAGCAACCGCTTCGGCTGTTTGGTCAAGTCAGAGGATAATCCTGCAGTTGAGATGAGCACGCTCGCTGATTGGGAGATATTTCGTAATGTTTGGTTGCAAGATGAAACTGATCCTTATGCGCCGATGCGTGCTTGCGGCGAGGCTGACCGGGGCTGATGCAGGCTGGAGGATCAAGGTTGACCGACACTCTGATCCAGTCCCACAGTAGTAAGCATAAATATGCACCAGGTCAGAAAAGACAACGCAAGTCCACTTTCGAGTTGGATGTTGCGATGTGCTCGTTCCGTATTGGTCGAGTTAGCGCCGGTTTGTTGTGGAGGCGAGGATGAGGAGGATCTCAGCCTGAGCGCGTAATGGCGACGTCCAAATCGCTGAATATGCAGTACTTGAAACACGGTATCTGGTGGGGTCCAAAAACTTGTATGCTGTTGTCCAAAAGTCGGGGGATGAGGTTAGGTTCCAAGGTCTGCGGTCGAGGCTGAGAAGTAGTTGTCAACTAGGGAATCAAACATGGCAGGAACCTAACGAATGGCAATCATAGCGGCTCCCAATCTAGCGGGTGGAAAGAACAAACTTGCAACGACCGTAAGGTTGTGGACAGGACCACTCATGAGACACGCCAGCGTGCACGCCCGCAACCAAGCTTCTCGCGCAATAAGCTATCGTTGGTAGCGAGTATCGGCCGGTGGGGAGAGTGTTTGATATCGCTCATTTCCTGTACCGTCGAACATGTTACCATGACTTAAGGAACATCACCAGCCAGCCACTACGGGCTTCAAGGGGGATTGCATCGGATCCCGAAGACGACTCGCTGTCAGCCGCACATCAAGATCAACATGGCGTCGCTTCGTCCATCGTCTCGGACGTTGGAGGATCAAATCAGCAGGGTTGTTCGCTCTACAGGGAGCTGAGCAGATCTCATTTGATCCTATCCCCTGCCGTTGTTGGCCAGCATCGTGCGAGCTTGACTCGAATTCGCGCGCGTTACCTATTGCACTTGCCCCAAAAGGGCACGGTTCAGGAGTGGGGTCCACTCACATCAGCACAGCCGTCCACGAGGGGCCTAGCATCCCGCCGACAATGCAGCATTGACATCCAGCTGCTGTGGTACCTTTTGCTCGTGCACGACCAAGATTCTGGCAGCTTTTGATAGGCGAGCAGGGAAACGTGGCCTTGTAAAGCACGCAAACTTTGCGGAGAAGTCACGAACAGCGTGCGCGCAATTGCCGGTGCGGTCAGCGTAGACGAGGGACTGAAACCTTCGGCTGCCACTCCGCTTCAAACATATTAAGGCCTATAGCGCCAAGCCGAACAGCCTTAAGCGCTGAGGGCGGCACAGTGCATCAACCGCTGTCAGCTTGTGTCAAAATCTGATCAACTAAAGCGCTTTGCGACGCAGCACTGCCATGCTGGCGATGTGTAGCACCTTGGAACATGCGCCCGTTACGCATCGATGACGAGGGTGCATTGATCAGGAAAGCGTCTACTTGCAATCGCTGTTCTTGATTTCCAGCATCCACCTGGTGGGGTTCCCAGCCACGTCTGATCTCCACCAGGGAGAGGTTTCGGAAGTCGGATCAGAAGGTTTACCGGCATCTTCAACAGAATCACAGCGCGAGACATTGTCGCTTTCAGTGTAATTGTCTGTTTGCTCTGGAGAACATCCGACCAACCTGCATTTGTGGCTGGTAGCACTCGTCGTGTGTATCACCATGCATGGCTGCTATCTCCCGTAAGAATGCACGGTCAGTAGGCGAATAAATAGGTGACTCCACAGAAATGATCACGAGGCTGCAGATCGAAGACCTTGCACCGATAATGCAAGATGGTCGTTACACACAATCCTCAACTCGGTTGCAAGGGTATGTTGGTTAATTGTTGCCTCTAACTGATGTGGTAGGTAAATCTGCCTTGCTCACTGAAAGCTGGCTTCCAAGATGTCCGGCTTTCGATCCTCCAAATCAAGGACCATCTGACCAAACAATCCGTTCGCCCACGAGAACCACTGTCTCGTCCAATCGCTCTGGTTGAAGGTGTTGACAGTCTCATGTATCAAGCCCAACCCATCGGTGCTACTGACAATCTGCCTCAATTCATTCAAGATCTCGTTGTCATCGTCGGTCGTTAAGATACGAACAATAGATGCCATTGGCCACGCCATACCAGGACCTAGATGCGGTCCACCAATGGCATTAAGAACAGGTCCGCGCATATAGTACGGGTTGGCCGTGCTCAAGATGAGGTTGCGAGTATTTGCGTATGTCTCTTCGTCGATGCGGTACCCGAAGAAGGGTGCAGAGAGCAGCGATGGTATGTTTGCATCATCCATGATGTTAGTGGAACCGAAGCCATCTACCTCGAATGCATAGACTTTGCCGTGCGTAGGGTGATTGACTGTACCATGGGTTTCAATGGCATCACGAAGTGAGCTCGAAAGGTCCGACATCTGCTGAGCCAGCGATGGCGAGTTCCTAATGTTCAGCTTACTCATGATCTCCGATGCAGAGGCTAGGTAAGCGCTAAACATCATATTGGCCGGGATGAACAATTGGTAGAGCGTTGAGTCGTCGCTAGGTCGAAAACCGCTTCTGATGAGGCCGGTGCCGTTGCCAACAGGGTTGCCAAGTCCGTCGTTCGAGAATGTCTCCGTTGCACGAGATGACAGACGCTCGAACGTGTAAGGGCTCTCCAAGACCTCGCCTTCGGAGCCATATGTGGGTGTCATCATATCGTAGGCCACTTTCAAGACCGCTTCGACCGCCGAGATCCACTGGAACTTTCCAAAGAACTCATAGTCGCCGGTAGCTTTATAGTAGTCGGTGGATATCTGTAGGAATGCGCCTAAGGAGTCGAGTTCATATTTGCACTCGAAGACCGACTGGTTGGAGTAGGTGGGGAAGACTGTATCCTCGCTTGCGGCTTCGTTCAATGCGATTTCCACTCCGCTTTCCACAGGCGGTTGGAAGGCATTGCAGTACGGTGATGTGAGGAGATAGCGAGCCTGAAGATTGATGACGCCTCGATAGAGACTTGCAATTGAGTTCGGGTCGCTACTGGCGTTCAAGAGTGGCAGATAGCTTTGCAACTGATTCGATGAGTCGCGAAGCCACATTGCATTGAGGTCGCCCGTAATAACGAACGTAAGCTCTTCCTCAGCATTGTCTGCTGCAACACCCTTCCACCGAATCGCGGTGTCAAGGGTACTGGGGTAGGCGTTCTCGAACAGTCGGTACAAATCGGGATCCGCGATGATACCCTTGAGTCGAGTGATAGTGTCTTCAAGTTCCTGGCTCTTAAACGTTCTGCACCCTTCCGCAGGGCGTTGGTAGGCGAGCTGATATCTTCCTGAGCTCAAGGGATCATGTATTTCCTTTGCATAATCGATATATTCTGGACACTGCGCTGCGACCAGGCAAGGAAGCAGGCAGACAGCGTGGAGGAAATTGAACCGCCGCATTGCAAGGGGAAGATAAAAAATGGCGACTCTGAACAAAGGATACGCAAGACATAGAGACAAACCTCAAGCTTCATTATGTACATGCCACGATAGTGCACTACGTATCCGATAATCGCGTGTCCAACGTCGATCACGTTCCACGTTACTTACCCCGCCGTTGACCCCATGAAGGGGAGTTCGACCGGATGTAACATAACGACTACTGAAGCTGTTCAACAACAGACTACCAGTGGCCGACGTCATCGAGCCCGTCGGTCTTTGCACATTGTTAGCAAGTGCGGGACTAGACATGGAGAATCCTTCATATGGCGACGGCACTAACCTCCACGGCAGTCTGCTATAGGCTGTGTGCTCCAGCGCCCAAGTGTGCAAGCCTGCTCGGACGTCAAAGGACCGAACAACGGAGAGTGTGGATCGCAACATGGAGTCAACACCAAGCTTCGGTAGGATTGCGGGGTGGCTGCGGAATTCCTTGGTCCGGTGGCCCAGTGACCAGTCTGACGAGGCCAAGTATTGGCTAGTACACCATTTCTGCACCTACATTAGTTGAAGCATAGCCATTTCCCGCTTGCGCATGCACGCTGCTGTGAAGCGTTATGAATATGGAACCATGACGAGAGGAGGTGAGGCTCCGAGCAGCTACGGGAACCGCTCGGGCCGACTCGCTCCGACATGGAAGGCAGACCACGAGTAGATGCAACACTCGAACGCCTGGCGTTCTCGTTAGCGGAATGGCTAGCTTGTCTTTACCCGGAGGACGGTCGCCCGCAACCTGTTTGAATACGAATGCTACCTCCTTCCAGGTCCAAAGACCTCTCTCCCTATGACGGTTACCAGTCCCTGTATATGTTCTACGCATGTACGACAGGACTATAAGATATCACACTGCTTCTAGGTGTGTAAGGGGTGGTGGGCGTGATGCTTTCCCATGTTTTCCAATAGAGGCAATTAATGCACTGTGGGTGGCTATGTATCGTGGCTCACACACTTTCGACTGGACAAACACTGCACAATGCAGGATCTTGCTTTTGCACGCTCTTCTCAGCTTATTGCTCACTACTTCAGCTCATCAATCACGAACAATGCGTTCACAGTACTCTCACTGTCAACCACATAAATTATTACCCATACTTGGCCATCACGCTCCCCTCACCTACCAATGCAACCTAACAATCTTGACCAGAACAAAGAAGGTCTTGGACGAACCATAACGTAGGGCACTACCGAGTATAATTCCAAACAGCGATGGTTGATCGTAACGGCTACCAAAAGCAGCTGGCTGCACTTGTTGCTGTAGCTAATGCACATAATCTCCGGTTCGATGAGATCCTCCCAAACGATTTGAAAGCTCATGTTCTGGAGACGGATGAGCTCAAGCGCGCCCGAAAGTATATCAAAGAGCTCGAAGAACGCGAGAAGACTTTGCAGGCAGAGAACGACCATTTGAAGAAGGAATTGAGCGAGAAGCAGATGGCAATTGACAATCTTCCGACGGAGCACGAGGCCAGGAAGATCGAACTACATCAAACCCAACGCCAGGTTGAGATGTACAAGACCAACTCTGAGAACTCTTCGAAGCGCGCTGACCATTATCGAAAGCAATTGCATGACATTGTAGAACAGAAGCAGGCTGCTGCCTCCGCCGCTGAGAAGATTCAGAACTTGAACATTCAGATTGAGGAGCAACAAGCTGTCATCGACAAGCTTGTAGATGACAACCGCAAGTCTGAGGTGATGTCCGAATACCTGCGCGAGTCGGATCTCAAGACTCTGAAACGCAAAGACAAGCAACTGGCTAAGAAGGATAAGATGCTGGCTGAACTCCGTCAGCAAGTCAAGGACGCACAGAGCTGCCACGCCACATCGGGAGATCAGTGGACTGACGACACTGACGATACCAAGACTCTTGTCGGTGACATGGCTGAAGACTCTCTTGTCCTGCAAGAGCAGAACATTGATCTTTTGCAGCAGAACCTTGCTTTGGCACACGACAACCAGGCTTTGACGGATCAATACGTCATGGCGAAGATTCAGATCTCTGAAATGAAGGCGGCTTATGACTGCTCTGTAGCTCAACACTGCAAGTCTCAGCTGTTCGCTGCAGCCGTCTCCGAGATCAAGACAATGAACCGCTTTTATACCGCCGCATTCGCAGTCCTCAACAACTTCGCCACAGCCTTCCACGCGACAGAGGCAGATTTCCCATCAGCTACTTACATGTCAGACCAGCTCAACGCGGCGCAGGACGCTCTTGCTGGCTACGTTAGTGTTAAGCAGATCGTTCGCGCTGTCACGGATGGGTTGCCCACTGACGCGGATCAGGTCGCACTGTACGCGGAGCTAGACTCTCTAGGCGCGTCGGCAGCGGACTCGATGAGCAGCCTTGAGGTCCTCAGCACTGGCTTCTGGCGCTTTCTCAACCAACTGTCTGACGATCCGAAGCTGTTGTCGCAGCTGAACGGTGCGTTGTGCGATGCGGGCCAGCCTCGTGTTGTTAATATGTATATCTGTGACTAACCCACGCGACGGACTGAATATATCTTAGAGAGTGTAGAAAGTGGCAGTAGTCCCCTAGGCGTTTGTTCAATTTTGGCATTAGAAGATGGTTTTGAATGGCCTCCCGTAGATAGCAATAGTTTTTGCTTTTTCACTGATAGAATCACCTATGGTACAATTACCTCGTGAACTAGAGAAAGAATTTGAACAAGGTGAGAGCACATTGGAAAGATTCGGTGAAAATTTTGTTTACTGTTTACCCAATAGAGGTAGAGGTCGTTCTGACTTCATGCTTGTGAGGAGTCCATCTGCAAGGCGTGGGAGCATGGTTGCATATGAGGGTGATGAAGCGACTATCACGTGTGACGATGGCAAGGCTGCATCCCGAAGGACCAATGAGAGTGGCTGCGCTAAGAGCTTCCTCCAGACCTCACCAAACGCGGTACCTCAAACCGCAACTGCCTGAGACACCTTCCACTGCACCCAACCTGTCGAGTCGTATCATTGCAGCTGTGCACCTGAAGTTCCTCCGGGAGTTGCGCGCACCTTTGCGCCGACCCTCCTTCGCATCACAGCTCCATCTCGCAGCCGCCTGACTGTCTGACCTCACCGCCGGCCGCAACTTCCATTTCCCCAGATCCCAGCGACCACTCGACCCACCCCACCTTCGAGCCCACAACAACCACCGTCATGTCGGGCGCAGTCGCGACAGCGCGGCCTACACAGGCTCTGCGCGTGCGCCGCGAGTCGCAGCGACCTGGCGTCGCGCGCGTCGTCACCAAAACCCCAAACATCGAGGATGAAAGCACCAGACCCGAGCCAAAGCTCTATGGTATGCACCACGCCTCACGACCGTCTTGCGCAGGTGCACTGCTAACACACTGTGCAGTCTACACTCAAGAAGCCGTCCTTGCGCGGCACCGCGGCAAGCTGCCCTCGATGCGTGTCCACCTATTCCCAAACCACTTTCGCATCAACGATTCGCAGGAGACGCTGACCTACGCTTCGCCCATGAGAGAGATTCTCACCGCCCTGCGCGAGAAAAAGCTTCCACACAACATGCTTGAAGAGCTCTACGCCAATGGCACGCCATTCTACGACGGCTGCCTGATTGTCGAAGTCCACAACTACCGCAACAACACCGCCAAACCCAAGGACAACGCTAACAGCGCAGATGATGACAGCAAGACGGCTTTCTCCATCCACAACAACAACAATTTCATCACTCCATCACCGTACGGCAGCCATCCCTCGAACAAGCCCGAGCCCAAAGCAAATGCCAATACAGCACAGGCCAAGGAGGCCGGCGACAAAGAGGACAAGGAGAACATGCCCGCGCCAGGTACCACTGGTGCATCGCAGAAGCAACCTGCAAGTGGGCCGAAGATCTCAACAGTTGTTTTGTTCCCCACCCCACAGTCTCAGTTGGCTGACATGGCGATACTGGCTACTACGCCAGCCACGGATGCCGCTACTCTCAAGAGAATGCAAGCTGCTGGGCGTGGCACAGGCATGCCGCCCACTCCACTGACTGGCGTCCCACCCACACCTACCTTTTCTGCTGGGCCCAGCCCCAAACGTCAGAAGATGGTGATAGATGACAGCAACGCGCACGAATTCGAGGCTGAAACCCTCCTCGCGACTTGCCCGAAGCTCTACTTGGAGCCTACTAAGAGCTTTGCAGAGTCGGTTGCTCTCATAGATGCCATGACCCACCCCAACAACAAGAACCCGCCACCAGAACGCAAGAGTCGCAAGAGGACCACTGCGGAGCTCGCAGCCGACGAGGCCGATGCTCAAAATCTTCAGAGCTTTATGTTGGCCGGAGACGAGCAGCAGACCACCCTCAATGCTACTACTGCGGGCGCCGATGAGAACGCTGTACGCGCTGCAGCCAACACTATGTCATTCGCACGATTCAAGACCCTCGCGACTATTAAGGCTAATCACGAGGAAGCGGATCGTCGCAAGAAGGAAGAAGATGCTCGTCAAGCTCAAGCCAAGCGGCAGGCACAGCTGGAGTCAGAAGCCCAGAAGCGGAGGGACCTGGAGGCCAACCGACAGCAGGCCGAGGTTCAAGAGCAGCGACAGCAGCTGTTGGCTCGTCAACAAGCACTGCAGCAGAACCAGATGCAGCAAAACCAAATGCAGCAGAATCAGATGCAGCAGAACCAGATGCAACAAAACCAGATGCAACAAAACCAAATGCAACAAAACCAAATGCAGCAGAACCAGATGCAGCAGAACCAGATGCAGCAGAACCAGATGCAGCAAAACGAAGCTCTCCGAGCTGCACAGCAGGCACAAATGTCAAACGCTGCCGCGAGTCAAATTTCGCAGACGCCACAGTCGGCCACGCAAAACCAATTCTCGCCCAGTGTACGCCAGAATACACCTATGGCAGCGGCAGCCGCCTCGCCTCGGGTCGGCGGCCAAGCAAGCCATCCTATGGGAGGAACCCCTATGGTCGCGACAGCCTCCAACCATGCCATTGCTAGCCCTGCTCGACCTCCATCCTCAATCTCGCATCACGCGATGGCACGCACTGCTAGCCAGCAGCAGGGCTCGATGAGCCGCACCAACACACCTCAGTTGATGCAAGGCACACCCGTCATGAACTCTGCTATGCCTAACAGGAACATGACGCCAACCCCACGCATGAACCAGGGTAGTCCCTCTCTGCAGGTGCAAGGAGCTACACCAATCATGATGCAGACGCCGCAGTCTCAAAATATGACCCCTGAGCAAATGCAGGCCATGCAAGCACAGCAAAACCAGCAGAGAATGCAGCAGATGCGACTGCAGCAATTGCAGAACCAGCAGCAGATGAATGGCATGTCTCCTGGTGCTCAAAATCTACAACAAATGGCAATGCAAAAGGCGCAGATGCACGTACAAGCTCAAGGTATACCTAATGGGCAGAATGCGGCTCTGTATCAACAACGCCTTGCACAGGGCTACTTTCAGCAGTTTAAGCAACAAGCACAAGCCCAGCAGCAACAGAGCCAACAGCACATGACCAGCATGTCCCCTCAAGGCTCACAGAATCCCATGCCTACCCAACAGCCTCCCAACAATATGGCTAACATGAGTGTGGCACAGTTGCGAACCCACTACCAGCAGCGCAAGCAACAATTGCTGGCGACTTTTGGTCAGCAAGTGCCACAGCAACATGTCCAGCAGATGCATCAGCTCGAGCAGCTCATTCGCAGCAAAGAGCAGGCTCAACTCCAGGCGCAGCAACAAATGGGCCAGAATCAGATGAACATGAACCAAGGCCTGCAAGGCCAGGTACCGGCCGGCGGGAATCCCATGCAGATGCAACAGTATCAGCAAGCTCTACTCCAGCAGCGCGCCAACGCACAGCGCAACGAGCAGATTATGCGTATGCGCCAACAAGCCATGCAACAAGGCGGTCAGATGCCACAGGGCATGATGAACAACATGCAAGGCATGAACATGAACATGAACAACATGGGTCAGATGAACATGGGCAACATGCAGGGTATGAACATGCAGAACATGCAGGGCATGCAAGGCATGCAGAACATGAATATGGGGCAGATGAGCCAGCAGCAAATGCAACAGATGATGATGTTGCGTGCGCAGCAACAACAGCGCATGCAGCAACAGCAGCAGCAGCAGCAGGGCGATATGAACTGGAACGGTGTGTAGAAGACACCATGGAAGCAGGAGGAATTGTCGCCAGGCAGTTCTGAAGGTACTCAGTTTGGTTGGTACCTACGCCTCAGTCTCGATCGCCAGCGCTCTGCCTCAATCACAACCTCGAGTGAAAAGAATCGCCAAGGACTGTTGAGGAAATCGAGAAAGCATTGCGAAGCGTACTTGCTTGACCGGGTTGGGCAAGCTGGTCCAAGTGGCCACATTTACATGATCGAAAGAAGATTGCGGATTATTGGGAGAGCGCTGTCTCTCGACAATGATCAGCCAGTGCCTTGTAGTTCATTTTTATCGCTGTTGTGCTTTTCAAGGGCGTTCATGGGCATGAGGGGTGTTCTGGGTTGGGAAAAGTCCAAGATACCCCCCAATATCGTCTGCATTGTTGGAGTCTGGGCTGAAACTGCATGTTGATGGCGCATTTGGGACTGTAATGTGATATTCTGTATTTCGATTATTCTTATGGCAATATGAACATGCCTTGATTACCATGTGGTTTACTTTGCTCTGCTTGTGCGTTCCCGTAGCCATGCGTATTTGCTTTGGTTCATCTCATCACCTTCTCATCTAATTATTCCTAGGGTTTCAAGAGATGTATGTCGAATCGCTGCCATATACGACGACGTCTATTCTATCAAGTTCTGTGATTGTAGAATGATGCAAACCCCACAACGTGAATGTGAATCATCACTCCATATAAATCATGACGCCCGTATGTTCACACAAGCATACACCTCTCCACTACCACATTGAAGCACTCCTTCACAGCTATACACACGCCATCGCCTTCGACTCCCACCCCCCATCCACATCACTTGCCTCTTCTACCACCCAAATCACTCACCTTATCAACAATTCTAATTACTACACTACCATCAACACCACAATGGCCTGGCGCTGCTGCAACTGCGCCTACCACAACCGCGGACCCAGCGAACTCTCCGCCCCATGCCAGAACTTCTTCCGTCAACCGCGCTGCATACACGCTGCCTGCGGACAGTGCATGAGGTTCATCGCTGGGCCGCCTGCAGCCAAGGCCGAGTATAAGCATTTGAGGGAGTGTAGGCGCGAAGAGAGGAGAGAGAGGAGGAATCGAGAAGGAAGTTGCATCGATAACGAGGCTTGTGGGGTCATGTAGGGGGAGAGGTGAGTACATCCGTGAGAGTCTTGAAAGGTGGAGATGAGTGCGGAGTGAGCAAGCGGTGGGATGGGCAATGTTCGTGCAGCCGTTGGCACTTTAGCGCATCCGAGCTGATTGTGAACACTACTGCTGAGCTCAAGGGGCGTCTAATGACCTTAATAGATGTCTTGATTTGCGAAGTACTGTTGATGTTCTAACGGTGCCTTCCCCTTTCGACTAGCGCCTCGCTGTCGAAAGATGGAGGAAGAGGGCTCGGTTGTTGGCCAATCACGCATCCACTCACCGCCAAGCGCCACTGTCCAAATTGACGCAGAGGCAGGTCAACTTCGACTGAGGTTCTGCTCGACCTGACCAAACCACTCCGACAACACAACCGACAAAATGGCTCCCTCAGCAACCGGAGGCAAGAAGCAGAAGAAGAAGTGGTCCAAGGGCAAGGGTACGTGACCGCCGCACTCAGCACCGCACTCGCACCGCACGCACAAATGCGCACCCTCGACAACCCCCCACAGCCGACGCCGCGCACCGCACGCAAGTCAATGAAGACGCAAAGCTGACACCCCCGCAGTCAAGGACAAGGCCCAGCACGCCGTCGTTCTCGACAAGGACAAGAGTGACAGGCTCAACAAGGACGTTCAGTCGTACCGCCTGATCACCGTCGCCACCCTCGTCGATCGTCTCAAGATCAACGGCTCCGTTGCCAGGAAAGCCCTCAAGGACCTCGAGGCCAACGGCCAGATCAAGAAGGTCGTCGGTCACTCGAAGTTGTCCGTCTACAGTGCGTTTTCCCCCCCGGGAGGGGGCATGACAATATGCCCCCCTGCACCCGTCGCAAAACCAGTTCAATGCTAACGTTCCTAATTTAGCCCGCGCTGTCGGTGATGCCGAGTAAATCCATCGCCTAGCGAAAATGAAGTAGACGCGTTTCTCGGTGCTCCTTTTCAGCTTTTCAACGACATTCCTCTTTCCCAGTTTCCAATCGGCGTCATCACGAACGGGTCTTCGCGGACAATAGGGCATGAAAGGAGGACGGGCGGAGGTACAGCTCCCCGCCTGTAGGCCGTGTCGGTTATGTATTGAATGAAAAAGATATCCGAACCCATTGGTCTTGGTCTCGCTCATGGGTGTGTGCGTGATGTGCATAGTTGATTATGATCGAGGCAGCAGTTGTGGACAGGATGCGTAAAGACTTGTGCCAACTATCTTTGCTCTGAACGTAGGAGGCTGCGCTTTGCTTGCACCGTATATGTCGATGGCGCTGTTGTGTCATGCTCAGACTGTATTAAACCGCCAGAGCCCAGCAGAGGCCAAGATGCATTGCACTCACGTGTAGCTGCTTCGCACTGAAATGTATTGTATCGCGCAACAGGTCGTCGAGGCACGTCATCGAAGCAAGCCTGTTGCGCTCTGCGCTGACGCTCTCGATTCAAAGTCCCATCATCGCACCACTGGATATGCATGCTAAAGAACTCTGTATTATGGAACAACATAATTAGACTCGAACGCTTGACTACTCCCAGCATTACTCGTACTTCCTAACCGGCCTACCCTTCTCCGCCTGCTCACAAAGCGGCCTCTCAGGGAGCAATTTCTCCCATCCCTTCACCCTCCTCACCTCGCCCGCCTTGAAATACGGCTTCCCCTTTGCACCACTGAACAGCGCATGCCAGCTCTCCAGACCCTGCACCATCTTCTGCCTCGCCTGCCTTACCTCCTGCGCGTTTCTGTTCTTAAGCTCGCCCTTAGTGAGCTTCTTCCGCTGCTTCGCCTTCTCCAGCTCCGCAGGCGTGGCCTCGGGCTTCTCCTCCGGGTCCACGGGGATGAACATGCGCTCCACGCCGCGCAGGTCCGGGACGGCGTCTTCGGCGAAGCAGCCCGTCAGGAAGGCGCGCGCGGCGTCGCGGCCCGCGAAGAAGTGGTAGCTCCCGCCGGGCCCATAGGTCTGCGGGGATGAGGAGACGTCGTAGATAGTGCCGTTGAGGGCAAGGTAGATGGGTTTCTGCGGGTCGCTGCCGTCGTATTGGAGGAGCTCGATATCGGTCAGGGAGACGGAGGGGCGCTGTATTTGCGTCAGCTAGTGCCTCCAATTCGAGGTTGGTTCTGAAGGGAGGTGGTGAGAAGAGGGGAAAACAAGGCGTACAATCAGTTTCTTCCACTCCCGCATCCGCGTCCATTTCCCGTTGTAGCCCCATGTCATGCTCTCCCCGCTCGAGCTGAGGTACGACAGACCCGCACTCAGCAGCGCCAGCCCGCCGAGCACGCGCAGAATATCCAGCACCGAGAAGCCGTTGGACGTCTTAGCTGCCTGGTCCTTGACAGCGGCTTTGAGTTCCTTCTTGGCCTGAGAGGTTGACGCGGACGCGCGTGGGATAGGCACTGTGTCTTCATGGCTCGCAGTGGATGTAGAGGCCGTGGCGGTTGTGTTGGCCGGCTTGCGGTAGCGGGCTGGTGTTGCCATTGTATCTATGAAGGAGATCTAGGCGTGGGGGTTGCCGGGTGTGGTGTTGTGGTTCGTATAACTGCCAAATGTTAGTATTGACGTATTCTCGTATATATGCTTCGACCGAGCACACGGGCGATTGTATACCTCGACGAACTTGATTTCGACCCTGTGCAGTTCTCAAAGGAGGAAGCAAGCACAAAAGACCACGTCTTCACTCTACAGCACCGAGGGTGGAACGCGGTCCGAGCTAGCGGAGATAAATTGCGCTCAAGCTTGGAGCTGTGAGAGTCCACTTCCGGCACAGAAGCGGCGGTGACGCAGATCATCCGGGATCCGCGAGTGCTCATTGGCCGCTTCCCCTCAATTGAGGACGGCCGCGACCACGCTGAATGGAGGTTTGGGTGCGAAATGGGGAATTCGCAATTGTGTATTTGCAATTGTACTGCTTGATGCTCGAATGTCACCTTATACTTGTGATTACCAAGTTTCCATTCATTGCTTGAATTACCTGCCCCAGCAGGCTCGTGTCTCTTTGCCTACTGAAGGACTCTTGTTACCGCCACCCATTTCCATCGTTCTACAAAAACACATCGCTTTACTATGAAGCTGCGTCGTTGGTGGCTACAATCTCCACCTGTGCCTCTCGATCACCCTTCGGAAAGACCTTCTTGAGCCCTGCCTGAAACACACCGACGTTGTAGTCGATAATGGCTTTCTTCTCGGCGGGGCTGTCATCACCCATGATGCAGACAAGAGCAAGGTATCTACACCTGTTAGCAGAGTCAAGATAGCTGAGGACTGCGGAACATACTTGTTCAACTCCCTCAAGTACAGATACCTGGCTCCCTTTCTCTCCATGGTGATTAGGCTCTCTGCATCGCCGTTGCCTTTCTCGAGCAGATCCTCCTCCGGTGTCTGATTGTCACGCTCATACCCGTAGATCTCGGCAACATCAACAACAACGTCGATGTAGTCCGAACAAATCTCGTAGTTCCCTATGTCTGTGGGTGTCGTGTCGGTGGCCACGTAGATCTTGCTCATAATATCGAAGAGATATGCTTTCTCGATGTTACACGCTGCGCAAAGATTGTTGAGTAGTGCCTCGAGTGTAGGCAGCTGCGGTATCAGCTTCTGAATGACTTTGCTGAAGCCTTCAAAGATGGAATGGTCGTAGATGCTAGTCTGATAAAATGATATAGGTGCTTGCTCGTAGCCGTTGTCGCTGAGCTCGTCTTGCACTCTCTGAATAATGTCTCGGAATGTGTCACCCCGGAAGTCGTCAGACAAGCCGTCCACTTTGTGTACGAAGACTTCGATATTGATATTAGGATATGATTGCTGCAAGTTGAGAATCGTGAAGTTGAGCCTGGCAATGGCGTCGAGGTACTCGTCTTGCGCATCAATGACCCAGATCAGGGCGCCAATCTCGTCGAATATGTTGTCTGTGTCGAACGCGGGGTCGAAGTAATCCAGATGGCCAGGGAGATCCCAGACTTGGAAGTCCATAAACGAGCTGTTTGAGCTGGTCAGTCGATGCGTGGTTCCTTGCGACACTGGCACTCACTGCATCGATTCCTTCTTAATCCTATAAGTGGTTTCGAGGAACAGCGTCTCACTTGGAGGCAGTTTGTGAAATACTACGTTGGCTATGGACGATTTGCCGCTCCTAGTGCTTCATGTTAGTCGTGCATGCCAGGCTTTAGCGATCGCTCTCACCTCCTCTGGCCCATGAGAAGTAGTCTAGGCTTCCCATCTCGCCCTTTACTATTGGGGACTCGCCCTGTGTGGTATTGCTGGCTGAAGTCGACTGGCGGCTGATCGGCGCTCGGTAGGTCCTGTAAGAAACGCTCCATGGTTAACTGTGCTCCTGGCTTCAGACTTGACGCTTGAACGACAGATTGAACCGATGGCCGTCGCGCGCCATCTTCTTCGTAGATCTGTTGCCCAAGTCCCTCTGCAGAGAAGGCAGACACCTGCCGGCTAGGACGGCGACTCATAATGTATAGTAGTACAGGGTATAATACTGAAAACAACGACGTGAAAGACGGACTAGATTTAAAAAAACGCTAGGCAGCAAAGCGCAGATGGTGTTGAACTGTCACTTCTCTTTCACCTGGGCATGTCACGTTGTCGCGCGCAGGTTCCTTCCTGACTTTGACAACGACCCGCAGGTGTGCTGAGAATGACGTGGAAAAGGGTAAAGACTCCAGCCACCACCCAAGACAGGGACTGTGCAGGGAGGAATCGCGGTGAAGACAAGGAGACAATAGGATGGCGGAGCAATCAGCGCTCGTTGTGTGGTTCTACAAGAGTGACACGCGTAGGCAGGCACCCTTCGTACTGGTACATGAGCCCTGGCACTCACGGCATGACAGCGCCGCAGCGGTACTTAGAGAAGACTGAAAGAGGAGCGAGCGCTGGAGTGCAGCTGCAGCTGCAGATAACAAAAGCGTGGATGGCGCAGCGCAATGATACACAGTATGGGCAGAAGGAAATCTATCTCGAAGATGACGCAACAGGGCAGGGCAGCGGAGGGAAAAGAATGCAGTGGGCGCTCACCTCCATCGTCGGGCTCCGGTGCAATAGGCGATATGGCAATAGTAATAGCTCTTTTTCTCTGCGCGCACGGTCAGCGCAGCGGTGTACGGTATGCGTTCCCTGGGCTTCTGGACGTCGTCCTGGATTCAAGCGATGACAGAGAGCCCGGCGGGAGCGTTAAGGTTGCAGGGATGTTCCTTTCTAATTTCCGCACGCTGAGTGGCTTATTGGGCAACTGTAGCTGCTCTGCGATCAGTAAGAAGCACGCGGCGCCGCGGAATCGAAATGCTGGTCCGATAATTGCGTCGTTTGCGTCGTCCACGGTCCACACAGCGCTGCGCGGACGCACATGTCACGCCAGGCTGAAAGCCGCGTGCTTGGTACGCTTGCGACGTGTGCAAATGGCTTGCAAGGCTTTCGCTTAGGCGAGGATCTTCAGGCACCGCCTAAGCTGTGACAGCAGCATCCTCCGTCATCATCGCCAACATCAAGTTTCATTTCCACGTGCTGTGGTGGCTCCTTTTCCCTCCCGGTGCCAGAGTCTTACGTCTCGGGCCGGGCGGCTGCTCTCCTCGGTGTCGACTGACTCAAAAGCTTACAGCTCATGTGCACGCTAGTCAAAACTCACTCGGCTCCCTCCCCGTTGGGCCCCGAGGACACAGCATTCACGCGCCAAATCGACGTCGTGCCTCGTACACCCTCTCATGGGCTGTGTGACGATAATATTCTTATGTGCGGTGTTGATGCGAGACTGGCCGACCAATGGAGCATTCGATGATTCATGAATCCTCTTCACCCCCTACCGCTGTAAAGAGCACGGCAACATCGGAACGCTCTTCGCGGGCCATCAGCATCGTCTGGCACGTCTACTTTAATCCGCAGGCGCGGCACGGTAAAAGGCGATTATCCTTCTCATTATATGAAACCAGAACGGCAGAATGCCACCTCTCCCAACGCGCTTCGCAGGATTGAATCCACACCACTACCAAGGACACTTGCTGACTAGGCTTCGTTGTCTCACCGTCCATTGTCACGCCACGACACATCTCACCTCGTCGTCTCATTAGCTTTCAGAACCCGTTTCTAAGCCGAGCTCATCTTTGTAAGCTAATTTGAAGATGTGCAATATACCTGAACCATCGTATTGTGCTTCAATGCCAGAGGCACCATGATTGTCTGCTAAAAAGACATCGTCTTGTACACTCGACTGTCGACCTGATTAAAGGCTGTTATCCCGATCGTTCGTGGGTTGACGCTGCTGTCGTTCCTACACCCTGAGTTTTCGCCGTTTGTCGAAGCCCCGTCTACCTCATAGCCATCCTCGAATTCGCTGCCGAATTCAACTTCAAATGAGTCGGTCAGATCAAGACCAAGCAGTTACCTCTCTCAGAAATGACTTTGCCGCATATAGGTCAGCGGTGCCTCTCAGCATTGTCCGATCTCGCCCATAGTTTAACGCGACGAAAAGCGAACGAGTGACGAAACCCTCCAGCTCCGGAATGTGCTGCTCCGTACGATCATAGGCGTCCTCGCAGAAAGGATAGTGTAGCTGACTCAGAGAGTCCAGAAAGTCCCAGAGATGTCTTATGGGAGGCATTTGCTTAAGCTATGAGGCTATCAACGTCAAGCTTGCGGTGAGAAAGGGCAGATCATATTGTTGATGAGTACGCGTATCTATAAAGGAAACGTTAGCTAAGGAAGATGTACACTTATTCGCTTCCAGAAAAGGGCTATCTTGGACTTCCCTGTCAACATACGGGAAGGTATCTCCATCGCCATCTTCTTCCAGGTCTAGCGGAACGCGTATGTTCAGGTGGTCCATGAACCGCGCCCATCGGGTGTCGTCGCAGTATTTAAGCCAGCATATAAGGAGTCCCTGTTACTTTCAGGTTATAATGCGACTTGCTTGCGGAAAGAGTCCATGTCAGGCATCCTGATATTTCTGAACCAGCGTACATGATGTTGTGGCAGGATGCGTTGTCAGTTCTCCCATATACGATGCTCTGTGTTGCTCAGCATGTGAGTGTGCCACAGTGACGATGGTGATTTCGACGATCAGTGTCAAGTATCAAGTCCTAGTGCGGATTACGGATAGATTTGGTAACACAAGGTTTGATGGAGCAATTTTGCGAGTTGGTATATATTCATTAGGCTTATCTACATCTTTCACATACGACCATAGGACGTTGAAAACAAGGCTTCCCGTTCGCTCAGCCCTATTTAAGCAACGTACCGGCGGATTTGTAGTTAGGTGGGTGACCACTAGCGAATACCCGCTGTTGTATGTATTATTTTTGCTATCAGTCTGACCTTTTGCTGGTCTCAGACATTGTCACTCGTTTGCAGTGGTCGTTTGCAAGACTTGTGATTAGTCAATCACAGCTTGTCTTGCCGCACAAGGCTGTTGAACATTCCAAATTTGGATATAATATATAGACGGATAATAAGCTATGCTCTTGCTCTCAGTCCCTTTTCACCTGTTTTGTTCAACGTGCATTGTCGCACCAGTAATCTCCATAGGCTGTGACTAGCCGAATGGTTGGTCAATCAATTCTACTACTGAACGTGTTGCTTCTTCCTACAACACTGACATGCCATGTATGTACATAATTTCCCCCCATAGTTGCAATCCCCTACCTCCAGTTCAATCCTTAGGACATCGAAGCCCTTTGTAATATGAACTGAAAGTGACTGTCGCCGTCCGTATGCAAACTCGATTGTAGTCTTGAGAGTAATTTTGGTTGGCGGTAGAAAGGGAGAGTATTGAGCACTCTCCATGGTTCATCGAAGTGGCATCTGACAGAGCTTCTCGCACGATTCGAGCTTGCCCCGAACCTTAGGGCTGTCTATCGAAAGCCCGGCCACACAGCCGCAGTATGGGTGCCGTGATTTCTGGCACATACTTGTGTTTCTGCAACATCATCATGATAGGCAGACCTGACTGCTTAAAAGCCGCGGGTCGGTCCGGGAGCCTTTGCGTGTTGGTATCGTGGAGGGCTAGTGGGGCAGCCATGACCGCACTGCAGGCTGTTACCAAGAGAACTGTCTTGAAAAGCATTTTGGTATCGTCAGGATGTGATTGTGATGTTTTTCTATGAGCATGTGCTTAGAGGTGGGTATTAAGGAGTGGAAGCAGGACTCAAGCTGAGAACATGCATGTATGGCCGAGTTCGTACCGAAGAATGTTCATCGCCTGGCAGGGATGCTGAGGGGTAGTGTATCGTCTGGCGATCCACTGCAGTAATCATGATTACATTGGTGCCACGATTTGTGTGGCGATGCTCTTGTGGTCAGATTGTACACACGGCAAGTGATGACGTCCCGACGAAGGCCTAGATGTTATTATGACCAATCTTCATCTGAGCTGGTCTTAATGTATCGCCATCAATCGTCAAGAACAAATCCACTATGCGGCAAGCGTTTAAGTAGTCAGCACTTCCGATAGTGAGATTTGTCTAGGCAGAAGAACAGTTGCAATACCCGCAAAGCGTTGAACGTCGTGCAGTTGGCGTGTCTTCCCAAGAGTGTTGGCAGCGGGCAGGGGCAGATGACGATGATTGGAATGTGTCACGTCAACCACGCACAAACTGGCCATTACGTGTAACAGAATGGAATTGATACCACCCAAAGAATAATGTACAACTGCAAAACTACAAATTGTAGTATGTTGCTCCGTGCTCGTACAGATAAATATCCTATAAGGCGCATGTGTATTGGCCAAGATAGATGAAACAAAGTATGGGATATGCTCGATTGAGAAACCTCCTTTTGATCTCGCATCCGTGCCGCTCGGGGGTATAGACATTGATGTGTGTTATTTTCGTGCAGTTGAGTGTGGGCACACTCAGAGTGACATTTTGTAGAAACCAGTGGAACCACCAAATCCACATGGTACCAGATGCATTGATTCGTGTGGATACACAATCTTTGTTGGAAACTGCTGTTGTGTGAGTGACGGCCGAACTTAGGTCACAGAATCTTACTGCAACAGGCCTCATGGTATATCGTCTCCTCCTTCTCTCAAGATTACGCCTTCCGTTATGGTCCAGCTCTTCAAGCTCGATGTTAATCAGTGGCGACGAATTTGGTGGCTTTGCATTGGAGTTGCTCGCAGGTAAAGTACGGAACAGCTTGATAAGCATGTCAAAGGTGGCCATGACGACAAAACATAGGATGTAAGCAGATATGCTAGATTATTTTCAAGAATCTGGTGGTCCTCATATAACCCCTTCACAGTTGCAAATTGAACTCCCTACATTCCTGCGTCATCGGGGTCACAGATCTCTGCCCTTGCCATGGTGTCTAGCATGGTAGGTAGCGTCAGGCAGTGGTCAGATCGAATGGTCATATACAGCGAGGCTCGTCGCACTTGTCGTCAAGCCACCTCATCTGTAGCACAGTTTGTGACTTCTAAGTAGCTCAGCAGGCAAGTCTTTTGTGTGCGTTGCGCTTTCCTCGTCATGTTGTTCACCCCGATCTGACACTACACTTGATGTGGACTAGTCTCATCATATGCATTCTACCTAGGAGAAGGTGTTCGCTGCGTCTCATGTTGCCGCTGACATGGTATCCAAACATTTGTCTTTCTAGCTTCATCGCGCTGTTGGCCTCGAAATCGAAAACACAAGGTAGCAATCAGAAGCCTCTCTGTTGCTGCATGATGTTCCCATTGATCTCTGGTATACCATCAAGTCAAGAGTTCTAAAGCTCTTGCGGCCAGACAAGTCGCGTTGGCAACGAATATTGTGGGGAGACCAGAAACAAGCTTGTGCAGCAGTTCGCGCGGGTAAAAACTGTGGTATATCCAAGGTCAAGACTGTCTAACGCACATAGTCATCTACGTCATCCATCCGGACACCACAGGCAAGAAGAGTCTGTGCAGAGAAGCTCGTGATAGTGACTAGAAGCCTCGTTGACTATTAACTGGACAATGATGCCAAGAAAGATGGACCAAGGAAGATTGGTAGAGAGTCTCAGTAGCGCCAGCCACCGCCAACATTAGAGCCTTGCTACACATCGCACTGCGCATCTGCAATACACAAGTGAAAGTTGTGACAAAGTTACCATCTGTGATACTTCGACGGCTTGAAGGTTTAACAAAGCTGGCCCGTTCTGCAGTGCAGACGAGTGCTCGCCGCTAGGTATTTGAGATAGACTGTATTCACGGCGTGGAGCTCCGGTAGCGTTAGGCTCCAGTTGCTCTACATTCCAGGGTCTATTCCCCACTCTATTTCGATCGTGTGATGAGTGATGCATAGCGATAGCTTTCAATAGCGGGTGATTCCAGTTCAATACTGACTGTCCATAATTTAACGCACTGTCATAGGCAAACGCCGTGCACATTGACGTCGTATTCTCTCACTGCAATTGGTACAATGCTGTGGGTCGCGGCTGAAGTAGCTGTACTGGTTTTGAGATCTTCTGGCCAATACTTTGGTCTCCGTCCGGGCAGCTTGTAGCCGGGAGCGATCTACGGTAACCCAACACATTCGAATCCTATAAAGTCAATACTAACGAATATCTACCAAAGATCTTATTAAAGCTTCAAATCCAGTCCATGGTTTTCAAGGAAACCTGGCTTCGAAAAAAGTTGTTTAAAGGGCACGAAACTCAACATCGGAAACTTTTCAAGAGTTGATCGTCTGCGATGACCTTCGGGGTACGAGAGGGCCAGCACTGCAATAAAAAGTATGTGGCCTTCCACACGACGCTACTTTGCCACTACCTCAAGGTCTCACGGTGTGGAGGCTGAACCACAACGCTGACGATGTTGTGAAAACGAGCATCTGCAAGACATTAGGCATTTGTACACCTGTACCTCCCCGAGATCCGGTAAGCAGCTCACCTCAGACGCTTATCTTTGCTGCTGTAGCTTCCTCAATAGTTTGACTGCGCACAGAGTTTCGCGCTAGGGTCTTAACAGAACTTACCCTGGCAGTGAGCACGGCGTCGAAGCTGAGAGACGCGAAGCCGATGTAACGAAAGTCCGAACGTTTTATAGGGATATAACTTCGTGGCCTACGCAGATTTAATATTGACAACTTTCGACACACAATCCAAGGGTTCAGGCACATGAAATACACAATCCATCAAGCTTCCTTCGACACGGGTCATCCCAGCCAGTGACTGGCAGAGAAACACTGTGCTAGTAATGAACTGGTAGCAGACCTCGACAGGATCACGCAGGACCATAAAGAAGCAGAGACGACCGCCTGACCCTGATCTGATGGTGGACCACATGAGCTTTCCAGTGCAGCCTGCGCACAAGGCCGAGGCCGGGCTCACCTCCTTCGCTCTTCACCCGAGAATGACCTCAAAGCGTCTAAGCGAGCGACAACTGTCTCGCTTCTTTATGCACATTATAGGAGCCCGACAGCTATCTAATTTTGTGGCGCTTGCTCCTCGGTGCCTGAGAACGGACAGATCTACCCTGGGTACCGGTGTAGGGCCGTACTGATCCTTCTTCCAGCTGCTATCTACGCGAAATAATCTGAGAAATAAGACATGGACTGTCACCTGCAGCACACCTTGCAGTGCGCATGCTCGGATCTTCTTTGGCCTGACAGATGTGGCGCAAGCTTGTCCATCCTGCTGAGCCCTGCAGACCGATCGAGCGCCTGGATTTGCGAAGAGAGCAGGCTTCGGAGTAGATGTTTGCGCAAAACTGTCTTCGGAGGCTGCATACAACCCTACACGAAGATGGTTGATGTATCATCCGTCCCATTCACTTGGATCAGCAGACACCTTCATCTCGGTTCTCCGGCATAGACAGTCCATCACGGCGCATGTCCATCACGAACGCTCAGGCCGAGCCTCTTGTGGCGTCTCTATCATGGGGCGGATTTCGTTGCTGAACGATTTGACTGTTGGTCACGGTGCTAATGGACGGCTCCCCTCAAAGCTCCGACACGCCACCTCCCGAGAAATAGGATCAACAAGCCAGATCTAGCCTGATACGGCATAGGTGTGGGGAGCTTCCCTCAACGACCATCTAGCTGTCTGACAGCAGCGTGCTCACCATGCCCCCGGGGACATGTCTTTGACGTACACAAAGCTCGGGCTAATGTGTGTAACCCACCAACGGCAGCAATTTTCGCAAGCAGCTGCATGCACGCTCTCCACTTTTCGCACGGACTTGACGCATGTGCTGAACACGGCATGTCCCAGAGACAGCTGTACCGACCGCCATCTCAGCACTATGAAGCGCCTAATCCCTTCCTTCCGTGCTACATGCTCAAGAGTGCTGCTGTCGCGGCTTGAGATATCTAGCTTGGCAACTGAACTCCAGCCGCATGGCGAAAGTCTGAGCACAGTAACCAATTATCGATATGAAATCGAAAAGAGACCGAGTTATAGCCTGATACGGCACTGGGGCTTGCCACTTTAGATACCCATGTGCCGTTTGTCTGCGGCTTGCTGTGTCCATGACGAGATGGCAGATTGCTCCTGGAGCTGCTTCCTTGTCGACAGGGAGCTTTTGAGTGACTATGGCTACCATTAGTGTCAGCTCTCCACACACCATCCGCCAAAGCCTTGATGGCCCGATGATGGTCGAGGCGCTTCTGTAAACGGGGCGGACGATCGTGGACGCAGTATATCAACCCTTGTCCCACATATTCCACGAGGTTCAGGCCGTTTCACAACTCGTTTCTTCATATCTGAGATTGTCGCACTCGCTTCTCAAGTGCTCTAGGCACTGCCGGCTGCATTCGTACTTTCATTCAGGGATACAGTTTAATCTTATAATGTTCGTCCCTATACTCGCCAAAGTAACTGCTCTCCTAGCTGTCTTGCCATCAGCGGGGTCTTGGACACTTCCCCGTGCGTCAAGAAGCAGTGCATCTTCTCCACTGGAGGTACCTTGGAAAGAGATAGGTCTTTACTCTGGCACTGTGGCAAAGAGCGCAGCCAAGAGAGATGGTGCTAGCTACTCCGCAGGCTGTAATCACGGTCCAGCAGCAAGGTCTTGCTGGAAAGACCAGTACAATGTTGATACCGACATGGACCTCGAATGGCCTACTACTGGAGTCGTCAGGAAGGTAGGTCGATGAGGCAATATATTCTAAAGTTGTACATGCTGACCATTGTAGTACCAGCTTGAAATCACAAATGTCACGATGGCGCCAGATGGTTTTGAGCGAGCTATGTCAGTCTTCAATGGACAGTATCCGGGACCTGTACGTAGAGCCACCAACTTTTGGGAAGACCCACTTACCAAGAACAGACCATCGAGGCTGATTGGGGAGACGAAATCGAAATCGCAGTCACAAACTATCTCGAGAACAATGGTACTGGAGTCCACTGGCACGGATTACGACAACTTGGCACAAACGAGATGGACGGCACGAATGGTCTTACTGAATGCCCGATCGTACCTGGTGCAACTAAAGTCTACCGATTCAAAGCCACACAGTATGGTACTTCGGTAGGTAGATCGACTCATTATTACTTGTTCTTTCTCTGATCAGGTGCAGTGGTATCATTCACATTATTCTGTGCAGTATGGAGACGGTCTAGTCGGTCCCATTATCATTCATGGTCCTGCGACTGGGGATTACGACCTCGATCTTGGAGTTTTGCCATTCAGCGACTGGTTTCATGCCACAACCTTTACAGTCAACCATGCAACTCTCCATGCAAAGGGCCCACCAACCGCCGACAATCTGCTGATTAATGGCTCAATGACGTCAAATGCAGGAGGCCAATATGCAGTCACGACCTTGACACCAGGGAAGACCCATCGACTTCGTCTTGTCAATATGGGCATCAACAACTGGGTCCACGTTGGAATCGATAATCATCCTTTCACAGTCATTGCGGCAGACTTCGTCCCTATTGAACCCTTCCAGGCAAGTTCCCTCAACATTGCGGTCGGTAAGTTTACCCGTGTTCATTTCCCACGTGCATGCACACGCGTATGCGGCGCCCTCAAAGACCATATTCAAAACGCACTAGCAACGTTTCACTGACCCGCCACCTGGTCGACAGGACAACGGTACGACATCATTATCAACGCGACCCAGCCTGTTGGCAACTACTGGCTTCGTGTTGGCACGGGAGGACGTTGTGATGGCCCCAATGCAAATGCAGCAAATATTGGAAGCATTATTCGTTACGCAGGCGCTGAAAGCGTCAATCCTAATTCAACAGCTGCCGCGCCTCTACCCGCTGGGTGCTACGATGAACCTATCGTCCCTTACGTCAAGACCCATATCCCTCAAGAGGTTCCAGAGGAGCTAAAGCTCACTTTCACTGACACTGGAGGCTTCAATGGCAGCGATCTTGTCCAATGGAAGGTCAATGATGTGCCCATGTTGATTGATTTCGACAAGCCTACTCTGCAAACAGTGTTTGAAGGCTTCACTGGTAACGAGACATGGGGCAGGACTGAAAATGTTATCGAAGTTGGTGATACGGGACATGCCGTAAGTTGGCTTTTTCTTGAGAAGTGACTGGACCTAATGTGTCACAGTGGCAATACTGGGTTATCCAGCAAGACAACTCTACCGCGCCTCCTGTTCCCCACCCTATCCACTTGCATGGACACGACTTCTTCGTCTTGGCGCAGCAAGCAAATGCTGTATGGAACGGCGATATTTCCACTTTGAATATGGACAATCCGATCCGACGTGACACAGCCACGCTTCCCGCGCTGGGTTATCTGGTGCTCGCATTTGAGTCTGACAACCCCGGTGCATGGCTGGTAAGTTCCAAAATAGACAGATTATTGCACGGCATGTTCACCTAACGTGACAATTCAGATGCATTGCCATATCCCTTTCCACATATCTGGGGGCCTTGGCGTTCAGTTCATCGAGAGGAAGGCCAAAATCTTAAAGAGCATAGGCAGTCTTGGCCCTATGCAGCAGGGATGCGCAGATTGGCAGAAGTACCATGCCAAAAACTGGCCTAACGGAATATTGATTGACGGTGACTCCGGACTATAATACACAACACGGTGCCGCGCTCGGATTTTGATCGACAGCATCAATCGCGTTGTGTACGTATCTTCACGCATAATTATCTAAATCAGTTACAAAAAAGAGAGTATGATTCCAATCCACGTATCGTAAAATAGTAGTTAAAGGCCAAAGCCAGCATCCTAGACCAGCATCTCGTCAAATTGGCCATGCCCATTTTATACTGCAAACTCCACAAAGCAGCCAATGTTGGGACTGTACGCGCATGTTGTTTCGTTTGTGATGTCCTCAACTTCTCCAAATCTTCTTCTTGAGCTCATCGTTCCTCTGCTCGCAGTTTGAGCGCCGCTGCACTCTCGGAGGCTGTCAGACGAGCTAAGTTGTCCTTCTTTGCAGGTCTGCTCTCTGAAGTTTCTTGATCAGCTCGTTTTTGTGCAGTTAGAAGTTTTTGTGCTCCTTGAGCATACTCGTGCCGAGCATATCAGAGCACTGTCGCATTGCTGGCTTCAGCTTCATCTCTTTCAATCCGCCTGAAAGGGGGATGTACTTTTTTTATTTTGTTCTTTTTGGTAGCTCCTTGACCGAATGCTCTTTCTCCCTACATTGACTTGACGGAGAGCTTGGTCATGATTGTGTCTGGGACATATGACTAGATTACAATCTCTTCTTCTTGCTGAACCGTGGGCGTATGCGGTGTTTTGCCTTTTGCGCTTTGATATCAAGGTCTACAGCCTCTACCACGATAAGGACCACGTCTTTGAGCACTTCATATCTGCTTTCACCTCGAATTTGCATAACTCTCTGGATGAATTCTTCTGCGGCTTCAGCCTCCTGGTCCTGTTGAGCAATTCCGGTGAGGCTGTTCTTATTGTGAGCTTGATGTCGCTGTGTCTCTTCGCCCGACCTAGCTTGGTCTGCCGCATTCTCTTTTCGAGCCTGCTCGCGTTCGACTTCTTGAAGCCTTTTCCTCTCTGAGTCTTCTCTGGCTCTTTGCAGCGCGATAGCCCAGTGTCGTGCTGTCTCTTCATCGGCTTGTCGACGCAGTTGCTCTTCTTCCTCCTCTATTGCGCGACATAGTGCTGCAACTTCTCGCATCCTCTTCTCGGCTGCATCCTCTTGGAAACGGCGGAGCCGTTCTTGGGCTACTTTTATCTGCTCGGTCTGGGCTCGCTTGATAGCCTCTTGTGATCGCAACTCAGCCGCATCTTCTTTCTGCTGACGAAACCGTTGCTTCGCAGCAAAAGCTTCAGCTCGGATCTGTTCAGCAGTATTTCTTGCTGTCTTTTCTTCTTGTTGATCCTTCTTTCTCTCTTCTCTTACTCTGGTGTCTGCTTTTTGAGCTTGCTTCGCCTGCTCTTGCCTATCACTGTTCTCATTGTCATGACCCCATGCTTTCGGCGCTTCTTTCTGTTTGACATTTTCGCCCTCTGTCGCAGTCCTACGTACTTCCTCCTGCGCTTGCCGTGCCTCTTCCCGGGCTTCCCGGGCTTTCTTTTCACGGTATTTTCGACTCGCCTCAGCCCTGTTCTTTCTTTTCCTCTCTTCTGCGAGCCGTCTTTTCTCCCATGTTCTCCGCGCCGCGTCATCGGCCTCTTCTTCGTCTTTCCGCTTTTTTGACGCCTCATACCGCTGTTTCCGCTGAGCCTCGTAACCCTGCCACCTTACAACGTCGCAGTCGTATTGTACCCACGCCTCCCTTATGGTGGGGAAGGACAAGTCATAGTCGGCTCGGGTGTGAGAGTCTGCAAGAATCTCATACGCTCTGACAATCTATTGTATTCAGCGTAACTTGTCCGCTTCAATTAGCAGCAAAAGTCTTACCCGCTTGAATTTTGTATCGTCGCCATTTTGCATAAGCTTGTCTGGGTGATGCTGGAGCGCCAGGCTGTGGTAAGCTCTGCGAATCTCCAATGGCGTAGCACTGGGATCTATCGACAACTCATGATAGTGGTCCGGCTGCTTGGGCTCTACTGGTTGTTGCATTGTGTGTGTGTGTGTGTGTGTGTGTGTGTGTGTGTGTGTGTGTGTGTGTGTGTGTGTGTCAAGATTTGAAAGAGACTAGCCTACCTTTTTATTGATCAACAATCTGCCTGTTAGCCTGCGGTGAGATGTACGCTAGGTAAAGGTGCAGCCAAGGTAAAAGTAGGGTGAGACTTAGATCGACCTGTACCTTCACCTGAATCGGTCGAAGTACTGAAACATGCTGTGTTTTCTAAATTGGTTTTACCCACATAGTGAGTGAATACCAAATTGACTACGGTTACCAATATCGATACCGTGTTGCTGCATTGATTTTGCATAGTCAAGGACATCTTGCTCCCAAGAACGCAACGCCTCGTCTCTGTCTGCACCTTCTAGAATCCGATCAACCGTCTCTGCTAGCTTCATAGCATTCAAAGCCGCTTGGTTCGTACTTGCCGCAGTATGTGGTCTGAAGCCCGCAAGAGCATCGCCGATTAAGAGGACACGGTCATCGCTTGGTAGAACGGCGGCAGGGCTGAGCACGTCTGTAATAGCTTGCACGAACGGGACCTTGGTCTTGTTGACCAGCTCTGCAAATTGAGGTGGCAGAACTTCGCTCGCGATCTCCTTTTGTCGCTGCCACACATGATCCTGGATCCCACCCGGAGGTAATGTAATGTGATGCCGCTTGCCGTCTTTATCTGTCATGAGCTCGACGTGCTCAGGCGACTCTTCCTTGTAATTGGTGTACCATACCCAGTTCAACAAACGCTGTCCCGGCTCGACTGTACCATTTAGCCCCGGTATCGTGTATGCGAGGATCTGAATACCCTCCGTATGAAAAAAGGGGAACTTCTCAACAAATACATCAGTTGCTGACTGCGAGACCAGATTTTCTTGGACCGTGCCTCTCCACGCCACGTATCCGGCGAACTTTCTCTGCACTTCAGAGTCAATATACTTGCGAACAGAAGAGCTTGGCCCATCAGCACCAATCAGCATGTCCGCATTGACCGTAATATCATCGCCTCTCGAAGTCCTGGACTTGATATACAACGATTCGGAACTGCAGAAGTCGATCTCCATGACCTGTTGTCCGTAGTCGTACATGGCCGACCCCTCATGCGTCTCAGGTGAAGGTGCTTTTGCGTACCCAGAGTCAACTCCATCAAAGTTCGTCCTTAGGAGATGGTAGAGCAGGTCCCAGCTCGTCATGTGTTGTTCTCTATCTTCTCGATCGATTACCATCCCTTCCTTATTGAGGTATAGTCGCTGATGGCTTGTAACCGCGAGCGGCGTTTTCGTTCTGTCGTGCTTTCGAAAGAAGTCCTGGACACCTTCGCCTGCGACGACGCCAGCACCTTGATCATACAGCAACGGGGTAGGGTTACGTTCGAGTATGCGGATTTTCAGATCTTTTCGCAAATGTTTCAAGGCCACACCAGCGAAAAGACCGCCTAGCGAGCCGCCAACGATAGCGATGTTTTTGGGTTTTGCGTGTGTCATCCTGGCAGCGCCAAGAGCTGAAGTGCTGCGATGAGTGTGTGACGAGATTGAATTGTATAGCCTGCTCTATGCGATCTTCTTAGATGGAATTGATGTTTGTTGTCATCATTACAGATCAAATACGGTAGGTATGCTCGGCTAAAGCTCAGAATTGACGTCACCCAGCCCGCTTAGAATATCGCTCGCACCATTAAACTACTTCGCAATAACCGCGCTGTCGAAGGCACCGTTCGGGAAGGCTGCGCTGTCGGCGGCATTGTTTGGGAAGAGTGTGTTGTTGAAGCCACTGCCAGACACAGGTGCGTTGTAGAGGCGAGTGCCACGGCTGTAGGCAGCGCTCCTGTAATTGTTGTTAAACCGATACACGCCTGCGTTGAACCCAGTTGGAGAAGGTGTATCGTAAGCATACTGAGAATGAGCTCCGTACCCGTAAGCATTCTTTCTCCAGCATCGCTTTCCTCTTCGTCTGTGCTTCTCGGGTGGCAAACATCAACTTCTTGCCATAGCGCCACCAGTCGGACGGCACATTGGTACATTCTGCCGGGACGGCAATAGTAGGGTTCTAATCGCAGTAATGCCTCCACGCTCAGGCCCAGGCCTCTTCCAGAAGAGACTCATCCTGCGCGGATGATCGATTATCCACGTGCAGAGCCCTAGAGCCCATAATCATCCTGTTCAGGCACACTTTGAACCCGTCGAAGTCAGACGACCTTCAGGCCCTTGATTAGGTCTTTACTAAGAAGCTCTACGTGCGTTACTGCTGGTACCAGCTATCGCAAGGGTGAAGTTCCAGCGCATGCCGGGTCGTCATGGCGGCGGGTGACGACAGCGTGCGCGTCGTCGGCAAGGAAGAGCGAAAGCGCAGGTAGCTGAAAAGCTGTTGGTCCGGCTGTTGGCTCTGTGAGGGTCGTTGTTGCTGTAGCGATCGCTAGCTAGGATGGAACGGCTTGCGTCAAGACCGGCTTTGAAACCGCTCTCTACGCCTGTGGAACCAAATGAGCTCTTTCATCTCATCACACAACGGTATCCCAAAACACTGCACTTTTCCGTCTTCGAATTCGAATTCGGCCCTCATCTTCTGTTTGCTTCTGATCAGCACGCCGTAGAATTCGACAACAAATTTCTTTCCAGAGAGATGGTCAAATCGAAGCTTGAACGGCGTGCATCTGTCTGAGCAGTCGGCCTCCAACCTGCCCTCGCTATGCGTGAGCACTATCGTATGATAGCCAGCGTTGAAATATTCACCCGCAAGGTCTTCCAGAGCCACAGGAAGTGGTTCTGGCGATCTAGACGGCAGCAGCCCTGGATCTTCTTATATTTCCTCTTTCTCCTCGTCTTGGTAGCACTTACGCCAATAAGCAAGCCAATCCGTGCGCTCTTCCTGCTGAACATTTAGTATCTCATCCATCAGCTGGTGAAACAAGATCTGGTGCACGAAAAATGCGTTAGACGCGTTCCCGAATACCACGACTCCGCAGTCATGCTCTGGCAAGAAGCGCATCAAAGCTTTAAATCCGTAGAAGGAGCCATCATGCCCGACCACTGCGTGGCCGCGGTACGACTCGACGACAAGCCCCAACGCATAAAAGCTTTGTCCATAGAGAGGGAGCGCGTCGTTACCCTCATAAGGCACAATGGTTCGGCCCTTGAGCATCTCATTATGTGACTCTTTTGACAAGGGGGCAGAGCGCTTGATAAGCGCCCGCACCCACTTTGCATAATCGTCAACGCTGCTAAACACGCATCCTGCGCCCTGACCCTCAGGCTGAGCGTACGATGGGATGGCGAAATATGTCTGGCTCTCTCTGTCCCAGTGGTGACCCATCGCCAAGCGACCGATTGCATTACCGGCTTCAACTGTTGGTATGTCGTGGTAAGTATTCAACATCCCAAGGGGCTCCCAGATTCTTTTCCTCACAAATTCCGGATACGCTACGCCGGTGACAGTCTCGATAAGATGCGTAGCAACGGTATACATGAGGTTGCTGTACTGATAATCGCATCGAAGCGGTTTGTTGAACGGCAGGTTTCTCAAATTCCGAGTGATGGATTTCGCATTGTCCGGGTGAGCAGCTTTCTGTCCGAGAAGCGTATTGTCGTGCCCTGGGTCACCTGTCCGGTGGGTAAGAATGTCCTCGATGGTGACATTGGCTGTTAGGTATGGGTCTGAGAGAACGAAATCGTTAGGCAGAACATGGGAGATGGGCATTCGCCATTGCACATCTGGATACGACTCATCTGCAACAAGGAGCGCGATGCATGCTGCAGTAAATGACTTCGATGTGCTTGCGCAATCGAAAAGAGTATCCTTGGTGCAGACTTCACCATCGAGTTGGGCGACACCAAATCCCTGACCCTAATTAATTTCACTTGTAACTTGACAAGCAATACATACCTTTGCGTGAATATGGTCACCTTGTATGATCGCCACACCAAGTCCTGGTACATGCCATTCATCGATAAGCTTTCGGACATTCTCGTCAGATACAATATCTGCATATGCCATAGCTTCAAAAATGCAATGCTCTTTAAGATTTACCTGAGAAGGCTTGATATTTATAATATTATGACAGCATAGTTCCAGTGAAGATATGAGTCTCTATGAGTCTTCGGCGCTCCCCCAAGCGATGTGGGGCTGCGCTGCACGTCTTACTAAGACTGAGAGTAAACCTGAACGGGTACCTGGAAAAGAAATGGAGCGCTAAAGTAACACTACACGACAACTCGCAGAAAGAAGCTTGAAAAGAGCAGTTGCTCAAGCTCCAACAGTCACACCGTTGGGCATTTCAAGCCCAATAGGTAACCCGGCGATAAACGGTGCGAGGAACTTTTCACCCCTGATCTGAGTCAACTTCTCCTCCACATCCTTGTACATGTCGTATGCATTCATCTCCTCGATGGTCAATTTCTTCTTTTCATCCTCAACCTTATACGTTGAGCACTTGCCCTTGTTCGCGGAGAACCCAATGCGCTCGTTGATGTTGTAAGCGGCCTTCGCTGCTGCCGCTTGCACACGTGTGGCACGAGGTAAGCGGACCTTCTCATAGACCTCGAGCGCTTCGCGTACGTCGCCTTGGAAGTAAGATTTGTTGAAGATGATACCGATAGCAGCTGCGTCCTCGATCGCCATGCAGGCTCCTTGACTCTGATGAGGCATCATCTGTGATCGTCAGTAAAAAATACATGGTATAGATCGAAGAACATACCGGGTGTCCTGCATCTCCCAACAAGCAGACGTTGGCTTTTTGAATGTACGGGTATGGATCATGTACCCACAGCCTCCACGGCTGTACTTCGATACCGATTGCCAAATGCGCTTTGACCTGAGCGTCCAAGTCGGGGTAGGGCGCGAGTAGGTCTTCAACAGGTAGGTCCTCGGCTCCCCAGGCTTGTGTTGTGTAGTCGCCCTTCTCTCGCGGGAAGAAGCAGTAGTATGATAGTAGCTTGCCACCGTTGCAAGGCGACAGAACGATCTTGTCCCACTTGCCTTCCTGGCCTCCCCAGTATTCTAGGGCAGCATTTTGTGAGTAATCTACGAGACCAAGTTTAACTGCTTGCTCTGTGCTGACGTTTGCGTGCAAGCAGCTTGAATCAGCGGGACGCTTAGCTGGGTGTACTCCGAGGATGCCGCGCACAGCAGACCCAATACCATCCGCGCCAATGAGAAGATCGTGCTTGGCCTGCACACCGTTCTTGAAGATGACTGTTCCTGCCTTCAAGTCGATGTCTTGACACTGGGGTCTGTTAGTGGCGAAGTCGGATGTCTTGGAAAAGGCACTTACGGCGTGGTTGACGAGCAGCTTTGCTGGTGTCCCCTCACCCTCCTCCTGTAATGCGCAATCCTTTAGCATCTTGTGCATATATTGACGGTGAAACATGTTGTACACATATCCCCACTTCTCCTCATAGTCATCAAGGTCGAATGTCGACACTGGCTCGCCAGTCTTCCAGTCCCGGTTGATGAGCTTCTTCAGGACGACTGGGTCTCCCTTCTCAATATCAACGCCCCATTCGTGCAACCACCTTGTGCCGTTGGCTGCACAGGACACCGACGCACCGACCTCACCGGCAAAGTCGTGTTTCTCATAGATGGTGACCTGATGTCCAGCGCGGCGAAGAGCGATCGCGACGCACATTCCTCCTATTCCACCACCAATCACACCAACGTCAAGTTGTCGCCAGCCTTGCACCATGATGTTAATTGTGTGTTGTCAGTGACAAAGTATCTTGAAGATAAGAGTAGTAGTTGTGTGACTCGCAGTCTACCGGGAGTAAGGGCGAATTCGGGTGAAGAGTGTCGAATGTTGAAGACCACCAACAAGTTGCGCCTGGCCTTCTACATATATATCACGATACAGCATGCTTTCTTGTGCCGATCTAATGCGTTATCATGAGCGCCATCAACATCATCGGTAATCTGCAGGCGTATCAGAGGGCACTTTGCAGAGCCCATAGTTGCGGATAAGGACTCAGACGAGCATGGTACCATGGAAGTCTGCGACGCTGATTGGGATGCTAAGCATTACGATGCAGGGTTGTGTATCCGCCCTGGTGGGATGAGAGACTGACGGAGGCTGCGGAAGAAGCGTCGGGTGGAAAGTTCACTAGCGTGAAAGCTACTTCCGTCAAAGCTACTTCCGTCGGAAGGTGCGATTGCCGCCAGAACATAGCCGCCCATATCTTATTCTGTCACTCACGTAGCATTCGAGCTGGAGTTTGAAATCTCTTAATTCGTATTGATTCTATGCTCTTCAAATCGGTAGAGTGGCATTTGCTGGCAGACAAGGTCCTCTCACCTGCTCGATGCGTGCAGTCGCGTTAACAACCAGATTTGCCAAAGAACTTGTCCCGCATTTCAGTCCAAGTACGAAAGCTTGACTATGCTGCAGAGGTGTCAGCGCGTTTCGGTCAGTCCCAGAGTAAACTGAACTTACAACGTCTGCTAGGATGGGAGCCGTATGCGTGTGATCCATAGGGTAGTTCTCATCAACAACAGCCTTCCCAAGCAGTTTTTGCGCTTGCGCGGCGTAAGCTCCATGCTGCACAAAGAAGACATTGGAAGCTGGACCTCCCAGCTCAAGTGTAGCTAATCTATTTTGGTCAGCAACAAACCCTCCAAAGGATTACCAAAACATACTGGCTGTAATACGCGAACACTGGCGATCTGTACGAAAAAGTGCCCGACTCCCACACATTCGTTGGCAGCTGCTCAGCGACGATAATACCGGCGGCTCCGATATTGAGAAACCTGCTCGCTGCCGCTTTCACGTATGTCGGAAATGTCTGTACGATCTCTGTGGTATTGCTATGAAGTCAGCTTGCAGGGTTGAAAACGCTGGCAGTGTTGACTTACTTGAAGACCACAGTACACGTTTCGTTACCTGCACCCGGACAGTCTGCTCGACCCTTATCACCAGTACTGCTGGTGGATCCATTGACAGGAACACCAGCATCGTTGATCCCAAATTCGATGACTACCCAGTCACCTGGCTGCAGAGCTTGTGCGATACGGTCGAATCGTCCCTCACGGGTGAACTATACTGCGTAAGGAATATACCATCGAGGCAAAGGAGAACACATACCGACCGCGCTGACCTTCCAGCGAATGCGGAATTGCTCACTAAGGCTCGATCGCCAAAGGAGTACTTCAGGTATTGTCCCCAGCCTTCTGTCCCGTTTTTCCCGCCATCAGGGGCTGTGGTTGAATCACCGGCAAGCCATATCGTTGGTACTCTAGCTGAGACCAGCGATGCTGTGCTAAGCAAGCATGCAAGAATTGGCTGAAACTTCATCGTGCAATTCTGATGACTGATTGTCCGGAGAATCAGGATAAGAAACCTGTGCGTCAAGTTGACAATACCGAGCGTTTCCTTGCCAAGTACTCGCTACTTATAGTAACTCATCTTGCCGCTAAGTGAAAAGGCACATGATTCACCCCATGGCCTTGGGAAATGAGTGATGCGGAGCCCCGCAAAGCTTGGAATCCCCGTGCGTCCGAGAGTCGGGCGAATAGGGCCCGAGATCATTGGCTCCCACTCGAGATCCTCCGGCTTTTCAAAATTTTGGCCGAGAGCGAGCGCGATTTAGGATCTCATTCTGTTCTTGTTTTTCTAAGATAATACTGATTGTGCGGCAGAGCACAAAGCCCTGCTGGGTATATAAGTGACAAAGGAAAGATAAACACAAACGCTCCAAATAATCGACTGCGATTGATGATAAACGGAGAATTAGCATTGTTGGTGCGCCACCATACTCCAAGATGAGTTGAACTGCTCTCATGGACGTCGATACATCGAGGCAATAATTGTTGGGAACTCAACCACTAGCGCTCGTAAAGCTCTAATAGCGACGTCACGTCTGTTAAACGCTTCGCAGGTGACCACGCCTGATCTATCGCCTCATCCTATTGTCTCATGCCGAACTCAATGTCGGTCTTGCGACCCGGCTTGATGTTGGGATCGTACCACGTGAGGCAAACGACAAGGGTGGCGATCATCATAAGACAATCGTAGATGTAGAGTGGCCATTCGTGTTGCAGCAAGTAAGCCTCCTACAATATCGTTAGCGGACACCAGTGGGATGCAGTAAATGGAGCGTACCTTGCCCATGGCGTATTCGACAACACGGCACATGTTACGGATGGTGATGAACGCACTCGCAGCGTAAAGGAAGCGAACCATCTTCTTCCAAGGGATGTCTGCGGAGGCAGCTGTAGGCCTAGATTCCAACCTTCGATGCCATGTTCCTGCAATGACAACGAAGAAGAGGAAAATCAAAATTTGCAGGATGAGACCACCCAAAATGATATTCTCACCCATTTTAACACCATCTTTATCTTTGGCCTGAACCAGCATACCAGCGCCGCCACTTTGAATGAAGAAACACAGAATGTCTCCAGTCACAAACATCTTCGTGACCCATGTGGCGCGCACGATCGAGTAAGGTGCAGAATCGGTGCGGATGATCAAGCGTCCGAGGATCATATAGATCGAGGCGGCGAAAAGGATAGGAGCAATAAGGATGAGAACAGATTGAATAATGTAGGGTGTTTTGGTAATAGTGTCATTGTGTGCTGCTGCTCGTGCGGCATAACCAATGGTCTCGAACTGGCATGTACGTCAGCTTGGGTCTGCATGATTTGCGGTATTACATACCAAGGCTCCGATGACAAAAGGTATACAGAACCACGTCCGGTTCTTAAAAAGTCGGAAGATGTGTGCGCATGTCAGGAGGGCAAAGACAACAGCAGCGATCGCTCCGCCGGCGATGGAGGGCGTATACGGCCAGAGCACATATGCCGGCTTCGTTGTGTCCGCCATGGTCAGCCCGAGAGAAATTGGGGTTTCGAAGCTTGTCTGTATAAGCTTTGGCTCGGCGTCGATGTATATGATCTGGTCCTTCTGTAGGTTACTTGGGGTTGGGACGATGTAGCAAGATCGGTTTAGCTCGTGATGCTGGTTGTTGTGTGTAGTTGAGCACACAGCTTGAGGAACACAGAGGCTTTATCTATAGCAAGAAAACGCATCCGTATAGACTAGTACTCCGTATCGCATTATCCGAGCAACATCCCATGTCTGGACCGTTCACATACTGCCTTATTGAAACGTATTGCAGGCAAGCTTTGCGTAGGCTGTGAGAAATCTGATGCTCTGATTGGACACCGTACTCGCTTGCGTACACGTAACCAGCTATGCGGGCAGGGGTCTACCGAGTAGTGAATCCGGCCGCAGATCACCGCTGGAGTTTTGCATCGGCGGCTGCACTATGCTCACCAAGAACCAAGACTAAAGATACGGTCTTCTTGGTGAAAGCTCGACGTGGTTGCTGCCATGGTCTTAGTGTTCCCATGCAGTGGGTATAGACTACAGCGCTCAAATACTGTTGCATGTGAGTGCATATCAACGATGAACGACCACAGCTTACCTGCTCTAGTCATACGCAACTACGGTTGCCTTTGTGGAAGTCTCGCAAGCATCTCCACAACCGTAATAGCTTATGAGATATTGACCTCCTTTCTGGCAGTAGGGCCCCCCTGTAGGTCGACCTTTCGATTACAGACCGCACAGCGCCACGCCCTCTTCTTCGAATTCGAATTGTGGTTCAAGATTTTCTGCGTTACGCTCCTTCATCCTGAAGCGACAACGTTCTGACGGCCTCGCATTTGCTCCTTTGGCCAATCTAACCAGCCGCTCCACTCGCTCGGCACTAGAGCTTCTGCCACCCGAAGTATTTGCTCCGCAAGACCAGCCAAGTACCAATAGCGGACACTGCCTTTCTGAAGTAAAACAGCATAATGTGCATATATGATCAATGAGCCAGGCTGCCGTTCTGAAAGTAATTCGACGTATCTATCGCTAACAAAGTGGATCCAGATTTTGAGTAGCGCGTCAGACGGTGGCTCATGTGACTTCGCAGCCGCAGCAAACGTCAATACCAAGACATGAATTGCGTAACCATAGGCGTCGACAATATCCGGGGGGTAGAGATGGTGTACAGCCTCGGCAAACTTACGCAGCTGCACAAGCTCCGTCTCCTCTGGTGGCTCTTGTGTAAGCCAGTCGATGCCTTTAACGTCTTGAGGTATCAATCTTCCCAATGCGGAAGCTTTCATAGCGTTGTAAAAGCTAGACACCATTGGCCGAACCCTTCTAGTCAAGGTCAAATTGGACAGGAGGGAGTCAAAAGCGTGGTCCACGTCTTGACTGGATTCAACAGAACTCGCGCAGGAATAAGGAAATAAAGTCCCTGCGAATATAAGGACTGGTTTGAAGTTACTTTCGTCAATGTCACGAACGGAAGCCTGGAAGTTCGCAAGAGCAGTGTCATGGTGTCTACCCGCGAGGAAAGCGTATTCGATGGCCGCCGGACCAGATCCTGAGAGCCTGCTAAGGTGCAGGGCAGCAAGAGCGAGTAGTACGTGGAGAATGAAGGGATAATCAAACGCTGTTTGAGGAACAACCGTAGCGTAGACTTCTTGTGCGTCCCGATCAGCGCCCAGTGTAAGAGCGGTGACAGTCGTGTAGTGATGTAGAAGACGTAGTTGAAGTAGATTGAGGACCATAGGATCTTGGACTGGAATGACATGGAGATTTGGCCCAGCTGGTTCAAACACTCCTCCTTCCGTTGATGTAGGTGTGGGTACTGAAGTGGCAGGCAGAGGCGAGCCTGTAGATCCTTCGCGGCTCTTTGAAGGCCGGTACTCGCACGGAGTGCCCTGCTTCACGCAATTTGCGCAGTTTGGCTGCTGTTCATCGCACTATAACGATTAGTCTCGCCACTCTACGGACGACATGCTCCAATGGAACGCACCTTCACGTGACGAGCTTTACAGGGAAGACAGCCGTTTCTCGACTTCTTATGTGGCTTGCGTGTCTTGACTCTCTCCATAGTGGCGTTACCACCGGGCAATCATGTTGCTTTCTCGATTTGGCGATTATAATGGAGGTGATCAAGCTTGTGCAGACAAGCGTCCCAAGGAATGAACGCCGTGCCGGCGCTAGTCCAGCGTCATTGAGGGTCTCGGAACACCGAAGTTCTACCGATATGAGTTATTTTCACCTTCTCGACTGTACCTTCAACATACGCTGTGCCATCTGACTAAACAGATAAGAGCTTCAAATATTGTAAGTGTGCGCATAAGTCGTGTATTGGTGCTCTTCGACACTCGTTTCGGGAGTCGAGGGCTGTGCAATGTCATAGCTGGCAATTTTTATGAACAGCCGTATGTAGAGACAATTAAATCAATGCTTGGGGCATGTACATTGACCGAGCTGATTCTTAAAAACTGTCTCTGACGTTTGGTGTTCTGTATCATGTGCGGGCTAACAGGGTGCTCATAATTGTCTATACATAAGTACCCCCCACCCTACGGAGATCCTCACTCCCCGGATCCTCACTTCAATTTCCAAAAGTCCACTCAATTCCGTGGTTTGATCTGATCACAGTAGTATGAATTGCGCTAATCAGAACTCATCTACAGCTTCGCCAATTTTCCGTTCTTCTGGCCAGTGTACGTCGCGATCAAATCCATCAAGGTCGAATTCAAAACATCATACGTCTCAAGGCCTTCCTTCCTGAACTTCTGTCGTACCTCGTCGATTCCCTTGGGATCGAAGCCCTGCTCAATGATGCTAGAAACGAACGCCGCAAACTGCGGTTCTTGCCAACCCTTGGAATCCGAGAGTTCGACATGGACAAAGTCAAGTCCCTTGAAAGGATGGTCGTTGACGATGCGACCGTACATGTGTACACCGCACTCTTTGCATGCGTTGCGTTGGATGGCGGCTGTCTCGTCGACTATGTGGATTTTGTTGGCGTTGGCGGTCACATTGACTTTATCGACGGGAAGAACACCGACGACCGAGAAGAGTGCCCCCGAAGGCTTCCAGCATTTGGAGCAACCGCAGGCGTGGTTGTGGGCAACATTCGATCCTAGAGTTACTTCGACCTTGTTGCTCGGGCAATGGCAGTACAGTTTGCCACCCTCCTTATTCGCATCGCCCTTCTGAATGCCAGAGTCGATAGCTGGATGAAGAGAAGGTGCCATTGTAAGTGAGAATGCGAGGTAGTTGCTGATTGACTTCAAATGTTTGTGGGATAATCGGAGAGCAATTTCTTGTTGACACCGTGAGGGCTGCGATGCTCTATTATGTACGCCTGCGGTTCCGCATGCCGAGTTGCGTTACGCTCCCCTCACGACGCGGTACCCACATAAAAGACTAGGGGGCCAATGACAAAGATACACAGTTAAAGCAAGAGCTTGGATTATGGCGTAATACCCTGCAAAGACCTGCTGCAAGTGATCCGAGAACGTTGTGGGATCGATAAGTGTGTTTCGATACCTCATTCGGACAGGAAACCCCGCGTTACGAACGCGGAGCCGCCTTTAGATCACGGAAGCCGGTACGGTGTCTCGGTCCATGGAAGCACGCCTTATTTTCACAAATTCCATCAAGACACTGTCAGGATGAGACTTTGCACTGTCCACGCCTGATAGCGAGGAGTTGATGTTGGCAACAAGGTGGCTACCGGCTACACAGCCGAACGTTGTATGATCCGGTCAGAAAAGTGCGCGATACACGCGCTACGGATGAAGATCCGGGTTTCTGCACAGTTTCCCAGATAAACCTCAGAACGGAACTTTCGCGAAAAATTGATTCATTAAATGTTTTACCAACTCATCAGCAACAATAACAAACGAAATACTACGACATTTGCAACGACCTCAACGCGTGCAATCTCCGAACAGAAATCACGATCTCTAGAACCACCGAACCTCAGTATGCATACGCAAGTTCGTGCTCGTCTTCGGTGCGCCTCATCTTGCGATTCTGCGCAATGAGCCAGAACCGCATGGCCCAAACGCATGCGGTGCTTCCAGCGGCAAATCCGATCATTGATGAAAAGCCGATGTTGTACTTGGGTCCATCGCTCTTGGGCCACAGATGAGCGCAGTAGATGTACGCTGCGTTGGCCGTGACGTTGACGAGACTGTACGCGACGGCCTTCTTCTCTGGAGTCTGGGAGAGAGTGGCGCTGACCCATCCCAAGATGACTGACCCGACAGAGTATGCACCTGTGGCATAGAGGAACGTGGCTGTGTATCTCACGGCTGTGTTCATGGTAGCGACAGACATAATGAAGCCAACGACTGCTAGGCTGAGGCCGCCAGTGATGTGCCAACTACGCTCGTTGAAATGACCAGAACTCCATGCGAATGGAATACCCAGTATGCCGGATACGAAGTACGGTGGAGCGGTGAGAAGGAGTGCTGTGGTTCTACTCTTGAAGCCAAGGCTGATAGAGGTGATCAGTAGACATCCAGTATTATATTTTCAACGATCTTACCTCGAAATTATTGTCGGGAAGAAGTTGTTGAAAGTTACCGCAGAGATGTGAAGGTTTTGCATGAGGCAAAAGAGCCAGGTTCGTGGGTCGGCGCATGCCTGCTTGAGACCCTCCCAAGTCGTGCCACGCTCCTTCACACCGACAGTGTCGCGACGGATTCGGGCGACGGCTAGATCGCGCTCTTCTTGAGTAAGCCAGCGGGTGACAGAGGGGCTACATTGTGGTCAGCAATATTCTTGAAGCATCACCGGAGCAAGACGCACTCATCAGGAAGTAACCAGAAGCCAAATAGAGCAACGCCAAATGTCACAGCGCCTTCGATGATGAAGAGCCATCTCCACTACGCAGTCAGCAAGGCTGGGATCGGAAATTGTAGAAGAGACTTACACCAGCGATACCGTGGGCTCCGTCAAGGGTTGCAAATACTGCCGCCGCGATCAGGCCGGAGCAAGCGGTGCTCACAACCTGACCCGTGTACAGCCAAGCGATACGTGTGGCGAGCTCCTTCCTGGTATAGAAGACAGAAAGGATATAAAGAGCACCCGGGTAGTAAGGCGCTTCCACGAATCCGAGCCTACACTGGGTGGTCAGTTGTGACATTTCACAGAATCTTGGAAGCTTCCCGAATGGTCTTACATGAAACGAGTAGCTACAAGACCACCGTAGTTCTGTACGAGTGCAGTGCAAGCTGATACTGTAGCCCATCCAAGCATACAAGCTGAAAGGTACATCGAAGGTCGAGTCTTGGTCAGAAACATATTCGATGGGACTGCGTTGCGGTCAGCTTGATCGCAGATAGAGCCACGTGACGCACCTTGCATGAGGAGGTAACCGACGAATAAGATGCTGATGGCAGTATTATATTCTACGCCCTTGAGGTTCAGATCCTCTCTAAGGGTATTGAGACGAGCTTGCGGCAAGGCATTGCGATCGAGGTAATTGAGGAAATACATCGCCCATAAGATTGGCTATCGTTGTATAAGCGTTTTTATTTCCATATTCAGTGATGGACGTACCATAATCCGAATGTCGAGCTTGCGTACGAGTGCGATCTCAGCAGGATCCGTTTTCTTGGTGGCGCCTGAGTAGTCGCCAGACTCCATATCTGCGACATTGTGCTTGTCCGATAGTGATACCATCTCGGCACGCTCGTCAAGAGCTTCAGCCTTTTTATCGTTGTAGCTCATTGTAGTAGGTACGGTGAAGCAAAGAATGCACACTGGTACTAAGTGATTGATAGAAGGCTTTAGACTGGAATGGTGTCGTGCGTTCTGTCTTCTCTTCATGTGCGGATTGTCGCCTTTTAAATCCAACGACTGACATCGCTCGACTGTGGGGTTGCGGAGATATTGATCCCGGGGTACGGGGTGGTCGTAGGCGTGGGAACGGTTACGGCAAAGGTCAGTTCGGAATACGCTGCTATTCCGGCGCACCATCACCTCTTTGACATTGCCGGAGAACCTGTGCTGGCGCATGAGCGGTAACCCGACATGAGAGCCTGACATTTTTACGCCACAAAGACAATGTTCCGGGTCGATTTATGCGTCCACAGATACGAGTGGTCAACACATGCAATTGCACGCCAATTTGCTCGGAAGGTGTGACTCAATCAAACATTGGTACGAAATCAAACAGGCTGTCAAAATCGCCGAACTGGTTGAGACTCTCCAGTGCAGTTGTGCTCCATACATCCACCTGGGAATGTAAGGAGGATGCCCGCAAATCTGGAGCCGTAGCAAGGTCGACATTCATGCTGATTGCATCGAAATCGTGCTCTGGTACCTCGTAGCTGTCGAAAGCACCCTGTAGTCTTGCCAGAGTTTCTGCCAGATTCGAAAGGGGTGAAGAAGTCTCGTTCGTTGAAGTTTGGACATATGCGAAGGTAAGATCCTCCAGCAAACTAACACTCTGGTGTAATGTGTCTCGACTCTGTTCGCGAACGATAAGTTGGTGTTGATCCTCTGTTGGTGCAATGCACTGGTTGAAGATTTGAAGAAGGCCACATTGAAAGATAATGCTGGGTCCGCAAGGAGACAAAATGCCGACTCTCGGATCCAGATCGTCGCCATTCAACAGTCCCACTATCGCCGCAGCTGAAAGTACACACCGCTGAAGACTATCTCGAAACTGTGTTGTCGATTGGTCAAACGTCAATCCGGGCAGATGTATCAGTATCCTTGTGATGTTCGCCACTAATTCAAGCCAGGGGAGAATAAGGCAATTCTCATCAAGGTGCCTATCCTTCTTTCGCCTATGCATGCTGTCGCCAAGGTCCAAACGAGTCACATGCGGATGCTTATTCAAGTCTGAAGCCCAAACCTGGAGATCTAGGTCGAGCTGCTTTATCTTGTCCGCACCCCCACGGCGATCAGTGGTAGTATATAGTTGCCCCAACATGCGCGATAGTATCCTTGTCAATCTCACGTAATGACAGAACATCGACACTGGCGTCGGCTCGCCCGGTAATGGATGCGACAGTTGCGCTGATACTGTGTCTTGTAATACACAGTCAACAGGGAAGTCATTATCAACATCAGCATCATGTATCAACTGCGGCAGACCATGGACGACGGCTGTGATTCTACAACAATGTAAGCATCATCACCAAACAAGATGGTTTTGAGCTACACACTTGTCAAATGCATAGACTGACCACCACAACCGCTTCCTCCACTCGACTTCAGCAACCGGAAACTTGAAGCGTCGGGCGTGGCGGTGCAACCCGAGGGATTGAGCCATCTGGACCATCGCTCCATTGAGCGGGATCATCCATTGTCGCTTTCCGCTCTTTTGAACATAAAGCGAGAGCAGGACGAGCGCTTGGAGACTCATGGGCTCAACTCGTGTTGAGATGACGCGATGAATCTGGCAAACAAGTTGCAGCATCATGTCGGTACCTTGCAGCCAAGCATGCTCGGTACCATCCGCCTCTGCTTCCGATGACCTGTTGATTAAGAAAACTAGCAGAATGATCTGTAGTATTACGAAGTCCTCAGTCTGCAGTTGGTACGGCTCAGGTAAGTCAGCCAGCAGATAACGCGCACGAAGAAGTGCTTGTTCTCTAATAATTGATGGACAGAATCCTGACCAGTACGTCTCGAAGAGAAGCAAGTGTCGTGCAACATCCTCCAAGCTAGCCCCAAGAATTTTGCGTGCATCTTGCACAGTAAGAGGCGTCAGCTCGGCGAACCGATGGAGTAACGATGCGTCACGGCTGGGTTGCAACAAGTAGCTTCTGTAGCATACCTCTGGGAAAGGTCCAAGTGCTGGGAACTTGGCGTGGCATAAATCTTGTACAGAGAGTACAAGATGCACACCTGTTGTTGAACCAGCAAATCGTCCAACATCGACGTCATCTCGTACCAGCCGGCCCAGGTGCTTGACCACGAACGCATTTCTGTCAAGAATGGTCGTGTCGGAGCCCCCCGAGACAGAGGCTAGGTGATTATCCGACCGCCTCTTTTTGTGTGTTAGTCCATAGGAACTACGATTGAGCTGTTCTTGAAGACGCTGTTTCGCCTGGCTTTCGGCCTGTAGTTGTTTCTTGAGCTCCGAATTTTCATCCTCCAAACGCTTCAAAGCATCTGCTTCCGTTGTCAAAAAGCTAGATCATTGAATCAACACTCTCCTCAGCCGCATACATGACCTTTACATACCCTCGAGCTTTTGTTTTGCGACGTAGCTTTGTGGAAACTATGCATTGAGCTTTGGCAGCCGCACACTTGTCGCACTGGGCCAGTATCAGCAGAGGATTCGAACGAAAGTAGCTCCGGATCGTACAGGCATCGAGCCATTGCACTTGGTCTTCTTCCTACGTTGCATGTCAGCTTTTGTCAGATGCGAGACGTTTGAGCGTGCACACAATCTGCAACGGTCGCAAACCTGGCCCAGCTCCGCGGTACCAGCCCTAGACTCGATGGCATGATTAGTCGGAGAGGTGTTGTCAGTCATCTGGGGTAGACATTGAGCTAGTGTGACAAGTCATGTGCTGTGGGGTCGGAGGCACATACTTTCCTTTACGCGGTTCTGACTAAGCAGGTATTAGTACCTATCCAATTCGCGAATCGTTCATCCGTCCATTACAATCTAGCACGTGAATGAATCATTCTGCGTCACCTGTACCGTCGCCAGCTTGACCGCGCCGCCAGAGTTGTGGAGCGGGACAAAGTGCTCCGGGCTAAGCAGCTATTCCGGAGAGCCATGCTTATTCCGCGACTCCTCCTGGCAGATTGGCAAATGCGACGACAATGAGACCAGCATATAGAAGAGCACATCACCCGTGCATGACCAGCTTTTGCAATCATACCTGGTATCGTTTTGGAGCAATATCGACTATCACCTTGAAAGACATCCTCGCAAGAAGCCGCAATGAACTGTTCAGCTATCGACTCGCGAATCTTCAGAAACCTCTTCGGAACACAAGAAATTAGAGAAGTATTTAGCGATGAGGCCTACGTTCAATGCATGATTGATGCAGAGGCTGGCCTGGCTCGAGCCGAATCTAAAACCAGGACGATCCCGGAGGACGTGGGGAATGACCTTACTCGACATCTAGCCAATGTTCAAGTTGAGTATGGAGTCAATCATGCTATGAGCGAGTCACAGGCGCTGACAGGTCAAAAGTTACGATAGACTTGCAACAGAGACAGATATCGTCGGCTATCCCGTCTTTCCTCTTATCTCCCAGCTAGTAAAGCAGGTCCCAGAAAACCTGGCGAAATACATACACTGGGGCGCCACAACACAAGACATCATGGACAATGCATCTGTTTTGCAGATAAGACAGGGCCTGAACATTGTCAAGAGGCAACTACACGAACTCATAAACCATCTCCGTGTACTTTCCGAGAAGTACCGCGACACGTGAGTCAAGTCCAGAGATAAACACTGATGCATCGACTAAACTACTTCAGACCTATGGCTGGACGCACACATCTCCAACATGCACTTCCATGCACCTTCGGCTACAAATGCGCAGTCTATCTCTCAGGACTGGTTCGACATGCGGAGAGACTATCGGAGATAGAACAGCGCTGCCTCCTCGTGCAATTTGGCGGAGCAGCTGGAACCCTAGCATCTCTCGGAAACGACGATACCGGTGTGCGCGTGCGAGCGCAGCTTGCCATTGAGCTCGGCCTCCACGATCCACCCATCACCTGGCACGTTGTGCGTGATAACATTGCCGAGGTTCTAAATTTCCTGGCTCTCGTGGGCGGTTCACTGGGCAAAATCGCGTACGATATCATCATCATGTCCTCGAATGAGCTGGGCGAGGTTTCGGAACCATTCGTGCCTCATCGGGGTGCAAGCTCGACTATGCCGCAAAAGCGCAACCCGATCTCGAGCGAGGTTGTACTCGCTGCTTCGAAGCTGCTGCGAGCCAATGCCAGCTTGGGGCTCGACGCTATGGTTGTGGACTTCGAGCGTGCATCGGGCCCTTGGCATCTCGAATGGGTAGCGATTCCAGAAGCATTTGTTCTGGCCGTAGGCTCCCTGCATCAGACAAACTTCGCTCTGAGTGGTCTTGTCGTCAACACAGACTCGATGTACCAAGTGCTCTGCTCCACGAAAGGCCTGATCGTGGGTGAGGCGGTTATGATGGGTCTTGCCCCTTTCATCGGAAGACAATCAGCGCACGATGTTGTGTACGGGGCCTGCAAGACCGCTATTGAAGAGTCTAAGCCACTGCTGGATGTATTGGCGAGTAACAGTGACGTCACCACGAAGGTCTCTAGAGAGCAGCTGGAACGCTTCTGCGATCCTCTCAACTACCTGGGCGCTAGTCAGGCGATGGTTGACGACATGCTCAGGATATCTGCTGTGGTCGGTGCGAGTGCAACAAAGTTGCAAGGGGTTCATGGCACACTCACGCCACCAGCTGATCGAGGCACAACCGGACTGGTGACCGTATAGATCTGACGGGATTCAGAACTGCTTTGAGAGCATTACAGCATGCATTATGATTAGGTATTTTATATATTCAAAGGCGTTACTTCAGCTCAACAATCTCCTCAGTGTGTCTTTCTTTCACCTCACCAGTGGATGTAGGCTTTGGACATACGTACTCCCCCTTTTGTGGATCAAAAGTACAGATTGGAGGGTCACACACGTACTCGCCCTTTTCAGGGTCGAATGTGCATATCGGCGGCTCACCAGCCGTTTTGTCAGGCGATGTCGCACTCGCTATTCATACCAGTGTCTCAGCATCCGTCAAGGTAATGCAGAGGTTCTGCTTACGTTTGCCTGTCTCCTCAATCTTGACCACACAATAATTGATACCGGGTTGGAGCACGCAGTCATCGCTGCTCAGACTCGGGTTCCAACGCATCAGCTGATCAACATCTACGTTGTATCTGTTGGCTATGGCCGCGCAGCTGAACTGCGATTGCCAATCTCGCGCCTCGTGTGGCTGTGGCTGTTCGATGAGTGCGGGAAGGTGGTGAGCAAAGTACTGGGCGCAACCTAACGCAGCGCCCGCAGCTGAAGACGGGTTGGCTAGCATCTCGGAAAATCGAGCCATATGTGAGTAGTTTTGTTTCTGTGACTTTAGACGCTTTATGGCATTGAAAGGATGGTGGTGAGGAGCAGCTCGGGGTTAAGGAGTAGCTCCATGCTCGAGCCAATCCGGATCGGGCCGAGCGACATCATTGTCACCCGGGAAAGCAATTCTTTCTCTTTGTGTCATACACATCTGTGTGTAGCTTCAATGCAGCTATCAGACACTTCATCATTGACCGACCGGACTCTCATTACGCCGCAAGTTGATTGGGCAAGCACTGGGAATGCCATTGAGCGCAGGCGGCGCCAAAATCGCATTAACCAACGAGCACAGCGTACGCATAGCACTTCCCAAGCCTCATCATCATGACACTGAAACAATCAAGGCGAGCGTCGCCGTATATGTGAAGGTAAGCCCAGCACACCAGCAATAAAAGACACATCCAGAGACCAAGCCACCGAAGCACTGCTAGCAAGGCTATCGTCCATTCACTGCTTTGACAACTTTAACATCATCGGTCCCAACGCCCACGCCTCAACCCAACTCCTCTCGCTGCTAGAGAATGCCGTGCGCACAGCCTACGACAACCGCTCGCCGCGCACAGACATCCTCCTTGGCCTTACGCAGCTCAACGTCTACCGCGCGCTGGTCGTGAATATCGAGGTCCTGGGCTTGACGGCGAGTGAAATGCACGACGATGCGCTGTCTCCGTTTTCCATGTCCTACACATATCATCACAGGCTTGACGACCTGCCGGCACCGTTGCAGCCAACGAGTATTCAGCGGTCGGTGCCGCATCATCCTTGGCTGGATCTCTTGCCTGATGCTATGTTCCGCAATAATCTGATCTTGCTGGATGCTGCTGGGTCGTTGGATGAGGATCAGTGTTGTATAGATATGTGCAGCCGTCAAGGAGTGGTTGTTTGGAAAGACCCGTGGGATAATTCTGGTTGGGAGGTGACGCCTGCGTTTCTGAAGAATTGGAGGTTGGCACTCACGGGTTGCTGGGACTTGTTCCGGTCGACAAATTATTGGCGAGAGAAGAGGGGCGAGAAGAGGATGGATTGGGAAGTATGGACAGATGGACACAGCGAAGCTGAGAGCTAAGCAGGGAGCTATCCAGCCCGCTGTCTGCTTATAAGATCACGAAAGTGTCACGTGGATTTGCAACAAAAGATACGCAGATTAAGTGGAGAGAAGACGGCAGTTTTGCTTCCTCAATTATACGGCTAGTCGGCACAACCGCGACATGCTGAAAAGGCGACTACGACCATCGGACCACTGAAGCCAGCCAAGTGAGTCCAGCAACCAAACGCGCATGGACAGACTAAGCTAGATACGAGACAAAGGAAGACAAGAGAAAATGAAAAGTAAAAACAGAAACCCGCGCCTAACGATGGAGAGTGCTCGCAGGAGAGTAGTAAGGAAAGGTAAGAGATATTTCGGATTTCGGTCGGGACCACCGGTAGAGTCGGCAAAGAAAAGAGGCAATAGAGAAAGGAAATATCGAGTCGGAGCATTATGTCCTTCGCTGGGGTTCCCCTTTTCCACGCTTCTTCTTTCTCTAACTGGTTGTAAATGCTCGCTAAGACAGAAAAGGACAAATCCGTCGTAACCAGAAACGGAACTTGAGCCAACGGTCAACTCGTAAATGCTGTGTGCTCCGATTCCCAAGTGCTGAGGTTGGAAGGTATTCACCAAGACGCCATGTCCAAGAAGTGGATGCATAATCATTAGAAGAAATGTGTGTGAGGCTTCGACAGCTCATGGACTTCCATCTCCTGTGAGAATGTTAGTACAGACTCAATATACTTGAAGTACCAGGAAACATACCATTTTGAAGGAGTTGAGCTCCTCCTTGATCTGCTGCGCAAGCATAGGTGTGAGCCTGTTGCATGTTGCAATGTCTCCTCGGCGGTCGTAATCGTGAGGTGACCATGCATCGTGGAACTGAATCCGTGGGCTGAAACTGATATTCCTAGAGCCGGCTGGTGTAACCGGAAGGCTTCTCGTGCTTCCGTTCGTGATCTTTGGGGGCTTCGTGAAGTAGTCGTCGCTGTTGGCCTTGCCCTTGTCATGGGTAGGAGTGATCGGTGCATTGAGGGCGAACGTTGGGTTTGGTGCATCGAGAGGTCGAATGGTGGGTGACCCGGAGTCCGAGTTGGTTCCGTTGCCTATAGACTGTTAGTCGAATATCCAACATATGAAGCAAGCTTTGACTTACGCTTCAAGATGCCCTTCTTCATATTTGAAAGGATCTCAGCACGTTCACGTTCTCCACCAATGATGCTCTTGCGTGCCAATTCACTGGCAGATGAGCCATCGGCATTGACGATTTCTGCAGTACGACCTGCATCAATCGAGTTGCGCTCGAGCCTGGGGTACCCGGTCCCGCCCCGTGCCTGATCGTGGGCGTTTGCATTGACGTTGACCTTTTGGCGCTCTGCTTCGACTGAGACCATCGACACTTGGCCAACGCTGGGTCTGGAGATTGGCCCGTCAGCAGCCGGTACTCCAATGACAGATTTCGGTCGGAAGAGTCCCTTGATGGACCTGGTGCTCTTCTTCATTCCACTGCCCATCTTTCGCAGCATAATAGAGGCAGACGAAGCAGCTGACTGAATGGACAGGTTGTCATTCGAGCCCATTCCACCTTGTCCAGAGTAGATACCAGCACCAATGCCAGCAGCCTCCTGCTTGGCGATGATTGCAGCCTGCTCCGCATCCTCATCGGTGTGATACTTGTCTTTTCTCAGTCTTGCGCGTTCGGCTGCAACAGCATTTTCGGCTGACGCACGCCGCAGCTCCGCAGCGCTGCCAAAAGAGAACGCCCTCCTCAGACGTGACTTCATGCCCTTGTCCTTCTCATTTACCGCTGCGAGATGTTTCATAGCCTCACTGCCGATCTGCTTATTCGCGGCCGGCTCGGGTGGAGAGATGGGCTGCGAAAGAGGAGATGGCGCAGTTCGACGTGCGGGCTCTGCGGTCTTGGCAGTAGTACTTCCGGTTGACGATGCTGCGGTGGCTGCGTTTGGCGCCCTCGTAGATGTACTAGATTGAATGCTGCCGGCGCTGCCTTGTCTTTGATGGCTGTGACTCGAGGCTGGCCGGCTGCCGGGTCGACCCGAGTTGGATCCAGGGCGCCCTGTGCTGGAAGCCGCGGTTTGCACCGGGACGGGCCCAGCAGGGGCAGGAGTTTGTGGCTGCCCATTGCCTTCAACACCAGCAAAGCTGCGACGCCTATAGCGTTTTGCAGAGTCTTGCGTGCCAACTTGCACAAGGGTGTTATCGGCGCTGTTAGCCCGGTTGTGGCCAGGTCTGCCGGTCGGCGTCAGGTCATTATCCCCAACTGAAGTGTCGTGAGTCGAGTTTGTGGGTGTGCTTGCAATCGATGAACGCTGGGTCGCTGTGGGTGTGGAGCCACCAGTCGAAATGCTGGCAGACGAGTCTGTCCTTGCAGCAGCTCGTCTGTAGCGGCCTGGCGAGGCTTTCACAGGGGCATCGTCGAAAGAGAGGGAGAGATCAGGGATGGCGGACGAGAGTGTGATGCCGGTAAAATCCCCAATTGGCTTGATGTCACCATCATCCTTGGAGGCATGTGCGAGCGAGCGGCTGGATGAGCCAGACGTCGACACGGTCGAGTCGGAAGAGGAGGATGGGTGAGATGGATGGCCAAGCCGAGCTTGCTGTCGCACAGGAAGCTGCTGTTGTGCGGCGGGCTGGGTTGGTGGTGAGGGCATTGAGCGATTGTCCTGCCGTAGCTGGGGCGTGCTAGAGAAGGCATACGGTGCTATTGGCGCAGAGGTACCCCTGTACCCTGTGGCTGCGGTCTGGCCACTGTAGTTTCGCTGCATAGGCTGGCGCTGCTGGTGGGGTTGCGACGGCGCATTCTGATAGGTATCGGGAGAATATGGCATTGTAATGGGAGAGGTCGTCTGGGAGATTGGCGCAAGTACCTGAGCCATAGGGACCTCGTTGCAATTCGACTTTGAGGACTTGAGCGAGGTCGGCTGGTGGGTGCTGTCGACGGCGTAGGGCGGCGTGAACAGAAAGGCCGGAACCTAGAGCGAGCGGCAGCGTTAGCAGCGGTTCTCCAGTCAGGTGACGCTTTGGTTCGATAGACGATAGAAGCAGATGGAGAGCCAAGGCCTTGCGGCTACTGGCGAGGGCGCAGGCCGAGGGCACAGTGGAGGGAGGCGGCGAGACGGCAGCGGGCCCCCTGGACCGGGCGACCACAGGCGAGACGGGCGTGACGGGCGTGACGGAGGAGACGGAGGGCGTGGAGAGCAGTACCTGGGACAAAGGAAAGCAGAAAAGCTAGTAACACAGAGAAGATAAGGCGACGACGGCGGGCGGGCGCGGAGAGGCTGTCGTGGGTGCGACGGAGATGGCAGCAGTGTACCAAGCCTCCCGAGACGGTGTTCAAGCGTGCATTGGACGGTCACTCGAGTCGTGGGCGCGGCGAACAACAGACGGGTCAAGAAGCAAGCAGAAATGAAAGAAATATCGAGGGTGAATGCGCAGAGCGAAGAGTTGGTGAATTGAGAAGAAGGGGGTTGCTAGTCTCAGAAGCCACTTGGGGCCCGTGCCCTATGGGCCACTTCGACATGTCCTCGCGCGCTCACGCCAACCACAATTGCATGCCCACGGTACACGCTGCGAACCCGCGCTGCCATGTTCATGCGCCTGCCAGGCCAGGCAATTGCTGTGCTCGCGATGCCTGCGGTGACTGCGGTGCCTGCGATGCCTGCCGTGTGTGCGGTGCCTGCGGTGCCTGGATGCGCGCAGAACACACCCGGCCTTTGCCCTGCCTGGCCGCTCTGTTTCTTATTCTCCGGCCTGCCTGGCAACGAGGGGGATCGAGCTGCCAACTACATAGTACGAGCTGCGAGGCTGCACCCACTACGCGCTGCAATCGCGCCGATCGCCGAGGCGTCTGTCTGTAGTGGGCTGCGTGCCCGCCGGCCTCTTGGAACAGCATAGAACCGCCACGGCCGCGATGCACTGCTTCAGTACCAAGTAGTGCGGCGTGCTTGTACAATATGTAGGCCACCCCCGGCCGCCGGCCCTGGCCTATAGCGTGCTCGAGCGCGTCTGGTGTTGCGCGGCGCGAGCATCACCCCTACACCTCTCGATTCTCAAGCTCGCCGCGGCCAGGTTGTCGCACGGCCACGCCAGAGCCTCGCTGCCGTGCGGAGCGCAATCCGCTGGCGGGCGGACACGGCAGAGATTCGCTGCCCTCGCCCACGACTGAGCTTCGAGCGCATTCCGGGCGTGCGTTTGCGTCGCCTCAGAAGCAGCATGCCCGGAAGCAGCCTTGGCCCAGGGTCTATGCAGGCAGTACCAAGAGCTCCTGACATCAGCCCTCGATTTTGTGCGTGTTGTGTGTTTATCTGATCCTCTGTGCGCAAAGCACCCGTGTTGATTTGCGTGACGCCAACGAAGCCAGCCAAAAATACACTGCTCGACCCCCTTTAGCCTCGACTGATACGAGCAGCATCACCAAATAGCTACGAGACAGGCACCCAACGAGAGCCAGCAGGCCCATGTGGCCAATTGACCAGCTGCAGGCCGCGTTGTGAGGGTCCACTGCTGCAGCATCCACGCGGCTGAGCGTTTGCAGCAGATGGTCAGCGCAGGCGGTGGGAGAGCTGCAAGCTGCAAGCTGCAAGCTGCAGGCTGCAGGCAGGCTGCAAGCTGCGAACGAGACGGCGTGAAAGCTCGCGCAGCTCCAACCGTCTCTTAGCCCAAGGATTGCGACAGGGGTGTGGCTGTTGCATTGCATCGATAAGGCCTCTTAACGCCGCTTGAGGAGCAAGCCAAACCCGCGCATTCAGTCCTCACCGACAAGTTTGTACCCCGCTTCGTGGCCAAATCCCCTGCTCTCGTTCATTGTTCGGTTCGAGAATGATACAACCTTCATCGCGGTGCTCACTCCCGGCGTGCATGCAGCTTATCGAGAGCAGCCATCATGACACGGCATAATCAGGGTCCTGGCACCAAGATCGCTGCACGTCTTGCACGCCCGTCAACTGATCGCGGTCTGAAAATATTCCGCGTCTGGCGGGGATAAACAATGCGGCGCTCGCTAACGCGTGGGGAAGCCGCCCGCGTCCACGCCCAGGGAGATGAGATCGTGTTTGATGTGCATCACCATCATCTCGTTAGATTATTGCGAGGCCCGCTTGCTCACACTGCTGTTGGCGAGCCATTGTGTGCTACCTTGTGGCCTGATCCTAACAATCACAGCGTACCCCAAGAGGTGGGTTCTCATTCAATCCGTCTCCACAGTTTCTGTGCAAGGTCTGGGATGACGCGACTACCACGACTAATTTTGGGCAGTCGCTCGCCACTGACCCGCTCCTGCCGCTTTTGGCCACGGCGAGGAATGTCCGCCTCACCTTTTCCAGCTCGACAAGACTGTGATGCTCACTCTCAAGCTATCAAGTCCTGCACTGCGCAACAACCACTGTGTTGCGAGTTGCAAACGTCTTTTCGACGCTGTCCCTGCGCTCATTCTGTGCACGGTGTTTCTTGCTTACGATAGAGTTCTCGCCTACTCAGGAAGCCGGGACCTGTTGAGCCGGAAAGAGCAACCGTGAGCGTGGTAGCTCCAAGACAACTGGCTCACTGGCTCAATGCTCGAGCAACTGAGTTTTCTACCTCACTGTTTTCATGTTGACACACAAGAGCAGTGCCGATTGGGTCGTTTTCACATGATCACTTACCTGATTGCCATTGCCATGTGCGTTCATCCACTGGTAATTATAGTATGGCTTTTATAGACCACGAATCGGATCGTTGGCCACAGAGCCTCCAGAGGCTCGCTCGCAAGTCCAGAGGGCTGGAAGAACATCATCGGCTCTGTCTAGTCTGCCGCAGAGTGCCATTGGCTTCAACGCACCAGCCCGGTCCAATAGAAGCCCTGCTCCACTGCTCGATCGAACCACACAACCAACAGCATCACAGAGCTCAACGTACTTACTATGCGGTATTACGAGGTGAGGGTTGGCTTGACGCGTACGTCTCATGAGGTACCGGACAGACGCAGAGAACGCTACAGGCCGGATCAGCATGGCTCCCCACCTGGGCACATGGTTTTCTTTCACAAATTTCGACTCTTTCCGCATTAGGTAGTGCGCGATACCACAACTTCAACACAATGATACCCCGCTTCAACTCCTAATTCCTCCATATTCTAGACGACTCTAACGACGGCGACACGCTTTCAGCTACCTTTGTGGGGCTATCGCTCGACCTCTTTCGTTTTGATCGCGATCTCTCACTCAACATTTCACAGACGAGGGACCCATCCGAACGCTGGCTGTCAGCCGTCGACCCCACCACCAAGTCCGCCTCGTCATAAACCGAACGCCGCTTTATGTGCTCTTTGGCCACCCAACGAACGCTCGGCGAGCCCGTTCAACGAAGCACATGGCTAGTCACCGTCGAATAGCATGGCAGCTACGTGCAAAAATGTAGCCAATCTGAAGGGTGAGACTTGCAGAATTCATTACTGAGGCTCTAGGCCTGATCGACAGGCCCTTAGTCTAGCAACCGCCACCTGCGGGATCTCAAGAGACAAGCGTAGATGAGTGCCGTAGGCCTGGGATAATTGCATATGCGGAGTCTCTCCGTGCAACGGATGCCGTTCGCTGTCCTTGCTCTTCCGCGACTACTGCAGCTCGGTCGGTCGTGGGTGTTTCAAACTTCCCAACGTCGAAGCATTTCTTCAAAACCGGAAAGTGGAGATTGTTTGCAGATTCTGGTTCACCAATGGGTGAGCAATATGGCATGAGCTGACGCCGCGGGGACTACCAGCCACAGTCTCTTCTGGGGCAGCTTTACGCCTGGGGTCAACTTGGTACTTTCAGCAACTGACGAGGTCGGAACGCTGGCAAGTCAACTCAAAATCCGAGTTTGCACTTTCAGCTTGCATTTGTTCAAGCCCATTTTCCATTGGCGCGATTTCACAGTGCTGCACAAGTGTGTGACTTCCTAACATCCACAATTATCCAAGAAAGTCCTGCAGAAAATCCCCCACCAACCCCGCCAAATAGGTCCAGGTCGAGCAAACTACGGGGAACCTCATCCCTGATGCGTCCCACTCTTACACTCAAACGCAGTGTCACAGCACCCATGATGCCAACCAACAGACCGCTATCCGCGCATATTCATCTCCCTCGCTCCCCCAAATCGCACTCTTCCTGTGACTCTGTTGCAACCGTTGTACGCTGACGTCACGACCACTGGTCACGCAAGCCACGTAAGCATTCAGTGTCAAAGCTAGACCACCGCGGTGCACATAGGTACCCGGACCCACCGGGTCCCAGCGTTGTGAGTTTTGGTACGACCGTTTCATACCGCAAAACGGTCAGCGATCGGCCGCAGTCTGCAGAGAGACGGCTGTCGAGTCGCAATCTCCCGTTGGCGCATCGTCGACGATCCGTCATTTAGCCATACAGCTGTGTGCCGAGTGACGGGGCGAAGGTCACGCAGTGACGACATGTTGTCGATTGTCATTTGGAGTCGCGTGCCATGTGTTACGCTGTTGCAAGGAAGAACGCAAGCACACAAGCACGCCATTGCCTGGGAGCAAAAATGACGATCAGCGACAAGCAATATGCGCGCCGTACCGTTGAATCTGAGTATACGGATGCGCTTCCATCCAGTCGGCAACACTTACTCCTCAATGCCATGATCTGAGCAAAAAACGATGTCCGCAGGGCTCGAACCTACAACCTTTGGCGAGCTTCAGCGAGAACCGAAAACCAACGCGCTACCATTGCGCCAGGACACCGTTGAATTGATAAGAATTTTGAGAATCATCTGTAATATGTCGTTGTAAAATGAAGACAGTCTCTGCCACAAAGCATCTACATTCATGCGGCACACTTCAATATTCGCCTCCTGTAGATTGTGTGCGATGTCGACCCACCTGCCCACTTTGCACCTTCGTCAGCACTGGGCGAGCCTCAACACACCTCCCTCGGCAGAACTTACCGCGGACCACCCAGCCTATTGCGGAATTCCTCGTTGAATGCCCGCTCAATCCAATTACAGATGCGGTTAGAAGGGAAAATAGATGTACAGCATCAAAGTGCATCAAGTACATTCTATGCAGCAGAACAGCAGACCACCAAAGACGACCTTTGACTCCCTAGAATCTGCCTTCTCCCGCACCCCCTACCTTTACAAGTGAATGTGTGAAGAGGCTCCCTACGAACAGTATACCACAGGTCTATCTTCCATGGAGGTTGCAAGCTTGCCCAGCTGAGTTAGCGCAGGCCAGCAACGGGAATGCACCCACTTCCGGGGCAAAAATTCTCCACACCACCACGACACCATCACCAGCCCACGACGGCAGCAAAATGCATCGGCCGGGAATCGAACCCGGGGCTAGCCGAAACTGATCCTGTGAGGACTTGGCAACGGCTAATTTTACCACTAAACCACCGATGCGGTGATGGAGGAGTTGTATACAGATACAACGTGTTTAAGGTATATATTGGAGATTGCAGTTGGAACCTGTGCACTACAGCAGCTCCCGATTCTCGGACTAGGACTGTTGGTATAGCAGTAACGCAGTCTCTGAGGTGTTCATCCCTGGAATGCTTACAGCACTACGGTATAGCAACACCATCAACTACAATACTTTCCCATCCTGGCCCCCCTGACTGCGCGCACATCCTCGACACCAAGTACGACCGACCCACAAGCTGGTCGTCGTCGTCCTCCTCCTCCTCTTCCTCCGAGACCAGCGTGACGGATCCCGCCCTTATCAGCATAGAACGCCTCTACAGACGGTCCATCAAAAACAGTTTCAAACTCTGATGTCAATACCATGGCGCATGCCATGAAGCGTGGTGTGCCTGGGAAATCCTTGTCCGCTTCGCATTCCTGTAACTATTCAGCAAATCGTGTTTCTGTAGTAGCTGTTTTTCCACTGACAGCGTCACGTTCCATTTGCCCACTTGCGTACTCTACTTAGACCTACGCTGTCCAGCGCGTGTCCATCCTATCGGACGGGCCCAATCGATGCGATTAAACAATTCACTCGCATTGTCTTCTTCGAGGTTGGACCTGATATGTGTGTTCAGATGATTCACAAAGCGCCCCCCAATTTTCATCGCTGTCGTAGGTGCAACGGTAGCTTGCGAAGCCCCAGTTCAGGTCTGCGTTTCGTTGCAGGGTCTCACGAACTTGTTCCAGGCCATTTATTTTATTCTTGGGAGGGCGCGAAGCTAGCGAGGAATGAGGGGGTGATGCTAATGTGCGTTTGGGGTTGTGATGGAGGGTTTTATATAGGAAGAGTACTGCTCAGATAGAGCGGCGCGCCTGCAAGGTACAAGAAAGCAGTGAACGATGCTGTTAAGGGAGTCACAGATTTTAGCGTGTACTCAAGTGCCCTTAGAAGTTGTAGAACGTTACTTATGTGCTGTCTCAATTCTTACTACCAAGCTTTCTACACTCTTACTGTCTTTGGATATCAAAATAAATCTAAAGTGAATCCGTTTCTTGAAGTGTCCATTGAGAATATAGCATTGAACTTACGAATGTTAGCAGCTTACTAAAGAGAAGCGGGACCTTGCAAGAGTGTAGGAGTTGTTTAGTGTGTGGCACCTTGCCAACATAGAGACAAAGGCAATAGAGTGAATGAAATATTAAATTGTTAAAGAGACAGAAAGCCAATATGCTAATGTAATTAATTACAAGGCTTTAGAGGACAGAAAAGTAGCTGAAGTGAAGAAACATGAAAAGTCAAGGCCGCCCACAAGGAGAAAGCAAAGACATCATCAGACACCCACGACGCGGATATCGAGACAGCCAAGGCTGCACTCAAAGCACAGGAGAATGTTCAAGACGAAAGAGGCAGAGAACTAAAGGTGAAGAGGGCTGCATTGAACAAAAACAACAGCAAGATCTGAAAGAAAAACGTCAAAGTCACAACAGTGCAAAAACGAATCTCTAAAGAACAAAATGCAAAGAACGAGACAAATCTCACTAAACCCACAGGACATGCCTGAGAAGGACACGACAAAGCTCAAAATTCAGAAAGACAGAGAAGCGATCGTTGAGGTCCGGCGGTGCGCAGGGATGTGATTGATTGAAAGTCTTGAAGCACACAAGAAGATCGTTGCTGCTGAATTCGAGGCAGCTGGAACGACGTCCAAGATACGTTCGGTGCTTTGGTCAAGAAGGATATGATGATAGACGGGGCCAAGGAGAACAAAGTACGAGGTGCTGCGCGTCGGTAACTTCAAACAGCGGTAAGTGGCTTACTAGATCGTCCAGTGGTTGTGCTGGCTAGACATCTCCGGACTCTAGGCAGCGTATCTTAGGGATAGTATTCTCCAATTATTGTTCTGATCCGATTACTTTGCATAGCTAGCTGAGCTGCTTCGCTCCTTCGTTCAGGTCAATGCTCACCTCATCGACAAGGCAAGACTCGTAGGGCGGTTTGCTTCTGGTAAGTTTGTAATTTATCAGTAGCGAATGGTATCACAAGTGTGCCTAAGTGGCTTCTATGTTGCCTTGAAGATGGACTCAGATTCCCTAAGTCATCCAGCTTCGATGCTGGCTATCAAAACGAAGCAGCGCAGGCTTTACAGAGCATTAGTCAACACAAAGACTGTGGTATCTATGATTACCCGGTGTGCAGATAGGAACATAGCACTACTTATGCCCCACCTCCTCTGCAGCATGAGATAGTGGCCTGCAAGGCATAACGTCCAACACGATAGTACCGTTGGAAAGCTCCCATCCATACTCCTTCAGGCGTTGCACGAAGCAACGCACTGCGTCCGCTCTTGTACATTTGTTTGTTTTGAGACGAATCTTCGTTTTTGCCGTTTCGATAGTCTTGCCCTCGGGCAAGCGTCGAGAACGTGAATGATCAACGATGCTATTTTTGTGTTATTAGTAGAGACCAGGGAGCTGAAGGGTGAAGCATGCTCGACGGTAATTATGGCATATGTAATAGTGGTCGTTCAATCATCTCCATTTCTACACATCACTGTATGCTAATTTGGGTATCTATTTTGCGGCTGTTGAAGTGCCTCACCCGATCCACGTACGCCAAAACAGATGCTTGGACTTTTCACCCTCACTCAGAAGCTGAGCCGGGCTCGATACGCACGCCCATCTGGGGCGTGCTCTCGCAGATTGTTGAAATACACGAGCATTCGCGCTCAATCAGTGATGATTGGGGCGCTTAGCTAGAGTATGTCTGCTTGGGCTGGGGGAACGAAGGACCAAGCTCCTGGATCGAGAGCTTGGCGAGCCACTGGCCCATGTCGATGGCCTTCTCGAGGGACTCGCCCTTGACGATACCGGCGACGAAACCACCGGCGAAAGCATCACTACGATTGTGTTAGAGATGTTGACTTTTGATGGATTAGATGAGTACTTACCCGGCACCGTTGGTGTCGTAGATCTTGTCCTCGCTGATGGCGTGGACAGAGACCTCCTTCACGTCAACCTTACCGCCCTCCTGTGCGGTGACAGCGACTGTCGGGTCGGTACCCTGTGTGATAACGACTGTCCTGGGCCTCTGTGTGTTCTTCTTGGGGCCGTTGGCGATAGTCTCGGCGATCTTCTTGACGTCCTTAGTGTCAAGGTTGTGGGACTCAGCGAAGGCAGCGGCCTCGGTCTCATTGCCGATGAGGATGTCGACGTAAGGAAGGACCTCATCGAGAGGATCCTTGAAGAACTGCGCAATGAAGGGAGCGGAAAGGTTGAGAATGAAAGGCTAAGGTCTCTTAGTAATTATGCATCGTTTGACTGTTCACAGGAACGTACCTTGTTCTTAGCAGCAGCCTCCTCAGCCAGGGCCTTGATGGCGGGTACGCAGACAGTCAAGTGGAAGCCACCAACATAGAACACCTTGGCGTTCTCGACCTGCTTCCAGATGTGGTCCTGCTTCAGGTGCTCAAGCTTGTAGTTGTTGGCAGCAGCAAGATCTGTGCAGAGCGAGCGGTTGTGGCCGGTGATGACGACACCACAGCGACCGGTGGGGGTCTTCTCATCGTAAAGGTACTCGGTCTTGACACCAGCCTCCTTGCAGATGTTCTCGAGGGTCTCACCGTACTTGTCCTTGCCGACACAGCCAATGTAGAGGACAGACTCGGAGGGCAGGATGTACGAGGCACCACGGGCGGTGTTCTGCGCAGCGCCTCCGGCGATGAGGACGGCCTTGTAGTTCTGGATCAGGTCCTCATAGAGACCCATGTGTTTCTCAGGATCGGCGAGGATGGCGTCGTTGGCCTTGAGGCCGTACTTCTCGAGGAGCTTCTCATCACTGCGTTGAGGTCAGAAAAGTTCCATGAAGGTGCTCAACCCCATATCTCAAGCAAGATGCTCTGCGGGGAAAACTGATTAACGTACCCGACACCCTGGATATCCAGGAGAGGGTTCTCGAGGCAGAGCAATTCGTAGTTTCCCTTAGCAGACATTGTGTATAACCTGTAGTGACGTTGAGAGAATGTGAAAGTATTGTATGGAGGGCTTGAAAATGGACGAGGGGCAGCAGCGCTAACGTGAGCAAGTGGGGCCGAGACTCGCATCTTGCAGGGCAGGCGCATCTGGCTTAGCAACTGCCGAGAGCGCAACATTGAAGGTAGCGCAGTACCCAATGTTTGGTATGATGATGTCGATGTTTGTCGTAGGTTTGATACATGTTCAATTTTGGGTCTGGGGGTTGCAGCTATCTAGGCCTATGCCCCTCAGCTCACGAGATCTCATGCCACCAAGGACCCTTGAACGTCTTAAGCGATTCAATCGAAGCGCCCGCCTATATGTACTGGTAGGTCTTGCAATTGCCGTCTTCCAAGGTTCTGCGTCATTTCACCAATACTGTAGGATGTAGGAAGAACCACATTATCGAGATATATCTCAATTAGGCATGCCAAATATGTATGTGCAGAATTAATCAGGTGCCAACCTTTCCTCCCATCATATACAATCGTCGATTTGACCTTCTCCCCATACAATATCGTGAATAACGTGACAGGGGTTCATCAAGCCATGAGTCTTATCCAGTCTCGCTGCTCGTAACAGAGGCGAGCACCTCGTGCCGGCAACAATATTTGAAAGACTAGTGAAGAAAAAAAAACCATCAGAGCGATAACGAGAGACCTCCGACCGGCAGAGATGGAAGTGTGCTGTGCGTGGAGATCGAAAAAATTGGTCTGATGCAGGGAACGGGACCGCGGACATGCAAAGAATAAAACTGAGCGGCGCAATATGTGATACAACATACGGCCAGATGATCTGCAATGCTTCGCTCACAGGTGTGATGTATTATTAGTGTATGCGAGAATGCGTGAATAACAGGGGAATGCCAGAACGCCGGGTATGCCAATTGCAAAGTTGTGACTATTCCACTGGGGTTTGCGTTTGGATATCGAACTGAGGTGTGGGGCTCGTGAAAAGTACATGTACGTTTGTGCGTGGCCGCCGGAGATTAGGGCATGCATGCAGCCTTTTGGCATGTGGTGTTTGTGCTGAACTTATCGGCGAAAGAGCGACTTGTGCGTAAGTGGCGAGTCGAACGGGACGGGACCTCTAATGCGTCCACCTCTCGCGAGCGGCGTCTGGCCGGTGCAGAAGACACAGACGTAGACGGCAGGGAGGTTGCTCGGTTTCAACCCAAGGCAGCCCATGTGCAACCATTTTTCACAGCTTTCACACTGCACCATAGCTTTCCCCTCGTCTGTGTTGTGGCAAACGCATCGTGTGCTATCCACTGAGAGGCTGCTTCGGTCGGTCGACGGCGTGGCGAGTCCTTCGGTGCTGGGCGAGCCACTAAAGGTGTTGTTGAAAGGGTCATAGCGACCGTAGCCATGAGGCGTGGATGCATTGCCAAGATCCGCGGAGGCTTGCGCCCAGCGTTGGTTATGTGCTTGGAGAGTGTTCTGCGAGGCGCGGTCTAACCAGTCAGTCTCAGTCATGGGAAAGCAAGTCCATGTGTCTTACCAATCCTCTCCTGCCGAGTACCGACTACCTTCTTCAGAGCCCCCAGAGCATCACCTGGCGAGTCTGGCATCGTATTATGACTGCTCGCCTGGCTGCTGAAGGACGAGGTTGTTGGGACGTCGATCAGGCTGATTCTTCGTGATACATTTTGGCTTGATGGCTTTACGGTCCTCACCGAGTCGAATGAAGCCTTGTCAAAAGCACCAGAAGAGGTTCTTGACGTTGTTCCCGAGGCAGGCCGGGCTATCTTGAACGAGTTCGTTCTCGACAGTTCATTGCTCTCGGTCCTGGCGTGTTTTGACGCACGACGTTGCGGCAGCGGTATGCTGAATGAGGTATTGCGGCTCAATGTAGGTTGCGGCTCGTCCGAGTCCGACTCGGTGTCGCCCTCTTCCCACAAAGCTGGATATTGATGTCTCACGGAAGTTTGGGAGGTTCTCCGCATGTCTCGGGGCGTGGTCTCTTCCTCGTCAGCCGGGACAGTCTCTGTGCGAGCTCGGCCAGTCTCATCAATGATCAGTCGAGTACGAGGCCTTCGCATGACCTCAGGGATAGCTTTTAGTGCACCGCTGTTCGCACGTTTCAATGGCGACGAGCGGCGGGGAATGTGGTGAGCCGCGCTTGTGTCTGCTGAAGACCTGCGCTCAGGGACCATTGGCCGGGTCCTCCGAAAGCCACTATCGGTATTGCTACGCTGTAGACTAGGCCTATTCTCGTCGACAGAGCCAGCGGAAGAGTTAGTGTTGCTACGAGAGTGCAGACTTCTTGTCTTCTTTGCCTTCTCCTTCTCTCGTTTAGAGTCTAGTAGCTGCGTCTCATACGGCTGTCTATCTGGGTTGAAAGCGGCTGGCTGAGGCATGTTACCAAAAGAGGTGGTCACATCATCAGAGGCTGTGAAACTGAAAAGCATACTTGGGTTGACACCAGTAGTCGTTGACACGAAAGAGTCTGTTTGTGAGCGCTGACCCTCTCCTGCTGTGCTGGCGCCAAAGGACGCCATGGGCCCGGCAGTCGATATGTTCTGCTGCTGATGAAATTGAGCCTGCATCTGCTCAGCAACGGGGGTGTGGAATGTCTGCCAGCCAAGGTTGCTTTGGAACTTGTTGGGCGTCGGGCCGAACGGATCCAACGCTCCAGACATATCTACATCCATATAATTGTTGTCAGTTGAATCCCAGAAAAGCCTCTGTTGAGGCATTGGTGGTGCCGAAATAGGCTCAGCGTTGGCGAAGGGCATCATGCTGGGTGAGAAGGGGACACCGTCCGCATATCCGAACATCGGCTGATTGAACATGCCATCAGATGTGGGGACCTGCTGAAGGGAAGTCCTCCGTAGTACCGTCGCCGGAGTGGTAGTCTGATTGCCTACACTCTGCTGCAAGTTCCTTCTAGATGAAGCATCTCTTGTTGGGGGCGGCGTCTGCATCTGCGAAAAATCCATCTTGACAGGTCCAGACAGAGGTCGTTGACCTCCCTGGGTTAGTCCAACCCTCCTAAGCGAATTCGGATCCGGCGATGACGACAGTCTTCGTTGGGGTTCAACAGGCGGCAAAGGAAGATTGGCGGGAGCGAAGTGGTTCACATGGAACTCTGGATCTTCGGGAGTACGGACCTTCAAGCTATACGAGCTTGATGGCCGGTCGCTCGGTGTCGACAGCAAGTGCGAGGGTGTTTGTGCTGGGGTGTGCTGCCCATTGACTCGAGGCGATGCCCAGGCGTCAAGGAAGTGTGTCTGATGTGCAGCTCCCTCTGTCTTTGGTGTCTTGAGCGGCGTCGAGTCTGGAAACGTTATCGACTTGGGTGTGGAGGAAGGACTGGGCAGGAGATGCCAATCCGTCAATCTAGCACACGCACCACGTTAGCGTTGAAACACTGCAAAATGTGGAACAAGTCCAAAGATAGGGCTGCAAGACGATTTTGGGCAACAGATATCAGGGGCTGCAAACGGACATTGTAGGTGCTGAAGTTTTGCTGGAATGCAGTTATGAGGGGGCAGTAATGGGTCGATACCCTAGAGCTCTGGATGACATCCTAGCGCGGTGCTGCCTGCCCCTCGGCATAGACCAAACCACAATTGGGGCAACAGCAGAGCAAATCTTACTATACCAGCAGGCAGAGCAGGCATCGACGGCTTGATGTATACCATGAGCTCTTGTGGCACTGACCCAACTGTGTCAGGCTGACGACCCATGTCGGCAATAGAAGGGGCACATGAGAGCTCGAACCGGTGAAAGAGATGTCCGTACCCAAACATGTGCTGATCAAGACTCATAGCAATACCCGTGACACGATGTCCCTGCACTACAAGACCATATAGTTACTGTATAAGACGATCGACGGAGGCGGCGTTCGAGGGCGTTCGAGGGGTTGGCGGTGCTGAGGCCAGCGATGCTCTGGCAAAATTTGTTGCAGTCTGGTAGCAGTCTGGTGCAAGGCGCAGGCGGGACGAAGCGTTGAAGCTGTGATACCTTGAGTGACGTTCACCCAGGCTGGATCAAAGATGTGTCAGTGCTGTGGAACCGTTGATGCAGGTACCTCGGAGGAGCGTCACAGCAGCTTCAGGGCAGAAGAGAGGTCTGCAAGCCGGAAACGGTTGCAAGCTCGGACACGGTGGGCGAGGAATGACGGTAAGGTTTTCTCGCAGATGCTGTTAGGCGAAGCAGCAGTGGGGCTGGCGTGAAGCTGCAGAAGAATGGCAGCAAATTGGCGACAATGACTGAATAATGAATTGTACCGATCGTGCCCCGGAGCAACAAGCAGCAGCGGAGGAATGCGCTGGCTGGGCCCTCAAGGTCGGGCAGTAGGTAATCAGGAACCGAGCCGCAATGGGCCGTAGGCACGCTCGTGAGAATATAGCGAGGGAGTGCTCATTATCGGGAGTATTGGCAGGGAGACATGGAGAAGGTCTGATGCCAATTCACGCCTGATCGCTGAGCCCGCGAGCAACGGCTTCCGCCAACGAATGCGGACCAATTGAGCGAATGAGAGCTAGGCGGCTGCGCCAAACGTACCACGCTGTGCTAGAGCGCAGGCGGCACGGAACATGATGGCTGAGAAGATGCGTGGCGGAACGACGAGTGCTGGGTTCGACGCTGAGTTGCGCCCAGATTTGCAACGGCGCTAGGTACAACCCGGGAAAGGACCATTCGACAGCTCACTGCCAGAACACCCGTGAGCCAGTAAAGCTATCGTGCGGCCGTCTCTCACGCGAACTCCTGAGCTGCACTCCTGAGCCGGTCGCTGGGCCCTTTCGTACATGTTGAGCATGCAGCGAATAGGAGCGGCCGACGGCGCGACTTCCCTGCCAAGCACTACTGCGATCTGGTCCCATAAGCAATGTTTGACCGGCACGGTCGTGTGCTTCGATACGACACCATGCCTTTGGAGCGCCCGCCATGCATCTCGTCCACGTCCCGTTCCTGGATAGCACGCATGCTAACGCCAGGTAACGTGTGCATGAATCCCCCAGCGGAGAAATACCCTACTGTAGTCGGTCCAATTTCAGCATCTTCCACAATTAACCTTCAGCCCCTAACTGCACGTGGCTTGGCCCTCGAAACCTTGCCCCATATCGATGCAAGATGCCACGATATCACCTCGTCATGATCAAAATACATACAGGCGCTTTCACAGTGTTCAAACGCTATCAAACAATACAATCTGTGATTGCTGGCACAACGGTGCACAGGCAGACTTTGTGAGACGCTGGCGGGATCGGCTCTGGCCATATCCACGCTATCCCTGGCATGGCATGTGAGATGATCGAACCTTTGGTACCCTAGTGCAGCCGGATAGATCCTTCATGCAAGGAACGCCCTCCCTTGATTCTGGAGGGGTGATTGTTATATCATCTCGGCGGAGACAATACTACCATGCGGGCACGTCGTGCAGTGTACGACGGGAGATGTACCCAGGGTGCCCCTACCTAACCCTCAACTCATCAAAGAGGCAAGTCCGCTTGGAGTTGGGCGATACTGGTATCTCGAAATGCTATGCCTTCTTGACACGTATTTTTTATGGTCAGCCGAGCCGGTTATGCGGTCCTCGAAGCGAGAACGCCATAATTCGTCATAAAGTCTGATTTGAACTAAAGTAGCTGGAAATAAGTGCATCCTCCGCACCATGTTGTTTTCCCATCACAGCCACGCCTTAACACCTATGGATATGCTTTCGCTGGAAAGTCAGAAGTGAAGCTGACATCAGATGACACAAACGCCTTGAGTATATACATTAAGAAATAAAGTAACATTTGTCGCCCGTGCTTGTTAGATCGGCGACCTGCCTATGACCGGGTCGATTTGGTATGATAGTTCAGAGACATCGGACATGGCATCTGTACCTCTCCCGAGCGTCGGACCTGAGAGTTCCGACATCTCATCGTCCTCGGGGTCGTCGAAGGGCGAGCGCTCGACGAGCTGCGTTCTCGAGTACATGCGCGCGGCAGAGGCTATTCTGACGCTACTGTTGCGAGAGGTAGATGCCACACTCACTGGTGGCAGGCTGCTTGGTCGATACGGTGGAGGTGCTTCTTCGAGACTTCTGCCGTCTGCAAATGGATCTCGGTCCACCACGGTGCCCTGTCTACTGACGCCGCCGGCTGAAGTCATAGAAACAAGATCGGAGGTGTCCATGCCAGTAAAGTATGCGCCGTTGTTGCCGGATGGGATTGGCCCCAGGATGACAGGTTGCGATGAACTTGCAGTTGGAGGTTGGTTGGAAGATGGTGTGGATGGAGAGTACTGTGGTAGTGCTGCTGTTGGTGGTGGAGAAGGTGGTGTTATAGGCGCCAAGTATGGCATGGTGACTGATTTCGGGTGCATTTTCATCTCTTCGTTATGTTCAAGCTGCGGAGCTTCTTGTCTCATCTGCCGTCTTCGTTTTCGCAAACAGAAAAACAATAAAAATCCCACGACAATGACCACTACTGGCGTTATACCGGCAGCAGCGTACATCGGGCCTCGATTAGGACTGTTGTCTGCGTTATTGTCTTGTATCTCAGCAGGACCGTCATCTGTAGGCGCAGGTGATGACACATCGTCGAATGACCGAGTCGGTGTTGCTGTTGCGGTGGAAGATCCAAGGCCATTATTATTCCCTATCAGCGCGGTACTGAATGTTGTCGGGGATGAATTTCCACGCGTAGAATCGTAGTCCCACGTTTTTGGGGGGCCATTTTGAAAATCTGTCGGACGCCAATCGGGATCCCAGGTTGGCTTTCCAACTGAGGACTTCTCGGTCATCTTCGGCGGGGAGCTGGTTGCAGAAGGTATCTCGGTGGAGATGACAGGGACCTCTGGGGGATAGGTGATGGGTGTCTCTTGAGGCTGCTTGCTCACAAAAGAGGTGGAAGAAGTTTCCTCGGGGCCCTCGTCCTCATCATCTGTCGGCGTTTCCCACGGCGGGTAGTGGTGGTCATCGTCCCGTCCAATCCGGCGGTAAGCCATTGGGGCTTAGATTCAATCAAAGTGACCAGAGATCTGCTGACGAGAGGCGTCCTTGTATGAAAGGATTATGCAGTACGGTGTCAGAACCTAAGCTGAGAAGGGGGGCCGTGCGACCACTTGATAGGCCTCACTTTGTCCCAGAAGCTTTCGGTATCGCAGGTAGTTGACCTTTCACCGAGAGCAGGCTTGACTTTGTTGCTGATCTTCTAGTGACAGTGAATGCGGGGCCGGCTGACGGAGTTCACACAGCACCTCTTGGTACTAAGACCTTAGGACCAGAGTCGATGACGCGAGAGCCAACACGGGCGCATTAGATATCTTTCTTTATGAGCGGGTACGAGCATATGGTGACGGGTGCGATAGCTTTGAATCCTCAATGTGCAAGCTCCGTAGAGAGCGAAAGTGTGGGAGAACAAAGCTCTTTCAAGGGCTGCAGCTGAGAAGAGGCGTCACACATATTTGGTAGGCCGGCGCACGCTGCCGCAGGTTGCTGACATGCCAATTGGCTCACCGCTGCCGGCTGATGTTCGAGGTTGAGAGCACAGCCTCTGCTTCTCCGCCAACGACCGACCCCACTCGCCTAGATGCAGCTATTCTCGGCACTAATGGTACATTCGTCCTAAGGTACCAACAATGAATGGCTTCTCACATCCAGTAACCGAACCAAGTGCTTGATATTGCTGCATTAGGAAGGGCCTTCAGCTGTGTTGCAAACGCAAATAAACACAAAGTTAATAAGATTATTATAACAAGGTGATTGGCAGATCTTCCCTCACAAATATGAGGGGGCTGGTGCAAGAGAGCCCAATCAGCCTCCCCGGGCTTGCGGTGTTTGTATGTCTGCAGCTATATGACCGAACCGTAACCTAGGGATACAATGATATCACTGACCACCAATGGGCACATCGTATCGTCACGTCTGAAACGCAGTGTCTCTTTTATCGGTCGCTTGGTAGCCGGAACCCCGATGCTAAACTTGTGAGAGTCTTGGGTTACCCACCGAATGCCTCGTGATCGTCCTTACTTGCATTCCCTGTGATACCGGTAAGCATACATCAGTGGGTGACGATTCGGGCGTTGCTGCTGAGTGCGACGCTCAAGCAATGACATATTCTCACAGAGGGTTCTTGATAGAATTAGCCCAACCCGTAGAGACTACCCGTAGCCAAATGTACTCCTGTCATGCAAGACCCGCGCAGCAGGGCCGGCTCGAGTGAGAGCGCTGGAATGACAGCGGGTTCGGCCCTTGGCAACGTCATTCGGCGCAGCACGCACGCTATCGGCCGATATCCGCGCATTCCACCATGTTGACCGTTACCTATCTGCGCCAACATGGGTGACCGCTTCAAGAACCTCGCAAAGAATGGCTGGCACCCAGAAAAGAGCAAGGCGAGCGGTTCGAGTACTGCCAGCGACTCCAAGTTCGGGCAGGTGGTGGGTTCCGTTGCTCAAGTCCCAAAGCTTAGTGCTAAATACTGCAGAAAGGATGGGTGGGCAAGGCACAGGGCAAAGACTCCCATGCTGAAGCAGCTCGCGAACACCAGTCGGCGCCGCTATCGACCTTGAAAGACCCTTCAACTTTTGCACCTCCGCCGAAACGAGTTCCCGGCGCATCACCGCTCGCCGGTGGAGTCGGTGCTGCCCCGCCCGGCTCGGCAAGACAGCGCTTGCAGGAAAGAGAAGAGGCACAGAGAAGAGCAGAGGAGGAGTCGAAGCCGCAGGGGCCTTACAGGAGAGACACGACAGGACTCAGCACCGCAAACTTGCCAAAGCCACCGGCGTTCAGACCAAACGCTGCGACGCCTCCGCCAGCACCAGCGCCCAGAGGGAAGCCTCCTGGTCTGCCACCAAGGCTGCCTCCGCGCCAAACGGAGAATGTCGACGAATACACACCGCCAGCCCCTCCATCATATGGGGAAGCCATATCAGAGCCAGCACCTCAGACACTGAACCAAGGAGCCTTGAATCGTTTGGGCCAAGCTGGTGTAGCGGTGCCAGGTCTCGGCATTGGCCGTAAAGCTTCTCCGCCTGTACCACCACGTCAACGCACCGTGGCGCCTCCTCCATCGGCACGGCAAGCCTCGAACTCGTCCGCAGCCGCACCGATATCTCTACCTGCCACCGCGGGCAACGGTCCACAGCTCAACGAGCTGCAGAACAGATTCGCAAAGATGACAACCTCGCCCGCGTCAGAGACGACGCCGAGCACAGGGACATCGTGGGCAGACAAGCAAGCAGCTCTCAGGACAGCAGGTAATCTGCGCAATGATCCGTCGAATGTGTCCGGTTCGGATCTGAAGAGTGCAGCGTCGACAGCCAGCAACTTCCAACAACGGCATGGAGAGCAAGCAGCATCTGGCTGGCGGGCAGCGAATGGCCTCAACCAGAAGTACGGCATTGCAGGCAGGATGAACAGCCTGGCAGGAGGATCAAGTGCGCCAGAAGCATCACAGCCGCCTGCTGCAGGAGGCTTGGGGAAGAAGCCGCCTCCACCGCCGCCAGCTAAGAAGCCAGCATTGGCTTCTAACGGCTCCAGTGAACCACCACCGCCGATCCCATTGAACAGCAAACCCAAGTTCTAGTCTTCTAGTCTTTTAGTGTGATACTTGTCCCTACGTAGAATTGTCAATGAGAATGGAAGGCTGTCTCAGACTCTGCTCGGTACGCCTTGTCCACAATGGCCTTGCAAGGCTAGCAACTCTCGAAACGTAATGTACAAGAACGCGCACATCAAGTCGGCTCGGCACCACTCATCCGTGAAAATATGTGCGTTAACTAGGATGTTGTACGGGAGATATTCAGGGTACAAGGACCCCTGTCAGAACGTGAAGGCGGATTTCTCAGACGAATCGCTAGGATTGCTGTTCGCAACCTCGAGATATAGAACTCTCCAGAGTACTTCCCAACTCCGTTAGTCTTGCGAGCCAGGTGCTCGTTTTGGCAGAATTTAGGCGCACTTTGCAAGAGTCCTGCTGGTGCGTCGCGTCTGGGCCTTTTCCTGCCTCGGTTGTCTGATGACTACGATTGGTAGAAATTTGTTGTCGCACCGCTAGCCTGCCGTGGGAGTAAGAATTTCACCATCAAGACGTTTTGCCAACAGTCCGCGCCTGCTGTTTCTAGCTCGCTCCGAAGAACGGGTGCCACAATTGTGCAGGACCCCAGTGTTCGTGCGCCTGAGCTTTGGATATATCAGCACGCTCCCGCTGTCTGCCGCAGTGACTTGGAGACGAGCAAGTACGCAAGCGTGCCAAAGAAAAAACAAGGAAGCACGCCTCCAACAACAGGCAGCAGTATCCAGAGGTCCAGATCATCCAAGATCAGCCACTGCGATTCGGCTTTAGCGTCAACAGCTAGCCATTGACGGCACTCGCGCAAACTTGCTACGCGGGCATCTCCTTCACCATTCTTTGTCCACGCGCCCACTATCTCTAGTGCCAACGACGTCACAGTGATAGCTCTTCCGCAGTCCACGCCTCACCAGCCTCCTCGCACCACTATCTCTACGCGTCGCATCGCCAGCGCACACGGCGCATTACATTTGCCTACGCGCCCACAGAGTTCAATTGATTGAGAATTAAGCAGCTACGTCACAATGTCTGGCGCAGGCCCCTCTCTCTTTCCTGGGGAGGTCCCTGCATGGTCCGTCTTCAAATTTCCCCCGGATGTCGCACCGCCGCCCATCACGAACCCCTACAGCGGCGAACCGACCCTCGCGAACCCATTCCAGATTCCTCAAGACATCTTCGAGAAGGCGCTTGACCCCAAGGTGCCATTGACAATCGCCGCCGTCTACGCCGTCACCGTCACCTACCTCAATTGGTACAATCGTCAGCATGGCAACAAGCCGTGGAGGATTGCCAGCCACGGCTGGTTCAAGGCATTTGTCATTGCACACAATGTCTTCCTGGCAGTATACTCTGGCGTTACATGCTTCGCCATGTTCCATGTCCTAAAGGCCTCATTCCCCAACTGGAGGGAGCCGAACTCTCTCGTTGGCACTGTCGACGCGCTCTGCAAGATCCAGGGACCCCGAGGTCTCGGCGATGCAGTTACATACAATGCGGACACGAACACTTGGGGAAGCAGAAATTCCAACATTCATGTTGGTGTAAACGGTCTCCCAGATACCACCGATGTAGGCAGGATGTGGAACGAGGGCCTCGCATTTTGGGGCTGGTGGTTCTACCTCTCCAAGTTTTACGAGGTTCTCGACACAGTTATTATTCTGGTCAAGGGAAAGCGCAGCACAACTCTCCAGAAGTACCACCACGCCGGAGCTATGCTTTCTATGTGGGCTGGCATTCGTTACATGTCCCCACCCATCTGGATGTTCGTTCAGATCAACTCCGGTATCCACGCCATGATGGTACGTGCCTCACTGAAACCAGCGTAAAATAATACAGACTGACTCTTTCACAGTACACATACTACACTCTTTCCGCCCTCGGCTACCGCGTGCCCAACTTCGTCAAGCGCACCCTCACCACGATGCAGATCACCCAATTTCTCGTCGGTGCCAGCTTCGCTGCTGTCCATCTCTTCGTCTCATACACCGTCCCTGTTTCGGTCGCACACAAGGTTGCTGAGCAAGTGACCTCCAGCCTGCAGCCATCCTCGATCGCGTCGACTGTATCATCTGCCCTTACCTCGGTCACCGACTCTGCTAGCGCAGTCCTGCCCACAACAACTGGTCCGGCGCTTGCTTTCCTGTGGAAGCTGGTCTACCGTGCGGCTGGTGACGAGGGTCTTGCAGAGAACATTGCCGTGCCTGGCTCGTCCGTCATTCCTGCTCATCAATCGCACGCCCCCACTGCGGTCGCTGCTCACGAGAACCCCGTCCAGCGTTTGCTCCACCCTAACCACTCCGTACATATTGTGGATAGGATTGTCTACCGCACCGAGTACCAGCACGTTCCCTGTATCGATACCTCTGGTCAGGCTTTCGCTATTTACCTCAACTTGATCTACCTCGCCCCTCTGACCGGTCTCTTCATGCGCTTCTTTGTCAAGTCCTACTTCCGCCGCACCAACCCAAAGGCTAAGCACCAGTCCAAGCATACACCCATCTCGAAAGCCGCCGGTGACGCCCTTCACGGTGTCGAGCGTGAGATTGAGTCCATCAGTGAGGAGGGCAAGGACGAAAGCGCTAGCAAGGGCTCTGTGCGCGGACGCAAAGCCGTAAATGGTGATGCAAAGAACGCTCGATCAAGTATGAGCCCATCGAACCAGGAGCTTGTCAACAACATCAAGCGCAAGGCCAGTCAACGTCTGCAGGAGATCGAGAGCACCGCCGAAAACGCGACCGGAAAGGCCAAGGAGATCGCTAAGAGCGTTATCAACAAGGCTAGCGAGGCGAATGCCAAGATCGAGGAGAAGGCGCAGCAAAACGCAAACGACGTTAACGGCGAGCGGGAACAGGGCGAAAATGATGTTTCAAGCGCACCAGCCACACCTTCGAAGAGCGCAAAGAAGAGGAACAAGAAGAACAAAAATAAGCAAGCCCAGAGTGTCGAAAGCCTGAACGACGCGTCCGACGACGAGCATCCCGAGCGCAAGACCGAGAAAGAGCCCGAGCCCAAGGACATCAACAACACCCTTAGCAAGAACGAGGGCAAGGGTCTGTTCTAGGCTTACTTCCTTATGCCCTGAAGCTGGGGCTATCTAGTAACATAACGCGCGGGAGGGTGAGGAGAAAGGACGAAACTGAGAGAAGATAAAAATTCGCTTCAAGAGATGTGTTAATGGGACCTTTTTTTTACTTATCTCACAGGTAGACCAATATGCATGGCGTCGGCGCTGCATAATGGTGGATTGGTTACAAAGGTCTTTCCTCTGGACTGTGTATAAAAAGTTTGGTCTACAGGGAAGGCAATCCAGGTCGTAGCGTTTAAGCAATGCAAAATATTCGAGTATCCATCTGCAATTGCCTTTATGCTGTGCTATTCGCTATGCTACTGTACACTGTCGGAACAACGCCAACATCATCACCTGTCGCACCGCTCTCACCGAATGTCAAAAGCCCCAACCAACCCACCCAACTCTAACACCTCCTCTCTCTCCCTCCGGCCCCTTCCCGTCCGTATGGTCCCCACCTCTCCCAAATCCACCCCCGTCGCCGCATCACGTGCATTCACCCTCCCAAATGTGACCGGACTCCTGCTGCCCTCGTCATTACGCGCAAAGATCTGCAAACCCCGCAAGTGCGTATCCTTGCCGTTCTGATGGTTCTCTAAAATCTTGATCTGCACCAGGTGCGCGCGCAGCACAGGCATCTTGGGGCGCCTTGCAGGGCGCACAGGGCGCGGCGCGTCGGTAGGACTGAGACTGCTGAAGGGGTGGCGGGGTGCTGGGCGAGGGAGTGTCGGCGTATCATTGTTGGCATGGGGAGAGAACTGCGGCGTGAACTGCGGTGTGCGGTGCTGTGGTAGCTGGGGCCCGGTGGCAGGAAGGGGGATGTCGAAGGGCGGCTGGGGGGTCTCGAGGTGAGTAGGGAAGTTGCTGGGGACGCGCTGGCGCTGGGGCGGGAGCGGCATGTTCTCGCTATCGCTGGAACGGTGTTCTGAGGTTCTGCGGTTGCGGGGGCGGTGGAGGCCGGAGAGCATGCGTGCATGAAATGCGTCGTCTTCGCTGTCCTCCTCTTCTGCGGAAGAAACGTCAGACGCATCGCCTACGTTGCTGAAGTCGGCCCAGATCCAGCCTCGAGGTGATTCTAAACGCATCTCGCCCCACTCTTGGAGGTCGTTCATGCCGGACCCAGCGAGGAAGATAATGCGTGTTGGTGTGTACGACTCATCTTGTTCGAAATCGAGGTACAGGCGTAGACCGACGATGCGAACGAGCTTGAAGAAGTGTATGTTCAAGTAATGTGGTTGTGGGCCATCGGACTGCCAAAAGAGTGAAGGTGAAGGATGACGAAGTTGAGGAATTGAGCATCCCGGCTTTGACGAGGATACTGTCCAAGATGCTAGGGTGCTGATCTCGCGCAGATATGAAGGCGGTGGGTCTTGGTTGGGAAGGGATGTTTCTGGGCCACCTGGCGAGGCTGCAAGTGGTCAGTGAAGTTCATGGATGGAAACCCATTGACAGATAAGAGTGGCCATGTGTAGGCTCCTGGAAGCAAGTTTGTGCAACCTGCCAAAGGTGCTCAATTTGTGTGGCTAGACAACACATGCAGCCATGGTAGTATAAGCTTGACATGATTCCAAATAAAGCATCGCGCATGTGAAAGCTCATGTGATGTGCCACAGACGGGAAGTAAGGGTATTTAGCAGGGAAGGACTTACCGAGCCCTTCCTCTTCGTCGAGATCTTCTTCTCCCTCCATTTCGCCCAGCTCGTCTTGCAATACGTCACCACCCTCCTGCTCGATGTCTATCTCCTCCTCATCTATGTCTTCGTCGCTTTCAGAGAACTCCGCTGGAGGTGGTGGCATGTGATGCTGCGCTCTTCTTCTCGTCGAGGGCGGCATATTACCGATTCGTCTTTATCGACGAAAATGTCGTGTAATAGTCGGACCCAAATGACAAATGAACGAGGTTTTGTTGATGCAGGGATAGTGGGCGCAGATGCTGGGGTCCGGGGTCCCTCGCAAATGGTCGCGTCAACTGTGTGCAGAGTGAATCGCTGTATGCGGCAGCTGGTCCTGTCGTGATGGACAAGCACCTCTGGTCGGCGAGCACGTCTCGACTGTGCAGAACCGTGGGGCTGCAGCTCGAACAGACCAACGCTGGCAGCGTTTGTTGTACAAGGCGGTTTCTTTGGCGTTTTTGATTGGATAGAAAACTAGTAACGTCCAGCCAAGTTCACCCCCTTGCGCGTTCCTGCAGGTCTTCGATCTTAGCTGTGCCCAGAATCCAATTGTAACTGGCTCTTGATAACGGGGTTCTGCTTCTTTTTTCCTTGATGTGGACGTGAATTTCGGGGCCCGGGGTGCAAGAAGAAGTCGAGGAAGTGGTCGACCGATCGGCCCGTGCTTTGGCACTGTTGTGTTCACATTTGCGCTCCTGCTTCTCGCGCTCCTTCACCCGCAAACAGTGTGTCACAAACGAGCACAACATGCCTACGAATATGCTATGCTACGAACGCTAATTGTCATAAGCATTTTCAGGGTTGCAGCACCTCCAACGACTGACGCCACCAGATTTGCCCAGCGTGCGTTTCGCAAGTGGTAGGGCGCCTGACCGGTGGAATTGCTTTTAGTGTTTCCTGACGGCGCGGTCCCTCCCGAACTTTGGCATTGCTAGCGGAGCTCATCAATGCTCTAGACTTGCATCCAGGGTGTGGTTGCGGGGAAGAAGCATGACGGCGCCCCGGATTAGGTACCGTGCAGTAAGCTCACAATGGACAACCTGCAAGCCGCGCTGCAGCGACCAGCTCTTGGTTCGAGGCATGATTCACTGGAGAGGCTGTTCCACCTTTCCAGCGGTTTTTCTTTTATCTGGACCGATGAATGCGTTTCGACATTAATTCTGTCCCACTTTGTACCCCTTCCCTTCCCAAAGCTTGCGTCAAAGCCGATGCTGTGAAACGTTGTCCATATACACGAGCTGCTGATATGTAGCTATCGAGCCAACGGTTCGCTATCCCGTTGAACGCCCGAAATCGCCTCCATTCAATACATATCTCCTGTCACTCATTACTCCTCGCGCTGGCGTCCGTTACAACAACTTCGCAAAAAGCACGTGGCGCGTGACCGTTCGGCCTGATTATGGTGCATGCTGTCGATGAAGTTACTCGAGCGGGCGAGCAAGGCCAGAGGCTGACGATCGCGTTCCTGGTACTTGCCTGGTTCTTTGTCTTACTTCGAACATGGACTCGTACTTGGATCATTGCAAGCTTCGGCTGGGACGATGCGACGATGATTCTCGCTGCTGTAATATCTACACCCAATTCACCAAGGAAGACCGCTCATAGCTGACGAGGGTGCAGATGATCTTTACAATCTTCGCAGGGTCCCAACTGTACATTGAAGCGAATGGTGGAGGAACGCATGTCACGAGCTTCGAAAAATTACAGAAACTCACAAAGGTAGGTCAAGCTACTACACGAGCTGACAGAGCTAATTTGGAAAGTGGGTTGTCGTAAGCGAAGCAACCTACCTCATAGCGATGATGACCGTTAAGATCTCGCTTGGTATTTTCTTTGCACGCATCGTGGTCGCACGGTGGCATCTTATGCTCATCTACATCACCCTTGGTGTCAACGTGTTTTCTTCAGCTGCTGCCTTCTTCTATGTCATCTTTCGCTGCGGCCATGATGTCGACCGATATGTACTCCAGCAGTTGAAGGAACAGTGTGCTCCAAGAGGTCTTGACCGGTTCATGGCATACCAGTCTGGTGAGAACTCGTGCGCTGATCTCTACTCGGACGTTTAACTAACATGTTCAACCTTAGCGGTGTTCACAACCCTCACCGACCTCGTTTTTGTCGTTCTACCAATCATAGTTCTCTGGAACGCTAACATGGACCGAAGATCGAAGCTCTCGGTGGGATTCATTCTTTGCCTTGCCGCGAGTGCATGCATCTGCTCCATGGTTCGTTTCCAGTACGTCGACGGACTCACGCAAATTGATGACTTCTTCTGGAACGCCACGAACATCGCCATATGGTCCACCATCGAATGTGGTGCTAGCATCATAGCAGGATGTTTAGCAACTCTTCGTCCATTTTTGAAACGCATGTTCGCAACAGCCGGCACAATCACGAAATCTTTACGCTCTTCGACATCACAGTCAAACGGTAGCTCCAGACGCACACACGGATCGGCTTCTACAGCCACCCACGTTAGCTCGAACGAAAGGAAAGCCAGGAGTTCAAGCACAGAAAAGCCCACTTTCGCCGAGTTCATTGCAGAACCTGGTGAGGTCATTGAACTATCCAATAATGTCGGCGGCGAGCGAGAGAGCCAGGATCGCATTTTCCACGATTGCGAACAACCGGCCCTGGGATTTCCCTGGCCAGTCAAAGTAGTAGAGTGCCCTACTGAACCAGTCCTTACCGCACCGCTGCATTCTAAGCAACAGACCTGGGCTTCGAGACACAAAGCCAGAACCCATGGCCATACGTCCCACCGTCATTCGTCTGCACCACCAGCATCTGTACATATTGCCGACACTTGAAGAGAGTCTCTGTACACAACGATTACGATATTGCGGACGCTGTCGCAAATATAGCACGAATCCATGACCCTTCCCCTCGGTCTGTCGCAAAACCCTACCTAAGCAAGCATATCCTCTAGCAAGCATGACACGGAAAACTTATGCGCGCCTTCAGGATGCAGGTTGCATGCGAATATTAAGACATGCCGCTAAAGAGCACGAGGTGGAACTCCACAGACTGATGCTGGAGTAAGAACATAGTTGGTGGTAGGCGCCTGCGCAATTCCGACTAAAATACAGATTACTCTGTTTAGGTCCCGTAAGCCTGAGGCACCGCAAGAGGAACTATGAAGGGGTTGCGAGACGTACAAAATAGACTGTTGTCACATATCAGAATGTATCGCAAAAACATCATGTAGCTACGGGTGCTGTTGCTAAAGAGATTCAACAGCACTTGTGTGGATCTCAAAGAGACCGTAAAGAAATATGTATTTGATCATCATTGATATAGTTTCGTCCTTGTCGTGATAGACTACGAAAAGGCTCCATCCAGGATATCCTTTAACATCCCGATCATTGTGCCCTTCACCACTCATTCGGCAATCTAGTTTTTGGAGGCGGCCTTGGCGAGGTCATCAAGAGCCTCACGGCGCTTGAACTTGGCATCCTGGATGACGCCTATGTCTATTAGCGTGATGCAATTTTAGAGCACAAATTTGTACGTACTGGCATCGGCGTCCGAGGAGAAGTTGCCTGTCCAGGTAATGAAAGTCTGCCCCTCGTGCTTGCCAGAGGTAACAGGGTAGGCGCGGATAGTTGAAACGACGGAGGTGTAGCTCAGCTCGGGTTTAGCAGAGATGACAGAGTAGGTGATGTAGTGGTCGATGCTCTGTCGTCAACATTAGCTCTGAATCTCGCTATGGAGAAGTGGAACACGTACGGAGTGCTCCTCCTGCTTGACCTCAAGGGTCTGGCCGTCCTTGAATGTCCACTGGACGACGTCAGTCTCGGGAGAGGCTCCCTTGACAAACTCGCTCTTCTCAAGCTTCGACCAGAACTTGCTGAAGTCCTGGAGCTTGATCAGGTGCCAGACATCGCTGAAGGGAGCGTCGATGACGGCAGACTCGCTGACGGAGGTGGAGGTGGGAATGGCAGGCATGATGAAGTGGACAATTGGTTGTGTAGGGAACTTGGGGTTGTATGAGTTTGGTTACGGGAGTAGGAAGTGTTCAGAAGTTTTCGTGGAGCAATTGTTTGTGTATTCTACTGGCGTCATTAGGAAGCCCCTCTACCCCACTTGCTAGCGCTAGGCGAGAGGCTTGCCACCAAACGCTCCTTCCAGATTCAATGCTGCGATGCTTCAAAGTGCTTTCAGTATGAGTTCTTTAAGGTGCCTTAATTCGATGGGACAGCTTCACAGTTAGCAGAAGATCTATGTGTCGGCTTCGCAAAGCAATAACGTGCCTCCAGGACTCATCAATGCCCACCTTGTCCAAGAGCAGTTCACGCGGAAGCTCAAATGGCAGACCATTATTTGTCTGGCTCTGATGCCTTCTGATGCATAATGGCGTCATACCTGCAGTCGGGGCACACTTCGACGCAAACAGCAGCGCGGGGAAGCCCATCAGGGTTCGACGTCAAACAGAATGTGGGAACTTCTGGTAGCCTCAAGTCTCGACAATCCATTATTCAGGGAGTGAGTGGATCCGTGCATCGGCATCAAAGTAGTCTCCGAGAGCGACATCGATTCTACAGCATTTCATCACTCGACACAGACTTCGCCACATCAGACGCCTTATGCGCCACATCGGAGGGCATAAACGCCGGCATGTTCCTAAGCTATCCCTTTCTAGGTCAACAGGAGGCCGCGCAACCACCTTTATGCCTACCACTTGAGAGGCTAGACACGCCCATGAGACGCGGCAGCGACGCCTATCTATTGTGACTCTTCTCACAAGTTCTGCTTGCTTCGTAGAGTTTTCGAACTGGCCATGCTATTGGCCTGTGATGCAATGAGGCGCTTTCGGCGGTTGCGCACCGATCGTGGCAAGAGGGGAGGGCGCACGTAAGACAGCACGTGTAGCCTGGTGCCTGGCAAGATAGATCTGTATAAGTGCCTGATCAGGTAGGATGTGGGACTACTTTCTTTCATCATCAATCATCATGGCTTCTTTCAACTTCATGAACAGCGCTCCCTTTCGAGAGTACCTCGCTAGCCTTGAGCAGCAAGGCAACAACCACCCTTTCTTTGATCAGTTCCGCCAGGATCGTAATGAGGAGGACGATCATACCGAAGGCCATGTAGGTCAGCCCCCTCATCCCTTCGATGCATGGTCGTTCGGTCAGCACCTCTTCGGTGGTCCTGGAGGACTGCCTCACCGTGGCCCTCCTCCTGCACCAGCTGGCCCACATGGTCAATCTCCTCCACCAGGAACCCATGACCGTCCATCTCACCACGATGAGCATGCTTCCCACGACGAGCACGACGGAGAGAAAGATGGTAGCAAGAGCGACAATGACAACGATAACTACAATGGAGAAGGGCCTGCTGGCTCTGGCTCCGATGCTGAAGAAGGCCGTCGTTGCGGACGAGGACGCCATGGCCACTGCGGTGGTCGACGTGGCCGTCACGAGTTTGGCGGACGAGGTAGAGGTCCCCGCCATCGTGGCCCACCTGGGGGCTTTCGCGGTGGTCCTCACGGCCACGGCCACGGCCACGGCCATGGCCCCCGAGACCACCATCATCATGGTCCACTTGGCGGACGCCCATGCTGGGGCGGCTGGGGTGGCTGGAACGGTCCCTTCGAAGGCCCACGCAGTTTTGGCGGTGTAGGAGACTTCCGCCCTTCCCCTAACTGGAACCCGCTCTTCGATGCGTTCGTATCCCAGCACCCATCCAACAGAAACAACGAGGTCCCTGCCAAGGGTAATGAAGACTTCAGCCCTGAAGCAGATATTTTCGATACGCCATCAGCCTACATTGTACACGTCTCTTTGCCCGGTGCAAAGAAAGAGGACGTTGGGGTTAACTGGGATGCCGACAAGTCAGAGCTGTCTATCGCGGGTGTCATCTACCGCCCTGGTGATGAGGAGTTCTTGAAGACGCTTGCAGTGGATGAGAGGAAGGTGGGACCGTTCGAGAGGAAGATCAGGCTGGGTACTAGAGCTAACCCGGCGCATGTCGATGCCGATGGCATCACTGCAAAGCTCGAGGATGGTGTACTGAGGATCGAGGTCAAGAGAGAGGAAGAAGGCTTCGTGGAGATCAGGAAGGTGGATATCCAGTAAGCATTATGTTCGTGATGCGAGAATAGTGTGCAATGGCTTGCTTACATAGTATGAAGTTTGGTATCGTTTGCAGTCTATAATTCAAGGCGTTTGGCGTATACAATGATTTACAAAACTTTCGAGCCTTTTACAAGTGACACTTCTCAAGTGATCTGATCGTCGGCTGTAATCTTTAGCCTTTTTGTTTAGCTCCCTATTGTCATCGAGATGCAGCCTTCTCCCCTTCGAATGTCATGCTCGCGGACAGGTCGCGTCGGTCAGCACAAGTTCTATACCAGCTACGAAGACATCCTTTATGGGCCCAGAAAAAGTTAATGGGTTGCAAAAGTTGGACCATTACGAACTCGTGACAACGAAGCTCTTGGATTCAATAGTGAATACGTCCTTAAGGGCAGCGAAAATTTCGAATGCGGTTGCGTCTGACCAGACTGCGAGGTGCTGATCATGAGTCCCGTGGAGTTATTTTATTAATTTAACAACAATAACGTATTCATGAAGTGCATTACCGAAGCAAGACAGAAGTTGATCATTGTGTTCGAGGAACTAGTGTTAGCGTAGATTTACCAGCCGTTCTTTCTTCTGTAATTGTAACGGTCACGTGCTGCGCTAGACAAGCGAATCTTCCCACACGGCGCGCTTTCCAAATCGACTTCGTGAGCAGAGCGAAAACTAACCAACAGCCCTCGACAAGCCGCCATCATGTGTGAGTACATGCCCTGCACGATTTGCACAGCAAAGCACTGCGAATATACTTCGGTGTACTGCAAACATATTGCGTGCCTGAAATAAATTTGCACTATGCAAGCAAACTTGACCGAACAGACGTGCTGACAGTTACATAGCGCTCGTCTCCGGAGAGAAGTCTAAGTACGTCCCCCAGCAACACGCGGCCTTGAGCTCGCCAACGATGCTTGCATCGTACGCACTCGCCATCATCCTGCGCTCGCCCGAGACCGCCGCCACGAGGCAAGCCCTTTCTCGATTCGCGACAGCATGCTGAAAAAGGAGGATATTGGGACCGGCCGCCGTGAGCGATGAACACAATACACACAATGGTGGAGGACTAGCATACTGTCTGGAAACGGGAGAGGTGCTTGCGTCGGCGTGGCAGACTTAGCGGGCGCAGGCTCGCGAGATGCTCGACGATTGCTCGCCTTGACTATAATGCGTGTGCGAACAGCAATGCTGACTTGCCACAGCTTCCAGTACATCATCCGTTTGTTGAACACAAACGTCGATGGAAAGCAGAAGGTCATGTACGCCTTGACCAAGATCAAGGGTGTCGGTCGCCGCTACTCCAACTTGGTCTGCAAGAAGGCCGATGTTGATCTGACCAAGCGCGCTGGTGACCTCACTTCTGAGGAGCTTGAGCGCATTGTCACCATCATCCAGAACCCTCTGCAGTGTACGTTCTACCATAGTCACTTTCTATTTCCCACATCTGACAGCCTGCAGACAAGATCCCCACCTGGTTCCTCAACAGGCAGCGCGATATCGTCGATGGCAAGGACACCCAGGTCCTCGCCAACGGTGTTGACTCCAAGCTCCGTGACGACCTCGAGCGCCTCAAGAAGATCCGTGCTCACCGTGGTCTCCGTCACTACTGGGGCCTCCGCGTCCGTGGTCAGCACTCCAAGACCACCGGTCGCCGCGGTCGCACTGTCGGTGTCTCCAAGAAGAAGGGTTAAATATTATGCGCTCCCGGCTGGAGTCAGCAATGGGCTGGTGGGGTGTATCAAGGCCTTACGAAATGGGTGGTGCACTTACGGTGTTTTATGGCATTCATTGGCTGGGACATGCACTTCATACGGCTTTCGATGATGGGCGGCGACTACGGACAGGTCCATGGTAGAAGAATACAGCCTGTACCAAAAATTATTCAAACGATTCCAAATTCATCTTGTCTACTGATCTTCCCCGCCCACCCACCAGTGCACCGTTCAAGCCTCCGACTGGCAACAGGATGCTGCGAAGCCTTCTCAAATATTCCACACTACTGCACTCGTCTTCGGAAGCGGCTATGGCGTCGTACATCCGTAACCACTCAAGACATGCCAGCTGTTGCCGAGGCGCATCATGCGCGTCCAGTGCAGTATCACACTGCATTTCTGTATTATGTGCATGTCCCTTTAGTGAGATCATCGTCTGAAGATGCTGTGGGCAGAGCGAGTTTTCCATGTATGAAAATGCAATTGAATCTCGAGTACTCTACATAGAACAACAGAGCCATCTAGTCATAAGGTCGTAATCGTGAGTCGTAAGTCGTATGTCGTAAATGCAGTGGCCATGAATGAGGATAATTATATATCCATCGTGTCGTGAAATCGTGAGTCATGTCATGGTTCGTGAAGCTCCAGAAAATGCAGGAAAGGAAACGCACGATACCAAACTCCAGCTTGAACAAACCGAGCCATCGAAACCACCAGCCCTCAAACTTTGCAGCCATACCACTCGTATCATGCAGTGCCTTTGGTCAACAGCCTCAATCCCACCACATCCTCTTCACCCTCCCATTCCCACTCAAAATATCCAATACTTCTGCGCTGCCTGTCTGGACCCCGTACGCCCTGCTCACCACATCACTGATGTCCATCCAGGACAAGCGATGTACATCATGCAAGTCGAGCACAACACGCACCAGCCAGGGTGAAGTCATGGTGGAACTAGGATCCTGGTATGCAAACGGAGATGCCGGGCCTACATCAATCATGTCGTCTGCATGCGTTGGAAGAGCTATGGGCGGCGGCGCCAAACGAGGTCTCTTCGCCGGAGACTCGGAAAGCAGCGGCGACAGCGCCCGCGGCGGGTGCGAGTTCAACGCATCTGAGCGGCGCGGGGCTTGTGCCTTTTCAAAAAGACCGAGTAGGTTGCCTTCTGGGAGGCCGTCTATGGGTAAGTCGTGCTCGGACTTGGTGGGCGAGCTGGCTGTGGAGATGGACATTGCGCTTGAGGAGTCGGAGAGAGACTCGTCGCTCATTCTGGTCCTGAGTGGGAGGAGAACATGGTGTTGCGGGATCGCCTTCGCTATGTTGATGCTACCCGTTGATTTAGAGTATGGAGACTCTTCGATCGGAGTAGATGCATTGAGTCTGGTTATTGAGGACGGAGAATCGAAGGAAAATGACTGTGATCGTATGCGGACCTTTGGGCTAGGTGTCCGCGGCGGTGGGGCGAAGAGGGCTGCCATGAGCGCTGACAGTGCGAACAAGCCCGCGTGAAGCCGTGGAGCCGAGTTTATATCAAGGCAGCAACTCACCTCATCTGGTGAGGGCGAGATATCAGTGAAGAATAAGGCCTGAGCCTGGCCTTCAACAGTGCCGCTAGCACGGCTTATATGAGCACCCTCTTTTCACTTTGTTCTTCTAGTATCTACCACAGGGCAATCGTCAGGCCGTTTCGCTGGCCCTGCATGGCTGTCTGCAACCACGCCACGCGCCCACGCACCCGATAAGGCGCCTTACAGGGCGCTAATTTGTATAATCACGAAATGCGGGGAAGTGGCTAAGATGCCAATGGACGGACAGTAAATAAGATACAGTGCGTTGGGAGGACAACGCACGTTGCATCTGGGACCGAGTATGGACACGATAGGCTGGATAATATGTAGTGAAGAGGTGGGTGTAAGAGGGATGGCGATTTGGATGCGAGAGCATGATGAGACCCGAAATTGAGCTCTGCTTTGCTTGCTGCACAGATGTGTGGAGAGCTTTTTCTGGACTCGAGATCAGACGTAAGAAACATTGAAGAGATTGAGATAGACGTGAAACTTTCGCAACAGCTATGGATCGACCTGTCAACCCATCTGCTTTGGGTGGTTCGGGATATCAGGCGACCACAAAATTCCGTGATGGAGTCGCGACGTTGCCGGAGTGACGTGGTAAGCAGGGGACGAGCATGCATGCAGCCTTGAGTGCAGCCTGCCCAATCAGCACATAGACGGGCGCCAGCGCATGGAAAGTACACAGGAGTATACTAGCAGCTTCGAATTGAGTTTGCTTCTTGATCGGGACCAGCACATTCAGCAAGGGAGTATGAAGTGTTGAGATGACTGAGGTGTTGGAGTCCATGCTGGGATGAACTATTGTGTATTGAAAGCATGTACATGCCTCACCCGTCGTCAAGCATGAAGTACCCATGGTTTTAGACCCGTTCAGCAGCTATCAAGCCCGGAGCTAGACTGCACGACGGAATCTAGCGACCTGAATTCTTGAGTCTACCCCAATGCTGCCGAATGGCCCTGTCTACGCACCAAGTGCCCTCGTCGGGTATCAATGTGGGTGGATCGGGCCGGCGGAAGGGGCAAGGATAGACAGGTGCGCCTAGGCGGAATCGATTTCGATTCGAGGCTATGGGGGCTGAGGGTGCTGAGGCATCCAGGTACAGTGCAGATGAGGCGGTCGACAGCATACACCTGGGCAAGACACTGCTGTTCACTGCACGCTTCTCAACGTGTCACCACTCAATCATCAGCACCAACCGCCATTTCCATGACCTCGACGTTTCCTCGGCCCTTGGTCTGGCTCTCGATGAACTCGTTGAGACTCTTGAACGCGCCCGGCTCCACAAGGCCGACTGCCTCCCACTCGGCGCCCATGGTATCCTGGCTCTCAATCTTCTCCATGAATGCCAATATGCTGTCTTTAACTGTGCCAGTAACCGACTTCTCCTCGCCGTCCGCTTGTGTCTTTGGTGCGTTCTTGACGGCCTGCTTGAGTACCGAGGTGGGGCAGCTGACTCGCAGCTTCATCTGCATGCGCGCGACTGGAATCGGCTGGTGTGCAATAAGAGCCTTCATGGCAAACAGCGCCTGCGACTTAGCAGACTTTGTTGTCACGATGCCACTCCACTTGGGCAGTACTGCGGCCTTGGCCTTCTCTTCCCCATCGGGAGTCTCTGTACCTGCCTTGTGTTCCTGTTGTTGGGCCTGTGCCTGCGAGCTCAGCTGATCCAGCGCCTTCTCAATCATTCCTGTGGTATAGACGCGCTTTGTCCGAGGATCGACGAGCTTGCCAGCAACAATATCGATGACTTCGTTCTTCGTACGTTCGAGCTCGGCGCCGCGCTCCTTCTCTCCAACCTGCAATTCACCATGATCCAGGATCTCTAGAATGATGTCCTCTATGGGCTTCTTGCCGAAAGCCTTGTCCAGATCGGCTTTTGGCGCCGCCTGGCCTTTGCTGACGTTAAGGAAGACATTTTCGATCTGGAGGACATTTGAGAGATCCTTCTCGATCTTGTTGCGCCACTCGAGGACTTTGTTCTTGTAGCATGCAATTTCAAAACGCTTCTTGCCTGTACATTATTAGTGGCTGCACTCGTCAGAGATGTTTTGCTAAGAGATTTGCTCGCCCTTTTTCATGCGCACCAACGAGACGTTGGTAAGCTTGATTTGATTAGACGGTTGGTTTATAGGCATGTTGTGCGCTTAAGTTTTTTTGTGTTGGGTGGTGCACAAACGTGTTACGGCGCAGATATAAAAGTTGCGCATTGATAGCGCGGGGATCGATGACATACTCTGGCTCATATTGCACCAAGCCCGATTCGGAAGCCATGCAGGAACGTCCCAAACTCCAGGCTTCACAGGCGAAGGGACGGGACGCCGCAGCAGGAATGCAAGTTCCAAGCTCTGGCGTCACATGCTTTCGGGCGATGATGCCTCGATGCAACAGTGAGGCGTTCGGGAGAGCTTCCACAACCGCCGGGCCATCTTGAAACGCCAATGGTGCGGCCTCGTGAGCTGCCCGCGCTCGGACTAGCACCAGCTGATAAGCCTAGCTTCGTCATTGAGGTGGCTGGAGGTTGCCTGGCCACCGAGCTCCCATCTCTCCACCACTCTCCATCTCTCATACCCCATCCTCTTTCACCCATTCTGCGATCAATTCTCCCTTCCCCGTACTCACTACCCTTTGATTTACTTCATTGGGCTGTTGTTTGTTCGTTACAAAGCTATCGCTGAGCTCCGGAAGCTCCATCGTACCCATCATGAAGGTAGCTACCTCGGCCCTGCTCTTTGGAGCAGCGTCCGCTGCAATCCCTCAGCAGCAGGTGCTTAAGGCACCTGAGTCCTTCAAGGGCTTTGACACCAGCGCTTGGACGAAGCCGCTACAGAACCTTGAGGAGAACCTCAAATCGCTCACCGGCGAGGCACGCGCCATCTGGGATGAGGTCGCTATGATGTTCCCAGAACAGATGGAGAAGGCCGCCTTCTTCTCCAACCCTAAGCCGCACACTCGCAAGCACGACTCCGAGTGGGACTACATTGTAAAGGGTGCCGACGTTCAGAGCGTCTGGGTCGAGAACGAGAACGGCGAGAAGGAGCGCGAGATTGACGGCAAGCTTGAGAACTACAGTCTGCGTGCGAAGCACGTCGACCCTGGCGTTCTTGGCGTCGACAAGGTCAAGCAGTACAGCGGTTACCTCGATGATGACGAGGAGGACAAGCACCTCTTCTATTGTGAGTAGTACCCTGATGGCCACTTGTTTGCCACAATGTCTAATCATCTTTCAGGGTTCTTTGAGTCTCGCAATGACCCCAAAAACGACCCCGTAGTGCTCTGGCTCAACGGTGGACCTGGGTGCTCGAGCTTGACTGGTCTCTTCATGGAGCTTGGTCCCGCTTCAATCACAAAGGATCAAAAAATCAAACACAACGACTACTCGTGGAACAGCAATGCTTCTGTTATCTTCCTCGATCAGCCCGTCAATGTTGGCTACTCATACTCCGGTGGTTCGGTCAGCAACACTGTTGCCGCCGGCAAGGACGTCTACGCCCTGCTCACTCTCTTCTTTAAGCAGTTCCCCGAGTACTCTGAGCAGAGCTTCCACATTTCTGGCGAGTCGTACGCTGGCCATTACATTCCTGTGTTTGCTTCTGAGATTCTGTCTCACAAGAAGCGCAACATCAATCTCCAGTCTGTCCTGATCGGCAATGGTCTCACCGATGGTCTCACTCAGTACCCTGAGTACCGCCCTATGGCTTGCGGTGAGGGTGGTTGGCCCGCTGTCTTGGACGAGAGCGCCTGCAGGTCCATGGACAACGCTCTTCCTCGCTGCCTTAGCCTGATCGAGAACTGCTACAACTCCGAGTCTGTCTGGAGCTGTGTGCCTGCCTCCATCTACTGCAACAACGCTATGATCGGCCCTTACCAGCGCACCGGCCAGAACGTCTATGATGTCCGCAAGCCTTGTGGTAGCAACAGCCTCTGCTACGACGAGCTTGATTGGATACAGGGCTACCTCAACAAGAAGGAGGTCATGAAGGCCGTCGGTGCCGAGGTCAGCAACTACGAGTCTTGCAACTTCGACATCAACCGCAACTTCCTTCTCGGTGGCGACTGGATGAAGCCATTCCACCGCGTTGTTCCTGGAATCCTCAAGGAGATTCCCGTTCTCATCTACGCTGGTGATGCCGACTACATCTGCAACTGGCTTGGCAACAAGGCCTGGACTGAGGCTCTCGAGTGGCCTGGCCAGAAGGAGTACAGGAAGGCAGAGATGAAGGACTTCAAGATTGACGGTGATGGCAAGAAGGTCGGTGAGGTCAAGTCGAGCGGTAACTTCACCTTCTTGAGGCTGCACGCTGGTGGCCATATGGTTCCTTACGACCAGCCCGAGGCCTCTTTGGAGATGGTCAACAGGTGGTTGGCCGGTGACTTCTGGGAGTCGTAGGTGCACTGCTCGAGAATTTCTTCGGCATCCAGATTGTTAACTGGTTGTACTTTACCATGAACTTTAATCATGTTGTGGCTAAATTACATCAAGCAATGTTGTAAGCGCACGTTTTGGGTTCTCTCCATAGGATCAACATAAAGAATAAGAACAAAAAATTACTGCCACGATCTTGCTGCCTTGTAGTGTGTATCGGCTGCACCACTCACCCCCAAATCATCATGTCTGTACGACCGGGGTGTGAGTGGCTGTGCATCTTGTCTGCAGGGTGTTGTCCGCAGCACACTTGCCTCGTCTGATTCAATAGACCCCAATGCACGCTTTCTTTCTTACGGACAATTATGACATCACGTTGCCAACTCAAGTCTTTCTACCTTCAGCCTGGGTCGCTCCTTGCTCCCAACGATGAGCAGACACAAGATTGGAGTTGCACTGCAAGCCATCAGCGACCCAGTGCATTGCTGCGCTTGCGCTGGACAACTGTCGATGCAAAGCTTCATTGCTACGACACTAGCACTTCCACTCTGATCGAGCTATGGACATTGTCTGATCGATTGTCAAAGCATCAGGCCTCCCAGTGTCACGGCTCATGAGCCCAGTTGAGGCTGAGCTCGTGAACATGCACTCCGCCACTCACTGATCCCTTAACGACTGCCTATGCTCGCTCAACATCAACCGATGGATACACGCTCGTGGGCAGGCAGACACCAAAGTTTGCTCATAAGCCAGAGCCGCATGAGGTTCTATATACGCATGGGGCTGCGCCCTCGTTGCCTCAGTAGACCTCTGCCACCTACCATTCAGCCTGGTGCGGCGCATACGCTCACCACCCGATGTGGTGCACTTGACTCTTGTCCTTTCCTCACCGGCTCGATTGATGCGTCTGACTGATCGTCAACTCCGGGACGAAATTGCGGCCAACTGCCTAGACAAACCTGCTCACTCGACGACCACTGCGGCGGATCATGGCCAGCTCGGTTGCTGACCAGTTGCCTTCAGGCTTTCTCAGAACCAACAGCTTCCTGCGGGGCGATTCTTCTTCAACGTACAGTAGCGTTTCACATCAACCACTGCCACCCGGCCACTGGGTTTTGGATGTTCATGGAAATTGCTCAAAATGTCACCATCACCACGGCTCTGCCAGAGTCCACTTCAACGTCCCCACAAATGACAACGCCACCATCACACATGTCAGATGTCAGAGATGCAACGAGAAGTGGCTCGCTTTCGGATGTCGCAATCAGACTCAGCTCTCGTTACTCTCGATCAACTCTATTACACCAGATTCCGTCGCGGTCAGCGTTCAACATTCACTTGCTGAAATGGTCCGATTAGCGACTGCTATTGCAGCTCCATCTCATAGTATGGTGCGTGTTACTGAGTCACCACCATCACTCAGTTCGACTCGTCAACAGTCCTTTCCGGCTGCTCCGCTTTTCCCGACCCACGTTGGCGACGCTTCCAGGAGCCGACCAATGGATGCAATATACTCAAATGGATCCGCAGACTCGACTACTGTGCAACCCCGAACACCGACGCAATTCTCTACACCCCTTTCGGTACAGCCAAGCAGTTCCCAAAGGTATGGAATACGCACAAATAGACGTATTTCAAATCTTAGGGAGAATCTGGGGCTGCGATTTCCAGCGCTCCATCGGGCGAATTTGAGTCGCAGACTAAGCATCATGAGGCAGCCGAGAATGTCGGTCATCCATGCTAAGCATCGGCCGGTCATAATGAATCTACCTGATGATAGCACAGCGACTGCAAGCCTTGTGTTAGAAGCGGCCACGCAGGCGGACCATAGTGAGACGGAGCTTGCGCAGGAGCATCCAGAGCAACCTTCCGATTCGCTTTCCAGGCGCTCTACGTCAAGCGATACAGCAGTTCGGTTTCTGGCAGCGTTAGCCAACGAAACAACAGACCTAGGTGCCCTGAGCCAGAAAGAAAAGGCCGCTTGGGTGCGAGAAAAATATACCGAGTTCAAGAATCAGACTGCACGCGCGAGAGCTCAACGCAACACAAACTCTGTAGGCACGTCTACTGACGTGTATCTCGTAGCGGACACTCGGCATTATGTTGAAACCGACCTAGGAAGGGGACAATTACAAGATCTCCTCGGCTTGGGAAGCCAACACGGTCACTTGAGCTTCCGACCAGAAAGGGCGAGTACAATCAGCATAAGCACAGAAAGCTCTCAGGCAGAGCCCCTGCTAAGCGATACCAACACTGTCACTTTCCGCTCCCGTTCAGATAGGGCAAGCACAACAAGCGTAAGCCCAAGGACGTCTCAAGCGGAGACCTTGGTGAGCGAGACAAATACTGTCGTCTTCCCTTCGAGCCCCCGCTTCTCCTGGAACGAGCGCGTACGCAGAGAACGATCTGGCTCGCCACGACCGCCGAGCATCAATGTCCAAACTCTCCAACGTCTTCGGCGCAGTGGGGAAATACGGTATTAATGTAAATCTGGGCATGCACGGGCGGACCTGTTGCGAGCTCCTCCTGAATTGGGTTCACTCTCGGTACATCGAAACCGAAAGTTGGTTTGTCGACTTCGGAAGTGAAGCTAAAAGAAGGTCCTAGCGATGGGCAGTCCTTATCCACATGAACTTTTTCACAAAATTGCTGCATTCCTGCAGGTCTTTCTTACACTCATATCCTGTATCACACTCACTTTGTCATGGGAGGCCATCATAAGACGCATTCGAGAGTCATCTATGAGGTACAAATGAAGCACTATTCAATGTTTGTTGGTGTTGGTCATTTTCTTGTCGAAACATACTCAATGAAAAGAAAAACCGTTGTACATTACGCATATCACTCCTTGAATATGCTACTAAGCCGCACCTCTATTTCTTTGATTAGCATCACTACTCCTGTTCTGACTCATCCTCTCCGCCAAGTTCACCGAACTCAATGACCTCCATCTCAGAGCCAGGGCCTGAATCAAATCGGACGCGCTTCGCACTGCCCTGCGCCTGTTCACCCTCAAGCTGGTGAGCTCGCTTCTTGCCCTTCGTCCCGCACAAGTTGTCACCCACCTCTGCTTTGTCTTCATCGACCTCCACCCCCACTACTCCTTCGTTGTCGTCTTTCTGCTCCCACGCCAATCTGCGATAACATGGGATCCCGTGTTTGCCGTGCTCATGGTACCTGCACCACGCGCCCTCGTATTTCTCTTCGATCTTCAGTGTGAGCTTCCTGCCAACCATACGCAGACTTGTGCACATGACATCGAAGAACAATCCTTCCGGCCAAGCTCCTGGTTGCCTCGTGATATCATGCTCTGCTTTCTTCCCACACAGCGCTATGGCATCGGCCCAGAGCAACCTCGCACCGCACTTTGAACCCGTGTGTACATACAGGTCATGCAGACGTTCGGGGTTGATGTCTGTGACATCGTTGGCTAGGTATGGATCCTCGATGTCGAGTCCGAACTCAAATACGTCCTCTTTGAACCCCTTTTTCTTCTCCGCAAATTTGTTTTCCAGCGCCACATTTTTCCTCCACATATGATCGTTCGCGTTCTTGCTCCTTTGGGTGCACTTGTTTGCAGTTTGTAGCGCGCGGATCCACGTGTCTGCAACAAGGTCGCACAAGTGCCAGAGTTGGTTCTGGTAGCATTGGATGTAGAGTTCGGTGAGAAGCTTGGCGGTGTAAGGATTGGTTACACCTGTGCCCTTGGAAGCGTACATGTTAGGAAGATCTACTTGGATGTTCGGCGAAGACTTCAGGGTGTTGAGAATGTCTTGGACGTCTTGAGACACTGTACCAGCATAGCGCGGCGGTGGTGAGCTCGCGCCTTCAACGGTGTCTGGAGATTCGTAGCGTATATCTGTGGGCGTGCGAAGATTGAGAATGGCAGCTGCTTCTGTCAGCCATGATTTTGCTGCCATCCCGGGATTCGGACTAGGTACTTACGAGGAGAGCTATCCATGCGTACATCTTCTTCAACCTCCACTTTGCTTGGGACAACAGACGACGTGATCAGATGATCCATCTCACTGCCGAAAGCCATATCAGGTCGATGAACTTTCTTTCTCTGCCTCACACCACGCCTCATGCCTTGCCCATCCGCGAAAGAAGGATCGTCATCCTCGGCGCCTTCGTCTACATCTGGCGCTCCAAGGAGGTCGTGATGCTTGAAATCATGGGATTGTAGGTCTTTGTATGCGTTGGGATTCAGTTTGAGCTTGACCAGAAGTCTCTCGGTCTTTGCCTTTGGAGCTGGCGTAGCGGGCTGACGCTTTCGCGGTCGGCTGGCCTTGCGAGGCTTGGACACGATGACTTTCTGCTTTCTAGGTGGCATCACAGCGACTTGATCTGGGATATAAGTATGTCGTGGTACGACTGGATTGCGGTTGTCGCAACCAAAAGTTGAAGGTTGATTTGGTTACGGTGAGAAGATTGAGGGTAATTGAGGTACCTGGGCCGATTAGCGCAAAGTGAAGGTGAAATCATAGAGTGGGAGTGAAAATGAGACTGGGGCAAACGAGGAACGCGAATCCAGGTGAAGCGGCGCTGAACTACACGAAGAATGCTTCGGAAACGTATACGTTGATACCAATAGCTAATACTGTTCAACGTAGTATTTGGGAGAAGAGATGGTGATGTCAGTTAGAAGTAAGCAGTCGCGAAGTGTAGTGTGATTCAGAAGCTGGGAACAGAGCAAGAAGTCGTGGCTGCCGAACCAGAGTGAATAGCTATGGATTTCACAAGGCGGGCACGAATCACGCAATTGCTCTCCCGAGTGGGCAAATATCGATACCGAACGCCATAGCTTGTAAATGAATGTTAGTCAGTCACTTCTGACTACCCCTTTCGTTCAACATAAGTGGAAGTGGGTGAAGGTGCAGTGTGAAGCAGTCCGCCTGGTCATAAATATAGCGCTCACACTCCTCCTCTTTACTAGGCGCAAAAGACAGCTCATACTTCTTGACAACCATAGCGATAACCATGCGCAGCTGCATCATTGCTAATGGCTTCCCAGCGCAATTGTAAGTGCCATAAGAAAATGGAACAAACGAATCTCTGCGAAGGATAAGGTCTGGTCGTGAGGTCCACCGCTCAGGGACGAAATCGTTCGGTTGGATGAATGCGCGAGAGTCTGTGAAGATGTGAGCTGTGTCAGCCAAAGAGAGGATATACGCACCTCTATGGAGCGCGTAAGTGGGGGTTGAGACCACGGTTTCACCGGGTACAAAACGCCCAGCAATGATCGCGCCATCTGGTGGTGTTACGGGCTGAAGGCCTCCAGGGACAGGTGGGTATAGTCTTAAAGTCTCATTAATAATGCTCGAAAGGACAGGTTTATTCAGCAGATGACTATCGTCAACGACATCCTCATCAGCTGGCAAGGCGTGTAGCTCCTCGAATAGCTGGTTTTGGTACTCTGGATATTGACAGAGGAGGTAGCAGACATTGGAAACAGTTATAGCATTAGTGTCGGCACCAGCAATGATTGCAAGCTGAGCCTCGTGAATGCCATTTATGTCGAACGTGTCAGACTGCGACAGGTAGGTGTATAAATCTGGCGAAACATCTTTCATCTTTTCAAGTTAGTAGGATTTGCCGAGAAGAAGACAACGAACCTGTTTTCTCTGCTTCAAAGCATTTGCATACCACCGCCGCTTGCGAGAAGATCTCTCACGTACCTCCATACGCCTAGACATAGCGCTAGCGTACCATTGCAACATGTAGAGGAGTCGCGCTGCGACCGCAGGGATACTTCTCACTATGTGAAATATCCACATGTCCAGCAAAATGAAGCCGAGAATCTTCTGATTCTGCAGAAACTCCCCGATGATTGGATTTCGTTCGCCTGTTGTTAATGTATTGAAAGACCTCCCGAATGTCAAGTCCGAGACCACGTCAAAGAAAAGGTCCATGAACCATTTGCTGACGTCTATGGGTGCATCTGTGGTAGCGTTGATGGAGAAAATACTCATCAGTGTCTTGTAGTGCTCTACGATTCGGGGTGAATACTCTCGAAGGGCTGACGGTAGATTTCAGCTATGTTGCTGATGGAATTTTAATCGCACTTACCCTTGGTCTGGAAGGCCTTGTCCCAGTATTGGCGCTGATGTTTATGATGATTGGAGTCGCGCGTGAATTGTAGACTGTGTGCTGGGTAAATCTGCTCATAGAATTCGCCTTTACGAATTCTGCTCCTCGGCCCGTGAATGTCTTTGACTGCATCTGGGTGGCAAATCGATATTTCTCTCGGTTTTATGCGCACGAAGTCGCCATAACGATCATGGATGACCCGCAGCTTAACGTAGAGCTTCAAGTCTGGCCACTGCTGCCGGATGGCCCAGAAGGAGGATATCCGTGCTGCAAGCGGTCCAGGGAACAACTTCAGGGGGTGGAGAAGAAGCCGATACGTGAGCATCGAAGTGAGGATGCCACTGATCAAAATTAAGCTGACTAGACATGTCTCAACGAGGCATCTTGTCAGAGAGTAATCGGTGTTTAGAATGAAGGCTGCAAAGATTGGAATATTCAGTAGTATGTGAGTCAGCAGAACCTTTGGAGAGTGTCGGTCCCATTCTCCTCTAGAAAAGAGTAATACGTGCGAAGCGACACCAGCACAAAAGGCAAGCGTGAGTATGATCGCCATTCTGCTGGATGATAAAGACGGATGGCGATTGTTGCTTTGGACAAGCATCCAGAACTATGTATTTGCTCACACCACACCACGAATAGCCGTGCTTACTGGTTTGCAATTAGGCATCGCTTTTTAAACCTTTCGCATTCGCGGGTCGCTCGAACTTCGCATTTCGCGCTTAAATAGGCTTAGCCGCTGCCGCAAGCCAAGAATGTCGTGTCACGAGCAGTACTGAACATCTTTCCAGTGAAACAGAGGAAGCATGAAATGAACAGAGTAGAGCATTTTGGAGCGAGTGTTGGAGTGTTGGGACATACCGTTGCGAGGTTGGGAACGAAGGTATCTGGGATCAAGACATCGATGCGTGTAGCGAACGCCAATGTGGCTCAGAGCAGATGCCGTGTACAATCACAGCGGCAGCCGATCATCCTCATAGTTCCACACGGACAGTACTATATAGACCATGTCACAAAGGAGAATCGGCTTGTGTGACCGCCAACGTAGAGCGTACGGAGACTGGTCGGTAACACAGGAGAAACTCCTATTACGAAGCAAAACCTTGTAGCAGCACGTAAAATCAAATTACTATGGCTGCTTTCTGCAAAGGAGAGCAAAGTCTTTACATGCTATTCTTCATGGTATACCTAGAAACGTCGTAATCTCTTGAGATTTTTGGCCAAGAACTTACCGCCTTCAAAGTCGCAGAAACAGCCCCAGTTACCGTGCGAAGATACTTCCAATGTGAAGCATTGGATGTGCAGTACGGCGTGTCTATACTCGAACGCTCCACATTACTCGGGTTGGACCGGTCTTGATCGGGAGGACCCGCAAGTTGCAGCATACTTTTCACGACTGCAACCTGTGGCCTTGAGCCATAATCCTCGCAACTCTTCAATTCTGTGTACCTGACACCTCATGGTCTGTGGCGCTGAACGATCGCGTCTTGTTGCGGCATTCGCCCGTTCGGGGTTTCTCCGTTCATACGGGCGGCAGCCGTCCGCAGCAAACGCGGACGGCCTTCTGTCCCGCTCCGCCCGCGACAGAGCCTCATAATGGAAAAAGCTGCTGAGAATTGCACGACAACGCACTGAATCAGGAGAGATTACACCTGTTTTAAAGGACTTCTTCTCCCACCTCTGGAAATATCATACCAGGAGGCATGGTAGAGCTATCGACACCAGCGAAAATGAGCTCAAGCACCCACTCGATGCAGCACGTCGGCGCCGCCGATGCAAGATTATTTGTTGAACAAGTCCTTGCCGGTAACGGGGTTTCGAAAGACAATGCAGTCATTGTTGCTAAATGCTTGGTTGAAGCTGACCTCCGTGGAGTGGATACTCACGGCATGTAAGTTATGCTGAGATGGCCTGACACAGCTGTACTAAAGCCTGGGCACAGCAACCGAATCCCTAGCTACATGGCTCGCATAAGAGAAGGTGTCCTTGACGCAACTGCAACACCGACCCTGCACCAAGTCACGCAAGCCGTCGCTCAGGTCGATGGACATAATGGTTTCGGCTTTCTTGCAGCACACATGGGCATGGCCGCAGCAATAGACATGGCAAAAGAGGTCGGTATCGGCATGGTCTCGGTCAAGCACTCGAATCACTTCGGAATGTCTGCTTGGTGTGTTCAGCAAGCGCTTGACGCAGATATGATGAGCCTTGTCTTCACGAATTCATCGCCCGCCCTACCGGTGTGGGGCGGCAAGTCCAGACTTATGGGAGTCTCTCCATTAGCTTGTGGAGCCCCAGCGGGGAAAGGAAGACCATTCATCGTGGACATGGCGCCGTCAGTAGCAGCCCGTGGCAAGATTTACAAAGCTTTACGAAGACAGGAGAAGATTCCTAGCGACTGGGCACTCGACAAGGATGGCCGCCAAACACAAGATCCAGCCAAGGCGCTTGAAGGTGTCATGCTTCCTATGGGTGGACCGAAAGGCTCCGCTATCGCTATTATGATGGATGTTTTCTCGGGAGTGCTGTCTGGGAGCGCATTCGCCGGTCATGTCACGAACCCCTACGATCCTTCAAGACCAGCAGATGTCGGGCATTTTCTTGTCGCCATTAAGCCAGACCTCTTCATGAGTATCGAAGATTTCAAGGGGCGGATGGACTACCTTTACCAGCGCGTAATTGGGTCCGATCGGATGTCTGGTACGGACCGCATCTATTATCCAGGCGAAATAGAAGAACTCGAAAAGGAAAAGCGCCTTAAGGACGGGATACCGCTTGTGGCCGCCGAGGTGGAAGCCCTGAACGCGGAGGCACAACGAGTTGGAGCCGCATGCATCCTGACCACGCCGCCTGCAACCAGGGCCCGTTTGTAGAATTCGATTTTTTTACACCTGCCAGTGTAAGCGTACCCCGAGTCGCGGGCGTGCCTCGTGACGAGAAGCCCACGAGCTGAACTGTCCGTCGAAGCTTTGTCGATCTCCGCGGCTCATTGTCGGTGATTCCTCCCCATGCGCAGATTGGCAGCTCGTGGCTAGAACTGCCGCACCAGCAAGCATCGGGGTTTTGTGGGGTGTAGTTCGACCTCAGGGCGGCATTTTAGCCCTTCCGATTTTAAGATGACAGCGCCGAACCACTGTCATTGGACGGACGCTCCGATGCTAAGCTCCACACGGGGCCACGACTCAAGAAAAGCTTCCCCGCTCAAGGATGCGAAGCATCACGCCGCGCTCTGGCAGCGGCTAGGCATGTAACCTTGTTCGTAACGCCACCCAACGACAAGGTTACATGCAGCCACTCAAGTTTCGGCTTTTGCTCAGCGGCGTCTGGTCATCTGCAAAGCGGAGCTACCCCCAGAAGCCTCAGGCGAGACTCATAGGCCGGCTGCCATCAAATGTCGTTGTAATAACTGCAACGAAAAGAACACGGGTACCATCTCTTCTTTAGCGCCAACCCGCCATCATTGGTGTGGTTTGCTCGAGAGTTTTGTCTGGTTCAGCATTGACGGCCGCGCACAGGAAGACCTCCGCAGATATGTCCCGTATCAGACAGGCTTGCTTAGCGTTGGCCAACGCTTTGGAGAGGCCGGTGAGCGGGTCAATTTGCTATCCTAGAGAAGGCCCACATGGCACCGATAGGTATCACACCAATTAGGACAATTGGTGTACAAGGTTCTGGGGAAATCGAGATGCTACCCACACGGTCGACTTGTCTCCGCATTAGCACCCCGCAGATTGGCTTACAATATAAGAAGCCTCCCCCCAGCTTGACTTTCGGACCTCATCCACTTCCTGTCTGGCCGATTGCATCGACTTCTCAGCTTGTGGCTCGCACAGTCTTCGTCTCAAATCATTGAATATTGCCCGTCATGCCTTTCAAGCTACGAAACCCGTGGAAGGAGAATTTGAAGGACACCCCGAAGGAGTCACTCAACTGGCGTCTGTGGTATGGCGTACTCGGTAGGTCAATCAAGTTTGCTCTACGAACAGATTTGCTAAACTTGTGCAGTCTTCGGTTTGATGGGTGCCGCCCGTGGTATCGATGAGGGTCTCATCGGTACAACCGCTGAACTGGAGCCTTTCATCAGAAAGTTCGGGCTCAAGGATGCCGACAAGTCCAAGCACGAGAGGGCTGAGCTTCTCTCCAACATCACCTCCATGGTGCAGATGGGTTCCATCCTTGGTGCCTTGATCGCTTTCCTCATCACAGATCGGATTGGTCGTCTTTGGGCGACGCGCCAGCTCTGCCTCGTTTGGGTTGCCGGTATCTCTATTTTCCTGGCCAGCAGCGCAACTGGGAGCGTTGGAATGATCTACGCCGGCCGTTTTATTGCTGGTGTTGGTATTGGTCAAACAACCGTCGTCGCACCTACCTATCTGGCGGAGACTGCTCCTCGTGCCATCCGTGGTCTTTGCGTGTGCGCCTTTTCGGGCGCGGTCTACATTGGAATCATGCTGGCATACTTCGCTTCATGGGGTTCCTCGATCCACATCTCTTCGAAGACTGATACACAGTGGCTCGTGCCCAACAGCATGCACCTCATGTTCGCTGGTGTAATCTTCGCCCTCTCGTTCGGTGCGAAGGAGAGTCCAAGATGGCTGATCAAAGTCGGTCGTCACGAGGAGGCTCTCAAGAACCTTTCACAGCTCCGCCAGCTGCCTGCCGATCATCCGTACATCCAGACCGAGATCATTGACATCAATGATCAGCTTAACCGTGAGCGCGAGGCCACCATGGGTACATCTTGGCTCGGACCTATCAAGGAGATGTTCTCTAGCAAGTCCAACCTCTACCGTCTTCAGCTCTCTGTTATGTCTCAACTGCTCGGTCAATGGAGTGGTGCGAATTCGTAAGATTTGATTCCCAATAAGTGGTCGGTTCTCTGCTAACTCAGACAGCATCACCATCTACGCACCCCAATACTTCGCTATGATGGGTACAACCGGTCAAAACGAGAAGCTGTTTGCTACTGCAATCTTCGGTGTATGTTTCACCCGCTCCATTCTACTGCGCGAACCTCACTGACCATCTCATTAGGTTGTCAAGTTTGTCTCTAGTGTGCTCTGCGCATTCTTCCTCATTGACTTCATCGGCCGCAAGCGCTCCCTATCGACCGGCATCACCATTCAACTTGTCTCCATGCTCTACATGGCCATCTTCCTCCTCATCGATAATGGAGTCTCTGACAAATCGGTACCCCAGACCTCGAGTCAGAAGCACGCGGCAATGGGCGCTATTGTTATGATCTACTTCAGCGGTTTCGGTTGGGCATTGGGCTGGAACTCTATCCAGTACCTGATCAACTCTGAGATCTACCCACTTCGCCTGCGTGCCTTGGGTGGATCTTTCGCCATGACGTTCCACTTCGTCAACCAGTACGGAAACTCGAAGGCTGTCCCGCTCATGTTCTTGTCTATGACCACCGGCGGCACCATGATGTTCTTCAGCTGTGTCACCGCAGTCGGTCTCGTCTGGGTCTGGTTCTTCCTTCCTGAGACCAGCGGTCGTAGTCTTGAGGCTCTTGACGAGATGTTTAACCTGCCCTGGTACCTCATTGGTCGCAAGGGTGCTGCGCTTACTGCTGGATCCGGAGGTCTTTCTGAGGTCCTCGACCAGTCTGGCGAAAAGGCTGCTACTATCGAGATGGAGAACTCTGGTGCTCATGTACAGGGTGAGCACCACACTATTGAGCGTAAGGTTTAAACGTACGAGCAAACACCTATGCTACTACTTTATGGTTATGAAGATTGAGATGCAAGGTAGACCTTCATCTTTACGAATACGATTTACGATTTCTTGCATGCCTTCGACTACGTTCAGCATTTATCCCTTACTGTGACCTGCTACCTCCATGAAAGGACTCCTCTCCCTGAGTCTTCTTCCGTATCTAATAAGGATTACAGGAATACAACTCAGAACCAATGCGACGAAGCCCAATAGACTACTTGCCCAATTGAAGCCTAGTGTTCGATACAAGCTCTGCGTTGCCAGAGGCAAAAACGCGGCCATCAAGTTCTCCAGAAAAGCAACACCTGCAACTGCACTGGCAGCGTACTTCGCGTACGAATCAACAATGTAGGTCGTCAAGGCGGTGGTACACAGGAAAAAGCCGAACCCAACGAATCCCAATCCAACGGATGGCACAATCCACGGCACGTCAGAGAAACTTGTCCAAGCGAAGAAAAACAGACCACCCGTCAGTCCAATGAACGATGCCGGGATACTGAAATACAGTCTTGCTTCTGGAAGAGGGTGGCCTGGATTCTCGGTGTTGCGCTTTGCAGAAGCAAAGTAAACTCTATCCTGCACCAGCTGGGCAAAGACACCCACCAATTCCCCAATAACGATCGCGCTCTGAACCATCCCTGTACCGAAGAAGGACCATCCATACAGGCTGGAGTAGACTTGCATTATGCTTTGCGTGAACATGAATGCGATGCCGATGACGAACGCAGACCACATGCCCAAGCTGATCAACACGCCTTCGGTGAACAAAAGTCGCGTGGGCCTGATGAGCGTCTCGGTGAGGATGTCGGAAATGCTGGTCTTCGTCTTCTCCTGTGCGGTGTGCACGGCGAGACCGGTTTCACGCCGCATTCTGGCGGCGCGGTGGTGTAGGATCACGTCAGGGCGGACTTCGGGGAGGGCTAGGAAAATGATAGGAAGAAGGGCAGAGTAGAATACTATCTGGCCAATGAAGATCCTGTGGTATTGTTAGCGGCTGATCTGAGGAGAAGGTCGGGGGAGAGCCAGTGTCATACCAACGCCAGGTAGTGTACTGGACCACCAGACTACCGAAGACCGGGCCCATGCTTAGTCCAGAAAGAAGAGCGAAGATGTACATAGATGTGAAGAAGCTCTTCGTGAGGCCAGCGTACCAGATGTCGCTCACGATTCCAGAGGTGATGTTTGCTAGCGTTGCTGTGCACGAGCCTGTAATGATCCGAACAACGATCAGGGTAGCGAAATTTTGAGCCACGGCTTGCGGGACGATGAAAACGATGAGAATGGCGTATATACTCAGATATGTATACCGCACGCCAAAGTTCTCCATCAATGGTAGACCTACAAGCGGTGCGGCAGCACCTCCCAGATTCCAGCTCAGCACTGGCCAGTATGAGTGTGGGAATACTTCGTCGCTAATGTGGAAGCTTTCGTTGATTTGCTCAGCAGCACTGGTCATCATTGTGCCGTTGACTTGGACGATGAAAGTCATAGAACACGCGAGAATGCATGCGCGGTACTTCTTCGCAACAGGCCAGTTGAAGGGGTTCTCCGCATCGTTTGGTACGAAGTCAATGGTTTTGTTTGTAGCCGTTGTGGCGAGCCTCTCTCCGGTCAAGACACCATTTTCATGCATCGGTAGCCGTGCTTCGAGCTCCGATTCGCCCTTGGAAGACGGAGATGTAGACCGTGTTGTTTGTGCCACAGATGCCGACTCTTCCATTTCGTGGTCCAACATGTTGGGTAGCAGAATAGGGTCTGGACGAGACGTGGAGAACAACGTCGAGGATACTCGACTGTGGCTATTCGAAGTCCTGGAGCAAGTGGATACCTCTAGTCTTGTTGGCGTGGAGAAGGTGGATATCGGAAGGTTAAGCGTCGAAAGCTTCACGCCCCAAGCATCACCAAGGCCCCCGGGGCTCCATGGAGAACATAGTAGATTTGACTATGTGGAAAGAAAACTTCTAAAAGATATGACGACATATTTGCTCAGCCGCAAGACGTCTGCTTCTTGGAGAGGGTATACACAGGCATTGGGTGCAGCACTCTGACATCACAAAGGCCAAGGCGAGCATTAAGAGCTTGACTAAAAGCTCCTTTGCAGGCAATGGAGGGACGTTCATAACGTAAGAGAAAAGCGAGAAGGCGTTAGCCTTAAAACAGTCTAGCACGAGATGGGATACCAAGGCTCACCTCATCGCACGCCCAATTTACATCGTCGACTTCACAATTGCGCATCATGATCTAAAGACGTATGGAATGGGTCTGGAAATACTAGTGATTTCGATTTTGCCAATCGATGTTGTACTCCACAGGCTCTGCCTATGCCGTGGTCGGCTCCCGTAGCCGCTAATCTTCGACAGTGAGAATGGGAAAAGGCTAAGATTTCGCGATTGATTGCGTCGACAACTATACATAATTTTCCTTCGTGCCCCTTTCCGCACTCCGATATATAGCATCGATCATCCTGTGCCTCAGCAGCGCATCTTCGAATGTCGTTACGCTGTGACCTTTGTCAAGCCCGACACCAGCCCAAGCATCCCATGCTCTACCCACATTGTAGGACGTGTCGGAAGCCTTTACAACCTCGACGGCCTCCAAAGTTGCCTGCGCACCCGACTTTGCCAGTTTGACCGTCGGCTGGAACATCTGCACATGTCCACCCATCTTTGGGCCCTCGAGCAAAAGCGTGCCCTCTGTGCCTACAATTTCCCAGACAAAGTCGCGGTTGCTGCGCGACATGCCGCCTGCATATGTGACACTCACAACGCCACCACCATTGGCGAGTTGTGCTGTGATGCTGACATGATCATGTGCGGTCTTCTTGACCTTGCCCGCCGGTTTGCCGTCTTTGTCGACAAGATTGAGTTCAGGAAGCAGGTTTGTAAGTGTTGCCGAGATATCCTTGAGCTCCCCAAGAACATAACACAGAGCATCGACTGCATGGCCGAAGGGAATTGTGAGCAAGTTTGCACCGGCTTCGATCGGCAAGCCGTACAGGAAACTCTGATCCACAACAGGGCCAAAGATCATCCCATGTCCGAATAGTGTACTAGTCAGAATCTTGCCAAGCTGACCAGACTCGACAATCTCTTTCGCCTTAACGATGGAAGGGTTCTGGCGTGCCTGCAGCCCAATCATGGTCCTGACGCCCTTCTCTCTCGCCAGTTGAGTGAGCTCTTCAGCCTCAGCAAGATTGCGAGCTAGCGGCCACTCAACGAAGACGTCCTTACCAGCTTCAAGGGCAGGCTTGGTGAGAGTGTAGTGCTCGGGAACATTGACGCTGACGGCTACAATGTCAACGTTGGGGTCCGAGGCAATGGCGACGGGATCGGCGTAGGTTGCTACATCGTCCAAGGAGTATTCTTTTGCGGCCGCTTCAGCAGATGCCTTGGAGCTGTTTTGGAGAGCTACAATTTTGTATAGTGGCGTTGATTGCAAGTATGGCAGGTGAGATCGGGTTGCCCAGGAACTGGAAGCTTGGTCAGGACGTACTCAACATCGAGGATTGGAAGTACTCGCCCCTTGGCAGACAGCCCAATCAGTCCAATTCTCTTCTGATCCGGCATATCTACTTGTAAGTCTTCCTCGCAATTTGACGGGCAGGTAAGTGACGGTTATTTGTAGATTTGCAGAAACCGCAGTGACTTGCAACGTGCTGTGGTCCTGTGGACGAGGTCACAGGCCTTGTTTGATCGCTCAATGCATGCATTAATAAGCAAACAACAACGTGCAAAATGAACTTACACAATCTGCACTTTAATAAGCCCCAAAGTTTACTCCGCATTAGAAACATCTTAAGGCTCACATCATTTCATATCTCGAAGATTAATGATGTCATCAAGCGTTATTAAGCCTAGGAGATTACGACGAGGCTTAGAAAATACCAAATGCTAAATTTGCGGTTATTCGAACACCTAGCGCTCAGGACGATAGCTGGCGCAACGGGGCCAAAAAAAGCCACCACTCAATTTGCCACTACGCGATGGAGGCAAAAAGAAATCGTATCTCTCCGACGGGGAATCGAACCCCGGCCTCCTGCGAGCTGTCCTATGGATGACAAGCAGAAATACTGACCACTATACTATCGAAGATATCCAACTTTTAGTTGGGAAGAGATGTGATCGATGAATGTTCGGAGTCTTGAAGTATCTATATACTTATTCCATATGCCACCAAAGCGGTTCAATGTCTATAATTCTATCCGACTCGCAGTCCGTTTGCGTGTGGGTTGTCGCAGTGGTGTTCAAAATCTTTCGCCTATCGGGCACTTTTATTTTGCAACTCATGAATAGCGTCATCGGACGTTGAAATGCACGCTGGCCCACTGGTAGACATTTTATGAAAGCATGAACAAAAAGGCATACGCTAGAACGCGTGCGCAGTGCTGAGGCTTGACACGATACCATTGCACATGCCAGTCAAGATGGTGCATACCTCAAGGCGACACAACTGCTACCGTTGAGGGACCTCTGCGTATCGCCATCTCCTCCGACCAGGCACTCACGCGGTACCTCCGTAGCAACCATCGAACTCGACGAGGCCACTAGATGAGCCCAAGCGACCTATTGAAAGACTACGATTGCCTAGTGACGCCTCCGTCAAAGGCGTTCTGAGGAAGGATATCCAGCTGTAACTAAAGATATATTAGCTCCACCTGTCTGCATCGATTGCGGCGGTGCGCATGGGTTCCACGTGCGACGTTGGACGGATCAGCCGCACCTGCAGAATGGTGATGACCGCAGCAGCAACAGCGCAAAGCGAGTCTTTACAATTACGGGGCCTCGAGAGGCAAAACGAGTCTCCCCGAAGACCCGTATTGGGATACGATAGAGAACCACTGTTCGGCTCAAGCTGGAGAAATCGTGGGCCAATCTCACATTCAATAGTCTAGTATACATCCCCACACATGGCTGACAGCCCACTTGAAACACCTCAAAGGACCCCTCCTGCGGCCAGTCAGAGATCCCATCACCGTGTGCGCCAACAGGCTACGTCACTTGCCAAAACTTAGGCAGGACTGAACATGGGAGACATTGGGGGTGGCGTCAGCACCGCACCTCTGGTTCGAGGATGCTCTTTGGATGCACTGGGTAGCATGCGGCGCAAAAGTCAGCCGCTGTAGCGCAGCGCTCGCGAATAGCCTTGGCCAGTATGACAAGCTGATGGGCGTATTGGGAGCTGCGTGGAAAACTCTCGGGGCGCTGTTTTGATGATGAGGGTTCCGTTGCAGTGCTGCCTCAAGCACAGCAGAACAAAAGATAGTCACCGACGCTCCACAACACCATTTACGAAGATCGCGCACAGCTGCTGGCCTAAGAGTGGCGTATCGGACCTGCTTCACGCGATTGGAGTGCTGAGCCAGGGTTGCAGTCGTCCTGAGGGACAGCTCGTGGCTGAGCCCGAAGCAGGCTGTCCTCCGCCTCAGCGAAGTACGAAGACATTGGCCGCCGGCGCCCTTGGTCCCAACCTCACTCAGCCCTGGCTCTGACTGCTTCCCCCACCCCTTCGACATTCCCTCGAATTCGAAATCTGCACTTGCTGGAGTCCTTGACTGCTTGTTTGAGCAAAATTCGTGACAGGACGACGCTCCCACCACTGCACGGCGCACACCCACCCACCTGCCTCGGCCGCTAGCCTTACCCACTCACGAACCGAACCGCTCCGCAGGTGTTAGGAACCGCCCGCAGGTGATTAGGCTGAACCAGGTCGACGCGGAGCAAGCAATCCTTCGTCTGCGGCGCACGAGGCAGAGAGACTCCGACCTCTCCGTAGACTCGAGTCACTCGTTCATTTGCTTTGCGTCTTGTTATTCGAGCGGCTCGTTGCGACGCTGCGTTGGCTTTTCGTTGGCACTTCTGCCGTCGTTGTCAGGCAGACAGCACCTGAGTCGCGAACCAGCCACCAACCCCGCCGCCGCCACAGGCGCGTTGCGATCGCGAAATGCCCTCCGGTCAGGGCGATTACATCCACATTACCGATGGCAAATCTGGAGGCCGTGAGCGGGTGCCATGGTACTGGCGCTTCATAGCGATGACGGCCTCCTGGATGGTTTTGGGAGGGTAAGTCGTGCGCCGCTTGCTGAGCCATCTGACGAGACTGACCGACGACAGTTACCTGATCCTGCCAGGCTTGTATGCTAAATCATCAGATCACCTGAGGTTTAGCACAGCAGTTCTGTCTGTTTTTGTTGTCGCGCTGCTCACAGCTGGATACTCGTTCACTGCGTTGTTGTGCTTTGCGTGTCGCAATGATGAGTTTCAGGCGGAGAACGTGTTTGTGTATGTGTTTTGCGCCAGACATCGCCGTCAATGCTGACCCAGTCGCAGACCAGCGCTCGCCTCGTCTATATTCGGCCTGGTTGTAATCCTCTACAACTTCCTCGCTACCGATAGCTATGAATGGAGGACTGCCGCAACAAGCGCTACCGTCCTCAGCGGGTTTGCGACAGTCTTGTACGCCAGTCTGCTATGGTGGAAACGCCGCCAAATCGCGAGAAGACGCAACGCAGTCTCACAGCGGTCGAATCTCTACTCCGAACAATCATTTTACACAAACTACATCGCGAACACGTACCCGACAGCTATCCGCACCGAATCACAGCCACCGCCCCTACTCAGCACCGAAGACGACTCCATCAACCAACGAATGGCATTGCTGATACCGCGCGACGCAAGACCCAGCCCGGATGCGACCAGCTCGACGTTCAGGATAGATCTGCCTGTGGACGCGGAGGAGCGAGAACGGCTCGAGAGACACGAACGGAGTCAGGAGCTGGTTGGCACACCACAGCAATCCCACAAACCGTGGACCCGAGAGCGCGCAGACAGCAGGCCAGACAGCTTGGGTGAAACGCAGGCCTGGCAGCAATGGAACGACCGAGGGCGAACGCAGCATCGCCCTTCGAACAGCGATTTGCGCAGCAATCATTCGAGAGGGTTGAGCAGAGAGGAACGGAGACGCGAGATCGAGCTCGGTCGTATCAGTTGAGCACAACTGTTGTATTCACGCATACGCAATATACCGGCGTTTTGAATTTTGGTGTCCTTGGAGTTGTCATGACCAGGTTTGGCATGGTTCGTGGTTTCGGCGCGTATAAGCCTGTTACGAATTGCAGTCATGATTGCAATGTTCGTTTGATGTTGGAGAAGATATCCTGTGCGCTTCGGCGCTGTAGTAGTACTGCAATTCGAATACAACAATTAGTCGCTTGCCACCATCATTCAAATCCAGCAAGCAAAAACAGACATGTGTGAGTTGTGCAGCCGTAAGTAATGGTTGCCTGGACCAAGGGGTTTTTTTTTGAATAGTTGTAGGGAGAAAGGTACTTCTGCGTTGCCCCGGATTGCGGGACCAGGCTGTAATAAGGAAACTGTCATATCTTCATCGTTTGATCGAGGCCAACCTTCTTGGTTTTAGACCTTGATGGCAAACTGCTTCAGGTATTCGTAGTGCTCCAAGTTCTCGTCAACAATTTCGCGGATGAACTTTGCACCTTTCTCGCCGTACTTCTCCTTCCATGCCGCGTCGTCCTGCTCCGTGGTGGTCTGGGCCTTCTTCTGTATCATAGTCAGTCCCTGAAAATACAAATAAGATTAGACATAAGACCTACGTGAGTCCTGGCTCGCAGCTCAGTGCTGTCAATGGCGTCCTCATGGAAACCCTTCCACTTCTCAAACTCTCTCTTGGCAAGCGCCTGGTCCTCCTCGGTGTCCCAGACCAGCATCTCGGGCTTGTAATCGATGCCTGTGGTTTTGCACACAGCCTCGATCATGCCTGAGGGGTTGTCCAGCAAATCATCAGCGTCAACAACACAGATTTCCACGCCCTGCGAGGTGCCATTTGTGCCGTTGGTCTCACCTCCCTGACCAGCAGACTTGGGGCCAACCAGACCCTCCTTGCGGAGGAAGTCGAACAGCTCGCGCAGCTCAGAGTATCCAGCCTCATCCTTGCGAAGATAGTCCCACCCGGTCAATTTGTCCAGGGGAGGGAGTGTGCAGCGGTAGTAGCTGGGAATGCTGTACTTCGGGTGACGAATTAGGAAGATGAAGTGGTAGGTCGCAAGGAGGTCTCTGGGGAGGACGGTGGGGTTGCCCTCTTCGACCCTGGTATCGTACGGATACGGTTCGCCAGGGCGGTCTTCGCGAGTCTGCACAGGCGAAAGGTCGGTCGTGTTTGTTCCAACGCCTCGGCGGTAGTTGGACATCGATGGGCAGATGCTCGTGGGTCTCGGCTTGCCCTGCGGAGGGATCCAGTATTGTGCCATATCTTTAATGAAAGCGCGCTTGCCCTACAACTTGTTAGTTTTTGCTTGATAACTTGTGACCGTGGGTTTTGGATATGCATGGGGGTGGTGGTATTGAAAGCGGCCACGGCCGGCACAAGCTGATCGAAAGAGGCAGTTCGTAAGGCGTCTGCTTGAGCTGGCAAACAGAGGGTGTACAGTGCCTAATGCTGATAGGACAGAACGGGACATGCGTACCTCAGCGTTGTCCTTCGCGATCCTGTCGAAGATGGAGCGGAATGTGCTGTTGGCATAGCCACTTTCTTGCCTCGCCTGCTCGTTCTCAGAGCCTTCATAGCGGTACCCAAGACGCTCAGGTCCAAAGTAGTATGCGTCGCCAAATGGCTCGTGTACGCATTTGAGGTCCTTGCGGGTCATAAAGACCTGTGGGCCGTCAGTATGTCCACATCGTCAAAGAACCACAACACCTACCCGCTCAAAGGCCGTCGAGCACGCCCTAGGGTGCGTAGCGCAAAAGATTGGTTTCTGCGATTGCATTGTGCTGTATGTGCAGGTGATTTTGATTAAAGAATTTAATTAAAGAGTCTGTATTCCAAGACTCTGACGACAGCTTCAAGAAGAAGGTCAAGGAGGTAGGTATGTTCCAAATTGAACGCGTAAATGCCTTGAGCGAGTAGGGCCTCGACGTGCTCTTATGGGATTCGAGAGCCAAAGCAAACAGGCTCTAATCTGGACGTAAGCAAATCCACAATTACCGTTGAGCAAACCCTTAAAGACGGGTACTCGTCAAGCTGACAGGCTAGTGAACTAGAACAGATCCATAGAGTCAATCACAGGCACCGGACACGAGCAAATGCGGGAATGGCAACCGCACAGTAGTACCCGTGGCGTATGAAAGGCAACCAGCTGTCGCCGGCTGTCTCGGCGCGTGGGTGGAAAGCTGCGGGATTGCTGCAAACGAAGGTCATTGCCGAAAGTCCATCAGCCGTGTTTGGCGATGGGAGGGGCTGGCCTGGCGCTGATGTCACCGGGTAGAGGCCTTCAGTGGGGCGTTGGCGCATGCGCGGGCCTAGCGCAGGAACACAGCGACTGCCCGATCGGTTTGTCGCTATAACAGAACTTCGTTTGGTCAATCAGCGGCACATGCACAGTATTTGCGCAGTCTCGACTGTGCCGCTGGTAGAATCATCCTTGATGGCATGCACTGGCTCGAGCACGTCAAACCTGGGCGGAATGACGCTCGCAAGTACTGACATGATAGGATGCAGTCTTCGCAGCCTCCGTCCTTCAACCCTCCCTCACCACCGTCCACTTGCAGCAACGCTCCTCTACATCAACATCTGACACATCAACTTTGAAGTAGTCTCTTATTGCGACAATCATCAAGATCATCAAACACAAACACGGGGTTGAGAGCGACATCGATCAGCTGGACAACAGATATGATAAGTAAGGCAGGGCTTGAACCTGGTTTATAAGGCAAAGAGCTGGACAACGTGATCCAGCAAGTTCTGGGGTTTTCACGCTCCTTCAAGCCGGCGTATGCGGGCCCCCGAACTACCTGCACCTATGGCATATAACAGCCGAGGGGAGCTTCGCTTACATCCTCGTAATTGTGGCATAGAATGGGGGATCGAGGAGAACATTTCCAAGCTGTTGGAGGCGAGGGCATTTAAAAAAAAACCATGGTTACTCCGCTACGCCGTGAAGAGGACAGCTAGAAATGAGGATGATGGTGAATGAGAGGAAACTACGCGAGTGCGGCATGTGAGTCCAACAGCTGACTATGTAGTGTTCATATCTCAGCCGTTCTTTCACGTATGGCCATAGGACGTTGGTAACAAGTTTTTCTGCCCGATCTGCCATCTGTCGAGGTATCGTTTGAGGCGAACGCCTTCCGCCTTCCCCTTTCCAGTCTCCAGGCATCTATGCTCCTGCATCATCAAGATTCGATCAGTTTGCAAAGACCTTTACAACGAGCTTGACACATGGCTTTCCCCCCAATTGTCCAACTCCACATCTCCCTTCGTCTTTAATTTGTTCGATTATACGTTGACTTCTCCTAATCGAGCTGAAGATGCGCGGATGTGAGTCCTTGCGACTAATGCTTTTGCTGCTACTGTCCTTCCTTTCATCTTTGTAGTAATCTAATGACGTTGCTGCTTTCGAGAAAAGTTTCCAAGTTGCGTTGGATAGTGCACTGGAGGGAACCGATTGCAAACAAGAATGCAACCATGACGCCGACGTGCAATTCGACGGCCGACCAGTATCTGATGGTTAAAGGAACATTTGGGTGGGATCAAATCCATACAGGAACGACTTCAGGGTCGTATGTCGTTGCTGTTTGACATGTATGGTATTGCCACATCCAACGTGTTACCGCCGCACTCCTCCATCAAACGATCCGACCGCACTTGAAGGGCATGTAAGTAGGAACGTGGGTGGTAGGAGAGTGCTGACACTGGTATCTAAGAATGTAATTTGCTCTAACTTCCAATCTCTGCTACACTCATTTTTCTTGAGAAACTTGCATCCTTGCTGCAATTATGCCCTTCCAACGCTCTCTTGCGCACTCACGTCCATGCACATGCGTCGGCTCTTATAATCTCCACAGTCAATGATCTTTGCGGAACAAGACACACGCGCTCTGCATTCAGTATGCTTTGTCGGGATAGGTACCTGCTTCGACCAGGCACTTCGACAGCTTCTCTGAAAGTTCACCTTGTGTCCTCGGTACGTCCCTTTAGAACCTTTCATCGCTTTGCACTCGCTCTAGCTATCTTCACAAAAACCTCGACACGCCTTTACAACCAATACTGACTTGCCTGTCCAGTGTTCGAACATTCCTGCAGCCGCCATCGGGATTGTTCTCGATGCATCATGCGCCTTTATTTTACGTCACAACGCCGGCGATCGACACTGACACTGTCCTAAAGCTGCCTGGTTCCAGCCACGTTCGCACGTTCGCATCAGTATGCACTCGTTGGACAGACTTCATTGACACATACACAACAAAAGGGGTGGAATGAGGACTAAATGATATGGTGCCGCTGGTGAGTAGCGCAAGCGATGTTGTAAGTATATGTTTAACATATGTCGAGGCAGACTTGTCATTCCTCTGGGCACTCTGCCATAAATATATCAAACGTCGATATACTAGTCGTTCTCACTCTTCTCCGCAACGTTCTCACCATGGTTGCTTTTGCTTACATTCAACGGGTATACAGCAGTCTGATGCATTTGCAAACGCGCATCAAATGGCCTGTGCACCCAAAAAGTGGCCATGTTTCCAGTGACCTATAGATAGCTGTTTTCTTGTTGTAGATATAGGTTGATACGTAAGAGGCGCAAACTATAGCTGGACACTGACAGTGCAGAATCAGAAAAGTTCCTTTACGTAGGGCCTGGTCACTCGCCACTCCGCTATTTACCTGGACTACTTATGTCTGCTAACAAGGTAGCCTATTGTCATATCCAACTAGCTGTTTCCCTAATATTTCCGTGCAAGGACAGAATGCGAGTTTAGAAGCTATCCCTGTACATTATATTATCATGTAATCATATAGCAGACAGCAGAGCTATTCGGTTGCAAAAGCTCTTGTGGCGCATATGTTGGTGAGTTGGAGGTGTACAGATTTTTGAAGCACTTCTGGCACTTGCTTGATGGCCTTGCCTTTTTTGCAACGCACTTTCACCATAAAAGATGTCGGCTGAATCACCGATCGACCGGAGAATACGGAATTGCATCTCAATCACAGAAAGCTCAAAGCTAGTATGGTTACAAAGGTACTGAATCCACAGTTCTAAGGCACAGCGCGACAAAGCCGTTGCAAGAAGAGCAGATCACGTGCGACTACGTGCTGAACCATCGACTTCATATCGCTATACCGTATTCCGGGCGCGATTTATCTTAGAGCGAAAGCGGCATCTTCCTCTCCCTTCATCCGATCATGGTCACTAGCGTTCAATCCCTACCTCAACACTGATGACAGCATAAATTAGATCTGTTAGTATTGATGGCTTCTTTTTGCAGCCTTCGAGCGATGTTGCTTTTGCCACCGTTATCGAAGCCCCTTCGCTGAGGCTTACCAGGATGGTCTCCCCATGCCGCCACATCCTGATCCGAGATAACAGCATACATTAAATGTCTTAATCCAAAGCAGCCTCGATTCCGAGTGCCGAGGTCTGTAGCGTTAGCGATCAACATCGCGAGGAGACACTGGCGCATTATTGCGAGGTCCGGTCATAACACCAAAACTTTGCCTAGTCGAATGCAGTGCACAGTCTACTTACCGGCATTTTTATTGCAGGATTGCTCGTCCTATTTGGATGCCGAGGCTACTAGACTGGCGCCGTTTCGGTATTTGCGTCTAAGGCTATTTGACATGCCCGACCACGTTCGGTAGCCTCACGTCACGTTGCCTGTCGTGACCTCGCTACCACAGTACCCCACGACATTGTACGACGGCGCAGAGCTAGTCGAGCGCTGCCACGCTCCCCGCCTCTTCTAGTCCACCGTGCACATGAGGCTCGTAGAGAGCCACCAGGCGAAATTGTATGGCGATTCGAACAGATTCAGGGGCTCATGCACTGTGATTGGAACGACGGGTAGTACACATACTATCTTCAATCATCGCATTTCCACATGGTAGGAAACCAGTAAGCCCATTGGGTAGGTGTCGATCACCTTCCGGCACGGTGGTACCTTGCGGCAATGAGTGCTGGAATAGAGCAGGCCGTAGTGTATGCATCAATTCGTGTGATCGGCATATAGTCAGCAGGGTGGAGATTGATCAACGAGAAACGTCGATCAAAAGCTTGATCGGCGACAACTATGGTAGTCAGATGTTGGTACTATACCAAGCCTAACACTTTGGAAGCAGGAGTATAAGACTAGACAAGTTCACCCTTCACACCTCTTCATCAACTAACAGCTCATTCAATATTCCGCCCTCGGTCAACCAAGAGCCAGCACTCACTCACACAACCCATACTCATTTCGCACCCCTCATTTACTATGCATACCTCCACTCTCCTTACCCTTCTCCCTCTCCTCGCAGGCACCTTCGCCGCCCCCATAGACGACATCAAACGCGCCGTATCCGCCTCCTGTCCATCCTACACCATCATCAATACGCGCGGCACAGGCGAACCCCAAGGCCCTTCTGCGGGCTTCCGTACCATGAATTCGCGCGTAACCAGCACTCTCTCCGGCGGAAAGATCTACAACACCGTCTATGCCGCCGGCTTCTCTCAGAACTCCGCTGCCGGCACCAATGACATTGTCAACAAGATCGCGTCCACCCTGCGCTCTAACCCAAGAGAGTGCTTCATCCTTGAAGGCTATTCACAGGGCGCCCAGGCGACGGTCAATGCACTGCCGATGCTTACGGGCGCGAGTGCAAACGCTGTTAAGGGCGTTTTCCTCATTGGCAATCCGGCACATAAGTCTGGGTTAGAATGTAATGTCGATAATAATGGGGGCACGACGACAAAGTTTGTGGATGGACTGAATGGCAGGTTTGGAACAGGGATCCCGAGCAACTGGGTAGCTAAGACGCTGGATGTGTGTATCTTCGTAAGTTCTTCTCTTCTCCTCCCCCTCTCGCTAGTCCGGACTATGTTGGTGGTGGTGGTGTGTTGACTGCTGTGCTGTGCTAACAGAACTTCAGGGTGATGGCGTGTGCGATACTACGCATGGTGTGGGCATTAACGCACCGCACCTTCTCTATCCAAACGATTCTGGCACTCAGAACCTGGGTAGCGCGTTCCTTCAGAAGCAGTTGGCTTAGGTGCAGTGAGCCCTCCGTGGTCTCCATATCATACTTTTACATATTTTTGCCTCTCATGGCGATGCAATTTGAATTTAATACAGTTTTACTTGTGGTCGCTAAGTTTCGTTTTACCCTTCAGCCTATGAGTCATTGGTACGCTCCTACGTCTTCACCAAGCTGTACGACGATGAGAGTATTCGTGTTCTGTGGTTCTTCTTGAGACTTGCCAGGTTGAACATGCAGGAGCTCATCGGTCAAGAAGCTGCGTCCCGGGCGACATAATCTATCATGCTCCGAGGTTCTTTTATGATGTGGGCTGGACAGCAAGTCAGAAGTCTGCCTCACAGGAAAGAAAAAGGAAGGAACGTTTCAGGTTTGGCTTGGGGAGATCTCTTGCACTCACAAATAGAGAGACCCCGAAGCAAGTTCGTTCAGCAATATAGAAATGGGTATCCGAAATTGCGCGGACGCGTGTTCACATAGCAGTCGCACATCAAGCTAAGAACCAGCCCTCGTCCAAGACCCCATGTGTTCTATCGTGGCCTGAGCTCGGGTTGAAAACCTTGCTGTTTACATCATCTCCCGCCCATGAACTCAGGCTTATACGCCTTAACACCCCCGGCCTTCATCAGCTCCCTCAACGCCATAGTAGCATACTGGCTACTCCCCAACTGCAGCTTGATCACAACCGCAATCTTCTTCTCACTCTCTTCGCCTTCCTGCATAGCCACATCCCCACTCTCCCTCTCACCCTCCTTCTTTCCCCTCGCCTTCTTGATCTTATCCAAATCCGTCTCCACAAACTGCTGGTCCGCTTTGGTGTAGCTATGCACCTCATACTCTAGCGGCTGCAGTGGACGAGCCAGGAACTTCCTGTATCCGCCGCTGAGACTGACTTCGCGCCACACGCGGCGCATGTCGTGCGGGTCCAGACCGCCGCCGCGCTCGCTGGCCATGAAGGTTTTGTAGAAGTCGCCAATGGCATTGGCGGGGTATTCGACGTCGAAGCCGGGCTGCGGCAGGACCACGTCGTAGACACTGTAGAGGCCGCTTTCGGCTTCTGCGCGGGTCAGGGCGCGGGCGCGCTCGAAGTCCTCGGCCACGGCGTTGGCATTCTCGGTGCCTGAGGGGTTGATGATAAATTCGCCATCTTGATCGAGGGTGGTGTTCCCGATAGATGAGGCAGTCCCGGCTTTGTCGAGGTGCTCGTTGACGAGGACAAGGTCACCTTCTACGACTTTGTCGCCGTGCGTGGCCCAGCGCTGACCGGCTACAACGTTCCAGACTAGCGATTGGTAGGCGTGGACATACATCAGGCGGAGGGTGCGGGGGATCGTCATCAGAGCGCCCTGCCAGTCTGTCTTGCGGTCGTGCTTTCCGGACTTGGAGTTGCGGGAGCTGAGGTGCTGGATGATGTTTCGTTCCGCGGTGAACTTGCGGGGGAGAATTTCAAGGGCAGCGGGGCCCTTCCCTTCGGTATTCCAGATGTGAAGGGCTTTAGCACGGTTGCGGTCGTCTTGAGAGACAAGGACGTTGGAATCGCCTGTGCCTTCTGCTGCGGCAAGTGCTACCTCGCTGTAGTTGAGAAGGTCCTCAACGGCGCCCTTCAAATCATCTTGCAGCATCTTGCGACCGACCTGATCTGTGCTAGCCGCAAATGACCCAAAGCGCTGCAGACCGTAGTAGTTGATGAAGCCCTTCTCCGAGAAGTCCTTGATGGCCTTGCCGACCACCTCGTCAGCAAACGCATGCCTTTGCACGGCATTCATGCCCTCTTCGTTCTGAAATCTACAATCCCGGAGAGAGATTGTAAACTCATTGCCCATCAAATCACCCAGCTTCAGATCGTTGTTGCGGTACTCGAAGTCGCCAACGGCCGCATTGAACAAGGACCTGTTGAATCCAGCAATGCGCTCGGCTGTCTGACGCTTGACACACAGCCGCTGAACAGTACATGCACGTCTATCCTTGGTGCCTGCAAAGGCGAACACTTTCGCGCCGCTATTGAGCTTGCTACCGAGGAATCCGACAACTTCCATGGTATCCTTGTTCTCCTTGTACAATGAGAAGTGCAGGTATTCTCCACCTAGCTCTTCCCAAACCAACTGTCCGCCTCTGTGCTTTGCGTGATCTCCATTGGCTTTATCTCCCCTCCCGCCTTTGCTTTTACGCTCTGCCGGTGGGTTGGCCTTGATGCGAATCGACTGATCATTCTCCATAGATGTCTCGAGGAGGTTTGGGAATAAGCGACGGAGCGATTGGTGAGCATTGGTGCGCGTCTCTTTGTCGAGGATGGGTTCTGAGGTCACAGCCTTAAAGCTTCGCGCTTTGGCTTCCTCGCGGTTCCGTATGCTCTGCACGAGCGAAAAGATCTGTTGAGTAATGTCTTCACCGAAAATCGAGTAGAGTAGCTTTGTGTCCTCCTCGGAGACCTGTTCACAATCAATCCAGCGCCTAGCTCAATGTACATATCAGACGTACCTCTTCCTTGGCCTCCTTTTTCGGCGCTGCAGCAATGGCAAACGTCTCCTCTCCCTCACCAGCCTCAACGGCTTTAACAGGCTGCTCAGATTCCGCTGGCTCCTCTTCCTTTGCCAGAACCGGCGTTGCAACCACGCCGTTATCCTCCACAATCTCAATCTTCTCCTCCGGCTTGACGATCTCAGCCTCGGCCGGCGCCTCAGCCTTGGCCTCCTTCTTCCTCTTCTCGACCTGCGTGCTCTTCAGATGCAGCACCTGCCCATCGAGCCCAATCTCGTTGACCAAGAAATCCGTGTACCGCTGCTTCAAGACGCCCGTGAAGCCCAAGTTGTTGGGGCAAATGTATTCGGTGATTCCTGCGCGGACCTCGCGCTCGAAGTCAGTTTCAATCTGCGATGGCGCATTGAGTGCTGAGCCCGGTATGGCTTGCGACGTGGCGGCGGAGGAAGAGTTCGTGGCGCCTTCGTCGAGGCGCGCGCGCTTTGCGGGTCGCGCGTCGTTCTCGCGGTCGTCGGACATGGTTCAATGCGTGGGGAAGAGAGGTGAGAGAGTGGGAGAGCGGGCGTATATTTTCTGGAGAATGGGAGTTGTGAGCTTTAGCGGGGAAGTTTTTAGCGATCAGCGTTTAAACTTTCCCTTGAATTTGTGGAGCATCTCGACATGATCATGGTATTGGTTGTCACGTCAAGTTCATTTATGGCGCTGAGAAAATGTTCAGAACTCGGATCAATTTAGATCGTGTATATATACTAGTACAAAACTCCAGCCCGGGGTATAAGATATGCTCAGCTGTCCAACGCTGCTCCATTCGTCTATCACTCTCAGCGGATAGCAAAGGATGAAAACAAGAAAATCTATAAAAGGCCCATCGTAATGGGAAGAACCGAAACCACTCAAATCAGACCACTCCAAATGTCATCTAAGGCTGCGCAAAGATGGCAAGCGTAGCGCAGAAGTTGCTGCGGTTGTCGGCGTCCTTGATGAGACCCTGGCCGTTGGACGTGATCATGTTGACAGATGCCTTGGAAGACAGACCAAACCAGTTGACATTGGACGAGTTGGTGATCTCGTTGATGTGCTCCTGGCAGTTCTGGCCAGGGACACACTTCTGGTCGTAGTTGCTGAAGAAGGAGTAAGTACCCGCACCGTAGCTCCAGATGCTGGAGCTGTCGATGACACGGACAGCCCAGGCAGATGTCAAACCAGCCTCAGAGAAGTCAGGGTCGAAGTACTTGTCGTTCTTGGTGAAAGGAACATCGGCCTTGGGGTTGGGCTGGTAGTAGGGAGTCTCGGTCTGGATGGCGCCGTACCAGATGTCCTTGGCACCCTGGAAGTGGTACTGGGACATCTGAGAGTGCTCAGAAGCGGTACCGACCAGCCAGACAGGGCCTTGAGACTCGACAATCATACCGCGGCCGTTGTAGATGTCAATCTGGCCGTGATCGGGCTGATCAAGCTCGTGGTCAGCAGTCCACAGCCAGACGTTCTCGAAGTAACCGTTGGAAGACTTGGTGATGTGAAGCTGCATGAAGGAACCAATGCACGCGGGGTTTGCATCGTGAGTAGCGTTAGGGTTCTTCGCACAGTTGCTAGATTGGAGCTTGGTGCCCTCGTAACCACCAACGCGGAAGTGGACATCCCAGAGACCAGCCTTGCCAGCCTCGGCATTGATGTTCCACTCCATCAGGATGCCACCGGGAGCAGGACCCTGAGTACCAATGATAGCATCGTTCATCTCGAAAGTTCCCTTGTCACCGGACTTGGCTCCAATCTGGAAACCAGGCTTGGGGTCATCCATGTTGCTGAAAAACTCGCCAGTGATGAAGAACATAGGGTAGACCTCACCCTGGATCTTGACGTTCTTCTCAGCGGGCACGACGATGGTCTTGGTGATGAGGTAAGCACCGTGGTCGGCGTAGAGGATCTCGCCGTCCTGAAGACCATCGATAGCAGCCTGGATAGCGGCAGTGTCGTCGGTGGAGCCATCACCCTTGGCGCCCTTAGACTTGAGGCTGACGAACTTGGAGACATCGACTTCGCCATACTGGGGCTTGCTGCGCTCAAACCAACCGTTCTCGCCCTGGAGGGAGGCAGGCTTGACTGGAGCGTTGTTGATGTCACCCTGAACACGACCTTGAGCGCCTCCAGCAGCCATAGCGTTACCCTGAGCCCAGGCCTCAACCTTGCTGCCACCCTTCACAATGACGTTGCCACCAGCACCGACAACAGCCGACTCCGAACCAGTGAAGTCAACGTTCTCGAGGACGAGGGTACCGCCAGTGGTAGGGATGCTGTCCTGGGTGAAAGAAGAGTTGATACCAATGGGAGTGTTGACAAACTTGCTGTCGAGCATAAGGACAGAGCCGACAGTCTGGTTGGTTGGGCTGTTGGCCATGTCGAGACCAACCTTGCAGTTGTTGATGAAGATGCTCTTCATGGTCCAGAGCCAGTTCCAGTTCATGTAGATGGCGGTGCCGCAGTCGTTGAAGGTCATGTTGCGAGTGGTGAACTGTTGCGAACCGAGGAAAGCACCAACACCGCCGCCGTTGAAGATAAGATCGGTCATGAAACCTCCGGAGCCATTGTCCTGGAAGATGCCCTTCTGGTCCTTGCCAGCCTCACCTTTGGCCATCTCGAAGCGGATGTTCTGAAGGGAAGTTGCCTGGGAGACTTGCCAGTGGATACCAGCGGTTGCCTTAGCAGCAGAGACATCAATGACAAAGTTACGGATCTGGCGGTAGAAGTTGTTCTGGTTGGTGTACCAGTTGGCACCATCGCCTCCTACACGAATAATTAGTAAATGTCACACATACTTCCAGAGGATAATTGGGCTACATACCAGGAATGTAAGGATCTGCGTCGATCACAGCCATGCCCTCGAAAGCGGCGGTAGCTTTGATGGTGGGGAGGTTGTTGATATCACCAACAAACTGAGAGTAGTAGTACTGAATGATGGGCTTGCTGACAGCATAAGTACCGGGCGGGAAGTAGACGATAGCAGGCGTCGTAGTTGAAGAGTCGCAACCCTCGCCGCAACGGTTACCATCAGCGACAGCCTTGTTGATAGCCTCGGTGTCATCTGTGGTGCCGTCACCCACGGCACCGTATTCCTTGACGTTACGGAAGACCTTGTAGTTTGCCTTGTCAGGATTGAAGGGCGCAACACCTTGACGCTGGATATCGGCGAACCAGTACCCAGATGCTGCGGCCGGCGCAGATGCTTGTGGTGCTGCGATAGGAGCGGCTGTGGAGGGAGAAGCGGTGATGAGGACGTGCAGCGCCAAGAGGAGCGCACCAGCGCCAAAAGCCACCATGATGGCTATGAAAGTTTTGCTTCTTGGTACTTTGAAAGATCGTTGTGAGCGCGAAGGCTGAGATTTTTGTTGTCAGTTGGCCGGCAAAAGACGTAAAATGGGTATAAGTATATGGTGGAGTTGCCCAGCAACGAATATGGGGGAGGGGAAGAAAATAGAAAGAGTGTTCTTCAATAAAAGAGTGATGAAGAACAATGGAAATGGAAGGGGGAGCAACACAGTGCTGCGAGCTGACAATGTGCCTGCGTAAAGAGGTGAAGGGGGGCGGGCGACATTGTATAAGTACACAGTGCTGAGGCAGGAACTTACAATAGTAACGTTAAGGTCGCGCCAATCAAGTTCGGTAGAGCTCCTTGTTTCAAGTTTCGAGTAGACGGGTTGACTTCCTCGCTCAGAGATGCTCGACTCATTATGCCCAGCCGACAATGCCCACTTTATACCTGCTCCCACAGCGCTATACCACGGCTTCGCTGTCGCAGCATCTTCCAGACCGTGTACAGTCTCTGATCCAAAGTCCTCCTCGTAACTGTCTTCCAAGCCATAATGGTGAAGCCCGGTGGCCATGCTGCGAGCCGCACGGCTTTCCCGTAAGGGGCTGCGGGGGGCAAAGTCAGGAACACGGCCCTGTGTGACCTCGCGCCACAGAGAAAATTACCAAAGGGTCGATGCTAGCAGGGAGCACAAGGCCTGTTTGTTCAACTTCACCTACGCGCGTGAAACAGCAGGATGTCGTAGGCCAGTCAGTGAGGGTGAGCGCGCTGGAATTGGCGATCCGGTGCCTGGCGCGACAGGGGTTGGTTGGTGCAGCAGCCACAACCGGCAAGCGAGACCAAGCTTGAAACTAGAAGAACGTTTCGAATTCTCTGTGCAGAGCCATCTACTGGCTGTGAGTCGCTGCATGCAAATAGTGTCGTCGCCAGCGCTTCAGCGGTGAATTTGTCTACGCTGGTCGCCAGCCAAGGGCCATTTCGTTCGGCAACGGGCCGTGGGAGATCGTGCTGCCTGGGTGCACTGCGAGCCGCCGCCACGCAAAGCAGGGCGTCTGCAGGTGTTACTCGGCTGCATCAGATGCACCAACACTCAAAGGCTGTGTCTCCATAGCTCTCACACTACTCGGATCTTGCGCGTCTCCCGTCAGGTCGATAACTTTGGGCTTTCCCACCGGAACACGCCTAGGTTGCGCGCATTGGCTTTGCACGACACCTGAACGACGTTGCGTGTCTCTCCACGTTTGCGCACAGAAAAAGGGTGGACATGTTAGTATGCCGAAATTTGAGGGTTCCAAGGTCTACCAATCGGTGCCTGACGACAAGGAGATTAAGATCAAGTGCAAACATAAACATGTTTCACGGGCCCAGGATGCCGCAGGTTGTCAACATCGCTTCTCCCCATCACAAGCGCGCGTCGGCATAAAGTTGAGGAAGCTGTACCGCACGGGACACTTATGCTTGACGACTTTGTTGATTCGTGCTCGTCCAATCATGAAATGAGGTTGCCAGACACAGGTCTTATGTCACTCTTGTATTGCCGGGGTCAGTAGTCGACCAACTTCGTCTGCGGCTATCATTGTGCCTCGACCAGCCCATCGTGGCAAATAGACACCAGATGGAACCTGCTATACTCGCGATAGCATACTCCAAATAACGTACAGTGTCTTGTACAGTTTCTCTTGCTGTTGGCTCGGAAAACACAGTGCGGCCCACTGCAGACCCCTGGTGCGACAGCTTGAAATGCTCACCAGAACTCTTTTGCCTCCTGCTCCACCTGGAGCCGAATCTTGTAGCTGCCAGTAGTATTTTGCTCATGTTGCATCGTGCGGATGACGGTCGCAAGGCGTTCGATACCCTCGACTAGCGATTCCTCGTCCTCCCACTATGGTTGTGTAAGTAACAGACAGCGTACAAGACTAGCAACACTCACTGCGAAGCATACGCGTATGTCATTCTTGAAGGAGGTAAGCGTATGGTCGCTGTCACCGGGTATCTGGGGTTGTGAGTAGAGGAACCGCGCTGGTGGACTACGCACTTACTTCAAAGAGTTCGCCCTAAGCATGTGTTACTATCAGCTGTTTCCGTGACCATGGTCCTGCTTATACGCACCTGTGCAACTACCACGTTCTCGTCTTCCCTAGCACGTTCGACAAGAGCACGGCCCTCTATGCCATCTGGTAGAGTAAGCCAGATGAAGTAGCCACCCACGATATCACGATCCGTTTGAGGCAAGCGGACACCAAGTGGGACTAGCAGGTCGTTGATGGCTTTAATCATTGAACGATAACGCCTCCCATATGTCGGCTGCAGTTGCTCGTATACGCGTCGTTGTAGTTCGCCATTCTCCATCGCCACAGCTAGGACATTGGAAGCGAAATGACTGGGGTTGCCGCCCGATCGAGTCGATCCACTGGGACAACGTCAGTCTTGAGGTTCGGTGCGGCTGAGACGTCAGCCGTCAGTCAGCCCTAACAGTGGGTGAAAATGGACTCGGGGCGAGCCGACCGCGCCTCGTGTTCGATGATCAGGGTCTTCGCAGTTACGAAGAGTCAGAGCATTCTAGACAAACTGCAGCCTCGCTCCACTACAACGCGACTATACGGGAAGAGATCGACTTACACTTCTGCAACACCCGAGACGAACTTTGGTGTACCTTCACACCAGCCGCATCTGAGGCCCGGACTGACGATTTTTGAGAAGCTCATGTTTGAGACTGCATTTCCGAAGCCGTCAGCGCCTTCTCTGTCGGCACCGCCGTCTAAATACCGATCGATGTCTACGATTCTAGGCAGATGGGCATGCTCTACTGATACTGTCTCAGATTCTGAGGTGACCTGGGACGGCCACTGTAGAAAATCGTATACGTCGTCCGTGATGACAAGAGCATCGTACTCTCTCGCCACTTGTACTAATTCCTTGCGCCGCCTCAAGCTCATGGTCTTCGATGACGGGTTAGAGAATGTAGGAACTGCATAGATGACATGCTTGTAGACCTTGGCCCAGGGCCGCGACACTGGCTTGTGCTTCTGATCGTGCTGTCAGCGACCTACAGACTGTTTCGTCGAGGAAAGGTATCACGCAAATTCGTCGAAAGAATGTCCTACACTCTATACCAAAAACAACACTTACTGGATGCAGAACACCCTGGCCTATCGCCTCTTCTTCGGACTTCTTGATCTCCTTTCTAAAGTATTCAATATCGATACCTTCGTCGTCCTCTGGTATGGCGCGGAATTTGTCATGAAATCCAGCATCTTCAGCAATACGGAAGGACAGATGATATGCCGGCGCTACGAACCAGATATTTCTGGTATAGGATGGATCGGTGAATACGTTCAAAATAACGGCAAGGTTCTGCGAGGCTCCTCCAGAGACCGCAATCCTATCTTCGATAATAGGGTCCTGGGGCTTGTAGAAGGTAGTCAGCCACGATGCAAGGTGCTCTCTGAGTGCCGGCACGCCGTGACTCGCCCCGTACTCCAAGGCGGGGAAAGCTACAGAATTGTTGGTGAGCAATTTATGGGCGGATTGATCAAGTAGCTGCGTTGGCAACAAGGAGTGGTTGGGCCATCTGTATGGTCGTTAGCTCGGAACGATGCCGAAACAGTGGACCGCGCAATATTGAAAGAGGATCTAATAGCGCGACACAGGGCAGAAGCAGCATTTGACAGGTACAATGTGGAGTGGAGCTGACGTGCCCTCTCAGAAGATTGATTAGCCTCTTCTTGCTGTTGGCGGAACCAGCGATGTTGTGCGGCGAGAAGGCTGTCATCCTTACAACTGCAGTTGCCTAGGAGAATTGTTTGATGGCTGGAAGTCTACCGAAATCTGGGAAATTGTCGCGTTGACTTGCTCGGAAACAGGTTGACAGCCGATCGTGGCTGGTATTGCGGCGTTTTGTCGGGCGTCCGCAGTAAGAGTGAGAAGAGAGTGCGCTGCCACCGGGCGGGGTTTCAGCTGTCCAGCTTATATCAGGCGAGCAGAGAACGTTTTATGTGATAGCGAAGTCAATTTGCCAGATGATGAGTCACGCTCGTTATGGCGCAATTGATTGCGCCCTATCAGACATGAATTGACAGACAGTCGACGAGGCTGCTGCTGCTAAGGCCGAAAGGGAGAGTACGTCACCCGCTTGCCTGGTTGGGCAACAGGCCCATGCTTCATCGTGCTTGTTGGGTGCGCGTGTATAAAAAGTAACAGTGACACGACGCTTCAGCCTTGTCGCTCGTACAAAAATATTGAGTGCGCTTACTTGCTTGCTGACCAATGCTTCGCCCAGAAGACCGTCGCGAGGTCTCTTCTTGAGAGAACTGAAGCATAAGTCGGGATGCCCTGCGTGGAAGGGCCCGCAGCGACCCTTGCGGGGCTCATTACATGCTGTAGCGAGGCGCAGGTCCCAAAGCGACATTCGGAAGATCGGCGGATGAAGGGGCTGGAGAGCAGCTGCAAAGCATCCGGCAATCACGAGCAAATAGCTGAGCATCAAGCCAATGGAATGGAGGCTGAGGGGCGACATGCCAGATCTGACAGGCAGGTGCACACGTTGTGGCGACAAAACGGCCAGCCATGCCTGGCGTAGCTCCTCCGACTATGACGAACTTTGGCCCGCCTGCGACACCGCCCGCCGGATCTGCGACGGCATTGAGAGAGCAAATATAGCATTGTTAGGCCCTTCTCTAGCCTGGCAACCCCTTCTTCGCAGTACACATATCCGCAGCGGCCGCCCAGCCTTGCGTAGAGTTCTGTTTGCTGTCTCGCCTGCTCCATAGCCGCCTACATGCCACGCTTGTAGTATACTATAGTCACTCCACGCCCACGTAGCCATCCTTCTTACCCTCCGTCTGATCTGCTCACACGTCTGGCGACGTCTGCCATGATGGGTGACAAGAAAAAGTCCAGCCGGCGGCTCTCGAGCCTCTTCTCGCTGGGAGGGTCCTCTGAGCCTCAGCAAAGCAATTCTGCGGCGTCGTCCGAGTCCAGCGGCCGCCTGAGCAAAGTCAAGAATCGCATTTCCTCAGCAGCATCCACGTCCACGCAGTCGGCCACACACCTTACCGCGCCCGAATACCCTCCGCCGTCGCCTCAGCGGCGCCAATCGCCTCCCAACCAGCTGACTATTCAGCCCGTCGGCGGCTCACCTGCTCTCGAGCCTCTCGAGCCCCCTCCACACCTCGATGTCCCCTCGCGCAGCTCGTCCCCTGGTGGCTTTGGCAGCCGGCCAGGGACGCCCAACCTAGATAATGAAGGAAAGCTGAAGAAGCTGCGGCGCAAAAGCGGGCTCTTTGGCGGCACCAACAGCAGCTTGGTAGATGTCAGCCGTGCCGGTGACGCTGGAGAAAGCCCCCTTGCGTGGATTGTCGGGCACAAAGGCAAGGTCCCGTACAGCTTGACGATGCTGCTGAACGGTGAGAAGGTGAGTTGTGATAACTGATTACTGGTTGCTGGTTGCTGGTTACTGGTTACTGGTTACCGGTTGCGCTAAGTCCACGTGGAAAGTGCTAACGTGGGCGCACAGGTGCCTGAACTGTGGGACGACCAGGCCGACACGTTGGTGTACCTTTTCCCACGCACGTCTGGCAAGGGCCCCTCTTTCCGTATCGACTCGTCTGTATACGCAGCCTCCCAGCTGCTCACTCGCCTCGTGCACGGCTCTCTGTACAGCGACGATGCTGAGCTCCCAACTCGGTCCTCGCGTCCGCTCTCGGGCGAACAGGAGCAACCGCAGTCGCGCCCTGCATCTCCAGACCAGAGCCAGGTAGACAGCTCCGACGGTTCCAAGGGCTCGAGAGCGCTCAGTGACGCGACCGACGACGACCACACCGAGAAGCACCTGTACATGCCAATCGCGCTCAGCTCGGACGACGCTGTCACTCCTGGGGAGCCGCGTCTCAGTCAGAAGGACATCGACACATTGGTGACCTACCGCAACTTCTTCGCCTTCCTTATTGGACAGTCTCTGGTGGCTACGACAAGGCATTCGGACATTTTTGACATATTCCTGCGCACCTCCGACATTCTGTCGCACTACGCCTTCTCCAATGTCGATGGCTCCACTTTTGGCGAAGTGGCCGCCTCGAGTTTCGACAGCTACGTCGACGAGCTGAACATGGCAGACGTCAGGCAAAGTCGCGAAAAGACAATCGAAGCCATCGTGCTCGGCGAGAAGATGCGCTCCATGACCTTGTACACCGAGGGCTTCGTACATGCAGTTGGCAAGTACGACGATGTCAAGGCACTGCAGTCGCCCAAGTGGGAAATGGTCAGTCCGAAAACAGGAACTCGCATGGCTCGAGCTGCGCTGGACCTCGACAATCGCGAGGCCAACATCAACCACAAACTCAAAGACTTCGAGTTTGCTGCCATCTTCTCCGGCATCATGAACAGTGCCATGGCAGATGAGGGCAAGACGATCAACTTCAAGCGATGGAGATCTGCATTTATGAGTACGCGAAGCTGGATGATTGACTACTACAAGCATAAATATGGTTCGTGGCTGCCGAAGGCGCGAAACAAGAAGAACAACCTGACGACCAACGGTCTGAACCGACTGGTCCTGCAAGACATGTACCGCGATGTATCGATTCTGTACGATCTGCTTGCTGACCGGGGCAATCTTACAAACAGAACCGCCGACGGTTTCATCGTAGAGGATGAAGGAACGGACTTCGTTGCCATCAACTCCCGCGCCATGCGTAAAGCGCTCAGCGAATACGATCGTAGCACACCGCCTGTGCAGCCCCCAATTCCTTTCGATCTACCACTGTACCCGAGCCTCAAGGGTATAAAAGCAGACTTTCCTACTGGAGACGAGAAGAAGGACGCTAAGGCGCGAGGCAAAAAGCTGAAAAGCGATGAGATCGCCAAGATGCTGCAAAATGCGTCCAACGCAGATGCACGGCGGTCGTCGCCGGTCCTGGAGTCTTTCCTTGCATTTGAAAAGAAGCAAGCCTCCGGATCAACTATGGACGAGTTGCGGGAGCTTCGAAGCGGACAATGGTTGTTCATTTATGCGGTCATACAATCGTTGCCCATGCTGGTAGTTGATGCGCCGGGCGTACGCTTTACTGAAGGCGTCGAATACTTCCTGTGTGAGGTACCACGCAGTGGCGTGCCTTGGGTCCGCGAAGATACGACGAGAGCGCGAACATGGTTTGGTGTCCAAGGAGGAGCTCAAGTCGTGAGTCTGCCAACCGACATCGTCGAGCACGGCGTTGAAGGCGTCTTCCGACGCTCTCATTGCTGGAAGAGGGCACAGGAATGGGCTGCCAACGACACCCTTCTCAAGGCAGCTATGCAGGAGCTGAATGGCACTGCCGCGCCTCTGCCTCCTCCACTCAACATGCTCGATCCATCTTCAGCTCAGTTGCGACCCCGGTCGCAGAGCCCCCACGACCAGAGCAAGCGCAACAGTGTCATGAACCTCGGACTCGAAGCTCTGCCTTTGCCGCCTGGTATTGTACCACCTAGCGCGCCGGTCAACCGCCCACAGTCAAGCAGTGACCCCAGTAGAACTTTCGATGACATCCTTGGAGCGTCGCCGCCACCCAACCCCAAGGATAAGAAGAAGAGGCGGTAATCATTCTACCGACATGACATTTACGGCCTGTATAGCGAAAAGTGTTTGGCTCCCAATTTCCTTATCATATTTTTGCATTTGCTTGCGTTTCTCGTAATTACTTTTTAGACAAACTAGCGCGCACGCGCGCCACAGAACGGGCGCATCAGCTTGGACAAGAAAGGATGATACCAAGAACATTTAGAGAAGTAGCATAGCCGCAAGTATTGCATAGCGAGTACAATTGTTATCCCTTTCACACGCTTGCATTCTCTCCCTTAGTGTGTCGGGACCACTTGCCCTTTGAAGCTCACCGCCGATCTCGCCGACATGTCTAATCGAGTTCGTTTGCGACGGAAACTTATCGGACGTGAGTAACGCGCTCCTCCAGCAACCTCACTTAGCAAGCATTTGCAAGTCGACGAGGCTGCAATTGCCCCGCACAGTCACTCGCAACCATGACCTCCTCTCTGCCTGGAACGCGTGACCTCCCGAGCTCCCAGTTCGACCTCACCACGTACTGGGGTCGCGTGCAGCATGCCGCCAACATTTCAGACCCGAGGTGAGACAGCTGCGCAATGATTGTTCTGACGTTGGACATGGGGGAAGTGGTGAGTCCACGACCTTTGGTTGCTTGTTTCGTTGTGCATGTATATCTCCATGTACATTTTTGGGCATGCTATGACTGTTCGGCATTTCTTGAGACCGCACCACTGACCAAGCCTACTTCGCAGGACCCTATTCACCTCCTCTGCCGGCCTCGAACACGCGAAACAGATCGTCACTGCGTACAAGACGGGGAAGATACAGGAGATGACCCCTGAGCTATGGAATGCAAAGAAGGTCATCGACTCGACGATACACCCTGGTACGCGCAATGGATATCTGGGGCTGGGAAACGAAGGCTGACAGCGAGCAAGACACTGGCGAGCCGGTCCTCCTGCCATTTCGCATGTCATCGTTCGTGCTCTCTAACTTGGTCGTTACGGGTGGTATGCTCACGCCCAATCTCACGGTATGCAACACACTGCTAGCTAGGAAAGCTGCCATGAGCTAAGAACTGGCAGACAGCAGGAACACTCGGCTGGCAGGTAGCCAACCAGTCGCTCAATGTTGCGATCAACTACTCCAACGCAAACAAAGCCACGCCGCTCTCAACCGCAACGATCGCCAAATCATACTTCCTCGCCGTCAGCGCCTCGTGCGGTGTCGCATACGGTCTCAATGCCGCGGTGCCGCGTCTCAAGAGCCTCTCGCCCAATGCAAAGCTCATCGCTGGGCGCCTTGTCCCATTCGCAGCAGTCGCCTTCGCCGGTGTACTGAATGTTTTCCTGATGCGCGGCGAGGAGATCAAGCACGGCATCCCCATCTTCCCTGTGTTGACAGAAGAGGAGAAGAAGCGTGTGGAGACAGGAGATATGGAGATCCAGCCGCTTGGCAAGAGCAAGAAGGCAGCTACAATTGCTGTAGGGGAGACAGCCGTCAGTCGTGTGCTCAACGCGACACCGATTATGGTCCTGCCGCCTTTGATCTTAGTCAGGCTGCAGAAGACGGACTGGCTGAAGCAGAGGCCGAGAATGACTACACCAATCAACTTGGGTTTGATCTTCGCTACGAGCATATTCGCGTTGCCGCTGGCTCTGGGTGCGTTCCCGCAGAGGGAGAGTGTTAGCGCAACCGCGTTGGAGCCTGAGTTCCATGCGCGTGGCGGCAAGGATGGCAAGGTTGAATTCAACCGTGGAATTTGAGGAAGAAGCCCTTGCACGTGAATGAAGACGCTTCTACTACGAGGGGTGATCAGTTGCGGCAGTGCTGAATGAGTACCCGTGGACCCGTGGGAGTCATGGGCATAGCTCCACGGCCTGAGGCTCGACCAGCTGCGGCGAAGCGAGACCACCGATTGGTCCAAATATCGAGGGCACGAAGGAAGCAACAAGAAGCGCAAGACTGGACAAGAAAGCAAGCGGTAGCCTGCAGCGGGTTTCAGGCACCGGCAGTTAAAGCAATCTAAGCCTGACAAGCACTGATCCAATTTGCATTTGTGACTGGTGAGGATTGGCATCCGCCCGCTGACAATGTGGCCTTTCACCGACGTTGGAGCCAGCGTGTCATAAAGGTCCGGCGATCATTTAAGCTACACCTCGCCGAAACACGCTTTCCCTCACGCTGCATGTACAACAGTGCTGCACACTCACCGCTCTGCTTTGCTTATCTGGGATAGATTCCCTTTCGCCTTTGCTTTGACCTTCAGCATCTCGAGTCTGCAGCTAGCGTTCGATACCCATCAGCTCCCCGCGCTGTTCGCGCCATCCCACATATCTTCTCCCCACGCCGCTTCCAGGCCACACCTCACCGCACACCATGGCGCCTCCCGGACGCCGGCGCAACAGCCTCTCCCCTGCAGCAATGCTGCTCGGCCTCTTCTTTCTCTTTTCGTCAACCGCCTCCGCCGCCTCAGCTGTGCTGGGTGTCGACCTGGGCACAGAGTACATCAAAGCCGCCCTCGTCAAGCCCGGCGTGCCCCTCGAGATCGTCCTGACCAAGGACTCGCGCCGCAAAGAGACTTCAGCCGTTGCCTTCAAGCCCGCCAAGAGCGGCGCTCTCCCCCAGGGCTCCTTCCCCGAGCGTTTCTACGGCGCCGACGCCATCGCCCTCCAAGCTCGCTTCCCTGGCGACGTGTACCCGAACCTGAAGCACCTCCTGGGTGTCTCGAGCGACAGCGATGCTGTCAAGATCTACAACGGGCGGTACCCGGCCATCGAAGTCACAGGCACAGAGGGCCGAAAGACGGTCAGCTTCAAGAGCGGCGTCTTCTCCGCCGACGAGGACAAGAGCTTCTCTGTCGAGGAGATTCTCGGCATGGTCCTCAAGAACGTGCGAGAGAACGCTAAGACATTGGCTGGATCCGGCTACGATGTCCAAGAAGTTGTCTTCACCGTCCCGCCCTTCTACACCGTCGAGGAGAGGCGCGCGCTTGACGTCGCCGCGAAGCTGGCTGGTCTGAAGGTCCTTAGCGTTGTCAGTGATGGCGTCGCTGTCGGTATCAACTATGCCACCAGCAGGACATTCCCAACCGTCAACGGGAAAGCGCCAGGCAAGGCAGAGGTCAACCTTGTGTTCGATATGGGCGCCGGATCTGCCTCTGCGACTGTTTTGCAGTTCCAGGGCAAGACGGTCAAGGACGTTGGAAAGCGGAACAAGACCATTCAGGAGGTCAATGTTCTCGGAACTAGCTGGGACAGGACGCTCGGTGGCGATGCGCTGAACTCGCTCATCGTCGACGACATTGTCAACACCTTCCTCGAACTGCCCGCCGCGAAGAGCGCCTCCATCACTGCCAAGCAGGTCAACAGCCATGGCCGCGCCGCCGCGAAGCTCTTCAAGGAGGCTGAAAAGCTCCGACAGGTTCTCAGTGCCAATCAGGCTACACAAGCTTCGTTTGAGTCCTTCTTCGAGGATATTGACCTCAAGTACAAGCTCGACCGCACAAAGTTCGAACAGCTCGCTGCAGACTTCTCTGCCCGTGTCGACACCCCCATCTTGAAGGCTCTGGAGACCGCTGGTTTGACCATCGAGGACATCGACTCGGTGATCGTCCACGGTGGCGCCACCCGCACACCCTTCGTACAGGCTCGCCTCGAGGCACTCGCTGGAAAGGAGAAGATCAGGGCCAACGTCAACTCTGACGAGGCTGCCGTCTTCGGCGCTGCCTTCAAGGCCGCTGGTCTGAGCCCCTCGTTCCGCGTCAAGGAGATTCGCGACTCAGACACCCAGGGCTACAGCCATGGCATCGAATACAAGCACAACCTCAAGACCAAGGACCAGAAGATCTTCACCCCCAGCACCAAGCTTGGCGCTACTAAGGACCTGCCTTTCAACATGATGGGTGAATTTGAGTTCACTGTCTACCAGTCTGTCCCTGGAGCCGATGGCAAGGAGGTCAAGGAGCCTCACCTTCTGTTCAAGAGCCTCAATCTGACTAGCACCGTTACCAAGCTAATTGACACCGATGGCTGCGACCGCGCTTCTTTCAACAACTACGTTCAGGTCAGGCTCAGCCCTATTACCGGTACTCCGGAGGTCACATCTGCCTGGGTTACCTGCGAGGCCACCGATGATAGCAAGGTCGGCATTGTTGACGGTGTGAAGAACCTGTTTGGCATGGGCGGCAAGAAGGACCAGGAGGCGCTGAAGGAAGGCGAGAGCTCTTCTGAGTCTTCATCTGCTTCATCGTCGTCCAAATCTTCCAAGGCTTCCAAGTCCTCTTCTGCTGCGGCTGCTGAGGCCTCTGACGATGGAAAGCCCAAGAAGAAGACCGTCAAGTCTGCCATCACTTATGACGTCAAGCAACTTGGCTATGAGAAACACGCCCGTAAAGATTTCAAGAAGATGGAGGACAGGTAAGATCTAGACACGTCAAGGACCCGTTCTTATCACTAACGTATCACAGGCTCGCCGCCTTCGACGCCTCTGACAAGGCCCGCCGTACACGTGAGGAAGTCCTCAACTCGCTCGAGGCTTATACTTACCGTGCTCGTGACTACTTCGAGGACGACGACTTTGTTGTTGTCTCATCTCAGACTGTTCTCGATGAGCTCAAGGACAAGCTTGACGCTGCCTCCGAGTGGGTTTACTCTGAAGGCCCCAACGCTGACGAGAAGAGCCTTCGTGCTAAGCTGAAAGAGCTCGAAAACATCGTCAACCCCATTCTTCGTCGCAGGCGCCAGTCATGGAAGCGCCCTGGCGCCATCACAGATCTCGAGGAGACTATCAGTGGCATGAAGGAAGTTGTGGAGCTTGTCGACAACCAGATCGCTGAACGCTCCGCCTACCTCACTAAGAGCGCCGAAGCGGCGTCCTCATCGTCTGCCTCGCCTTCGCCATCTGCTTCAGTAGACCCGCTCGACGAGCTCGAGGAAGACGACGCCGAGGCTACCCCCTCCGCATCCGCCACGCCAGAGATTGAAGAGGTTCCCGAAATCTACACCGCCGAGGATCGCACCAAGATCGAGGACGTTACCGAGAAGGCACGCAAGTGGCTCGAGGAGACTCGCTCCAAGCAAGACAAGCTCTCAGCCAACGAAGACCCTATCCTTACCGTTGAAGAACTCAAAGTCTACAAACAACAACTCGACGACGTCGTCATGGAAATGATGATGAAGAAAATGAAGCACTTCAAGCCCCCGAAGCCCAAGAGCACCCCGAAGCCGAAATCCAAGAAGCCGAAGACCAAGAAGACCAAGACTGCGTCCTCTGAGAAGCCATCCGAGACCCCTGTCGCACCCAAGGATGCCGAGGCCGATACAGAGCAGCTCGATCCTCAAGCGCAAGCCGAGCAGCAGCGTGAGGAGATCAAGAGCGGTGGGCCGAAGGTCGAATCGCATGGTGGAAGTGGGCCGACGGAGGACGAGCTGCGCGAGGCGCTGAAGAAGGCGGGAGTGGAGTGGAATGAGGAGCAGATCAACGAGTATGTGAGCAAGGACAAGCACGATGAGCTGTAAGTGAACGCCCTGTGTGCTGGGATGATGTAGAGGCGTAGTTGTATATGCAGAATAGAGAATGAGAGTTTTAAAAGTTTCACAAACATGATACAATACAATTCTTGCTCTTCGCTGTGGACAGACACAATGTCAACGTAAAAACGGCACTGATATACGTTAATCGTGTGAGGAAAGCATAGCAGAGGTCATCGACGACCCATCTAACCCTCTCTGCTCTGTGATTGGCTGTGGCACAAGGTACTCATTGGACAACAATCGAGATACAATACGTACATCTCACAACCTTGTCTAGCAAATGGGCGCACACCACGTCTTGTAACCATTTCTGATCTTACAGGTTTACGTCTAAGAAATCGGCTTGTTGAACATTGATATTCGTGCCTACTACTAACAAACACACAGCCATGTGCTCATATATGCACAAGTCTCCCGTTGCACCCGTACAAGCTCTTACACAACCTCATACTTTCTCGAGCCTCAATAAGTAAGGACGCCTAACATAACAGAGATAGCGGAGAAGCTAGTGCACAAAACAAGAGACACACGGACAGATGGCGCCAAAGAGGCTCCAGTCGGCTCCGGGTTGGCCGTCGGCTCCGGGTCGACCGTCGGGCTAGAGGTGGGGACTGGCGGCTCCGACACGCTCTGCTGGGAGTAAGAGTAGCTTAAGCTCGGTACAGCTGCAGCTGCGGGCTCTTCGGAACGCGTGGCCCACTCGGAGGTACTGACGAAGGACGGATCTGTATCGAAATCTTTGTACGAGGCCATTGTCGGCACTCCAGACAAGGTCCTGGTCACCCCAGATGGATACAGCCAGGTTGTACAGGTCAGGATCTCGGCCTCCTGCGGATGCACGAAACAGCGCCTGGCTCCTCTGTTGTTCCAGATGTTTTCGTAGAAATGAGGTAGTGGTGCTAGTGCAGTCATTTGCTTTTCGGTGTCGGGGTTGATGTATATCGGTCTTCCGTCAGAGGTGATGTCTACGAATCCTGGAATGTTCGCGCGTGCCTACGATGAGATTAATATTTTGTGAGTGGTGAGTGCTGTTTGGGGAGAGTTGTGACTGACCTGGATAGACAATTTGCTTTCTTCGTTCTCGACCACGGGAAAGGTACGCATGTCTTCATCTGAGAGTTCACGCTTTTTTATGCTTGGTTGGTTTGGCTCGTCTTCCCAATAGCACATCAGTGCACTCCAGTACGAGGCAAAGCCAAAGTAATCTGCTATGATGCCCAAGGCGTACGAACCGACGTACGCCATGCACAAACAGTTCTTGTAGTTCTTTTCATCTAACTTTGGGCAAGCCTTGAGCTGACCCGCTATAGAAGCCGAGATTTGATCTGCCGGCTTCATGATCTTGTGTGTCTCGAGAATAAGTGTCCTAGGGGAAGTACAAAGCTGGTATTCACCGTCGGAGAATTGTACGCGTGTGTAGTCTTTGTAGTCGGGATCAGACAGCTCCCAAAGCTCATCGACTTGACTTTTGTAAGTCATGTTGCGACAGATTTGGTTCTCTGGTTTGTCGTTCTGTAAAGGCCTCACGCAGCTGAGAGCTCTCTGGAGAGAAATTTTCTGTCTGATGCACCAGTACTCTCCAGGCCATGTTTCAGCGTCGCAACCGACCTCGTCCTGCTTGAGGCATACAGAATCGTCTTGAGCAGTTGCCAATATCGAGCAGAAAAAAAGGACAAGAAGCACGCCGCCATATGAATGGATGTTGTGGAGTTTGAAAAGCATCGTCATCTTTGACGTCGTTGCGATGGACCGGGGCCTGAGATGCGCGACAGGGCAACGTGATATACTGGTAAGTACCATTTACGCCTAGCTATCTATTTAGACACATCCCTAATTCAGCCTTGTCCAGGGGGTGTAGCGGCAAAGGCTTGGCTGCAGATGGCACGCCTTCTTTTGGGGGCCTTCTCTGGGGGCCAAAGAAAAGGGTGTCACCTTCTAAGATACAACAAGAGCAATACAACACATGTCCTGTACCATTTCGAAACTGATGCAAATTTGTGGCTGTCTTAGGCCGCGCACTTGGTTTCGTAAATTGAGTCACGTATGTATGCGCTTGAGAGGTCCCTCTTGATAACAACCAATAACATTATGAAGCAGACCATCTGGGTAACAATAGGGAAAAAGTATTGATCGGTATACAAGCGCCGGGTATGCGCCTTGTACGGTAAGACTTGTTCCAACATGCCGTCTAAGGTCTAAGGCTGACAACCGGCGAAGAAGATGGCCAATCAACAAGTGGGCATCCCGCGAGCCGCCCGCCTTTCCTCAAATCTGCGTCGAATTGTGTATATCCACTCATCGATGAACATCCAGAGCCAAAGTGTAGCAAAGCACATCGTAACCAGGCTAGTTCCTGCAAGACTGATGATGCTAAACCAGCGACACAGATACCAGAACTTCACCCATTGCGCCCCCACACCGATCAGCTGCTCGACGGCCAGACCAACCTGCATTGAATTGAGGAGTGTTGAAATCAGGGCAAAGACAAAAAGTATTGGTCCGAATAGCCGCCCAAAAACGTCGCCATATTGTCCGTGGAGCTGCTCGTAGTTGAACTTGCGTAGTAGTATGGGAGCGTAGAAGTTCAGCCGGGTCAATCTGAGCTCTCCGTAGCGGTAGCGGGGCGAGACCATGTCGTCCTCGATGCTGTGGAGGGCAGAAGTAAATCGGCAGAATCGTTCCCAAGTTACATCAGATGACACTAGGCCTTTCTCTTGGGCTATTCGGAAGTCTGATTCGTATCGTACGAGGTGACAGTAAGATCTGACGAATCCGAGCGCAGCCCTGCGGGTATCGACCACAGGATCATTAGCCTGGTCCTTTGAGGCATCCAGGAAATTGGACCAGATGAAATGGGAGCACAGGTACCGAGGCAGAGGCTTGATGAATATTCTGTTGTGTATCCATACCAGATGCAGTCGAGGATCTTCTGTTATGACAATGTCGCGGTCCTTCACCTTCTGACGGTGTAAACAATTGATATTGCTGCTACAGGACGTTGTCATGATCCAAAGGTAGGGGGCCATTCTTTCCAGGTCATTGCAGTAGAACTCTGTCTTAAGAAACTCTTGAATCTCGTCCGGGTTCTGAAGAGCTTTTGCTGGGTATCCAGGTAGGTGTGTGGGTGGCACATCGCTGCTCCTGCTGGTTGTCGCGCGATCTTCGGTAAGCTCGTCCGCTTCAACAAAAGGTGGCATTAGGCAAATAGGCATGTACAGGATTGTGATGGCTGAATCGTTCAATAAAACGTTTTTGAGGCTAGATGGGGAGAAGGGTAATGCTACGGGTGTAGCCAAGCGCTTGCCGCCCCTATATCTAACAGCCTTATGCACGCCACAGCTGACTGGTGGAGGGGCATGTGGAACCTGTACTAACCTGCTTAGATAGTCTATTCTAGGTACCTCCACTTATTTTAAACTCTTGCTCGGGACTCCCCGCTCATTGCTACCTAGTCCCACGTTCTTTCCACTTCAGTCTTCTTGAAAATAATCGAAAGGTCTCTCCAAGATGGTGCGTGTCATGTGTCAGAAAACATCGATCGGTGATAATTTCTGAATAGGAGAAGAACCGCAGAGAAGCACCACCCGTGAGCGACGACGAAGTTGGAATCAAGGTCCTGCGCGAAGCACCAGAGAATGCCTCATATCCGATTGAGTATGCTACAGCACGTAATTTCAATCATTTTCACCGCTAATATCCACTAGTATCGTTGCAATTCATGGTTTGGGCGCGCATCCGGATCAAACCTGGACCAAGACAACCTCCATGGACGGTGTGGAGGTAGATATCAACTGGCTGATTGCGGAGCCATTCCTACCTTCCATCGCAAAAGAGGCGCGAATTATGCGCTTTGGATACAAGTCTGCTTGGTTTGGCAAAACCGCCATGGACACTAGTGTGAGAGACATAGCGGGAAGATTGCTCAAATCGCTAGGCAGAAAGCGAAAGGTATCGTACATTTGATTGCTACAACGTGTGACTTGTGATAGAAATGCTGACGCTTTCAAGGACTTCCCTTATCGACCCCTTATCTTCATTGCTCATTGCTTTGGAGGACTTGTTGTCCTGAAAGTGAGTTAGGCTTGGCCATATCTTGTAGCTTTTTACTGATCCTGATCAGGCCTCCGTCTTAGCGCGCAATCGTGCAAAAGAATATGAAGGCATATCTCAGTCTACTGTTGGAGTTCTGACTCTTGGAACGCCTTTCAGAGGCGCGCATGGGATGAAGCACAGCGTAATGCTGGCAGCGGCATTGGAGGACTACACTGAAGACCAAGTCCGCGCCGAAAGCCTCAACATCCTCCAGAATGAAGATGAGACGCTAAAAGGGCTCCTCGATGAGTTCAGCTCAGTGCACAAAAGCGAACCAAGAGCAAAACTTTCTTGCTTCTACGAAACAGGTCAAGCGAACCCAGGGAAAATTGTTGGAAGCAAAGACAGATATGTGAGTAGATTCTTGTCATCGTGCGTGACCTTGGCTTATCAGCAACCACCAGACCATCGTCGTCACCGAAAGCTCAGGCTGTCTGGACTTCGCCGATAGGTGTTCGATATCGCGCAACCACTTCAACATCAACAAGTTTGCCAAACCGACAGAGGACGACTTCGAGAACGTCAGGGATGCATTGGAGGAGATGATCGAGCACTCTAGTAAGCGCATGTTTGAATATCCAATGGTCTGATTCCGTAGCAGAGTATTTCTGAAATATCTTAGGCACAATCGTAGATGATCATGCATATATCAGTGAGTACTGCACCGTTTACGTTTAGCATGTGCTTAAAGTTTTGAGCAGGCTGCAAACGTGCACTATACGTCTCCGAAGACGTGACCAGTAATGAGGACCTCTGGCTCTTCGAAAAGCCCGGGTGGCTCTTCGAGCACGAAAGTTACACCAAGTGGAACGCCGGTGACCTAAAAGGCAGTCGGTCGGCCGCTCTGCTATCACTGAGAGGTAATCCAGGAACCGGGAAGACTGTTCTACTGACTGAAATCGCCAAAAGATGCATACGAGAGGGGACCATTCTAGTTCGACACAGCTTTGGAGATGTCGATGGCCGAAAGATGCCACCAGCTGATCAGCTGCAGCGTCTCTATAAGTCCTTGCTCTGTCAACTTCTGAACAAGGTACCAAAGAGACCATGGTCTTTCCTTGAGTTATGGAAAGAAGCCTTCGAGGCCGCAGATCAAGCCCAGATGTCTGATTTTTGGACGGTCAACAGGACCAAGAATGCCTTGAAAGAGGTTATGTTGGGCAATACGAACATCCAGATCCGTGGTTTTCGCATTCTCATCGACGCTCTTGACGTATGCACAGAGTCTTTTGAGGTACTAAAGTTCATTGATGTTCTCCTGAGAGATGCCAGCAGTGCTGGAGCTGATATTCGAATCTGCATTTGTCGAAGGCATCACCCTGACCACGGAGATCTCGAGCCTGAGACCTTGACCATCATCGTCGAAGATCAGATTGAGAAGGCTGTACAGCAGTTCATCAAGAACGGGGTGGGAAAGATCAAAGATCGAGGAGTGCATCTGCTCGTCTACCACAGATTGATTCGACATCGTCTTAGAGAGTTCGAGTGGCCGAAGGCCGTTCTCGAGCGAGCAATCCGATGGAACCCGAGCTCTAACTATGAAGACGTCAATAAGATGATGGATGCAGAGTTTCTCGAGCTCGCCCAGGGGAAGGGATCGCACAAATACGAATTCGAGAATGTCGTTAGATCAGAACACCTAGACAGCCCGGACACAATCCTCTTACTCCAGATCATTTCTGCGGCGCGTCTGTTGATGACGCCAGAACAGGTCAGGCAGGCCCTGGCTTTTGTTGATGGCAGTACTGTCGTCGATATCCGTGACTGGGAGAATTCAGCAAATGGAAGAAAGCCCGGACCTATGTTTGAGTCCTATCTCCGCAAAGTTGGACTCGGCCTGTTGGAAGTACATCGCACCGAGGGATCAGATGATGTAGTGCGCTTCGTCTTTCCATCAGTAGAGGGCAATTTGCGACGCATACGCATCTCAAAGTCAATCGAGCCCTCCGACTGGGAGGCGCAAAGTCATTCTGCGCTTCTCAAGCTATGCCTTAGGGCATTGAAGAACTGTTGGAATAGCAAGTGCTCTTTTACGTTCCTGGAGTACGCCTGGGAACACTGGGTTTATCATGCAAGGCAAAGCGAAAGAGTTATGGACGCTCTATACAAGATGCCAAATTTTGTGGATTCCTGTGTGCCCAAAAGCGCAGCAATAGCCGTCGAGAGGCATCTCATGTTACTCAAACAGTGCAGCCTGAAAGCGACAAACTTCCTGTTTCGAGCAGAAGAGCTCGCCACAACACTACTAAAGAAGGGCGATAGCATGTTGATTTTCTTCGCGACCCATGGATGCACCAGTTTGCTAAAGCGACACCTGAATGTCTGCGTTTCTTGTCGAAAAATACCGCATCACTTACACGATGGTCCCTTCCGGAGAGCACTGGACAATGCAGTGAGCACCGGCTGTAACGAAACGGCCGAATGGCTTGCAGAACAATGTGAGAGTGTGGGCATTGATTCTATTCGTATGGGTAGTACTGCGCTATACCATTCCGGTTACTATGGAGCGACAGGAGTAGTGACTGTACTACTCCGTAAAGGCGCAAACCTGTTAGCGCCTTCGAAGGCTCCTTACCGTTTCCCTCTTCACATGTCGGTTGAGGTTGGTCGCAGAGATCTACTCTGTCAGCTCCTCGGACACAATGCCAATGCCGACGTTTTCCAAGCCCAGTGTGGACAAGGGAAGACAGTTCTTCATGCTGCTTTAGGATGTAGTCGAAAGGGGGAGACCGTAAGGGTGCTGCTAGATAGAATGCCTAGTGGGATCTTGGAGAATTTGTTGACCATGAAAGACAAGGAAGGAAGCACTCCGCTAGACATGATTGAAGCAATGCGAAGAAGAGGAGATAGTGCAGTTGATGACATCGAAGATGATCTTGCGGTGAAACGGGCACAGGAGGCAGACGAAAGGGAGACTTTAGAACAAGAGGAGCGGAAGCGTGCGGAAGAAGCGAAGACAGAGATACAAGTGCAGTCCATATGGGGCCTCCTTGTCGATAAGATCTCGGGCACTGTTATCTCAGAAGAAGAGATTGTATACCCGGTCGGCGCATTTTGGGACTGATGGTTGTTCAATCATATTTTTGCTGCTAATCTTCACTAGTATGACAGGTCGTAACTGGTATTCAACGTCGTCAATGATCGTCACAAATCGATCATTGACGTTTGGTGCCTCTTAGGAGGCCATATAACGCGTCGCCGAGATATCAGCTCGGATCTTTCCCAATGCCTTCGTGCAATCCGCAGCGGTTGCACTGGGGTACCAACGCAGTGTTAAATACACCGCCAACGTGTAATTACACCGCCTTACTAGGTAGATAGGCTAATCTTTGCTAGATACTAAGGCAATTTACACAATTCTTTAGTGTTTTTTACACGACAGATAGACTTAACTAATCAGAAATAATAGTTAGTCAGCTAGTTACCCCTCTTCTCTATAGTTATATCGTCATCCTCTCTCTATCTCGTCTCTATCTCATCTCTATCTCAGCTCCATCTTGTCTCTATCTCATCTCCATCTCGTCTCTATCTCAGCTCCATCTCGTCTCTATCTCATCTCCATCTCATCTCTATCTCGTCTCTATCTCGTCTCAATCTCAATCTTGATCTCAATCCCTATCCCTATCCCTATCTCTATTCTCTATCCCTATCCCCATCCCCATCTCTATCTCTATCCCTATCCCTATCTCTATCTCTATCCCTATCTCCATCTCCATCCCCATCTCCATTCTCTATCCCTATCCCCATCCCTATCTCCATCTCCATCCCTATCCCTATCTCCATCTCTATCCCTATCTCCATCCCCATCTCCATTCTCTATCCCTGTCCCTATCTCTATCTCTATGTTAATCTTAATCTCGATCCCTATCCCTATCCCTATCTCTATCCCTATCCCTATTCTCTATCCCTATCTCCATTCTCTATCCCTATCCCTATCTCCATCTCAATCTCGATCTTGATCTCTATCCCTATCCCTATCTCTATCTCCATCCCCATCCCTATCCCTATCCCTATCTCTATCTCCATCCCCATCCCTATCTATATCTCTATCCCCATCCCTATCTCTATCCTTATCCCTATCTCTATCTCAATCTCTATCTCGATCTCTATCTTAATCTTAATCTCAATCTCAATCTCATCTCTATCTCTATCTCTATCTCCATCTCTATCTTAATATTATCTTGCTACTCCTATCTTTCTATTCTCCCCTAATCTATAGCGCTATATTATAGAGTAGATAGAATATATAGAGTAGATAGAATAAATAGAGTAGTGTAAAAACACGTAAACGCAGTGTAAAATAGATATATGTGCGGTGTAAAAAACACCCCCTATGCAGTGTTTTTGGTGACCTTTTTCCTGTGTAAATTACCCGCTACATCTGCGGTGTTTTTTACCCAATTTTGTACTCCAGTGTTGCAGAGTCAACTGAGCTGTCAAAATAATCTTGACGCATGATATCTTTATCTCCCGTCTTCTGTGGATATGTTAGTGTCCTAAGTGGGGTAATCGCGAAGCTGTTGATATCTGACTGAATGCACTTACAAGTGTCCTTGCTTGTTGAATGATTGCATTGAGACCCACAAATGTAGCTGTGTTCGCAATAGTTCCAAAGATATACCATCACATGCGGGAATACTCGATGCAAGCTCAAGTCTAGATTCGGATCTCCCACACGAGGTAACGCTGGCGCGTCCACACCTTGTATGATTGGCGCCGTTTGAGCCTCCAGGAAATATGACAGTGTGACTCGAGCCGTTGTCGCCGTTGCACCATTACGTCGCAAGTCATTGCAAGCATCCTCCAAAAACCGTGCAATGAGCTGGTCGTCGATAATGTGTTCTGCCTGTAAGTTTTTAAGCCCGTGTAGGTAGGTATGTTGTTATGTGGACAAATTACCACAGTCGTTAACTTGGTTGTAATCAATTAAGTCGTTGCCAATAGCAGCATTTGGGTCGTCTCTGACCATGTTCTTCATTGTTGGGTGGGGATTCAACCTCAGGAGAAACTATCTGCTGCGACCATTAGCATCTGTTACAGTACACTGGTAAGGTACCCATCTCTTTCTAAATTGATGGGTCGTACTGATGTTCGATCTCAACGACTATCCATAGTGGGTGTGGTGACAGCGGGGATGGTAATAATGGTGGGACAGTGTTGTGGAGACATTCAGTGCGCGTCGTTCCTCCGAAAATTCGGCGTCATCATTGGAAATTTCATCCTCGTCACCACAAGTGTTGCCGGTACAGAAGTCGTAACAGACAAGAGTTCTCTCCCCTTGTTCGTTTGCAGCGCGGGCGTTCCAATTCCACATACTGCATTATATCCGGTGAGCAAGTTCGTGAGGACCTTGTGTCAGCTGGGAAATGAAGGTTTTCAAATCGAGTATCTATTGCCTCGTTCCAGGTCTTTTATTCTGCTTTGTATAATTGAGATTCTCTCAATCTTGCCGTGAGCAGTGCCAGTAGGATGTTGTGGCTAACATCGAGCGAATACCTCGAGTCTCTCTTGGCCTTTGCTGCTGAAGTGGGTTCATGAAAAGGAACCGGCAATATACATCTCCCGTTTTTCAAGAAATCTTTAACGGCGTCTTAATGCACGATCAACTTTGAAGTCCCCGTCTTGGCAGTCGTGTAGGCGTTAAGTTCGCAGCAAAAGGCTTTGACTGACCCCAACGCGCAGTCGTCTTTCTCATGGTGGCCCATGCCAACGCGAATCTTACTTGTTGGACACCCGCTGATGCACCACTCTTGGACGCACCAGTAATGGACTTCTCCGTTTCACTCTAACACTAACAATCTGAGAATCTCGCCTTTGTGTTGCTGTCGACGTAGCAATACTTGCGTTCTTCGGGTGCGCCTGTAGTAATTTGTCCAAAGTAATTTGCGTTACACTCAGCTGCTCCCGTGCCTGATAATGCCTTTCAAAGAAGGGTAGTTTTCTTGGGATCTGATATCGGGCACGATTGCGTATCCTCACACTTAGGTTGGGGTCCCCATTCTCCTTTGGCATACAGCTTCAAGCTGTCGTACTTGGCATCACAACAGACAGCTTAGTACGTCAAAACCTTCTTGCAATACACGTTGTTCGCGCCGAATTCGATCTTGCCGTCAGGAAATTGTGATTTGCAATTATCGTTGTTATGCGTATACCAGCCACAAAATGGGAGCGTGGCAGTTGCTGGACAGGAGAAGGTGCGGAGTCCAACTTTGCCACAACTTGTCTCGTCAATGATCAGTTAATCATTTCTGAAACCTTTATCGTTCAGTCTTGATCACACGTGTTTATCGTAACACGCTGTCTCTTGTCAGCTTCTTGTTCGTAAAAATGGGTTGGGGGGATTCTGCCACTCACCACAATTCGTCCACATGCATTGGCCTTGAGCGATGTCTTCCGACGTAAAGGTCGAACCGTAGGTAGTACCTATTGACAATATCTTATAATTGGCCGCTTTAACGAGAGCCGTGTGATATTTAGCATCTTTGGTGACGTGAGTGACAGCCCAGACCATAAATCCTCACAAGCATAAAGTCTGAGCGGATTCAGACTTCATCTTCAGAGCCTCTTTGTCGTCGTAAGCATCCCATCGTTTACCCCAAAAAGCGACTCTTACCGCTTCTTTCTTTTACAACACTGTAGTAACGCTATTCTCTTTAACCTGTCCGTTATGTGCCACTGTTGTCAGCGCGCGTACACTATATATAGTAAGGCCAACGTGCTAGCTATATGATAGATAGACTTTTCTTGTCTGCAGAATCCGCTTTCTTTTGAACCCCTCAGTTAGCCACCGGGTACGAGTAAAAAGGCAAAAACATACAACAGCGGGTATTCGCTAGTGGTCACCCACCTAACTACTAATCCGCCGGTACGTTGCTTAAATAGGGCTGAGCGAACGGGAAGCCTTGTTTTCAACGTCCTATGGTCGTATGTGGAAGAATGTGGAAAATTTGAATATTATGAACGTTGTCACACAACTTCATTCACGCGTAGTGTCCAACTATCTTGTACAGTTGATCTTTCAAGTTGAGAGACACGGACTGCTAGAAGCCTGGCTGCCCTTCCACTAGGGTTGGAGAGATGGGTAAACGCACTGACGCGGCCGAATTTCTGTCTTACAGTGAGTGGTGACTGTTGATGCGAGCTACACCAAGAAGCCGAATGAGATGTTGATCCCGCAAACAATTAAAATAAAATTCATGGATATCGTTAGCACCACCAACGCCAAGCTTGATTGATCGATTGATTGCTATTTACGTCATTTGATTAGCTAAGTAGCCAACCTCCTGAGGGCCATGTACGACGCGTAACTATGGGTGATACTATAATTACAGTTCCTTGGTAATACCTCGCTTTATACAGCTTACAGAGCTGTCCATCGTCTTGTTGTGCGATAAGTCCACCAACTCTACCTTCAAGAAGAACGCAAAAGTCAACTACCTTGTCTATGGCTAAAATAATTGGTTTTCGTATGGCGATAAGAGAACAATTCTAGACAAGGTAGACTTGGTCAACGAGCGGGGCTTGGACGGTGTTGAAATCTTCACTTAGGCGCCTCATTTCGTGCTTTGGAGCCAGATTGCAGCGCACATACGCTAATCCACAGCACCCGGGGAAACCATGCACGAAGATTTTGTGGGTATTCTGCTCCATCGCAACTTTGCAGAAGAACGAAAGCGGTAGGCACCTAATTCCAGAGTGAATGTCAATGGCCGTTCCTGCAGCACATGCTCTTTACCCGTGGTTCCTGACCCTATTGTGGTTCAGGATGTGCATGCACATTCGACCTTTCGGGTTTATGCTCGTTATACACGTCTGATACACCTGAGTGAGGTAAGAACTCAAGTTCCACAGCGACCTGACTAATAATAGCAACTCAAATAGCTGGATCGTGACCGTGGGATCATCAAAGCTGCCCGCAGCAGCGTGTTGGAAAATGTACAGCCCCAGTCTCTCTGTAGGCGTGCTGGTTAACAGCGCGATGGCCAGTTTCATGTGTCTGAATAGTCCTGACAATCTCATACTGTCGAACTCTGCAGCCGTTGCTGGTTAGCAGATTATTCGAAAATCATGACTCGTATGAAAAGCGTCGTCGAGGAAGATTTTCTGTGCGAAACTCTTCCTGCTGAGCAGTATAAAGCGGTGGATCGGGAAGACCTTCATATTTTACTGCCCCGGAAGAGAATGATGCTCTGTTGCGATGATCTATTCTCCGCGAAAGAGTGATTTCATCCATGGATGATATGGGTACCGACTTGCCGGCGGCATGGAGTGCCGGCAATGGAGGTCCTTCGCTTGAGTCAACACCATTGATGTCTCTTTCTCGCACTATCATCGACTCTTTCTCCGACAGCTGACGGCCTCCAGCTTCGTTAATTATCGGGATATCGCCCATCATTTCATAGATCGGCTGTTTGGTGGCGTTCGCGTCCGCGAAAGGATCTCTGTCTTTGCTGACGCCGGACTGTACGGGTAGCTCGGCCTTGGGGAATACCAGTGGTCCATCACCCACTGGTGTGAAAGGTGAATCGGCAGGTCGCTGTGAGAATGTTTTTATGGCTGCAGCAACAGACGAGTAATTCTGCTCTGAGTTTCGTCGTTTTTTTCGCTGCCATACCCACCATGCAATAGCGGCGGACAAAAGAATAGCCGTAATGACGCCAGTTATGATGCCCACAATTGCCGCAGTCGACAACTTTGACGATGGCCAGTCCAGGTCTCCCACTGTCCTTCCATACCTGGGAGAAACTATTGCAACAATGTCTGACTGTCTGCCAGTCCAATCGCATGGGTACACGCTGAACTGATCCCGCTCCCAGTCGACTTTTAAGTATGCTTCCTGCAGGAAGGTTCGTCCGAGCGTCCACTGACTTTCATTGGATCCTCGTCGAATCGGGAAGTATCTTTGCGTATCGTTGAGACCTTGATAAGGTGACGAAGCTCGGAGATCGAAAGCAGCGTATGGCAATGTGACTTGGACGGTTCCGATAGCATCAGACTTTGCCGCCTGACGAAGAGTAAAGGTAATACTAGGGTTGCGTCCCATAAGAATCTGGTGCAAGATGTTGTCGACAAGGTAAAGATCCGTATCTTCATCGTAAATAAGTCCAAAGGCGTCTTCGAAGATATTGCAGACAAACTCCGGCAGCCAGATCTCGGCAACAGTGGAGTCGATATTCATGTCAACATTGGTCCCATTTAAAAGATCGATGTCAGATGCTGATGTAGCCCGCCCGATTAGCCCAACCAGTCCAACCACAAGATTGTGATCGGAGTCTGGCGTAAAAACCAGGTCGTTTGATACAAAGCGGGACGTGTCATAGCCGCCAAGGGTAAGGCTACCGAGTGATATCGCCTCGTTCTGACGGTAATGGGCACCTGCGGTGTATCCAAATGACTGGCTTGGAATGTCTTGCGCCTCGAACAATCCAGTGATATAGCTTGGGCGGGAGGGCTCTCGAAAGTACGTGTTCGCTTTTGACTGCAGGCCTATGTGACCAAGCCAGAATTCTGGAGTAGCCAATGTAGTGTACGTGCCAATTGTACCAAGAAATGTGCTGTTCAGTGTAGGACCTTCTCCTCCACCCAGTAATCCAAGACTAACAGTCTCCAAGCCATAGAGTCCTGTCATGCGATCTTCCATGGGTAAAGGATTCTGTAATGAGAAATAGCCAATCTCCTGGAAAGTAGTTGACTCGGAAGTGTTGAACGAATAGCCACGGCTGCTCTCGCATTGCTTACTTGGCATTGCCGATATAACAGGAGGCAAGTTGGCCATCGCAACATCTGTGCAGGCCTGGGAATTAACGACCCACACCTGCTGGTTTCTCGTCGAGACAAGTAAGCTAGTGTTCTTTTGTTGCGATCCTATCCGGAGACTGAAGGTATTCCAGGCACCATCGATGCCTGCCCAGCCCTTTTCATCTGGCGACACCACGATTGGCGCTGGAACGTGCGAAACACCTGCCAGCAATGTGTACCCCGGCGTATCGGTGATGTTCTTTGAAACGTATTCGGCGGCGCATGAGGCGGCAAATATTGACGTAGTGAGCATTAAAATCGTGGCGGGAAAGGGAAAGGGGTGCTGGCCCCAGTGAGAAGTCATCGTCAATTGGCTCTGCTTGTTTCGAAACGAATATAGGGGTGGAACGTACGATTCTCAAGAAAGTAGCATTGTCTCGGTGAGATCGCACGAAATGCGCAAAACAAAAAACTCCTGAACAAGCAGGAAACATGGATTTCAGCCCTGCACGGCGTGGCCACCAGGTAGCGCATCTTGCAGAGAATCTTCCGCGCCACCCGATTACCGGCATGTCAAAGCCCAGGGTATTCGGGCTGATTGGTTCGAGTCACTCTGGACCCACATCGATCCCAGGCTCCTCGCATTAAGAGAGGAATAAGGCAAATAGATCGGTACGCGCTAAAGGGGGTGCTAACCAAAGGCGCTGCAGACGGTGCAGTGAGACAGGGCAGAATGTGTGAGCGTGTAAGCAAGACATAGAAGTAGTTTTTGAATACTATTCTAAACTGTACTGCACTACACAGTTCCAAGGTAAGTTGTTTTGGGTTATAGCAGGGTGTGGTTTGGCAGGAGCTTTGCAACAGCGATCCATCTGCTCGTCGATCTATTCGACTGTAATCTACATTAACCTAACTAGTACTTACAAGCTTTGCTTAAAGCATAACCTTAAGTTAGCTAGCTTTCTTAATCGGGCGTTCTTACTTTACTACCTTAGGTGCCGAAAACGTCGCACGCCCAACCATAGGTACCGGTAGTAGAATAAGGAAAACCAATAATGTCGCCTTCTTTGCTGCGACAGAGCGCAACAACAACCATTGGAAAAATCTCACAAATACACAGTGTTATAGATAGATAGCAGTTCTACAATTACGTGCAGGTTAAGGTTTATCATTTGTTGTTAGTGTTTGTGAGTGTTGGCAGCAAGGGTTCGTTTCGTAAGCGCGGCTTTTTTTGGCGTCCGAGTATTTACCTAGGGTGACTAGACCTCAGATGAGGTAAGCCTTCGGGATGTTAGATTGGGAAGGGTGTTGCGATTGAGATGATTCGTGATGAAGTGATTCACGTAGGGTACTGATGCCAGTGGGCATGAGCAATATACGCGGAAGACTGTAATATCGACTTCGGAGTCGACTCCTTAGCTATACTGAGGTGTCTATATACTCGATAATTCTGGCAGGTTAGTGGTAGGTGCTTTCCACAACCCATTTTTGTTGGGTTCCTCATACAGTTTCAACAATCTAGAGACACTTCATAATGTAAACAAAGCTAGATTCTCAGTAAATGCCCATTGTAATCCCTAAAGATCGATTTTCAATACTACCTTTCCTAAGAGCTTCCTCTCTGCGATGAGATCTAGGTACTTCTCTACCTCGCTTAGCAAACCCTTGTGAAGAACTGGACGAACAACCCCCCTCTGCGTGAACTCGAACATCGCTTTCGCTTCCTCCCGAGATCCAGTCGTAGTCCCCACTATGTTGTACTAAACATGTTATGAGTAAACTTTCAGGCGCCCAACTTGATTGTCCAAGAGTCAGAGATCGTACCTGTGCAGACGCGAGAGATATGGGCGCTAAGCCAGCTTTGAAAGACCAATCATTGACAAATGCCATCACAACCATAGTTCCTGTTGGTCGGATTAGACTTGGCGCGAGTTCATATGCCTTTTCTGATGGAGCAGTCACTACAACACCATGAGCTGTGAAACACTTGTTAGTGTCATACAGGGATACAACAGTTGAGGATCAACTCACCTCCACATCCAGTGGCTCTCTTAACCTCCGTTGCAATGTCCTTGCATGTAAGTACATCGATGTATATCTCTGCACCTGAACTCTGGCACAATTGTCCCTTTTCTGGCCCGACATCAATTGCAATAACTCGCATACCCATAGCCTTTGCGTACTGGATGCCGAGCTGTGGGCAAATGTTAGCACGTCAGAAGAACCAACTTGAACTAGAGAACCTGGTTACTCACATGCCCCGCAGCTCCACCGCCACCCAGATATACTATCCACTGTCCAGTTTGTACTTTGCTTCGTTTGGTAGCCACGTAACTAGTAAGACCACTGCATAGTAACGGTGCAGCTTCTTCGTCGCTCACACCAACCGGTATTTTCAGAGCGAATCTTGCATCAGTAGCAACGTACTGCTGGAAGGTTCCTGGGGTGGAGAAGCCCGAATAAAGAGCTTGCTGACAGTTCACTTCGTCGCGTCCATTGGTACAGAACTCACATCTGCGACATACACTTGCTACCCACTTGATACCCACACGGTCCCCGATGCTCCATAAACTTTCGTTAGCTATGCCTTCGGCGATCGCAACAACACTGCCAACTCCCTCATGCCCAGAGATGCCATGTGCAGATTCGTGGTACAGTCGTGCGCCGGGAGAATTCGGCCAGTAGTTCCGCATAAGACCAACATCGTTGTAACAGAGCCCGGACCAGCTGATCTTGACGATGATTTGACCTGGCCTCAGTTCCGGCACCGGAATCTCCTCGACGGTCGTTGTCACATTGGTCCCATCGACCTTTGTGACAGCGGCCTTTTGCATAGCAGGAAGACTTTCAACACCCTGTTTAAGTTATACATCTTAGTTGTTGATTACAGTATGACCAGGGGCGATGGCTTACGGCTGACATTGTTAATGATGATTAGCGATTCCTTATGGCTTAATTGGCTCTAATCCGGCGCAACATCTTATTTGTATGCTTGACAAAGTGTATCTAATGTCGAATTCCGTAATCTGGCGGACTTTCCGGTACGAAATCATCTTGAAGACCGAATTATTGGTAATCAAGGTTGCCATACCGTGGTAAGCGTGCTTTTTTGAGACATATTATTGCGGCAGGATTGCGGTGGCCATAGCCAAGCTTAGTTCGTCTGCGATCCAATGGTACAAGCGAACCCTGGCATTTCTGTCTTTCTTGACCATGCTTTAGGTCTCTCCGCAGTGAGGGACCTTGACTATGATGCGTATTGGTGTTGGTAAGGTGGTTGAATCACTAACAAACTGAACGGTCTCTCTTGATTGACGCCTAACGAGGAGGCTTCAAGCTTTTTCGGCAATTCGGCAATAATTCAGAGTCTAAAAGCTGGAGCATACTGTGGTTACCGGCAAAAGTATTGTGGATCTCGGTGTGGCTGATGGTCTAGTCGTTGTAACACCTTTAACAGTTGAGGATTGGATAGATAGATGCGCAGTCAGCTTGTAAAGGTAATCCCATTGGTGCGTATTGCAACCAATACTCTTCATAATTCCGACCTTGACCCCTGTCGCTGGTCTCCACATACAACACTTTTGCCGATAACCACAGTAAATCTGATGAGGCTCGTATCGGAATATGTGGATCATGCGATGACTGTGCCAAGACTACACCCCGCACTTGCGTCCGCACTTGCGTCCGCACCTGCATCCGCACCTGCATCCGCACCTACGTCCGCATCCCTCCAAATCCATACCTACACTGTCCCGCTGTGCATCTCAAAGGAACTCTCACATGAGCACTCGCAGGCTGACCAATACTGCAAGACAGGCATGTCTGCGCTGCAAAGTGCATAAGAGAAGATGTGACAAGCTACAGCCTCAGTGCTCCTTATGCCAGCGGTGAGTGGCAGCTGCTCCCTTCTTAGCATTGCCATATCCATATTCAAGAATTTCTTGCTGACATATGGTAGTCTCCGTCAGGCCTGCCGATATGAGAATGCTGCGGCAAGTACAACGCCGTTTCCGGACATCGAGAACGCGCTCACACCAGAGGGCATCAAACTCGCCATCATCCAAAGGCTATCAGGCTTAGGCCCTCGAGCTGTTGTTTCAATATATGCCCGTAACATTTCCCCATGGTTCGCATTTACCTCGGAATCCAAACTTGACAAGCGATTTCCGCAGACATGGAAGGATGCTAGTGTTGATCTTACCCTGCTCGCCTTCATGATCTCACTTTTTGACGCAAGTCCTCAACTACCAAGACGTTGCTACGAGCTTGGTCCCGATACAAAGCCCAAGTACATGTTGAGTAAATCCTGGCTTGCGATGATAGAGGGGGCTGGCCTTAATTCCCTCGATTTGGTAACAGTGAGGTTACTGATCACCCTTTTTGAAATGGTTCACGGACTTTACCCTGCCGCTTATCTATCGATTGCAGCTACAATAAGAGCTGCGGATATCCTTTCCATGAACGATTGCCGAGATAATGGTCTGATTCGATCCTCGGGTTTCACATCTGCTGGGGTCGAAGAAAGTAGTACTGAATTGTGGTGCTACATTGCGGTACTAGACAGGTGTGTACATAATTTTATCCCCATTGGCTGTGTTATCCCTTAACATACCCATACAATCTACTCTTGCTAAGTGCCTCTCCTGTTATCCTTAGGTACTTGGCAGCTGTACATGGAAAGTGGCCGACTGTCACACGAGGCCGTACAATTCTAGAACTCCAGGATACTCTTAGCGATCGAAACTCTGAATCGGTCCTGTCGCCTCTCCGCAGGGAATTCGAAGCATCAAGTCATCTGGACAAGGTTCGTACGGCCATTTATGAACCGACGTCTGAAAAGTCCTTCAACTGTGAAGAAGCGGAATTAATAGTGGTAACCCTAAATTCTTTTATTGGTATTCTAGAGCATCATATTGAAGGAAGCGCAAAACTATCCGCTACGTGTCTGGCTCTCGCGAATACGTCAGTACTCCTTCAATACAGCCACGTACTTGTAATGCTGACCCAACAGTGGACTGCTTCTACTTTTTGAGAATGGGATCAAGGCCGGTGGTGATCGTGAGGGCGGTTCAAACCGTTGTCATGCCGGATCCTCTGCTGGATTAGAGACCCTAATCGACAACGTCTTGAAGATCTTCGACGAAATCAAGGGAGGAACAGGCACTGTTGTTCAAACCATCTCACCCTTCTATTTGTACCTAGTTTACAAAATTTCAGCTATCTTGACTGCAAGGATGCAATCGGGTCTTGATGTAAAATGGCATCTACCAAAGGTAAGAGCACTACGCGAGATTCTCCATCTGATGGGTCAAAGATGGATTGCTGCAGGTAAGTTACTTTACCAAAATACTTACACACCATAATCATTGACTTCTCGTAGAACGATACATCCGTTTACTAGATGAAGACACAACACCAAGGATGCTGAACACACTTGAGCATGATTTTCAACCTGAAGCTGCGTACACTGCTATCCATTGAGATCGAAAATGCTATTACGTACTTTCCATTCAAGATCTTATGCGAAGCTGTAGTTAGGTGGTATCCACAACAAGTGTTAGTTGCTTGCCACCTTTGTCGAATGCCACAGTATGATAATTATGGAAGATATATTTCACCGACTCAGAGCCCGAATGAGGGGCGTCACCACTGGCATCACTGCCATGGGTACTTCCTTGACGTTTTTTGCCTGCAGAGCTTGATATGCTTTCCTTTTGCCCGTTCGAGACAATTTAGAGCTTTTTGAGCGTTGATCTCTTGCTTTTGGAGGATCTTTTCTCAGCACTGCGTTCAGCTGTTTCCTTGGCACGCTCGGCTGGTCAAGCTCTTCCTTGCCCTTCACACGCTACTCATGCCTCTCCTACTCGTGAGGTATGTTACAAAGAAGAGTTTGAGATTTAAAAAGAAAGGTAAAAGAAAGCTAGTATGATTTGTGTTACGTAGTCTGCTAGGTCTTTTGGGAAAGACCTAGATGATCTGGTATTTGCACATTTATCTGTTGCTTCATGTGGGTTAATGCGGGCAGCTTTGGCCAAAGAGATCAATAAAGAGGGTAGTCGGGATATGCAGCGGAGGCAGGCGGACATTGCATCGGGGAATGCGGACGCAGGTGCGGACGCAGGTGCGGTGTGGGGTCAGTAGTGTTTTGCTATTGGTCGGCTTAATGGTGGCGACTAGGGTTTTGAACGGATTGTGGCACCCTAGTGCAACTGGTCTTCATCGGACCCTCTTACAAACCCACAAAATAAGTCCTCCTCCATATCTGCTCCTTTCGGAGAATCGTTAGATCTCACTCTTATTTTTAGGTATCACGTAGATTGATTTTCTTTGATTAGACTCTCTGCATGGTGAAGTTTGTCCGATTTCGTACTCAGCTATCCACAATTCCGAACCCTAACCAATAGACTTCCATCCTGACTCTTACTTTCTGCGGTTGCCTCAGGCATGCTTACAGGATGTTTGGCAACCAATTGCTCTCGTCCGTCATTCTTCTCTGCAACGGTATAGTTGAGTTTGAAATTACTGGATCTCGCTCCCGAAAACATCATTCCTCCATCTACGCTGTGACCCCACTTAGAAAGAGTAAAAAGAGTATGGAATAGAGGAAGATTTATCATATTTCTCTCTTCAACAAGCATGTTAACGTCTTGAACCGTGAAGTAGAATAATCACATCCTATAGTCTTTACACTGTTGCCGATTTGCGCAGTCTGAACAACTCACCCACTTCCCGTCGAGCTCACGATATCAACGCACAAAGCCCTTGTATTTGAAGCCTTTGACACGCCGTTCGCTGTCAAAGTTCTAACTGTGCCCATAGTGACCACAGGTTCGACTCTCGTCAGAATCTTGTATGATCGACTCAACGATTACCACACGCAACGATATAGACGCTTAAATCCTACTCGCTCTTATCGGTAGTGCAACGCCGGGTGCAAATCGACTGAACCAAGATGTTTGCTGCAACGGATATTATTCCGATAAAGTGGAAATACCGATGGAAAATTGTTTCACAGGAGAATCGCTTCACACTATCTGAGTCGCTGTATATTCGAAGAGATGCGTAGGCTGTAAAGGTCATTCTGATTACAAGGCGTAGCACTTCCCGCGCGCCTTCAAAGCTGTCTTCCAGAGCCACGCTCCAGTCTTCACGCATGCGGACTCCGGACACCTCCGGCAACAGCAGAGAATGGCTTAGTCCCGTGGGCGTCGACAGACCAAGAGCTTGTGCTCATCGACTGGGAGTTTGCTGGATGGTATCCAAGCTTCTGGGAGTACTCGAGAGCGCTTTTCGTGTACGGAGTATGGAAAGATTACTGGAGTGACTGGGTCGAGAGGATCTTGGAGCCTTATCGGAACGAATATGCCTGGGTACTACTGTTTCTCACAGAACTGTATTCTTACGATAATGTTCAATTAACGTCCTGCAGTTATATACGTTCTGGTTCTCCCACGTATAAGTCGATATAGCGAGTACGATATCTGGCACTGACATCATGCCGGTGTGCACAGTATCTACACTGCCTCGCTTCTATCGAAGATGTTTGAAGATCTCGCCCAGGACTAACCAGGTACCGTCGTAATTGGATCCAACTAATGGCTTGCTGGCCCGTCCCCGTAAGCAAGGTACACCGGCTGTCACACTGTTGGGTGTGGTGATTGCAGATGAGGCGTCTACAGGGGGAGAAGCTCCTTGTCACCAAATATATGCAATCTGCTTTCTGCAGGGGTCAAGTACCGTTGTAGTGACATGCATGTTGATGTTGCATCGTGTCGTATTGGGTGGGAAATCGGCAATGTCTTCCTTGTCGCCCCCTTGTACCCGGTTCATCGGCACCCATTTCTTCAGTCCGTATATGCAAAGGCTCGGGTGCCTGGGAACCCGAAACAACCGGCCTTGATGAGCTGCTCTACCATTCAGGCCATTGCTTGATTACGTTCGTGAAATGTGCATTTGATTATGAGCTTTGAACTATTGTAATGACTGTATTTGGGCTGTTACTGTGTTTCGACATCTACAGCCGTGCTCACGATACGATAATCCTGTCTATCATCGCCTAAGTATAGCAAGTCCTAGTCTATGCGTACACGAGTGCCTGTACCCATGACGAAAGTCTTTGACAAGAACATGTATAAAGCTTATTCTCTTCAAGAAGAACATGGCATAACAGCTCAACTCAATCCATCAAACGTCGTTCCCATATCAAATTCTATATACTCTATTCGGACCCGCCATCTCGTCCCAAAAATCCTAGCAACATGCGTGTTTCAACCCTCTTGTTCGCTGGCATGAGCTCTGCTGCTGCTGTCACGAATTCCCGTGCCGATAATGGCTATTGGGATGTCAATGTTTCAGTCCTGTCCGCTGCAAACGGTTTCTGGAGGCAAGATCTCAATGCAACCTACCACGACAGTTCGCTCGCAGGGCCTATCACTGCTTCTTGTTTTGTGCAGATGGCGGCGTATGCGTCTAATGAAACGAATCAACACACCTCTGGGTGCAGTGATCCTTCAGTCGAGTACACGCGAGACGGCGATACTGGTGAGTTACGCTCTCGTAATGGACACAGAAAATGAGACAGGCTAACAGTCCATACTATAGTATCCCTCCAGCAGTTCATTGGCCTGGAAGGCGGACAGACGACTGTGTACGGCTCAAAGGATATTCCTATCAAATGTGGTGGTGGCAACGGAAGGCACTGTACCGGTATGGACCGTGTTGTGGTTTCTAAAGCAGTTGTCTAATTACAACGCGGAAAGCTGCAGGAAACAATCTTCTTTCACGATTGCCTATGTACATTAAAGCAGGAAGGCTAAAGATCAAGGGAATTGTTATTCTTACACGGGTGTTGTTTTTGCTTGATACCACAGTAGATATATCGATGTTACAACCAAGTCGGTCGTGACGTCCACATCCTTTACCTTGAATCAAACAGTGCAAGCCAAGCTTCACGTCATCAGGACAAATGCACTTGGAACGGCGAATGACAGGGTTGCTGGTAGTCTCAACTTGGAGCAGGTGCGGTCCTATCTCTGGGCTGCTCGTTCCCAAACCTTGTAGCGTTTAGTGGTTCGAAGGTCCATCGACCTCACTCACCTTACTAGGCCGCGTGTTCCTCCTAAAGGTCATGTGGTTGGAGAATGGCTTGTCCTCAGCAGTGCAAAGAGGTGGCACAGTAGGCGTGGCCACGCACTCGACTCCCCCTGTATACCAGAGCTGGAGTATGGTACGTAGGTGTCTCAAATCTTAACTCAGTCTTAACTCAACAGACCTCGTTACACATTATGTGAGGCCAGCGCGAGAGCATCCCGTTCGTAGTGCAATGCTCAGTGCACGTTTTCGCGTCAAGTATCGCGCTAGGGACTTTCGTAATGAAATACCATTGACGTCATAATTCCTGCGATCTCTTGCACCAGAACAACTTCCGACAGGTCTTCGCTCTGCTGGACAGCTGGTGCTCCGGCAACGATCACTCGCACGGACACGGTAGTGGCCAATCGTGCTGAGTGGCGCATACGCGTATATCGTGTAGGGTTCCCGACATGGCGGATATTCTCCGTACTCGCTTGGCTGTGGTGGAGCCTCTAGTCAACGACAGTTTCAAGATGATGGTTCCACATCGACAGTCTTCCAAAAAAACTGTTGCTCATTAGATGCTAGGATTTTGGTAATTTGGATTTGGTCCTTGGAAGTTTATAGAGACTTGATATCTCGAATACAACCACTTGCATTCGCTTCATACTTCTAGAACACTTGTACAATGGTTTCCGCAACTAACTTTTTTCTCTTCACGCTCTCTTCGCTAGCAGTCTCGGTTTCTGCCGCGTCTGGATGTCGCTGCGGTGACGCTGCGTATCTTGCTACTCCACGCGTCAATCTCTCTACAGCCGAACAACTGAGGCCATGCGCGCCTTACAGTACGTAAATCCTGCGCTTGTAAACTACCAGAACTATTGCAAAGAACGTCTCTCTAACATCGAGATATAGAGCTGATCGACGCTCGCGGTAGCGGCGAGCCGCAAGGCGTTTCCCTCATGTTCCAAACCGCCATCGAACGCGTGCTGTCCAACAGCACAGCTGTCGTCAGCCAATCAGTGGTGTATCCCGCAGGTTTCGATCAAAACGTTACTTCGGGAGTGCAGAACACAGTCGACATGATCACGTACGGCCTGCAAGACTGTCCAGAGCAGAAGTATTTCCTGCTTGGGTACTCCCAGGGAGCAACAGTCGTCCAAGAAGCCCTCAACAAGCTCGACAACGCATCTGCGTCGGCTGTCAACGGCGTCGTCTTGGTCGGCAACCCATACCGCATTCCAGGACGAGTCTCCAACGCGGACAGCCAGGGGAACCTTGATAATCGCACCACGTATGGCCTTTTTGCGACCCAGTCAATGCAGTCAAACAGCAGCGTTGTCACGTACAACGAGGCCTTTGACCGCAGCGGTAGAGTGAGCGACATCTGTTTGGAGGTAAGTGTGTCATGTCATCGAATTCGGGAACGTCTCTGACTTGCTTTTCTCCAGAACGATATCGTTTGCTCCATTGACCCGGAATGCACTTGCCAGCTTGCGAGTGATCACTTGTCGTATGGATTGATGAAGTCCGTCCAAGATGTCATCTTCGATCATGTTGTGTCCCGGTTTTGAGCGACTTGGGCAGCATGCGTCGCTTGACCGGTACCTATCCAGACCGGTAAATCGTGTGCTGTGGGTTGTTGTTTGACAAGACGTACTATACAAAAAATAGGCGTGGACAAGGTGTTGTTGAGGAAGAGGGTTTGTGCATGTATAGACTTTTCCTTCGGTTATAGAGGCGTTGTGGATTTTAATGTGGCACTTATAATAAAGGAATCGCAGAATGAATTAATCAAATGGCCAGCTACTATCACTTCAACGCTGCTGCGATTACCACTACATCCAGACAGTTCCTCCACGCCAATATCAACAGCGTCGACATTGACACATGGTTGCGCACAATGCACCTGTACGTCTCAGTATCGTTAGGGATACAAGACATAAAACACAGTGCTATAAACCCACCCCAAACACTCTCTCTTCTAAGTCTTGTAAGCTGTGCATGAATGGAATGTACCTGCGCACTCTTGAACTCCTTTTCAATGAAGCTAGCGGTATCACCTGCCCCGCAGCATTCCCAGTACGTCCTATAAGGCTAAGCTGTTTGCTGAACCGTCTGCATGTGTCTATTAATATTGCTATACAAAGACTATTATCAGTACAGTATATTTGCACACAAACCCTATTAGCCTGTATATTGTAACATTCGGGTCAAAGCTATTCTAGCAATATTACTAGCTAGCACACGCTTTTTTGCTGCTACTGCTATATATCCCTCCCTCCTGGTGGACAGTCACACAAGCATCTGTGCGCCTGCTGCAGCTCATCTGGCTTTTTTGCGGACGCGAACCAAGTCACTGTATTGCAGGTTGCCAATCCGGGCTTGGGACCTGCTCTTTAATAGGCCTGCCACCTTTACCATATCAATTGATGGGGTTTGCGGAACTGTCGGGGGACACTGCAAGACAGGTTGGTGGGGCGCCTTTCTCCTCGATCGAGGTGTTCATGGGTTCTTCCAAGATTGCAGTCAAGAGAAAGACGGGGTGTGTGGATAGCTTGCTTGGTAGATAATGAACCTGCAATAAGTCACCTCTATCGGTAGATTTCCTTCTCGCTTGTTCTCCGTGGCTGTTCTAGTATACAGTAGTCAGAGCTCTGGAGTAAGCCATCTCTGATCTGGAAAGCACAAGACATGTTTATTGTGATGATACGTCTTGACAACGTGGACCGTGGCTTCTTTGTGATTCTCAATTGGTTCTACATAGATCTGTCACACACATTTTCTTTGTTGAGGTAAGACTTATCTTAAGATAATTTCATATCTCAACAATGTAGACTACAGCTTCTCAGTAACTCTCTCCTGGTCCCGCATAGATCCCTCCCACACATCCTCTTTCATGAGGCCAGACCCGTCTCGCCATTTCAGGAAGGGGATCCATATCCATCCATCACATTTGCGACAACCTCACCGCACATCCAACAGTCAAAACCCCATAGCAAGGTAATTTTGCAATTCATATTACAGAAAACTACTTTAGAAGCCGACAAGCTTCTTTTGAAGAAGAAGAAGAAGAAGCCAGGCTGCCACCCATCAAGTCTAAGACTGCGAAGGCCTCTCAACCTGAGCCGGGGTCCATCCAGCGCAGTCCTCGCGTCCATTCGCAGTGCCGAAGCGTTCGCAATCACCGGCACGGGCGAACATCTCGCAGTTTTTCTCGGTGGTGTCGACGATCTGGCAGATGGTCGTGCTGTGTATGACGAGTCAGCATTGCAGAGCGGGGGGAGAAGAAAAAGAAGGAACTCACGTTGATGGGTTGGGGTTGAAGGTGTAGCAGTCCTGGGGCGGGTTGGTCTCGGTGCACGTCTCGGACAGGAAGATGTACATCTTTTGGCCGAATTCGGTGTAGCGGAGCTGCAGCACACGGGGGTGGTTAGTCACGGGGTTTGAATTTGAAAGTTGCGGGTTTTCCAGATTTCAACGAGGAGGAGTAAAAAAAAAAACTTACGGTAAGAACGTCGGTCTCGGCGGGCTTTACGCCTCTCAGACATGTGGTGGGGAACTCGGCCTTGCTGACAATCTCGTAGTCGCCGTTGCTGGCCTTCAGGCTGTTGCTGGCTGTTTGTTGCGAGTTCAGTCGTGTGCCGTTCGGGCATCGGAAGGGGTGAGGGGGTGACCAGGTTGTGCCGACGCAGCCTCCTTCGCCGCCGCAGATCTTGGGGTTCCAGGCAAGAGCGGCCGAGGAGAGGAGCGGGAGGAGGACGAAGGAACGCATGTTGTGTGGCGAGATGTGGGAGTTGTGTTGTAAGAAAAGGGCAGGCAGTAGAAGATGTTCTGTAATAGAAAGTCAAGCAGATGGCTCCTTTCTATACTACTCCCCAAAGCAAAGCCAAGTGCCTTACGAGGTGGTACCGAGATAACGACCGAGACACGACGGCGGCCAAACTAGATGTTAATATGAAGAGGCAATGTCGGTAGATTGCCGGTTGCACTATAGTAACGAATTAAACAGGTGAGGCTGTGCATGCACTTGGCAGCAGTGGAAGCCGGAGGTATTACAATGGAGGTATTACAAAGCTGGAGGTATTGTAATGCTGGAGGTATTGTAATGCCGTCGAACAGCGCGAAAAGAAGGAATCAAGGCGGAATTTGCTTTCCTAGGATTAATTGCTCCTTCATGTCTTGCTTGTTATTGAGAGAGTCAGGGCAGACTACTCTATCCGAAACAAAGACAGCCAAGTATCATGTCTACGAGTCGATACCAAACTACCAGACGACTAGCAACATTATGCCAGAGATTGGCGAGACCGATGCAGACTTGCAAGTAGGGCCGTGTAGGATCAATGCAATTATTCAGGCTTGGAATGTATATAATACAAAGCATCACATGAGGTCCGTCGTAGTGGTTACTATGGACAGATCATGGCCAAGCGTCCCCCCGCAGTGGTTCCGCGCCTGTAAGGCCGCCTTGGCAGGTCTTGGCAGGCACACGCAGACAAGATCTGCGGCCAAGCTGGGCGATGGGCACGCGCACTGGAGGAGGTGAGGCTGCGTTGAAAGGAGGTGAGTGATGGAGCGCATGCATGCATCCATGGATGAATTTGATACGGGGTCTTGCTACTTTGCTTTAAGTGGTAAATTTAATAAATTTATAGTACAGGTTTTGCAGCTTCTTAATAAATTTTTAAAGTTACAAATCTATATTATAGTTTCTATAGCTTCTTTTAAGTAGTAAACTATAGTACAAGTACTGTAGTTTTACTACTTCTCTTATAAGTAATATATATATATTCTATAGCTTCTTACTACTTCTTTTAAGTTATAAAATCTATATTACAGTTTCTATATTACTTCTTACTACTTCTTTTTATAATCTATATTACAGTTTCTGCATTACTCGTTACTACTTCTCTTTATTAAACAGTGTTTACAGTATCAAAGCTCTATATTTCTCCACAACATACTTACTATCCAGATATCACTACAGTCATCAAGATGGAAATAGAAGCAAAGTGTAGAGCTCTTATATTAAAAGGTCACTATCTGGGTATCATTATCGTAATCATCTCAGAAGCTGTCATCACCCCATGACGGCGTCGACACCGCTAATCTCGACGCAAATGTCGGCGCCGTGCAGCCTGCGGAAGCGGGTGCGGGCGTCGCCGTTGCGGTCGAGGGTCAGCTCGTCGGGATACAGCCTGACGAGGCGGCTGACCTCTGGCTTGGGGACGCGCATGATGCAGACAATCTTGACGTCGGGGGTAGCGGCGGGTGGCTTGGGTGCGGCTTCTTTGGCCGTGTCGTCGTCGTCGTCGTCGGGGCGCCGGCGGTGTTGGCGATGGCCGCCCAGGGCCGCCGGGTGGGTGGGGGTGTGGTGCTGGGGCAGCTGGTGCGAGTCTTGCAGGGTCTCGCGCAGGCTGAGACACAGCGACTCGATGCCCAGCTCGCGCTCAAAGCGCAGGAAGGTGGCGAGGATCTGGTGGTTGCCCTGGGCAGCGGGGGCTGCGGCGGGCGCAGCGGGCGGCTGGGGGTGGTGGTGGTGGGGGACTGCGCCGGCGGCGAAGGTGGCAAAGGGCATGGCGGGGGGAGGCGGCGGGGGCGGAGGGGGAGGCGGCGGGGGAGGCACTGCGCCGGTGGGGTCTGCTGGCTGGTGGTGGCCTGCGTGGGCGGGGGCGGCGGCAGGCACAATGACGGGCAGGCCTGTGGCAGGAACAGCGGGGGCAGCGTGTGTGAGATGGTGGACGTGGTGCTGCAGGGCGGCGACCTGCTGGCCCAGGGCGTTCTGGACGGCTTGGACGTGGACGGCCATGGGCGGGGGCAGGGGTGCGGCGATGCCCAGGGTGGACAGCAGGCGCGGGGTGGGCGGGTTTGCGCAGCGCATGAAGATGCACAGGGTCTTCAGGTTGGGCAGGTCGGCGCGCAGGCTGCGGTCGGGGCTCTTGCTGCCGAGATAGGTGGTCCACAGGCGCAGGTCGCGCTCGCGGATGCGGAAGTAGACGGTGTGCATGGCGGCGGCGTGCGGGGAGGCGACGACGCGGAAGACGTTGCAGTCGCTTGGGTGGGTGAAGAGGAACTTGTTGCGGGCGTAGAGCAGCGGGGCGGCCTCGTCGTGGAGCTGGCGGCTGGCCTGCAGCAGGCTGACGGCGACGTTGTGCTTTGCGGGCGCGGGGCCGGGCCACCAGAAGGGGAAGGGCGAGGCCAGGGCGTGGGCGTAGACGCGGTCGCGCAGCTCGCGGGGGAGCGACAGCAGCAGCGAGAAGGCGGCGTCGGCGGTGGTGGTAGTGGTAGTAGTAGTAGTAGTAGCGGCGGTAGCGGCAGTAGTCGAGGCGGCGGTCGAGGTGGTGAGCGAGGGCTGGCGCAGGCGGGTGGGCGTGAGGGGGACGTGGGTCGGGGCGTCGAGCATGGTCGTGTCGGACGAGTCGCTGCTGGTCGACGGCGAGCGGGTGCGCGGCGTCGAGGTGCGCGAGGCCATGGCGGCGGTGGTGGTGGTGGTGGTGGGGTGGTATTGGTGGTGGTATTGATGGTATTGGTATTGGTAGTGGGGGTGGTCAAAGGACCCAAGGCGTGCTCAATCGACAGCGGCGGCCTGCAGACTCGAGGCGGCCGTCTGGACAGTCGAGGCAGCAAGCAGCGCGAGAGTCGAGTGTGCCAGTCGAGGCCGACGTCTGCTCAGAGTCAGCCGCCCGCTCGCCCGCCCACTGCATCGTGGATGCGAGGCAGACGCCCCGCCGCGGGGCCGCCCGTGCTTGGCCGCCCGTTGGACAAGGTTGGACTTGGACAGCCAGGCCTGCACGCTGCTAGCAGTGCTTATACTTGTTCATCTAGTTGTACTTGTTCAATATATATTATACTTGTTCAATATCTAGTTATACTTGTTCAATACCTAGATTGATGCTTGTTCAACTAGTTATACTTGATCAACCTCTACATTAGTACTTGTTCATCAGCTATACTTGTTCAATCTTGAAGATTATACTTGTTCATCAGCCATACTTGTTCAATACTGAGATTGATACTTACTCGTCAGCTATACTTGTTCAATCCCTACATGACACGCCCAACCTCTACATGACACTACTCCACCCCCTGCTTCCGCGCCTTGTCCCGCCTCTCCACCGTCGCCTTCTTCGCCTCGTCCACCCACGTGTCGTACGCCCCCGGCCCCTGCGCCAGCTTGGCCTGCACCACGCCCTTGAGCAGCTCGCCGACAAAGCCCACAAAGTTGTGCCGCCGCAGCGAGTTCTCCCACAGCCACTTGGCCCGTATGTCCTCCTGCTCCTCCAGCCCGTCCTCGTCGCCAAACTCGCGCGCCCGGATCCGCAGGTCCCGCACGCACGCCATCAGGTTGAACCGGATCTCGTGCGCCGGGTACCGCCCAATCCGCCGCTGCAGCACGGGGATGATCTTGGCCGGGAACTCTTGCGCCGTGCACCCGCCGTGCGAAATGGGCGCCGGCTGCAGCCCGTCGAGCTCGTACAGCGTGTTGTTGATGGACGTGTAGCTGGGACGTGTTAGCATAGACTACAACACTGCACTGCACTGCACTGCACGGCAAAGCCGTGTGGTGGCGGACGCACGCAATAAAGTGGTAGACGTCGTCGTCCTCGGTCGCCGTGCGCTGCGTCTCGTCGACAAACGGCGACGACCGCGCAAACGAGTTGTGTGTCTCGCGAATCAGGTCCGAGTTGGACAGCGTCTCTCCGCGCAGCTGCATGTCCCGTTAGCTAGCGACCCTGCCAGCTGCCAGTATCCTCCATCACACGCAGCCCCATCACACCAGCATCGACGCACCTCGGGCGGGAACTCGCCCGCAAACTCCTTAAACTCCCTGAGCTCCTTGCCAATGTCAATCTCGCCGTCCTTGTTGAGCAGCACCGAGATCAGCGCCTGCGTCCCACAGGCGTTTTGGATCGTCTGCGCCGCGAAGAAGAGGTCGTTGGCCGCCTCATGGTCAAACGCGCCGTCGTGGGGCGCCGCCGTAGCCTTCTCGCCCGTCGGGTACTTGAACAGGAAGATGACGCCGTAAATGTCGCCCAGCGCGCGCAGGTCGTCGGCATCGAGCGTCAGCAGCTCCGCAAACTGCACGTCCTTGACCCCGAGCTTCTCGATGAGGTAGGTGAAGACTCCCTGGTCAGTGTGAGCCGCCGTGCACCGAGTCTGTCTGCTCACGGGACAAGTCCTACCGCGTCCGACTCGATTGTGTTCCAGCCGCCCGACATGGTTGCCGCGTCGTGTTCGTTCGTGGCGGCCGTCACTGCGTCTGTCTTGGCCCTTGACCTCACCGACGCTGCGCGCGCTAGGCAGCTGCGGGCCGCGCCCACCTTAGTCAGTTCGTTCCGAGTGCAAGTCCGATCGGAAGCGGGGCAGTCATGTGACTACTGACACGACATGCAATACCCTGGACCTGCTGTGTCTGATTTGTCTTGTAATTGTCGTGTAGAATGGTAGTCTATAAGCAGTATATGAAAAAAGTACTAACAATAACCATACTTATTATGTGTACCTGCTTGTAATTACTACGTGTGAAAGGACTGTCTACTATAGGAAGCTATAAGAATAAATACTGCTAATAACTATTCTATAGTTGTTACGCGTAAAACAACTATCAATAATAGCAATCCGGAAGAAAAAAAGCACTGCTGACAACTATAATTATTGAATGTACCTGTACATAATTGTCACATGTAAAACAACCGTCTACATGGCAACACAAAACAAACACTGCCAACAACTACATTTATTCTACGTATCTGTACACAACCGCCACATGTAAAATGCTGCCAACCACTCCACCCTACGTAGCATAACTCCACTCATCCCACTCGCTCCTCCACTGCACCGGCTCCAACGGCCCCTCAAACTCCAACACCTGCCCCAGCTTGCACTCCTCAAACTCCACCGCCAACTGCCGCTCCTCATAAAACTCATCGAACCTCGTATCCATGGCGTCCCGCAGATTCGCCACCCCGCCATCCGGATGCAGCTTCTCCCACGGCCGCGTGCACCCCCTCCCCTTGCAGCGCTTGAGCGCAAGCAGCAACCCATTGAGCCGCGCCGCCAGCGACTTGACGGGCCACTCGCCCACGGTCGCGTTGCCGGCAGCAGCAGCAGCACCAGCAGCATCGCCGAGCAGGTTGACAAGCTGGTACGGATCCCGCGCCATGTCGTACAGCTCGTGCTCGTTAGTGCACCACACGGCGTAGGCGAGGTCATAGCCGTCGCCCACGACGCGCACGTGCTTGTACGTGTTGTTGGGGTGGGCGACGTCGCCGTAGAACGCGTTGCCTTCTGCGAAGTACTCGCCCCAGAACTCAATGTTGACGTGCTCGCTCTTTGTCGACTGTGCGAGCAGCGCCGTCGTCACGGGGATGGGCTCGCCGTCAAAGTCCGGGCGGAGCGGGATCCCCGCGAGCGAGAACAGCGTCGGCACTATGTCTGTGTGCGACGACGGGATCGTCTGGACGGCCCCTTTGGGTACCCCTGGCCCGCGGATGAAGAAGGGGATGTTGACGTCTTCTTCAATGTTGCAGACCTTGCCTGGAGGGAGACGGTGTTGCCCGATGTGGAACCCATTGTCGGTCGTGTAAATCAGGTAGGTGTTGTTGAGGACCGCGGGGCTTGCTGACAGGCGCTCCATGATGGAGTCGATGAGCTCGTCCACCGACTGGAGAGACTGCAGTCGCTTGCGGTACCAGTCGTCGTTGTAGTCGATTTCGGTCTGGTTCAGCTGGCGAAGCGTCTTGAAGTACGATGCTGTGCCCGTCTGACCTGGATTAGCAAACGTGATCTCGTGCTTGTGAGCGTAGACCTACGGTATTGGGGTTGAAGTTGGGTGTACGCGGTACTGTCACGTTCGCGAAGAGGTGCTCGTGTCTCTTCGCAGGCACCGGTGCGTTGAATTGCGCACCTTGCCCGCCTATAATCGTCTCCGAGTGAGGCGCGATGGGCGCTACACCGAGGAAGAACGGTCGATCCGACGCCTTGATGGCGTCGTCAAGGAAGCCGACTGCAGCGGCTGAGATCAGATCTGTCGAGTATTCACCAGGGTAGCTCTTGGCCGGTTCGTGGTTCCGAGACATTGTCGCGTTGTAGAAAATATATGTACCGGGATCGATCAGGACTGCTCGCATGTCAGAGGAAGATGTGTAGAATACGCATGGCAAAACCCACAGTCCGATCCGTTCCAGCCATTGATACGGGGGCTTTCGTAGGTGCTGAGCGAATGGCCTTGCATCAAATTAGCATCGTCTTAATGATGATACAAAAGTATCTTCAGGCGAACCATTCATCATCTTGCCAGTATAGTACGTGTTATATCCAGCATCCTGCAGCCAGACTGGCAGGTAATCATCGTTGAATCCCTCTTCAATAAATCTCGGGTATCCACCTGGAGAGCGTCAATATCCAAGTAGAATTCCACTCTGCATCGATTCCCAGCCTACCATACGGAGGAGAAACATCCGTAATATTGGTGTTATGCGCAGCCTTCCCAGTCAACAAAGACACACGAGACGGACAGCACACAGCCACGGTGCAGAAATGCTTCTTGAACCACGTTCCCTCTTGAGCAAAGTGCTTCTGAACAGACGCCTGGTAGTCAATCGAGTTCAAATGCAAGTCCTGATCGTCTGTCATGATGAAAATAAAGTTCGGCCTTGTCGCATTGTTCACAGTGCCCACAACGGCAGCCGCGCCCGCTGACGCGAGCAACAACGCTTGGCTGGGCGTCATATTCGAGGCTTCGGAGAATTAAAACACGAATCCATCGCCTGGCAACGGGTATCACGACTATTTTATACTGCACTTTGGACGCCCGAGTGCTGCTCCCCATCTCGACAATCTTGACAGCCAGGGCCCCACTTTTGATTGCGACAGCGCGAGATTCCATGGCGTGCTTCCAGAGACAGCCAGTTGAACAGCAACGTTGGAGCAAAGAATTGGATGTGAGATGACTTTGTGGGGAATACAAAATTGAAAAGGCAGGAAATGACGGCGAGTTGGCTCGTCTAAGCTGGCTCTGCTGCGATGCCGGACGTCGAACGTGCTCACCTCTCCTATACTGGAAACCGGGCTAGTTGGCATGCCTACAGTTGCTATACCTATCCTTTCCTTCTACCATTGATGTCATGTCTGGCCCATGTCACGAGGTTGCTGTTCATAAGAAACGTGCCAAAGAAGGTCGGATCAGGCCTGGGTTCAGAGAGCGTTTCTCAAAAAGAGGGAAGTGTCACACCTAAATGATTTACGGAAGAATCCGCATGTCCAAGGATCTTTCGACTTCAACATCCGGGTGAGGTGCCTGGCCATCGGACATGTTATGGCGGCGAGGAGAGTATTACACCCGCGACCAGCCGGAGCGTTCCCCTACTGCTGTCTCGCTAGCTCGGCCCAGTGTGTTCCGAGCGCAGCATCCGGCCATCAAACAGTCGTCTGCCGACAGGTCCTAACCTTGGTGTCGAACATGGCTCTGAGCACGTTGTGGACGTGGATCATTTCCACTCCGAACTTTGTGCGTGAGTCGGTAGTACTGTCGGCCATATGGACACGCGGATGAACATGGTCCGTGGTAAGACGACAGCCGATCTGAGAGACTGCATGCATTGCGTCAAGGCTCTGTTCTACACTCACCTCAAAAGAAGCATGTTGTCCAATGATCCGGAAGGGCGACCGACCGCATCTGGCTCAAGAGGGCCCATTGTGGTGCAGTTGTCTGCATGTCTGTGGATCATAGCAAAGACGCCGCAGGTCAAGGATGGGCCATGTTCGCACATCAGAATGCCGACGGTCGAACTCGGTAGCTTGAATGATAAGCAGAGAAGCGCGTCAAGCCTCACGTCAATCACTCGTCGTATTCGTAGCACCGGCATCTCCCTTGAAGCTACGGCCAAAACTCCGAGCAATTGACCAACGAGCACACTACTGCAATGTGCGTACGAGACTGTTGTCTTACGAGCCCGACCCAAGAGCTAGCTGAACATCTTGGTCCGACATTTAGAGTTTATGTAGTTATGCAATTCCCTTCCCGTCACCTTGCATGCTCCACTGCTGCCACAACTCATCGCTAGTGCGTGTGTGGTACGAGGCGGACGGCAAGGAGCGTTGGACCGGGACGCTGGATCTGCGGTGGCAATAGAATCTTAGATCGAAGCCTTCGTCTCGAAATATACGTGGCTGTGATAGATGATGCAGGATCGTATGACAGCGTGCGTTTGTCAACCGACAAGAATTTCGTCGTCGGTGGCCTCGGGTGGAGCGAGGAGCTATCGTGTACAGTCTCAGGTCGGCCAAGCGAAGGTGGGAATGAATACGCACGCCGAGCAGCACACACAGCTAGGCGCAGCGTCAATCCCTCAGGCACGGAGGACAGGCAAATCTTGTTGCGATCTTGTTGCTTGATGAAGTAGACTCCAAGGCCTCCAGACAGGCGGGTCTAAAGCCTCTCCGCCATTGATTCGTATATCAAAATAGGCACAACAAAGATGGCATCAGTTGCATTAGGATAAGGCGATGTAGCTTGCATTCGGCAAAGCGATCGGTAGACGGTAGTTCGTCGATCCCGATTAGAGACGCTCACTCCTCGTCTGTTGACTGTTGACGGTGTGTACGGCTGTAGCGCAGTTGTGATCGACGGATCTACTTGCAGGCGTTTCTGGTGGAGAAGGGTGACTTCGCATTGCTCGTCCAAAATACCATGTTAGTGCTGGACAAATCCGGCCGCCCTTGACCGCACCACTGGGACAGCAGCACGCGGTTCCAAACAATCGGACCGATCGGGTCGTCGCGCGTGAATGTGGAATAGGGCGCTGGTCGCGGGCAGCGTTGCGCCGATACGCTGGAGAGACCTCCGATCACGAGTGTGACGATTCCATCGTCACAGAAGGACGCTAGAAGGGTTGGCGAAGCTGCACCAGATTCGATGTGTGTTGTGAAGGAAGGACAAAGGATAAACTGGGGCTAGGAGGAGAAGGTCTCCGATGGCCTCTGAGTGGTTGCTGGACGGTGGTGCTGTGCGGCTCTCAGGGTCGTTCTGTTCTTTCGCTTGGCGGGTGATAATCGCTGCGATTGGTAGATAATCCGCATCTCCGCCTGCGAGCGGACGGCGATTGTTGCGAAGCGGAGAGTGTCGGGATCTTCAAAAGTGCGACCGCGACATCTCAAGGCTTTCATTACGCACATGCTGAAGGGTTGCATACATCTGTCGACATCAGCAGATCGCAATGCATGTCTCACTTCTGAGCAGCCATCCCTTGCGTTGTGTAGTCGCCGCTTGATTGCGAGCGAATTAAATTAGCATAATAGAGAATTAGGCGAGATGGCGGCCGTCATGAAGGGGGTGGAGCGCGACGGCGGACGGGGGACCGTCGCTGCTACAGCGGAACTTGGGGCTAACAGGGGAGCCTTGATTTGATGCGAAGCTAGTCGGGAGCGATTATAGCGTACTTCTAGCCCGGTGAGGGTTGTTGGCTCGAAGCCCAGGTTCGAACGCCGGCAGGACCGAGTTATGCCGCGACGGTCAATTGCCGTCATGGCAGTGTGGCACCAGTGTTTGCCAAACTGCCTTTGAAGTGGGCTCAAACTCTAAGAGTGCATTCCAAAAGATACTTAGAACATGGATCCAGACGTGTCTTGTAGCGAATGCAGCGTTGGCGGAACTCTTCCCGAGTAGCCAACAGGCTCACTTCGGCATGCATGCTGTGCACAAATGCGGCGCTTGCACACGGGCACAATTTGCAACAGTGCTCCAACTCCAAGCTGCTGTAGGAGTAAGCCTGGCAGCCCATCGAACAGCCTGGGGAACGCCTTCTGTCAACCTCGGGCTAGACGCCTCTCACCGGTCCAGATTCAAACCGCTGCTTTGTGGCTGTGCTAGCCCACCAGCACCATTTCGTCGCAATCACTATACCAAAATGGTAGCGGACGTGAGGCTAACACATGATTTCCGCCGATCATCCTGGTTGCACGCATAGGTCGCTCATCGCTGCAGCACCAGTTCGGAACCACACAATGACATCAAGCCCTCCTGCGCGTATACTTCGCCTAATCCATTTAGCGTACGTTTTGGCGCGTGTCGAGCCGGCGCTGGGATCTTTCGTGTGACACCGAGTCAGTGATATGAAAGCTTTGTGCGCATGATCAGACGGCCATCATTGTACGTAAGAAATCGTAGCGCAGGTACTAAGCAAAAGCTGGAGCGAGGTGGTTTGGAGCGGAACGATTGGCTGGTTATTTTGGGCTGACATTTCTACGTCAGACCACGACCCCGTCGGTTGCAGGAGACACTGGGAAACACGTGCTGGTCAACCATTCCAGCAGCAGTCAAACAGCAATCTCCCCCGACTGACTGACCAATCTTCTTCTGCAAGGTTGTAGGTCAATAAAATCCATGCTTCCATCGCCCTTCCCTCAAGGGGTGTATCTACAACTATCCTCTTCCTTTCGCGCAAAAATGTGCAAAACGGTCTTCTGAGGACCAAAAATGATCGGCGCCGAAAAATGCAGTCGTGAATCGTGGAAGTTCGTCAAATGCGCGTGCGTGCATAACTGTTCCTTGGTGCCATGCCGTTCGAGAAAATGACCCAACGTTTTCTGGCTTAGCCTGGCACCGTCCTCGTGAGGCCATCCTTCAAATGTGACGATGCGCTAAAACGTCCAGTCCGGCTATTGCCCCGATGAGTTGCGCCGAGACCGTCCAAGTGGCTGTTACTGCAGCCGGAGAAACGTCGCGAGTTTGATCTGATAGGTTGTGCGAAAATGTATAGGATGTGTTTGCTGGATCCGACTAGGCTTGCTGCTGGAGAACACAGTATGTCTTTGGTCCGCTTGGCGAGTTTCGTTAGTCGGCCCTACATGCTTCCAGCTTCGCTGTACTGGGAGGGAACTTGTGTGGCGGGGATCGGGTGGGTTGCATACCCGGCCACGGACGCTGCGCTGGTGGGTGGCTGAGAAGCAAGCCTGGTGTTCCTGGGGTATCGTTCAGTCTGTTTGCGTTTACGTCCAGATAGGTGTAGCCACGAACCCGCTGGTATATCCAGACATTCCATAATTGTATGTGTGATCTGAAGGCGCCGCATATGGCGGTAAAAGTGTGTTGGCAGGCGAGCCCAATGGAGACGCGTAGTTGCTTGACGCGTAGCTGCTTGATGGATAGCTACTTGCCGCATATGTGCTCGAACCATATGCATCTGCCGATGTTCGCGGAATGTCGAGGAACGGAGAAGCTGGTGTAGAAGACATGCCAGGGGGCAGAAATCCTAGAGGGGAGGGCGCAAAAGCTGGGCTGAGGCTGTGTGCTTGACCGTAATTGCTGTATTGTGCAATCTGGTTTTCGAGATCAAGATTGATGGATTCCAGGGCGTAGGAAGGCTGTGTCACAGGAGAGACGGCAGTAATGTGTTGCCGCGTCCATTCTCTCCTGGTTTTATATGACGAAACCATGTCGATGGGATATTGTATCAGATATGACATAGTCTGAATTCTCGAGTCATATCTTGGGTCCTGATACCCCTGAACGACCGTCACGATCTCCTCTAACGGCAGAAGAGAAAGATCCGACACCAATACCGAAGCAACGTCCGGAAACATTGGCTCCAGCGCCAGAGCGGTCGCATAAAAGTGGGCGAGCACGCAAAGAACGTTGACGTCTCCGCGCTTAGCAGAAAGAAGGGATATGGGCACCCAGAAAAGCCATTTGCGAAGAGCGTAAAGCTGGTTGAACTGCTCTTCTGGTGACTGCGCCTGATTGGTTGCCCTCAAACGGTCAAGGTAGCCTTTGAGCTGATCGACCCACTTCGTCTCTTGGTCGTTGCGGCTGAGGTATGGTTGCATGCGTTGCAAGGAGTTGTGGATATCGGCGAGCGTGTTCAGTTGCTGGGTGCGGGCTTCCTGGGACACCGACGTGCTGACCGGGTTCATGAAATGCCTGTTGGACATTGGGCTGTGCTCTGCGATGTAATCTGCGAAAAGCGACTCGTGCTTCCAGGGCTGCATGGATTGAATGACAGTCTTCGTGCCAGCGACGAGCGAAGCCCAACCTCTCCAATCGGTTGCCTGCCAGGCTAACAGGAGAGAGGAAGCAAGGACCGCATCCGAATTCATCTTCGTGAAGCTCGAAATGCCGTCGTGAAGACCTTTAAGTGCAATGCTTGCATGGTGAAAGGCAAGATTTCGTGTTTCGGTAGACTGCGAGATCCAGGCAAGGTGAGAAGCGGAGAAAGCAAGGATGGAGTGCATGACGAAAGAATGCGAAGCTGCTATGCTCATGAACCTAGATTCAGTCAGCCAAAGAGAACTTGGAATCAGCGTCCCAGTGAAGCACTCACTTGGGCATCATATCAGCCCACAAAGTCATTTTAGATGTTCTATTCCTGAACATCTCGTTGGTGATGGAGGAGAGGTGGTGGATCAAGCGAAGATCTGTCTTCGCATATGCTTGCCACTGGGGTTGGGGGTAGATGCGAAGCTCGGGGAAGGGAAACTCGCCAGTCTGCCTCCACAACTCAATAGTGGCCTCGATTTCTGGAGTCCACAGGAGGTTCGGCTGCTGGGGAGCTTGTGGAGATTCGGGCATCATGGCAGTGGGGCTGTCCATGTAATCGCACCGGACCTGGTGTTTCGTGCAATTGCGGCTGCAAGCGTGTCAATATTTGAAACATGGCAAACATGTTTTGTTTGGAAACCTACCATTGCGGGAACGTCTCATCACAGCGGATGTGTCTTCTCTTGCACGTCTTGCAGCCCTTTCGGGACTTGGTGTGACTGCGCCTAGAGGGGCCTCCGCCTGGTCCAGCCATTGGATGAGATGGTCGTTTGAAGGTGTGGAGCGATTGTGAGAAGTAGAGCGCGCAGCGTCCTCGAAGGATTTCGCGTTCGAGATGTCTGGCGTTGGGGTTGTTGTGGTGCCCGGGATTTTTTCCAAGTGCGGTAGGTGGTGAGGGGTGGTGTTGGCGGGGGCTGAGTATATGCAGGCTGCAAGCACTGGTGGGCGGAATTGGTGAAGCGAGAGTAATGTGGTCGTAGACCGGTGACAGGGTGGTGTTTTGGAGGCTGAAGGCCGGCACAGTTTGGTGATATATACCGCGAGGTGCAGATGGGAAGCTTAGACAAATCTAGGGCTGAGAAGTATTGACGCAGAGCTAGCTAACAAGGCCCCAGCGGAGGTGCGACAGAACGAAGTGACAGCGGAGAAAGGTCAAGGTATGCAACGTGCCCCCTGCAGGACAGACGGGCCATGCCTCCTTGGGACAAAGAGGACTTGGGCGGAAGCAGCAGCGCTAGAGTAGCCAAAGCTCGGTTCCAAAAAGTCCTGGGACGTCAAAACGGAGCCAACCATAGTTAGAGGGTGATAGCGTCCACACAAATAGCAGTGACGCCACGAGCGGCGGAAGGGGACCTGTGTGGCAGCCGGTAGAGACGGCGTGACGGGCGAGGCTAGTGTAGCTTGCGGGAGCTACAGCCAGCACTGGAGTGTCTGATTCACCGCTGGCCGGTGGTCAAGGCCCATGCCAATACGACATAGCTTCCCGTGTTACTGCTGTGACGTTTAAGCTCTATCCGAGACCTTGGACCCTTCCCGTTCGAGCAGCGATACCCAGTCTGGCGCGGGTGTGGTGATGCTGTCCCTGAGCAGCAAGGTGCTTCAAGAATGGAACCCTGCTTACTGTGAACAAGCAGCAGGGCAAGCCCGGGCCGCACAGTGAACTTCCGCCGCATGCCGACTACTGGGGGTGGCCCCTCTTTGGGAAACCCCTGTCGTCGATATGGAGAGACGGTTTGGCGTCGTTGGGCGCGCACTGTGCAGATGCCATGGCGATGGATGCACAGGCAGTGGGTGCCTCTGCCGATGGGAGCAAAAGCCAAGAACCCGCGCGCAGAGCGGCGGCGGCGGCGGCGGCCCTAAGTCAGTGAACCGCGCAAGAATCACGGGCCGCGCGATGCGGTGGAGGTGATCGGCCTCTGCATTACGATGAAGAGTGCCATGTGTGGGTGGGCACTGGACGAGCCGGCGGACTGCTGGTATCGGCGCGGGCGTCGAGGAATTGCCATTCCGGGAGAGGCGATCGCCATGGTGTCGCATGGAGTCCAAAAAAGTCACAGCGAGCAGTTCGCTCAATTCACTGCTCGCTCCAAGGCGGGCGAATCAGACGATGGGGGATGCTGCAAAGTTGATGGCGCTAGCACTGAAGCCGCATGGACAGGCGAAAGTACCGGGGCGTCAAGTTATTTTTGGCTGGGTGCGCCGTGCTTGGCCGCGTTTCTCCAAGTCAGAAGTCACCAGACTGCAGCCTTCACCCGCCGCTCAAGCGATGTTGCTGTAGAAGATGGTGTTCTGCATTGACCGTCATGGCAATGCTACTTGAATCCACCGCCGTGCCGATCTGTCACGCTGCACTGATGCCCTCAGTTTGGCTGCTTCCGGCGGTGGGCAGAAACAGGCCTCCAAATTAGCAGTACCAGAAGGATTCGCTAGACTAGGTATTCAGCTCGCGAGTGACTGTATACCGGTACATCAGCTGTCCACGAAGACTCAGCCTGTGTCTTGTCGAGCAGCCAGAACTACACGTACAGGCGAGCCGCCGCGGGGGACCATGCACCTGCACCACACATGTGCGCAACGTGCCGTGCGACACGACGCTGTACACGATGCTGTGCAAGCTTTCCAGCACAAGACAGTCTTCTCCCGCCGCAAGGCTGTTGAGCTTCTGCACCGCTACAATGACGCGGGTTCCCGCGTATCGGAGTCGCCTATACTCAGTGGAGCAGTGAGCAGCAACACGAGGTCAGACATGCCGTACTTAGAACAGGGCGCTGACGGCCAATATTCCACGATGCCTTAGAAAGACCGAGGCTGCAATAGTCTGCAATGACATGGCAGATGCGTGAAAGCAAGCGCAGCCGACAGAATATGTAGGCTAGTGACGAGTGAGGTTCTTCCATAGGCTATTCTTAGGAATAAAGTCAGTTAAGCTTGTTGCCTGCGTCCGTCTACTACGAGTATGACCATGGGCATACCCTGGCCGCGTCTGGGGGTGTGGCTAGGGTTGCGAGAAACCTCTCCATTCGTTGCGTGCGATCCTGCGCCAGCTCCTGTACGTTGCTGACAGTCAGCGGTGCAAAGGTGACAGAGCCGAGCAGCATATCAAACGTATACTTATCTGCAGGCACGCCACTCTATTGCCCACAATATTCCATCCTTAGCATGCACCCAATCCTCCAACACCCAGCTGCAAATAAGTGCGACCCTGTTCGACCGCTGGCGCAGTTAACTGCCTAATCGGGCATAGTCAGAGGCTACACAACACACTGTCTGTCCCCCTACAATGTTCCCACCGACGGCACTGCGCGCGGGCTCTCGTGTGGAGTTATTTTTCCGATCTCCTCTATTCTTAAGCTCAAAACAAACGTCTTTTTCTGTACGAGCCCGCTCACTCGTTCCGTGAAACACAGCACCGGCTGTCGAGTCGCATTTAGCAATGCGTTACCTACGGTTTTGTCCATAGCTGCTCCGAATCCCCACAGCGCACACAGTGATCACTGATCACCGTTGAAAATTTGAGAAGCGCTATTAGTCAGGCCTCGCCCGTCCCGCTGCGCTGCAGGGCGCGTCTGCTGCCGGCGCACCTTGACCGTCGTGACGAGCCCCAGGGGAAGAGGGCGCTGACTGATCGTGAATGGTGGCCGTCAACGGTGAACACCATAGCTCAGCGGATATTTTTAGTTGCTGGTTCCACATTCCTCGCGTGGTCCGGAACATGGGTCTTCCCTTCATCAGCATCATGACGGAGCTGCCACTGCGCGTAAGCAGCCTGGTGGCAGAGAAGGTTCTCTGCAGCCGACTGCAATGTTGGACAGCGTGTTGCTGGCATGCGCAGAATCATTACCTGCATGGCTCGCGTGGTGCCGAACATGGATGATCCTGCGCTGCCCGCCAAAAGCCGCTTGAGCCGCATTGCAATTGATGCTTGAAGCGTCTCTTAAAATTTCACCGAATACCCCATGAATTACTGATCGTGCAAGAGATAGACAACATCTCGACTCAGTTTCCCTCTCCACCACTTTCCGTCAGATCGGTCAAGTCGACAGGGTTGCCGTCAACATCACTGTCCGCCCAAACTGGACAATCACAGTGACTGTACATGAAGAGCACAACCAGCCGAGGCAGTTGGCTCGGCCGGTGACCTCCGCCTCGCGCGCACGTCCTAGTACAGCAGCGAGGAGCACCCCAAAGATGTGCAAAAGATTTGCAAAGCTGGCAAAAAAACAGACCAAATTGCGACCGTCGAGATGCAGACCCCCCCATTTCATGTCCGTCCAAGTGTCGTCGATTTGCTACGCCCTGCGAATGTCATTCCCCCCCTGCAACTATCGTACGACCTTCATCGGGATCTGGTACACTTGCGGCAATCTTCACAAGAAGCAGCCGACATGGCATGATCCACACAGCCGTTCGCTGATCGCACAGCTTGGTACATTGCAATCGCCACCGATCGGATGAGCTGCCTCAGGGCCCGAAATTGGCATGCGACAGAATACCAGCGCAGACGCCCTTATTCTAGAACGCTTGCTGACCGTGCTGTCGTCCAGCGGCGCAGAGACCGACAAACCCCCCCCCTGCCCACTCAAGCAGAACCACCGTAGTCCCTGCAGACGCCGGCGGTATTTCAGTGAGTCGCCGCCAGCGCCAGCGCCACCGCTCGAGCCACAGTCTCGGGCTCCGCGCTCTCCGAGCCCGCAAAGACCGTTGTCAGCGTGGCCGCGGCGAATAATCCCGACAGTGGAGCATCAGCCAATGGGTTCTAGTGACGTCCGCTCGCTATGCGTCCGTGTGAAGAATTGCAGTTCTACGTACAGCTATCTAAGACTATGGATATGGTGCCATGTGTGCACCCAACGATGAGAAAAACGCCGGTGAATGAATCCCTGCTACACGCAAGCCGACCCCGTGAGCAGGATATGGTCCGTTCGAAATGGCTCAGAAGCCCGCCTATGTAGCCAAAAAGTCGCTGGAAAATGTCTATAGATGCCGGAACTTCCATTGTCGTTCATCAGTCCTTATGATTCAATCCTCCCGCTTGCAATACCTGCTTTTAATATCCTCCTCTTCCTCTGACTATACACCATCCATCCACCCAACGCCGGCTCACATGTAATGGGAAAAGTGTGTGCTTTCGCTCGACTCTATCGTTCAAGCGAATGGCCATCCTATTGTGTACAGCCCCTAGATCAGGCGCTGTACAGCTCACGGAAGGTAGCCTGCTGGTCGGCAGGAAGACCATTAAGGAAGCTGTCAAAGTCCGAGATCATGCTCTTATACTGCTGAATGATCTGTGCCGTGTCAGTGCTGCAAACAGCTGTATAGTGTATCTCACTCACCTGCTTGAATGTCTCGCGACACTGCCTGCCAGATGGTCCCGTGACAAAATTACGATCTGCGGAGGCCATCAGGCTGAAGAACTCAAGAAGAGACTGCTCCATGGCGCCAGGGTTTGCCAGGACGATCTGCATAAACCCATTCAGGGCATGACCCTTCTCGTCGTTCCATGTGACCTTGCTGATAGCTCGCAGGAAAGCTGGCGCGATCTGAGCAAGATGCACCGAAAGGTAGTGAGCGCAACCTATCCCAAGGCGACCGAGTGCGATAGCAGCGTTCTCGTTAAGGGATTCGGGTACTTTGCTGTCAAAGAGAATGGTGCCGATCTTCTGGAGCAGCCTCTCAGCGTAAGGCTGCATTCCCTCTTTCTGCTGCATGGCAATTTCGCCGACCGACCAGCAAGCATTATTAATGACCGAGTAGCCAGACTCATCGTGACCAACGTGAGCTGGTGAAACTTCAAGCTGAGCTATGAGAATCTCAAGGATAGCAGGGAGGCAAGGCTGTAACTGTTCGAAGACACAGATGGCACAGTCACCCAGCAAAGCGTAGGCTGACTGTCGTACATCATTGTTCGAGTCGCTCATGCAAATAGCCAGCAGCTGGAAAAAGTTCGGGGTTCCTGCAACCAACTGGGCGCTGTCTCCCGTGCCCAGAGCTTGGATCATGGCGCTCAAAAGGTCCACAGCAGTGATGAGGAAGTCCTTGTCGGGTGCCTCCAAACCTGGGTTCTCGGTAGACAGCTGACTTTCTTGGAGGTTTCGGTGGATGATACCAATACATCTTGCGAAGATGCCGCCTGCATACTGAGAGAACTTGTGGTCGAGCGCAGTCGCAACATAAGAGAGGCATTCAAGTAGAGGAATGACTTCTCTGGAATGATCCGAGACCTTGTTCCAACGCTGAAGCAGCGCCGGCATGAGCATAGAGACCAGCTCGTCTTGAGCCAAGGCCGGCCCAACGTGCTCGGCAAGGGTCTGAACGCAGTCGTATAGGATATACATGTTCTTGTCCTTGTACATCGCAAAACACTGGATGAACTGGCGAACAATGACTGGGCAGTATTCAGCGAGCTGAGTGTTTGCCTTCTCCTCAAGGTGTGCAAAAGCCGAAGCAGCGGCTTCTTGTACGCCCTTGTTGCTATCAAGCATCTTTGTCAGAATGCCGTCCATGATAGGCTCAAAGTACTGCTGCTTTCCAGCCGGATCAAGGCGCGCTGCCCATCCAGAGTATCGCCCAAGGGTCCAGCATGTGATCTTTCGAACGACAGGCTTCGGGTCCTGCAGAAGTGTGATGAGGTAGGGTGTGAGCATGGGAAGATGGGGCTGGACTACATGCATGCAGCCATCAGCGATGGCACCAAGAGCAAGGACTGCGGACTCTCTGTTAGGCCACTCGGCGTGGTTGAGATTGCTTGTCAGGTAAGGCAGTGTCGCCTCAAAGACGGCCTCGTGGAAGACTCCCGCAAGCACATCCAATGCCGCGGCAGAGCATTTTCGCAAGTTCCATGCGTCTTCTGGGTCTCCGAACGAATCATCATCATCGAAATCCTCGATCTCGCCGTCGCTGAGATCGTCGTTGTCTGGACCAGTATCTTGACCGTTCGTGAGAACAGTCTCACCATTTGCATTGGTTGTCATCCGCCCTGACTTGCTTGAAGCGAAATTTGGGCGGATATCCTGCTCTCGATCATCAACGCTGTAATCCTCCTCTTCGCCTTCGAGACGTAAGACGTCATCCTCGCTGTAGACCATGCTCTCGAGGAGTACAGGTACGATCTTGGCCAGGTAAGGACCGAGGTGGTCGCGCATCCTTTCGTCCTCTGCGACACAAAGCCAGAACTCGGCAGCGTCCAAAGCCAGCTCCTCATCATCCTTGCTGCGTTGCTGCGCCACCATGTAATCAACCAAACCACTCATGTGCGGCAACATCTTCTCAGGCGCGATATCTGCAACATGGACAAAGGCTCGGCAGACTTGTTTCCGAACGTCTTCGCTAGAATCGCTGGCGATGGAGAACAGCTGTTGCATCAAGGCATCAATGTTTGAGAGAACGACCTGAAGTTTATCGGGGATAAAGACGTTGATAGCCGCTATCGCATCGGCGCGTACTCGAGGAATCGGGCTTGTGGTAAGTTCTAGAAGCTTGGGAAAGACGAAGCTCAAGGGCCGTTGACCTTGATACTCCTTGTCAAGCGCTCTCCTGTGGTCCTCACAGATCTTCAACAACGCGCTCATGCCACCTTCCTGCGCCTGAATGGAAACGTTGCCACTCGAGTTGCTGATGATGTTGACCAGGTCCGAAAGGATTTGAGGCCAGCCCATGATGCCGCCTTGTCGAACAACCTCTGTGATGACGTTGCCGGCGTACAGACGCATCTGCTTATTCGGGTCTTGTAGTCCCACCATGATGATCTCCTTTACGTAGCTCTTGGTAGTCTCATCCATGGTCTTCAACGATGTCTTTACGTCGTTCTTCAGCATAATGGCTGCAGCTGCGCGCGCTTGGAAATACATCGTGCCATCCATGTCAACGCCTGACGGAGGCTGGCTGGTCGAGAAAAGGTATGCCAAGTACTTGTCGAAGTCAGGTGAAGCCCTGGCTGTCCTGAGCATCTGTGGGAACCCTAAAGTCAGCGCACGTTCTTAACACCAGGTACAAACAGGGTTAACGTACAATTTCAGCATTCTTGCGTGCAGTCGCATCATGGCCGCCGAGTGAATCTTTCAGGCACTGTGCCAGCTGCCGTAACGTCTGTTCCTCAGGTTGCCACGACATTGTGGGAGGCAGTTTGGTGTATATTGTTAAGGTGGGTTGGGATCTGCTGCACTATGCGGGGTAGTGGCTTCTGCTCGAGGACCAGATATTGCAATTCGAGGGCGAGGGCGATAAGGGCACAGGTGTCTGTAGGGGTGCCTATGGCTGTTTCTGCTCATGCAGTCGATTAGCTCTTGCAAATGCGCATCATGAGAGCGAGGTGATGGCGTAGCGGAGGACTGCGTGAACGTACCGGCTCCTGGTATCGGCGGGTTCTACAAAGCCACAATCATGTTGAAGTCTTACAGAGGTCGAGTGGTCTAGGAAATCTTGGAGTGTTCTGCGGTTGCAAGTTTGCCTGTAGCTTGACGCGGGGGCGGCAGATGGCAGATAGAGGGGCACAAAGAGCAAGGCCCGGGGTTGTTGTGCGCTGTGCGGACGCAACAGGAGGAACGGGGCTGCAGTGCGACAGAAACGTAGGTGAAGGCAGAGCGAGGCAGGCGATTTCTGAGGCGACAACGTGTGGTTCCTGCGCGCCGTATGCCCTGCGGAGGACTGGTAGAATTGTCACCGATCTGTCGTGCGCGGCCCACCTCCCTGATTCGTCAGGTCAGCCCGCAACCAGCGTCCCAAACATGTGCTCCGCATCATTACACCGCCTGCCTGCGACCTCGACAAATACCGTAAGGCTTTGGTCGTTTTGGAGTACACGAAGGTAGTGTCGCGCAGCGTAGGGCTCACCAGGCGGTGATGACAGATTTGACGTGTAGCGGATTGCACGTCGCACTGCGCATGCCTGTTACCCAAGCTCTGGTCGAGCGTTTGACCTGATGCAGTCCCTCCAAAACTCCATGTTGTTTCTTGCTATCTCTATCTCGCGCGATATTCGCAAGCTCACTCAGACTTTGAAGGAGCTTTCCGGCTCTTTGTGGCTTGAATTCGCAGAACCTGACTGTGATTAGCCGTAGAGTTGATGGCAGAATGGTAACAACGAGGAGGGAAGGCTGCAGACTGTTACGCGCAATAGGAAAAGCTGTGGAAGCGTACGTTGAAGTACCAAGGGTCTTTTCTCATCTCAGTTGGCATCTTTGGCTGAGCCATGTCACACTGAACCTCACGTCTGGTCACACAAGAGCGGCCGACCCTACCAGTAACGCCTTCACTAGGACAGCTCTGGCTTGTCAGCACGGCGATGGTCTGTATTCACACTTACGTCGTCTCTTGAGTGCTGACCTCCTTGGCAATGTGCTTCAGTGAAGGATTCTCGGGCCATGACATAAAAGTACCATGGCGGAGCTGGATTGTCAAGGCGTCAAGCTGCTCGTTTGCGCTCGTCAATACTGCAGCGATCGTGTATGTAGATAAGCTGGAAGTAGACCACCCTTTCGTTTTGATCGAGTACAGCGTGGACACAGAGTCCTTGCACTGATGCCCGCACCGCAGGCTGGAGAGGCGCCATCCAGCACAATATCTGCAGCAGATCTCACAGCGAACCTCGAGAGGTCGATTACCCGCTACAGATGGGATGAAGGGGATACCGGGTCGCGTTGGAAACGGTTTATCCTGCCTGCCTGCACTCGATCACTAGCAGTCACGGCGACTTCGTCACAGTGGAAAACAGTAGTCCTTCCTCTACAACCATTAGTCTCCCATCCTCGGAACGTGTCATGACTCCAGAAATACCAGCTGGGACATTGAAGAAGAACGTACGAAATAGTGAGCTAGTGCTGAACGGTGCGTGCATTCGGATTTGTGATCAGACAGATGTTGTCTCTGCAGCAATGCTGGAATAGTTCACCAATGGATTCATGTATTACAAAAGCTGTCCGCATGCCTTTCCGAGATAGTCAGTTAGACTTGTCCACAGATGTAGCATCCCAGCGAAGTCTGTTGTTGTTTGGGACAAAACCATGTCAATGAACACAAAAGCACGTGCAAGCACTCATCCACATATCTGTGTACTTTGCACAAGCATGCACGGGCAGATCCGCAACGGCCGCTGCTCGGATGATCTGTAACCGCCTTCTGACACGACGTCTATTGTTAGTCATGATCTGTGGCGGCTTTACGGAGTGGTGTTTCAGGTTGGGTTGTTCGAGGCCGACGACCTCCAAGCACAGGCTTGAGCCTCCCGCGCGTCTACTGCACGCGTGCGTCTACAGCTGAGGGAAGTAGAACGTGGCACAAACCCAATATCATACTGCAAGGTGTATTCTGCGATTCGGAGCAAGGAAAGTTAAACTATCGCGAGCGCAAGTGTTGTCTCCTATAATGCGTCGCGGAGTTGCAGTAGCCTGTGTTATCGAGGCCTGGGTCGAGACCACGGCGGTGGAAGTCCCAGGGCTGACCGCCGCTTGCATCCTGCGCCTGATACACTTGTTGACGGACTAGGCGGATGCCCTCTGTACAGCTCCTGTGCACTCGCGCAACCTCTCTCTTGCACCACTGCAATTTGTCCATTGTCGGTCGCTCGGATTTCCCGGCAGCGTTGCCGATCTTTCAGCCTAACGCCAGGACACCTCGTTGGCGGAGGTGGCAAAGCAGGCAGGACCAGCGCCGGCCAAGCAGACCAGTCTCACGCATACCGTAGGCTGCTCACAACCAGGTACGACCCACGACCCTCACCGGATCGCCCGTCTCCTCTTCTGCAACGCCGTCGCATCCCCTTGAATAGCGACTGTGCCCCAGCATCGCCCTCTACATCGCTATCTCGTCGCCGGCGACTCCCGCGGACCTACTTGCGTCACCAGCCACTCTTGGTCCCCGCCGCTGGATCGCCGCGCCGTCATTACGGACCCCTTCACCAGCACCAAGAGCGCTGCTGCGCCCGCTGGCAGTACCTTTGTCCCCGTTCCGAACCCCTCGCCGCTGAGCAGAACCGGCTGCAGACACCCCGCGCGCCGCCATGTTGCCGCAAGAACCGCTGCAGGCAGTCCTGCCGCCCACGACGCTCTCGAGATCGTACCTGGCCATGGAGCAGGCCTCGTCTGCGATTCCCACTGGCTTCACTCAGGCCACGCACGTTCTGCATGGATCGCCTCATGACGCCATCTGGATAGCACGCTACAACAACAGCAACAATGGCCTCGGCTCGACCGCAAAGGGCATCATGATTGGAGTCTTCTCGGTACTCGGCGCTGCAGGCTTCTGTTTCCTCGTCTTCACAATCATCTATTACTTCCGCTACACACAGCAAGGCCGTGTGTTCCTCGATCGCATCACACGACCTGGTGAATATGACGACGAGCAGCAGTTCGCCAAGGAGGAGGCTGAGGCGCTTGAGGATATGGATGATCTCCAGCGAGCCGAGTATCTGCGAGCAAAGGGTACGACAAAGGATAATGCCATGGTTCTAGAAAGGACTCTTCACTGACAATCACCAGCTTTCGTCCAGGTCAACCCGCCTGAATCCGTGCAAACCGATATCTCACTATCGCAATTCCTTGCAATCCAGGAGAAGGGCGTCTCAGCGTGGGAGTTCGAGCCAGAACTTGAGATTGCCAACTGTTTCGTCGAAGGCCGAACCGAGATCGAGTTCTTCGACTCCGAGTGCAGCGTCCAAAGCAACCTACCGATACCGAAGCAGAACGAGGTGTACTATTGGGAAGCCAAGATCTACGAAAAGCCGGAGAACACAAGCATTGCAATCGGCGTTACTACGAAACCTTATCCTTTGTTCAGGCTACCAGGTGCGTACATTGTATGGAAAATGGCATCTTAGGAGACTAATCAGCGTGCAGGCTACCACAAGTCCTCAATCTCGTACGGATCAAACGGCAATCGACGCTACAACCAACCATTTACACCTTCCGCTTACGGACCCGCATATGTTCAGGGAGATGTTATTGGAGTTGGGTACCGACCTCGCACTGGCACAGTTTTCTTCACTCGCAATGGCAAGAAACTCGACGATGTTGCACACGGCCTCAAGACACAGAATTTCTTCCCTACGGTCGGCGCTCAAGGGCCCTGTCAGGTGCACGTCAACTTTGGGCAGATGGGATTCGTGTTCATCGAAGCCAACGTAAAGAAATGGGGCCTGGCCCCGCAGACTGGCAGCTTAGCCCCTCCACCACCGTACGGGAGCGAACAGGGATCCATTCTCTTGGACTCTGGTCGTGAAGGCATTAGGGAAGGCATGGGTGGCAATTACATTTCTGCAGGTTATGGACATGCAAGGTCCAGCAGCCAGCAAGTGCGTCTTGGACGTAATGAACCCACCAGCCCTGGCCCTCAACGCAGCCCCACTGACATCTCCCTGGCAGCTTTCAGCCTCGTGGACTCTAACGAAGACATTGGCGAAGGTCCTAGTGCAGAAGCCGGCAACACACACGAGACCGCTCACGACATTGCACATGGCTTGGGCTTTTTGCAGCCCGGAGAGCTTCCGCCCGAATACACTAGCCCAGTCGGATCGCCAAACTTGGAGGCTGGCCGACACATGCGCGACTACTGGGAAGAGCGTGGAGATGAGCGCGAACACACACCACTTTTGCAAAACCGGCCACAAGAGTCAGGCTCTGAGCGACCCCTCCCTAGCTACGATACTGCGGTCGCCAATGCGCCGCATATCCGACAACCTACAATCCGTGTGCGAAGCGCCACTGAGACCTCTCGCACCCCTCGTGGTGGTCCACGCTGATCACCTAACATCACTGTACTTTCCAATTACACTGCTCCCTGTTTCATGGATCTAACTATACCCCATCTCTTAGCATATCTCCTCTCGATCAGACACGAGACACTTCGCAATGTACATACGGGGTTCGCTTTTGAAGCTGCGACTTTGGCTCGAGCTGTTGGCGTTTGAAGCAAGCGAGCATTGCTGCGCTGTTGTTGTACGGCTGGCAAGGGGACCAGACCAGTTGGAATGGAGACTGGCTTTTCGCGGCAATTATTTCTCAAGGCGTTATTGGCAAGACGGGGTTATGGATCTCAGAGCGACAACCTGTTCCAAGCACGATACTCAATACATATATTCCTATGTTCACAACACAAAGGCTTTTTGAACCTCATAGAAAATATGAAATTGACAAAGTATGTCTCGACGGATAAATTGCGAAGTCCGACACATGTATCAGGCGGCTCCGCACTCAAAGATCGTCGCGGTGTTTTTCTTGTCTCATACAGCAATTACTTCACGTAGAGGTAAAAGTGCATCCAGCTCAAGGTCTGCAGATGCAGCAGCAGATCGAGCGAGGCGAGAGACCGGCCTACAGTACGCATCAAACACAATCGATGCACTTCCACCCTGACATAGTAGTGGCATCCGTGCGAATTGACATCACATATTATCAGCTCGTGGATGATAGCGACAAGCCACGATGCTCGCGTCGAAGAAAACTAGAAAACTCGGACGCAGATTACATCATCAGACACTAACCGCTTTTGTACCCGCCCAGACGCACGGTCTCGACCATCCCAACCATCTCCGCTCAACAGCTGAGCTGAACTGTCCAATCAAACCCCACAGCGGCGGCGAACAAATGCACCTCCGCTTGATCCCACCAGTAGCCGATAGGCACCCAGTAGGCCAGCCGGCCGCGTGCTCGTCAAGAGCATCAAGCCACGGCACTAGTTCGAGCCTGGCATCCCGCGTCCACACATCACGGGAAGCATATATCATTAAGAAGGTTCCTCCTTAGTTTCGTCCCATCATCTACATCACTTCGCTTTATTGATTTGAAGTTGACCCGCGCCCCTCGTGACGAAGATTCGAAAGTACGGCATCGGTAGCCAAGATGCAGTCATACCGCAGACATGGGCCTGATCAAGGTATTTAGAAGCAAATGGCATGAGACCGGTGTTCGACGCTCCTTTCTGCTCTGCGCTTCCTGGTCTGAAGGAGTGGGGTTCTGCTCGAAATGAGTGCGTTCCTCTTTCTAGATGGTCGGGAGCGAGAGTATAAAGGGACGGTCGTTCTGAGAGATACGGTCGGAACTTGATCAGGTTAACGCCTGCGAAAGGACTTCATGCTTTGCGCCCCGGCTTTGGAGGTTGCTACTGACTGGCGCAGGGCTTTTCAAGAGTATATCGTGTGGAACTTGATTGAGGAGTTTGTTGAGAAAGAAACGCATTTCTGACGATAAACCTCGATCTTTCAAAGACATGTCTGCCCTTTATGCAAACGAGAAAAATGCCCCTGGCACGGGTTCACCCTCTCGACCGAACTACGATCCGGTATCGCCTGCTAGTTCGGTCTCTCTGGACAAGGATGTAGCGATCGGCCTGGTAGGAGAACACGCTCGCGACTATGATCCGGCGGTTGAGGCCAGGGTTCTCCGCAAGATTGATCTGTTCCTTATCCCCGCCATGATTATCGGTATGTGTCAACCATTTCTCCTGAACGGACAAGAAAACTACGTTGCTGGGTCATTGGGGCTCGAGTTCTACCTTCTGTTCCCCACGAGCTGCCGGCAGCGTGACAGTCAACATATCGCAAAGCTAGAGCTGATCATTTCTCAGGCTATGGATTGGTATACTACGATAAGGCCATCCTTGGCTCCGCCGTTCTGTTCGGTATGACCAAGGATCTCTCATTGACCGTCGTCAATACTCAGACCACTCCACCCACGACCAACACCCAACGCCTCAGCTGGGCGACGTCTATGTTCTACTTTGGTATGCTGGCTGGTCTGTATCCTATGACGTTCGCGCTGCAAAGGTTCAACATCGGGCGGATCTTGGGCGGCGTGGTTGTCTTCTGGGCTGGTATCTGTATGCTTACCGCAGCCGTCACGACCTACCAGGGATTGTATGCTCAGCGCTTCTTCTTGGGCTTTGTCGAGAGTATCATTCCTACGGGTTTCATGTGCATCATCAGTGGATACTATACACAGGAGGAACAGGCACTGAGGCAGTCATGGTACGTAGTCTAGCTCCGCAAGGCATCATTCTCTCCCAGCTAACCATATGCAGGTGGTTCGCCTCTACCGGTCTGTTCACCATCATCGGTGGTGCTCTCAACTATGGGTTTGCCCAGATCACCACAGGCGCTCTGCGCGGATGGCAGTATATATACATACTCGCTGGCTGCCTCACCTTCCTCTTTGGCATCTGGTGCTTCTTCATCCCCAATTCGCCCGCATCAGCATGGTTTCTCACGCCTGCCGAGCGCATTGTGGCCGTCGAGCGCCTTCGCAAGGGCCAAACCGGCGTGCGCTGCCAGAAGATCAAGATATCTCAACTCCGCGAAGCCTTTCTCGACCTCAAACTCTGGCTCGTTTTCATCCTCATGGCATCCGCTTACACTGTCAACGGCGCGGTGTCTGGCTTCGGCCCCTTGATCGTCAGTACATTCGGCTGGTCAACCCTTCAATCCATCCTCTGGCAATTTCCCCTTGGCGCGCTCTGCCTCGTCGCCATTCTGCTCTGCGGTTATCTCTCCAGCAAGATCCCGAACATCCGCATCATCCTCCTCGTCATAAACTGCCTCCCCGTCATCGCAGGCTGCGCTATGATTTGGAAAAGCGAATGGACCTACCACGCGGCCACGCCAGTGGCAGGATACTCGATCATCGGCACGTTCGGCGCGGTCGTAAGCCAGACCATTGTGATTGGGATGTCGAACGTAGCTGGCGCGACCAAGAAGAGCGCTATGGCTGCTGCGATCTTTGTGGCGTACTGCGTAGGCAATATAGTAGGGCCACAGCTCATCAAGAGTCAGACCAAGGCGCAGCATTACCCAGAGTTGTGGTCCGGCTTGATCATCTGCTATTGCATCACGATAGTCGCCGCTGTGGCGTTGTATGTGCTGCTGAAGAGAGAGAATGCGAAGAGGGAATCTCTGCCGGTGGATGAGGATGAGAGGGATAGGCTGGCGTTCATGGACCTGACGGACAAAGAGAATCCCTACTTCAAGTACGTCCTGTAGGGCTTCCAAGATGGCGGTTCATTTTGTAGACGAATCTGGGGAATGTTGGGAACAGCTGTGAGTGGTCGGGATGTACGACCATGACGAATTGGGGGGGGGGGGGGGGGGGGTGAACATGGTGTTGAACGAGTTGTGGAGATGATAGTGCAGGGAGAATTGAGTTGAAATAAAAGACATCCTGCTGAGGTCGTATAGAAGTAGCTCCAGCAGCATCAAGGTGGTATCGATGGACCTCATCTTGCAACGTTGCTTAGTCTTACCAGTTCCTCTGCCTGACACGAACAAAGTTAGGGCATGCAGGAGCGTTTTAATGGGGTGCCGTCGGCCCGGCGCCGCAAGCCTCGTATTCCAGCAAGTTACGACTCAGGTACCGCCGACTTCCCACTTCAAACCAAAAGCAAAAGCACTAACCTTTTGATAGGCACAACAGGTGTTCTAATGCTACTTATCGTCCGCGATGGGCGATCCACTTATCGCAACAGCCTCCGACGCGGTCCGCAGATTGCACGTCCCACCACGCGTCACCTTGGCTCTCGGGCAAACGGCACTCCAGGCTCCTTCTACATGGAAGTAACGGCCGCGAGACAAGGTAGGCAGCGCACATGTGGAGACGCAGTCATCAGGGAACTTGGACTAAGCCCCTGCAACCTCGCACTGCCTCCTTCGCTAATATGTCTTTTCTGCTGTTTGCCCTGCGGAGAGCACGCGACCACCGCCAAACACTTCAACGCTTCGATGCCGCACAGGTCACATGAGCAAGCAGCATGCTGAGATTCAGGCTAGCGAGGCCTGCAAGCTTACCCATTGCAAGCAGTAGAGTTGTTCTGCTGCTCTTGCTAGCTGTGGTTTGCGCCAACGTATATCGTCGACTGTTTAATGGTATGATAGCTCCACACCGCCGACAGCCTGCCATGCTCACACATACACAGATAAGACCGACTTGTACCACTGCAATAAGCTTCTACACCAAGGCCAATTCCTCGACTCGCCCGATCGCAGTCCCGAACGCAGACCTTTCCATGACTGGCAGGTACCGGGCTGTCTCGTACACGACTACACTACGTCCGACATCGCCGATTGCAATGAAGATGGCCAGGTTCTCTTTATCGGCGACACGACGGTGCGGCAGGTCTTTTGGGCCACAGCGAGGAAGCTGAGCGGTGGCTGGGTTGACGATCGACGGCAAGAGCTGGACAAGCACGAAGACTTACATCTCGAGGTTGGACGGGCAAGGCTGAGCTTCATGTGGGACCCATGGCTGAATAGCACAGACTTTAGCGAGGAGCTCAAGGCGTACATGGACAGGAACAAGCCAGATATCAGTGAGGTGGAAAAGGCTTCACATCCGAGCAACGGCAAGAGGAGGTCAGTGCTGCTATATATCGGCGGAGGCCTGTGGCATGCGCGACACCTGGGCGATGAATACCTCACTGCCTTCAACCATGTCGTCGACCGTGTTGCAGCAGTCATGTCTACCACACACGATCGCCTCACCTCGCCAGCGAACATTCGAGCACACGGCCACGACGGAGTGGACGATCAGATATTCTTTGCTCCTGTTCCAGACCCGATCGTCGATCGACTGAGCCCGTCACGAGAAACTACAATCACACCGAACAAGGTCCGGGCTATGAATGACCACCTGCAATTGTGGTCCAATCGTGGGCTCAATGTACCGTGGTCGTTCCGGGATATGACAGCGAACTGGCCTGAAATGGTCGGCGAGAGTGGCTTGCATGTGACAGATCGGGTTGCGACTCACATGGCGAATGTCGTGCTTAATTATCGCTGCAACGCCAAAGCAGCGCAGAAGTACGGCTATCCGTTTGACAGGACGTGTTGCAGTGCTTACAGGCAGGCAAATTGGGTGCAGGCTCTTGCGGTCGTGGCCTCTGTGCCCCTTGTCGCCCTGATAGCCTATGGTCATTTCCTTCGCAGCCCCGAGCGGTCGACCATGGTTGATCTCACCCACGCGTTTGCCGTTTTCGTGCTCTCTACAATGTATTGCTACATGGCCGATAGGACTCACGTCTTCGATAAGCTCCCGAAGGAGTTTGCTAATATTGACTTCCGGGTAATGCTGGGCACTGCTGTCCTGGTGTGTCTGCTCAACCTGCAAAGCACTCCAGTTCCCATTTCAAAGAGCCGGAATCGCTCACCCGAGAATGCTGTCCGTCCGGTACCATTCCTACCGCGGGAGCTGTCCGATGAATTCAAGGGCTGGATGCAAATCTTTGTCCTCGTGTACGCATATACCGATGCTACAAATGTCATGGACTTCTACAAAGTGTTCCGCATCTTTATTGCACTCTACCTTGTGCTGTCTGGCTATGGTCACACGACATACTTTCTGCGAACGAACGACTTCACCCTCCATCGTGTTGTGGGTGTTCTTTTGCGTTTCAACACGCTACCTATGTTTCTTGCGCTAGCAATGGACAGGCCGTATACCTCGTACCACTTCGCGCCCGTAGTTACTTTCTGGTTCCTAGTCGTGTTCCTGACGCTAAGGATCGGCCAACGCTGGAACAACCGCCTCGAACTGCTGCTCGCCAAGGTGATCGTCGCAGCACTGCTCACAACAATGTTCATTCACGTTGAAGGCGTCCTTGACACCTGTGTCTCCGGTTTCGTCTTGGTCTTCCGAGCCCAGGTTGATGTGGGCGAACTGCGCTTCCATCTCGGTACGGACAAGTACGTCGTCTTCGTCGGCATTGTGGTTGCAGCGATCCACATCAAGATACGTTCCATACTCCGTACGCCGCTCAGAAAGCTTAGCATTGCTGGCTTTGTCGTGAAGCGCTACTTCTTCCTGCACCAAGTCCTGCTCGTCGCATTCGCCATCACCGCCATCCCCACATATCTACTCCTGGCACAGCTCATGCGAGACAAGTCTGAATATAACTGGTGGGTGCCCTACCTTGCCTGGCTCCCTGCCCTCTCTTTGATAGTCCTCCGCAACGCAACCGCCTTCCTGCGCGCCCGGTTCTGCGCTTCCTTCGCGTGGCTGGGCCGCATATCGTGGGAATTATATCTGCTCTCGCGCCACATCTGGCTGGCGGGAGATGGTCAGGGCATTCTCCGCATCGGGTTTCGCTATGGCAGTGGTACGTTTCTAGGCGACAAGTGGCGCGACGTAGTTGTCCTGACGCCGATTTTCGTCTGGCTGGCGTGGAAGGTACACGAGGCTACCAGGGTGTTCACGGCCTGGCTTTTATACGGCCAGGTTGCGTTGACGGAATCACATCAAGACGGGGGATCTGCTGATGCGGATGCCTTGGAGTTGCCGGGATGGCATCGGCCAGACAACAGCGTGGGTGACGCAGAAAGTCGGCACCAAGGGAAGTTGGGCGAGCGCAAGAGGCTGCTAGCGAGAGTAGGTGGTGTCGCCGTGGCTATCTGGCTCGCTGAGATGGTAAGTCGCTAAAAGACACTGCATTGGTGGCTTTACTGACATGCTCAGTTGGAGCCCTAAAACTAGGATTTACAATACCAGGTCTTACATCTGCGCGAGTAGCTAGCGAGCCGCTGAACTTGTAGTATCTCATCAGACGTAGTCATCTCAAAAACAAACCTTGCAGACTGTCCAAGACCAAGTGCTACTCATTTCCATTGCATGTGAGTGAACGCGTTTGCGAATCTATTTGCGCTGTAGCCCAAGTCCAACGCCCCTGCCGAACGAACATGGAGGAGAGATACTCAGAGTTAGCGTCTTAGACCACCGCTCAAAAAAGCACAGCGACTGATCTAGATCCGGCAATGCACTTATAGAGTTCGTGTTTGCTGACATTCGCGGGCTGGACAGGGACGCGTCAGCATCACAGCACCACAATCACAACCAGCACCTGACAGCACCACCAAGCCCACCGACTTTCGACAAGCGATCAAGTAGCAGAGTGAAACAGTCATTTACTCGGCCAAGACTGGAATCAAAATGAGTAAACGACTGCATAGAGCTCCCAAGAAGCACTATACACGTTCGGAGGCCGGGTTAAGCAGACATCCCTTTGTTTCCGTTCTCGGTCGGTGCGCACAGCCACGCCGGGCGATCCGCAATCAACACGACTCACCCAGGGAAAAAAAAACGTTACGCGTACCTGGCACCAAGGAATGTTGGCTCTGTTTTTAAAAAAAAAAGTGGGTGGCACCGACTTGGATGTTTTGGCGATCTTGGTACTCGTGGGCCGCTATGATTTTCTGGGGTTTGGCCAATGAGGCAGCGATCTTGGTTGGCGAGCAGCCAATACGCGTACGGCGAGCTTTTAAAGGTTGGCAGAACCCGGTTGCACGAAACGTCAGGCAGCGTTGGCATGTGGAGGGAAGGGGGGTAAGGACGCGCAGGGTTCATCATATACGGCAAAGGTTGCTTGTTGTGGGTGAACACGGAACTTTGTTGCTGGGGTTGCCCGAGTATTGTTTGCTGTGTGTGACCTTTACCCGTGTCCTCCGGATATCATACAAGGCTGTCTTCTGCGACCGTAAGCCCGAAGCTGAGCTCGATCGGAAACGCCAACATCGCGGCATCCGGACGTCCCGCACTTATACGAGCGCCAGCACCTGCGGAGTAAAAGGCGACTTTGCGTCTTTACACTTCACTTGCGATTGTTGGGCGTTGAGTTCCATCTTCTAGGGCCACTTTCCAGACTCCCGATAGTAAACATTAATCACACCACCGCAATTATGTACCTCGAAAAAAGAAGCAACGCGGGCTTCGATCTCTCCCCAATCGTCATCGTCCTCCTGGTCATCCTCGGTGCCGGCGCGCTCGTCGTCTGCGGTGCTGTGGTAATGCGCTTCTACGGCAGCGATGATACACAAGATACCAATTTCATGAATCGCTCGGTGGAACAAGATCGATATATGAAGGAGGTCCGAGAGAGATCATGGGGCAGGCTGCCCCGCTACTACGTCCAGAGGCAACAACCCGGTTCAAGTCATACGCGGGGTGAAGTGGCGAGCGTGAAGTATGTTGAAGCATTACCATGCGGCACAGTTGACTGACAGATGGCAGCGCGAGTAACACCACTTATGGATGAGGATAGTGTCGATGGACAACGAAGGTCGTCATCGGAGGAACAGATCGATATTACCCCCCGACGAGCCACAGTACCAAGGTCAAACACCAAGGCGTTGGCGTAATCATGGTATGGGAAGGGGTGTTGATCGCTACAAATGCGATGCATATGTCGTCAGATGACATTCAAAAGGTTGTGATTGGAGTTTACGTCCGCGATACATCCAGCATGGTGCGGTTGTCCAGGCATGCACCAGTGCGACACGTCCTCTAGATTGAACTTGCTGCTTGCATAGGCACCTGATTTCATGGGCAGATCTTTTGACGATCAAGAGCTAAAGGACGCAAGCTCTCAAGATCAATGCTGATTCTGGCGGCTGGCCAGGCGATCCAGTCCCAGTTGCTAGTGCCAATGACCAATGCTGCTGCTGCCACAAGATTGGCAGCCGAATCATCAAGCCACCACAACCCATTCCCAATCTCTGCGTGCAAGATTGCATAGTGAGCCACGAGAATCCAAGCCTCGACGCACTGTTGCTCGAGTAGACTTACGAACCTAAGAGAGCATTGGACGGCGAAATGGAAGACGGACGTCCAATCGAAGGACGGCCCTAGAGGTGGATGATTCGAAGGGACATTGTCAATCAAGCTCCAAACAATTCTGAACGATTGGCGAAGATCTGTCCAGGCCTGTCGCAGAGTATCAAAGTGATCTTCGTAGGCTCGATGAGGGGTTGACCACATAGCTTCCAAGCTCTTTAGCTGCTCTTCTTCCGCGAGATGAGCATCTGCGATGGGTATCGCAGTGGACCATGACTCGCGCTCCACCACGTATCGAAGGGGCCCGCCCTGTAGCTTACTCCATCCTGGCACCAAAATCACTTGGATTCCCCTTAGAGTTCGTAAGCAGCGGCATATGACTAGTACAGCTTCTGACGTAATCTTTTCAACGTGTGCGTGAGTGACAGATTCGTACGCTAGAAGGCTTCGACAAGCGTTTCTGGCTTGAAAAGTACTCCACATGGAAATCGCCGTGGAAAAGGCGAACAGCGCCTCGACATTGTCGCTCGAAATCCTTCGAATCTCACCCATGTAGCTTGCAAGCCCCATGTTCAACTCCAGCGCTGCAATGTTCTGGTACTTATCCTTTGCAGCTGCAGAATCCAAGCTTGTTGATATATGCAGAGCGGTGACGGCCAGCGCACCGTGAACGACAAATTCGTGCTTCGGCGTCAGGTCTGGTATTGCTGTGCACCATGCCTGTTGAGACATCATGCCAAAGCTCATTGTAGCGACAGTTTCGTTCGCAAAATGTTGCAAAAGTGCACCCGCATGAGGCCGAACCGATCTTGGCAGTCGGTCTAAAACGCCTTGTTGGAGAAGTGCATTTGTGAAGTGAGGTTCTGTGGGTATCGCTGGGATAGACGCGGTTTGCGTCCGTAAGGCCTGGGCATGACCTGCATGGCCTGGTATTGCATCAGGTGTACGCAGACTGCAAGTATAGTTGCGCTTCCCACAGTTGTAACAGCCACCTTGGGTCTCGTCACACTACTTGTGCCTGTTAGCAGTCATGGACAGCTAGTCACGTAGAAGGAATTAAACAAACAGAAAGGCGTATGCGGGGTTGGTCACCTTAATTCTTCTTTGTCTGCAGTTGGTACATCCTGATTTGGACTTTCGATGGAACCTTCGCGCACGCATAGCGACAAAGAAGAATACGTCGTCTCAAGTTACGATGTCACGGCGTTGTCGTGTATGTGATAGTCCAGAAAAAAGAGCGGCTGACAGGGGCCCACAATTTTTCCGGGGAGGCTTCAGTCGCATCAGGAAGCGACGCACCAGCCGCTCGCCCGGCGCGTTCGTACTACCTTGTCGTTCTCAGAGTTTGACGCTACACATCCATCGATCTTCTGTCGTCGGCTCATTATTTCGACTCATCCGCAGTTGCCTCGCACTCATCAGGCCTCCCTGAGGTGGGGTAGACTTGATCGCAAGGTTTAGCCCCCATACGCAATATTGGTCCGATAGCAGTCACGCTACGCGTATGCATGCAGGTGCAAGTGCGATCGTGATTGCTATCGTTGCAGTCCTTTTGTGTCTACCTCAATTTCTCGATTTATCAGGCACAATGTACCGAGTTGTTGCCGCCAGCTTTTGTATATTGAACCTTGCGTGTGGCACGGGTGCACAAAATGCATCGAGCATTCTCAATGTCGATCCACTTCAGCAACCGTATCCGTACTTTTTTCCGCCCCAGGAAGCTGCAAGTACTGCCAACCTGTTTCCAATGCCTACCTGTCAAGACATCACGCTTGAGGAGGCAACCATTGATCAGCTGTCTGGTTATCTGAGTAATGGAATACTTACGTCTACGCAACTTCTTCGATGCTACCTGAAAAGGGTACAGCAGGTTGATGAGTACATCCATTCTATCATCGAGCTCAACCCAGATGCTGAGGATATTGCTATCGCACTCGACGCCGAACGAGCGGCTGGCCATGTGCGCGGACCGTTACACGGGATCCCGTTCATCGTCAAGGACAACATCGCGACGAAAGACCAAATGGAGACGACTTGCGGGAGCTGGATGCTCTTAGGCAGCGTTGTCCCAAGGGATGCTCATGTGGTTGCGAAGTTGCGAGAAGCTGGTGCGCTTCTGATGGGCAAAGCCACGCTCTCAGAGTGGGCTGACATGAGGTCGAACAACTATTCGGAGGGATACTCGCCGAGAGGAGGCCAAACAAGAAGTGCTTATAATCTTACGCTAAATCCTGGTGGAAGCAGTTCAGGTAGTGCCGTAGCTGTAGCAGCGAACATCGTCCCATTTTCGCTAGGCACGGAAACCGATGGTAGCGTCATCAACCCTGCAGAGCGAAATGCGCTGGCCGGAATCAAGCCAACAGTCGGATTGACCTCAAGGGCTGGTGTTGTACCGGAAAGTATTCACCAAGACACTGTAGGTACTTTTGGTCGAACGATCCGCGATGCGGCCTACGCGTTTGATGCTATTTATGGAATCGATCCGAGAGACAATTACACTCTGGCTCAAGAGGGAAAAGTACCGCATGGCGGTTATGTGCAATATTTAACAAATAAGTCGACTCTGCAGAATGCGACTTTCGGTATCCCTTGGGACAGCTTCTGGGTTTACGCCGATGAAGAACAGCGAGTGCAACTCCTTGCTATCGTATCGGCAGTTGAGGCAGCGGGTGCCACAATCATCAACAATACTGAGATTCCCAACCGAGAACTGACAGTGTCTCCCGATGGCTGGAATTGGGACTTCGGGACTACGCGTGGCTACCCTAATGAGTCCGAGTATACGGTTGTAAAAGTAGACTTTTATAACAACATCAGAGCCTACTTATCCGAGCTGGAGAATACCAACATTCGCTCCTTAGAGGATATCGTGGCATACAATTACGCTAATGATGGGACCGAAGGCGGATACCCTTGGCCACAAGGCGTTCCAGCCTTCTACTCGGGTCAAGATGGCTTTCTCGCATCCTTGGAGACGAAAGGTGTCATGGACGAGACCTACTATCAGGCACTTGCGTTTACACAAAAGGCTACGCGGGAAGACGGAATTGATGCAGCTCTTATGAACAACGGACGGCCAGTTGACGCGCTACTGGTTCCTTCGGATGTGGGGCAATCGTATCAGCTTGCAGCTCAGGCTGGATATCCGGTCGTCACGATCCCAGCTGGTGTGCATTCGCGTTCAGCGATGCCGTTCGGCCTAGCGTTGATGGGCACTGCATGGAGCGAGGCGACTTTGCTGAAGTGGGCGAGCGCAATCGAGGATCTGCAGCTTAGTACTGAGGGAATCCCAAAAAGGACTCTACCAAATTGGTATGGGTACAAGGAAAGAAACATTCCTGTCCCATTCCTAGATCCTTAGACGAAGCCCGCGTTGAGAGAGTTCACAAAAGGTCATTCATAATGATGGCATTTACAACAACCATCATGCATCGCACAGTTCACGTGTTTAGACTGTTTACGTCCCGTTTCTTTTAACGAAGTTCGAGGTATTACGAATCATAAGTAGTGTCTAGTGCTTCGCCGTCCATTATACCATGTATGTACGCATCTCCGAGCACTTCGTAGCAGCCTTCGTGTGGTCTAAGTATGAACGGGACCCGGCCGCCTGTCAACACAGCTACGATATCCTCTGGCCGGCTAAGTTTGGGAACCCAGCCCATCAGGCCTTTCTTCGTGGTACAAAAGGTTCGTCCCTTGCTCACGGAAGCGATGCTGTCTGTGACACTACGAAGTTGGTGATTACTGGTCTGATAAGTGGTACGGGGCCCTCTGAACCATTCTTCCCAGCTTTCAAAACATTGATACGAGGCCAGTCGACGTTTGCTGATCTGGAGTCGCTGTTGAAGTCGTACGTCTTCGATTCCACCACACATGGTGAGCCAGAAGGCTTCTTTACGTGTCTGGTACTGACCGTAATAGTACTCATCGTCGACTGGCTTGGCAACTTCATACATATCGTCTAGTATCGCGTTGCAATATGCACGAGTCTTTCGATACCACCCCAGGCGTCTTGACACCATAGTTACAATACTGTCGATTACAATTCCCCTGACCTTGAAAGTCCCAAGCGCGGACTTGAAATCTGCAGATTCGCCGTGGCAAGCATTGTATTTGCCGAGATTGCGAAACCTCGCTGTCCAGTCACTGCTGTATTCCTTCCCTATCTCGACTGTCCAGTCAGGGACAAATGAAGGCACGTCGAGATTCCGAGGTTGATTCGGAGTTATGTGGCTGAGGATATCGAGATTTCCTGTACGTTGAATGAGTGCAACTGTGATCTGCTCGTATACTCTTTCTACAGGCAGGGTGTAATCAGCTTTCAAAAGACCGACGTATCGTTGCGCTGCTAGAGCCAGGACTCCGTAGACTTTATCGCGTGGGTCAGTTGCCTGTCGCATTCGGAGAAAGCCAAGACTGTACGAAAAGTCCTGTTCGGCGTAGGATTGCTTCACAGATCCAAGGGCAAGAATTGGCTGTAGCGAATCTCCTAACTGGAATAAGAAGTCTGAAGACAGTTGCATGTTACAACAGTCAAGGCTTTTTACATGACGACGGAAGTGGTCTAGACATCGAAGAAGGACGCCACCACCAAGCGTATGCTGTCCAGAGTGGAAAGTCGAGGACTTTGCGAGAATCCATTCCTGTGCAGTCCATATACGTGTCCACCATGACCTCGTCAGTAACGACCTTACGGACATCGCAATTTGTTCTGCGTTGCGTCCTACTCGATCCAAAGGTAGGTGTTCGTCACCAGTGTGCCCAAATTCTTCAAGGAAACCGAAAGCGAGTGCGGCATCAGAACGCGGCTCCCCAAGCCACACAATGACATTTGAAGCTTGGGAGTATATATCGTTCATCCGTGAGACTTGATGTGAGCGCTCCAGAATATTGTGCTGGTCGATACAGATTGCATCCACCCATATGGTGCGTGACTTGTTTGCATATCGAAGTGCTCTCAGGATCGAGAGAAGATTCGCTGTGACAGCAAACTGGTGGCCTCCCAACTGCACGGCTCTGTCAAGCACGGGCTCTCCCCATGCATAAGACAATGCCTCATAGTCACAGTGTTGACCTCCTGCACTCAGAGAAATGATGCTGAAATGACAGACGATGCCGTGCCGTCGGTGTGGTGAAGGCGTAAGATGCAGCAATCGGATCTGGTGCTGGGACGTATCAAGTGCGGTATAGTGCATGGTCGTACAAGTGCGGCTGAGGACATCATCGTTGGTGAGTCAAGTATTAGGTGGTGGGATGTGGGGTAAAAACGTATGGTCGTCCTACGCTAGTCTACTCGGTTCGGACCACAAGTCTGAGCATCACGTGCAGTCTGACAGTCTTCTCACGAATCAGACAAGATCGTTGCCAAATCGAACCAACGGTATCTGGTGGCAAAAAACGTGAGTCTCGGACTACTGGTGCGCACGAGTAGTCCAACGAGGGGTTATGATCGTCACAACGACATTATATTCTTCTACACATCAATAGCTCACCTCCATCCAGCCCTATTTCCAGTACATTAAACAAACAGCAGTGTACAGTACGGCTACCGGGATGATGCTTAGGGAAGCCTTAGAGAAGATCGCTACGGCGTTGAAATTCTATGAACGACATCGCGACTCTACTGCAGCAAGTCCTTTTTGTTCCCGTATGATGGCTTTCTGTATTAAGTTGCCATAGCAGCTACCACTTTGTTGTCTCGACTAGGACCATGACTGCGTATGCATCGTAAGAAAAGCTTCAGAGTCCGCAGCCAAATCTTTCTGACTTTGACCGATGCCCTTCGAGCGAGTCACTTATGCATGGGCAACGGTGGTCTAAATGTCGGCGGCCTCAAGAAGCAGACCTGAAGCTCTACGTCGATCTGGTGCATTTTCTCTCGTCTCGAAAGTCTACAACCTAGACTTTGCCTTCCGTAGCGAAGCTACTGCGTAGCTATTATGAATCCTGCTACGGCTTTTTGCTAGAGCACACGAACCTCTGTCTCGTGTTGCTATGAACGCTGCCGCTCGAAAATTATCCGCCTTGTCTGGGCGCAGGTAGGTATTCCAGCTGATTTCAGCTTTCAATTCTGGTAGTAGGCGGGACAAACTCGACTTCAAGCGGCGAATATTCGTCGAGTCTAGGCTTGCCGTTGCGTCATACAAGTAAGTCCTTCCATTTAAAACAATATCGTTTCTGGCCTCAATGCGCCCAGCTATATACGGCTACAGGCCCCCTTGAACTTAGATCTGGTTCTTCACACAGTGTTGTATACCTGTCAGGGGACATGTATACCTCAGAAATGGCGCATGAGTAAACAGTAGTGTTTTTCGAGACAGTCAATGTGAATTTTCCATTACTTTTTATGTTCATTCGCACAAACTTACAAAAGTGAGTGTCGTTCTTACAAACATCTTGATATTTTGAGTTTGCAGGCCCTAGACTAACATAATGCGTATTTCTCTAGCTATGAGATTCAAGTGCAACAAAATCGGTCAGATCGCGCCGCGCTCGCCTGCAACCAATGGTGACAGTCAAGGAGGGGGTACGCCGTTAATTCAAATGCAGACGCAAAGCCATAATTCTCAAGAACAAGCAAAAGGTGACGATCGGGTTGGTTTCCGAGGAAGACAAAAGGCAGCATGCATGTTTGTCAAGGCTAATGGCGCGATAGAGAAGAACGAGGATAGAGATGTGCAGGCAAAGGCGACTACAAGAAAATTTGAAGAAATTTCACCAGCCACTTATCAAATAATCAGGTGTTTGCGTACAACATCTAGAACGTTTGACATTGACGGCAGCTCTTGTTTGTCCCTACGAATTGTACTTCTTGTAATAGGTCTGTTTGGATTGATCTTCTTCCTTCGGTGTCGAATCACCTTCCGGCCTTTCTAGAACCCTCTCTGCGCTCAGCCTCTGGCTGTGTCTTCTTGGCTTTAGCCTCAGCCCTACTACTTTCTTCTGCTATTTACTAAGCAGTATCCTGTGCCATCTGTTCTCATTTCCCCTAAGCGTCCTCCCCGCTTTGCTCTGTGTTTTGCTGATCCTGACGTTGCGCCTCACTCTCGCGCTCCTGGTCCTGTTTGCTCTGTTCTGCCTCTTGTTGCTTGCGCTGTTCTGCCTCTTGCTGCTTGCGCTGTTCTGCCTCTTGCTGCTTGTCCTTCTCGCGCTCTCGCTCTCGGTCTTCGCCATCTTGATCGTCATTCCTGTCATCGCCGTTTCTGTCTTTCCTGTTCCTTTCGTTCCTATCCTCAGCCTCCACCTTTATCTCTACGGCAATCTTGATACTGAGTTCCACATCTTCTGCTCGGCGTTCAGCACTCTGTCTGTCTTCGAGTGCGGCTTCAAATGCAGCACGCATAGAGGCGGCTGGATCCTCGATGGTCTTTGAGTGAGTAGGCTTCGCGTCATATATAACAGCTGCGATGGTCTGTGTAGCGGATGCTTCTTCTGGCTTAGTTACGTTTGCAGTAGCAGTGGCTTCAGGTTGGGCAGCGATGTCGGCCGCAGTAAGTGTGCGTGGATCATAGACTATAAGTTGGTTAGGTCTGAACATGTGATCAAATGTGCGTGCTTACTCAGAACGGTCTCAGTTTCCTGCTTGCCCCGATTTGCTACAACGACCTCTTGTTTAAAGACGCTGACATTCAACTTCTTGGTCTCTTTTCTCGTATCGTCGACCTGAATCTCAAGCTCAATGCTAACCTTGACCTCTTGCACAACCAAGATGACAGTACTCTTCTCCGGCTCTCTCTGCGCGATGGTCACTGCACGCAGAACGTTATCCATCTCGTTGGCAGCAGCATTGTCCTTCTGATCGGACAGAAGTGCTTGGTTGACCCCTTGGAGTAGGAGCTGCTTTGCGACCTCATCCTCAGCCTTCTTGCGGACTGCATCGGCGGCGGCTTTCTCTCCTTCTTTCGCTCTATTATCCTCTCTATTATCATCATCTCTACCGTTGGCACTTATAGTGACAAATGATGACTTGTCTGTTAGCGTATGTGCAGGCTCGCCTTGGGCTCTGGCTTCCAGAGCAGCGAGAGCAGCGATCATGGCCGAGCCAGGACTTGCGCAGATGTCAGACTTTATCAGTGCGTCCTGTTGGGCGCCTAGGTCCCGAAGGACATGGGGGCTAGCGATGGGCTTGCATGCTATTACGGTAATTAGTGACGGGAGAAGTTGCATTTCTCTATTGTTGTGAGAGCTGACGCAACATACCTGCGAGACTCGCTGCGAGCAACAAAGTAGCGAAGAACTTGATAGACATTGTAAATTCGAAGTTGGATTATTACAAAATTATTGCAGTGCAGAGCGTTGAAAAGGTCGGAAGACGTCACAGACGTCTAAAGTGAAGCTAAAAGAGCGACTCGAACTCGAGATGAAAGAGAGTGAATTGAAATGAAAGATCGGGTTACCATGGCTTGCACTCAGCTTTTATGCTTCTCGGCTGTAGCCATTTCTGACTTTGCAAAAGGCCCTACTGATCACCGAGAATTGTCATCTGGCTTGTCGACCCGTGTACGAGGCGTCAACATCTGCCTGAGGCTCGCGGCTGTCGAGTATCCGGCTGTATGCCAAGAGCTTGCACACTGCTGCCGGAAATTTCAGGGTCTGTGTAACGCAGATTTCCTACGTAGTATCTAATGGCTGCCAAGAGATTGTCATATGCGGTTCATCATATTGCTCTTTGCGGTCGTGTGCGAGACGGTACTGAAACGCAACGGCCACAGTATGTAACCGACAGATGGTAGCGCATCCATCAATAGTAAAACTGAGGCATGCGACGAACAAAACGCTGCAGGCGGCAGAGAGACCCGGAGGTGGCATTGCGAGACAAAAATTATCAACAGAGTATCGATCAAGTGAAGGGGTGAGCTCGTGGTGGGGCACAAAGACCTCCAGGCCGTGGACGGCTGTACGCTTTGCTCGCTTGGGCTTTCAGGATGCCAGAAGAAGACAAGCAGAAGGTGCGTCGGTGCAGAAAAGGTGCTGAGATCCTTTTCGTTAATGCTCGATCGTGTGCAGTGTAGTATGTACGACGTGACTGATTGTGGAGCTGCGCGTCATCGTGCTCTCTTCAGCGACAAGCGGGGCAGCCTGTCAAATTATCAAACCCTCACCTCAGCGCCCACCTGCATGCACGCCGTCTGACCAACCAACCATAATCGAAGCTTAAAACCTCGCTGCCGCAGGCCGATTACTCCTGTGCTGCTGCCACTCCCTCGACCGAGTTATCGCCTGCACCATGCATGAGATTGTGACACTTCAGTTCGGTGCACAGAGCAATTATCTCGGCACCCACTTCTGGAATACTCAGGTACATGCTTTCACGTGTCTTAACAAGCTATGATTTCTTTGGAGCGCCTGCACCTGTCAGGCCTGCCTTAGCCGTGTTGATGCACGTTTGTGGAGAGGCCGCGTACTCACTCTGGTATACGAGGCCGTCTCACCTTAGTACTAGATCTTCGTGCACCCCACGCACACACACTGTACAGACCTGAGAGCCTCTTCTAACCAGAACCATTTCAGGAGTCCTACTTTACTTATCCACCTGAGGCCGAATCACCTGTCAATCATGACATCCATTTCAGAGCGGGTATTGCCCCAGACGGGACCGACACTTTTACTCCGAGAGCGCTCATCTATGATCTCAAAGGCGCATTTGGAAGCATGAAAAAGGTCAATGCTCTCTACGAAGCTGAGGATGACAGAAGTATCCTTGACCAGACAGGAGTATGGCCATCGAAGCCTATTGTGCAAAAGGCCGAACCAATCCCACGGTCCACTTACCAGCAAAATCTTGATGCAGGCCTAGAACCCCCTCAGTTGAGTACCTCTACAGTGAAATACTGGTCTGACTATAACCGGGTCTATTATCACCCCAAATCAATCGTTCAGCTCTCCGAGTTCGATGTCAACGACACACTTATGCCGTTCCAGAGTTGGGATGTCGGCATGGAATTGTTCGAGAAGCTTGAAAGAGAAGTGGACTTGGTCGACCGCGATCTCAGACCGTTTGTGGAAGAGTGTGATGGTCTCCAAGGTCTACAGATCATGACCGGCATTGATGATGCTTGGGGTGGATGGGCATCAGGATGGATCGAGCGACTGAGGGATGAATATGGAAAACTCAGCATCTGGACGTGGGGACTAGGAGACCAAGGCGCAAACATGACAGTGCCTCGCGCAAGTTGTCCTCAGAGTTCAGTATCACGACACCATCTAACACAATGTAGGAGAAACGCCTGCAGCAGATCGTCAACTCATCACGATCCCTCCAGTCTCTTGCGGAACAATCTTCTGTATACATACCCTTGTCCAACCGACCAGCTAAGATCCCAAAATACTTGTCCTTCGATACAACATCGGCATGGCACGTGGGTGCCTTGCAGGCTATTGGTTTAGAAAGCATGACCATGTCCTCTCGCCTGAGAAACACAGATGGCAGACACGGTACCCTACAAGACATCGAGGAGACCATCAACAGCACTGGGAGACGGAAGATAGCTAAGTTTGGGATGAGCCTAGCCGATCCAGATTCCTTGTCGGAAAAGAAGAATGATGCGCTTGCTAAATCAGAGAAGGCTGGATCTGCCAGCTTGAGAAGCAAGAGCGATAGTGACATTCAGATGGACGATTTCGACATCGACGCCTTTTCCAAAGATTACCGACTTACCTCCGTCAAGAATACTAGGAAAGAGCACATCTTTGCAAGGGCCGAGACACATCGTGGGGCTTGGCAGGTATACGATGCAGGTCGGCGTCCTCGGGACAGATTTGGTGTTGGACCAGCAGTAGAAAGGTAGGGTTGCTCCATGGCGTCCTTCGGAAGGCCGCCTTTGCATAGGTTGTTCGGTGATCCCCCTGCTACATGGCGGTGTGCTATGCTGAGTTGGTCGGCATTTATCGTCATCTATCGAAACCGTATACGACAAGCACTAACGGCTGCTAGATACACCATGCCCTTACTGTTTCCACTCCTGGACAGTTACCCAGCTATTTTTGACGTACGATCCGGTCATATCGAGAAGCTTGCTGTGCATGCGGGGCTTACCACCAGCACCGCTGTTGCTGAGCAGGTGCGAACGGTCGAGCAGATTGTGAAGCGATTGGTATCAGTCGATGAAAGGGAAGCGCTCTGCAATGGCCTGCAAGTAATCGCGGAGGAATACGACGAAGGGTGGGACGGCGATTTCACCGACAGCGATGACGATGACTGAACGTCCTTATTCGGCTTCTCGTAATCCACATCGAGCTTCTTTAGAATTCATACGACCCGCGCAGACCGGCATCACTCATGGCTACCTTGTTGAAACTGCGCTGTCACCAACACGAGGTGGCTTGCCGTTGTCGGCCAATCTTGCCCAAGCTCTAACCTTGGAGGCACATCAACCCCGGCGAATCCATGCACGATCACACGCTATCGACAACGGATACACACCAAAACGGTGCTTCAATACTTTGTACACGGCATTGCATCATGATGCAGCGCTTCCTATCAACCCCCCAGGCTTTCTAGTGGATTTGCCCTGCGCCCGCAAATTTTGCCAGACCCCTTGCCATTGTGGTCACGGTGATCGACTGCTGCATCTGCGTGAGTCAAGCGCAGAATAAGGGACATCGCAATCATCGCCGTCAACTTCTTTGGTCACTTATGAGGTGATGAGGAACAATTGGTGGGTATGACGACTTGAATATTTTAAGCGTTCCATGGAATCAGGTCAACAAAAACACCCCACAATGCGCTTGCGCGGGCGGAGACAACCCGAGTTCACGGCATCTCGAAGTATCCCTGACGACGTGATTGTCTTGTGTGATTGGCGAGTGCAAGGAAACGCTATCGCAGCCTGGGCAGTAAACGCAAGTTTTGAGTTTGCGTCCCACAGCAGCTCGCTTGCTCTCCGTTACGAGAGGTGCGCTCACGCGACGAGAGTGAGATCAACCTGCCCAACAGGACGGCGCCGGAAGCTTGTGCAGGTCCCGCGCAGGAACATCAGGCCCAAACATGCCGACACGCGTCCAGTGATTGCACTTGCACAACAAAAAGTTGACACAAGAGGCCACTGCTCATTCACCACTTGAGGTCTTCTTTGTGTCTTTGGCGGGGTAGAGCAGCGCAGGGTGCAAAGAAGATGGCCATTTTCGCACCCAACCTCTTGCTGAGGCACTGGGCCACAATGCTGCATGGCGCAGAAACCCCCCGAACTTTCGATAATGATGCCTGCCAGCGATCGGCTGGGTCAACCAAGGGCTTGTGCCGCAGCCAACGGCTTTCCACCATCCGCTGCAAGCAGCGCTGCTGCCCCGCCATCGCGATAGCAACCAGCCCGCGCCTGCACGTCTGCTCTAGAACGCAAAACAGAGTGTAACCAGCAGCAAACGTTCGGAGGCTTTTTTGAGACGTTTGATCAGACGAGCTTTTTCAGTGCAAAATTGCCTACATTCGGCTGCCGCCAGTCCCGCTCGCAACATGACGAGCGTGATGTACACAACCGGACTGTCAAGCGCACATAGCGCGATAGCTCTTGCTCACCGGATCGCAGATAGGCTGCTGCTATTGATAGACACCAAGCTTTATGAGGCTGGGGAACGTCCTCGGCCTAACGGCAGCGCGCGCTTTCTCAATGCCCAGGCGAGCGGTCGTGGCTTTGGCTGTGTGTTACATCATAGCTTGGCTCTGGGAGAGCTCTAGTACGGGCACTTGTTCATGGACTTGAGTCTAGCTCGGGAGCGGAACACAACCAAACGTCCCCACCAAAATCAATATCAGCAACCACGGGTGTGAGCGTATTTTGAGCAGCACGATTACGAGCACGCATATGTGCATTCCATGGTGCACTGCACAGTATGCGTGCAATCTATGAGCCCTACCAATTCTGCAGCATAGTCAGCATGATAGGCTCGGCGGCGGTCGCTTGATGCTTACACCTCAACACATCCCAGTTCATCCCGGCATCCCCTGACTGCGGCATGCATATCGATATCTGCTAGCTCAGTGATTGGACGACTGGAGTCGGTTTTACGAGTTGCTAGGCCAATTGACCTATCGTCTTCCGTGCTCGCTAGCATTGTGCTTGCCTTTTTGAGCGAGCGTGCTCTCACCCACATACCACAAGACCCCACTCTTACGAGATCTTTGCCGTCTGGAGGTAAGATGCAGGTCACCACCACCGTCACCACTCAGAGAGCCCGTCAGCGAACGAAGTCGGAGTCTTCTCCACTGAGTACCCTAGCGTATGCAACCTTACCCGTTGTTCGAGCTGCATGTTGACTCCAGAAGGCTGGGTGAGGGTTTAGTGGCTCTTCCAGAGATGCATAATAGGATCGACTTCCCCTCCCAACCTCGTCCTCTTTCCCATCAGCCATAAAGTTCTATCAGCAACAGTCGCAACTCGCTCGCTACGGTTGCAACTCACTTTCGTTCACCACCTGTGCCTCACTCGTTAGAGCACTCGATCAATCGTCGCTGGAAACAGGATGAAGGTCACTACCACGTTCCTGGCCCTAGTGGGCGCAGCTGCCGCTGCCCCGTTCGCTGAGTACAAGGATGAATACGGCTACTCTGCCTCTACTCCTGTGAGTGCCCGTCGTCACTGAGAATAGCAAACGTGAAGCTAATCATTGCAGGACTATAAGCCTTCGTCTTCTACGGACAAGCACTACACTCCCCTGCCCACCACCTCTGAGGACAAGTACCCTGTGTGGACTCCCAAGCCATCCTCGTCCGAGGACAAGCACTACACGCCCACTTACTCTGAGCACTACCCAACGACGTCCTCGGAGAAGTACACGCCCTCTTCGGATGTGAAGAGCTACCCGATCTACACTCCCAAGCCTACCTCTGAGGACAAGGAGTATCCTCCATGGAAGTCCTCCACTGAGTACCCCCCTCCCAAGTCTTCCGACTACTACGCGCATCCCCCTCCCAAGTCTTCCGACTACTACGCGCCTCCCCCTCCCAAGTCTTCCGACTACTACGCGCCTCCCCCTCCCAAGTCTTCCGACTACTACGCGCACCCCCCTCCTAAGTCGTCCGACTACTATGCGCCGCCGCCCCCCAAGCCCACGACCGACTACGCTGTCCCCCCGAAGTCGTCCTTGACACCCTACCCTGAGAGCAGCACTGAATACTACCCTCACCCTCCTCCTCCAAAGACCTCGTCGGACAAGCACTACCCTCCTGCTCCCAGCTCGTCAAAGTACTACCCAGTTCCTTCGTCCTGGTCCGAGTACCACCCGGTGCCCCCGAAGTCGACCGGCTATGTGCCCCCCAAGCCGTCCACGACTCCCTGCCCTGAGTCTTCGACCTATCACGCTCCTCCCCCACCTAAGCCTACCACTGCTTATCCCGTTCCCCCGAAGAGCAGCAGCTACTACGCCCCGCCGCCCCCAAAGCCTACTACCGTTTATCACAACACTACCACTCCTTATCCCACGGACTCTAAGACGCCTCCCCCTCCCAAGCCCACCACAGTCTATCCTGTGCCCAGCAGCAAGCCTGCTCCGCCCCCAGAGACTCACCCAGCGCCCCCTACGTCGACACCTGTCGCCCCCAGCAGCAAGCCTGCGCCCCCGCCTGAGACTCACCCGGCTCCCCCTGCTCCTCCTGCGTCTTCGTACCCCGTCGCGCCCAGCAGCAAGCCCGCGCCTCCTCCTGAGACTCACCCAGCGCCCCCTACTTCGACACCTGTCGCCCCCAGCAGCAAGCCTGCGCCCCCGCCTGAGACTCACCCGGCTCCTCCCGCTCCTCCTGTGTCTTCGTACCCCGTCGCGCCCAGCAGCAAGCCCGCGCCTCCTCCTGAGACTCACCCAGCCCCCCCTGCTACCACTCCCGCTCCCAGCGCGAGCACACCTGTTCCCTCAAGCCCAGCTGCCACGACCTCTGCCCCTGCTGAGTTTACTGGTGCTGCGAGCTCCAACAAGGCCTTCGGTGCCTTCGTCGCTGGCGCTGTTGCGTTCGCCGTCCTGGCATAAGCTTCTGCTTGAGAGTCCTTTCATTTCATCACTCTCCTTTGATTACACACTACACTTTAACGACCCGCTTAATGACCACACGATGACCGGTATAGAATGGGTTACACACATACACACTCCCTTACACAAGGCTTCACTTCTTGGGTGGCATGGCTCAGCCATGGATCGTTTCTAGTTCTCGACGGGGTTATTAAAAGGTGGCGATACGGCCGTCAGAGGAGGGACGACTGGTATCAAGGCTTGTAAGTTAGGTGTTGGGCGATAGTAATGTCTTTACTCGGAACCGGTAGTCTTGATAGTAATACATGTCACTCTCCGAAACTCCTGAGCCGACTAAGTATGTTGTATGTCTTTGCTCTGATCACTACATGCGTCATGCTGGCTAGCAAAAGCAGACCCTGGCTGCGTGCTCGCCCTCATTGCCACACTTGCAAGGACCCATCCCGATCTCATAGTGATATTGGGCTGATCGGGGTGCTCGCAATCATGGAAGCTGTAAAGGCGCTTCGAAAGCATACCATGCAGCATCAATACCGAGATGAACCATCACTACCTCTGTAGGAATTAATTCCAGGTTATGTATCGAGGTATTCTACACCGCAACGCTCAAACGTTAAAGGCTACATATAACATTCACTTTTGAACAATTTATATGCTGCAGCTTCATCAGGATCACGTTCCAAACTCATATCAGAGAATTGTTAGAATATGTCTAGCAGCCTGAGCATTCCACAACGACGGAAGAATTTTCCAGCACAGCTCCATAACACGGAACAGTAATCTAACATATCTACCAACAAGCATATCAAGACTAGCACCAACTCTGATTCCCCAACGTGAACGCGATGGAGTGACCGGATTCCATTGATCCTGTTACAGCATGAGGAGTTTCGTAGCAAAGTTTGTGTGCTTGTACTGCGCTCGCTTGTCGTTGTGCCCAGCAAGTTGCGTACGACTGTGTCTAACAACGAAGGTTGTAGCGATCAACGAACCCTTTCGAAGGAGTAATCGTGAATCTTTCACGAACTCCCGTGTGTCCTGGTCGATACGTGAGTCAACCTGTAATCAAGCTTGAATAATCCGCATACTCCCCAGCCTTCCCAAACCCTTCAACACAACAAATGCGTTCCTCACAATCACCAATGGTCACGCTCTTTCCGCCTTTTTTAGCACCTATGTAGCGGATCAGAGATCCAGCACGCGGTTTACCATCTGCGCCCAGCCAAAAAGGGCTCTCGGGTCCGAATTCGAGCAGCCAGTGCTCTGCATGCAAGCAAAATCGCCCGCCTTGTAAGCAGGAGCAACGAATCCCCTGTGGAATCTTGTGTGCGTCGATTTGGAAGCAGACGCTTTCTTCCAAGGTATGTAGCTTATCGGCGTGAAAGGTCGGGAAGCTAGTCATTGACACTCGGGCTACGAGAGCAGTGATGGTAAATAAGTTTGCGTCCTGAAGCTTCATTACGATATCAGTGTTTAGAGGCTGCTTTTGTGTGTAACCGTATTTCGCACCGTAATGGTGCATTGTGCAAACCTCCGTAGTAAGTTGAGTTTAATTGTTCCTAGAGCGCTGGGAAGAACTAAGCTCCCTTTTGAGAGACAGATAATCACTGTGAGAAAACTGGTACTGTGTTCATGAATAATGCCAATCGTGCATTGTGAGCGTTAGATTGTTGTAAGATGTTAGACATGTTTTCGACCAAGCCCCCGTTCATCGTGTTCAGACTTGCCCTTTTTGCTTGTTCATAATGCAGACCAACTATTCGCATATCAATCAGAAGCCTCAACTCTCGATACACACCATCCTCGCACCCTTCTTTCCGAAGCAAGCGACACCTCTATGATTTTTTGCAACCCTTCCACAATACACATGCCCCTCACAGTCCTCCCTGCTGCAGCGCCACCTGCTAACCCTGCCACCCTTCTCCAGTACGTAGCAGCCTTGCTCGCACTTATGTCCCTCTTGAACGTGCTCGCATCGTAAATCCGCTGGAAACCATCCGCTCCTGATTGTGACGGTTTTCTGTCGCATATCCTCGAGATGACGCCATTCAAAGCAGTTGTAGTTGGGGTCTGCAGGGTTGTAATCAGATGGTCGAATGGTGTAGGCTGTCCCGAGATTAGGTTTAGAAGGGCCTGGTCGCGTAAAAATGTCAGGTAACCAATGTGGCGGTGGGCGTGGAGGACATAGTACTGTCAATGTGTATTTTGTGGTGTGTGGCTCGAATTCACCCAGCATGTCATAGTAGGGGCCTAACATGATGGTAATTGATGTAGTTGCTGAAATTGATATAAAATTGGTCGGTTGTGTTGATGTTCGACACTATTGAAGCGCAAGATGGCAGTCACTCTCGGGAGTGTTATAGGCGGGTGAATGGAAACGGCAATGAAAACGCTTGTGCTTGTACTGTGAACCGTAGAAGTGGCGTCATCAATGCACAAAGAACAGACAAACGCATTGATTGACAGCTCAGCGTTTGTGTGAAAGGCAGACTATCAATAACCAGAAATAAGCAAGTTTGTAGATGAGACAAAAATGGGACTTTTTTTCCCAAGCCAGCAAGATGTAGTCTGGTGGGTTCCAGCGAAGTTGGATTCTCTTTCCTGAACAGGGGAAACAAATCCAGTACTATGTTTGCTATTATCATACAATATTTACGCCGATTTACTATTGAGACCTCCGTCAGAGCCGAGAAGTGAGACTCAGAAGACCTCTTGTTGAGATCATGAGAAATCGTTGTGAGCATCAGATAAAGAAGGCCGCCGCAGCGCCCAACCCTGCCAAGACAGGTACCATTGAGGGTGCGGGACCAGCTGCGCCCGTGGCCTGAGTAGCTTCTGGTGTCCTAGAGCTAGACTTTGGCAACTCAGTTGGTGCTTGGGTACCGGTTGAATTGAGAGCAGCTCCTGTAGGTGACGCAGACGCCGAAGCACTGAGCTTCTCGGTTCCGGCTGTAATGGTGAGCTTGAAATTGTTCTCGTAGTATTGTTGTAATTCGCCACTCATAGTTAGGGTGGTCCGCGCAGCCTCGCTGTCCGACGTCAGGACACTGTTGTTAAGCCCGATGCCTTGTATCGTAGTGGCACAAGCTGGAACCGCGTTGCTGTTCTCCCGAGTACATTCAAGGCGAACGACTGCCGCGAGATCACTGTCCCCGTACGCACTGGATGAGTAGTGTCGTTGGTATGCGCTTGCCTCGTAAGCCATGTAAGTAGTGCCTCCTACGGTCACAAGGTTGGGCCCGGTTCCGTAGTATTCGGTCTCGATAGCATCCCCGTCGAAGGCCAACGAGAGGGTGGTGCGGTCGCCTTGCAGTGAGACGACTGAGCCCACGAAGCTTTGGTTTGCATTCGCAGCGCCAGGCAGCCATATGGACGTTGTTAATTGAGCTGTGGCGACCGTCGCAAGTAGAGTGACCGAAAGAAGCAGAGCCATGAGCGGAGTCTACAGCGACTCTTCGTTGATAATTGAAGCTTTACGCAAATTGCAGGGTAAGGAGTACGCGACCTGAGCAAGAGACGAGAGGTCGCAAGCACTGCTGGCAGTATGGGCGTTCGCGATTTACATGTCTCGCCGTTAGGCGAGCGGCGCGCAGCTGTCCAGCGCATCTTGCATGCGGGTTGAGCCGCACAGGCCCTTGGTGGCTGGAAATGCTGGAAAGTTGGCGGAGCTATACAAAAGCAGCATAGTTGTCCTTGGACAAGGCTCGGTTTGTTTATTGTGTCAATGCAGACTATGGTCATGACACGGCAACGTCGACCATCGACCTACGAGTGAAGACACGGCCTTGGACGCTGGAGTCAGGAAGATAAGTAACGATCACATCAGACGGCACCAATGGTTTAGGCTGGTGCAATGCGATGTTTGACGCAAGACGGATGCTTCCGCAAGTCAATCAGCTACGAGCAGCATCGTGGTCGGTGGTCGTTCGTCATCAAAAGTAGATTTGAAGCTACGGACTGGCGTGTAATAACTCATACACATTTCGGGAGATTGGTAGGGACTGCCGCTAAGACTGTCGAAATCGTGGTGTGCAGATGACGTAAGCGATAAACACAAACTGCCTCGACATCATCTAATCTCGAGTTTTGTGCCAACGGAATCACGACGACATGCACAATCAAAACGTCTCTTCAGCTTGTGTCGATGTCGAAAACAAGTTTATCTGTACAAGAGCAGATATTCCTATTGTGTGGGTATCAAGGCGCCAAATACAAAACTCGAGAATCGCTTCTGCGCTATTCCCCCCCCCCCCATTGCTTATCGTTCATCAGCCTCAACAGAAATAGCTATAACTGCATCCCTCTATTTCTCCCGTCCTTTCCGGAATCGTCTACTATTGCTCGATGCGTTAGAGCTCGTCATGACTGGCCTCTAAGATGTCCTGAAATTGCCGCGTGCTCCAAAGTGTCCGTCTATGCGTCGCCCTTGGGTTTCGCGGTACATGTATGCGCCACGGCGCATGCCGCTCGCGAAATTATAGTCGTCGTCGTCGTCATCGCGCGCGCGGAGAAGCTCCTTTGACCAGCCTTGAAAAGGCTTCTTCAGTGCTGCTACAAAGCCACGCGATTGCTGGAGTGCTGGACTTCTCTGTTGTCCAGAAATGGTCACGGAGGAGCTGCGAGAGGAATAAGTCGACATGATCGCTGATGATGGGAGTGGTGTGGCTTCAAAATGAGCAAAATGTTGGAGCAGATAAAGAAAGACAAATGACCACGTATGGTCTTGTTGCTTGAGATGCTTGGAAGTCTTGTTCACTGCAGCCACACCTTACTCCAAGATGCCAACCCTATATATATGTCCATGGTATCCAACAATATCAACACCGAGATATCGCCGCGCGGTTGTACATGCAGATTTGAGCGCCAGGCTTCGCGCCAAGATGATAACGCGCATATTTTTTTAACGTTGCATTTTCCGTTCAACTAGGGGCTGTCGTCGCTCTGATTTGTGCATCAGTGCTACAAATCTATTGATTGGTGCGTAGCAAAAGGAGAAGATTCGGAAAATCGGAGTCACTCGGCGAGTTGAGACTCGGGAATGGTCGGGGCAAGCATGCATGGTAAAATACTCAGAAGCACTGCACGATTGGGGGGAAAACTATTGAAACTGATGCTAATACTTGCTGGAGTGTTGGGCGCTCTGATTAGACCATACTTAGATCGCACACCAGTCCAATAGTACTTGTTGTTTAATGGCAAACCAGAACAAGAGAATTGACCATATCTTCCGCGATTGGGGTAGTGTCCTTAAGGTTCTGCAGAAGTGTACACTTGATTAGTCAGTTCTTGCGTGGACTTCTTTAGCTGGAGTGAGCAGTTGGCGCAACGCTCACATCCCGCCCTCTACTCAATCAGCCAACCAAACACTGTTCAGATCGGGGACTCCCAGGATATCTACCACAAGACCAGTTGAGGCCTTGCTGATGATATTCTTGTTAGAGAGAATATCGTACATATGATATCCACGAATAAGCGGTGCAGGCCAAAAGATCTACTATCAGTCGGCAGCTGCGGGGTCCAGAATGCATGACAGTGACGTTAGGGTTGTCATGCTTATGACAGAGAAGTAATACTAACGATGCCTGCGTCTGATTGAAGGGAACAGTCTTACATTTAACAGAGAAGCCATCGTAAGACGCAACGACTTAGCCAAAAGGCTTCTGAGGGCGATAGTTTATATCAGGAACGACGAACGAATTGACATGAACATCTTCGCGGTGGCGTCTTCGGTAGGCTGACCAAATTCGACGCCCTTTTCCTGTTAGATGCACTGACCTACGTGCCACAGGGAAGTGTCAGCAGCACAGTAGCAACGCGAAAAAGGACAGGAAACATAAGCTAGAAAGGCAACGAGGGCTGCCCGCGGTGAACTCACTCCTGCTTGCGCAGTGCATTGTAGAGCGGTAAGCCACTGAATAAGAACGAATTCTACTTGATCTGTTCATTATTTCTGGCATCGTGTTGTACACATTTTGGGAAATGTGTTAACGCACATGCTCCACAAGAGTCTTGTACATTGTGGATTTTGTGCACCTAACGACGCTGGAAGTCAGAGCATCACGTCTCATGTTGTTTTGGTGGGAAAGAGTGATGCCGTAATTCGTTTGTTTGTATCATAGCATTGTTGCCTGTTCATGTATATCTAAGATGTGGTTCGCTGTAGGCATAGCCGACCGTCGTAAAATGACGAGAGACATGATCGATGCACCATGTTCATGCAAATGGAAGGAACCTCAAGCCTTCTTCTCCTGAGTCAAACCAAAAGTGTCGGGCTGCAGGGCAAATACACCCGCAGCTTGTGTCACCGCCTCATCGGCGAGTGACAAATGCAGAAAGTGACCGGTACTTGGGTGCGTTGTGCAACCACCTGACCTCGAAAGAAAAAAATGGAGGGACCGTGCCCAAAGTTTGTGAACGAGTGAATCGAAGAAGAAAGGATATGTGGTAGAAAAAAGTCATGCGTAGGAGTGCCACGTTAGCATCTAGCTGAACATGTTGCAGTCCATCTCCTTGATGGGGTATTGGCCGTCGCCCTCAACAACACCGCAAGGCTCGCTCCAGCCGATTTCGAAGGTGTCAGACTCCGGGACGTTCATCTTAGCGTTGGGTGCACAGGCAGCATCGACAGTGTAGTAAGACACGACCATGGATGGGGCGGAATCCCATGCGCAGGCCTCAGCACGCTTCTTAATGGCATCGCGGCGGACCATGCGGACGGCCTTGCGTTCAACCTCCGCACGCTTCTGAGCTGAGCAACCGCTGGAGGCCTTGCAATCGCACTCGGCACGCTTGGCTACGGTGTCGATCTTGCACTTGTGGTCCTCAATCATCCTGTACTTCCAGGTCTGGTGGCGGTGCGAGTTCCAACGTCCATTGCCCTTAGACCACCTGTTGTTGGTCTCTTCGTCAGACTGGTCGTAGTTGTTGTCATCCTCCTCGTCAGAAGAGTCAGTGTAGTCAGAGTCATCGTTCTCGGGAGGAGCCTGGTACGAAGGCTCGTCGTCAGACTCTTCGTCGGTGTCTTGGTTGTCAGGCTGGTAGGGCGAGGCAGATGCAGCAGGGGAGGAAGGACGGCCACTAGGCGTTGAGGTTGGCGCGGGCGCGGCCGAGTATTGATCCTGACCTTCAGGCTGACTGGGCTGGTATGCTGGGCTGGATGGCTTAGTAGGCTTGGTTGCGGAGACGGAGGGCGCAGGGGGGTTGGTGGGAGTTGTCGAGTCACCAGATCCCTCTCCAATCTGTACAGCAGCGCAGTTCATGAATGATTCGTGCTCACCTATGTGACAGTTAGGGAAGTGCGGAGTTTCAGGGTATCCAAGGAATACGTACGGTTTAACCAGATCCAGGCAAATAGAGCCTTGCCCTCAGGCATACCAGTAGGGACCTTAAAGTCAAATGTCTGCACCTCAGGGGAACCATCCTCTCCACGAAGAGGGCAGTTACCGTTGTAGGAAGCGGCGACCTTCCAGGTCTCACCCCGGTCAGTGGAGAAGCCCACTTGGCACGAACCACCATAGTGAGTGCTACCAGGAGCACCGGAAGTGTATGTGTGGTCGGAGAGCTGGAAATAAGCATCCTGCCCTGGCTGCCATGTGACTTGAGCTTCCGCAGTGTCGAACTCATCAAGGTGACCGCGGCAGACGCCTGGACTGGGAGCAGTGGGCTGGCCTTCGCTATCGCAGCAGCCAAGAGGGAAGTTGAGCTCGGCATCGACAGCAGAACTGGTAGAAGCTTTGTTAGATTCCTTGGCACCGCCCAGGGCACCAGGGTACCAGAGTGACATGTGTGCTTGCGCTGCGCCAGCCAGGGCGAGCAGAGAGATGGCGTTCATGTACATCGTTATTGTATCTTCAAAATGCTGATCGTAGACTGTTTTGTGGCCAGCTAGTGAAAGGCTAGCAAGATCTTAAGTAGAGCAGTACTTGGTGAACGTTGTGCGGTGGTGATGACACGGCTTGATCAGTTGACACTGTTCGAATGTATGAACACTGTAGGTGAAAGCCGCGAATGGTCCAGAAGCAGCAACAAGGGCGCTCAAAAAAGGAAGGGATGAAGAGAAGCAAAGCGATCCTGCGCTTTCGTTCACAAAAAGAGTGAATGTAGAAGGAATGTCGACGAAGGCTTGCTTGTCACGAGAGAGTGTGTGTCACTGGGAGTGATGCCCTTCCACAATGGGAGGAATATGGCTTTTTAAGCCGCCTTCGACTGACTTCTGATCATTCTACCAAGGCGCCCGGTGGACTCACTTGCGTTTCCGCTCCGGTAGGATGAGATGCACGCCTGGAAGCCGTTGTGCGACCCGCATGCCGTAAGCTTGGCGAGGGATTGTTTCCCCTGACAGCGCTCAGCCAATGTGATCTCGCGTCTACGTATGCCTGCAGGCCATTAATGTTTCACCGTGGCGGCTCGAAGTGGTCTTACCCGAGAAGCGTTGGTCTGCTTAGGACTTCGACAGCCAAGCACGGAGGAAACATCAACGCGCCGTGTTTCACACGAGTCCGGACGTGGGCTAGCGCAGCGCTTCCCTGCCTCCTAAACGACAGAGCGGGGAACAGTCTTCGATTTTCTTGCACATGTGCAGGAATGAGCAAAGAGTGGACATGCGGGTCGTTTGATGAGCATTAAATTTGATGATGTCCCTGACAATCGCTGCCCTTTGGGATCGTCCGGTTGTGGCTGCGGCGCGACATCTCGCCGCCGTCCTCCAAACCATTGCCGAGCGGCACCTTATCGATTGGACGATTCGCGTAAATGTTTCCCACGTGCGTCGACTATCCCTGCCCAGCCAACTCCGTCTCCACATCGGCACCCTTCAGGTTCGCTGATCCTTTGCAGCCCAAAGACCTGCCATGTTGGTCTCAGTATGCATCAACATGTTGGTCGCACATGTTAATTCGTGCCTTCCGTATCTAAGACTCCACATTCCTGACATTTCCACGGCGGAGACACAGCCCCTGATTCTGAAAATGACAGATGTCCGTTCCGAACTCCGGGACAGTGCATGTTCTCAACCCACATATATGCAGGGGCGCGTAGACGCGCACACGACAAGAGTACCTTACAATATCACTGTGTTCCTGTCCGTAAAGGCGTGTGACCGCAGCAAGGCGCGTAGGATCCTCCCTCCGCGACTAGCGTTGCAGGATACGACGGCTCGCCTCAACGTCGGCCTTGAAGCAACCTGAAGACATCGTCATTCTTGGCCTGTGCCGGTGTACCTCGAGATGCGCCCTCGGGCGCAGCCGTTGACGTGGCCATCTTGCAGGTGCATCGAAGCGCGCCTGGACCAGCCAATCTATGGGAGGTCCGGCTCGAGGTCAATTTGTAATCAACACACTGATCCGCCTTTGTTTCTGTAGACGTCGACTGCCCTCATCTCAGGCACCACTGCTCATCTCAGCTTGACACCACTGAGATGACATCTCACCCTCGCATTTTAGGCCATCCATACACGATCACGAACCGTCGAACTCAGAGTCGCGCTGAAGCAGATGGTCACACTTGCCAAGGTCGCAACCGCCTTGCGTTTCACCGGGCTAGTGTGTATCCCTTCGATTGGATTACTCGCATGCTGGGATTAATAACGGAACAGCTCGCGGCTCGCCTAACTCTGTGACAGGCGCCGTTATCCTTGCTGGTGGTCCCCCACACGATCGTCGTCCTTCAATTTGATTTCGTGCAATGTCATTAAGAGTCTGGACCTCGAAACGAGAGACATTGCAATTTGGTTATGTGGCTGTAGCGATGAAAGAGGACGACGCAGCTTGTGCATCACTTTGTGTGGGTGCGCGAGAAGGTACACAGGTGGAACTCAACCTTCTATCGCTAGAGCAGCACGATGCAATCGCTACATGTAGCACGATAGGTTTGAGGGAGCAAAAAAAGCGAGACGAACCCGAACTGGGAGATCTTCATCTGAAATAGAACAATTCTTTTTATGGAGTAAAGTGAAATGGTAACGCAATGTATCAAGGACGAATCGAGCGTGGCATTGGTGGAGCATGTATAGAACTGTGGCAGCGACACCGAGGCGGCCGTAAGATCGAGAGACAACAGAATGCAAAGTGAGGCTCTACCTTGAAGTAGAGAGCACATACTAATAGCCATCATCCTACAATATTACAACGCTGCTCAGGCTCTCAGACCAAGAATGTTAGGCAGCCATCAAAGGAACAAGGTTTAGGTCCACGGTCACATTCAGATCATGAGGAGCTCTGTCAAGTTGTCGTCTAAATGAGTCCTTTCACTATTGAAGATCGGAAAATCTCGTCTCAAGGTAGGTAAATGATTCTTTCTTTAACTGCTCGTCCGGCAAGATGTCAGCAGCCAATCCAGAAATCCTATTGACCCGCGTAGTATAATTGCATTTCAATACTCAGGACCGCTAGATCTGACGTTGATCCAGGCTCTCGGCCCTGTAAGTTTATGCCTGTCTTGGGTCTACCTAGAAGTAATGGCAAGAGTAGACGAAACATTCCCAACCTGGACCAAAAGTTTTAACTCTTAGCGAACACCCCCTGGGTATGGCTGCATCTGATCGAACAACCGATAACAATCGCCAACATAACCATACTTAGGCTCCGTCAGTTCGGCCTTGAGGTACGCTTCCAGATAGCAAGCATTGACGTGGAAGCCGAAAGGACCCAGCGAGTCTCGCAGCCCATTGACGCCGTCGATCGTGATCTTTCCATCATTACGCGCAAGGTCGACAACCCACGGCAAATCCGAGAAATCGAAAATACCAGCGTTCTTGAAATCCCACTCAGTGGCCCTACCCGCCAATTGCTTCCATGTAGTAGGCCAGTGGATGTCGTTCTCGCGGCGGAAGTCGGAACGGCCGAAGAAATAGATCGTGGCGTAGGTGGCATTCTTTAACAGTGGTGCACTGCCGGAAAGATTGATTGAGAAGCGGACGCGTGGGTCGACGACACTTAGCGTTGTCGAGGTTGAGCCGCCGACCCCGTGACCGACAATGCTGTAGGAGTTTGTGTCGAACGTGCCTTTGAATTTGAAGTCGGGGAATTGGTGCTGCAAAAATGCAACGTCGCCGAGCTTATGCAATACTGTGTTGATATTTCGAATGCGCGAATTGACGTTGCTCGTCACCCTCTCATCCCAAGCCTTGAGATCTGCGAAAGGATCCAGGCTGACCGTACAGTTGCGATGGTTTTGTGGCTGGTCGATAAGAACAACAGCCATGCCGTTTGCGCTCATGAAGCGGGCCAGTGTGCTGTATAGAAACCTGCTCGTGCCAACCTGAGGCTCCATGAAAACGAGTGGAATCTTAGACGCGTCGATAATCTTATTGCCACTGCAGCAAACCTTATACTTCATTTTTTCGAAGACGCCGCTGCTGGTTTTCCCGAAGAACTGCGCATCTGCATCGCGCGCAGTGTCAGATGGCATGTACAACTTGTCGCACTCAGAGGAGCAGTCGGCTTTCTTGATGGGCATGAAAAGACTTGCCTCCGCCCCTTTGTGTTGAGCAGTCACAAGCGGGAAGTTAGCGACAGCAGCTGTGTACGCGTGGGCTTCGTTTGGACCTGGGATGTACACTGCCTGGACAGGCTCAAAGAGCGCAATGATCGAGAAGCAAGCGGCAAAAATGCCAACGAGAGTGACCATGATTGCAAGCGGTGCAATGTGGCGTCCGCGAAATTTGTTGGTGAAGGGTTGTGGTCGAGAAGTCCACCGCTGCGTCGCCTGCTATGGTTATTTTATGGTCAGCGCACGAGCTCTAGCTCAGAAGTAGCATCTTCTGAGTACCTGAAAAGTGAAGTAATTCCTTGCTTGTGCGGGATCTAGTGAAAGTGACTTCATGTCAAACAACTGTGATATCAAACGGCAAATAAAGATCTGGAACCTTCATTCTAAAGCGTAGTGAATATATCCTCGAACTTAGCACGCAGTAGACACAATCGCACGTGGTTGTAGCACGATGGGCCTTTGTCGCAGAAAGATGCCTACCTTAACGTGTCACGCGTCACATTTGCGCTGTCCAAACAAGTAGAGAGAGTCCTGGCACGATACGTGGCAACGATGTTCACATGGTCAAGAAAGTGCAGAAGGTACTCAGTCATTGGGACGTCGAAAAAGCTACCGGAAGATCTTTGAGGCCACATTTGTAGCTATACACCGTTTCCAGTATGCTGATCAATCCTGTGAGGTTAGGAGCCGATTTTGAGGGGCAATTTCCAGCTGCTATAAGGGGTCCAGAAATACGGTCACTCAGCATCATATATGAAATGTGTGTGGATACCCTCGTCGGTGAGGTTTTGTTGACTTGCGAATGATGGCAGGAGGGCTGCGGTGGTCATGTTGGAGGTGAAAGAGCGCAGATGGTTAGCGCATGGTCTGTGCTCAGGTGCTCTTTCGTCACGCTGAGTGCCAGCCTGACGCCCCTTCCGACGACGAACAGTCGCGTGAGTGTGACGCAGCTGAGCCGCTGCAGAACGAAATACACATAACATCATGCACATCGTGGTCGCCGGAGATCTTGGGACCGCTCGACTGTGCCAACGGTGTCAGGCTGTCAGCCTTGACCTGGAACCGAGAAAGGCCGCATACACCAACCCCATACTTCACAAAACCTTCACAGATCTTGAACACGTTCACTCTCTACCAACGAGAATGCTGCCCCATATTGTTTCCTACATGGCCACATATAGATCTCGGATAGTTCGGCTTTTGTCGCGGAGACGAAGTCGACAAAACGACCGGTTTCAACATCATGGTGCGTTGCTCCGAGGCAGACTGCTTACATTGCGAACAACTTCACTTCAATATTGCAGTGACTACGTTATTCAGATCTGCACTTGTTCCGGAATCATGTGAAGAACACACTGCATGCGGATCTTTCAAGGATACAACTGGAGCGCACCATTGTTGTTCTGAGCAAGAAGACGTGTTTATGTCGTGGTGTTGGCGCACCCCGAGTCTGCCTCGCGGTCAACCGCCGTGCGAGCATACGACGCGCCGAACCAACGCTATGCCATTTCAAAGCTTCTAAACCACGCTAGGCTAATCCTCTGGCCTATTGTTGGTTCTCATTTGTACAAGATCCAGCCAGCCGCTTCTTTAGGAATAAAAAAGAGGGGCTCCCTGTATCAAAATGCTCGCCAGATGTGGAGTTTGTTGGACGCTTTGCTAAGGCGTGCCATGTATACATGCACCTCTGCGACAGGACCTGCTTGGCGGCAGAATCGTTGTTGCCTGGGAGTTTTTAGAAGCTTATCAACATTTGATATTTGTATCTCTGCGATTCCATTCCCAACATCCCAACTTCATACACCAAACAAAGCAAACATGGACCCAGCCGACGCCATAGCCTTGGAGCGCCCTCTTCGCCTGCTCACGTACTTGACCACGGCCATCACAATCCCTCTGAACATCGCTGCAACTGCTCTTTCTCTTGAACACGAACGCGGACGCGACGGCTGGTGGAGGAGGCGCCGCCATGCCACCGCTTTCTGTTTCGTCTTCATTCCCTTGGCGATGACCGTTGCAGCATCGTTCATCAGCCTCAGGTATATGGCCAAGCACAGAAAAAGCCCTCGAGCTCTGCAGTTCAAGGTTCTTGATCTCACTGCTGTTCTTACATACATTGGCGTCATGATCCCGTGCTGGGCTGTCGAGATCCGAGAGTTCAGTGCTCCTGGCTTCGGCCTCTTAGTTGGCTACGTTACCGCCCCCATGATTGTGAATATGTAAGTCGCACCATCATTACGGCTTCTACATAAAATACTCATGCAGACAGGTTCATTCACGGTTACTTCACGCTCAATCACGTTCCCTGGAAGACCCTAATCTCAAGGGTCGGCTTCAGTCAGCGTTCGAAGTGTCAGCAGTGCCCTAATTGCCAGGCGAAGTTCATTCCTCAAACGGCCGAGCCCACGACCAAGAAGGGCTACAGCCTCCTTCGCGGTGAGGACTACCTAGATATCGAGGCTGATCCGGTTCAGTACCGTGACTCAGAGGACTTCCTGGGTGAGGGTGCTGAGCGGGCTGAGCAGCCTGAGCAGCCTGAGCAGGCGAGAGCGGCTGACAAGGGCGGCAAGGACAAGGACATGGTTTAGTTCTTTGGCTTGCTGAGTATGACCATGGATACCATCACGCCGAGTGTAACACACTCCATGACATTTGCAGGTGGATGAGCAAGCAAGGGGGTCATACAAGCTTATCAGCTCGATGAAGATGTAGACTTGGACGCAGTCACAAGGCTACAGGTTGAAAATCATGTACCATCAGACACAACGCTCATACATGAAAAAGATTAGGGGTCTAGGAACAGGAGAACAGGATTAGCACGATTAACATGACATTCATTTGAAGCACACAATGGCAAAGACGGCCGACTTCTACTCCCCGATTGTCGTCATGTCGCCGGCATCCACAACCGTCTCAGCGCTCACAAAACCCAATCACAGCCCTCTGCCACAGCTCCATTCCCTTCCTCGCAGCAACCTCCTTATCCCAACCACGGATCTCCCTGACCAGATCCCGCTTTTCCTGTACATTCAGATCAACCAGCTTAGTCAATTCGGTTCTAGTGGAAAAGACAACGGCGCCGGACTTCGGCAGGCAACGGAAGGTTTGGTGCTCGCGGCGCACGATGATGTGCTGGGGAAGCAGAGCGGAGAGGCTGCCTGGGAAGAAGTCCTTAGCTTCTTGAATGAATAGAACGTGGGCCAGAGGACGCGAGTCAGGGAGGGTCTGGATGTACAGCGTGCTGCGTGTAAGGAGGTCGTCAGCAGGGATAAGCGGAAGGACGTCTGGAATGTCTGTGAGCAGTCAGTATCGATGTTCACAGAGAGCAGAGCACTATGAGTGTAATTTACCGTCCCATTGGTAAACATCTTCGTCTTGCATGTACGAAAGTGGCTTGCCAACAAAACTACGCATTCGCCAGCCGGCTGGAGCCAGAGTTGCGCTTGCTTGACTATGTTTTTGTCATTAGATATCCCTGTACGCTTGGAAAATACTCACAGGTAGTACTGTTGTGTGAACTCTCCTTTCAATAAGACGTTGAAGTCCTCCATCGCGAGCCTAGCGCACACCTCGAGAGGGTGGCAGTCGAACTGTCGATCTAATGACCATTGCTCTCTGGTGATATCGTTACGAATGTGTCTACACCGATTGGAAGTCTTGATACTGAACCTCTCGGGGTATTTAGACGTCAACAGCTTGGCGACTTCTTGCAACAACTCCTCGCAGGCGGGTTCGCCATCGCCACATACTTGTACACATTCAGCGTTATTCTTGGTCAGTAGGCTTTCCCGCGCCGCATGCATATTTTTGTATGTGTTGTCGATAGTGAGCCACTCATCCTGGCTGACCTTCTTCAGACGCGTGGACTTGTACTTGGCTGAAGGCTTCCTGTTGAGGGTCTCTGGCAAGAGATTGGGCTGTTTCGTCTCCACGGGGGAGTAGGCGAAAGGAATATCCGGAAAGTCAGAGCCGTCACCACAGTCATCCTGGACAAACGCTGGAAGTCGAGAGATGCGCTGTTGCTCGACAAGGAAGGTACGTATCCCAGGGTCAGGCAGATTGTCTGCGTCCACATCCGCTATGTTAACGCGTGGAACTCGTGATAGGCATGCGAGTTCGTGCTCTGGACTCTTGGGCGATCCAGGTCTGGGTAATGCCATAACGCGACTTTCGTGGCCGCGTGGTGGACTGCGGCTGCGCAAGTATGCTGGCAAGATGACGAACCGTTCTGGCTCTGGGCCAAGCGCGCCTTTGTAGAAGTAAAGGCGCACTGCGACTGAGCCCAGCCAGACACAGTAAGCGCAAAACAGAACGGCGAGGATGAGGAGGACGTAAATGGGCGCAGGGTCCGGGTCAGAGTATGGACGTTCTTCCATGGCGGCGATTGTAGAGTTCAGTGTAGTTAAAGAGGCAACAAGGCAAAGAGGTCGAGTGCAATTCAGGGCGTCAGTGAGGTGGATCTGTCGTAAAGTGAATGCGAATGTGTCACTGCAGTCTGCACTCGCCTTCACTTCACTATTACGCACGCGTAGATTCGCAGATGCCGCATCCGAAAAGGATCGAAGCTGGCTCTTTTCTTCTCGAACGATGCGTCGTGCTTTGCGGAATCCAGTTTACTAAAGAACGGTTATTATAATAGGGTATCTATTAAATGCCCCTCTATCTATCTCCTGATTTAAGCTTTACCATAAATATCAGCGTCAAAATTCGTCGGGAACTTCTCCCTCCCTTCTGCATCAGCACGCACCCACACTGCCACGCTTGTCCCAGGACACTTAAACAACCCATACCCATCCTGATCAATCTCTACCTCGCCCTGCTCCCAACCCAGGATATCTGTCCACTTCTCTCCAGCATGCATTTCGCCAACCGCCATCCTGATCTCGCCCGGCCCCTGGTTACTCATCACACACGCCAGCCCGGCCTTCTTATCCCACGACCCGCGTCGAACAAACCCGATACAGTTCGCATTGTCAAGATAGTCCTCTTGATCACCGTACGCGTACAGCTTGCGTGCAAGAATCAAGTCCGCGAGTTTCCCACCGCAGGATGGTTCAGCGGCGTGCTCGCCCTTCAGACCGTACAGATCGCCATAGAAGGGGCAAGGGTAGCCTTCCTGCCTCAGCAGAATGAGCGAGTATGCTAGCGGCTTGAAGAAGCCTTCAACGGGCGTCTCGACCGTCTGACCAGGTTGGGTATCGTGGTTCGTCACGACCGTGACGGCGCTGATGGGGTTCAATGACACGAGCGTGTTATCAAAGACCTTCCTTAGATCTGCATCGGGCGTCTTAGACAGCTGAGAGAAGTTGTTCAGCAGCGGAGAGTCGTACAGCGCAAACTTGTGGTGCATGTCGTCCAGCCAGTCGCACATGAGTTTCGCATCGCCGGACCAGAACTCGCCGACGACGAAGATGTCGCTGCCGCACGTGTCACGCAGGTTATCGACCCATTCGTTGGTGAAACGCTCGGAGAAGTGCTGGACAGCATCGAGACGGAAGCCCTTCAGCCCTAGTTCTTTTGTGATCCAGACGCCCCAGTTCTTCACGTCGGCTTGGACTTCCGGGTGCGAGTAGTCGATGTCTGCAAACATCATGTAGTCGGCGTTGCCGCCTTCTGAGTCGACGGAAGAGCTCCATCCCTTGTTGTCGCCGAGGATTCTGTACACAGCTTTCTTTTCGTTGGCTTGGTTGAAGTCTGTGCCACTGAAGTGCTCCCAATGGTATTTCTGGGCGGAGTACTTGTCGCCGCGCCCCGGAAAGTCGAAGCCGAGCCAGCCCTCGATTTCATAGGGTTCAGACGCGTCTTTTGTGCGGTCGTTGTTATCAACTTCCACAATGCGGCATTTCTCGGTCCTGTCTGCTCCGGCCTTGTGGTTGAGGACGGCGTCCCAGAAAAGTCCGATTCCGTTCTCTTTCGCGACCTTGCATAGTTCAAGCAAGTCTTCTTTGGTTCCCCATTTCGTGCTTTTTTGACCTTTCTGGTCGAACTCGCCGAGGTCGTACAAATCGTAAATGTCGTAGCCATTGCCTTCTGGCGATGCAGCTTTGCAGCCAGGAGGAAGCCATATGTTGTCGACACCCACCGCTTTCAGCTTGGGAACTTCAGCAGCCAGGCGTTTCCAGTGCTTCCGGTCAGCGGGGACATTCCATTCAAACCCCTGGAAGAGGGTATGGTTGTCAGGCGTAGGTTGCTGCTCTGCTCTTCCCGTTAGATACAAATAAGTCACCAAGATACGTAGTCATACCATCGGAACCCATGTTTACTACAGTAGAAAATTACCACGGCAGTTCGATAGTCTCTTTAATGTCAAGCTGGCGGCATGTGGACGCGGCTGCTATTTGAATGGCTACCACAAGATTCATAATTCATTTTTACGTCGTGGCGCGGACAGTAGTCCAAAGACCCCTGCGCGTACAACAGGTTTATCTGCCGGATTTCCTGCAGACAGAGCCGCGAAATCAGGTACTTCATACGAAAGGGTTGTCTAGCTAGTATCATGTCGCGGTCTGGATTGGGTTGGACGCTCTTCTGGCTAAGCGCGGCTCAACAAAAAGCGCCCGCTGACGTCAGGCTGCAGAGGAGATCTTGTGTATGGAAATTGCAGAGCAAATCGCTGAACGCTTGCGTGAAGAAACAATATAGATTCCAGCATGAAGTTAGTATTACTGCAATATGAATTGAGCGCCGGCTTACACTTTGAGAGAATGAGTATGTACAATTAGAGACCAGTGCTACTTCACAATGAGATCTATGATTAAGTGAGGTATTATGCTAGGAACATGCCATAACGCTCTTGCGTCCATCCTAGACTCAAACACCTGTGCGGCCAGCGCCTACACTTTGGTGCAACGAAATTAATCTGAGTATAACTCAACCCTAGGCAGCGCCCAGGAATCCCCTCATGGCGTTTCTCGATTTTTCTTTCGTAAAAGCTTCGACCTTCACAGCCTCGAGTACGGCCTGCATGTCTCCGTCTTCGGAGCCGTCGGCAGGCTCGACCCTGATGCGCCAGTGTGCGCGCTTCACTACCCATCCCTGATCTTCTTCACTCTTCCAAGACACTACATTCGCGACGTTGTTGTCCTGGCCGTCAACGGTCAGAGCACAGTCGCTATCGATCAGCACTTTGAACCGCGTCTCGCTGGCTCCTGCAGTCGCAGCTGCGAGGAGGGGGTTTCCATGCTGTGTTTGCATTAGAGTCTGCGTAGATGGCAGGCCCATCTTCGATGCGATGATCTTCAGGAGAGAGGTCATGCGGCGGAGAGTGTCGCCATGGAACGTGACTTCTGCAAACAGAGTATCAGGTTGGGTGGTGAGCGATGAGCTTGGGTAGAGTGTCGTTGTTTCGCTCGAACTCGTTTCTAGAACAAGCACACTGTTCAATGTAGCATCATCTGTGTATGGTCGTGCATACGATACGTGCCCTTTTTCGGTAGAGAAATCCGAGTTTGCGAAGGCAGCGTCTGACAAAAACGACACGCCAGACTGCCGTATATCCTCCAGTCTTATCAAGATCTCGTTCTGTCTCTTCTTCAGGTTGTAGCTCTTTTTGCAAGGTACCAATTTCTGCTCCAATCCTTTCAGATGGAAGTATCTTGTATCTCTCAGTAGATTCGCCCTATGTGTCTCGTTCCTGATTTCCACCTCGTAGCCCTGCAGCATCCTCATCAGCTCGGCAAAGGTCTCTCCACTCTTGTTTGGCACGGACGGCGGACTTATGGACGGTGGACGTAGCAGTGTATTACGATCGAGGCCGGGGAAGACTTCTGAGGGCGTGCTGAACCATTGTGTGAAGCCGAGGGAGAAGTAATTCGGCGAATCGCCTGGGGCGGAAAAAGAGTCACGAGGAATTCGGAAGGGTGTGCCGCCGATGGAGATGAAAATGTCGGATTTGAAGAGCTGTTTGGTCAGACGTGGAACTGCGTGATTTTAGCAATTGTAGGGCGCTGCGCATAATTGAGCAACATACGGGAATAGAATTGCGCGTCAGCAAAGAGCTTGACAAAGTGTTCGCCGTCGCGCGGGACTATGTGGTAGCCCTGGAGGTGGAGGGCTATGTCGCGGAACGTTTCGGGATCGCGGTCGATGTACAGTGTCCTCACGTCGTTGGCACGGCCGCCGCTGCTATGCAGCTGTTCGCTGAAGAAGTGCGAAAAGTAAGAGGGTGCTCTTGAAGTGTCAGGATCAATGTTTTCAAACATATTGTAGGCAAGATGCTTACCATCTGAACAAAGCGAAGCGCCGGAGAGTCTGAACAACGCTGAACCAATTTGTATAGGGAACACTCTGCCTGCTGGTAGCATGGCACTGCTGATGGTGGACTCTATGACCCTCCTTGGTTCCGAGACGTCAATTTCTCTACCTCGCGGCCCGGTGCCTTTGCTCATGTTCTTGCGCCATTGTGTTTCACCACCACTTTGTATACTGGTTTGGTTTGCTGAGGCCGCGATTTGCGTAACGTTGGCGATCGGTGAAGGCTGCGCGTCAGCGAGAATCGTTGGCGCAGGTGATTGCGACGCGGTTGACGACGCGCGTGACACGGCGCGGCGTTTCGTGGGGATGTGCTGCTCGTTTGCGCCCTGCTGACCAACGGCCTGCATCTCTGCCTCCGATTTGCGCTTCATTGTTGGGGATTCGGCCGGTCTCTGCGGGAGCGGTCGCTGCGGGGGAGCGAGCGGATTCACGAGGAGCGGGCTGCTAAAGTCGTTTGTGGGATCTTTACGGTTGTGAAGCTCTTGTATGAGCTTCCCTGGCGGTTCATAAGGTGTCGGCAGCTGCGTGAAGTCTGATGAGTCCGCCCAACCCCAAGCTATCTGCGCGTAAGGGTCCAAGCTGTAGCGGCCAGGAAGTGGACTGGGAGCTGCCTGATGTGGCTGCTGTGTGCTCTGATCCTGGTAGATCAAAGGTGTGTTCTGGAGAAATGCCTGGTTCGGGGTCGCATATACACCTTGAACGTATGCGTTGCCCTCAGGCGCATTGTAATGGCCGTACGCTTGAGCGGAGTGTGATGCTGCTTGGCCAGAGCTGGGAGGTGCCGAATAGTGCGAATGTGTTGTGTCGGACGGATCTGGCATATGACCCAACCTCAATATTGGTTCTGGCGGTCTCAGGCGACCAAGTTTCGGGGGGGCCGAAGCAATCTCCAAAGAGAGCCGCAAGGAAGCTTTGCAACTGCTGATGGAGAGCTGAGTAAGGGAGCTTGCGAGGAGTTGCTGAAAGCGGAATAGTGCCTTTGCTTTAGATGGATCTTTATTCAGCTTCGACGGTCATCGGCTGTAGAGTGGGTATGGGGAAGGGTGTTGAATATGTGGTTGTACCGTGCATTGCGGTTCCTGCTGTATTATAGTCATGCTCTATGCGCACCTCATCGTGACCTCTAGTCATCGTAGCCATCTCGGACGTAGTCATCGCACGAGCGCAGAATGATCCAGAAAACAAGTGCATGTACGCGGCGCCGCGCTCAAGGGAGGCAAACCACGATGCCTCTAAAAGCGAATGCCGCTGAGGCTGGTGCTGACACACTCTCAGTAGTAGAGATAGGAAAGCGATCCTGGCTTGGCCTACGCGGATTACTGATTTGCTGACGTGAGGCTCCGTGGTTCCTGCCACAGACGATGTGTGGACGGTATCGCCGCTAACATTGTGAGATCGACATTGCATCTCGGAAAGTCGCACATACCGTGTCCGCGGTCTTTCCCTGCATGGACTACCATTCGGCCGAATACTCAATACCGAGAGATTTCACCAAGCGCAAACACTCGGCCCGCCATTCTTTAGACCATAACGTGTAGTCGTCTAGACCACAGGTTCTGCCTGGTGACTTCCGATATTGCAGGCGTTTGCCCGCGAACATCCGGTCTGTCGTCCGTGGTAGTAGAGGAGATAACGGGGGTAGAAGTATTGGCATGTCTCCTCGTCACTCATAGTCATCTTTAAATACTTTCTTTATTTACATCACAGCCGATTGGGCACCTCCGCGAACTACACAACTACATTGCAGCATCTCTACAACACATACACTCGATGACTGGCAAGTACAAAGCAATATAGACGATATTACGCTCCTCGACGTTCCATGTGGAACACAATGTCACTCAGAGGTCTATTGGACGTCTGGTCCTCTTGGTCCTAGTCCCCCAGCCCACCAACCCGAGTCCACCCAAAAGCGGTTTGAAGCCGCAGCGACTTCTACATTCTTTACTAATTTCCGTCTATCAAGGTGCAAATCTGCGTGTCCGTTTGTCAACTCTCCTGGCGTGGTAAGCCCCGACTTCGCTGCACGAGAGACGGGACTTGTGCCTGTCGACTCGCTCGTGCCATCAGATGTTGGACTCACTGAGCGCGGTGTCGAACTTTGGCGGCTTAGGGCAGTTGTTGTTGGGGAGCTGGCTGAAAAGGTAGGCGGTATAGCGCCTAGTATTCTCCCTGCGGCGAATACGCAGCCGCCTACTGCATGTCTAATGAGGGAGTCGCCTGTGAGACTCCCGGTTATGAAAACGTTCCGGGCGACTTCGAGAGAGCTTTCAGCTTTCGCACGCAGCGTACGGCCGGATATCTGAGTTGACACCGTCGGTTCGAAGGGTGTTGGGGATAGAATCTCGGCCTGTAGAGACGGGGAGATAAAGTCCAAAGTGCCGCGGCGGCCAACGACATACTCAAGACCGCCAACTTCAAATGCCTTGACATCGCCGGATGCAACACGAATTGTAACAGTCATGGTGCCATTGGAGCACAGGGTAGAAACATCAACTACCTCGGCGTTCGGGAGACCCTCATATAATGCCCAATCACGTTGGCTCAAGACAGGATTGTTGGTAGACTTACGACGTAACAAAGGTGTTCGCACGGCGCGGCTTTTGGTCGATGCTATGGCAGCGAGTTTCATCTGTCGATATACAGTTGCATACTCCGGGTACGCTGAATGATGGCAACCGCGTAGTGGTGATGGCCGTTTGTGTGGAGCCCATTGATAAATGTGAATAATCTTGCGCGTAGGCGATGCAGAAATGATAATATCCGCTGCTGAAAATCCAGATCCAACAACGAGCAACGGCGCCTCTCTCGAGTTCAGCTCAGTCAACGGTGCAATAAGTGGAGGGGCCGGTATGTTGACAGTAAAGATGCCAGAGGCAAGCACCAAGTTCTTACAGCGTATGCCCAGCGAACCAATCACGAACCCCTTTGACACTCGGTAGATATTGTCGACTTTGGTTCCAGAGAAAATCGCATTCGAAATTCCTACCGCCTCGGGATAACTCCGCAGGTAGTTGGCGAATTCAGTCCTTGATGGGCGCACAAAGTCACATTCGCCTTCCTTCTCGACCTTGCCCAAGTGATCCGCGTAAGAGTAGCCTGGAAGCGAGAGCTGTTCAGCGTAGCTCAACGTGCCAATATCGGCGCTGGCAGAGACAGGATTCTCTGCCCATTGTCCGCCTGCTTGCTCTGTATCTCCTATGGCAACATGAGATACTGCCTTACTAGGTTCGTAACGCCATTCGATACACGATTTTGGGTTTATTTCAGTGTCTGCGTTCGGCCGAATGAGCGTGTCGAGTAGGGTGTTGACAGGCAATGCTTGTGTCGAGTAACGCAGCGAAGAGAGGAAATGCGCATATAGGTCCGGTGTTAGGTGCAATAGGCTGCGATCTCTGGACAATTTCGCATCAAGGATGTTGTCGTAGTGTCCACCGATGTAGTACGGAACATGGCCGTGCAGGATGTACGAGAGGATGAGGGCCGAGGGGCCATTGCCTTGTATTAATCAGCCGCTGATCGTGTGAATCGTCAATCACTTGTTTGCGTACCAATGATCACCGTGTCGACGCATTGTGGGAGCGAGCGAGCCATGGATTGCTACGGCAGGCAGTGGAGGCCATGAGGGAGTCTTCAGGTCTCGACGCGGGCGGACGGGTAAGGGAGATAGTGTATATACCTAGTCAAAACTCATAGATGACGGATCTATAATTCTTCGGCGCTAACTGCGGTCGATTCCGCCTCAGGTAAGTGGTTTAGTGGGGTTTGGTGCCGGTCTCGCCTTCCACATCGGTGGGGTTATTTGCGAGGCTCAACCTGTCAGTCCTGAGCGTGAGCAAAAGCGGGCCCTGCATGTTGAGACTTATGTCGCGGTTGACGTGCGTGTTGCGTGCTGGTAACGTGAAGGATTAATGAGCGTGCATTGGCTTACAATGCAGCGTGGGGTTACGATGAGGTCACAGGCTTAGTCTTAGAACGTGTGGGGTTTGCCGAGTGCAACGCTTTCGGATGAACATTCAGTCAATCAAAGAGGTATCTAGTCCGACTTCTGTGCCCGGATATTAAGCTCTGGATGGAAAAGGCAAAGTGAATAGAGCAAAAGTGTAGAACTCGAATAAGGACCGCATCTGCTGGACTTCGGTCGAGACCGGGCAAATTCCCCCACATCACGTCCGCAATCCGTCCATCGGCGTGATCTGATTTGCGATCACCACCAATTACTAAGCTCACCCTAGTATCTGTACGTGACAGTATTCCGCTCTGCAATTGGAGATACGTCGGGTTGCGGCGGCTGGGCCACATTATGTTCAAGAGTCCGCGGGCGCTGGCTTGCCTCCTCCTCTTCCTCTTTAATCGCTGCACCGTGCATAGTCAGATTGTTTGCAGAGCTCTCCTGTCGATGTATGTAGGACGGGGTTGACTGATACCCTGGGTGGTAGGAGTCTGGCGATCCACCATAGCCGTTCGATCGCGGGTTTGTGGGTGGTGTGTAGGTCGATGTATAGTGGTCAGCGAAAGGGTTTTCCTCTTGTTGCTGAGGGGCAGAGATCTGCCGATTGGGCGCTGCTTGAAGCGACGCAGGGAGGCCGCTGTCGTGGGGTGCTTGAGTGGGCGGCGCGCCGTAAGGAACTGTGTTTGGTAATGGATCGTACGGGTCTCGCGGTACCGATTCCATAGGCGATGGCACATCGCTGCGCCGAGGTAGCGTTGGTGATTCGTATGGACCCGGCGAAACTCCAGTCGGAGCGTTGGGTACCGCGGGCGGAGGAGGGATGGAAGACGTCTGTTGTGCAGGCGGCGATGGAGATGCCCCAATGGCGCGACGAGCCTGGAGTACAGCACGCTGGTGCTTCGAGGCGGCGAGAGAAAGTTGCTCGTTCGTCTCGATAAGCGTGAGCATCGTATCATCGTCGGGCGCCGGGTTGTCGCAGGCGATGTAACCCTGTATACTGCGCTGCGCCGATGTACATCTCTCTGCGAATTCCTTGACCAGATCGTTGTCGATCAGCTCGTGTGGTGGTGTGGACTGCACAAGTTGCAGAAGCAGTTTGGCAGATGTTCGAGCTTCTTCGATGCGCCCTGCAAGCTCAACAGGCGACGGGAGCCCTCTTGAATGGGATCGACTCCCTCCTGAGCCAAAGCCGCCCTGGAATTGTTGACCATTGCTCCAACCTGGCGCATTGAGTCTACGAGGGCCAAACTGCTTCGCTGCGTTTTCCATCAGCCCCTTCTCCTTTCTCCACATGGCAAACAGGATGTTCAGATTGGTGTCGAACGCCTTCTCGCGCTCCAATGCATCCAGCGTCTCCTTCAGAATCTGAGCAACACTTGGATCTGTCCCATTTCGTAGCAAGTGCTTCACAGTATCTGCAAAGGACTTGTCGAGGTTCTTGGTGAAGGATGGGCCTGGATTGTCGGCCAGGATGCGGATGAGCATAATCGCATTATACTGAACATGGGGGCGTGTATAGTTCTCCTTGGAAAGGAACTTGCGAATCTGGGCGGCGGCGGCGGCGGCGGCCTGGGGACTGGACTCTGCAGCCTCGACGATGGTCGGGAGGTGGAGGACTTCCTCGCCCTGGCATAGTCAGCGTGTATCCTCAACACGAATGTATTACAAGCATACCGAGTTGGCGGCGCCAGATTCGCAGAACAGCCTCTGTGTCCATATCAGCCCAGTCAACCGAGGCGCAACACTGCGCGACTCACCACGCCACGAGCGGCGTTCGCGTCAGGTGTGTCCGCATCGCTGTCTGCTGGAACGTCTTGTGCTGCGAGTGCCCAGTTAGTACAGTATCACGCATAAGTGGCGCGTCCCTGACTACTCACAGGACCGCTTGCGCATCAAGCTGCCCAGGCCCAAGCGCTTCTTGAGTACCATGGTGGGAGGTGTAGTGGGGTGCTTGTGGTCCTCGATGGAAAGAATAGCAGACAGATACGGATGTGACGATGTGAGCCACTGGACTACTAAAGGGCCTGCTGCGTCGCGCGATCGTGACAAGATGCAGGGTGATTTAATTTCGTGAGACTCGCTGCGTAGGGCGGTAAGGCGGCCAGTGTCAACGGGGCTCTATGCTTATGCTTTGCACGGGCGCATCTATAAAGCTGCTGCGCCTCCAGCCAAGAATGGCGAGCGTCGGCAGTAACGTCAACCGCCGCGTACTACGTGTGGCAAGCAACCCTCTTCACAGCATCGTCTGCGCGGCCTTCTTGTCACGGGAGGCTTGAAGCTGGAGCTTGGGTACGCGTCGGGCGATCAAGGTTGTGGACCAAGAGACTTGAGAACAGCCATGACGATTGTGTTCGGCAACAGGCAAGTGATGACCCAGCGATCCGATCCACATTGCCGTGCTTGCCTCCAGTCCAACCCTATTCCCCCACCTTACGCATGGAGGCACCCGCACTGCCGTTAATGTGATGCAGGGACCTTTAGTCGCCGGCGAGTGGAGCTCAACACCACAAACATATGACAGCGTGTTATGCTATAGGAAACGTTATGCCAGTCCTCAGACCAGAAAGGAAGCCTGCAGGGCGAACTCGCCTCGCTTTCTACAGGCTGACCACACAATACGTTTTCCTTCGGGAACGCAAAGGACTAGCTAGGGTTTGCTGAGGACCTGCACGACCTGCACGACCTGCCTCTAGTGCAGGTCCAGGTGAGTAAGCATGCGACGGCTGCATCGTCAGGTGCTGCAGCCATGTGATGTGCTTGATGATGCCTCTCCGTCAAAGGCGGCCGGAGTGCGTGTGCAATTCTGCTGCTCTACTGACCACAGCCCTGTCAAGTTGAGGAGGCTTGGCTGGGTCACTGCCTCTGAAAAGCAATCAACACACGCACAGACACACTTGGCAGATCGTTGCTCGTGCATGTCAAGAATCATAAGGTACAGGGTGCGCATGAAGTACTCCATGCGCTACAAGTTTCACAAAGGGCCAGAACGGAGCCTCAGGTTTATCTACGCATCTTTGTGCGTACGATCTCGATACAACAAAGAAAACAAAGACAGTGTCAGATAGGGGGAAATAATTGTATGGACTTGGAGGTTGTTCTTCAAGTAACACACCCCAGTTGGAAGCCTCGAGATAAGTGGGTGAAGACTGGGGTTGCGTCGCTTCTCGGCAATGGCGATCGTTGATGATCCCCGCCTCCAGCCACACAGCCCTGCTCGACGTCACAACATGCAGGTGCGCCTGCCACGAAGCGTGACTAGTGAGAAGGCTGCAACAAGTATAACATGGCGCCCCTCAACACGCCCTCGTCTCGTGCAAAACATCTGCCCTCTGACCTCGCCTACAAACAGGCACCCGTCATTTTCAGCCGCGAAATAGTACCCCAAAACTATCATCAGCACCCTTCAACATGGCACATGAGCCAGCAAGAGCCATGGCAGGCCAAGCCAGGCAGCGCTTTCAAGAGAGCGAAGAGGACCGCATCACTCGCAGTGCTGGACGTTTCCCTGAATTCGAAGCCAACATGCCTAAACTCGCAAATCGTTTCCAATTTTCTCTGAAAGACAACCTCTCGTCCTACCTAGGGCGTAGTAACCCATTCTATTCTGAAGCCAACGACGATACCGACTACGTATGGCTTCTCGACAATACAGCCTACCAAAACCGCCTGGGCAGATGGAAGGCTGAGTTCGTTGCAGCCTACTTCGTTCGACATAGTGGGAAGGATTTGTCCGAAGTGGTGGCTTGGGTCAGTGAGCAGATCGGCCTGGCCGATGATGAAGAGGCCAAGAAGACCATAGCGCTGAGGTTGGAGCCGTTTCTGGATGCCATCTTACCTGCACACGCTATCAATATCGACCTCCAGGGCATGAAGGTCAGACTCGGACCTAGTGGGCGAGACGGTATCAGTACGGATGAGCTTGCTATTCCTGGCTCTGGCTACAAGGATGGTGAGACTATCACGTCCAAAGCTATCGGTGCGACTGCTACACCTCTCAAGACCACCTTCGCCAAGCCCAAGGGATGGGCTATCCTCTCCGATATCGATGACACCATCAAGAAGACTTTGACATCCTCACCTGTTGGGATCTTGAAGACGACCTTTGCAGAGGATCCAGAGCCAATCAAGGGTATGCCAGAGCTCTACAAACATATTGTCCAGAAGCTTGACAATCCGCCCTTCTGGTACCTCTCAGCCTCACCTTATAATCTCTACCCATTCCTGCGGCAGTTCCGCGAGACCCACTATCCTGCGGGGACCATGCTCTTGCGCGACGCGTCTTGGATGAACTTAGCTGGCTTCCTAGCCAACCTTACTCAAGGTACTGAGGCCTACAAAGTTGATCGAATAGAGAAGGTTCATGAATGGTTTCCCAAGCGGAAGTTCATCCTAATCGGCGACTCCACTCAGTCTGACCCTGAAGCTTATGGTGAAGCATACAAGAAGTTCCCCAAATGGATTGGTGCCATATACATCCGCAAGGTCACTGGTGTAGCAGAGATGGACGAGGGCAAGAAAAATGATCCAGAGCGCTTTGAGAAGGCTTTCAAACACGTACCCAACGGCCTGTGGTATGTCTTTGAAGACCCCAGCGAACTGTACGCGAAGATCGACGCTTTGGTGCAGAAGTCACCAGAGCAGTAGTCGGATACCCACGACAATTGTGATTTTAGTTGGTCAGTTCGGCGTTTGTTTGTCATGCTATTGCATAACCGGATTCATTCAGCGTTCTCATTTCGATACCCCTAATCCCACTTGGTAGCTCTGCACAAGCCTTGTATTCAATTCACTGTCATTTTGCCATTCATGTGTCAGCTGGCATCACTCGTGATTGGAAGACTTCCACTACTATATGTCACTACAGGTGCGTAACAGTGAATGCCATTGCATATCGCAGTGACGCACTCGAACTTCAGCACGATCCCTTCACTTCTCAGCAAGTGAGGAGTGCCTTTAGCAATACTAAAATCTCGCGCGGGCTGCGATGTTGCTTCTATCATCTTAAATCCTACGTAGCTTACACTAGCACTCTAAGTCTCAGAGAACGGTACAAATTTCTCCCCACTCGCCTTCTCCACACGTTGTCCGGCCCGCACATACGAGTCCGACTCCTGGAGCCTGCGCACGTACTTGTACAACGTCGGGTACGTGGTTTCGGTACACGCCTTTCTCTTCACCGCGCCCTCAAGCGCAAAGTGTAACATAATATCCGCGCCCGTCAGCGCATCAGAACAGAAGAACGCACCCTGGCTGGGACTCTCCTTGAGGTAGGTCTCCAGAAAATCGAGGTGGTTAGTCAGCTCTGGGTTGGTGTAGCTTCCATCAACCTTGTTAGCGATTCCGTTTGTGATAGGGCGCAGGAAGAAAGGCACAGGGGCGCTACGGATGCTGGTCGTTATGAGGGATACGATGAGGGGGGTGAGGAAGGAGCCTTCAGCGTAGTCCATGAGGAATTTATGGCGCATCCATTGCTCTGTTTCGGCGCCGAGTTGGCCTTCCTTTCCGGGTGGGTAGCGCTGGGGTGTCATGCGCGGGCCGAAGTGGTCGCTGATGTAGTCGATGATGGTCTCGCTTTCGGTGACGATGAGCTGGTGGGTCAGCTGATACGCTTCTGACCTTCATTGAGGTGAGATGTACGAACCTCTTTGTCAGACCCGGCTGGCGTGATGCCGATCGTGGGTGAACGGCCAAGAGGGTGGAACTTCTTCAATTCTGGGCCGGCGCGGCCTTCTTTGTCGCGTTTGAAGACTTGTATGTCATACTCGAGGTTAAGCTCCTCAAGAAGCCAGATGACTCGCTGCGCACGAGATTTTTCGAGCCTGAGCGGCATTCGTTAGTGAGTGCATCCACATGCCAATGGGTATAAGAAGGCCCTTGGTGCAACCGGTGGTGGTGGTTTCACGTGCAACATACCAGTAGACGGTGATCTTTGCGCCTTGTTGATTAGACATCTTGCCGTGCGCTGTATTAGATATTATTGTGGAAGTAAAGGTCGTTGAATTGAAATCTGAGGGTTGACAAGTTTGGAATTCAAGGCCGAGGTATGACGATGCTTATATCTTGTCTTTGGCCAAAGACACGGCCACTCTCGTTAAAGAACCGCGGTCGCCGACCTGCACATGCGGGATCGCACCAACAGCCCTGCCGGTGTTGGGTGGCCCGACAAGCGTCCCGAATTATCGCGATAGGGCGACAAGTAAGAGTAACTTGTCCTGCCAAAGCATGCAGGTGTGGTCAAGCGCTGCGATACAAACTCACTGCATCACATGACTACTACCTCCGACACACCCATCCAGATGACGACTAATAGTAGAGTTATTATTCAATTCAAGCCTTTGACTGCAGCGCGCATCGCCTTCTTGTGCAAGCCTAAACATCGTGCAAGTCGTGGTGCAGCAAATGGCTGACAACTGACGAACCCCGGCGCTCCCATTCGCCGCCAAGCCCAGCACCTCCGCGCGCCGACATCACAGCTTCAACCTCACGACCACACGCACCACACCCCCGTCGCACCCCGCAAGCCGCGCTACAACCCCCTCACAACCGTCAAAATGGCTGGCGGACATGAAGGCACGCCTCCCCTCCTCGCTCTCGAACCGCGCTCGCTGCGCAATGGCGGGCAATGGCTAACGACAAACAGCTCTTCACAAGGATCCCGCGATCATAAAATGGAACAGTACGTTTGCACGCCCGCGCACCTGCGCTCGATTCCCGTACACGCCGCTGGGAGATTCGCAGCGGCGAATAAGGAGCGGGGGAAGTGGGTGGGAACGACGAGAGCAGGACTAACGACACCCAGACATGGTGGTCAACCGCCACAAGTACTTCCGCTGGACGAAGCGTACCGCGTTCCTGACCACAATGTACGTTGTCGTTGTCCCTGCGACACTGGGCTACTTCGGATATATCACAGAGGTGAGTGGGGGGGTTGGATGCACAGGAGTGAGGCGTGCACTAATGCTGGGCAGGGCAAGTGGGATTTCCGTGGAAAGAGGAGGGGAGACACTGTCTCTGAATTTTAGGGACAGAGATCGGGGGGAAAGGGATGAGGAGAATGCTGGTGTATGTATCATACGGCAATGCACAGCGATTGAGCTAGATGCAAGTTATGGAAGAATGAATGTTTCTTTGGCACAGTCACGCCTTTGGGTGAACGGGGTTCAAAACGGTTCTGATGTTTCCTAATTTCCGTACATGTGGCCACCTCATTCATTAAGCATGGTTTCCGCGAAGGCGCTCGGAATCATTCGCTAGCAGCGGTTTCTGGCACTCTTCTCCCACTTCGCTCAGCAACGTATGAAGCTCATACCTTGGATCTTGGCTTCCGCTCTTCTCTCCATCTGCTCTAGTATAAAATCCAAACCCAGATCTAATCAATCGTCGCCTCCCTCTCCCAACCCTTTAACCACTCGCACTCGTCCTCCATATCGTCTGGTGGAAGATGCAAAGGGCGCTCGGCAGCGCGCGTCCAGAACTCCAACGATCGGGCGCTAATACCGATAGCTGGATTGTCGTACACACGCTTTAAAGCAGCGAAGAACGCCTCACTCTCCTTCTGCAGACCCAACACCCGGAGACAGCGAAGAATGCGTGTGATGCGCAGGTGGTTGTGATCGAACCGAACACACCAGTTGCGGGATGCTTTAGGCCAGTTATCTCCAGGGATGATGATGTAGTCTGATGAAGACACTTCAGCAGCAGGTGTGGACGGCGCAGCTTCACCTGTTGATGATGCCACGGTAGCAGCTTCTTTTGAAGTCCGCGGTGCAGTAGCCTGATCGTCAGCGGTGGGCGGAGCTTGAGCCTCCTGAGCACCTTCTTTGGCCGATTCGGTTGAGATTGCGGCGTCTTTTGTAGTGAATTCGCTGGGGGTGTGTCCGGTACCTTGCTTGCTACTGCTCGCGAGCTCTGGGACGATCGATGTAGTGAAGCCGTAGAATGTGAGCATACGCTCGAAACTGCGTCGCAATTGTTGTCTCAACTCGCTATGGGTGCGGAACGCCTTGACTGTTTCCAGGTCGATGACCGGTGCCGACCAGTTGAACGGCGAGCCTTCAGGAAGTGGGAACAATACTTGAATATAGTTGTGGCTATGCTCAAGTTGGCTGTTACTCCAGGCAAGAATCTGCTCTTGTGTACGACCAAAGGCGTCTTCAGCCTGAATATCTGGATCGTAGAAACGGGCGATGGCCGAGCTGGTCGACTGTCGCGACGGCGCCATGCGAGATAGCTTCAGCCGTTTGTTTCTGAACATTTGCTTGGTTGAGTATGCGAGGGTGGGAGACCGATAAGTGAAGGTGGACAGGAGCGTGCTGGTTCTCATATAGATGTAAAGGCCGTCACGTGCTGTGTTGTACACCTGGTGAAAGTGTCGTAGATAAGTGAGTGAAGCGTTACGTGCTTGCGAACTTATGGGGACTAAAGGATCAGATCACAAGCGCATTGACACGCTCGAGTCGCCTATATACAGGGATTTCTGAGAGCTTGCTGTCATGAGGCACATGTATAAGATTGGAGGTTGGGTGTTTGTTTGTGTTGCGTCGCGACTACGCCATTCGGCACTAACCCTACTCGAGACTGGATACAGACTACGTGGATCTCTTCGGCATGGATGAAAGTTCCGACTTCGTCCAACCCATGTTCAAAGTCTTGTGGAAGCTCATGACTAAGCTTCATGTATGACTGGCAGGGGCCCGGGGTGCAGGTATTGCCCATCAACCACAGAAGTCAGCTCACACGTGCCTCGTATGTTCGGAACTCGACCTCTTCGGGTATAAATGCAGTTGAGTTCACTCCCTTTAATATGCAGGCACGGGATGCAATTGAAAGAACAACAGGAGCTGCCTTAGACTACAGCAACTTTGTGATCGTCTCCCTCGCCGGCCTGCTGTTATCTACAATGAATCTGCAGGACACGCTGCGGTTGCTGTTGTGGAGCGTGGATGTCTTGAGTCTACAATTTGTGATAAATGTATTCTCTAAGCCTAGCTAAGCAGTCTAAGAGGGATGGCAGGGTAGCCGTGACTACCTCCTATACTTCTTGGTGCTTACGCAATTGAAACAGTTCTAAACATTTTAAATGCTATTGACATATCGTATGCGATGTAGGTAGCTCCGCATAGTCTTTGTGCATACTCGTGTAGCCTCCAACGTATGCAGCTGCCCTGTGTGCATCCAAGAATTAGATGTATTCGCAGTATGTGATCATTTGATGTTCTGGACTCTTGCTTGGTTCATTGGAAGGTACGGTGTGTCATTAAGAGCTCCGTCTATTGTGCAGCTAATCTCATCAAACCGTACTGTTACAAGTGCCACTTCTGGCTGAACGTACAAGTAGCTAAGCGGCAAAATAAAACGCAAACACATGAACAAAATGGGAATATATCCATGCCAGCCATATGCAAAAAAGAAAGACTTTTTCCGTGCACTACAAAGTCTCCCTCTCAAGACCCAATGTCGTGGCTGTCCTGGTATCATCGCTCCACCTCTCTCGCTCGACCATTTACTGGGTCTTGGAGATCTCCACTCCTCCTGTTGCGCCAAGTGCCTTCTTGATGTCGCCTCGGCGGAGTCAGTACTTGCTTGTTCATAGTCGTAGGGTGGTGGAAGTGACTTACCGTAGATGGCGAACTGACCAGCGGTCAGGGTACCGACCATGAAGAGACGGGCACCGATACCGCTGTAAGAACCACGGAGACCGAGCTCCTTGGCGATCTTGATCAGACGGCTGGTGGTACCCTCTCCGGGCTCACCCTTGGTCTTGTTAATCTTGGAGAGCATGGTGTCGGCGGGCTGAGAGATGATGGCGGCGGCGAAACCGGCAATGAGACCGGAGCCGAGGTTGTAGACGGTCTGCATGCCGTTGGAGGTCTTGCTCTTGTCGACGACGGTGTAGACGGCCTCGTTGACCTTCTCGAAGACGACGAACTTGGCGCAGGTGTAGGGGATCCTTTTCACATGTCAGCTCGTTTCGGAGCAAGCAAGGCACTTTGAACTTACTGCTTGAACAGGATGGGACCGAAGCCAGAGTAGAAAGCACCAACACCCTCGGTCTTGAGGATCTTGCCGAAACCACCGATCAGACCGTTGGCAAACTTGGGGTCGGAGACAAGGCGGATACGGGTAGCCTCGAGGGGGCAGAGAGCGATATCAGCGATGAACTCAGCGCAGGCGGCAGCACCGAGGTAGACAGCAGTGCGGTTGTTGGAGGCAGTCTCGTAACCAAGGTTGTTGATGGCCTGCTGCTTGAAGAACTCGTATCCACCAAACTTGAAGGCTCCCTGGAGGAAGTAACCGGCGGCGGTGGGACCGAAACCAGTCCAGACGGCGCCAGCGCCCTCGTTGGCGATGACCTTGCGGAAACCACCGATGAGACCGGTGTTGTAGGTGACGGGGTCAAGCTGGATGCGGGTCTTGACGCTGCAAGCTGTTAGCTGGATGCTCGCACGTCATGCAGGACAGCTGCTGCGCTGGGCCGGAAAAACTGCGACGCAGCCATTGGCGCGCATCACTGCCATTGGGAGGCGGGAAACGTACACATCGACGGGAGTCAGGGCACCGTGGGTGACGGAGCAGCAGACAGCACCGGCAAAAGCGAAGCGCGAGTACAGAGCAGCACCGGTGGGCGCGTCAGGCGCGGGCAGAGCAGCAAGCTTGGCCTTGGCGGCGTCGACCTTGCTGGAGCCGGTGGCAGTAGGGGGAGGAGCGGTGGACATTGTGAAGGACGATGACGACGACGGCGGGTTGAGTGGAGAGTGGTGGTGTTGAAAGTGAAGATGGGCGACTTCAAGGCTCAAAAGGTTTTACTGGAGAAAGCAAGCCGCACTGCTTGGCGCCAGCTTTATGCCCCGACCTCTTCCGGCCAGCCAACGGCATTGGCCTTATCGAATTCCGCCCTCCTACTTTTTCCTCGAGCGAATCACGTCACTGCGCATTAGGGCGTGCACGCTCAACAACACCCTTAATCGCGCAGCTCCTGTTAAGAGGACGCTGTGCTGCTGTTGTTGGCATTGGCTTGCTTTCCATCTGTCCGTGTACCTGCAGCACTCCAGCATCATGGAGAGACCAACCACGACCGCCCGGTGTAGACAAAAGCAGCATTTCACCTCGATGGAGCATCGGTTATCTCGGATCGGTGTTTGAGAAGGAGTTGGAATCGACGGATTTCGATGCACCGATGCAGCCGCTATTCATACTTGACCCTCTGCGCATTCCTAGCCATCAGCAGGATGCTCTCCCGACGTGGCCCGTACTCCTCTGCCAGCTTAGTCTCCCCGTTACTATCAGTATTGAGAGGCGCAGCTTCTTCGAGCACCCGCAAGACGTCGTCGTACGCCCAGTACTGGCTCTTCGCTGCGTCCAACAGCTCATCGAGATGCGCCTCGACTGTGCCCATGCGATCGAGCATCTTCGCTGCCTCTACTCGTGCATCGGCGACATCAGCGACTGTTCCAGATACATACGCCTTGATATTTGCTTCTGCCAGGCTGAATGACGACGACGCTCGATCGTGTTCGAGAGAGAAGCCGGCCTCATTTGCCCTATTGAATAGACTCGCACTCATATTGGCAAGGCCGTTGGCATTACTCTGCACGACCTGGACGTGTGCATCGAGCTCTGGCACCTTTTGTTGCAATACTCCTCGCAGCTTATTGTCCGCCTGATCGCACGCCTTGATTAGGTTGTACTCATCCTGGCTGCCACTCCATTTTTCGTGAGCTGCCCACTTCTGTGCTGCTTGTAGCTCTGTCAGTTTCAGCAGTTCTTTCAGTTTGATCTGCGCCAGCTCTCGGCGCGTGGCCTTGATTTTGTCAATGGTCTTTTTAATGGCAGTATCGTGTATTTTTAGTTCGAAAGCCTGTACTTTTGCCTTGAGCCGCTCGGTCTCAGCGTCGTTACCTTCGAGTTGTGCTACACTCAACCATCGAGCCAGCCTGGAGATCTTCTCCGCGTTCTTTGCATTCGACCTCGATTCAATCTCGTCAATCAGTGCCCTCATTGTAAGCATTCTCAGCTCATCATCCAGATCCGGTACAGCAACCCGAACGTTGGCCCACATCATCAGCAAGATGTCTAGGCTATCTTGGTTGTGGAAGCCTGCAACTTCCGGTCTGAGACTCGTAAGAGCATGCAGCATTTCGGCCGACGATACTTCGAGTGCCTTCTCTCTGTCATTACCAGGGTAAGATCTCCTCAGTAAGCTCCGGCGCGTGTTCACGGCTGTGCTAAGCATCATTCTTGCACGCTCGCCCTCTGCGAGTTTTGCACCGACACGCTCATTCCATGACAATAGCACCTTTTGCATATCTTCGTATGTTTCCGGGCCCTCTTGGCAAGGATCGCTGTCGCCGTCGCGAAAGACTGCAAGAAGGTCCTCGGCTACCCAATCTCTCGGACCGCGTCCTTGTCGAATCCGCTGGAGAACTCTTGTGTCAAGACAATCAGCACTCTTATCATGAGCATACTCCTGCATGTCGCTCGTGCTGACTGCATTGCCGTTGTTTTGGACTGCATTGCCGTTGTTTTGGACTGCGGCCCAATCGCTATTGTCGTTCAATGCTTCGTATAGCCGTGATTGCTCCTCCTCGCATAGCCGGTCAAGCCAGGACTTACAGCTCACTAGATCTACTGCAGGTCCGCATCCTGGTACGACCGGTCTGCTACACAGTATTTCTGGGCCAGTAGCATCGTCTTCGTCGCTATCTTCTAGATCCGGGTCTTTCAGATGCTGTCGAATAAGCGCCCCTGTTATAGGTTGCGTATGACGCCTCAGCACGACAAGTCTTGGCATGGCTTTGTAATAGTGTATGTTAGATAACAGAGCCTTGTTAGAGGCTTTATTGCCATTGTATATCACGAGCCGCATATGATTCAAATGTAATGATTGATTCATGAAGCACTCTTGTGGTACGACCCATAGGGTTTTGTAGGTAGTTCTATTCTCTGTACTAATTGTACTAGCACAATTGGCTAACCAGCCATTAGTAAGGGGTATTGTTGCCACTTGAAGTATACAATCCACACAGTAAGCATCAATTCTAGCCCTCGTTGCTCAGCATCACCTACCAAACTTAAAGGCTGTATCACAGCAGAGGAATTGACCTTTCCAAGGTCACATTGGCAGTGAATCTCCGCAACCGCACTTTGTTGAATTGTGATGCTGTTAGGCAGAATCCCAAAATACGATGCCCGCCGTTTGTCTGATATGCACATCCATGCTTCGGCTCCACATTGATGGTTCGCGATCAGGCAAGGATTGCTTGATAGCAGGGATGCCGCCGCAAGTCAACCAGCCTCGTCGTACGGGTAGAGAGCCGTCGCAGCGGGTCATTGTATACCCCCCAGCTCTTATCGATCTCTGGAGCTCGCTCACCATACACGGCAGCATCACGACATTTCTCAGTCAGCGTGCTGCCCGCTGCCGCAAATGCACAGCTGGGGTTGAGGTGTGGATCGTCGATGGCACTGGCTCCTTCGGCCAAACGACTTTGGGACCACCTCATTAGCCTGTCCAATCACGACTATAGCTGCAAAACACTCACTGCACGACGTCAACAACACAGTAACGCGACAGCAGGAGCAACGTCTTCACATGCTATGCACGGTTGACACGGCTGCATCGAACAGAGCCGAAGATTCTCGCGGTGAGTATCTTGACGCGTGACCCCCAGTCCAGACCCTGCCTGCGCACGAGGCAAGTCTGGTCAAATTTAACCCGAGCAGCCGCTTTGCTAGGTCGCCCACCGTTGTGAACCCTTCTACCAAACTTTACCACGACTTAATTCTCGCCCTGCAGCTGCACCCCGAGGAGCCTGCTTGCTTCTTATGTCTTTGATCCAGCATGTCACGCAACAAGAGGGTCTTGATCGAGAGGAGGCGCTCGTCGACTTGTTCTTACCGCCGATAGACCGGCTGGAGTCCCGGGAAGCGGCTTCGGAACGTCGGTCTTCTTTCCAGAGTCAATACTCGAACGCAGGCTTCTTGCAGGCAGGCAAGTCGATCAAGCGCGTGATCAGCTATGATACCCTCCACAAGCCCATAGAACCGGCTGCTGGAGACATTGACGGCGGTGTGACACAGTACAATGTGTCGACCTTCAAGCGTGCCGGTAAGTACTTCCGCCGCGGAACATGTCACACGACCACTTTGCTAAGATCTACACAGCGCAAGTCGTCGCAGTCGTTCTTGCCTGCTGGTTTGCCAGCGGCATTGTGTTTGGTTTTGCAGCTCTCAAACCCATCTTAATCAAAGAAGGCGTATACAGAGATACCTGCACCCAAGAAGAGCTAGACGAGGAAGTCGAAGTTTGCTACGAGCAAGATCTGCGCCTCAACTTTTTCTTTTCTCTCGCGTCTACTACAGCCAATGTCTCTGCACTTCTTGTTGGAACAATGCTAGATCGCTATGGGCCCAAAGTCTGTTATCTTGTTGGGTCGGCTTTCCTTGCTGCTGGCAGCATCATTATGAGCCTGGCCTTTCAGATCGACGAGTTCGACGGCTTTACAATCGGAAACTTCTTCCTCGCCCTTGGAGGCACATTCGTGTTCTTGCCGTCTTTCCAGATTGCTAACGCCTTTCCGAAGTACGGCGGCACTATCGTGGCGCTCGTTACTGGCGCCTTTGATGCTTCCGCAGCTGTCTACCTTTTCTACAGACTCGCATATGAGGGTACTAACGGCGCCTTCAAGCCTCAAACATTCTTTCTCTTCTACCTCATCGTCCCAGCAGCGATTGTCATCGCCCAGCTGACGTTTTTGCCAACCGAGAACTACAAGACTACGCCTCAGCTGGAGCTCAAAATCCAACGTGCCACCGTAAACGAGCGAGATGTCCACACCTCGGACGAGGACCTTCCTGACGACGAAGTCTGGCGACGCCGAAAGGCTCGCAGCGCGCGCCGCCGCAAGCGCCTGAGCAAGCTTGACGAGCTTATCGGCGATGAAGTCACGCGCAAGAAGCAGGAAGAGGCATACGAACAGCAGCTCGAAGCTTCCGGAGTCTGGGGTGCACTGCACAACAAGACCGCCGTCGAGCAGATGGTCTCCCCGTGGTTTACCCTCCTTGCGCTCCTCACGGTCATGCAGATGGTCCGCATGAATTACTTCATCGCTTCCATCCGCGAGCAGTACACATACATGTTGAACTCGCCTGAGCTTGCCGCTCGCGTGAACGAATTCTTCGACTGGGCGCTCCCACTCGGCGGTGTTCTCAGCACGCCCTTCCTGGGTATGCTGCTCGACAACGTCAGCACCCCGGGCGTGCTCCTCATCATCGTGCTCATCGCGACCGCCATTGGCGTCATCGGCTCCATAGGCACGCTGTGGGCGGGCTTCATCAACGTGCTCCTCTTCGTCGTTATGCGCCCGCTGTACTACTCGGCCATGTCCGACTACGCCACCAAGGTCTTTGGATTCGCAACCTTCGGCCGCGTCTACGGGACCATCATCTGCTTCTCGGGCTTGGTCAACCTCTCTCAGACCGGCATCGACGCCCTCACCAAGAAGACATTCGGCGGCAACCCTGTCCCCGTCAACACGGCTCTCGCAGGCCTGACCTTTGTCGTTGGTTCAGCGCTCGTCATCTACGTCACCGTGCAAATGTACCGGTTGCGCAAGAAACTAGACGAAGAGGACGCAATGACAGTCACAAACACCGACGTCGGCAGCATCATGGAGAGCCTGCTCGAGGAAGACGAGCCAAGGGACTACGGCAGCATCGCGCCCATCCGCCCGGCGCGCGAATTCGAGCAACCCGGCCGTACGTCGAGGGAGTACGTCTAACGTCCTCCCCCGTCCCAAAGCCCTGCTGGACCCATCATCACACTCGGTTCAGCAGACGTCCCATCACGACCGAACGAACCCCGGAATTCCCACTCTGGTATTCCCCTCCCCCCCTCTCAAAAGCGTTAATGATACTCTCCCATCTCTTTCTGCATTCTCCAGTTCTGATTCAGCGGGTCTGCTTTCCATGCTCCTTCTTATAGCGCTGACATGCTGCATCTGAGCGCTTTGGCTTTGGGTTTTTTGTACGCATAGCGAGTTGCTGCAATTGCATTTCTGTCTGATGAAGGAAGGGAAAAAAAAATGTTCATGTACGATGGTAGCGATAATGAATTGGTTATGTGCTTGGTTTGGGATGGCTGTTTCTGCTCTTGGTGAAGTGGTGCGGTGGTGGTGGTGAGTTTGGATGGAGATGTGGGAGGGGGGGGGGGGGGGGGGGGGTGAGGAGGCACTGATGGCGTCTTGGTTTTGTGATATGAATTTTAGATTATATGTTATCGTATCGTATCCTATCCTGTCCTGTCCTGTCCTGTCAGCCTGTATCCCATAAGCCATGCCACACACACCCTCTGCGTATACCCCCCTGTCTCCCCTCCTTATTGCCTGTCTCCCCTACTAGCCTTCCCTTGCCCCCTGGCCCTTGTTTGATCCCCAAGTGCCTCCCTTTCCATATTCTCCTCCGTCACTGATCCCGCAAAAGTAACCCTCCTGAATCCCTCCCTGCCGCCCGGTCACGGCCCCGCGCCACGACCCTTTCACGCGCGGGTATCGCTGCCGTCCTCGCTCTCGCTCTCGCTCTCGCTGTCGGAATCGCTATCGCTCTCTGCCGGGCTGCCTCCCGGCGTTGCGACGGGCGTCTCGCTCGCAGGCCGAGTGGCGGTGTGCAGCGTCGTCGCGGTGCTGGTGAGTATCTCTGTGAGCGTGCGCACGTCTGTGTCTCCCGGTGTTGCGGGGGAGGAGGAGGTTGGGTGCGACGTCGCGGGTGGGGCGGGGCGCGAGGTCGACGGCGCAGAGGGAGTTGCGGGCGCGGGAGGAGTCGAGGGCGTCGACGATGCTGGGGTGGAGGGCAGAAATGGAGGGGGCAGAGGCGGTAGAGAGGGAGCCATGGAGACGGTGGCGGTCTCGGTCTCGGTCGTGGTCGTGGGGGATGCAAAGCCCAGGACTGTGATGGTGGAGTACTGCGTCGTTGTCTCTGTCTCTGTCTCTTTCACGGTCGTGGTCGCGGTCTGTGCTGAGCCATCGTGCACAGTGTGGGTAGATGTCACAGCCACCGTCGAGCCGGGAGCCGTGTCCGCATCAGTACGAGTATGTATCGAGACGGTTTCTGTCGCCTCAACAGTGGACACCCACACCGGGTCAACCACAGTAACCGTCTGCGTCTCCGTCTCTTTGGCCGCAGTAACCGTGCTCGTTCTCACCTCTCCCTCGCCCATGCGATTATACCCGTTCGATGCCCGAACCGCCCTGGTATACCTCTCGCCCCCCGCCACACTCTCCACGCGCTCCCCGTCCGTCACAATCTCCCTCTCTAACCGCGTATTGTACAACTCACACACATTCACCTCCTCAAACCGCGGATCCGCACAGTTGGTGCATGAAGGCTGGCGCTCAACAAACAGGCCAAAGGCGCGGCACGCGCGGTGCTCGTTGCAGTAGGCGGCGCAGTCGGAGGCATCGTAGGTAGCCAGCGTGTGTGTTTCGATGGGTTGATGGATGGCGGACGCGTTTTGGTTGGAGAAGACGAGGGTATAGGGGTAGGGCACGGGAGCGGAGGAGGCGAGGCGCGAGAAGTCAGTGTTGAGGGTGAAGGCGGAGAGGTCTTGGTCGAGGCGTGCGATGGAGGTTTCTGCTGGCGTTGCGGTTGGTGCTGCAGCCGCGAGGCGAGCGAGGCCAGCGAGGGCCAGGATGAGAGCCGGCTTCATGGTGAGTGGATGACGAAGTAGCCAAGTGAGATGTGGAAACAGTTACAGCCCCAGAGAGGAAACAAATTTTTGCAGAAACAGGTGAGAGACAAGCGGCCGGTGAGCAGTAGATATAGGTATCCCTCGACCCCTAGATTCCCACACCCAGTGCACATGGATTATCTACCCTACCTACACTGGCTGTTGAGACAGCAACAAGTGGGATAGTCAAGTCGAGCGAGCGGCTCAGGGACAGCCAGGATCCCCTAAAGTGAACATCTCGGTCAAGGGTCTCAAAGGTCCTTCCAACCTCGGAATATCAGCACCATAAAACAGGCCGAGAGCGGATACTCTCCACACCGAACTGCCGTAGCCGCATGGAGTCGGAGTGCGCCCGTGGTTATGCCGTAGATACAACCCCGTTGTTGACTTTTGCAGGGCAGGAGGAAGGAGGGTGTCGCTCAGTTCCATCCACGGTTGACCAGAAACGAGAATGAAGAAAGATCCCTCTTTTTCAACAATCCCCAATTTGTGTCCCCTTTCTGTATCCCGCTCTTTCTCTAGACGCTGTGACGAGGGACAGGAAATGCAAGGGATGGACTTACCTCACGCGGCAAGACTGGTGCGGGAAGAAGGAAAAATAAATAAAGGTGCTGTGGAGAGCGACAGGTGAGAAAACGGATGGTGGACAGAAGAACAAAGTCCAGAAGGGGGCTACAGGGAGAGTAAGAATTGAAGCTTTCATTGTCGTTCGTTGTGGGGGGGTATGCTGGTATCCTCTCAAAGCGCAACGGGACATGCCAAAAGGAGAGTATTGAGCAGGAGGACTTGACGCACCACCTCTCACGGGCTGGATAACTCCTCTATCCCTCCCCCCTTCCACTACTACCTCCCGCGGGGGCTCTTCCGTCCGGGCTCTTCCCCGGTCTGACTGCGCTACGCTACGCTGCTGCCATCCACCACCTGATCCTATATCGTCATGTATATTATACTCGTTCGAAAGTAACTTTTCCCCCCTTTCCATCACACCCACCGCACGCTCCTCGTACCGTGGCACTCGACATCTCCCAAGGTTTACATCATAAGACAGACCCTTTTATCTAAACCGCGAGGTACAGCGGCCCATAACCTCGCCCTGGCAGACAAGCTCAGCATTGAACTCGGACCCGTCGAGGGTGAGGTAGATGTCAAAGTAGACGCGGTAAAAGGTGCCTTGCGGGGTATCCATGCGCTCAAAGTCTTTTTCGAGGTTCTTGCGCGAGAGGTCAGATGTGAGGGTGACGACCTCCTTGATGCCTGGGGATATCAGCGTTAGTGGATGATTCATGAAGGTTTGATTAGAATAGGGAGGAGAGGGCTTACGTGGGTCCTTGGTGTATTCGGGGCAGACGTCGTCGTCGCAGGCGTACAGGATGTCTTCGTACATGAGGGTGGCGCCGGGGGCGACCTGGCGGAAGAAGGAGACCTTGACGGGCTCGCCAATCTTGACGCGCTGGCCCTTTTGCACAAATATCTGGCGCGTGTACTTGCAGCGGTCCTTGCCGTCGAGCGAGGGCACGCGGTACTGCTCTGGGTGGTGGCCCTCCTTGAAGGGCTGCAGGGTGGCCATGAGGTAGTGGCGGCGGGCGACACGGTGTGTGACGATGCGTTCTGTGATACCGGCGGTGACGGCGCCCTTGACAATGGCAGCGACAGAGTCCATGGGACGGACGACCTTGGACTGGAATTGAGGGGGTACGTGGAGCTTGATCTGCTGGAAGAGGTACTCGGATGCGCCGAAACCACCGACAACGAGCACGTTCTGTAACGAGCGGTTCTGTGCCTGGATGGCGATGATCTGATTCCGCACGAGCTCCAAGATGCGGTTGACAACGGGCTCGAAGCACTGCAGGATCTCCTCGTTGGTGAAGGTCATGTAGCCCTCCTCGATGCCGGCCTCTGGGAACTCTGCCTCGATACCGACATCGACGGCCCACTTCTGGCCGTTGTTGCGGAAGTCGGCCTTTATCCTGTTTTCAAAGTCCATGATGCACTTTGCGTAGACCTTGCCAGCCGTCTTTGAGCCGTCGGGCAGCTTCATCTTGCGGATCTTGGCTCGCAGAATGTTGCTAAAGTTGCGGTTGAGGGCTGTGGAACCGCACGAGTCTCCCGAACCAGCCGTGCACTCGGCGACGGAGAATGGCTGCTCCTCCTCGACCTCGTAGGCAATCAAATCGACGGTACCACCACCGCAATCGACAATGAGCACAGCATCGTGCATCTTGAGGTTGAGGAGGCCGGTCTTGGAGCAGAACATGGCGGCGGCCTCGGGCTCGGTGATGAGGGTCAGTCTGTTGTCGTTTTCGTCTCGCAGGAAGCCGGCCTGGATGGCGGCGGCGCGGGTGGCAGCCTTTCCGGCGTCGTTCCAGATGGCGGGCACGGTCAGGTAGTAACGGATGTTGCGCTCCTCGCGGTTGAAGACCTCGCCCAGCGTCTTCTGCAGCTGGTTGCGCATGGCCTGGCGCAGGTGGAAGAGGTAGTCGGCGGCGACGTCAATCTCCGACTTGCCCGGGGGCAGCGGGGGCAGGTTGATGGGGTCGATGTATGTGTTGCCGGACAGCATGAGCTGCAGCTTGAACCACTCGACCTTTTGGACGCCGGGCTTGGGGTAGCCGGTGGGAGCGAGTGCATCGGCAATGTCTGGGCCCCAGCCGACGACCTTTTGGTACTGGTCGTAGTAGAGCACGGTGGGGATCTGGGGTCGCTCGTCAGTAAAAGGGGGCAGATGGCGTGCAGGAGAGATGAGGATCGCACCTTTTGCTTTGTCTGGTTTCCAGCGCCGGGCCACTCGGTGATGATGTCCTCCTTGGCCTCGGTGTTTGTTGCGAAAGCGAAGGCGACGCCGGAGAAGGTGGTGCCCTGTAGGGAGTCAGCATTGTGCGGCGGCGAGTGCAGGCTCACGGCTGTGGTTGTGCGCGTACAAAGTCGATTCCAACAATCAGCTGGGCCTTGGAGCGCCCCTCGCCAGCGACCTCTGCCATGCCCGGGCGGTTGTAGACTGCAGGCGGGCCGTGGGCGGCGGGCGGGGGCTGGGGTGCGCCGTATCCAGCGCCATACTGGCCTGGCGGGGGCTGCGGCGGGTAGCCAGGCGGACCGGCTTGGGGAGGGTAGCCGACGGGCTGCTGGGCGTGCTGAGGGTGCTGAGGGTGCTGGGGGTAGCCAGGCGCGGCGGTGTTGAGGGGCGGCAGCGGGCTCGTGGGGCGGCCGTGCTGCTGCTGCTGGGGCGCGAGGCCGCCCTGCTGGGGCGCAAAGGTGTACGAGGGCGGGCGGCCCAGGGCGTTTGGGGGGTTCATGGGGAGCGAGGAGCTGCTCGAGTTGCTGGCCTGGGGCGACAGCGAGGTCGGGCGGTTGGCGCCGGTGGGGGTGGTGCCGCCGGGGGTGCTCTGGGCGGGCTGGTGGGAGGAACTCTTGCGTTTCGAACCGACGAGGTTCTTGAAACGGGCATTCATGGAGTTCATCAGTCGCGCGGAGGGAGAGGAGCCAGCAGCTGAGGAGGGTGGGGGACGGCCAGGTGGACTGCAGGCTGGAGAGAGCTGACGGCCGGAAGCAGGCAAGGCTGAGAGGGCCGCTGCTGGGGGCGCAGTCCTGGTCTTGCAGCTGGCGCGCGGCGTGCGGTCTGGGGCTCGACGCGCAGTGCTCAATGCTCGAGGAGGGGGGGGGCTCAGGGCGCGGTACGCGGTGCGAGGTGCAAGCTGCTGACCTGGACACGGTACACACGGTACACACGGTACCTGGCCGTCGCAGAGGGGCAGACGCAGACGCAGACGGGCAGACGGGTCATTCTTTGACCGGCTCGTCTGCCCTGCAACCCTGCGCCCTGTCAACCGTCCCGTTTCCCGCGCGCCGCAAGTGCGCCCTGTTCATCCCACCGCCATCAGCCATTGCCACAGCTAATCACTATAGTAGTATACTGCTGACCTCCACTGACTTGCACGCACAATCAGACCCAACAGCTGCTGCAGCCTGTCCCCCAGGACTACAGGACTGCACAACTGCGCGCCATCTCCCGCGCCACATTGGGCGCCGATGCTCACCTCAGCTCCACTAGACACAAAGGGGATGCCCTCGCCAGAGCCCTCGCCAAACCCACCTACCAACCGCCCTGCACCGCCTGCGCTTGCACGTGGCCTGCAATCTCTGCCTGCTATTCTGCGTTGCGTTGCTTTGTTTTATTTCGTTTCAAGGCGTGCCGCCCCTGGAGCCCGACGGCTTAGTCACTGCCAAATGTTCATATTTGCGTGCTTGAGCGTTGCTGCTGCTGCTGCTGCTGCTACATCAAGACGTCTTTGTGTAGGGGCTCTAGCGCTGGTAAGGCTGAGTGCTGCTATATTCAGACGCTGGCCCGCCAATCACAGTGCGCTGGGCGGCGCGCTAGCTCGACGCCGTCTAGGATTGCACCAACACGACAGCAAGACTAACAAATCTATGGTACACATGTCTACAACATGTCTAGTTGCAACAGCAAGACAAATAAAAAATCTATTGTACATCTACTACAATGTTTCACTGCACCTGCAACAGCAACAGGGACACACCGAGTAAGACCATACATTCAGAGTGTACCCACGCTGCTGCTGCTATTGCTGCTCACAGCCACGTGCTTTTATTGTAGTACAGGTATATCATTAAACAATGCACGGTTAGCCCCAGCCCTTGGGACCCAAAGACACCAAGAATCCACCCGTCGCCGGCCCCAAAGAGAAAAGAGAAGAAAAAGAAACGCCATCGCTCATGTGAATTTTGAATGCCTCGTATCCTGTGGGACGCAGACTCTCCTCCCAGACGTAGACATCTCCACGCTTCTCAGCCTTCAACAGCAACCTGGCCGTGCGTGACGCTATCGCACTCCGCCCGCGCCCCCTGCTGCCAGTCTCCGCTCAAACTCGGACGTCCTCCCCTCGTCCTTCTCCGTATTCTTCAGGCGCGCCAATATAAGCATCAGCGTCTTCTTCTCCCGCCCGTCGTTCTCCAGCACGTGCACAAGATCACGCACTTGGATCTTCTCGCCAATCTCCGTATTCTCAATGTTCGCCCCGTAATTCCTCTTCCTCGCTCGGAGCCCCGCTTCCACCGTCGCCACAGCAGGCGTAGCTGCCCCGCTGCCGCCTGTGCCCGTAGGCTGTCGAGCAGGTGTTGATGCCCCAGAACCACCTCCACCCCCGCCGCCCCCTCCTCCGCCCCCCGTCATCCACGCGTACTTCTTCTTCTTGCCGCCGCCTAGCGCCAGAGCAGCCGTTTCATTGGCCTTGCGGTGCAAAACGTCTTCCGTTTGCCCAGCCTTGTTCATCGCGTCTCTCTGCTTCTTGGTAATCTTCTCCGGTATCGGCAGAGGAGCAACCTCGGCTGCATCAGTCGCCGCCGCAGATTTACCTTGTAGCCGTTGCTGCCGCTTGCGAAGCCGCTCCTTTTCAAATTGCTCATCCTCACGAACCCGCCTTTTCAGTGCGTTGGCAATGTGATTGACGTTCTGGAAGGTGGGCTGTGGTGTGGGAGGCGCCTCGCTTGGTGGAGTGGGTAGTCGTGCAGCGTTTGGCAGACCTAGTGTCATTAGTTAACTTGTTTTTGTTCAAAATGTAGATTGTGCACTCACCCTTGTTAGCGGTCGTCGTGGGGCTAATAGCACTTTCTGGTGCCTCCCACGGCGTCTTCAGGACATTTGTAGGCGCAACCATCTTCTGCTCAGCATCTGGCTCCTGTACTGCAATGTCGAGCATCTGCGGAGGGATAATCCCATGCGAAGTGTTCTGCCGGCCCTGGCTCAAAGCAAACGAGTCCTCGACAATCGTGCGTATGCGCTCTTCAGCAGCCAACGAGAGGAGCGACAAAATCTCGACAAGCGGTGCGTTTTGATTGAGAAGACTGGCGGCTTCTAGGCCTACAATCTGCTCGCCATTCGCACCGTTCTGCGTCGTCCTTGTGACATCGCGCGGTGTCTTGTCTGGGATCTTGTCGAACAGTCCATCCACGTTGACCTGGATACCGTTCTCATACGCACGCCTGGCCATCCGGTGTCGGAGCACATTTGCATCGCAGAAAGGGTCTGTAAGGCACTGCTGGGCAGACTCGCTCAGGATACGAGCAGCCTGCTCGTGCTTCCTCAAAAGCTCCGCCTCCTGCTGTTCTTGCGTCGTAGACTGGCTCAGCGGTCCTGACCCTTGAAAAGCGCCGTGATTGGCCTGCTGATTCCAGTTGTTGAAGCTTCCATGAGGAGAGACGGTGGATCCTGTCGCCTGAGAATTGAAGGATGTCCCATATCCGCTGCGATTTCCATAGCTGTGGAGCAGGTTGTCTTCCTCAGCCCGCAGATCGATTCCAGAGCCTGTGAGAACGTCGCTGATATTGTTGACATCCAGGTCACGCGCGTTAGCCTTCTCCAGCTCAGCATTGTCCGTGACCTTGCTGTATGGAACCTTTGGCGGCGGCATAGAACTCGGGGGCGGGGGCTGCTGTTGCGGAGGCATGTTCGGGTGCTGATAGGGCTGCGGCTGGTGGAACGGCGGCGGCTGTGAGTTGACCGGCGACTGTGGCAGGGACAGATAGCCCGTGTTCTGCGGCGACGAGGCGTAGGGCGACATGGGGTACGACGGCGCGGCAAAGGGCGACTGATATGGCGCGGGCGACGTTGGGTTCGGCGACAGGCGCTGGCGCTTTGCCGGGGGGATGCCGCTGCCCATGGTGGGCGACATGGCGTTGGGCGACTGGCCGTACGAGGGCGGCGAGAAGGGCCGCTGCGGCTGCTGGTTCAGGTTCTGCGTCTGTACAGGCGGCGGATGCTGCCCGTACTGCTGCGGGTACTGGTTGTAGTTCTGCGCCATGGTGGGCAGCTCCCCGGAGGGACGCGGCGGACGCTGTTTATCGGCGTGGCATCAACGGGGGCGTTGGCGGGAAAGGTGGCGCGCGGTGTGGTCGGCACGGGGAAGGAACGGTGGGCGAGGCGCGTCGCTGCGATTATGTCTCGGTGGGTGATGGTCGCGACGGGCAGGAACGCAGACGAGTGACGCCTGCGCTTGGACTGTCTTGGCAGCGACGCGACAAAGAGCACCGCGAAACCTCACTCACCACAACCACCCCAACACACACCAGCACGCCACTCAGCCATCGCGAATCGCCTCGACGTGGCTGCGCTTGCTCTTGCGACGCCCAGTAATTGACTGATGGCATTAGACGGAAACTAGGAAACGCCTTTGCTGGCCAACGCGCCCTTTTCCAAACAACCTTGCATCTGACCCAGCGCGAGCCATACACATAGCCCATCTTACACCAACAGATACGTAGATATGGCGTCCAAGCGAAAACATGCGGCAATGGAGCCGGAGGATATCGAACCCATAGATCCGGCTGATGAGCTTATGTTTCTGTGCTTGGGAGGCGGCAACGAGGTCGGCCGGTCCTGCCACATCCTGCAGTACAAGGGCAAGACGGTCATGGTACGCGCCTCGTTACTTGCGCAAGACTCGTAAATGCTGACTGATCCAGCTCGACGCTGGTATGCATCCTGCATACGAAGGCCTCTCCGCCATGCCATTCTACGATGACTTTGATCTCAGCACCGTAGACGTGCTTCTAATCTCACAGTATGTATACAACAAACCCTTGGAATTAGCTCGAGGGGTGGGCCAGGCGCATCACTGCAGTCGTACATGCATGGAGGACTATTTGGGACCAACGTCTTGTATATCAGAAACAATGGAATATCATTTGCACCATCATTTCGACTCCGGTGATGTGCCTCCCCCCTGGCCCACCCCGGCCCACATGTAGATAGCAGCCCGAGTTGTCCACTTTGCCCCCTTCAGCAGTCTGCAGACATCACAGCTAACACGCTACCAGTTTTCACGTCGACCATGCTGCATCGCTGCCATACGTCCTCGCAAAGACCAACTTCAAGGGCCGAGTCTTTATGACACACCCTACCAAAGCCATTTACAAATGGCTCATCCAGGACTCTGTCCGTGTCGGCAACATGTCGAGTTCGTCCGAGACAAAGATCCAGATGTACACCGAACAAGACCATCTCAATACATTCCCAATGATCGAATCCATCGACTTCTACACTACACATACAGTGTCTGGCATACGAATTACTCCTTATCCCGCCGGTCACGTTCTTGGAGCCGCCATGTTCCTTATTGAGATTGCCGGCCTGAAGATTCTCTTTACTGGAGACTACTCACGAGAAGATGACCGACATTTGGTCTCTGCTTCAGTACCGAAGGAAGTCAAGATCGATGTCCTCATCACCGAGTCGACCTTCGGTATCTCTACACACACCCCGCGTGTCGAACGCGAGACACAGCTGATGAAGGCCATCACCGATATTCTGAATCGCGGAGGCAGAGCATTGCTTCCTGTATTCGCCCTTGGACGAGCTCAAGAGCTGCTGCTCATTCTGGACGAGTACTGGGGCAAGCACCCACAGTACCAGAAGGTTCCAATCTACTATAATTCTAGCTTAGCCCGCCGCTGTATGCAGGTTTACCAAACCTATGTCGGAGCTATGAACGATAACATAAAGCGCCTGACCAAGCAGCGGTTCGCTGAAGCCGAAGCTGAGGGCGATGTAGGTCGGCGAGGAGCCTGGGATCTCCGTTTCGTGCGTTCGCTGAAGAATTTGGAACGCTTCGACGACATGAGCCCGTCCGTCATGTTGGCTTCGCCTGGTATGATGCAGTCCGGCACATCTCGCGAGCTTCTCGAGCGATGGGCTCCAGACCCCAGGAATGGCGTCATCATCACAGGTTACTCCGTCGAAGGCACTATGGCGAAGCAAATTGTGCACGAGCCTGAGCAGATCCCTGCCATCATGACAAGAGCAGCGAACAACAATCGTCGCGTGGGTCAGAAGGAGAATGAGCAGATCATGATACCCAGGCGTTGTACGGTCCAAGAGTACAGTTTCGCGGCTCATGTTGATGGCAAGGAAAACATGGAGTTTGTGCAAGAAGTCGCTGCACCTGTTGTCGTAAGTACCTGCCTTATCACTTACCTAGCGCTAGTGAGAGCATGTGTGACTAACTATGTTTTAGATCCTTGTCCACGGCGAGAAAGGCAACATGACCCGCTTGAAATCCAAACTGCTTGGCTTCAACGCGCACAAAGCAGTACCAACCAAGATTTATTCGCCAGCCAACTGCGAAGAGCTTCGCATTCCCTTCAAGACCGACAAGATTGCCAAAGTCGTCGGGTCACTAGCCTCCATCCAGCCACCTTTACCTCGTTCACTCAAGACGGCTGACGAGAATGGTGAGCTTGAGCAATTGAATGAGGACAACGATAACCCAGCACTCATAAGCGGTGTTTTGATTCAGAACGACTTCAAAATCTCACTTATGGCGCCTGAAGACCTGAAGGAATACGCCGGCCTTACGACGACTACGGTCGTGTGCCGACAGCACCTCACATTATCTGCTGCAGGCACTGAGCTCATCCGCTGGGCATTGGAGGGCACCTTTGGCGCGATCAAAGAGACGGAAATTACTGACGAAGCGGTGAACGGCAAAGAAGAGAACGACAACAGCATCAAAGAAGATGCCGACGAGGAAGTCAGCCGCACAAGCGTACAATTCACGGTCATGGAATGTGTCAATGTCCTCGTCAAGCCCGGCGGGCATGTTGAGGTGTCCTGGGAGGGCAACGTGATCAACGATGGTATCGCCGACGCTGTGCTCGCCGTTCTGTTCACTGTGGAAAGCTCGCCTGCCGCTGTCCGACGTAAGTCATCTCAGTTTCGCCACCTACCCTTCCTAGCTAACAACAATACAGAATCATCACGTCAACACTCGCACTCACACACACATCCTGAAAAGCCAAAGGAAACGAAACACCACCCCCACGCTACATCAGATCCCGCCACACGCCTTGCACGCCTACTCCTCTTCCTCGAAGCGCAATTTGGCGAAGAAGCTGTCAACCCGATTCCCTACCCGCGCTCTTCTGCTATCAATCCAGCAAACAACACGAACGGTACCGCAGAACCAGCTGCGTCTGATGACATGGACACATCCGGCGAAATCAGCGCAGAAGACAAAGCGGAACTCAAGAGGTTGCACAATATGGGCATACCTGTTCCGGGCGTTGAGGTCAAATTTGACCGATTCGTCGCAAAGATCTGGCTGGAGGATCTGGATGTTGAGTGTGCGAACAATGCGCTGAGGGCTAGAGTTAAGGCGGTGGTGGAGAGGGGAGTTGAGACAGTCAGTGGGCTTTGGCGTTGATATGACTTTCGCGAGCATGGGCGATGGAAGGAATTCGATTTTTCCCCTCTCTTCGAGGTGGTATCAGGATGTGTAAAATGAGGAGTGAGAGGATCATCTTTTGAGAGACACTTGTATCAACATTTGGACAACTTTTCAATTTGTTTGTCCGAACAGACGCCCCGGGCTTTCGTCTACATCACAATGCAACCGTATACCTTGTTCCTTACGATGACGATAGTTAATCGTCAAAACCATCAGCGAGTGCTGTAAAGCAACAAGCCCGCTATGATGCAAGGTAGTCTGCGCCGAGTATGCACCTCGTACATGGTGCACTATTCTAACGACTGCACAAGGTTTGAAACCGCGATGGCGCTAACATTTAGGAACCTTGTTCCTACCGCTCCTACCAAATGACGCCTGTGCGGCTCCGCGTAACACCGTTGAGGCTGTGTTGCACAATGTGCTCTGCAAGGAGGTTGCGCAAGAGCGCAGGGGATATTGTCGAGGTAAACGCAACATGAATGTCAGGGGTGATCGAAGAGAAAAGAAAGCTGTTGTTGCAGATACTCAAGATTGACTGAGCGAGCATTGCTGCACAGTTGATGATCGGCGTGGCAGCACTTGCCGCGGCCCTAAGCGAGCAGCATGCATCATCACTCAACCACCGAAGCTCGGCTGCAAGACCCCAGCCATCCAGGCACCACGACTGCCGTGCGCCGCTCGATGCACTATGTTCGTGCACTGCGTCGCTGCCGCGCACTGGGCGCCAGCGTACTTCCCTGATTTCCTCGATGCCATCACCGAGTGCAGCTGCTCTCATCATTCCCCGAGCAGCTGCAGCGGCGACGGATCCGGCGTTTGAGAAGTTCTACTCTACATGTACAGCGCAACAGCACCGTGATAGGATTCAGCTTTTGAGGTTATTTCGAATTGCCGCTTATTGACTGACTTGGTTATTTCGGCGGCTACAGCAGGTTTAGCAGTGCATTGCTGCAGGTCACTCGTTCAGTATGGAGGTATACACCACCGTCGCCGCGAGACAGCTCTGAGCTTGGTACTCACTCAATGCTACAGAATACGGGTCAAGACGTATTTATCGACCCACCAGTGTCACATCAAGGATTGTTGCGCCGTCCACAGACACCACAGGGCACAAGATCGCCTACATCACCATCTTCAGAGGCTACCATCAAGCCGCGCCACGTTGAGCCTCCAGCATATACCAATGCACCATACCTGGATAGCCCGCCATTGTATTACGACAACAGCTCGCCCCCTAGCCCGAGCACACCATGTTCACAGTTGCAGCAGCATTCACTCGTCTGCCCCGTCTCCTCGCTTGTTGATTATCAACTACCTCCCACCTCTAGTCGGCCATCATACTCCTCCGACGATGACGATGACGACGAAGTTCCACTTGCGCATCTTCTCTATGCTCGCGATGCGCCGCCCGCGTATTCGTCTATCGTGCGCCAGTCTTACCGCGAGACGCTGCTGCAGCACATCCCTCGGGATCCGGAAGTCATGGACATAGATGAGGAGGCTGCACTGGATAGAATCTGCGAAGAGGAAGTGCGGTTCACGATTGAGCGGGCGGTGGCTATGGCGGTGGTGATGGCGCTACTGGTGCTGGCTGGGATCTTGGTAGGGCTGCTGTTTCTCAGGAATTGACATGTCGTATGTGAGAGGAGAGGTATGCGCATATGGATAATAAGGAATAGTGGAGCGGGATATCTTTATGACCGGCAGACTTGTGCCGGGGGAGTCAATGGTTTTGGGTATGTTTGGGGCAGGAATGCGTTTGGATTGGACTCGTGATTACAATGATACCTCAGCAGCGACAAATCTACAACCTCACCATCATGCACATGGTGTCCCTATGGTTCTCCACCTTCATACCATGTTCGAGACTTGATAACTCCAATCTATCAAGACCTCTTCTACCAATTCCTGGTCCACGCTAAGACCCCGCACTCGCCGAATCGCGCCCTCGTTCCATTCCTTAGTCCAGCCTCTCTGTACTCTTTGTATCTCGATTCAGCACCAACCACGTGTCAACTCACCTTTTGAGCAATATAATGTTGAACTGAGCTTACTAAAATACGAATAAGAGTCTACAGTGCCGGATCCAGTAATCGCAGCCTGATTTCCAGTGCGGCCTTTTGGCAGTGCTCCGACATATCCGCGGAGAAGAATTACAGTGACAAACAAGCTCCAACAAGGCCGGACGGATTCAGCGCCTAGCGGCCGCATCCAGCAACACCCAATAAACGAACAACCAACCGGCTTCGCACCGCTTGCAAGCCTTTCGAGCTGACTGTGCATCAATGCGGCCGTGCAAGAAACCAGGGCTATGACGACACACAGCTCGATAGCCGCGCTGGTGATGAAATGGCGTTAGCCCGCTTCGCAGCGCCAATATCAACCAGCGTGTGCTTTGCGGTGTCTGTAACAGGTGCTGTTGTACTCCTCTGCAGATCTACGGATTGTATTGTCGCTTTGATCAAGTGCGGTGGCGATTGAGATTGTACTGGAGATGCCGCATCAAATTCCCTGGCAAGTCCGGGTCACCGACCACCCTGGCTCGACTGCTGAGGACATTGCCAACGAGCCTGATTGGGAGAACGTTCACGGGCACGATCACCGCGTCGGATTCAGGAACAAAGAAGGGGATCGCTTGCCTGGGATTACGCATCGTGATGATGAGCGTGGAGGCGAGGCGGAGAAGCTTGCTGGCGAGGCGAAGGCGGAGTATGAGAGGTTGCGGGAGCGGGTGAAGAGGGGTGAGCTGGTGAATTTTAGAGATTTGATTGAGGGGGAGAAGGATTTGCATCTTAGGCATCCCGAGAATAGAAGTCTGGGGTGGAGGTATGTGTTGGAGTTTACGGAGGATTGGGTTAAGAATGAGGAGGAGTGGCCTGCGAATTTGAAGAGGCGGCAAGAGGAGGAAAGACAGAAGGAGAAGCAGCAAAAGCAGAATACAGCCGGGAGTAAGCCAGATGGCTCGGCGGAGTCGCAAAATGACAAAGAGAAGGATCAAGGGAACCGAGATGAGGAGAAGTGGAAGCGCGAGACTGGACAGAGTGGCAAGCACCATGATGCCTACGCGGACAAAGGCGACTCCGATTCTGGCTATTCGAGTGAAGATTCAGAGAAGCAGAAGTCGGAATACGAAAAGCTCAGAGAACGCTACTCGCCCCAAGAGATTGCTCTTCTACGAGCGCTGCAACACGAGAAGGACTATATTACAAATCTGGAGCAAAATGACGGAAAGCGAAAAAGCCCACAGCATAACAATCTCAGCACGATTTCGATTGACGAAGCCGACCAATTCTCGCCGGACAATTGGCTTCCTCGGTCGTCAGATCTAATACGCCTGACCGGCAAGCATCCTTTGAACGCAGAGGCGAACCTTACACATCTCTTCGAGGCTGGTCTAATCACACCAAACGAATTGCACTACGTCCGCAACCACGGTGCTGTGCCGCGGCTGCTGTGGGAGTTCCATGAGTTAGACATCGAGAACGGCAAGCTTACACTTTCCATGGACGACCTGAAGAATAAGTTCGATGCAATCAACATCCCCGTCGCCTTGGCGTGTGATGGCAATCGTCGCAAGGAACTCAATCTAGTCAAGAAGTCTAAGGGCTTCAATTGGGGCGCAGGAGGCGTCAGCTGTGCATATTGGAAAGGGCCTTTGCTGAGGGATGTTCTGCTGCACGCTGGAATCGATCATAAGTCACATATGGGGAAGCGTGCTTGGATCAACTTCGAAGGCGCTGATGAGCCGAGCGAGGGTAAATATGCTACCAGTATACCCCTCGATTACGCCATGGATTCTACCAACGACGTGATCCTGGCTTACGAGATGAATGACACCCCGCTGCCCCCTGATCACGGCTATCCTGTCCGACTGATGATTCCGGGGTATGTGGGCGGGCGCTGTATCAAGTGGCTGAAGCGCATCTGGATCTCCGAGAAGGAAAACGATTCTTACTACCACATCTGGGATAATCGTGTACTACCGTCGTTCGTGACTGAGAAGGATGGCGCGTTTGCGAAAGCTCTGTTCAGCCATCCCGACACAGCCTGCAACGAGCAGAACCTCAATTCGGTCATTGTCAAGCCAGCACAGGGAGAGAAAATCCCACTCACAGCCGCAAAGAAGGGACAAACGTATCGCATCGAGGGTTACGCTTACGACGGAGGCGGCCACGAAGTCCAAAGGGTCGAGGTTTCGCTCGATGATGGAGAAACATGGCTCTACTGCATCAGGAAGTTTCCTGAGGCGCCCATTCGCCACGGCAAGAAGTTCTGGACATGGCTTCATTGGCATCTTGACGTTGACTTTACACATCTCCTGCGTGCGAGGAGCATCACTGTGCGCTGCTTCAACGTGTTCAAAAACACACAGCTGCAGTATGGAAACTGGAATGTCATGGGCATGATGAACAACGGCTGGTACATTGTCAAGCCATTCATAGTTCAGGATGACGACTCCGAGACCCCGTCCATTTTGTACCGGCACCCTGTAGAGCCGGGGACGGGCGATGGTGGTTGGATGAAGCCGAGCACTGAGAACCAGATCGCGGCTGCAAAGCAGGAAGCTGGTGCCCCATCGAAGCAGTTCACGAGGGAGGAGATTGAGAAACATAACAAAGAGAATGATTGCTGGATCGTGGTCGATAACAAGGTTTACGACGCCACGAGCGTCATGAATTGGCACCCAGGTGGCAAGGCAGCTGTCATGAGCCATGCCGGGAAGGTGCACGCTGAGACGAGTAGCGAGTTTGAGAGTATCCATGACGGGTATGCGTACCAAAAGCTGAAGGGTATGGATTTTGCACGCAGAGAATGAAACATTGCTAACAATTACAGAGTGCATTCTTGGCACAGTCACCGACAAAGCTGCAGCTTTCATCAAACAGAGCGCAGAGGCCGTGGCAAAAGAAAAGGCCAAGTCGTCACAAGGCTCGGACAAGATCACTTTACAAAAACACAGATGGGTCCCTGTGAAGTTACTCGACCGCAAGTCGATCTCAGAAGACACACGAACCTACACTTTCCAGCTCCCAGACGGCAAACCCGATCTTGGCCTTGGAACGTGTCAGCATGTGCAACTTGGCTTCCACATGAAAGACCGCATGCTGATTCGCTCCTACACACCCACGAAGCCTTTACTTCCCGATGTAAAGGCTGGCAACGACAAGAACCAGACATTCCGCGATGGCAACGGCACCTTTGAGCTCACCGTCAAAACCTATTTCCCCACAGACGAGCAGCCGGGCGGTGCCATGTCTAACATCCTAGATTGCATGCCGATTGGTGAGGAGATTGAGATTCGTGGCCCTACAGGAGAGATCGAGTACAACGGCAACGGTTCCTTCACCATATCAGGCAAGGAATACACGTTCAACCGCATCAACCTCGTACTAGGCGGAAGTGGCATCACACCGGGCTACGCGCTGCTTGCGCGCGCCATGCTCTCGACCGACGACAAGACGGAGATCCGCGTCGTCGACGCCAACAAGAGCGAGAAAGACATCTTGCTCAAGGACGCGCTCGATGGATTCGAGAAGGAAAGTAATGGCAGACTGAGGATCACGCATGTTTTGAGCCATCCGTCGGATGATTGGAAGGGGAAGTCGGGCCATGTGAATGCTGATATTATCAAGGAGGCGCTGTTTGAGCCTGGTAAACAGACAGGTGTTTTCTTGTGTGGACCGCCGGCTATGATTCAGAAGGCGGCGATGCCTGCATTGAAGGACTGGGGATTCGAGGAGGACAAGAACATTTTTGGATTCTAAATGTGCAAGACTAGTGTTGCAATGTTAACAATGTCTGTTCTTCTTGCCTAGAACGTTCATCCACGTGCCTTGCTGGCAAGACAAGAAGCTACGGACAGGTGCAAACCCTCTACCTTCTACAGGCCCTCACCACGGACTTTGCCACATACCAGCATAGCCATTGCGCCTACACGCGCGACATCATATCTATCATGCCACTATCCATATTCTCAGTCCCAAAGCCCGTGCCTCTCTCAACAATCCGCGTCCCTTCTCTCAGCGACGTTCCCGAAGAACGCACGCCGAGAACTACCGACACCTCGTCGCACATCAAGTCTCTCGACGGAAACATGTCCACACCATCTGACGCTGAAGCACAGCTCGAACCCCGCTGGCATTCAAACCTCCATGCCCTCAAGCCCAAGTTCCGCAACGCTCCGCCGTTTAGGACCTGGCTTCGTCATAGCTGGCTCGATATACTAACGCAGCTCCTCTGCTTACTTGTCGCGGAACTGATCTATCTGTTTGCGAAGCCACTGCTGCCTCGGTACTTCCCGCTGTATGGCGGTGTGTATACGAGTGCGTGGGGGGTTGCGCACGGGAAACCGCTTTTGCCTGAGTATATCACGACACTTGCTAGTGCGGTGATATCGTTCGCGGTACCATGGGTGGTTATTGGTGCGATAGGGTTATGGAAAGTGAGAGACTTCTGGGAGAGTCATGCTGCGGTATGTCACACAACTACGGTTCCTTCCCCAGCAATATCAAAGAGTTCATGAGACTGATCATCTAGCTCATGGGCCTTGGCTACGCCCTGGCAACAGCTACTCTCTTCCAGTCCTTCATTAAATGGTTCATCGGCGGTCACCGTCCGCACTTCCTCGCCGTCTGCAGTCCTACCATACCACCCCACAGACCTGGTCTCGGTCCAAATGCCATGTAGTACACAGCTACGATCTGCACCGGCCATCCGAAGAGCGTCAAAGAAGCACAGATGTCTTTCCCGAGCGGGCACTCGTGCGCGGCATTCGCAGGTTTCGGCTTTCTCGCACTATACTTGAATTCGAAAATGAAGGTCGTTGGGCGGAAGCAGGAGCTTGTTGTTCCTGAAACAGCCAACGAAGGCGAAAAGGCCTGTGGCAATCGAGATGTTGGGCGAATGATGAAACATTGGAAAGTCATTGTCTGGGTGCTGCCGTGGTTGGTTGCCTCGCTGATGGCGATGAGCAAGGTGCGGGACGGCTGGCATCATCCTGTCGATGTGCTGTTTGGAAGCCTGGTTGGTATTGCCTTTGCGCATATGTCATTTCATTGTGTATTCAACAGTGTGTATGATGGGAGGGTCAATCATCTGCCGCAGGATTGAGACGGTGGTGCAGTGGACACGGTGAAGGGGATCAGTTGGTCTGGATTAGAAAGCAAACCTCAACAGCTCAGTCTTATTGAACATTTGTCTATTTTTTCAGTATAGTACACAGCTCATTCCATTTGGGACTTGTGTTGCACTCGACTAGGTCGCTTCGCTTCTCAGAACGATCTCGTGGGCACACCGGTACTGGACAACTCCAGATATGTTCGCGACTTCTTTCCAGCAAGAGTAAGCTACTCTGATGGCTCCGAATATTTCTGCGACCCTTACGCTGCTAAAGAGTGTTTCACGCTCTTCCCTTTCTCTTGCTGGAACATCTGGGAGCGCACATGCTCCGAAGAGATGCAATGAATTGAAAGTGTGAGGCGGGTGCGATCGAGTTAAGAATCTATGATGACATGAAGTATGTGCGCATCCCGATGAACATGGCATAGTGAGGAGAGTACCATGATATTGATAGACGAGCAGCTCTGTGAGTGGCCAGAGCCCATGTTCTTGCACTTTGGTATGTCTCCCAACCCCTTATTTCTATCTTTCTAGTCGTAATTAGCAAATTAGAAGTCATCACTGTTAATTGGGTTCCATAGAGCAAAGTGTGGACACGATGTGTAAACCACTGAGGTTGACGTTTCTAATTTTTAGTTTGCATTTATCAACGGATCTACTCCATGATTTTGGGACGGATCTTGCACCCTCTCTTGCACTATATAGGTAGAAAAGGACTGTGTAGACTAGTATAGTAACAAGAATACAAAAGTGACCTCAAATTCCGCTTGCGACCAGGATCTTCCAGACCTCTCATCTAGCCCTTATCAACACCTGCGGCGTCCGATGATGATTTACTGTGAGGGACTTATGACAAGAAGGGCTTCACTAGCTCTGTAGACTTCTCCCACAGCAAAAGCTCCTTCTCCTCGTCAAAAGCATGGGGTGCATAGCCTGGATCAGAGATAATTGCTTCGGCCTTTGCGGGCTTTCCAATCTGCGTGTCTTCTAGGTAGAGACCACCACGTCCTTCCAAAGCTTTGGCGGTGGCTGCCCAGACGGAAGTCGCTGCTCCCTGTTCGACATCCTTGGCCAGCTTTTGGGCGACTGGGTTTTGCGACCATCCTGTAAGTGTTTCCTCTGGTAGATACTTCGTCAGCCCAGTAAAGATCAGCCCAGGGTGCACAGCGTATGCATGAACACCCTGTTTGCCGTAGCGACGTTCAAGCTCAGTTGCGGTATATATGTTGGCGGTTTTGCTCTGACCGTAGGCGACCCAAGGGTCGTACTTTCCCTCGAAGGTGAAGTCCTCAAAGTTGACGCCTGCATTACGATGCGCGGCTGAAGAGAGTATAACAACACGTGACTGTAAGTCCGGAGTACTGGCCTTGGTGAGGGCTGGAAGAAGAAGCTGAAGCAGCAGGAAGTGCGCCAGGTGATTTGTGCCAAACTGGGTTTCATGGCCGTCCTCAGTGCGACCCTCTGGGGTGGCCATCACACCTGCGTTGGCGACTAGGATATTGAGTTTGTCTGAGACGTTCAGGAACGCCTCAGCACACCTGCGAACGCTGGCTAGCGAGTTGAGGTCGAGTTCCAAAAGCTTGGCCCGAGGGTTTTCCAATGTTTCACCAAGCGCTGACTTCGCCTTGTTGAGATCTCGAGCAGTGAGAAAGACTGTAGCACCGGTGCTTAGAAGAGCCTTAGCAGTCTCGATTCCGATCCCTGAAGAAGTGCCCGTAATGAGAATTGTCTTGTCAGACCACTTCCCATGGAGCTGCTCGTCTTCGATGATCTGGCGGGCGGTAGGGCGAGAATCGCCAGGGCCATTTGGATTTTGGTGAATGGACTCGTACTTGGTAGCCATGGTGATGTTTGAGGAGTAGATGTTTATTGATGGTTGCTGTGGTTGTATAGAACAGAAGGGGGCGTTCTTCCACGGCTATATAGAGACTATTTCAAACATCAATCTTCCATGCGCCGTTTGTCCGCTTTCATCTGCAGTGGACATCATTTCTAATCTTCGTTGTGGATGCTGTACAGACGTTTGTTTCGGCATGATCAGTGGCCCACAGAGCTTGTACGCGTCTGGATTAGCTAAAATCTCAAGCCTAGTACGTTTAAGGAAATCGTATTCGCCAAGGCTGCATCGCAACGACAATACCCAGCTATTGGAAGCACGAAGTTTAACATGAATAATCAAGAAGCGGTGTTAAGACACCTCACATTAGCACGCATACGCAAGCTTGCGCGCAAGGGTACAGCGATGACCAATCTTGGTAGTCTGGAATGTTCGCAATATATCTCGTTTCTCTCTAGTTGTAATGCAGCACTAGTATAGGGTGCTGGCAACGATGGAGTTTACAGATGACTGCTGAGGTTAAGGCTTTCTAATTGAGTGTTTCACTGCGGCTACAATACTGTATAATCTTTGTATTTCTGGTTTCTATCTATAAGCACGAGAACACTGTGCGCTTTAAATCTACTAATTATGTTGCGTGCTTCCCTATATGTCTGTGCAGCTGCATAACGGAACATTAGGAGGCTTTTCAATCCTATTAGCCTTTGGCATTTTCTGAACCATTATTTAGCTTTCTATTTCAGGTGCGCCTCGCTCTCCTCCCATGTAGGCTGGCAGATGGGTAGGGGTAGAGTAGGTCACGTGATATCCCTACCCCTACCCTACCCCTACCCCAGATCCCTGCGACCACTGCCCAACCCCTACCCCAAGGTCTGTGCGACCCCGACCCTACCTCAACCCACTGCTGGGTACCCCGAACCCATCTGCCTGCCTACTCCCAGGTCTGCGCTCGCTTTAAAAGTACCGAAGAGCGAGGGGCCCGCGTTTCGGCTTGGGTCCCTAGTGGTCATCGGCCTACCACAGGCTCAGGTTTGCTAAAGTGATGTGATGCATTTGCAAGTCGTGCATTTATTGAAGCGGCGTTGTCGGCCGTACGATCTGCAGTTCGGCTGAGCGACCACCATTGATCACCCTTCGTCGAAGCGAACGTCGCCTTCAGTCCCAAATGTTTCCTTGTTATTGTCAATGAAGTCTGCATGTTATTGAAGATAACGTTGTATTTTATAAACGGCGTAAATACTATGTGAGCTAGTCGCTTTAAGTGACAAGCTGCCTATAGCTTTTAATCATCACGCAACCAACATTAGTACTGTTGTCTGTGGAGCCAGGAAATGAGGTTTTGTATTGCCTATCACGAGTCAAAAACCTTCGCCCAATCGTATTTCCTGAAGTAGTCCTCCACGGTATCAAGAGACGGAGGCGACTTCAACTGAAACTGTATCAGCAGCCGCTTGCGAGATAATATACTTGAGTTGACTTACGTCTCGAGGGTGAACAACTGTAGGATCAGCTCTGCCCTCGTACCCAAACTCGTTCCAATAGGCCATGTTGTCCTCGAGTGTTACCTTCAGTTCGTCTGAGACATATGGGGGAAATGATCCTTTCGGCAGAGTAACAGCCTCTGCGTCAATCCCTGTAGCCTTTGTGAAAGACGACGCTAGCTCTCGAGGGGTGAGCCACTCTCGGTAGCCAATAAGGTTCTTTCCAGCGGGCTCTAGTAAGAGAGCTTTAACAAAAGGTCCAGAGTCTTCCTCGGCGGCAACAAACGGAAACTTTACGTCTCCCTCCAGATGCCCGACGAACTGAACGATTCCCGCGGAGTTCTCCAGTATGTTAGCTTTATGTGTACGATGAAGGATTCAAGCTCTCGGTGTTCTTTACCTTGATAGGAGGACTCAATCCACCAGAGAAAAAGTTACTCAAGAACATGCCTGCTTGATAGATGCTGGTCTTGGCCCAGAGGTCCGGGTACGTTTCTTTGCCGTAATTTTCAGCATTGGCTTTTGAGTCGAAGTGATAAACATGATTATATGTTCCCTTTGACCATTTGGTGGCGTCTGATAGAGAGGAGAGTATGAATCGCTCCAAAGTTGCAACTTTGGCTGCTGCGTCGATCACATTCTTCAACTGTTGTGTTTCGTGCTCACCAACCCATGCAGTCAGAGCCTGGCCTGGCTTCGCTTTATCCTTGTTGCGAGGGTCAAAGTACTGGCCCCAGAAGTCACTCACAGCGAAGATGGCGTTCGCACCCTCGAACGCTGCTGACAGGGTTTCGGGTATGTCAATGTTGGCTTGGACAACCTCAGCTCCTCGGGCTGCCAAAGCCTGAGACTTGGTACTGGAGGAATCTCGAGTAAGTGCGCGGACCTTCCAGCCTGCTTCCTTGAGAAACGTGGTGGCTACAGAGCCGCCTTGATTACCAGTGGCTCCAACAACAACGATGAGCTTTGAGGATGGCATTATTGTAAAGGTGTGTCGAAGGGTTCGTTTATTCTGCTGAGTGAAATTTGGCTCGCTTGTGATTTTCCTGTCCCTAGTATATGTCAGACATTTAATAACTATCTTGCTGATCAACGTGCTAACCAGTAATCAGTGAGGTTTGATGTTCAAGCAAAATATAAATGTGGAATGCTTCAGGATGTGATATTTCCTCATCAGCTACGAACTGGTATTTATGTACGAATTCACTGCCTTTGAGTCCGTCTGTTCGTCCGACCCAAGCGGCGACTCGAGAATACACCACGATTCGATGGACAGCACGGGGCATTCAATCAGTCCCAATTCGGAAGCTATATTCGCCAAGGCTCGAGTAAATGGCACGCTAGGCGATATTAGTTAGTTTCGCAAGTCGTAATCAACGCTACTTAAAGCCGTTAGGCCGAAACAAGATGTCGTCTCTAAGATTTCCAGCAACTTCATGTGAGGTCCGCACTCTACCTAAAGATTTATGCACTCTTGCAAGCACATGATGCTGAATCAGCTATGAGACCAAGACGGGAAAATGTTTGTCAGGAGTGCAGGGGACGGAAGTTAGCTGTAAGTGACTGCTATCTGACATGTGCTGGGGAGACAGGCTGACCACACCTCCTGGTTTCTAGTGTGATGGAACATCACCAGCATGTACTCAATGTATTCTAAGAGGATTCTCCTGTCCTGGCTATCAGAAAGAATTCCAGTTCGTGCCGTCCTCTTCTAGGACGAGAAAACGGACAGAACTGAATGACCAGAGCAAGACCAATTCCCAAAATTGCATGTTCGCCGATATTAACGACAACTCTCGGCCCATCCGAGACTTACACGTGGTATTGCATGTCGGAGACCCTGTTCTCTCAAAAACAGACAATCACCAAGGCCTTGAAGAAGACATCCGTTACATTCTACAACATTATGCTCCCGTCGGCAATTTCGACCCTGCAGAGATCAACCCATTTCACAACCAGATATGTGGGGCCTGGGTCGAAGCACTTCCATATTTCTCTGCGACCAAGGGAAATAATGCCTTCCTCTTCTTTGCTATCAAGACCTTGGCGACTTCTCTCCGATGCCTCAACCCGACGGCCAAGGCTTCCAATACATCCGCTTTTGAGCTGTATTGCAAATCCCTTCGCCTAATGACCGAGACCCTTCAATTAGCTCAGGGTGTCTTCAAAACTGAACATTGTGTAGCAATCATGTGTCTAGCAATAAGTGACGTAAGTATTTGCCCTGTATGCTTTGTCATCGCGCATGTAGTTAACAATCTGTTGCAAAGATGATGAATCCAGATCTGGGATCTGGCTGGGCAACACATATAAATGGAGTTCGAGCTTGGATGGAGAGTCTCGGTCCGGCTTCCTTCAGCAGTGGCATTCTACGTACACTCTTTGTTGGTTTCAGACCATTACTGGTAAGATCTTCGGCTCGCGCTGCAAACTCTACTTCGCTGATCAATTCTTTGGTGTTAATATAGCTGACCACCTCGATCTTGAGTCGACAGACGTCATTCCTCTCACAGGAGGTCTGGACAACCACACCGTATCGCGGACAACCTATTCCAATGATGCAGCAACTCCTCAGCAAAGCCAGCAAGATTCCAAGCTTGCTGGAGAGATTTGATGTCATAAGAGGCTCTGTAGACCAAGCTGACTTTCTTGCAATCGAAGATCTTCGACTGGGTCTTCGAGACACGTTGGAAGGTCTTGAAGAATGGGAGTCAGCTCAGTGGTCGCAAGCCCCGTCACCATTATCCTGGATGAAACGTACTCAAAAACCCTCCGCGCCATCAGAAAAGGACCTCTGGTTCCTGAACCTTACGGTTGCGAACAGCCTAACATATTGCTGGGCTTTCAAAATCATTGCCAAATCACACCTCATTATGCTCAGCAACGCACCCGCTGCTCGAAACGAAGAACATCTACAGCTGACCCTGCACCCCTCATTCGATTCTAATACTGAGCCATCAGTTGTGACTTTAGCAGAAATGATATGCGACAGCATGACGTACCTATTGCAACCAGAGATGAAGCTATATGGCCCAACCTCCACTTTTTTTACGCTTCACACAGCTATTCAGGTGTTCAAAAGGAATCCAGACGGATACAGTGCTCAAATCTTGCGCTGTCAGAAGATCGTTGCTCAATTGGCGGCTCTTGGGATCCAGCCACCTAAGGTGTAGGTGTAACAGTAACAACAGCACGCTACAGTTATTGTTGCATTGGCAGTCAATCATATTTTGACACTCAAGAGTATATCATTCACAGTTGATTCCGTGATCTCGAGCCTAGAAAGTAGACTGGTCCATTTCATCAACGATCGAGACAGCCCTGGATTCTTGACACACCCGAATGAGCTGACGGTGTCAACGAGCGTATTACAAGAAAGTAATATAAGCAAAATGTGTTTCTATACACGCGCGTTTTGCAGATGGTGGGACAAACAGCGAATCATGTAGACTACTTCGTTTCTAGTACACATTAATAGAGCTAGAAGCCCTGTCGTTAGAGAGCCTCCTACATAAGATCAATTAAATAAACATTTTGTGCTTTCTACAATAGGTAAGGAGGCAGGCACGTCACTTACGAGGGTCGCGCTTTAGTCAGTAATATGTGTAGTAATGCTGTAATATTTTGTGTGTCGTGAGAATACTATTGTCTTTTCTTGGAATGCCTGTCGCAGAAGTGGATCTTCAAGGATTGAACTCACAAAGTACGGCGCGTCTGAACCTGCGGGAACAACGAGTAATCGCAGCGAAACTCTTGTCAAAGCCCTGTCTGAACAGGCCAAGCGGCTCTATTTTGACTGATAGATACCACCGTAGGAATTCAGACCTGATATATCGCATAGATATCGAGTGTACTTATTCTAGTTAATCAAATCATCTGAGAACGTGGTGATGGCTCCTTGTCTTTTCCGCTGCGAGCAAGCAACTGCTGGCAGAGGTTGTGGGCAAAGCGGTGTCATGGGTAGGCGCTAGCTATGACATCTCGGGCCACATTGGAGGATATTTACTAAAGTGACAGCTTTCATTGTATGGCTTGCGCCTCATTTGTCAAACTCAGCAGCTAATTTGGGATCGATATGTGCTGGCCCACTGGTCTCGTTGGTCTTCATGGCTTCGAGAATCTCCAAGCTCATGTCGGATCTCGGTCCTGTAAAGTTCTTCCTGCCATCAACAATCCACTGGATCGTGCTGATCAAAAGGATTATACCAAAAGCAACAATACAGTAATCTGCGGTTTGTCAGTAAGACATACTCCTAGATGATGGTCAACTTACTCATGTTGCTACCGGTCACTGGCAGCTCCGGGGGGAAGACGAAAAGCACGGTCGTTACAATCGCGTATGCCAGACCAAGCAGGTTAGCTGTCCAGCCAAGCCAATTAGGCATTGCAAAGGCTCTTGCAGGCAACATCTTCCTCCCGCGACAGACGTTGATGGCGACTGGAATGGCGTAGCTTACACCGAGAGCAACGACGGAAGCGGATATCAAAGCGTTGAATGCACTGCTCGAGCCGATCATGATAAGTCCAAACAGCAACGTAAGGCCGGCGGATAACATCAAAGAGTTCAGAGGCACGTCCAGTCGTTTGTCCACTTTCTTGAAAACCTTGGAAAGCGGAAGGCCGCCGTCTCTGGCAAAAGCGTAAGACATCCTGGAGGAAGTCGTCATGATCGCGATCTCTGCAAAGAGAATGCAGATCAGAGGGAACATCAGCAGGCAGACAGCTCCAGCGCGGTTGCCTGTCGCTCTGTTGAGAATGTAGATTAATGGTCCGGATGATGACTCGATGATCGTGTTTGCATCGCCGCCAGACACAAAGAGGAGAATCATGAGAAAGATGAAACCGGTGAATGTGCCAATACAGACACAGTAGATCATGATTTTCGGTCCTTCGACACTGGCATTGGGGATCTCTTCAATCATGTGCGCCACGGCATCGTATCCAGTGATTCCAAACCCACCCTGAAGCAAACCCAGAAGCCAGGAGATGCCATCAGGCCAGCCAGTCGTGTTGATGAATTCAGTAAACACGAACTCGGCCGAAGCAAAGTCGGGTGACGAGCACGCCAATACTGTGATGCAGATGATAGTAAACCCGCCGATAGACCACATGAACGCGCCTCGATTAAGGTATGGAAGAAGTCGATTCAGAAAGGCGTTGACAAGGAAGGCAATGGTTGTCCAGGCGAGGTAGATCAAGTACTGCTGCCACGGCTTGATGGTGAAGTCAGGGTGGAACAGCGAGATCAGGCCAGCGATGAGTTGAGACGCTAGGAGACCTCCAGAAGTGGTCAAGGCAATCCATCCAGAGACGTTGATCCAACCTGTGATCCAGGACGCGATCGGCACCCATTTCTTGGGCGTAATGACGGCGACCCAATGGTATCTGCTTCTGTAAGTATATTATCAAACTTCAAGACTCGGACGACGTACTGTCCACCAGCTGTTGGGTATGCCGAGAGGAACTCAGCGAGCGACGCAGCGAGAGCCAGGTTGCAGATGCCAGCCGTTAGCAAACCCCAGATGACTGAAGTGGAGCCGCCGCTGGGAAGTGCAAGCGATAGCGAAGAGGAAAGAGCTGTCCAGGAGTTGAGGATGGCAAACGCCAGACCAAGCATGGACAACAGCGAGAAGTTGCGTTGCAGTTCGCCTTTGTGGCCAAGAGCTTGGAGCTGAAGCTCGTCATCGGTGCAGTGGACAGATGCCATCGTGAATATGGTGCTGATGGTGTGTCCTAGGTGTGGCGAGGTATAGCTGCCTTATGTGCACGCAAGGCAGAGTCAGGAGCAGCACAATCCTGCCCTATCTCAGGACGCATCGAGGTATTAAGAGGAAGAGCGCGGAACAGATAGTCCAATTCCGTCAGTCGGCCAGCAGCTGACGTCGCTATCCAGATATGGCATGTCCAACAGGAAACGAAGGCGATAAAGGCTTGTCAATGCTTATGTCGTTGTCGGCTATGGACGAGTGATAAGCGGCGCCACGATATCCAAAAGATGGGGAAACAACCAACGGGAAAGCAGCATGGTGATTTGCCGAAACTGGGATCGGGCAGCGGTTTGTGATCTGGAAACGCAAGAAACGGCTGCCATGGAGCTCGGCAGACCGGGCCCCAACACCCAAGGCGCGTGGACGACTGCAAAAGGTATCTTCACCCCTACTCGGGCGTCAAGCGCGTATCTCGTCAATATATGACTGATGAAATGACAGCTTCACGGCCAACCCCACACTCTCGGAGAGTCAAGCTTTCTGTTGCGACCCGCTAAGCCCGCAAAAGCGGACCCTCCTGGGCACCTCGACACGAACCAGAGGACACCATGATGGCCGACAACCTTATCGTCGAGATATTGCCGAGCGACTGCTGTGAAGGGTATCGATCCGACTGCACCGCTCTCACAGTTTGAAGTCTCGAGTTTGAGGCGCACCGCCGCTCCACACCTCCTATCTAAAGCTCCACGCCAGAGCTTACGTCACCAATTGAAGCTCGCTGCACCTGAGGCTGTGCAGCTTCACCCTTCCCTCCACAACCAGCATGATGACGCAAGCATGGAACAGAATACGCGGCAATCGCTCGCACGACTATGCGCCGCTGCCACTGAGCGAGAAGGAGCCGTACCCAGAATTCAAGCAGCGCTACCAGGAGCGTTCGCGCTTCACGATTCTCGGGCTAGTCCTGTGCATTGCCGGCTGCCTTTTCGCTCTGTACGGGTTGTTCACGTAGGCTGCCTATATTTCATTGACAAGTATGTCGCTGACCCTCTCAGATCACTCGTCGTGCCCACGAACAGATCCTGCGATACTATCAACGATGGCTACCGTTGCAGTCCTAAAACGACGCACTTCTGGGGCCAGTACTCGCTGTGGTACGCGGTGCCGTCTGAGATCAAAGTCGAGCCTCCCAAAGGCTGCGATGTCACCTTCGCGAGCGTTCTCTCCCGCCACGGCGGCCGCGATCCCACAGCGGGCAAGTCTCTCGCCTACGCGCTGTTGGTCGCCGAGATCCAAAACACAAGCACCGCATTCCCCGACGAGTTTGCCTTCTTGAAGCATTATGAATACAGCCTTGGCGCAGATGAGTTGACGGTCGCCGGTCGCCAGGAGATGGTTAACTCGGGCGCCCACTTCTCTCGTCGTTACAGCAAGCTCGTCAAGAAGCACACACCTTTCGTGCGCGCTGGAGGCCAGCATCGTGTGGTCGAATCCGCTGAGGAGTGGCTCGCAGGTGTTGCACAGTCGCTGGACGCAGAGCCTGGTAAGATTGATGTCATTATCCCGGAGGGCACCGAATGGAACAACACGCTGTCTCACGACGTATGTCCTGCCTTTGAAAGTGGCCCCAGTCACGGCCTTGGCGAGAGAGCGCAGCGTCTATGGGCATCCAAGTTTGTTCCTCCCATCCAGAAGCGGGTGAACTCTAAATTAGGCACTGATTTGAGCGCGACTTTCATCATATACCTAATGGACATGTGTCCGTTCGATACACTCGCGAACCCGCCTGCAAAGGTGTCTCCGTTCTGTCACTTGTTCACAGAGAAGGAGTGGCACCAATATGATTACTTCCAGACTCTCGGCAAATACTACGGTTATGGCGTAGGCAATCCCCTCGGTGCTACGCAGGGCGTCGGCTACGTCAACGAGCTCCTGGCCAGACTCCAAGATAAGCCTGTGGTAGACAACACAAACACAAACCGCACCCTAGACTCCGATCCCGTTACCTTTCCGCTAGGTCGCAAAGTGTACGCAGACTTTAGCCACGATAACGATATCAGCGGTGTGCTCGCTGCGCTAGGTCTCTACAACCAAACCAAACCGCTCTCGAACACAACCGTGCAGGGTACTGAGGAGACTCATGGCTACTCAGCAGCGTGGACCGTGCCTTTTGCCTCACGCCTGTATGTCGAGAAGCTGCAGTGCAACGGCGCGAAAGAAGAATTCGTACGCGTTATTGTCAACGACCGCGTCCAGCCACTCGAGTTCTGTGATGCAGACAAGCATGGCAGATGTACACTCAGCAAGTTTGTAGAGAGCCAGAGTTTCGCCAGGAGCGGCGGTCTGTGGAACAAGTGCTATGAGTAGAAGCATATTTCAGCATGTTGCATTCATGGCGTTATTAGATCGGATGTTCATGTACGCAACGCGCATCCTCTTCCGACTTCAATAGACGTTCTTTTCCTTGAAAGATCTTGTGTCACTCGGCTACATTAACAAAGGCCTGCCCCCAAGGGTTGTGTGGATCACGTCACGTCAGACAAAGGAGAGACAGACAACTCACAAGGTTGAATGATTTGCAACAAAGCCTTTGATGCCGGCGAAGCAAATATATACAGGTAGGTGTTTGGTGTCGCGCTGAAATGGGGACATGCTGGTATACAAGCCAGCCCACGGCCAGCAAATAAGCAGCAAACGCAGGTTGGAGAAGTCACAAAGCCTATAGAAGGTCAGCATGCTGTATCTACATCCAGAACATGCTAGCAAAACCAGAGCCACAGAGAAGATGGTTAACTTGGTCGAAAATACATCCACCTCATTTGACGCTGCAGAGGGAGAACGACTCACACTCAGATTCCCCAGAGTCGTCTGGAATGCCCACACCCCAGAGCCTTCGAACAACACAAACCTGCCTTCAATCCGAACAACAGCATCAAAAAGGAAGACCGCAGGTAAGCCCTGCAAGTTCGAAAAGGAGCCCGCACCCAAGGTGCTTAAGCGTTCGTCTCTCATCCCACGACAGTGTAAAGTCAAAATCTGGCGCTTCCAGTATGGCGGTCCGGGTGCGCGTATGGGCGGCAAGTCTGAGGGTCTGGTTACCCTTGAGGCGCCGTGTCTGCGAGATACGTGCGCGAATTGTCTTCGTTGGCATGCGCGCTTGATGTGTGGACCACTCGGTGCTGAAACTAGTCACGAGGAGGAAGCTGGGATTGATCCTGCGGCATCTCTACCAGCTCCAGATCTCCAGGTCGTGGATGACGAACACAGGAGGCGGCGGAGTCACCTCAAGACCGTTACTGAAACCTCCAGCTTTATAGTTGCCTTAGCATCTAGTCGAGACCCTACAGAAGGGTCTGCAAGCCGGAAACTATGCGCGCCGCACCGCCGCTCCATTGGTGCTGCTGGTCTACTCCCACTTCGGAGGCGTTCGTTAGCGCTGCAGATGATGGCGAGTGCTACAGACGAAACGAGGCAGCGGAGGAGACAAAATCCAAAATTTCGTTGAGTACCGAGAAGATTAAGCAAGAATTCATGGGGAGGGCTGAATGCGATATCTCTTGAATATAGACATGGCACATGCCATTTCCTCCAACCTTCCAACCCTAGATAGAGATCAGAAATAATATCGAAATTCAGTTCAGATGCCTATAACTGAAGGACTGCAGATGTAAAAACTTAACCCACGGCACGCAAGAAAATTCTTGTCCCATGCCAAATATCAGCAACACTACGTTTTATCGAAACATGGAGTGTACGTTGAAGCACTCCATTGATCAAATACTAGAACTCTATCATTGAAGCTGATCGTCAGTTGAAATACTCTGCACTCTCTCGGACGCAGCTTCGGCGCCCGCCGTTACGTAGCGGAGGCCGCCCGGAAGTCTGCAGATTTCGACGCTTGAAAATGAAAATTTCCGGTTTAGGAAGGTTGAGATAAGGGCGTGATCAGATGTACGCAACCAGAGGAGGGGAAGGCATAAGATCGCTCTGCTTACCTCAGCAAGCACATGGTGCCCCGCCCGCCTTACACTGAGGTTAACTGACAGTTGCGGCAATTGCACAATCGAGACCTTGACTTGTTTGAGCGCTTTGCGGCATGCGCCAATTATAACTAAACTCGCCAACTGCGAATAAGCTCATGTGACTAGGTGGAGTGTAGTACCTCCTCGAAAGGACATATGGGCCACTAAGATGACGTTGAATTGGCAGTATCACACCCAAATCTGCGGAAGTGGCAGCTTACTCAGGGCAGGCAAAGCCGAGCGCGCTGCCATTCGCGCGGAGTTGCTGGCAAACAATGGCGACCCCCCACTTACAGACTCTTACTAACCGTCTCAACCGACTGCTCGCCTCCCGCATTGGTGCTCGCGCGTGGATCTCGGTCTTGTCTTGCTAGCGCGCGGAAGCCTGTCACCTCGCAGTCATGCCCATTTACCGACTGTGTTCGTTTATATAGCAACGCTCTCCCCGCCCCTCCAGATGTTAGGTGACGACCAACGACTCGCGACTCGACCTGTTGATGGCGCCCATGGTTAGACTAGCGACGAGTGCGGTGCGGCCGCGCCCGGCCGTGCTAAGTGGCGACTGCAAGAGGTGGGCGCTGCGTGCGCGTGCCATAGCGACGAATGCTGCAGTAAGGGAACGCGGAGTTGAGTTTCCTGCGAGTGTGCCGGCAAGTGCACCGTCTGTGCAGACGCCTTCAAGACAGGCTGCTAGAGAGCGCATACGGGCTATTGAAGAGGTGAAGCCTTTCTCGGAGTTCTTGACGGACAACTTTCAGCGCCAGCATGATTATCTCAGGATCAGCATCACGGAGAGATGCAACCTGCGGTGTTTGTATTGCATGCCCGAAGGTGCGCAGACCCTGGACGAGGAATAAAGGATCTAGCTGATATCATACAGAGGGCATCCCGCTATCGCCACCAGCAAACATGCTCACCACGCCCGAGATCTTCTATCTCTCGTCGCTTTTCGTATCACAAGGCGTCACCAAGATCCGACTGACGGGCGGCGAACCCACCGTGCGCCGCGACATCGTCCCCTTGATGCAGCAGATCGGCAGCCTCCGACCGAAAGGCCTGCGCGAACTCGCCCTCACCACCAACGGCATATCGCTGCACCGCAAACTCGACGCCATGGTTGAGGCTGGGCTGACCGGCGTCAATCTCAGCTTAGACACATTGGATCCGTTCCAGTTCCAGATCATGACGAGACGGAAAGGCTTCGACGTGGTCATGAAATCGATCGATCGCATCCTCGAGATGAACAAGCTCGGGGCGAATGTCAAGCTCAAGGTCAACTGCGTTGTCATGCGTGGGCTGAATGAGCGTGAGATCCTGCCCTTCGTTGAGATGGGCCGTGAAAAAGACATCGAAGTGCGCTTCATCGAGTACATGCCGTTTGGCGGCAACAAGTGGAGCGAAAACAAAATGATTAGCTTTCAAGAGATGGTCGACATAATCCGCACAAAATACCCGGGGTTGGCGCGGATACCAGGGCATAAGAACGACACGAGCAAGACATTTCAGGTCCCTGGTTTCGTGGGCAAAGTCGGCTTCATCACAAGCATGACGAATGACTTCTGCAGCTCCTGTAACCGCCTGCGCATCACGAGCGATGGCAACCTGAAAGTGTGCCTCCATGGAAACGATGAGGTTTCTCTCCGCGACCTCTTGCGCAAGGACAACAACAACGAGCCCATCGACGAAGCGGCGTTCAATCGCATCAAGCAGCTTGAAATGGACCGCGCCTCAGGCCTTCTCAGCGACTCGACAGTTCTCGGCTGGGGTCCGCGTGAGCGCGAACTTCTCGGCGTTATCGGGCAAGCTGTGAAGCGCAAAGCCGAGAAGCACGCTGACATGGGCGACCTTGCGACCATGCAAAACAGACCGATGATATTGATTGGTGGGTGAAAATGTCTCTTCTTTATTGTTCTGATCACGCACGGCTTGGATGAGTTCATGATACCACGGCGGTACGATGTCGTTGCCTGACTGCGCGGCTTTGCATAAACGGCGTTTGGGAGCTCGTCACATCATCTGCACGTTCACTGCTGCTGGCGACATAGAAATCTTCGATTATATACGAAATCATATACTCCGTTTTAGTACTGCTCCTTCTGTCTTATCCCGCGCGTGATGGTGTTCAGGGCTGACAACTGTGTGCAGATGAGCATCGACCCCAGCGACTGTATATGCCGAGCAAGAGAGCATCCTCGCGCTTATGTCCTGCGCCGACGGGTGCAGGTGTGCTGGCAACTAATGCGTTTTTGAATCCTCTTCTGGGATCAGCTCTTGGCTCTGTACGAGCCCTCTCTACAAGCGCACCACACTGTGCTGAAGCAAGAGCAACTAAGAAATCCGATTCGGGCCAACTCTTCTATGCAGCAAGGGATACGAGACGTCGAAATACTGCGAGACCCGCAACATCACCTGCAGAGAACCAAACCGTGGAGAAGGCTCACCTGCTTCACGACCTGCGTCCGAACCCCACAGTTGATACAGGCAAGGCAGAGCAACAGGATAGATCCATTTCGCTTGAAGACGTGACACCAGAAGCAATTCGCTTACGACTCGCCCATCTAGAGGCACAACTTGCGGCAGCTGAAGCATTGGATTGGATATCATTATATGATGCAGCGAGGGAGGATCGAATTCTCACAAATCTGCCCAATTATAGCAATTTGCACCACAATGAAAGAGTGCAACTAGAGCAGGCTCACCAAGAGCGGTACTATGCCCGGACTGAGGAGATCAAGAGAGACAGGAGAGAACACAATGCGTTGATGGAACAACTGCGGAGAAGCGTGAACGCACTGAGAAGCTATGTTACACGACAACGGTCAGCGAGCGAGGCTGCGAATACTCAGGTGAGCGAAGCTGCGAGCAGTCAGCACACGCAAGCGCTTGAGGGTTTTAGGAGGCGGAAGCAGGAGTTGCTGAAGAAGAAGGATGAACTGGCCATCAAGTTGGCTCGGCTCAGAGGTGGAAAGCAATCGAAGACAGGTGCAACACTGTATGCCGAAACAAGGCGCATATCTGACGAAGCGACATCACCGGCCGGCGCCTCACCACAAGATGCACGAGGTTCACCATCCACTGCGACTCCTTTCCCCCACAACGATGGCGCCCCGCTCCTTCCTAATGCCCAGGCTCCCTCTGAATTCGATGTCCACTCCCTGCGTCTCCACATGCCCAACGACCAACTCAAAATCGACAACTCCCTCACCATCGATATTCGTCCGCAAGTCAGTGCGAGACAGCTCCGCGAGCAACTCGTCGCCATGCAAGCACGGCTGCGGACCTTCCACCCCCCGCTGGATGAGCTGCCACTCAACATCACCCCGCACGGCAAAGGGCCGAGTAGGGACAAAGCATACATGCTCAAGACGTGGCTAAAGATCTTAGTCAGCAGATACCAGGCTAAGACCGGCATTTTCGGGCAACCGGTCGAGGATGCGAGGGAGGCAGAGAAGAGGGGGGTGGTGGGCGAGTTGAGTCCCGAGGCGAAGGTGCGCATGGCGAGGAGGTGGAATGAGCTATTTGGTGTGAAGAGGGGGCTGATCTTGCCTGAACAAGCGTCTCTTGCGCAGACAGGGAAGAGGTTCTATTCCATGGATGCTGGTGCGCTGAACGACGGTCTTCGCGAGAAGGAACGACAGGAAACCGCACTACGAAACGAACCGCAGACGCAACCGCCTTCACACGACACTGCCCGCACTCCTCCTTCGCCTTCCCCACAACAGCCGCAGCCCTTCCTTCCCCACCTGACACCCACCGGTTCCGCACACATGGTCAGCATCTCCACCAAACCCAGCACGCCCCGCGTCGCCATCGCCGTCGGAACCGTCTACTTCTCCAACCCCACCCCGCTATCCCTCATCACCTCCAACTCCCTCAAGAAAGGGGACGTGCTGAGCGTGAGCCGCATAGCGGGCATCATGGCCGCGAAGAAGTGCCCCGAAATCGTCCCACTGTGCCATCCAATCGCGCTGACGCACGTCGGCGTCGAGTTGCGGACGTTCGGCGCAGAAGCCCCTGCCTCGTCCTCCGCCTCCTCAGACCTGCATGCGTCCCGGGGTACCGACGTGGCCGGAACTGATGCCAGAATTCACACCGCTGGGCCTGACGATTTGGGCCACGGTGGCGTGCAGATCGAATGCACGGTTGCGTGCGCTGGGTCCACGGGCGTGGAGATGGAGGCCCTGACTGCGGTTATGGGGACTGCGCTTAGTGTTGTTGATATGTGTAAGGCGGTTGATCGGTTCCAGCGGATTGGAGATGTGAGGGTTGTGCGGAAGGAGGGCGGGAAGAGTGGGGTGTGGAGAGAGGAGGGGTGGGTGTCGTGGCAGTAAGTGGGAATGCACGGTACGTCATGTGAATCATATGTAGGACTTGGGGTTGGAATAGACGAGATAGGCATAGACGTCGTTGTACTTCTATAATCTAGTTATATACTCATATACGACCCAAAGCCTTTAACGCCTCCGCGCCGTGGCAGGGCCGCTAAGAATACACCCATCCGCACACTCCGGATCCGTCGAGTTATACGCAATCTGCCCGACGCTGCTGCCAGGCTCACACGATGGATCCCTAGGGCTCTGAAACATTCTCCCATCAGCGGGCGAAACCAGCGTCTCCAGAATATCCCCGAACGCGTTCCGCACATGCGCGATCGGCTGGCCCTTGGTCACCGGCTCGTCCACCTGCACCAGCCGCTCCACAAACCCGCCGTACCGCGTGTACGTGTCGTGGAAGGTGTTGGCAATGTACACATTAGTCAGATCGGGCTCGACGGTGGTGTTGCTGGGTGTGATGTGCAAGTCGACGAGTACGCGGTTGACAAAGTCGACGGTGCGGTCGATGAGCGACGAGTTCCATACTTTGGCCTGGCCCATCTCGACGGTGAGGCTGGGAACGCCGTAGTCGACAAAAGTGGTTTCGATGCTGCCGGGCTCGCCGACGTCGATCTTGAGCGTGTCGGGCTGGAGGAGCTTGCTGAGGCGCTCGACGTAGGGCGCTCGCCAGTCGGAGTAGCACCACAGACTTGTCTCGCCGCCGGAAGATGGCGTGTGTAGGTCGATGCCTACGTCGACTGAGGATGTGTTGCCCCAGAGGTAGTTCCAGATGTTGTAGGCGAGAATGTTGGGGCCGCTGCCACCGAGCTCCGCAGAGACGCCGGGGAAAACGCGGTTTACGTTTGTGAGAGAGCCGGAGGCCGAGGCAGTAAAGTAGTTGCGTTGATTGAGGTAGATGCCCATAGGATTGACGGTTGGGATGCCGATGACTGCTTGCGTTAGAAGTCGTGTACGTTGTAGGGTTTGTGCTTTTTGCATATCACATACCAGTACCGTTCAGGGTCGCGACCTCGTCCTCCAACTGCTCGAAGATGCGCTGGACGACGCGCACTGGGTTCAGCTCGTCACCGTGAATTGCAGCAGAGAGTGAGAGCTTCTTGCCTGTCTCAAGACTCTCGGGTGTGCCTCGCGCGACCATCACAGGGATGTGGACTGGGTGACCACCATTGACCTCTCCAACACGCAGGTAGTACCTCGAAACCTTCTGCGCCGGCACGTCGGCAAGGTTCAAGTCATGGATGACGGGAACACCATTAAGGACATCACCAGTGAAGTTGGCGGCAGAGGCGCTACTTGCGAGGACTGCAGCAGTCGCGGCGACAGAAGTGAGAAGCTGCATGTTGAGACTGGGAGCGAGATGAAGCCGAGCGGAGCAGTATCGATCAATTGACCCATACCGAGCTCTTATACTACAAGTGTACCCAGCTTTTGCTGATAAGCCATGTCCCTGTAGAACTCGAGCAATGTAGAGCTCTTTGCTCAGTTAGGAAGGTCGATGTAACTCTTTTAGAGAACATGACGATGCCGAGACGCCCAGCCGTGCCACCCCACAGGCTATCAGCGGTAGTTCCGTCGTCCTGGATAACGAGGTTTTTGTGCCGAAGGAACGGTAGCCGGCGTCAGGAACAGAGTGCATTCAGTCGATCATGTTAGGATGTGAGCGTGCTTGCGGAGTACATTGTCGCGGACGCGAATCATGGTCTTGCGAGCGCAGAGGCGCACGTCGTGTCCTTCGGTCCGTTCGGAACAGACCTTCGAGTATAGGAACATCTCAAAGCGGAAGCTCGGATTGTCAGTGCGCCCTTGGCAAGGCGGCGATGATAGGCGTTGGTGGTGAGGCTGGAAATTTGTCGAGGTCGGATACATCAGGGAATCCCAGTGCGCACGAGTCATCGTCCTCTTCGCGAGAATCCAAGGTTATTGTTACGACGAGAGCACCAGCTCAGGAAACATGTTACGACAGACAGAGCGTCTCTCCTATTGCGTCGAGATGTCAATGCTGCATAGTGGCAGGGTTGAGAAAGTTTGACGGAAGCTTGACCAGGAACGGTTGGTTTGGCTTCGATCTGCCCGCTTAGATCTGCCCCAATCTGCACTTGTCAATTCAAATAGCTTTATGTCCGCGCGAATATGGAGCTTGAAGTGATAAGACTGTCAATCTGTATGAATTGTATACGAGGCTATAGTCTCTCGAGTGCTTAACCAGATCGTGGTTAATGACACAGCCTCTCCCAGCTCACATTGTGGACCTGACGGACAAGGCTAACACTAGAAGCTTAGTGACGAAGAGCAAACAGGAGGTAGACGACGGTGAAGTATAAATACACCCAGACAAGTGCAATAGCTTCGGAGCCAGTCCAACGCCCAAGTGCAGCCAAGTGCAGGCTTTGCGCACCGATTGCGATACCCTCCAGATACCTGAGCATCTAGACCTCCTCTGCCAATCCGTCAGTACTGTGCAGCCATTTGATCACGTTCTCTTTATAGACAAACTCACCAAGGCCATCTCCACCGTCGGCAGAGTTGTCCTCGTCCTTTACTCTCTCGTCCTCGGTCTCCTCGGTCTTGACCTTCTTGCCGCGCTTGCCCTTTGCGGGAGCCTTCTTCACCTTGCCCTCGGCGGTGTTGCTGTCGGTGTTGTCAGCGGCAGGCTCAGTGTCGGCAGCTTCGGGGGCTTCTGCAGCTTTGCGCTTCTTGCCAGTGGCGGACTTGGAGGCGGTTGCGGTAGCAGTAGCGTCCCCAGAAAGGAACTTGCTGAAGTTGGCGTGCTGCTCCATAGCCTTCTTCTTGACGGGAGGCCAGAACTTCTTCAGCGTGCCCTCAGTGAAGCCGGTCAGCTGGGCGAACTTGGCGTAGTCGTACTGTTACGTTTTAGTGGGGATTGATCAAGTTATCGCACAGGTGCCTGCAACAGGGACAGCTCGATGTGGGAAGACATACCTTGTCAGGGCCAGTGTAAGACACGAAGGCAGCAGCCAACAGCCGGGTTTCCTTGTTGTCGAAGCCTGCGATCGCAGTCTCTGGACCGTTGCCATCTTTCTTAGGCGGCATGTTGGCGATTGTTGTGTTGTGGTATGGTGGAGTTGTACAAAGTAGAAGTGGAGGATGCAAATGAATGGGAGCTTAGTGAGAGTGAAGTTCGAACGCGTTTCTGTGTACGATTTCGAGGTGAAGGAAACGACTTGTGTGGTCTGCAATGTTAGGTGACTGACAATCGCAACAGTGGATTTCTTGACTTTTCTCTCTCTGGATGATTCATCTCTTGATTTCTCGTGAGCTACCTGAGTATTGTCGTTGTTGTCATGAGGCTGAGCTGTTCTCGTTGATGGTATCGCTCTCAGAATCCATGGTAGGAGCTCCGCACACCCTGCCTCGTACCTGCTCTTCTCCTATCGAAAACCCCAACTCCTATTGCCCGAATCTACCGGAAAGTCATCATAGTCCCTCGCTGCGATTGTGCGATGAGGTGACCTTTCGCTGTCGGGCAAGCTGACTTGCTGCCCTGGACTCTGCAAGCGCTCAGATCATATGCGGCGGGATTCAGTTCTGCGACAGTCGCTGCAGATTGGTCAAATCCGGTCAGCAGTCTGACAAGTAGACGTGTTAAGTTCTTGTCGAGTTCATTGAAATGGGAGCAGAATAAGTCATGAACCGTGGGGGGAAGTGTTGCCGAGTGAGCGCATGTCGCGAATAGAGGTACCCGCGCATGATCAAGCACCAAAAGTCATGGTGAAACCGACGTGACCTCCCTCGCTCTCCCTCAAACGACGATTGAAAAGACAAGACGAAAGCAAGCGGGCGTTGATTGCAGAACGTAGCTGCAGTCTCGGTGCTATTAACCGGTCGGCGCTCGATTGGAGGCCAGAGCCTTGTCAAGCAGATCTGTTGCGGTAATGGCATGTTAACCGACTGCGGTCCGCAGCCATGATCCCAGTGCAGCGGCATCGATCTGCATCTCGGCTTTGGCGAGAGACGACAGTCTTCGGTGAAGGCGAAGCGTTGCCATATCAGAGTGGTACGACGACTGACTCTTACACAGTGCGAGCAATTGCGCAGTTGGCACGAACGGGCTGGCACCACAAACGTCTGATGTGTCCGCCTTCAGGTAGGCGGATCATACAGTCAAGGTACAAAGGCATTTCCGGGACCAATCAACAGTATCCGGATGGCCAGGCAAGTGGGTGTCTGGTAGCTGAACCGCTGCCGCCTGCCTACCGACATTATTGTGGCGCCATGTTTATGCAGTACAGCATCGTATCGAGGAAACAGGCACTGAGTCGTGTCCAAAGGTGAGCAGTGTCAACTGCACCGGCGTTCTTTTCAGCAGAGTCGGGCCTTTAGCATGATTGCAATGCAGGGCAGAGCGACAGAGTTCAGCTGACATGGTCAAGAAGTCGAGTGGAAGTAGTGTAGCTCGGTGGGGGGAGAGCCTCATCCAATGCCTAGGGCGTCATATGACCGAGAAACAGACCCTGGTGGCACCGCAGCGCGCTTCATCAGCTCCGTCTCGCACAGCGGGCCGCAGAAGAGGCTACAAAGACTGCACGGTGCATGTCAGTCTCGCGCATTGAGACGCTTAAATTGGCGGGTGCTTGGAGATGGGCTGCGCCTTAAGACACCCGAAAGCGGCGGAATGCAGACGCAGCGATCTGCGGCCCGCCGAACGCCAGGCATCCAGGCACAAGCGGCGTGCGGCCTGCGGCAAATTTCTATACCTGTGAAGCCTCGACATCTGTCCCTCAGCCGCTCCTTAAACGCAAGAGGCAGTCGCTGCGCTGCCCACGCTTCCTTCGCCCGCATCCTTCCTGTGCCCAGAGTCGCGACTGCCGATCTTGTGGCCTCGTTCTCTTTCGCGCTTGCCTGTGCCCCTCCGATCCCCGCAAGGGTCCCTGTTGTATAACACCCGGGTCAGCCCACGTCGACCAGCAAATTATCTCCTGCGCGCGTCACCCGCCCAGGTTCAGCGTCGCTCCGTATCCCAGGACAACAACAACAAAAACAGCAGCTGTCAATCGCCCAGAGCGGACCGTCTCTCCTGTCCTCCTCACTTGCACATCAAACGCCATGGCTTCGCATCCTACTCTGACCAGCACGTATGGCGCGCGCGCCGGACTTCCTACCACCGGCCCCCTGGCTTCATACCTGCTGCGACTCGTCTCAATCAAGCAGACTAATCTGTGTCTTTCCGCTGACGTCGAAACCTCCGCCGAGCTCATTCAACTCGCCGAAGACGTGGGTGACTCGATCTGCCTGCTCAAGACGCACTGCGATATCGTCACCGACTGGACAGACCGGACTGCCACAGCGCTGAGGGAGATTGCAAAGAGGAAATCCTTCCTGATCTTCGAGGACCGCAAGTTCGCCGACATTGGTGGTATGTCTCGATCCTCACAGAGCATACCAGCTGCGCTAGCTGTGGACGATTTTGGACATGTCTAACGTCGAATACAGAAACCGTGCAAAAACAATACACTTCAGGCCACCACCGCATCGCCCTCTGGGCCGAGATCACAAACGCGCACGTCATCTCCGGTCCTGCCATTGTCACCGCTCTTGAGAAAGCTGCCGAGTCGACCATCGCAAAATACAACACCGGCGTTCACACTGAAATATCCGCTGCTTCCAAACTCAAGCTCAACGGAGCTGATGAGGATGAGGACGAGGACGACGAGGTCCCACCTATGGATGGTGCTCTCGAGTCACCCATGCTGATGGAGGACGGCGAGAGACGGCTCAGCATCAAGCCCACTGACAGGAAGCAGAGTGTTGTCAGCGTCAGCACCACCATCTCCACACGGACTGAGAGCATTTCGCCGAGACCAGAGGCGCTCAACGCTTCTGGCGAAGCTTTCGACCTCGATACCGTAAAGCAGCTTGTTCGTCTGGGCGAACCCCCCTTCCTTCGCTCGCTCCTTCTGCTTGCCGAGATGAGCTCTGCTGGACATCTTATGACCCCAGAGTACCGCCAAGCCAGCGTCGACATTGCGCGAGCCCATCGCGAGTTTGTAATGGGCTTTATTGCACAGCGAAGCTTGAACACTGAGCCAGACGACAACTTCATCACCATGACACCTGGTTGCCAACTGCCGCCACCTGGTGAGGAAGGCGCAAAACTCGGAGATAGCCTTGGCCAGCAGTACAACACACCGCGGAAGTTGATCTTCGAGTCGGGTTGCGATATCATCATCGTCGGCCGCGGCATCGTACGTGCTTCTGATCGCAAGGCCGAGGCACAACGCTACCGAGTAGCGGGATGGCAGGCGTATGAGGAGAGGATCGGGAAGACCCAATAAACAAGTAGAGCACATGGGTGATGTTGGTTACGACAGGGTCATTGGGCATGTCAGCTCCTAGTCGGAGCCTTACGAAGCATAAAAGGGCGTCACGTTTTGCCATATCCTCCAAATACACTGCATTGGGCGGCGCACTATCAGGTCGGATTCCTGGAGATACAAACAATACCACTTGGCGTCACTGGCGTATCATATCAAGATGAAAAAGCAAGCATAGAGCACAATCGATCACACTCGCACACGTCTTACGGATATAGTGTCATTCTCGCCTGAATCGGCTTAAGCAGGGTATCAACATTAAAACGCCACCGTCGTACCAGAAAGAGTCCATCAACTCGTCAAATCATGTCGTTTACAGTGCAATTGCGACAGCCCCGACGATAGCAGCAACTGCCCCGCTGATGTATACACCCATGCCGAGGGAGTTCGACGCGTCGCCTGTTGTCTTCTTGATAACACTAGCGATGAGCTCCTCCTGTGCTTTCTGGTTCTTCTCGATGTAGTTCTTCAGATCAGTTGGCATGGCATTGTACCTGTCGCGATGTCAGTGTAGTTCACTCTTTCTAACAAAGAAGGTAGCCATACCAGTCGGGTGTGGTAGCGTAGGTCAAGATCGTGTCTGTGGCTGTAACGTCCTCAGGGACGTTCTTGCCTGTCGACTGGAATTCAACCAACTGCGACCAGGCCGAGGACCATTCCGGCTGGGCTGTCAAGGATGCCTGGTAGGACGACGCAGCATCGACAAGTGCCTTGGTCAAGGATGCGAGTTGGGCATTGTCCTTGGCAGAGATGACGGTTCCGGTGCCGATGGCAAAATCGGGGGCTGCAGCAGCGATGGAGGCGAAGGCCACAGTGAGAAGGCTGGTGAGCTGCATTATGAAGTTTGCGTGTGGGTTTGATGAAGCTGGAAGTGGAAATGAGGATGCTTTGAGAATGCGGAACGCAATTGTTTCGCAGAGCATTCAGACAATATATACAAATTACCAGTCATACCTGGTGACTTGCGTCCATCTATACTTAGACCCGCCATCTTCTCAACCCATCAAGGCTCCTATCAGGCATCCAACGCAATTTTTGATGCTCGCCTTTGCTAGCACGTATTTGGGGGCCACTTGCCCAATGTGGTATACCACCACACCTCTGGGGACTCACCGGTGACAGCTGTACGGCTCATCTAGCCTAGGTACGGGTTCGATCAGCCCTGTATGCAGGGATGCCTTTGTGAGGTGTCCCATTTGCGAGCAAAGCAAAAGTTTAGAACGAGGCGCCCATCAGACGCCCGCTTGGCAAGGCTTCACGATGCGCTGGTAATTGGATGCAGGTACACAGGCTCCTAGCAAACATGTACCTGCGTCCAATGAGTAGACGGCTTGTGAAGCATTGCCAAGCTTTGCTGCGGTACTGTGCTGAGCCCGGGCGTTATGAAGGAGCGGATACATAGCCTCGTTGATTGGGTTGGGCTGTGCTTATCACAGCCTCGGACTGGACGCCTGGTTGTTAAAGTTGCACAAGTCTTCAACCACGAATATTGGAGGCAATAACAACCTTGATCGGCAAAGTTCTAGTGATTGCAAAGGCACGCTGCTTTCTTTGACCAAGTCATATTCGCACGTCGCGTGCAGAACACGGGAACGGCTGCAAGCAACCACGTGACATCAAAGCACGGGCATCTGCTTTGGTGTTGCTCAGTTCATGTGATCGGATGGCGCTTGAATCCAAATCCGAAAGCTACAGCCTACAGCGGAACGACGCCGCGTTGTCGAGCTATTCTTACTAAATCACGACGACCATCTGGCGGCTTCGACAATAGCAAATAATGACTGCCAGCAGCCACCATGTCTATCTTTTCCTCAGGACCGCTGAGCATTAAAGTCTGTTTCTATGTTCATATTGGAACATGAACATCGGCCGCAAACTGCTCTCCATAGCAACCTTTGGCCTCGTACAACGACCAGTCGTAGCATCCGCAGAGAACGCAACCTTCAATCCCCTCGCAGGCATTCAGCAAATTCCCATATCGTCCTACAGCGGCAACATGACGCACCTTGCACCCGTGCTCGCCATCTCTCACGGCGGCGGCCCCATGCCTGTCCTCGGCGACCCTTCGCATGCCGCCATTACCAAGTCGCTGCAGACCAAGGTTCCCAAGATACTCAAGCTCGGCACACCCGAGGCACCCAAAGCTATCGTTCTGGTCACAGCGCACTGGTCGACAGATAAGGTGCACATCTCGAGCGGCGCAAAGCACGAGCTCCTTTACGATTACTACGGGTTTCCAGACGAGGCCTACAAGCTCAAGCACAATGCACCTGGCAGCCCCGAGATCGCAGGTGAGGTGGAAAAGGTGCTGAAAGAAGCAGGCATAGACTGTATAAAAGACTCCGAGCGCGGTATGTAACCCTGCCGTCTCACGTAAACATGAACAGTTGCTAATATAAGCTAGAATGGGACCATGGCGTCTTCATCCCCATGATGCTTATCGACCCTAAAGCCACCGTACCCATCGTGCAAGTTAGCGTCCTGGCATCTGAATCGCCGTCTCAGTCCTTCGCCATCGGACGCGCCTTGTCCTCCCTGCGTGCCCAGAACATCGCAATCATCGGCTCTGGATTTCCAACTTTCCATAATCTACGTCTGATGTTCTCTGGAGTCTCGTCCACGCCCGACTTCAAGCAGGCAAACATCGAGTGGAGTTACGCGGTTAGTGATGCAGCTACAACAGATGATGTAAGCGAGAGGGAGAAGAAGTTTGAGGGCTGGAGGAATTGGCCGAACTCTTATACTATGCACCCCCGAGGTGGAGCCGAGCACTTCCTGCCCCTGATTGTGTGTGCAGGTGCCGGTGCGGAGACAAAGGGGAACAAGTACGCAGACGAGTTCCGGGGCATGGAATACTGGAGCTACTACTGGGACGAGGCGGTGCAGAGCGAGAAGCTGTGAAGAGCTGAAATCGGTATAATGGATTGAACAAACTTATAGGTATCTCGCATAATTTAAACCATTTACAGACAGGCCTGCATTCAACGCGCGCTTTCCCTATTACCAAGGACGAGAAGGCAAAAGAAGTTTGCATCTACAAAGCAACAACACCAAGGAATGCCGCCGCAACACCGGCGCCCATGACAGCCACCTTGTTGCCGGCTCCAGTCTGGCTCGCGCCAGCTCCCGACCCTGTCGCTGTCGCCGTCGCAGCTCCGCTCGCCGCCTCTGTCTGGCTCACACCCGCAGCACGGAGAATGATGCTCTCAACGACCTGGTTGTTCCTGTCGTAGTAGCTCTTCACATCGCTAGGCAGCGCACTGTACCATTCTGGCACAGTAGTGAAGGTCTCCAGGCCAGTCAGAGCCGTGACAGCAGCGGGGATGGAGTATGTGGCTGTCGCAGCGAAGGACTGGAGTTCTTGCTGCATCCTGGATCTCTCGGAGACTAGGCTTGCGTCTGCGGAGGCGGTGAGGGAGGCCAGTTCCTCGGTGACGAAATTTGCGAGCGAAGAGATGTAGGAACCGATCTGGGGGGGATTGTTAGGTGGGTTACGGGACAGAGTATGGAGAGGGGTTGCGCACGTTGAGCAGCTGGGAGAGATCGGTTGGTGTGGGGACTGCGGTGACCACGACGAAGTCTGCAGCGGTGGTGGCGGCAAGGGCAGCGGCGAGGAGTGTATACTTCATGATTGCGGATGTGTGTGATGAGGACGCGTGGTGGATTCGACAGACAGCGACTTTGAATAGAGTCGAGAAGTGAGAGTGACGAAGAAAAGGCTATATCCAAGAGCCTAAATCACAAACAGCGACACCCTCGTCTTATACAATCAACTTTGCACAATCCTGTCACAGCCACTGCTCATCTCGCGGCTTTACGAAGAGACCGACCGTATTGGCGAGTAGGGCCGGGAGCTTGGGCGCAAGACACACTTATTATAGTCGGCTCAAGACATCAGTTTCGACGCTGGGACGCAAAACCCGTCTCGCACAATCGATAATGACACCCAGCGCAAACGATCGCAACGGTCTCGAATATTCCATCTCATGGCTATTGCGCGCGGAGTTTGTGGAGCGCTGAAGATTGCGACGTGCATTAATTGGGGCAATCCTGGGACGTGGTGTTTCGCCTGCGACTCAGGAGGTGAGGTCCACTTTGTATGACGCTAAGGTAGTTTTCGGTTGACATTGCGGCTGAGCATAGGGTTGTGGATAGCATCACAATGCACAGAAGAGGCGATGAATGGGTGGGTAAATGAGTACGTATCAAAATCTGCATGTCCGGAAAACAAATGCACCGTCAAAGCTTGCGTATGCGCCAACCATTGTGCTGTCTCACATCAGGATGCCCGGCCTTCCATCACCCTCGAACCTATGCACGGATCTCCCTCACATTCGACTCCACAGCAAGCCCCTCAGCGGACGTCTTCTTCCCCGCAACTTCTGCATGACTACTGGATGTCTCACTGAGGTCTTCCGGCGCGTCAGACGTAACCTCTTTGCGCTCCTTCCATCCCAGAAACACAAAGCCTGCAATGACAGCGACCCAGTACAGATTGTACGAGATGACGGAGCCGTACGTGGCACTGTTCTGCCATCCAAAGAGCGAGTTGAAGATGCCCCAACCGCCGGAGCCATTCTCAAGTGGAGAGCCGAACTACCACCCTGTCAGTAGTTGCAAGGACATGCACAAAGGAACACCACTTACATTTACGTGCCACACGCTTTTCCTGATATCGTAGCTTCCTGGGCCAGCGCCGGCCTCTGCAGCGCCCTCACCTGCGATTTTGACCCACGCATCTTGTTCAAGATTCCATACTCCCTTGGAGAACAAGCCTGCAGCTACAAGGTACAGAAAGCATGTTGACACCACCAAGAAGATCTGGAGCGATGTCTTGTTGCCACCCTTGTAGATGAGGTAGCCAATGATGGCTCCTGCGCCGAGACCGCAAATGGCTGCTAGGGGAATAGATGTCGCGGGAAGACCAATGCCTACGCCTGCGATAAACAAGACAGCCTCGATGCCTTCTCGGAGGACGGTAATGAAGGGCAGGATGAACATGGCGTACTTCTCGGACCATCTCTTGAAGCGGCCGCCTGCGGGTTTTGTGTCCTTGTCTTCCAGGACCTTTCGGATCTTGGTCCTCCACTTATCCTGAAGTTTGCTAACGCGTAGGAGCGCAGCGCCCATTATTGTGATAATCATACTGGCGACCAAGGCAAAGGCACCTTCCCAGATGTTCTCAGCAGCCTCGAACGTGTTCCTGCCTGCGGTGTAGACTAAGGGACAATCAGCCACATCACATTCGGGGTGAGAGAGGATACTCACAGGTTCCGATGACACCGGCGCAGATGATCAGACAAATCAACACACCCAGTCCAACTCCAGCCCAGACCTGGCGAACAAGCCTCTTGTGAATCGCGGCATCGTGCTCAGGACCGAGTGTCTGCTTCAAGAATGCCAGTAGTACAGAGACGATGATGCTGCACTCCAAGCACTCTCGAAAGCAGATGAAAAAGACTGTTGGAGGTCAGCACAGACTTCATTATACTCATTGCTATCTCGATGATGAACGCCACGAAAGAAGCCCGTTGAGCATACCTGGAACAGCAAAGACGTTTGGCATCTTGACACTACAAAGCAGTTGCTCGCAATTCACGGTTGAGGTGATCAGATAAAGAGAAAAGAGGCGTGTCAAGAAAGGATATCTAATCTGATCAGAAGCAGAAGGAAACGCAGAAACCCCTCAGGCTCCGCAAGCCATTGCACAGTCCGCACACGGCCCTTCTTCAAGCCACCACGGCTGAAATTTGCTTGCTAACCACATGCGCAGAATATTTGTATAGCCTGAAGCCATCAAGGTAGCAGAAGGGCGATATTCCCGCACCTACAATTCATGATCGGCGGCGTGCCAAGATCGCCAAATCCAATCAAGCCTCGCTTCATCCCAGCTAATGCACCCTAAACCGCGAACAAGCCGTTCGCGTAATTTGGAGCTGGGGCGATCGGGGTCCAGATTATCAGATGGGCCGATAAATCTGTATGCTCTAACGAACTCCTCGTGTCCTGGCGAATCAGACAGTCACTGTGACGCCGGAGCATGCGCCCGAGGTTCTGAATAGTGCGACAAATCTGATGCCGATGCTGGTGGTGCGAGGACGGAGCGCGAATCGCAAGGGAGGCCCCGCTCGTTGGACTGGAATTATATCCAGATGATCTGATAACCTGGCACTGTACGGATCATACACGAGGTCAAGATTTTCTGGTGTAGCGATCGCGGGCTTTTCTACACGGCTCGGCCTTGTCTGATTCTGCCTTCCGCAACCAAGCGATTGGGGTAGCAGCATCTTATCTCTTGCATCTGATCAGCCTGGATCTCTGGTCGGAATAGAGTGAGACCAGTAGGCCGTCGCTACTCTATAGTTGCGTTTCCAGGTCGCCCGCTTCCTCACACTCTTCCTACCTTTCTCGAGGTCTTTGCAGCTCCATCATGGCTATCTCTCTTTCGAACTTCCTTCTTCCACTTTCCCTTCTCCTCTCAGTCGCCCGCGCCGCTACTGTCACATACGACTTCGATGTAGCATGGACGTTCGCCAATCCAGACGGCCAGTACAACCGCCCGGTCATCGGCATCAATGGACAATGGCCAATCCCTCCCATCGTCGCAACCAAAGGCGACCAAGTCATCGTCAACGTCAAAAACTCTCTTGGTAATGAGAGTACAAGCCTGCATTTTCATGGTTTGTACATGAACGGCACAACACACATGGACGGACCAGTCGCCGTTACTCAATGTGGAATCCAGCCTGGATCGTCATTCACATATAACTTCACCGTCGATCAGCCCGGCACATACTGGTACCACAGTCACGTGCGCGGCCAGTATCCCGATGGTCTCCGCGGGCCCCTCATTGTGAACGATCCCGAGAATCCTTTCAAGGATCAATACGATGAGGAGATTGTCCTTACCTTCTCAGATTGGTATCACGAGTCTATGCCTAGACTTATATCAGGCTTTATCAGCATTGCGAACCCTTCTGGAGCAGAGCCCGTCCCGCAGGCTGCATTGGTAAATGATACGCAGAATCTGACTGTCAAGATCGAACCAGGGAAGACTTACATGTTTCGCATGGTTAACATTGGTGCATTTGCAGCACAGTATGTGTGGTTCGAAGATCATACTATGCGGGTCGTTGAGGTGGATGGTATCTACACCGAGCCTACAGACGCGGAGATGCTATACGTTACTGCAGCTCAGAGATATAGTGTCTTGGTCACCGCCAAGAACGACACAAGTTCGAACTTTGCTTTTGTGGGGTCGATGGACGAGGTACGTATCGCGCTTGCTGCATGCATCTCATTGACTGAAACCTTCGGCAGGATCTCTTTGACGTCGTGCCTGACGGCCTAAACGCCAATGTGACAGGATGGCTAGTCTACGACGATAGCAAGGCAAAGCCCGAGGCTAAGCCAGTAGACTCATTCGAAGCCCAATTCGATGACTTCACTCTCGTCCCCTACGACAGGGAAGCCATATACTCTAATGTCGATCAATCAATCACCCTCGACATGAAGATGGACAACCTCAACGATGGCGCAAACTACGCCTTCTTCAACGACATCACCTACGTCGCCCCGAAAGTGCCTACACTCTATACCACTCTGTCCACAGGTGCCAACGCAACTGACCCTCTGATTTACGGCCACGACACCAACCCCTTCGTCCTCGCCCAAAACCAAGTCGTGGAAATCATCCTTAACAACGATGACCCCGGAAAGCATCCTTTCCACTTGCACGGCCATGCATTCCAGGTAGTAGCTCGCTCAGAGGAAGAAGCCGGCTTCTTCGACCCGAACAACGCAACGCATACCGCGTTCGTCACAACACCAATGCGGAGAGATACTGTACTGGTGCGACCGAATGGACATATCGTGCTACGCTTCCAGTCGAACAACCCGGGTGTCTGGCTCTTCGTAAGTCCTTGATTCTGCCATTCATGCTGCTTTCGTGTAAATTTGGTCCTAACAAGAGTAGCATTGCCATCTGGAATGGCACATGGCCTCCGGCCTCGCGATCACGATTGTCGAAGCGCCGCTCGCCATTCAAGCGCAGCTCGAGGGCAAAATTCCGCAAGATCACTGGGACGCATGTACAGCTGGCAACGTACCTACGGCTGGCAATGCAGCGGGCAACACGATTGATCTTCTGGACTTGACGGGAGAGAATGAGAGTCCTGGGGAGCTGCCGGCAGGCTTCACAGCGCGCGGTATTGTGGCGCTAGTATTCAGTTGTGTGAGTGCGTTCTTGGGTATGGGGGTCATTGGGTGGTATGGACTCAAGCCTGTTGGTGCAAAGAAGATGCAATAGAGCATGACGTGATGATCGAAGCGGAGAAGGGTGTGGTTATTATGGGCTTAGCAATTTGTAATTTATGAAGCCTTCATTACTTTGTGAACATCTGACTGCTTTGTGCTGTGTCTTGCTTCCCCTGCTCCTTCACGCGGCGTACCTCCCCCGACCGGTTTCACCTGCGTCGCACGGATGGCTGAGATGCTCGACCCGGTGCAAGGCAAATGAGTCGGTACCTTGGCCACTATCCCTGGACATCCGTCCTTCCTTCTCCCACGCGCTGGCTCGACTCCGTGTGATCAGCAGTCGTCGGCAATCTCTTTTCAGACCACCGTGGCGGATGTGCCTCAGTATGGACCTTCACCTCCGTCTCGAGACGGGGCGTCGATCGGGTTCAACTTTGATCAAATCTGCCGCGGCAACTGGACGTTTGACTCCGCCACAGTCACCTCGACAGCACAACCAAGCTCTCAGCTATACGTCGTATACTCAGGCGGCGGCTGTTCCCACACACCATCATAGACTGGCGGCACGACCGGCGCCGACTCCTTATCTTGTCCCACTTGGAGAGACTGCACGCCTTGCTGTGTCGTCAGTGGACATACGATTGTGTAGGCCATCTCGTCCATCTTGCGGTTCACAAGGTCGCCGGATGCTTTGTCGAAGACGTCTTCGCCAATGCGCAGCCAGATGTGTATTTTGTACTCAAGATAGACTGCGAATCTCTTTTGAGGTAGGCTGCTGTCGAGAGGCGTGTCGCAGGAGAGAACGGTGTGCATGATGTGGCCGCCTGCAACGGATAGTGCGGTACTGTCTCCGAGAGAAACGTCCTTGGGCACTGTAACGGTAAAGGGGACTTCCATCCCGGCGTCGTTGGGGAGCATGTGAATGGGTGTGTTCCCAGACCGGGTGAATGGATATCTCAGTTTGAGCTTCTCTTTTCCACTTGCGAGTTTGCGCTTCCTGATAGTGCGTGTCGCCATCGACATGGGAATATGACCTGTTGCGTCGGGGAGGCCGGTGATGATGACGGCGGTCTCTTCGAAGTCCCATCTTATCTCGCGCGGAACCAGCCAGCGTGTTTCTGTGACGCGCATTGACTCATTCAGGGAAAGATCAAGGCCTCTGAGCTGCAAAGTGGTTGGTATAGTAACACTCTTTGAGCTAATGTCTGGCGAACCGAAGCTGGTTCGGACAGCAAATGAGGTCTCTGGGAAAGACACCGTTCGAGACGGTTCAAGGACCACAGGTTCAGCGTCCTCGCGGACGATGCGCAGTTCCTGGCTTGTCTGCGAGATTCGACCGTTGGGCGCCACGCACCTTGCGAAAATGACATATGAAATATCGATCCATGGTAGCGCTGTAGTCGCAGGTAGATATGAAGGGATTGGCAGATTGAAGTCGCATTTGACCGTCTTAGATCCTGGCTGTCCTTGTGCAGGGCTTACCAGACAGCCACACAGCTTCTCTGCGGCCTCATAGTCAAACTTCTCTTGTTTCTGCTCTTTCTGGGGTCCCATGAATCCAAGTTCGCTCAAGAACGTCTTCGATGCCACTTCATTCTTCGTCTCTTCGCCCCTCTTCATGCGTCCAACTCTTGCAAGTGTGATGTGAACATCGCATCTTGGTGGTATGTTGGTAAGTAAAACTTGCCCATGGAACGAGGAGTCTGACGCGCATCCCGCGGAATTGAGTGTAATGGTGTGATCAGCCGGGGCCTGGAGGGACAATGTTGGTTTTCCCATCACGACTTGTATTGTGATCAAATAACCTGGGAATGATGTAGATTTAGATAAGACGAGGACAGAAGACCTCTTCGTGGGACCGGCATGTTTCCCGAAGCGACGCGGCCAGAACGTCTCGTAATCCATCAGTTGCATATACGCACAGGTCAAGTCTCGAAAAAGGAAGCCAAGACTCAACCCCGATACTGTGTGGGGTTTAGTGTTAGCCAGCTCATCTGCGTGTGATTGGTCCAATATGCTCAACTCCCCACAATGCTTGAATGCGTGATCTGAAGATATCAATTGAAAAGGGCCGTGGCTGGAGTCGTGAATAGGAGTCCGAAAATTTTACATTCTGTTCGCCAACCTTCCTGTACAGCACCACGAGACGCATGTCGAATGCCCGTCAAAAATGTTACTCGGGTCAAGACGTTTAACCCGAAACCCGAAACTTGGATTGCCAACGGTCATACCTAAAATACACTGCACAAGGGTTTGCGTTCTAGTTGTAGCGATGTCTGTCCCAAATCAGCATAACGTATACGGTACACTGATTATGCACTCACCCATAGCGCTCTTTGTGGGGAGACCGCGAACTAGACGGAGATCTCTCATCAACCACCCCTTTCCCGGTCTCATTGTCAATTCTTTTCCCATCACGCGCCCTCCTACACTCCCCTACAGCAGCTGCGACGACATATAGCAGCCACATAACGCCAGCAACAAGACCGTAAGCGATGACGTGGCCCCGAGTAGGTGCAAATCCTAAAGGTGCATCATATGCAAGGAGCAGGCCGAGTCCTCCGTTGATGATACCCAATGTGATAGCGATTCTTCCAAGCCACAAGTGTCCATAAGACCAGAGTGTGCGGCGCTTGAGTTTCTTGAATCTCAGGTGATGGATATAGCCTATAATGGGCTGGAAGAACAAGATCGCAAATAGAACAAGGCCGATGATGGGATGGTACTTGGAAATGACGCCAACTTGAGCAGGGGCTTGTTGCGCCAGCCAGATACCGATGCCAACTGCTGCTGTGTATACCAGGTATGCGACTAGCTGGAATAGGCCATGGACGAGCCATGCACCACGAAAGGATCCGAGCCGGATGAGGATGCTGCCAATTGGGAAGAGGAAGACGAAGGCCAGCGATGCTAGTACTCCATGTGCAATGAGGACTTTTTGTCGGCTGTTGATCCATGACTGTGATGGACCGCCTTGCCCGCCCCTCCCGCTACCAAACGCTTCGTTGTTATCGTCATTACCACCGTTATTGTTCGATCCGCCACCGTACCATCCTCCAGGGCCATATTGTGCGGCGACTGTTGTTGCTGCTACAAGGTATGTGAGCTATTGAGGGCATTTCCATGTCCTGAATTCAAATTACCTAAAGCCAGCAGAGCTGCTTTGAACCTAAGCGTCATAGTGAGATTAAATTACGGTGATGAAGAAGTGTCGCGACGACGCGATGACTGGACAGTAAAGGTAGGACAGTAAAGGCAGGACAGCAAAGGCCGGTCATCGAAGCATACTTAAACAGCCACTGCTGACGGAAGCCGGTTCAGAGCACCGAACTCATGGTGCAGCTAGATAGTGAACCAGCGATACGCATCTGATGCGGGGGTTTGATGATACAAATGACGTTTTGGGTAGCATAAGATAATCAAGCTTACGCGTTTCGACATAATTCCGATGAATGAGAGTGATCGCCTGCTGCCAAACTAGAGTCCGGAGTGTAGATGGTGGAGAGCCGACCTAGGAATTGTCGGCGAAACAGCTTGATCGACCTCCGACTCTTACAATGACGTCTGCCAGGTCAGGTTGAGGCTACAAGATGGAAGAATGACATTACGCGCGCACGTGAGCGTGATGGAATGGTAGGCAGCTGCATGACAGCAGGAATCGCTTGCACGTGAGCACGTAAGAGCGCGTGCATTAGCACGCGACCAACAACATTACTAGCGCGTCGAAGGAATGGCAGCCTTGCATTGACTCGGGTATCATACCCAAATCATTCAAGTTATGATCTTCGTTACTTGCATGAACTACTGTTTGGCTGCCTTGGGTACTGTCTACAGGCTGCAGGCACCGCGTGGCGGGTGTGCCTGTTGTTCCAAAGTCGTGACCAGGGCTGCGGACAGCGTCGTGCATTCTAATGCTGTCACCCGGACAAGCAGACGTGGATCAGTCAGAGTCGACTGCGATGGCTTGAGAATCCATCTAGGTACCAGAGGCATACGCGTGTCGAGCAAACAATGTGTTGCGGCCCTGTTTGGGCAGCATTGTTCCATCTTTTCTTTGAGTACCTTGAGATGGCCCAGCTATGAGATCATTGCAGAGTTGGGACGGCACATGATAGGAGGAGGTGAAGCCTGAATTGACGTGTTCCTGTGTTTGTTGCTTGACAGCAGTCAAGAGTCGATGATCCATGCAGCGCCATGGAACGTGCGAGAAGAATCTGAGGCTGCGCGCACAAGGGTTTCAGTACAGGAGTCAACGTCGCTATGTCAACATCGTCAAGATGCGCCCTTCCGTGTCAAATGGCAAATTATCATCAACGTGAGTCGAAACAAGGGCCATTTTTTGTTCAAGCGAAGTCGGGCTGATATTGATGTTCTGACTCTTTACGGAGTGGTAGAGGCTTCGCCACACTGACGAATCACGCGCCGACACGGACCGTGACCGGATCTGTCATGCCAGCATATCCTAGCTTGCGCCATCAAGGCGTCTGAGTCACTGCAGGCTCCTGACTGTTGCAGCATGATCTGGCAATTGCGTCTTCCGTATCCACCCGTATATATAACACAAGGCTGTCTCCTGTCCATCACTCCACTATCAGGAGTCTTCGCTTTGCGAGGCGACTTTGTGTTGCCTCTGTTTGCTTTTCTGCGTATTTCATATTTTTGCATCTCTACAATAAACCAAAAATTCACAAAACACTGCAATACAAGATGGGAAAACGCCACAACAGGAAGCGCACCCGGAGCCGTCCTCGGCATCGAGACGGCAACAACGCAAGTCAAAACACCCAGCATTTCCGAAGTAATTCGATCGATACCGTTTCTTCGCAGTCGACAATCATTTCTCCATATCAAGCATCGAATGCGGCCATCGGCAACGTTTCCGCGGACCACTGGCACCAGACATATTTTGCATGGCAGAATCGACTTCGATCCCAACAGGAGAGAGCAAAGGCAGTAGAAAACCACCAGCTTCGCGTGTTTGGCGGCGAGCCCGGCGACGAAGTGAGCCTTTTCGAACCCATGATGAAGGTGGTCACTGACCTCTTCGACGGCTATGATGACTTTGGGTATCCATGATGGTTTCCATTTCACTTTTCTTTAAAGCCGATCTCTCCTTCGTCGTATGCCTTCTCTCCACTCAAATACCCGTCGCCATGAGATTGAATACACCACGAAGTTACGCATTATGACCACCAACATTGCTGGGCAGTAGCCTGCTGCTTTGTGTCTGCTATCAGCGACACAATTTCTACTCAATACCTTGCGCTTGGTTGACGCTTACTTGCTCAACTACTACGCATACGGCACCCTGTCGTATAGATGAACCTCAGACGATGATGACTCTGACAGCCACCTGGAGGCGTGGGAATCACTAAGCCAGGACTCGTAGCAGTGAACGCACACTTGAGGACTCTAGTCCAGACGTTCTGCAAGTCGTGCTTCATGGTCCAACACAGCTTAGCCCTAGGACTCCGGGCCACGTATGGAAGGATGTTAAGGGCAGAAGGGCGGAAGGGCGGAAGGGTGAGATGAGGCGGCTAGATGCACACCTAGGATCACCGTGCTCGAGCTATTGGCTCGTACGGAGGATTTTCTGGTTTGAGCGTCGCTGCCTAGACACGGAATTGATGACAATGCGTACTTGGAGGAGGAGGAGTCATCACATCTGAGTGAGACTGGAAGTGCTTTCACGCGGCAGAGTACAGCTCGCGCGATTCTTGCCTGGCGTCAACACTTCTAGGAGGAACATTAGAATCAGAAGATACCCACTCAATTTAGACGAACCATACCAAGCTCGCAAGAGCTGTAACCTATGAACAGTTCCAAACTGATTGTGATCATGCTTGTGAGCGGGCGGTATGCGCCGTGCTCGACCTCTCAGTCCATCGATCTGACTGCTTCCCTTGCTTACAACACAGTGATTGGCCATAGGCCTTCCCTGGCATGCCATCCAAGTGATGTGGGTCACTTTACAGGTGATCCGTCCGCCATGCCCTTTGCCAATCTCTAGCCTCAGAATGTCGGCAGTCGTCAGCAACTTACGATAGATGATGTGCAAGGAATGTCTGATTAAAACCTGTCATGACGTTTCCAAAAATCCCTCGTTGTCGCCGAATTGCACCTCCACTGGTTGTTCAAGCACAGAGGGTTCACTAAAGGTAGTTCATCGAGGTACAATTTCTGGAACTAAGTCGTTTGTCACGCTTGTCGCGTAACGTGTTCTCACGAAGTGACGATTCCTGAATTAACGTGACATTATGTACATTGAAACTTACCAAAACGCCCTCGTAAAGCAGACCCGCGCATCTGGAGTCGATGAATGGGCAGATTATCTCTATAGCCTGTTGGTCCGTAGAGAGAGCCACATTTTTGGTAGGAAAGGCTGTGCAGCTTGTCATTTAGATTATCGGAGGTCCTTTGGTGCAAGATCCTGGCGCGATCTCGACGTTTGGATGAACGCACTCAGCATACTGATCTACCAAGCAAGCGCTCTGACTTATCATGAAGATCTGCATCGACCTGGCTGTAATCTAGTGGCTTTCGATTTTCCCATATTACGAGCCTGAGGCTTTTGCATTTGGCTACCGAGTACGTCGTTGCTTGGACTACGTAAAGTAGCTTGGTAATGGCCATCTTGCAGTGATCTTTCCATCTGCTGCAACGGGCTAGCGAAGTTGCTTACTCTTGTCTAAGCTTGAGCACTCGAGATGTCGTGGGGACGGCACCGCATACTGATCGCTGTATTGTGTTTGATGATGTGTTTCCGATTATCAAGCAACCTCGATCATTGATGTAGTATCAGGAAACGACCAGCAGTGAGAGACGACAGCTCGAAGTGTTTCAACGTGTATAAGTATGCCACTTTGTCTTCCTCGCATCTCATCGTTAGTTCAACAACTTCTTACGTCTCATCAAACGACCGACCTACGCTTTCAACCCACAAATGCCTACAAAAACCCAGATCGCCGGTGGCCACAAGGCTAACATGACAACCTTGATACCTCTGAAGAGTGCCAAGCAGCACAGCCACGAGGTAGCTCTGCAGGTGCTTCGCTCCTATCTCATGATTATATTGACCTGGACAGGTTCTCGACTCGGGCGACTTCAGCTCTGCTGGCAAGGATGACGCAGCCATGAACTTAAACAACGTCGCTAGTGGCCTCAACGCGACCATCAACAATCGCAATAATTCCGAGGAAGCTAAGCAGTCTGCCAGGGGGCGTCTCGAGGGATTGTAAGAAGCTCATTTTGGAGCTTGACTCCGTTCTCTTGTAATGGAGAGGGTATCGGCAGGCTGAGCGTGGACAAGACTATATAGCTAGTCGTGCAATACCAAATGTCTCGATATAGGTGCAACGCTTTGAACCGTGTGCCGCAATACGTAAGGCTTATAACACATGCCACTCATGCGATGTTCCTTTCGCCTCCGGGTCGGGTTGATGAGACTCTCTTGCAACCCCAGCAGTATGGTCTATCGTGCATTGAGATACAGAGGCTCAATAAAATCTCTGAATGAATAAAGCGCTCCGCCTTATTTTGTCGAATCGTTCTCCTTCTTCAACAATGTCATGACCACTTCGACGACACGTTTAAAACCTTCCATCTCTTCCTCAACTGTGCCTCCCATGCCGGCATTTGCGAAGCTCATAGAACTGCTGACGTAAATCGGCTTTCCAGTCCTTCGTGCGAGTACTCTCGAGAGCCGTGTTGTGAAATCGAGCGTCGCGCTGTGGGAGAAGAGCGGCGTACTGAGAGGTTGGCTTGGTGTTGCTTTCTATTACGAGGTGTGAGCTCGAACTATACGATACAGATCCCTTCATTACATAAACTTACGTTTGGCATTGCATACACCAGTGACCCTAGTGGTACTGAGGTTGCAGCATCGGGTGTGGATGTAGTGAGATACAATGTGATATTTGGACCGTTGTCGTGCAGCCGCAAATTGATATCGGTTCGCGGAGCTTTGGGCAGTGGAATTGATATCTCAATAGGCGCGTGCGATGCGTCTCCGTTGGCGAGTGGGGTAGCCATCGTGCCATGTAAGTGTGTTGTTGCTGTCGCAGGTAAGCTCGATTTCACCCCACATGACGCACGGACTTACGCAAGTACCCCACGCTTCCTACTTCAACTCGGCGTATGGCTTCACGATTTAAAGAGCACAAGGAAAACGATAGCTCGAATCCCATCTGCAATTTGACGATTCTACTTGGTCCGTTGTTCTATTCGTCATGGACGAGTCTAGCATGGAGGCGAAGGAATGGGAAGGGGACTTCGACCCTCTAGCAGACCCAGATGAAAAGCGACATCTACTCTCTGTCTTGGACTCTTTTCGGTCAGTAAACTGAGTAATCTGCTTTAAGAAACATAACTGATCTCCAGTAGATCATACCGTCGCCTGGCGCACTTCAATGGCACACATGTTCGACGACAAGCTTTTTACTCTCTGCCCCAAGAACACTGGATGATGCTATCCAAGCCACCTTTTTCAATCCTGGACTCGTTAAACAAAATGGATGACCTTATTGACAGTAACGCGGAGCTTGCCGAGGCAATATTCATGGCCGGCTTCAAAGGGTTTATTGCCCCAACTATCGACAGTGACTGGGTGGCGTCCATCGTACCTGAGAAGCATGCTCACGACGAGTATCAGATATACTCGATCGTTATGGATCACTTGGACGTACACACGACTCAAAATGATATGGACAAAGCCAGGAGCTGCATCAACCAATTTTACCGAGACTGGAGTGCTGCTGGGAACCTGGAAAGGGAGAAATGCTTCGAACCGGTGTTGGAGGCTTTGCATACAGAGTATACGCGCAGAACTAAGTCTACACCTGAGCTAGACAGATCAGATATGAGAGTCTTGGTACCCGGTGCAGGACTGGGTCGCTCCGTTTTTGACATCTGTCAGGCTGGCTTCAGCGTCGAAGGAAACGAGATCTCATATCACGAATTGATGGCAAGTTCTCTGGTATTGAACCACACTAAAAGGGCTGGTCAGTTCAGGATCGCCCCCTTTGCTCTCAGCTGTTCAAATCATCTCTCACGTGCCGACCAGTTTCAAACCTTCGCGGTTCCTGACGTGCACCCAGGCACTGCGCTGGCAACAGGGCCGAGTTCGAAAGTCCCGGCACACGAGCGGATGAGCATGTCTACGGGAGACTTCTGCGTCCTGTACAGCTCGCCAGACTCCGCAAACACGTTTGACGCTGTTGCAACTGTATTCTTTATCGACACAGCGCCCAATGTGATACGGTATGTCGAAGCTGTACGCAACTGCCTCAAGCCAGGTGGACTTTGGATCAATCTAGGGCCCTTACTTTGGCACCAGGCGCCTCGAGGACCAGGAAGAAGCCCCAATAGCGAGGATGAGCATCAGCATACTCATACAAATGATGCAGGCATTGGCGATCCGGGATCAGTTGAGCTGACGAACGAGGAAGTACTAGCTTTGGTTGAACATTTGGGCTTCGGCATCGAAAGACAGGAGTCCGGTAGACTAGAGACGGGCTACATGTCGAACCCGAGGAGTCTACTGCAAAATACCTATCATCCCGTCTTCTGGATCGCAAAAAAAGTGCAGTAGGGAGCGTCAAAAATCATCAACAATGCAGTCTTTACAAACCTGCAGCGCTGATAACAAGAGGTCTGAAATAAGTTGGCTTTGACTTGTTTGAGTTTGCTACTCTGCATTGTACCTTTCAATTGCGAAGCATCCAAGTCCAGAAAAGAATATAAGTATTATGGTCTTGCCTGAGCCGCTTCAGCGGACTCGCCTTTGGTCACATGCCATTGCGCCTGCCTCTCATGGCCAAACTATGTTTTGACATTCCCAGTATGTGATCGCTTCTTTTCATCCCGGAGTCATAGTTATGACTAGAAATGGTGATAATATCTGTTTTTGCAGTCTCGAATGGTACATGTACTGCGCATGATTCTAGCTCACATGGGCGGCCGTATACAATATTCGTCCACCACACGGATCTGTGGCTTCTATCAGAGATCGAAAGTGCTTTCACGTAGTATTGCGACACAAATCAAGAGACACGGCATACCACTCGATGCTAGTGGATGCGACACAGTGCCTAGTTGAAATCCAACACCGTGAAGGAATTTGTGGCCACTCAACAAAGCCCATGTTGATGACGCTACGGTATGTGCGTTTATCAGGTGCAGTAAACATACACAACATACAAACACGGCTGACCTTGTCGGCCAAGAAATATGTACAGCCGATATTATCCTTTGAAATCTTGCTGTGGCTGGCGGCAAGATTATCATGTTGTGCACTTACCATTCCTTTCGTTGGGTGACAGCATCTCGGTGCCGAAAACTTCGGCGCGAGATGGCGGATCTTCTACCGTCTCCCCATCAAGATCGGTGTACAGTATCGACCAGGCGGTCTCTGGTCTGCTATGTAACATATATGTGTATCGAAGGGGCGAACGGTTTGGAAGCGGGGTCATCATGCACAACACATCTCAAAGTTAGAGAGATACGGCCCCCCGTGGTTGATCGGTATGCCAGAGTGCGTGATTCATGCAAGACATACCGGTCACAGGCGCTACATACCCTGGTATGGATTTGCACTATCTGTGTTGCGCAATCTATCCCCAAGATATTGGCTTCCGAGTTGGAGACGGCACGGAGAGTCAGCTATGGGCTGGGTGAAGCTTGCCGTTACCGTTGTGTCGGGTTCCAATACGATGATGGTACGCAATGGAGTGATGGCACACAGCCTTTGGTCCAGGCCATGAAAGGTTTCAACTTCTAATGAAATTGATACCGGCTTGATGCTAGCTATCGTCTAGATGATGCTTTACGCAATGGTTCCATGTTGAGGCGCAAGGTACCAGTCCTTCAACGTACTCATGGTGCAACCCATCCCTATTGCACCTCAACAGCCTTGCCATCCACGGAATAGGCGCCGCCGCATATTCCGAAGATCCGTCCGGATTAGCCTATCATTCGGGCCTTTCAGGTCGCAGAGAAGGCGGGGGATAAGCATGACGCTATTCCACCTGCATGTCGTAGGCAGAAGGTACTCGGGCAATCCTGAAATGCCTTAATTACCCAGTAAATCTTGGTTTTCTGACTAGCCGGACTTGCACTGAAACACTTGGAGAGCCTTCATTGGAGCTAGCTGGATCGGGATTTGTACCACATCTCCAGCCTAACATGAGAGCAGAGATAAGCTTCCTTTCACAACGTGTGATGAGAACCAGCCCCAAGCCCGCTGGTCAGAACTGCGTTTTGGCGAAGGTTGCCTCGTTCAAAACAACCGAGGCCAGCCCTCATACTGGTGAAAGTACGTACAGTGGATCTCAATGGAGTCGCACGGCATGATGAGAATGGGTGAATAGAGGCGTAAGTGGAGTAGTGGAGCGACATTCGGCCCGTGTTGAGTGATGTGGTAGGACACAGCGAACAGAGCCACAAAAATCTGTCCAATGGGGATGTTTTCTGAGCTTGTTTGAAGAGACTTGGAGACAAAGTAGGACTTTTGCTGAAGTATAACGATCGATCATGATGAGCTGACCGGTCAGCCACAGTCTGCTGATGTCTTGCTGCTCACAACATACCGATCAGATTGCCAGATTGAGTCAGAGCACCCGTGATTGCATTTCAGCATGTGCCCCTTTTTCACAGAGCACAAAGCAGTATGTCATGCATAGCCGTGAAGCCCACCACGTCACATGGTCTGGAGACAGTGTCCGGATAGCCGTGGGCTGCTACCATACCGGTGAAAGACCAAGAGTCTTATGGTACCCATAACGACGTGCTCAAAGCAGAGGTGTCAATTCGCCCGTCACGAGCTGCTCAGCTGGTGCTTATCGGGCCTACTCGCCGATGGAGTTGCACAGTCAACGGCTTTTCTCCCCTCTTGCATGGCGGGACCAACTCCGATGCCTGATTCGGTGAGTATGGTAATTGAAAAGATCCCCATGTGCCATGCTCTGATCTAGACTGGAAGTTTGGCTCGAGCTCCTCGTGGATGTGTCGCAGGGTTCCGAGGGTCCTGGAACCTCAAATCACAACGGGATTGACATACGGATGTTACAAGCATGGCGTGCACTTTCCACCTCTTGAACGAAACTCACAGAAATTTAGAGCTATGTGTTGACGTTACCAGACACTGTACATCAAGAAACTGTGCGTATTAACATGAAGGCTCCGAAACCTGCGGTCATCATGGGCGGCTGCCTATGGCTGGTTCGGCTCGAAGAAATATCTTCCTATCTCGTGTATTACATGAGGCCTGTCAAGCGGCTCTGTATTTTCTATCGACATCAGAAGAATGCTAAATCGAGTGTATGCGTGGCCTCATGAGATTACAAGCGAGGAATGTCTCCAGATCCGGGTGAGAAATCCGAAAGTAAATGACTGAAAACACTGGAATTATTGGGACACTGGTCGTCTGAGAGCAGCAGAAGCTTAGTACAGTCGCAAATGATCAGGGGACCGAGCACACCCTGAGTACATGCTTCAACGGCGGCCCGCAGGCGCAACAACAGCATAGTGCCCCACTCAACGTCGCAAGCGACACTAGCAGTCGATGTGTCAAGTACCTGCGGTAGCTCCACAGACCGCACACGCCACTCTCAACGGCGGATGGCTCAAGTCAATCACTCCTACCCTACCGCCGCCGATCCTTGCACGGACGGTGGTAATGGGTCTAACAAAAGAGATACATGAGACCTTGGCATGCGTGTGAAGCCGTCGTTACGGAGCTTTGTTCACAACTTGCCCTTGCTGTGATGTGTGTCCTTTGTGCAGCCGTGGACAGAGGAAAAAAGCAACTAGATTAGGCCGTGTATACCCCGTCCGACGATCTTTACTTCTCACAGTGACAGCGTGCTTGGGTGAGTACAACCGCCATGCAAATGAGAGAGCACATTGTCAAAATGAGAGGTGTCCCATCTTGGAGACAATACCTTCATGTTCGCTTGAGTATCGGGTTTCGATGATCAACCAGAAGCCTTCAATGTTGTTGCACCATTATGTTGGGCTGAAATATTGTTGGCATGTCAATGCTCTGCGATCGAGACGTTAGGCAAGCCGTCAAGCGATTTACACCTCACACGGAACAGCTGGAATGTACATAGTATCAAGCGAGGTTGGTGGGAACAAACGCTATTGCGCGGTTCCCCTCATGCTGTGTTATGACCAGAAGATGCAAGCGTTGGTGGCCTCTCCTCCATCAACACCCGCGCGAGCGTTTGAAGAAGCGCCCCTTCGTTCGAGACGCGTGAGGTGGACGCGACGATAGATGCTGGAGGTAGCCCTGACAGATGGAGTGTCGTTACGCGAGTGCGCCCTGCATGTGCCGGGGCTAGCTTCCCAACACCGCGGCCTTCCTCTTGCGTGTTTGCTGCATGTCTATCAGGAATCTCGAAACGAGGTCTGTACATACGCTGTGCAAGAACGAGATTCGATCCGAGGCGAGCTCCAAGAATGTTAGTGGAGGCATTTCTTTTAAGCTTCGAATCGCGCCATGGATTGATTGCGTTCTGACCACGAGCGAAACTGTGCACATCAATGCGCTCCAACCTGCAGGATCTTAATCCGCAGACCGAGGACTGAAGCCTCACAGTTCCAGGCTGTCTTTCTGCTCGTGATCCAAAGCGGTAGGAATTGTCTGGAAAGTCTGCTTTTTTGCGCAAGCCCCCCTCTTTCGGCACTGAATCAGGTAGCACAGATTCGTATAAGGAGACTTTTGGCCAATGCTGAACCTTGGCTTGCAGGTAGACACGGTGTTACAAGCAGGCTGACCAGTACTTTCCATGCGTTTTCATGCACGTCATTTTGACTGTGGGGCCGGTTTTGCCGTTTGACGTAGCGCGAAAAGTAGAGCATGGAGAACTGGCAGCGCCTGTCGCACAGACACCAATATTTATGATCCACATCAGCGGATGTTGAGCGTATCGCTGATCTTTGCTCTATGCCATGCATAATGCCGTTCATGCTGTCGTTTGTGTATTATGATCTTCGTCTCTTTAGTCATGTCGGCTCAATGATAAACGACTGCAGCATCGTGGGGATGTTCGTCGGAGAATATGCAAGGTCCCGTGAGGTCTATGGCCTGGTAGGTATAGTGTCCAGAAATATGCAAGGTTCCGTGGAGAGATTTAGTAGCTTGCCGTGAGCTACCTGATTTGATCTTTGTGGATGGCAACAATGTACTGGCAAAGTTCCCATAGACCACTAAGAAGTGAGCTTGTGAATTGTGTCTTCAGGAGGGACAACGTCTCGAACAAACTCTTTCTGGTCAATCCTCAGCCCTGTCCTCACCGAGACTGCAACCGATGAGGTATAACGGTATTTAGATCGGGTTGGCTAGCGCTATGGATTGAATGCATGCGTTCACCGTAATGCAGCGCATAAGCTGCAGGTTTTGGGGCAGCCCCTGATACTACTATGGCGTGTGGCTTGTTCGGCTCAGAGTACTCGCGACAGTTAATCGTTGTGGTGAGCCTAGTTGCTCTGCCGTCTTCACTGCCGTGTAACACAAGATCCCAGCAGACGCATGCCCATCGATTTCTCTGCAGCAAACAATCAACAAGAGATGGTCAAACAGTCTCACTCCTTTCGATATAACAGACATTGAGAGAGCTGAAATACGAAGTCTTGTGAAGCTGGGCAGCGACAGAGTGAGTGTTCCGATTACAGCGCACCAGTGGTGCCAGAGCTCACGTTCGCTTTGAATTGATGACGGGGAATTGAGGTGGCATCGATGAAGATGTACCTCGTGTAGCTTGCAGCGAGTCGAGATCACAGCGAGGACTCGGCCAAAAGTCGACCTGATCGGAGCGACTGTTGTTGTACAACATGGTCGTTTCTCCACCAACTAATCCAGATTTGGACAGAGCCAACAACTAGAGACATTCCTCTGCGGATGGCATTGCACCTTCCGCTAGAACATACACGTAACAATAGATGCAAAGCCGATGGGGCAGTGTGAGGTTCGCGAACGGAGTTTTACGCGGATCTTCAGAAGATCTGGTGCGTCAGTGGGCATCGACGTGCTAGAAATAATGAAAGTCGAAGCGAGCTGACGTACAGTCAATGGCGCATTCCCATGGTAGGGTCCTGAGGTTCCATCCCAACGACGAGGCGCTTGCCAGTCTGTCAGGTTACAGTGCACAACAAGCCCGCTTCAAGCCAGACGCCTATCGCAGTACCCAGCAACACGTTAAGCTGTCTGCAAGGCTGTCTGTGTCCTTGTATACTCCACAACTACCGCTCCCGTTGCAGGATTGTTGTGCTCTTACACCAGCCGATCTGAGCTTGGTTGTTTTACCGCGCAAGTACCTGGACTTGAGCACTTGAGCCCGGGCCCCTTGCAGTCGTACCACAATCCAGTTGGTAGATCCTTCAGCGTTGTTCACCTAAAATTCCATCGATACGGTTGAGGCAAGACTGCACGCCATTCCAAAGCCCTGCCTCCACTACGTTCGCGACCGCGCCTCTAGTCTTGTGTCAATGTGTCACAGACGTTAGTGAACAAATCCCGAATTTCCGCTTTCCGCCGCCGTATGATCTCAGTCTTTCCTGCCCTGGACCCTGATTCATAAGCCCGCTCGAAGTCCCGTCTTCTTATCACAGCAGTCATCTATCAGTACCTCGAGACTTCATCAACGGGCTTTCCCATAATAGTATCGCATCAAGAGTGAGTTAACATAATTAATACAGAGGACTCAAACTGACCTTCTATAGCATCTCAACATCATGATGAACTCCGGACCTGGCCGCTACCGTCGGGGAGTATCGAGAGATACACCTCAAATGTCCCCAGGATTTGGTCCGTACACAGGATTCCTGACTCCACCCTCGCCTTATAGTGGTATCGAGGAGCGAAGAGGCTCTATCGTGTCGCTATCAGCCTCCGAATATTCAGTGCCAACTCCTACTTCGGAACGAAGCCCGTTCTCGGAGGCAAGTTGGCAACATGTCACTCCGTTCGGCGGTTTCCAGACGCAGTCGATTTCAGGGCTGCGCCATGCTCTGCCGCTCGGAACCGTAGGACTTCCGATGAAAGCATCCACAACAGAATCCTTCTGTAACGACTGGTCCATGCCTACAAGCAGCATGGAAATGCCTCTTCGGATCCAGGATACTATATCCTCAAGTGCTGGCTATCTGCCATCACAGTTGAACTCCTTCGCTGAACCTGACAACCTCACGCCATCCTCAAGCAGCTCGAACTGGAGTTTCTCCACCGCACCTGAACACAACGAACTCGACTATGGGATCCATGGACAGCAGTCGTTTTGGCAGTCCCAGATACCAACTACGCACGCCATGGTGGGTCATACCATTGCTCCAGCCGACGCTCTGGTAGGCGAAGGAGACTATGGCTACGGCGAGGACAACGAGAGCTCCTTCATGGAGTCTGAGGCCTTCGACAACGCGCCGATGTCCTTCGCAACTTCTCCTCATGACAACGCACCAATGACGCTTCCCCACTCGCCGCAAGAGGTTCAAGTCAAGCAAGAACTTGAGGCTTCTGAGGAAGAGGAGAAGTTCACGCGGTCAATCCATGTGTCCCCCAAGGGTAGCAAGACTGTCAAGAAAGAACGCCGTCTAAACGGCGTTTCGAAGGCGACGAGGAGAAACTCTAAATCAAAGTCTGCGCTTGTCTTCAGGCGTTCACACGATGGCCACATCGACGTTGAAGGTTACGAGCTCAACCCGGTCACCGGGAAGCGGGAACCAATCGGTGGTCCTACTGTCGAGTGGAAGTACTGCGACTGGGATGGTTGTAACAGCAGGTTCAAGAGGCCTGAGCATCTCAAGCGCCACCAGCGAATCCACCTTGGCGTCAAGGAACATGAGTGCCGAGTCGAAGGCTGCCCCAAAGTCTTCGACCGTCGCGACAACTACTGGCAACACGGTACTACACATATCCGCATCCCTGGCAAGAAGGACGGCCGCAACCCCAGGCTGCCCTTCGCCGAGATGATCAAGTATGCCGACGATGCGAAGCACATCGAATTCCTGGAGAAGGCGTTCAAGAAAGCATGCGGTGACGACTGCTCCATGGAGAGTGAAGACGAGAACGCAAACGTCAGTCGTAAGGAGCGCACTATTCGCTGTCGTCTTTGAACGGCGATGATCGATCACCTCAGCAGGCGGAGATGGTCGTTCGCTTCGTAAGTGACTGATCGCCCCGGCCGTTGTTGTACAAAAAACCCCAGCATTTCGGTTTTTCGGAGGAATTTTTTGGCTTGCATTTTCCTGATCGCACTGCATTTGCCTAGGCATCAATATTCATGTACCATAGTTTGTTTGCACGTATGCACGTAATGTATGAGGTAATGATTAACGAATCACATTGGTTGGGTACATACTCCGCTTTGCCGTGTCTTTGAGCCACTTGAATAGCCGATCATCCTGATCGTTCACGCCCCTCGTCGACCTCCGTTTCAGCATTCCCGAGCAGCATACAATATTGAGATGGAAAGGGGACGTGCATGGAGTTGCAGACAACGGAAGTCGTGGAACGTGAGTGTTGGATTGACGTTGAAAGCCGGTTACATCGGCTAGGCTAGGTCCGTTCTAGCGTTGCGATCAGGAACGGGAAGATGCAGCATCTCTGATCTGAGCAGGTCAAAGCTCGCGGAGACACCGACCACTCGATTTTGTTCATCTCCACTATGCCCGTCACTTTCATGCCCTGTTACTTTACCCCGGCCCCCAGCCACCTCCCGAGGTCCCACCTACATACATTGTGTCTGTAACCAGCCTGCTTTACATGCTTCCCCACTGTATTAGCCTTGCGCTCAAAGCCTCTTCGTTCAACATCTCGACTCCAAGCACGTCAACTGTAAGAGCTGCGGCTGATCCGGAGCTAATTGCTCACCTATCGACCGAATGACCCATTTCATCCACGCATATCGGCGGCTGTCACGTCTGACAGGAACATGAATTCCGGACCAGGTACCATAGGCCCGGCCATCCAGATCCAGCCGATCAAGGCCACCAGAGCAACAAAAACGAAACATGATTCACCACACATCTGACGTATCGCGCTGCAATTCGTAGCAGCTGATCATCTGCGTATGTCTTATACTTCGTTTCGAGCCAACGGACAGATAGATCGCCTCGATTGACTACTGTGTGCTTCCTTGCAAGATAAATCAAGCTCTCCTACAGCGCCGGCTTACAGGTCGGTCCGGGCTGCACAGCGCTTCACAGCGCTTAGGAATCCACAAGAAATCTGCAGAAAATTGACAAATATAGAGTGATGTCTACCTTTTCGTTCATGCGCCTGCGCGTTCCAGCATATACTTTTGGCACACTGTCTGTAGCTCAACCCAAGGTGACCTGGAACGGCTCTTTGCTAGCCGCCGGGGTGTTTCAGCTTCCTAATACATTCGAGTATGCACGGTTCCGAAGTCCCACCCTTTAACCGGTCAACTAAGAGACGGTTCCTGCAGGTACGTTTGTTTTGTCGCTCAAAGTTCACGAATACGAGAAGGCTGGTATCTGCAGCCCCCCACATCTAGCTCACTCACACTACGGCTTCTGTAACAACTAATGCAACAGGGTGCTCGTCTTGGACACATCATGGCTCCGTAGCATCCTTGAGAAATATGCTGGGTCTTTTAAGAGTACACCGAGCGTCAGCGGCGAGGTGCAGCATCATCCAGGTAGTGCTCTCAATACTAGATCGTCATCTAGTACCAATATCTTCGTGCTTCCTATCTCAAGATTGCAGCTTGAACTTTACACATGCACTAACCTCTGTTCACTACGTGATATCTACACTCGATACGCGCTTCTTCATCACCATGCACTCACGACCTCACAATGGAAAGACTGCGCTCTAATGTCACAGCACTACTACTAACAAAGCCACCCTCCCAACACCGCTCTCACACAGGAGCCATCATACCAGAGCCTTCACACCAGAGCTCATATGAGAAACACCTCTGACTCCTTTTCAAAACTCCAATTTTAAAACTTCTTATCCCACCCCGGAGACTAAGGTCATATTTCTTCTCCACCCGGCTCCTAACAATAACCTTCATGTCTTTTGCTACCAGTCTTGATCCAAATCCCTCCGAGTTCCAGCATCGTGAACAGCTTGCGACATTGTGCGACTGAGTGCAGGACCACAGCGTCGAGTGCCTTCGTCGCGAGTGCACCCCTGAAGATATGTGGGGATGTGCTGGTGTGCAAACCAGGTATACTAAGGACCCAAGCTTTGCGCTTGAGTAACACAGGCACGAGGGAGTCAATGTGACAATTGAAAGCCGTTTGATTCCTCACTACGAAAGAACATCCTATCCCGCTATGCATTTTGAATATCGATGGCCGATTCCTTTCTCCTTACCCGACTGTGACCCGACCCAAAGCAGACATACCTACAAAGTTAAGCATATAACGAAGAAAAAAATTAGGCATCACCTCTTCCCACCTCCGGCAAAAGAAAAAAAAATACGCTTACTCCTCCCTCCCCCTTGCCTCCTCAATCGCCTTCTCCCAGTCGTAGAACTTCATGTATACACCCTCTGTAATACTGATACAACTACTCCCCACTGCACAGCCGGCCCACAATCCGACCAACTTCCAATCCGCGGGGAAGCAAAGCGCCAACGCCAACGGCACAGCGATAACGTAGTAGACGAACAGGTTGCACCAGCCGCCAATGGCCTGCTTCCCCAGGCCGCGCAGTAGCGCATTGACAAGCGCGGTGGTGGAGTCGCAGAACTGGAAGACCGCGAGGAGCGGCAGCACCGTGGAGACGATGTCCTGGACAACGGGATCGGAGGTGAATGCCTTGGGGAGGATGTTCTTGCAGGCCGCAAGCAGAATGAAGTCGGCAAGGCCGATGGCGAGAAAGGTCAGGATGTAGCATTTTGTCGCGACGCGGGCGGCTTTGAGGCTCCCGGCGCCGATGAGGTTGCCCAGGCGCGTGGAGACGGCAACGCCGACGGAGAAGGGGACATGGTAGATGGCTACGGCCATGGTCATGACGATGCTTTGGGCGGCGAGGTGGGCGGTAGAGATGTACGAGCATGAGAAGGTCAGGATGTCGAAGGCGAGCCATTCAGTTTCCACCATGACGATTCCTGGGACCGCGAGTTTGGCCATCGGACCCCAGTTTGAGAAGGCGGACTTTGAGAACCCGCCCCAGCACTCGAGCGACGAGGGATTGACGAAGTAGACGTACACCCAGAGCAAGAACGGGAGAAGGTTGTTCGATACGACGGTTGCGAGGGCTGCACCTGTCAGATCCCAGTCCAGGACAAACACGAAGACGTAGTTGAGGACGATGTTGACAGGTGTTGCGATGAGGAGGACGAAAAGAGACGCATTAAAGAGGCCTTGGGCTTGCGTGAACCGTTTGCCAGCTTCGAAGATGGCGTAGCCAGGGGCGCCTGCGAGGAGAATTGACAGGTATTTTCCGGCGAGATGAGCCAGCTCCTTCTCCGGGACCAGAGCTGCGAGGATCCATCCGGAGGTCAACCAGAGGGCGCCGATGGGAATGGTCACTAACAACATGAAAAGACACATGCGCTGTAGGTGCAGGCCGACCAGAGTTTTCTTCCCGCTTCCATACGCCTGCGCACATAGCGTGTCGAGGCTCGTTGCCAACCCTTCATACACGGCCAGACCCGTGATATTTGCCGTCATGCTGGCCAGGCTTACTGCGCCCAACTCATCCGTTCCAATGTGCCCCACCACGAAGATGGTGACCAGACTGAAGTTGTACTGCAGCAAATACGTGAGCATCAGCGGTATACTGCTTTTGAACAGTATCCGGGCCTCCGCGCCGGCAGTCGTGTGCAACTCGACGGTTCCGTTCGGGCTGATCAGTCTCTCCAGCTCACTCGCATCTGGCAGAGTGCCATATTGTTGACTCAACTTCCTGGCCTCTGACAGCAATCCGACTCGTTCCTCACCGCTGGTGGAAAACCGCCTGGGCCCCGCACTCGCATCCATCTTCCTCTTCTTCTTCGACTTGCCAATGCTGGGGCAGCTGGAGACAAACGGGCAGGGCACAGAGTTGAGTGCTAGGCTGGAGATGTCGGTGTAATATTCATTGTAGACAGCCTCGGTTTTGAGGTCCGTCTCGCTGTCGGACGCGGCACGCGAATCTGGTGATGGAGGTGCACGCTGGGCTCTAGGCGCATCGCCGCCTATGACAGGCGCGGGACACGACCCACCTCGGTACATGGCGACAGCTGGCCTAGGAAACTTGCAGTAAGGCGTATGGGTTAACGAACGCCCATGTCTCCGCCTGCCTGCTCGAGCTGTGGTTGTTTTCCCGGAAGGAGGTTGAGGGTCCAGCAAAGGATGGAAAGCTGTTGCAGACACTTGCGACGCAGACCCTCATCTCCGGTGGAGTGCCGCATGCGTCCAAGGACCCTTATCTATGAAGCTGCAGCAGCGATGATGCTCGTTGCGCGTGCTAAACCTTGCCATTGCTCGAGCCGTATTGCGTGCTGCGCGGCTGCTGACTTGTGCAGGACGTCGCTGTCTGATTGGTGTGGGATGGTGCGGAGTCCAGGCCTCTAAGGAGCTCTTGGATCACGATGCCCAAACAGTGTCGCCAAGTCTGCAGACTCGATATTGCGTTCAGAAAATCTATGCGATGCCTTGTGCAGGTCGTCATATTGCTGGCGCCATGCACGATGTCTATTTGCCGTGTGACAAGAGGTGGCACAGTTTGCTTGCGGTACCCAGCCACATTCCGCCTTTCCAGATGCGCACGACCATGTCCACGCACCGCGGCACTTTCCAAAAAACATTTGCGCATCAATCCTCCTACATCATGAGCTCACAGCGAGACTGTATGTATTAACACGTTTAATGTTCTATAGGATATAACATCTATGCGGGACTGCTCTCACAGCCTGCTCCGTGACCTTGTACAAGTCAGAAACTCTAGGTCTTCAGTCAAAGTCGACATTCTACGCTTGCCCTTTGCCCTTGGCCTGCACCAGCTTCTCCACCTCAGAATCCTTCGTGACCTCGTTATAATCCGGCCTTGGGAGCTCGAACGCCTGCGTCGTTCTCGCGTACGTGATTCCACCCAGCCTGCTGACAGGCTTCAAGACCGCTGGGTCGACCAGCACGCCCTGCGCATCGATAGCGTCCTCGCGCACCCAGAAGTTGACACCCTCAAGCAGAGCTGTGACGCCAGTCTTCTTACCTGGAGTGCTGGGGCTCTTGCTCGTCCACTCCCTCGTCTCCACGAGCTTGACCTCGACGCTGAAGACCGCTTCCTTGACCCTATCCGGTCTGACAACCTTGCTCTTCTCAGGCGTCAAACCGGAGAAAGACCACTCGGACACGCCCTCTGGGGCATTGATAGAGGTGAAGTTCGCGGCCTCGATATAGTCCTCGCTGATGATGTTGATGACCGCCTCCTTGGTCTCGAGCAAGTTCTTCAGCGTGTCCTTCGCCCGGTCCATGCCTCCTGCAAAGCCCAGCACAAAGATCGGCGGGTCGTGGTTGACCATGTTGAAGTAGCTGAAAGGCGCAAGATTCGTGCTCTTCCCATCTGCGCTTATCGTGCTCGTGAACCCAATTGGTCGCGGGGTAACAGCGCTGATCAGCAGTTTGTAGTTGTGTACCACTGGCCGGCCTTCCTCGTAAGGGTCAATTGAGCGGTGTTGCTTTGAGGCATTGGAGGCATCATTTGCGCCTGAGCCTGTCTTCCAGTCTGGCTTCAGCGTTTGAGTGAAGTGAAACGAAGTGGACTTGTCGAATGCTGGGCGCGAGGCTTCGACGGCTTTAAAGTCGCCGTGCGGGTTGCGTTTGATTTCCTTCTCGGCGTCGTACTTCGTGTTGGCGGCGTCGTAATCTTTGGCTGACATCTTGGGCAAGCTGGAGCAGAAGTCACGGGATTGAGGGATTGCTATGCGGTGGCAGAGACGCTTATAAGTAGAGACGCGAATCATGTCGACTATACTTTTAGTTGATGGACGGAAAGTGACGGCGCCATAATTCCGGATTGTAATCAAGTGCGGAACAAGCGAAAGCTGTGCCGCATTGATGATTTTAGATTTGGTGCACGTCAAACACAATGGGATTCCATTTGCCGTTGCTGATCTAATAGAAGCAGACCGACTTAAGAGCTCTCTCAAGAACACACGCAAGCCACCCGTGAGCTCTTCTTACAACACAATCGACCACGGCCCGCTTGCAACCGGCATCGTCATATAGCCGAAGCTACGCGCGGGCGGATAGCAGACCCCACCATAGCTGGAGCTCTCTTACCCCGCCAAACCTATGGAGATCCAGCCCATCCTAGCTATGATGACTGAGTGGGGAGACGGCCTGCACTTCCAAGACAACAGAAGCAGGTATTTGATAAGTAGGCTAGACTCAAATATGCATCATTCCTGGTTCGAACCTCGTTCATCTGCTTCTTTGCTTTGTCGCTTCGGATTCTCTGTGCAATTGTGCTGGCATTCGTGAAGCTAATTACAAGAGATTACCTACAAGAGATACATATTTTGACCTCAACACGATTATGGCCGACTACGAGACATACAACCTTGGAGATTTCAAGCTGAAGTCGGGGGGAGAGATCCCAGATGCGTTCATTGCGTACAAGACCCTCGGCGACCCTTCCCTTCCAGCTGTCATCTACCCAACCTGGTACTCCGGCTGTGTGTAAATCACTCACCTAGCCAGCGCGTATAACTAATCGTGAATACAGTGATTTCGGACAACATCTGGCTGACGGGCTCCGATAAGACCCTTGATCCATCCAGATACTATATCATCATCCCAGCACTGTTTGGCAACTCCCAGTCCTCATCGCCATCGAACACACCCAATTTGCGCCCCTTCCCAGAGGTTTCCTTCTACGACAATGTTCGCGCACAGTATGAGCTCGTGACTAAGCACCTCGGCGTCAAGCATGCGCGCGCTGTGTTGGGATGGAGCATGGGCGCAGGCCAGACGTACCAGTGGATGACGCAATATCCAGACTTCATGGACCTGGGTGTGCCGTTCTGTGGAAGCGCCAAGACTAGTCTGCACAACCAGGTGTTCCTTGAGGGGGTCAAAAGCGCACTGTACGCAGCAAAGGGAACAAGCTCAGCGGGCGTCGCGAAGCCAGACCTTGAGACGGCGAACGCGCAAGGGGCGCGGCTGAAGTCGTACACTGGTTTCTCTGATGAGAACACAAAGACTGGACTGAAGGCGTTGGGTCGCGTGTATGCAGGGTGGGGATTTTCGCAGGCATTCTACCGTGAGAAGCTATACGAGACGGCGCCCTTGCTTGGGTTCAAGGATCTAGACGATTTCCTCGTGAATTTCTGGGAGGCCTGGGCTTTGTCGAAAGATCCGGAGAACATGCTCGTCATGGCGCATACGTGGCAGGCCGGCGATTGCTCGCAGCAGGAACCATACAATGGCGACTTTCACAAGGCAATGCAAAGCATCAAGGCCAAGGCTTTGGTGTTGCCGGCAAAGACAGACCTGTATTTTCCACCGGAGGATTCGGAGATAGAAGTACAGGCCATGCGGCCCGGAATTGGAACATTGAAGGTATTTCCCAGCATATGGGGCCACTGGGCTGGTGGTAAGTGCCAGTTTGTTTCGCTTGAGTATGAACCCAAAGCTAATAAAGACAGGCCCTGGTCAAAGTACTGAAGATGTCAAGTGGCTCGACGAAAACCTGAAACAATTTTTTGAGGACAACTGAAAGTCGGTCCAGTAGCTAAAACCTGCTTTGGGCAAAGATTACTGCTTCTTGGCTACGCTTGTGTCAAGTTGACCGAGCCTACAACTGTAAACCTGCCATGAAAGCCTTTCCGCTCGATGACATAGACTTTATCAACGAGCCAGTGCAGACTTCTAGGACTGTTGTCTTCGTTTGGATGGTGGCTTGCTACGCTGTTGCTGATTTCTTTGCGCAGCTGCTCAACTACCTTGTCCGTCCGAGCCTGGCCGATTGAAAGATGGGGCGTGAAAGCTCGTTGATCGCTGTCACATTCATTGAATTCAGTCTGCAGAGCTGCCTGTAGCTGTTTGACATTGTCGTTGGGGGTAGGCGCAAGCCACATGGTCTTGCTATTTTTGCTGCAAGATGCCCGGTGAATCAGCATTGAGCAAGACTTTGAAAGCTCGAATCTCAGAGGTAGCTCTCTCAAGTCGTGCCTGTACAGAATGACTCAAGCGGGGTGCGTTGCTGTCAGAGGTCTCCAAGGGCGATGCCAGAAACGGATAGATCAAATTGATGTGAGGCGGCCATCTTTTGATGTTCTTGTCATGAGCAGCACGTACGCCTTCGATGGGTGGCGTAATGCTAGACGGTGGAAGTAGTGCAATCGCAGTCTTGTATGTCAAATGGGCTGGCAATTTGAGCGCCATGATATTGTGCAGGACTGCTGGATGCTGTTGGAGGAATCATTGACGCGTCAGGACTGAGTTGAGGCGCTGTGGCTGTGGCTGTGGCGCGTCAAGCCTTGGCATTGATGGTTGCGCCAAAGACGGAAGTAGACATCGAACGTCTCTGACATGATCCCACTGCACAAGGACCTGAAGGTCGCGTCGCCATGTCTGAGCGCTCACATCGCCAATACTAACTCATCAGGATCACGCTGTTAGCGGCCACTTGCTCCGATAAGCAACTTCTGCACGCTGCTTCCTCTTCGCGCCCAGCCGCCGCTGCTCCTCCGCGCGAGTGCGCCTCGAGACGTCCTTCTTCTGCAGCAGCAACTCTCCCGTCACCGACATGGCGGAGACACAACCCAAACAATGGGGCGTCACAGCACCGATTTCAACGCAGCAACCTCTGCCTGCCGATTTGAAGCTCAACGACGAGCTCGTGGAAGAGCTCAAGCGACAGAATGTCTTCGAGAGCCCTGAGGGTTCTGATATGCGGTATGGAAAGCCCGTAGCATTTTTGGAACGACCAGCTGATTCACTCCAGAGTTCGGGTTCTCAAACATATGCAGGAAGTCGTCAACAAGTTCTGCCAGCATGTTGGCAAGCTGAAAGGCCTGCCGCAGTCGACCATCGACACCATGAACGGCAAAATCTTTTGCTTTGGCAGTTATGCGCTTGGTGTCCACGGACCTTGTGAGTGCACACAAGGCCTTTTTTCTCCGAGAGATTTCATCTGACTGCAAGCCTCAGCCTCTGACATCGACACGCTCATCGTTGCGCCGAAGCAAGTTTCCCTGAACGATTACTTCGACCACTTCGAAACCATTTTCAGAGGCATGTCCGACGAGAAGCTCATCACCGAGATGAACCCCGTGCCCGAAGCTTTTGTCCCACTCATCAAGATGGAGTATTCTGGCGTCAGCATCGATCTGCTCTTCGTGTCGCTTCCCTCGATGACGCAAATACCGAAGGACCTGGAAGGTGTCGATAAGAACATGCTGCGTGGTCTGGACGACACAGCTATGCGTAGTGTGAACGGCACCCGGGTCACGCTGGAGCTCATGCATTCAATACCCCAGATCAAGAGCTTTCGGCATGCCTTGCGTGCGGTGAAGCTCTGGAGCAATCAACGAGGCATATACGGGGCCGTCTTTGGCTTTCCGGGAGGTATCGCCTGGGCCATTATGGTCGCTCGCATTTGCCAGCTGTATCCTATGGCATGCGGTGCTACCATCCTCACCAAATTCTTTAGGTTGATGGGCAAGTGGCCGTTTCCGCGACCTGTTATGCTCAAGAATATTGAGGAAGGCACACTGAACCTCCGTGTGTGGAATCCAACGCAGTATCCTGGCGACCGTGCTCACTTGATGCCCATCATCACGCCTGCATTCCCATCAATGTGTGCAACACACACGATCATGCACTCGACCCTAGGCGTCATGAGGGAAGAGTTCGAACGGGCAGATCAGCTCATCAACGGCGAAAACGGGATTCTTGAGGGCAAGAAGCAATGGAAAGACCTGTTCCATAAGCACACCTTCTTCACCAAGGACCATAAGTACTACCTCAGTGTTGTTGCAGCAAGTCGCACCGAGAAGGCGCACTCTACGTTCTCCGGTCTGGTGCAGTCCAAGTTCCGTCTGCTCTGCAAGAACATTGAGGATGGCCAGTGTGGCATCGACATCGCACGACCCTGGATGAAAGGCATCAATCGAGTCCACCGCTACGAAAACGAGGAACAGGCAGATAAGATCGTTCAAGGAAGCACAGACTACCAGATACCGGCGTCAGAAGTTCCTACTGCAGCGGCCGGCGATGATTCACAACAGGGCATTATGTACACCACGACCTTCTATGTGGGTCTCAAGCTGAAGCCTGGTAAGTGCACATCTTCTCTCCACAAGCAACTTCAAACTGACTTGTAGACGTAGATGGCACCAAGTCACTCGACATCTCTTATCCAGTGAGCGATTTTAGGAACATCGTGACAACAAATAATGGCTTTGATGACAAATCCATGTCCGTTCGCGTGGTCCACACCCGCAAGTAAGAATCACAACCTTTGCTATTGAATCCTCACTAATAGAGCAGCTACCAACTTCCCAACGATTTATTCAGTGAAGGTGAAACACGGCCGCAGAAGGCTCCCAGAAAGGAGAAGAGGAAGGATGCGAATAAGGTCGCCAAACGCCATTTTGCGGATACAGGGCTCGACGTGCGTAACACATGAGACATCAAAACTCCGAGACGTACTTTCACGGCTCGGGGGTAAATCACGCTCTCACGCTGACAATCGTGCTAATATAGGACAGCGAACATTCAGTAGCAAAGCGACAGCAGTCCGAGCATGCCACCAATGGAGCTTCCCCGCCAACGGTAGCATAAGCTACCTTTCAGCTAAGCTTGCACATGTTCGATACTCCTCCTCCCCTATCCTGCTTACGCATCCGAGGATACGAGTCATCTGACATTCCTTTTGTCCAGTCACGGTTGCACCTCAATACGCACCCCAAAATTCACCGACCGCCTCCATGATGGAGTCGAGATCACAACCAGTGTGCAACTGCCGCCTCTGACGCCACGAACATGGCGCAACAATCGACGCCAAGAGTTCCACGCAGATTCATAGGGGTCAACCTCCACATCAATCGCACAGCAAAACCAACCAAAAAGGTAAAAATAGCGGCAGGTTTGCGCCACCTTCCAAATATAAAAAGGTTTGTACAAAATGCGCCCACTACGACGCGACCTTCACTTCTTTCGATACTGCATTACCCGGTCAATTCGGATCTAATATCAGGTTTGGGGCGTTCTCTTTTGGCGGTATGCATGTCAAGGCGAAAATGAGGATACGGGAATGGCACGACAACTTACAAGTGACTTCAGCAATGGCCAATTGGCGGGGACCTCACACATTGAAGAGGAGTGGCGCTTTTGAATTTTGGTTGGATTCGGATTGTGTATATAAAACCGACAGTCACACAACAATGCACTCTTGTTTGGGGCCTTGGGGCTTCACAGTATTTAACAAACTCCTGCACGACCAAATTCGAGTGTCTACTATCAGCTCTCTTACAATTTATATCCGGGAACTATAAATCCGCATCCTCATCATCAGGCAGCGGCAGGTCAAAACTGCATACAAACTCGTTGTTGCCCAGTAATTCATCAACGCCTTGTTGCTCCGCTGTTCTCTCGAGTCCATCAACCTCACACACTGTCATTCTAGGCGGCTCCCAATACCCTAGTCCACTCTCGACTGGCAACGCCTTCTTCGTGCCTGGCACCACACTCGCCGCCGTATCCCAATTGAAATTTTTTTGACAACCAGGGCAGAACATGGAAGAGCAACCACCATCTTTCTCAATCACCAGCTGACAATTTGGACACCGTTTCCCGTCTCTCGCCTGCACAAGGGCCAATGTCTCCTTCTCCGCATCGCTCATGCTCGCCATCACAGCCTCCGCGCTAACTTCAGCACATGTCTGCCCCTTATGCCAGGGCATCACGCACTGCGCACAAGCCCGGAACGCACACTCGTTACACTGGACCTGGGGGTACCCTGGCGTCAGGGTTTCCAGCACCCCTACAAACCCACACCCAGGCCTCAAACACGTATACAACCCCGCATCAACTCGCCAGTGCTCAAACGAAGCAAGATTGTATTCCTCCAGCCGTGAGGGAGGGAAGTATCTCACCACCAACTCCCACGGCCATGGCGTCGTGCACCAGGGCTCCACGCACCCTTCGCTCACCCGCCGCGCACCATGTGTGTCTAGCCGCGCCGCCATGAAAGCCCCAATGCACGTCAGGCATACTGGATCTACGCGGCGGCGCGCCGGGTTGGGCGCGAGGTGGGGCATGCAGTCCATGGGCACGGAGAGCTTTTCTCGGTACCATCGACTGGCACTCACCCAGCGGATGAAGGATGAGGCGGGGAGGTGGGAAATGCAAATTCGACAGGTGAAGTGGGTGGGTGGTGGTGAGCGGGGTTTGGGGTTGCGGTTTGCTTTGCGCTTGGGATACCAGGGATCGAGACGTTTGCGGCGTTTGGTTGTGCGTCGTAGGCTTGGGATAGTGTTGGTTATGGGGGAGAGGGTGGTTTGGAGGGTGGAGGTGTGAGAGCGGAGGACTCGTGTTGGTGCTGCGACTGGGCGCGGCATTTTGAGATCGTGAAGGATGTCTCTGATAATGGCGAGAGTGAGGTCTGGATGCTGGCAGGTGGAGAGCCGGAAGGTATAATGATGGTAGAGATTATGACAGTTGAGCAGATACTTATGGACCGATAGTCCTTGCTTGATTGTATCTGAGGACTGGCTCTAATACCTAAACATGGCCGAGGCAGGCCTATATACCGTCAGACTCGGTCAGGCTGAGCATTGTACCATGCAGTTAGTTGATCAGGCAGAAGCGTGTAGGCTGCAATGAGGCCTATAATAAGGCTGCAATGCGAACCCATGCAGCTGTTCTCCAATGAGGTATTGCATCTTATCTTATTGGACATGTTCCACGCGCACATCTATCGCTGATCTCTACTATGTACATCCACAATACATACATGGCTATCGAGAGGTGAAGATGTGTTGTTGGCTCTACCTCTGACAGGGATGTAGGTTCACCGCCTCACGCTAGCGTGCGCCCGAACTTTTTTCTGCCGTGAATTTCGAAGACGGTCTGAGGCGCTGCTTTCGAAGTCTTGCGCAACTCAATAATCTCGCATTTCCAGACTCACCAACAATATGGCGCCCAAAGACGACGACTTTGTGTTCACAATCGACGACGACGATGTCGTTTCCGACGATGGCGGCGCCGAAGACCTCCAGGAAGTCGCCAAACTGGCCGGCAAAGGCCAAAAACGCAAATACACAGAGGACCCCGACCTGCACGTACTGCCGAAAGGCGTGAGCTCCAAGAAAGCCAAGAAGGAGAAGAAGAAGGGCAAGAAGGGGAAGCAGGATACTCCAGAGCCGGAGGAAGACGAGCCGGAAATGATCAAGCCTGGAGAGGATGTGGATGAGAATGATGATATCGCTTCGGACTTCGAGTTCGCGGTTGGAGACATCGACACCGGCGTTGTGGACGACTTTGATGGTTGGGGTTTGAGCGCGGAGAAGCAGGAGGCAGCCGCGAGGACGTCGACGGCCGTGGATGTTGACGAGATTATCGAGAGGCGGAGGAACAAGAAGAACAATGCTGCGAAGAGGGAGAAAGAGGAAGCTGCTGAGTCGGATGCGGAAGAGGAGGGCGACTTCACAGGATTTGGTGATGACGATGAACTTTTGGCAGACGACGCCTTCGGCATGGGTGCTGGCAGTGACACCGAGTCAGAAGGCGAAGCTGAAGAGGACGAGGACGAGGATGAGGGCTCGGGCAACGATTCTAGCGCCGCTGATGAGAACGACGCTGAGAACTCAGACGCCGAGTCTGTCGCCTCAGAAGTCGAACACCCGGACGATGCCCCACAGTCAGACGAGGAGGATGTCAGCGACAAAGAGGACGCAGAGGAAGCAAAGAAAGCGGCAGCCTTCTTTGCACCAGAGGAGGACGTCCCAGTCAAGAAGGGCAAGAAGGGCAGCAAGCTCACAGGATCTTTCCAGTCCATGTCGCTTTCCAGGCCCATTCTGCGAGGTCTAGCTGCTGTAGGCTTTACAGAGCCCACACCAATTCAGCTTAAGACCATTCCTATCGCTGTCGCCGGCCGGGATCTCGTCGGAGGTGCGGAAACCGGTTCCGGTAAGACAGCTGCCTTCCTCATCCCTATCCTCGAACGTCTCCTCTACCGACCAAAGAAGGTGCCCACCACTCGCGTTGCGATCCTGATGCCCACCCGTGAATTGGCTGTGCAGTGTTTTAATGTCGCAACGAAGCTTGCCTCGTTCACGGATATCACGTTTGCGCAGATGGTTGGTGGTTTCTCTATGCGTGATCAAGAGGCCGTTCTCAAGACAAGGCCAGACGTCGTCATTGCGACGCCTGGTCGTTTCATCGATCATATGACGAACTCTGCCTCCTTCCAAGTCGAACATCTCGAGATTCTGGTTCTCGATGAGGCCGATCGTATGCTTGAAGAGGGTTTCGAGAGTCAGTTGAACGAGATCCTCGCTACTATTCCCAAGTCGAGGCAGACCATGTTGTTTTCCGCTACTATGACAAGCTCAGTCGACAAGCTGGTCCGCGTTGGTATGGACAAGCCTGTTCGATTGATGGTTGATGCGAAGAAGCAGACTGTCGCAGGTCTCACACAAGAGTTTATTCGTTTGAGGCTAGGAAAGGAAGACAGGCGTTTGGCCTATCTCATGTACCTCTGTGACAAGATTTACACGGAACGTGTCATCATATTCTTTAGGCAAAAGAAGGAAGCACACAGGGTCCGAGTCGTATTCGCCTTGTGCGGAATGAAGGCCAGCGAGTTGCACGGTAACATGAGTCAGGAACAGGTAAGGACTACCGCCAAACGTCAGAGCACAAGTACTAACAGCGATACAGCGTATTCAAGCTGTCGAGGCTTTTCGCTCGGGCGCGTCGTCCTATCTACTTGCTACCGACGTTGCCTCCCGTGGTCTTGATATCAAGAACGTCGCAACAGTCATCAACTACGAAGCACCGCAAAGCCACGAGATCTACCTCCATCGTGTCGGTCGTACAGCCCGTGCCGGACGCAGCGGTCGTGCGTGTACACTTGCAGCCGAGCCTGATCGCAAAGTCGTGAAGCAAGCAGTCAAGACCAGTCGCGATCAAGGCGCAAAGGTCGTCAGCCGACAGGTCCCTGCCGAAGAGTCTGACAAGTGGATCAAGAAGATCAAGGATCTTGAAGACGAGATCGAGGACGTTTTGAAGGAAGAGAAGGAGGAGCGCGTCCTGAGCATAACAGAGCGCGATCTGAAGCGTGGCGAGAACATGATCAGGCATGAAGATGAGATCAAGTCGAGGCCAAAGCGCACGTGGTTCGAGACAGAGAAGGAGAAGGCGGCAGAGAGAGAAAAGGGTGCTCAAGCGCTCAACAACGCTACTGGCGGTTCGGTCAAGAGTAAGAAGCAGAAGCTCAGCCACAAGGACAAGAAGAAGTTGGAGGCTAAGGACGAGCGTACGGAAGGCAAGCAGTGGAAGAAGGGGAAAGCAGACCGGGGTATGACTACAGCCAAGTCAAAGGAGAAGAACGCGCATATCAAGGCGAAGACGAAGAAGGCAGTGCACGGCAAGAGGAAGTCCTAAGCATTAGGCCGACGAGACGGTGAGATACTAGATAGCGACTGTGATAAATTACGTCTGTTATATTCACTGCATGTGCAGAATGACAGCAGGTTCATGGCGACCGATGTACAAAGTTTTAACCTCAGGATTTGGCTGCAAACGGGCAGCGAATGCCTCAGGCCGTCGTCAGCTCTGGCAGCAAGATACGTAATGTCAGCGAAGGCTTGCGCCAAGAAAAGCCCCCTTTCGAGCCTAGGTAGCCGTGCAGCCGGATACTGCGGACGAAAAGCCATTGAACTTTCTCGAATCAAGCTTCCCAGGCACCACTTACATCGTCTTCTTCACGTCCTTCTCATCCGTCGCTCCTTTCTCAAATCGCTCTTATCAACGCTTCCGCCTTTCCCAGCGCGACCCCGCGAATACGGCCGAAAACAAACCCTGGTCGACCACGCTTGCGGCTAACTGGAGCTTCGTTATCGCTTATCGGTACTCCGACTTTGAACAACTTTCTGTCTCACCGGACAGCCGTGAGCACCTCAAGTCGCGTGTCGTCTCTGCGCGAGTGAGATTGCTAGCACGCGACACCACACCGCAATGGCCACTTCACAGCAGCCCACCAGCGGCAATGGTGCCGCCGTCCGCCGCGCTCAAGACGAGAAGAACGAGGAGAACATCTTCCTATTCGTCCCCAACTTGATCGGTCGGTCCTTCCATGTTTAAAACAGCCACGAGGATCATACTGACACGCTGCAGGCTATGCTCGCGTCGTGCTCGCCCTCACATCGCTCTACTATATGCCCCTCCACCCTCGCACCTGCACAGCGCTCTACAGCGTTTCGTGCCTGTTGGACGCGCTCGACGGCTACGCAGCCCGCTTCTACGAACAGAGCACCAAGTTCGGAGCCGTGCTGGACATGGTCACCGATCGCTGTACCACATCCTGCCTGCTCGTCTTCCTGGCGCAGGCCTTCCCCCGCTGGAGCATCGTATTTCAGGGCCTGATCTCACTCGACCTGGCCAGTCACTACATGCACATGTACGCGACGCTGAGCATGGGTGGCAGCTCGCAGAGCCACAAGGACGTGTCTGCAAGCCGCAGCTGGATCCTCAGGCAGTACTACACGAACAAGGTATGCATCCTGACCTCCCAAGCTCTGACCATTTCCATTGGACTTGTTTACTGACTTTGCACAGTGGGTTCTTTTCACCTTCTGCGCCATGAACGAAATCTTCTTCATCGCGCTGTACCTGCTGTCCTTCTCCTCACCCTACTTGAGCCCCACGCTCTTCGCCGACTCCGCAAACCCCTCTACGCTCGCTCCCGGAACCCCTGCTGCGCCAAAGCCCAGTCTGTTCTTTCCATCACCCTTCTCTGCGGGCGCAATGGAGGCTGCGCGCGCGAACAAGATGGATTCGACGGTGCCATGGGTCTGCATGATCATTAGCGCGCCCATCATGCTGGCAAAGCAGATCATCAACGTGGTGCAGATGAAGAAGGCGGCGTCGTGGCTCGCCGAGGGAGACAGGGCGGCGAGGAAAGCGCAGGGGCTGCCGAGGAGATCGCCGAAGAAGACTCAGTGAACTGTCGCAACAGCATACAATCGTGCGTTCCTGCGAACAGTTCGTCACCATTTGTGTGTCTGCGACTCGATTGTACCAGGCTCGCCCACAGCAAGCAGTGCAACTTCACCATCACCATCACCAGCGCTCGCTGGCTGCAGCCCTTCAGCGACCAGCGGCGTGCTCGCCCATGTCGACCATTTCAGTCGATCTTCGATTCTATACTTCAGTTCCGCACTTTCTCGTGATTACATTTCCCACTCCGGCGGTTAGCACTTCATCATCTGCGGTGGAGCACCTCTTCTTTTTTCGTTGCCTAAGATTAGGGACGGCGTATAGCCACGGAGAGACGGGAAGCTACAGCGCTTCAATCATAGTAATGTAAACATCTAAAAGACGGTTAATGGTTTCGTTATAAGTGACACTGTGGAAGGGCGGGTGAACTGGTGTGCATCTGTACCAAGCAACATGGCCGAGGAAGTCGCTCCGCCAAATAAAAGCCACCAGGCGTTTTAACATTCTTCGGAGTCGTAGAAAGAAAAGCCAACAGGAAACATTGAAAAAGCTCCAGGCCACTTACTCCTAAATCGACCTCAAGCCGGCCATCAACACAGACTGCAAATAACACCACTCACCCACCACAACAAGTACAAGATGTCATAATTACTCCTCCATATCGTCTGCCTACTCGCCACCCCCTTTTCCCCGGAGCAATCTGTCATCACGCTTCATACACTCTCCATCCCAACGAAACGCACCTTCCGTCCCTCCCCTCCATCTTGTGACAAACAACAGCATCGCATCGCATGCCCACATACAGCCGTCTTCCACATATTAACCCTACCTTTGTGCGACAGACCTACAACGCCCCGCTGATGCTGCTGTAAATGACGTGCAACAGCTGTGTTTGTTCTTGCGACAGCCTTACGGTCCTGTGACGCGGAGGGTCGCAGATCCACATGCTGAGGTGAGCGGAGCAGTAAATCTAGGCACGGGTAAATTTTGGTCCGGACAGGGAGGTCATGTAGGCTGGAACATGGGTTGGGGGGGCTAGAACGGAATATCGTGTTTGTGCTTGGGGGGTTGGAGGAGAATGGGTCGCTGGCGGCCTTGTGAATAAGAAAAGAGATAGTTCATGGGGAACATTGAAGTCGTAAAATGAGCAGTATGGAAAAATAGAACAAGAAAAGATAAGATAATGGAAGAGAAGGGGATAGCAGAAGCAAAACATATCATTAGGGTATAATTCACCACCAACCTGCTCTTTCTCCTTGTCCTTCTCCTTCGTCACCTTCAAGAGCTGCTACTGCGCTCATGCACATATACACACGGCGACAAATCAAACGCTGCCCTCCCTTTTGAGTTGCTCACGGATGACAACGCTTCTCGAAAGCTATCCGTGACTTTATTAGCCGATAGACATGTGCCAGACAAGCCATCGGGATGATGTGTGTTGATACGGCCCGCCGAGCTTTTCGAAGCTGCAAACGCATCGTCGTCTCCAACCAGCGACAGTGTGTCTAACGCCACTCTACGGCGACGACGCCTTGCACGCCATCTCGGCATCAACGTATCTGGGCCACGTATTCGTGAAGACCAGGTACTTGATGCTCTCGTACGCAGCGTCGAAAATGTCGTCTGTAAACTCACTCGGAATGATCCCTGCCGCGCTCGCGCTCTCGCTCGTGACATCCGAAAGTATACTGGCTGGGCGACTCAGCATCTCTTCCCAGGGACAGATAACGTTCTCCCTCACGACGGGCGACTTGACGTCCTCGGGTGTCGAGGCGCGCGGCATGTACGGGTCGTATTCCATACCCGCAAACACATTCTGCAGCACTTTGAAGATCTTGTATTCGATATTGATGGGAATCTCGGCGGTGAAAGGGTTGATGAGAGTGAAGTAGATGAGTGAGGCTTCGTTGAACATCTGGCGCCGTTGTGTAGTGGAGATGACTTTCAGCGACGACCATTTCTTGCGCCAGTTGCGAACTTCGCGCAGGAAGATTGTATTTTCGGCTGTGAATTCTTTGGTTGCGGCCCACACAATCAGAGGTTCGATGTTCTGCTCGATGCTAAGTTCTAGAGCTTGCATGGAGGCTTTGGGTTTCAGTTCGCGGAAAAGCTCTTGTGCAGACTTTTGGGATGTGCCGGAGATGGTGGATGTTAGAGAGGCGGTCTCAGTTGCTGTTGACATGGGTCTCTGGCGGGGGCATGCTTTGAAGGCGTCGGCGAGCGGAATGAGAATGAGGACCTGTTGGCATACAATGAGGGAGGGAATGAACCATCCAGCTGGTGCGAAGTAGTTCCTGATTTTGACGACCTCTGGCATATTCGAGTAGGTGAAGGCTATCCACAATGGTGTACCAGGCAGGCTGTAGCTCAAGTCAACTTCTGTTTTGTTTTATATCTAGACTGTACGCACCCTGCAATGATGGCGAGCCTGGTCTGCCATGCCCAGGAGTGAACATCGCGAATATGGCGAATCTTCCACAAGATCCATGGTCCGACCATAGCCGTCCAGAATAATTGAACGAATATAGATGGGATCCTTACATCAAGTCAGTCATCGATTCAGTCGCGAAGGTTGCGTCACATACCACTCGAATCCTTTGCGGCACTCCATGAAGCCAGCGACTGTACCGAAGAAGCCATAAGAGGCATGGAATCGGCGTGAACCAAAGAAGAGGATAATGGCGGGCACAAACTGTGGATGTTAGATTCCGTGTGATAATGGCCCGAGCAGGGAATGACGTACCGATATTATCAAGCCCAAGACAGTGAGAACATATACTTTCGACGCGGCGTCGAGGTTCTTCCAGGCCTTGCACAGTCCGGCCGGTGTACAAGACATTCGCTCTTTCCGCGCTCCCTCAAGGAAGTTGCGAGTCATCCGACGTTGGCTCTCGTATGCTGTAAGAACCCTGGCATTGCAAGCTTTTGGGATCAGCACCAATACGAAAACTTGGGTGTTTGCACTTACCTTGGAAGAAAGCCATCCCCGAGGGAAGGAAGACGGACATGACCCAGAATTCTGCTGAGCATGGGTACAGTCCGTTCCACGGATACGCCAGCAAGACGAGTGTGAGGTATACATGAAGCATCGAGACCGCTGCGAAGACAATCTTGATACTTCTTATCTGTATGCAAAATGCATCTCGTCGTCGGTACAGTAATGTGAGTTCAAAGGCCAAGATGATTGTGTATACAATAGCAATGACAACGTATGAGATACCGAGAGCATCAGTGTTGCTTTCCTTGCCATCGAGCAATCGTGGACGTATAACGGGCGCCATCCTGCCCATGTTGTAGTGGTGGTGACGGTAGTGGTGTGCCCAGACCTAGGAACGAGGGCAAGATTATTAAAGAGTGTGGGGAAGGATGGTAGAAGGAGTGAAAGACAGCTGGGTACCGGTAGTGCGGAACAGGTCAAGCAGATGTCACATAAGCGAAAGCAGAGGAGTACACCTGCCAGGGAGCGAGTCGATGCCGGGACCTGATGAAGCAGGATGGAAACTTGCACATGGACTGGGGCCTCTGGAAAAGAGAGTAGACAGGAAGCAGTTCAGGCGCAACCCAAGACGACGAGCGGTAAGGGAGAGTAAAATAGCAAATCGGCAGCATCCGACCAACTGTGTCACCAATCTTTGGGAGGGGTGAACCCTGTGCGACCTGAAGGGAGCATTCAGCCCAGGGAGAGGACGCGTGAACTGCAGCGCCATGGCGGAGAGCTGTGTCACAGGCGCCGCCACTGGTACACAGACTGCAACCTTGCAATGCCCATAGCAGGCACGGTTATGCTGCTTCTATGGAAGAGTCATTTGGTTGCCTCGAAACTTGATGGCCAGCATGTGGTCAACGGAAGTGTAGATGCCAGAAGAGAGGTCAGGATGGAAGCTCGAGGAACGACGCGTGCGCGGGCCGTTGGGCGATCGATGCCGGCAAGCCCAGACAATGCGGGCGTCAGAGCAACCTCACCAAACACGACACTCCGCGTTAGGCTGCATACCGAGCGCTACTCCATCCAGATGGAAGCTCTCGCATCTCTCGCCACGCCCTCTCCCGAAGGCGTCGGGCGAGGACGCAGGTACAGCTCTCAGCTCTGCTGGCTTAGACGTCCACCACCTCGTCAGACCGTTCTGCGCCAGAGCGCTTGCTCAGCCAACGTCTGAACGCAGTTTGGATCTACCAGCGACCGGCACGTACATGCACTGCCGACGTTTCAGTTTCGTGTAGGACCTGATCTTGCCATCCGGCAGCGATCCTCCGTTCATGCAGCCCGCGCATCTCCCACTTCCAAGCTGGGCGGACAAGGAACATCGCCTTGCGTTTCGCCCTCCTGTCACTTCTGAAAGGTTTCACGTCCAGTTTTCTAGAAGCTGGTTGCTTCGCCTCGTTCCTGTCGAGCAAGCGTCAACGTGGATGTCAAACCTTAACACTGCGGATACAACGTCCGCTTTGGGCGCTGATTGCGGCTCCCAGACATTGACCAAGAATGCACTGTGCTTCTGTCATTCGATACGAGGAGACTCGGATCAGGCAAGAGCAGCTGATGCGGGGAAGTAACGCGGTGAGAATGTGGCTGTATCAAACCAGTCGGGAGCTCGATGCTTTCCAGCTGTGGCAGGTTGCATCACGCTTACCATTCCCAGGATGCTTCAAGCTCGATCAAAAGTCTGCTACCATGCTGTGGAGATAGCGATGCCACAGCCAGATCGAATCGGCGTTCAGCCGGCTGAGCAACCAGCCAACAGGACCCTTCGACCAAGACAGCGCGCAAGGCCCCATGCGCATGTTGCCAGCAGTGGCAATACGCTGGAGATCAGCTATGTAGTCTTCTGCGATTGGTTTCGGGCCCCTAGCCCCTGCGTCGAGGAGCTCGTTGCGACCATCTTGCCGACGTCGACCTGCTCAAAATTATGGGAGGCCAATACATTTGTGAACAGTATCACCCCTAGCAAGTGTTGAGGGTAGGACGCCCCGCTTGTTATGTACCGAGCCGCAATGCCGGATCTCGACCGTTTGTGTGTGACGATTTTCATGAGCAGAGAAGGGTGATTTGGTGTAGCGCCTTCACAATAACAGATCCGATCTGTCTATAGCCATGTCATACAAAAGGTATTGGCATGAATATATGCCTGATGATCATTCGATAGCTGAGCACCAAAATCCACCATGAAACTCCCTGCATACCATGGTACTGGGACTAAGCTGATCGCAACGATGACCAGCACTACCCAATCCATCCTGACAGCTCCAAAATCTCCCTCAAACACTGCCATACTCGATCCCGACAATCACCACAGGCGAAGTCTCCGTAGCGCTCGATCCTTTGTCACGTTCTGTCAGGCACTGTAACGCACACCCCACCGCTGGTGCGACGCACAAGACGTGTCACCCGCTCACCCACTCATACGACACAGCCTAGGAAATCTTTCGCACGCTGGTCAACGGCTGCAATACATGCCGTGGCTAGTGTCTGTGTTCACATGTCACTACCTCACTGCTTCCATACACGTCTTCCTTTGCCTCAAAGAGGTGTCCGGCTTTACTACGGACCCACTCCATACACATATCACCCACTGGCGGACACCTCAATTGTAGTGACAGCGCGTGTGTCGTTTGCTGTTTCGTGGTGTAGCTTTTTTGGGTCGATGGTCGAGGTGCTGATGGGTTGTTCGTAGTGCGTAGGCTTTGTCAAGAACAAGGGAAACTGTATTGCTGTCATGGAATTTTCTGTAGATTGACAAGACTGATGAGTGATTTGGAAATAGTTTACTATGAAGTCAGATTTGGGTTCAAGCGTAGACACAACTCTCCTGACGGACAGAGGTCGAAATCTTTCCAATGCGTGTACTTTTGGTGTTGCGTGTAGCGGAGACCACACTCATTCATCGCCATGTGGTCATGAGGCCTTATGAAGGAAGCGCTAGAGGAAGTTCGAAGCGTTTTATTGCTGTGTTTAATCTAACGTCACAAAATCGGGCTATCTCGGTCGTACGTATAACTTTGCTTCATGCAGCCTGGTTTTACCCACGTAGGATGCACACGTACAAGGTATTTCTGAAGCTATGACAAGATCTCGTTAGACTTGCCAGTGCAAGTCCGAAGCTCTCTCGTGTCATGATTGCGAAGTATCACTCACAATCTGGTTTCTTTTCTTGGGCTGGAAGGGTGTTATATTCTCAATTCGAGCGAATAGTCAAAACTCAAGATACACACTCAAGCATGATTAGAGCACACCGTCTCCAAACCCAGCTCTTACTCGAACCCAGCGATTTCGACCTTCTCAGGGAACGCAGGAGCGTCGAGTCTCGAGCTACACGCCGCCTTCCAGTTTTTAGGTGTGATTTTGTCAACTACACCCTTGAATGTCTCCAACGTGCATAATGTCGTGTCGCCCTCAAGATGCTTGCCCGGGGCTTGGCAAGCCGGGACCTGCACAATCTTGTCGTTGTATCTTATGCGCACGTAATAACCTTGCAGTTCGCCGCGCTGCGCTGAGGAGAGATTGGCAAGAGGCTTGCGTGCAAACTCTTCAGGCTTTGGTACGTCAGACAGGGTCGTTGAGTTTGTGCGGCCGAAAAGAGATGACCACCAGCTCTGAGCTTTGACAGGAGCGCTCTGGTTCAATGTGGGTGTTGTAGAGCGCGGCGGCACGATGGCATTCTTTGCTTTGAAGAGCTCGAAGGCGATGTGGCTGGTGAACGGCGGCCACTTCTTATTCTCGAATGCGCCCAAGGCGGTCAGCGCAGCTGCGAGAGTAGTGTCGTGACAACCTGAGAGAGCGAGTCTGGTGCTGGTTTCGCCGCCTCGACCACGGCCCAGCGCGCCATCACTGCCGCCGATCTCGAGAAGACCATCACTACCATTCTGTTTGACGCTGCCGGTCATACGAGACGTGACGTCGCCTAATAGAGCACCAATACCGAGCATACGGTACTCAGCTGACTCCTTGTAGCCGGCAAACCACTCCTCTACAGCGACCTTGTCAATGATGGCGCGCGCTTTAGGGTCGTAGAAGACCTTTGGTAGCTTGGTGTCTGGACCATGGGCATCTGTAGCGTTGATGGTATCCATGATACCTGACAATCTTGGTCGAGAGTCTACCGCCACCTTGGCTTGATCTGGCATGTATCTTGAAAACAGTTTTGAGAGGTATTGCATATCCTCGGAGTCGTTCCACCTCTCTGCGGATCGTTGCGCAAAGGCACGGCTGAGCTGGCCAAAACGTCTACAGCTAGCGTCATTGGGGAATAGAGTCTCGTCTGCAGGTGTTCTGGTAAGAATGGTAGGTGGAGGGAAATCAGCCGTACGTGCAGACGGCGGGTAGAAGCCCCAGAATGCTTGTTGAACAGATTCGAGCGCTCGAGGAATGGGGGTCGCCCGTAGGTAGATCATGTCGCTGTCGGCAATAAGCTTCGGCATGAATTGAAGCTGGTCGACATAGAGATGACGGAGGCGTTCACCCAAAGCTAGGGTTGTCTGACGGCCCTTATCAGTCAACTCTCCAGGTTGGCAAACAGCATCGAATTCATTGTTCGGCCCTGCTGCGATCACTGATGTTGATTAGTGCTGTTCGGAACTCTGATATCAGCACTATATACCTGGCCCATCGTCCGCCCCAAAAGTTTCAATTCTTCGGCGATACTTGAGTTGATCCCACTGCGTGAAGTCTTTGGTACTCATGATCACGCTGGACAGCTGACGTGCAGCATTACAGTACGGCCAATCTGATGTTGTCAGTAGCTAGCCTAAAGAACTGGTCAAGGAGATATACATGGCTGTAAGCCAGTCTGAAGGAAGTCAGTTCTCGTTGTTCAGCAGCATCATGGAACTCGCGTACATTCTGGAAACGCGGTGATACTGGAGTTCGTTCACCATGGCGCAAAAGCTGTGGGATGTCAGATTAGTTACACGACTGCATTCGTGTCTCACAATTTGGACCAGTTGCAACTCCAGCTCTTTAGGATAAAGCTTGTCGAGTTCCTCCTGTGAGTAGAACGCTCTGGGAATGTGGGTGGTCATGACGCCGAAAGGTTCGCACTGATAGTGCACTTAGCGGTAGAAACTCACGCGAATGCGCAATGCTTATATAGGGGTTATGTAACAGAGCTGTAGAAAAGTTGAGTGGGTGTTGAGTTCAGCGACTCACGGTTGCTGCTCAAGGCACGTGATACGTCATTGCCGCGGGAGCTTTCCTCTTCAGGCTGGCGCGCGGATTTTACATATGCGGAAAGCTCCACGCAGCGCGCATCAACATCCTGCACGTTAAGACCTCGATAGCAGTCTAGTCGCGAGAGGATCGCGGTATTTCTTCTTGTAATGGGCAATTGGTAGATTCTACAGTAGCGTCAGTATCAGTTTGCGTGCCACTCTGCTCGACTGACGTGACTGCTAGTCTTCTTCCTTCCAGCACATTCAACAGCTTGCCATGTTGGGCTCGTACATCTGTCGGCAATGTAGAGCGCGCCTACATCCTCGCCGTATACCTTACAGAACTTCTCAATGGCAGCCTCGAGCCACGTTCATCTCGTTGCGTAGTAAGCAACCACAACAGGACGCCGAGCAGAACGAAGCCCTGACGCAGTCGGCCGACACGAATACCGCAACGGAGAGTGACCAGCCACCCTCATACAACCTCTTCGACCGAAGCCAGACAAGCAGCCAAATTCCCAGCAATAATGTCCGACGCATTGGAAGATACTCGCGGCACGTGCGTGACGGTGCAGGAGGTCCGCCAGAGCCTCTGAACGACACGCTGCCAGAAGAGATCAAGAGCGCTGAAGCTGAAGGCCCAGCTTATACCTTGAGGATCATATCACGGATGCAAAAGGCAGGCCTAGATGATGCGTGGGCATTGTTCAACAAAATCTACACCTCGGCTGATTGTGAAGCGCTCACCAACCCTTCTGCGAGAGACATTCGTTTGATCAATGAACGAGATTTCTTTAGCAGCATTGTGGGTAAAATCGTTAAGCAGTTTTGCGAGAACCAGGAGCTAGCAGTCTCTCCTACGGCCGCCCTCTTCAAGTACGAGCAACTTGGCATCACGTCTCCAGCTCTGTGGGCCAAGGGAGCAATTGAACCTCTGACACAGCAAGTCATGCTTGCAGCCAACGGCGCTAGCCAATCTCCGCAACGAGATCTACCCTCTCTCCTTGCCGAACTGATTTCTGTTTGGCGATTATTCTTCCAGTGCAAAGGACCAGGCAATGATCCACTGAAGGCTATCAGCTCGACGTGGAACCTACCTGCTGTTGATGCGTTGCCTCATAACTTTCAATCAGACGATTTTAATTATCGTTTACAGGATTTCCATCCGAAGTGCATTGGCAGTTCGGCCCTCGGGTTTTGTGCTGTGTATATGTTCAACCTGTCGGACGCCATCAACGCCAATGAGACTCTCCGACTTCAAGCATCGCCATTTTTGGATCTCTTGGTCCGCGTCTTGGCAGGCGCGAGAGTTAATGCGGTTTTGAAGCACCCAGCGTACTCAGGGGCCTTCAAAAGGCTCCCCGAAGCTGTGCAGGTCGAGATAACAAAGGAGATTGGATCAGCGCCCGCCAAAGCTCTGAGCACCTTGGGCCGACAACAGTGGAGTGAAACCGACCTGAAAGGAAGCAATACTGCCAAAATGCAAGCGACTACTGACCTAGAGTCATTCAATCTCAAGGCCATTGCACGTGCAGTGGAATCGAGGGCCTCTCCTGTCGTACTTGAGAAACATTGGAAACGTATTGTTAGGGATTACACACAAGATGGCAAGATTTCGATACCGTCCAGTATCTACAACGCCTTCCTTTCTGGATATCTGGTCCTTCGCCAGGCTCCGCGCTCAGTCGAAGTGTGGAACCACATGATATCAAACGGCGTCAAGCCTGAGATGCCGACTTGGGTCGCTATGCTTGAAGGATGTGAGAAGGCAAAAGACCTTGATGGTTTCAATGCGATGTGGCAGCGCATGCAGAGCACAGGAATCGAACCGGACAACTATGCTTGGACGACTCGCATACATGGTCTGATGTCTTTCCGTCAGCTTGATCTTGGCCTACGAGCTCTTGATGAGATGGGACAGAGGTGGCGATCAGCAGAGACCGTCAAGGATGCCCCTCCATCCAATTCCAGGAGCTCCAAAGGCGCGAAGAACCTCACTACAGCAGCGAAAGCTGTCAACAACTGCACAAAACCGACTGTGGAAGTGATCAATGGCGCTATATCTGGTATTGTGCAGTTGCCACAGAAGGCTCGTATGGACCAGCGAAAGCGCATCGACTATGTGCAGAAGATCCTTAAGTGGGGATCACAATTTGACATCAAGCCAAACACGCGCACGTTCAATATCTTGATTCAACTATACCTGAACGCAGGCGACTATGCTACGGCGTTTAAGGTGCTGAAACAGATGGAACTGAGCGGAATCGAAGCGGATATCTCGACGCACACTATGCTTATCACAGCGGCTTTCGAGAACGGTTCACTTGACGGTCTGTCCGAAGCAGATCGAGCGAGCCGCATTGTCCAGATGCTCGAAGAACTTGAGTCTGGGGGTATGCGTCTCAACAACTATGTCTATGCCACAGCCATCGACCGTCTGCTGAAGCAGTACGCCAGCCATGATGCTGTGCGTACGATCATCGAACACATGCGAAGCCGCAACCTTTCGCCCAGCGCACATGTGTATACGTCACTCATTACATACTATTTCCAACAAGAGCCGCCGGATATCCTCGCAGTGGATTCCCTGCTGCAACAGATCTTCGAGTCTCGGTACGAGGACACAGACAAGGTTCTCTTCGACCGTACCATTGAAGGATATGCCGCCCACGGCGAAATAGGGAAGATGATGAGCGTCCTCACTCGCATGTCCAAGGGCGGCAAGCACCCAGGCTTCCGAGCACTTACGGCCGTCATCAAAGCGCTCGTAGCCGGCGGCGAGATTGATCGTGCACGCTTCATTGTACGCGACGTGGAGCGCGGTGAGGGTGTAGCAAAGGGCGGTGTCACAGGCGCGTTCAACGATGAGAAACACTTCCTCGACACTGCGCATGACCTGGGCATTGGGTCGGACGAGCAACGTATGGGAGACGCCTTCAAAATTAGAAACGACATGAAGGTACTGGACGAGCAAATCGAAGCGCGCTTACAGGAGGAACAGAGGGCGATTGAAAGACAACCACACCCCAAGGCAGCCAGACAAGCAATCGGGCTTCAGTGGGAATCCTCTCCTATCCAAAAAGCCCCTGAGCAACGCACACCTGAGCAGAAGGACCTGAAGCCGCATGAGGAAGACATACACGGCTTCCTTGTTAGCGATGCTGATACTGAGGCTAGACAGTAATAGTCTGGAGGCCTCGTCAGCTCAATAAAATCCTGTACAGCAAAGCCTCAGGCCTCGTGGCTTACAGCAAGCCACGCACGTGTTGTACACCACACTGTAGCTATAGCCCGGCATCACACCAAACACAATGTACAACACCCATTCCCGTACAAACGTTTGCACAACACTCGCACATTCCCTTGGCAATGCTTATCCCTCTTTCACTGAACACCAGCGCATGCGACTAAGCGTCGTGCAAGACATCCGATATCGCCCCGTCCACCTGACGCACAAAGCACTGGAAAAGCGTCTCAACGCATAATTCTGAAATTGATGCCTCTGATGCTCGGGGCGCGTCGGGGCGCTGGCGCCGCACCCGGAACGCACCAAGCAGGCTCTAGCGCGCCCAACTGGCGCGCAAACGTGTTCTGGAAGCCCTGAAGCACTTGCGCTGGGGGGGAACATCGGCAGCCGCTACGCTGGGTGGGCGCCACGACTAGCAAGATGGGTCTCTGAGGCCGCGCGGTCACTGCGCTGGCGGAGAAGGTGCTGTTCTGTTCCTGTACGACGGAAACGCTATCCATTGCAGGACGCGAGCGAAATGACGGTTGGCGCAGCACAGCATGGCGGCGTGGTTCCGCAGTTGTTCGGGCGGTGTTCAGGCCCTGCGGACGCGGTCCGCTAGCCAGCTCCTTCACATTTCTCGTTGAACCCTGGGGATTCGTGGAGATTGAGCTTCGTTGTCTTACGTATGCAGCGATTCCATCCATTCACTCGAAACTATAACGATTGGTGTGACTCGCACGGGGCGTTGAGCTGGACGCCACATCTACTGGGATAGGTAGCGGCAGTGGCAGTCCATGTGCCGTGTAGACTTCATGCCGGTGCATATCGCCCTTTGTCGTATGTGTGAAGCGGCGATGTGGGTGCTTGTGAAGGGGTCCTGGTCGAAGGTGTGATCGAGACTCGGTGCTTAGGACCCTACACGGCTGGAGTGTGGAGGTACCATGGGTGGGTGCAAGGAAGGGGTGACAGGAGTTGGTGAGGGATGAGCTGCTTGTCATATGGGATGGTCAGATCGGCGATGGTCAACAGGGACAGCACCAGAAAGGGGTCTGTGAAAGTGGAAATTTGAATGAAGAATATGGTTACCTTGACTTACCAACGCTTACCAACGCTTCAGACTGCGGGACGTAAAGCTGCGTTCAGGCGCTCAGGTGACTGAGCGCTGGGACTGTCCGGATACATCTGCAACGCTCCCCTGAAAGCAGTTCACCGGTGACCAAACTCAAGTCGCTTGTGCTATCTCCTCCCGTCGTGAACACAGCCTTGTCTCTCAAGATGATTGCTGTTGCCCAACCTGGGAAGCCTGAATACCAGCATCGGCCAATTGGTGATCAAGTCGTACGTACGCAAGGCTTATTGCTAGGCGCAGCAGGCAAGGTCACGCAGCTATACTGTATACACTATGTAAGCCTGAATAAGCCAAGAATAGCACCGATTTGAGCCAAATCCTTGAGTACCAGTGTTCAGCATGCGTGTGAATTGCAGTATTAGGCCGAACCCGTCCTTGGTCTATAGAAAAGTTCTTGCTGGCCAAGATGTGTGGGCGCAGCACAGGGCCGCCGAGTTGGCACCTGGATTGTCTCGAACATCACAATCTCTCTGACATCGACAGTGGATGCTAGGTAGAGGCATGAAGCTCAAAATTCTCCCCTGAGATACTGGACTAGGAAATAGCGCGAATCGAGTGAAGGTTCAAGCGTTCGTTGGCCGGGACTTGCTCGGTATAGAAGCCGCAGCCGTGTGCAGTGACAGCTTTGACATCCGAGCGCCATGAGAATCGGCGTGTTTCATAAGTGCCATGATAGGGAATTGAGGGCCAATCATGCCTTTCCCACGGAATGCAGGCGCTTATGTCAACTGTGTTTTGAAAGGTTTCTTATATTTTGAAGGGTCGTGGTTGTCGCAATTCGAGCGTGGTTCCAAAACCGGATTCTTGCATTTCCAACGCCCAACTGGATCAAGGTGTACGGCAGTCAGCATGCGTCGAACCAAAATGCCCCTTCAAGCCGGAGAGGTTGGAATCAAGGTGTTACTGCGGGTCAGCTAAGAAATAGCTGCAAAAATGACGTCCCATGCGCTCCGCCTTGGCCAGCGATCTTGGCTCGAAGCCGCAAAGTGTAAACATGCGCTTTCGGGCCGCAACTCGCTGATAGTGAAGACTTGCCGACTATTCTGGGTACGTGCTGCAGGTTCCGAATACCTGAACGTGGTCGCTGCTGCCATTTCTGGAAGTAAAACGGCACGTGATCTTGTGGATAAGGGTACACCCCCTCCATTCTGAATGGTGGCCGTTAGCGTGGAGTGAGCTCACGGCGTCGATGCGTTAATGCAAGGCAATGGACCAATCAGAGCGCCGTCGCGACTATGCCCCCGAGGAATCTGCACAGCCCCAGCTGTGCGATCATGGTTCGTCCATAGACCATCGGGGTCGGTGGCTGCGAACCACCGCCCGCATAAGGTGTCGTAATGCCAGGCCTCGGTGTCTTCGCAAGTGTCTTGAGGTCTGTCAGACGGGAATTCGATAATTTTCGATAGTAGCTACTGCTGTTTGAGCCCATCTCGTTTCAGTTGTTCCATACATCTTGCTTGTTCCAAGACGTAGGTGTGGAGTGGGGAGAAAGCGCGAGCACGGAACTTGACAAAGCAAAATAGATTACCGCCTCTGTATTGTCGAGAGATGACATTTGGTGAATGGCCGTGCCCCCTCAGCCGACTGGTGAGCCGGAGGAAGGGATCGACAAAAAACTCAACTTAGCTGGGATCGGCTTGTCTAGTCCCGAAATAGGGCGATTCAGCGCTCCGCCTCCCTGAAACGCCTCACACCGGCCCCAGCAAAAGACCGCTGGTGGCCCTCCTTGATCGACCCCATTTCTCTTCCTTCTCGACACTTCACCCACCAAACCACTCGCTATTATATCACCATCTCTGCATTGCAACACTCGAATCCCTCTGCAGATTCGATCCAAACGACTAGGATCGAGGGCAGCTGCTCAGCCACACTTTCGGCAAATCCGGACCCATTAACGAGCTGACGCGTTCTTCTGAAGCCTACTAACCGCCTTGGTCCCTTCCCAACACCGTATCCCAAAGAACGTCTCTGCCTGCCTCAGGGCACTACTACAGCTTCCCAGGATCCTCCACACATACGCAACCATGGCTACCGCCGTCCAACCCGCCATGATCATGGCTCCTGCCTTCAACCCTCATATCAACCAGTGCCAGGACCCAGATCAGGAGTTCTTCGACTTTAGCCAACTGCCTTCGCCCACACAGCCCGGCCTCAAGCGCGAGTCGAGCGCAGTATCCAACATCGCCAGCCCCACCAGCACCACTATCGACGAGGAACTGCAAGAGGCTGCGAAACCCAGCCACGAGTATGAGCGCTTCAAGCAGCAGACTGGCATACCAACTGGCTCCATCGCTGGCCTGAACGCCGGATTCAACTCCAGCTACCCCATCTTCTCGTCGTCCGGACTTGACATGATGGGTAACGACTCGATGATGGAAGGATGGAACAGCGGCATTGGCATGGACATCAATATGGGCATGGACTACACTCAGAACACATACATGCCCTTCAACAACAACACCGACCAGGACGACTTTGTGGACCCCAGCGCCATCCAGCAGGAGGAGGTTCCTGCCGTCAGGCTATATCCTGGTATGCACCAGCAGCAGGCTGCTCTTGCCAAGGCTCAGCAACAGGCGCAACAGCAGCGCCAGCAGCAGCAGATCGCACACCAAAGGCAGCAGGCACAGCTGCAGGCACAGCAGCAGCAGCAGCAGCAGCAGCAGCAGCAGCAGCAGCAGCGCTCCACACCCCCACAGAACAACCGCAAGACATCCAGCCCTCTGAGCGACGCCCGCACAGAGGAGACAATTCAGCGTGTCGTTGCTCAAATCCGCGCTGAGAGCCAGAATGCTGCTTTGGCATCTCAAGATGCCAATGGCAATGTCCTCCCCCACATCATCCGTGCGAAGAAAGACGAGGAGGACATGGACGAGGACGAGCGTCTGCTCGCATCGGAGGAGGGCAAGAAGCTCAGTAGCAAGGAGCGCCGCCAGCTTCGCAACAAGGTCTCTGCCCGTGCTTTTCGCTCAAGGAGGAAGGGTAAGTCTGCACCATTACGTTATCACTTCATCAATGCTGATCTGTCACAGAATACATTGGTCAGCTCGAAGGTGAGGTCGCTGTCAAAGTCCAGGAGGCCAACGAACTCCGCAACCAGAACCGCGCCTTGATGGAGGAGAATGCTCGCTCGCGTGCGTTCATCGAGCGCCTGCTCAGGCACAAGGCCTTTGGTCCTTTCCTCGAGGAGCTTGTCCAGGAGGAGGCTATTTCAGCACAGGCTCCTCTGGCTTCCATGCCCTCGACATCGACGCCCGTTGTCGCCGCACCCGCTCCAGCCCCTGCTGCTTTCCAGTTCTCGCAGCCTGAGAACACCCAGGTCGGCATGACCATGGTCCCCGAGACTCAGATCGATTTCTCGATGCTCAACATCAACAACAACGCTAACACCAACGGCAACTGGAACATGAACGGCTTTAACGGCTACCAACCCCGCGTCTACGCTGTGACCGAGCTACCCGAAGGCCCTGTCAACCCTCTCGACATCTCAGCCATGTCTGGCAAGGGCCACAGCACTATTTTCGCTGCCGAGGACGATGTCTCTACTGAAGAAGAACTCAAGCCTGATTACCCCGTCATCGAGCACCCCACCCAGACCGAACAGCCCATCATGGCCGCTATCGAGGAGGATGATGAGGACGAGGAGTACGATCTTTACCGCTCTTCCCCTGTTTCCTCTGCGGCGCTCGCTGCACCCGTTGAGAATGTCTTCACCAACCCCGAGAAGTCCAACCGCTTCGCTCTGGTCGTCTCAGACGAGGCCACTGAGGCCATGCTCGCCGAGCACCTGCTGAAGAAGATGGCCGCCATGGAACCCGCATTTCAAAGAATAGCAGCCATCACGTCGATGCTCGACTGCTAGTGCGATCCAACAAAACACAATTGCTCTTCTTTTGCCTTCAACAACCTCGTGCCACCTTAGCGATCACATCCCCATTCTCGTCAGCCATCTCGACAACAAGACAGCCGATCTTCACTTCTAGACTGCCTTGTATGACTTACGATTTCCTTTGTCCCACTTATATACCTAGCTGCGCCTATTGTGGGCCGCTGGAAGTCTGGCGTCTTCTTCTTCTTCTGTTTCTTTCGACCTGCAACTTTCATTTGTTCGGGTAGCGTACTCGTACCGCCTGTTGTGGGTGTGCTGAGTCAGGAAACACGGTGTTAGCGGTTCTTCTTTCTTGTGTATATATAGATTGGATCGCTGTTAAGCTTGCTTGGTTACAGCACAGCGAAACAAGGTCTAGTTGATAGTGCGAAATGCATGTTGAAATCTCATGTCGCTTGCGATTTGGACTCGTGATGTTTGGCCTTGTTGGCCTCATTCTATTTGGTAGCTGCTGGGAACCCTGGTTGAGAATGATGCAGTCTGCAGTACTGTTGAATATGGGCATGAAATCGTGAGTGACAGAGCCTGTAGCTTTTACCACGCTACCACGCCTTGATCCATGGTCTGCTACCCGGTCTCCGGTCATGGGCTCTTAGTATCGTATGCCTGTATAACACTGATGTCGTCACCGCACCTCGATGAATGTTGGGGTATCACATGGTCTGTGAAATGATAACGGCCAATGAAGGGAATATCCACAAAAGTCCACAGTGCTACTTCCAAGAAGAACAAAGAAATTGATATAGCGGTGTGAATGACACCTCAGTGGTCCTAGCATGGAGACAGCACTATAGGCTGACTTTAGCCTCTTTCTAAACAGCATCCCACCCCTAAAACCCAAACACCATCACCACCCCCACGATCCCCAACGCCAGCGCCGCAACTTCCACCCTCCCCGCCGCGCTCTTCGCCGCCTCAGCTGCCTGACCCTTGTTGTACCCATTACTCCCCGCAATAGCAACCACAAACCCATTATCTGTAAACCCGCTGTTCACCGTATTCGTCTTCGTGACCGCATCGCCCCAGAACACGCACTTGATGACCGTGCTACTGGGAGGGTCTCTGCAATCCGGGCCCAGCACCAGCGTGGGGCTCCGCTCGAAAAAGAGGTTCACGGCCGTGCAGCCATCTTTGGCGTCGCACTGCGCAGTGCAGTTGGCGCTGTCGTACACGGCGAGCTCGGAGACGCCGAGGTAGGTTTTTGCGGTGGTGGAGGCGTGGAGGTTGGTAAAGGCCGCTGTGTAGTTGGTCGGGGTGGTGGCGTTCTTTGCGTAGTCGGCAAAGGGTGCGTATGAGAGAAAGCTTATCGATGTGTCGGGCGAGGGGACGGGGCCTGCGCCGCGGGTTTGGGAGGTGCAGGTGCCGTTGTCCTGGCGGGCCAGGAGGGTTGCAGTGCGCTTCAGGATCGCAGGTGTTTCGCCTGCTGCGGCGACGGCAGCAATGGAGGAGGTTGCGGATGCGACATTGTAGTCGATGGCCGGGGGTGCTGCGAGAGGGTCGATAGAGAGATCTGGGACAGGGACGTCGAGCGCGGCGTCGATGTTGATCTGTTGGGCGGTGCTGAGGCTGAGGGCTGCTAGGAGCGAGGTTATAGTTGTGGGACGCATGTTTGCGAACGGGACAAGAATTATCAATTAGGTATAGAAACGCTCAAACGACTGAGAGAGCAAAGAAAAAAGGTACGTCTCTTCTGCAAACACTGCGTTGGAGGAAGAGAGAAAAGTACAGGATCACAGCGCTCGCTCACGCCGCGATCAAGGGAAGCCTATCATCCATATCTGCAGCTGAAGTCGAGACCGCTTAGGCATAAAACAATGGTACCTGCAGCGAACCTGCCTGCATTGAGTATGGCTCATGTCCGGAAGGGGCGGTTGAGAATTGTTGGCGTGCGGTAGCGCTGCATCAGGAAGCTAAAGTCAATGGAACACGGTCGCGGCGCCTCGCTCAGAGCTGAGGCTGACACGTAGGGCAGATAAGCCTGGACCGTTTAGCAGCAGTTGTGTACGAGATAGCAAAGAGGAGATACGACCCATTCTCTCTAGAGTAGAATAAACCCAGATACGCAGTATATGGACCCTGGTGTTGAGGTTTGGTTCTTCGCGGGTGATCGACCGCTCCGCTGGGAAGGGCTCTCGAGGCTATGCGCTAGAATCTATACTTAGCTGTCGTTCGCTATCAACACACGCACGACTGTTACTTTGCGTCAAATGCATCAGAGTTTTGACTTGATGTGCCGAAAGAAGTAGTAGACCTTGTACTGCTATCCGGCTGTTCAATATCACAGTGATCGTTTACGTGTCAGAGTTTATGAATGAGCACCAATGCTGCCAGTCGCTACAATGACCACGCAACAACAAACCATCCTTCTCAATATCGCAAGCCATGACATACCAGCGCAAGCACATCTAGAAGACAAGAGACCATCATAGCAGATTCATCGTCTTGTCTCACTCTCTCAAGATGAATCCCCAGACAGCAGGTTCCAATCCCTACCCGTCCCGGCCTGTCTCCGAAATCTCACGATTATCATACGACCCACCATCCCACATCACCCCACACGCAACCCAGCGCCCATCTCTCGCCACCAGCGGTCCAAAATGGTGTGACCGCTGTCCCGGGCGCGCACACTGGATTCGATCCTGACATATGCCATGACGATTGCGGCGAATCAGGAATTCGCCAAACGGTGTGCTCGTTCGATGTAATGGATTGCTTCGGGTAAGCAGCGCAGGGCTGAGAGCCGGACTTGGGGGAAGGTGATGGATCACGCTACCTGGTGGTAGAGTTGTCGGTGGGTGCCGTGTGAGATGTAGAGGATATAAATTGCAGTTTTGTGTTACCGTGAGGGAACCAGCACATTCAAAGCAGTTCAATCTACACACGCATACACACAGAAACGCCTACAAGCACCAACGCGACCAAGACTACTTGCGCACTCCAGCCAGAAACATTGCTCAAGCCAGCGATACAGAGCATTGAGTACCATAGTCACTACACCTTGACCCGAGCTATTCTCAACTCACAACACAACACAACACCACACAACACCACACAACACCACACAACACCACACAACACCACACAACACCACACAACACCACACAACACCACACAACACCACACAACACCACACATCCACAATGCCCGCAGCACCCAAGTCTTTCCTCCCTGCCTTTACAGGCTTCATGGGTACGTCTCCTCTCTTACCCTCCTCCCCTTGCCACAAAACCTAAACTAACACCGGCCAGCCTTCGCGTTCACCTACACCTACGTCGTGGCGAGCAAGGAAGGCGCCGCCATGGACATGGCGCGCACACGGTGGCAGAACCAACACGCCAGCGCGCGCAATGTGCTCAGTGGAGGTGTATCGATTGTTGAGGCTATTGAGGAGAAGATATCGAAAGTCTAGTTATTGATGTCTTGAGTTGGTTTAAGGGGATGAGGCGGGGGTGGATCTTTTAGCTTTGCATTGAGAGCATGAGGCCGGCGTTTTGAACGATATATCGTGTTGGGTATGGGTGGTCTGCAATGCCCATTTTGTTCAATCTTTCTACTAGAGAATCGAGTTTCTTTCGTTATGAAGCGTGAAGAGTGACGAGATGTGAAGTCTGATATGTGGACTGGGGTTTGAGAAGTCGAAAGCAATCAATTGCATGGGAGATCCGCCCCGCCCCACGGGAGCGAGAGATGCATCGGATCTGCCTACTGAGTACGCCGTGCTTCACGCAATGCGGAGCTGAAGCCTAAGAGGTATATATATACAAGAAACGCCGCACAGTGTCGTCGTGCAACGCGGCTATATGTTCGGACTTGCCAACTTATCTACCGCCGTGTTGCCTGGATGGCTTTCTCGAGCCCAACGATGCGTAGACTCTTGCCACGTTTCAGACTACCGCTCATGAGCTCGGCGGTGGGAATGAGCGCGTCATTCCAGTGCCTGAAGACGGCTTTCATGTCGCGCGGTACGCCTTCGAGGACGATGGTGGTGACGGGCATGAAGGGGCGGTCTTCCTCTGAGACTGCGAGAATGCCATATTCCTGTGCGAACATCAGGGCTGTGGAGAACGCAGGGGCTTGGCTGCGAGCGAGTGCGCCGACGATACTGGAGCCGTATTAGTAATTTATTGTGTGTCTGAAGGATGAGTAGACTTACATGTACATCTCGAAGAAAGCATCAAGGACATATACGTACTCGGGCTCCAAGTCGCGCTGGCAGAAGGGCATGATCTCCACAATCTTGGTCGTAACACCCGGCGGCAGGGGGCTCTTGGGGGTGATGGGCGTCTGTGGGCCGTGTTCAGCGTGTGCGCCAGTAGAAGTGGGAGAAAGCGACTGCGCAAACGAGCCGCGGCGAAGGTTCGCGAAGAAGGAACCCACCTGCAGACTTTGTCCCCATCCTCCTACGGCCTCCTGTTGCTGGTCTATCTTGTACAGTCGGGCACGGTAGCGGTCCGAGGTGGCCTTATAGCGCCAGTGGTCGGCTGACCGTGGAATGGCGGGTCCTTTGTGTGTAGGCGCAGGGAAGATGTCAATAAGGTGCTGTGGCTCGGAGCCTTCATCGATCTCCTGGAAGTCTCCGGTTGGTGCGAGATCCATGCCCATCAGCCTTGCGCCGGAGAGCTCCTCGGCGGAGCAACCGCGACCCTTCCAGAGGTATACCTTTCCAGCTTCGGTAGAGATGAGAAAGACGAATGCAGAGCAGAAACTCTTCAACGCAAAGTCGACCTCGTCAAAGGTAAGGTGACCGAGGTGACGACGACCACACAGCATGAATTGTTTCGATGCTGGGTTAGACCCGCGCCTAGTGATTGCAATGCCTCCAAGAGCGTCGAAGAAATGAGGTGGCTCATTGCCCTGGCGAAGAACGAGCAGCTTTGCCTGGTTCTGCTTCGCATGATTACGTGCGAACAGCTGCGCATCTTCGATGTTCGATTCGGCGACACCGTTGCCTGCCCAGAGGTAAACGACAGTGTGCTTTACGCCCTTCGAATCGCTATAAATGTGTGTGCAGATATACATCGAGTCCTGGAAGAGCACATGTTGCTCATGCGGCGCGATTGAGAGCATTTTGCCATCGCCTGTGATCTCATGGATCTCTTGTCTCATAGTTCGTACCTTGCCAGCGGGGCCAACGTCAAACGGTGGCGAGTGCAGTACATGCACAGCGTCGATAGTATCTGGTAGCTGACCTTCGGTCAAAGGAGCCTCATCGAAGAACTCAGCAAACATCCCGTCATGTTTCGGCACGGCTGATGCAGGTGGTGATTCAGGCGTATCCGGCTGGGGCCTATCTGCACTCCTAGGTGGTGACATGGGCAGGTCCTTGGACAATCGAGGGCTCGACTCTCGCGAGCGTGATGCTACGCTGCTACCAAAACCGCTGAACCCACCAAGGGTGAATCCCAGACCTGCGGGCTTACCCTTCGGCTGTAGAGGCGCAGGCGGAAGAGGTTTCGAAGAAAGAGATTCTGGCCGCGCTGGAGACTCTGGCGTTGACTGCTTCTCAGAAGCAGGAGACCGAACTAGGCCGGCGTCTTTCATTGCAGCCTTCTCATCTGCCTTTGTGGGGAGCTTGATTGGCGATTTCGTTCTGAGTGGCACGGGCGACGAGGGCTCAGACTGTCGACCCCACAAAGCTGTGGCCGCTTTCACGGAGGAGAAGCCTGACTTCTGAGGTGAAGGCTCTTCTTTTTTGATAGGTGAGACCTCAGCATTTGGGGCAGAAATCTCTTTCAGCACAGATGACTTCGGGGACTCCTTCACTGGAGGTGTGGGCAACGGTCTTGAGAACCGGGATGGGATAGCTGAGGGAGGTGGCGACGGTGATGCAGGCTTTGGTGATATCAGTGACGAGTTCGATGGTGACTGTACTGACTCTGATTCCGATGATCGTTGCGCGGTGCTGTAGGATCCGGATGTTATTCTTTCAGACTTCTTCGGCACAACTGGTGATGCTGTCTTCGGTCCTTCAATAGACTCTGGCCTGGGAGATTGTTTTGGGATAGTTGATGTACCGGAGACTCTCCTATTGAGTTCAATCGATGATGGCTTCTTGGCTACTTCTGGTGTAGGTGGCTGCTTTGGGGTACCAGACGCTCTCCTGTTCAGTTCAATCGATGCTGGCTTCTTGGCTACTTCTGGTGTAGGTGACTGCTTCGGTGTACCAGATGCTCTCCTATCCAGTTCGATGGAAGATGGCTTCTTGGCTACCTCTGGCGTAGGTGATTGCTTTGAGATGCTTGGTGAGCCCGATACTCTCCTATTCAACTCGATCGACGATGGCTTCTTAGCTACCTCCGGTGTGGGTGCCTTGTCGAACTTCGCTGAAATTTGACGCGGTTTGGCTGGTGTTACAGGCTTGTCTCCAATGGATTGTCTAGCAGAGCCACTACTTGTTGAGGGCTGCTCTGATAATCCGTTAGCTTTGGGTGATTCAGAGCTAGGAAGGACCTGATTCGGCTTGACCAGTGGGGCAGAAGCAACAGTGGCATTCACCTTCTCGGGAGATTTCTCTGGTTCGGTGGTGGACTTCTTGGCTGCCGGGGTTCGTCGCTTTGGTCCACGTGCGCGTCCTTTGGTCATGTGTGTCAACTCTGGAGCGGTTCCTAGCGACTCCGCCTGAACAGGCCTGGAGGGAGATGTCTTGCCCACACTTGGTGTCGATTTCTCTGTCGCTAGTGGAGGCGGCCCGCGAGCTAACATCCCAGCTAAGGCAGGGTTGAATCGGTCCGCCAATTTGTTGGACTTGCCACTGTCTTTCTTTGCGAACAGGGGAGCTGGCGATGTGGGTTTGTCATTTTTCAAGTCAAGACTAGGTCGCTCGACTCCTCGAAGACTCTTCTTCCTGGCCAGTGCTTCCGGAACAGGCTTTTTCTCCTCTTCCTTAGGAACAATGGGGAACTTAGATATACTCTTGGATCGGTCAAGTCGTCCGCGGATGGCGATTGCTTCCGGTACTTCAGCAGGCTTTGATATGCTCTCTGATCGCTTGAGTGTTGTCCCTTCCTCCTGAGCTTTTTCTAGCATTGAGGACCTCTTCTCTTTCAAACTCTCTCTAAACTCGTCGCGACGCACAGTAGGCTTGGGTCCGCCAGTGATGCTCAAGGCGTTCTTGCCGCCCACAATGTTGGCTTTGAAGACGTCAGGTGCGACGAAATTCTTTGTCTCTGCCTTTCTCAGCTTGCCAAAAACGTTTTGCAATTCTGACTGCGCTGCGCTTTGAGGTTTAGGGCTATCTGGAGAGGGCACCTGCCGCGACTTCAGGCCCGCACGGAAATCCTTCTTGGGTGGAGTGTCTGGCTTCGCTTTGACAGCAGGCGGAAAGCGCGATAACACCGACTTGGTTGGAGCTGGTGATGGCGTGGCTTCTTCGTCTTTTTTAGGAGATTCTACTGGCGTTTCTAGTTCGGTCTTGACGGGATCAGCTTTGACGGGCTCGGTCTTGAGAGGTTCAGGTTTGACAGGTTCAGCCTCAATAGGAGCAGGCGCCTCGGCGGACTTGAGCTCCTCAACGGGCTTGAGCAGCTCAACCTCCTTTGGTTCATCTAATGGTTTCACCTCTTCTTTCAGAGGTGATGAAGGTCGTAGCTCCGCAGCTGGCTCTAGTTGCTTCGGCTCCTCTTTCGCAAAAGGATCAAACTTGGAAGAGTCCAGCTTCAGAGCATCTAGCTTAGGGGATTCGAGCTTAGGGAACTCTAATTTAGGGGAGTCTGGCTTCGGCGAGTCGACAGGCGTTTTACGAAGTCCCACTGGCCTCAACTGGACATCCTTGAGGGGTGAAGCCGGCCGCGACTCCAGCTTCTCCCCGAAGGGAGATCCCAGTGGACTTCCCTTACCAAGGTCAACGCTCCCACGTTGCTGCTTAGCACGACTAAGCTCAGCCATCCACGCAGGTTGCTGTGGGGAAGCTGGAGCCATCAGCTTTGGCGATTCTGGTTTGTTCAACGCATTCTCGAGCCAGCTCGACTTATTCGGATTCCACCGCTTTGAAGGAGTGGATGGTCGATCTCCGTCTTCGCCTTGGTCTTTGTTGCTGAACGTGGAGTGGACCGACTTGCTGCGGCTGTGACGAGTTGGTATTGCAGGCCTTACAAATTCGTCTTTTGGTGCAACATCAATGCCAAGACCTCTCATCGTGATATTACTGGAGCTAGACTGGGGGCGAGAGGGAGGATCATCCGCGGACTGCTCTCTGCTCAAGCTCGTTGGTCGCTCCATCTTGGACAGCGAGCCAAAACCGGCCATGGCACTCCCTCGATTGCTCAACGTCGGGCTGTTTCTGTTCAGTGTTGGGGGGGTCTGTGTGCTCCACCTCTTGCTGACGCTGTCGCCGCGCTTCATGCTCGCGCTCAGGACAAAGCTGCCCATGCCCTTGGTCGGAGACGCGGACCGCTCGCGCTCTGGCGACATCCTCCCTTGCGTCGGCGACATGAAGGGTTCGCGTGTTGCCCCTGCGTTGTCCCCACCTTCCCCTGTGGTCCCTTGTTCGGAGGGCGGGGCAAATTTCTGCGAATCGAGCGTTGGAAGGGGTGATCGTGTCGCGGCAGTGTCCATCTCGCCGCCTGAGATGGATGTCGCGGCAGAGAAGCGGTTGCTCATGGCAGTGCTGCCGCGCATGGAGCCGCCTCTTGATGTGGGCCGGCTCGACGGTGTGCTTTCTGTAGGCGGGCTGGCCAGCTCGTGCTCCTTTGTGGATATGGTGGACTCTCGAGAGACGGTAGAGTCGCGGGACATGCCCGGAAGCTGTCGCCGGCCTGTCGAGCCGCTGTCTGAGGCGTTGTCGTCCTCGTTCTTCCTGTATGCCGCCGCACCCCTGCCGCTCTCTGCCGACTGGCGGAAGTAGGCCGGATCCTTGGAGCCCAGTGACGCAGCAATCTGGGTCCTCGATAGCGGTCGTTCGGGCGAGGAGGGGGTTGAGGCATCGCGGGAGCTGGGCCTGGCTGTCACAGACAGAGGCCTGCGTATGCTGCCAGACTGCGGGCGCTGCTTCCACGAGAGCGTGCCCGAGCGGCCCAATGCTGCTGCGCTCGTCGCGGGTTTCTGGGGCTCGCCGTCGTCGGCCGTGGGCGCGGGGCCGCTCGTCAATTGCTGCAGCGACTCGTCGCGGGCGGCCGCCTCCTCTTGCTGCGGCGGAGGGCTCATGTCTTGCACCGGCTGCGATTTGGTGGGCGAGATGCTTCGCTGGCGTTCTAATCAAGTTAGCAACGCACAGCACGAAAGGGAAGACGCGACCCACCAGCTCTGCGCGCTAACCGCTCGCTGCGATTTGCCATCAAATCGTCTTCGAGCTTCTTGATCCTCGCGGCGTCCTGCTGGTCCCGCTGCTCGCCCAGCTGCCGGATGCGCTCCACGAACTCCTGCGGGTTGACTTCCTCGGACATGGTGACGGCGGCCGTTCACGCCGTGTGCAGACCTAAGACACTGCCTGCAATGTGTCTTTGGGCAAGACAATAACACGTCGAGAATGGAGCTGTGCAGCCGCAGCAGCCAGGCACTCCCAAACGAATTCGAAGCTAGACAGTCGTTAAATTGCTTCGAGGGCTCGGTGCATGCTTGGCCTGAGCGTCCTGTCAGTCTCCCCAGATGTTTCGACGGTGCTGAAATGCAGATTTGCTCAAACAAGGGCAAGCACGAGGGGCTCGCTGGCAGGTCGTTCGTTGAGAGCGTCACGGGTTGCGCAGCCGCTTGCAGGCGATGTTTGTTTATGTATATTTGCACCACGCTGACGTCCCCACACTTGTTTGAAGCAGCTGGGCCGGCCTCTGTAAAAACCACCGCTATCCCGATTTAGCTTGTAGCCAGCCTGTGCCCCTTGCAGCCACCCATGCGGTACCTGACACGTCCTCAGTACAGGAACAGGCGAGCCTTTGCGTCCTGTACCACCCACTGGAGCCCTTCCTGCAGGTTCTGCCCGGTCATGGCGCTGCAGCTCATGATTGTCCACTTGTGCGTCCTGATGGCGTCGAGCCCGAGTCCCTACGTGCCGTCAGTATCATTGGCCTAGCAACCCGTCCCAACACCAACATCAGCACCCACCTCGCGAACTTCGTCCTCGCCCATGGCGCCGGGAACATCGCTCTTGTTCTTGAACACTAGCAGACTTGCGCCTGATAGTCGCTGCTGTTTTCAGCCTGTGTTGATCAACATGTCCACCGGTCCAAACTACGCACCTCTTCGAGCAAAAGCCCTGCCAGCTCATGCCGACAATCGCCTACCCGCTCACGGTCGGTGGCGTCGACTACCCAGATGAGCGTATCAGTCTTCTCGAAATAATTCTTCCAGTACGTGCGCAGCGTCTTCTGGCCGCCGACATCCCCTGAGAAGTCAGTCAACGCATACGTCGAATCCAACAGGTACAGTACATATGTTGAGTTTATAGCTTCATTGTCAGCATCCTTGTTCTCCACCAGAATTGCGCAGACATACCCATCGTAGTCGATTGTCTTAATGATGAAGCCCAACGTGGGGCTGACGCTGCTTACGTCTTCGTTCATGATCTTCTTCACGATTGTTGTCTTGCCTGCATTATCCAGGCCGCTTCTACAGTCAGTCTCCAGGAGCCTTATCAGCACTCCCTCGTACGCACAGCATTAGGATGCGCATCTCCTTGTCCTTCAACCGCGCTTTTCGTAATATCGACAACATCTTGATGTGTCTGGTTTCTGATGTCTTGTTTGCTGCCTACTAAATAACGATCCTCTGAATAACGATCCGATCCTCGAGACTCGGGTGGAGCTGCCCTTCGGCAAAAGTTGCCTCAACAACTCCTGAGCATGACTATTTCAACCCCCACAAGACACTTTGAGAAGCATAGAATCATACCCTGACTACGAAGGTGCAACATGCCTGCTGCATGGATAAAGATAGGTCGTAAGAATATGCTCCATAAGACATGCCACACCGCTAGCTGCGTTCCAGCTTCGTCCATCATAATCATTAATCGTAAGATCTTTTAAGCATAACCGCGAGCATAACCGCGAATCCAAGAAAGTATGCGGCTCCTATGCTGAGATCGCTTTGTTCGTTGAGCTGCGTTGAGAACTTGGTCTCCAGCGGAGCGCTGCTCCTTGCAACGAGCAGAACCCTTGAAACCGCTGGTTCTTCCAACTTGCTCTAAAGCAACACTGTAAGCAGCAATAACAACGCTATGCTGGGGACCAGAGTACTAACATCATTTATTGGGGGGTAACGGACTGTATAATCTACAAGCGAATCACTTATACTAGGCACTAGGAACTCTAACCAGATAATCCAGAGGCACACGTTCGCTCATCGTTATTTACCTCTAGATTTTACAGACTTACCTGTGACCCACATCATACTTCTCGGCTAGATCCTCCCTTCTTCCTGTAACTTCGTTGTGGTCGTGCCTGCCTGTCCTATGCTCTCATGCGGACATGCTCCCACCTGCAGTTGCACCAATAACACACGCTACCTCAATGGCTCTAAAGCCAAAGAACCCGTCCCATTCCAACGACTGGATGACCTGGCAGCAGCAGGAAGATTTTGGAGCCCGAAAGGCAGGTGAGAATAAGGTTCGCGCCTTGTTGCCTATTTCACCCACACCGCTTGGACCGTTTCTCTCGCCTTACGAGCACCCATCCTATTTCGTCAACGCTCCCACATCCCTGTCACTTATACTGACTCACTCAGCAGCCTAAACAAGGTAGATTCAAACGCAAAGCGCTCATACCTGCAGCCACAAAGGTCGAGTCTGCCACAAAGCCAACTGGACTTACCCAGGCCACCCACGCCTCGACCGCTGAGCAGTGCAACGTGCTGCCTCCAAACATACAATCGAATGCATACGCCAAGAATCGTCCACGGGTATCACCTCACCACAACAGACACTTTGCTAATACCGATCCTGCTCTTGCATCTCCACGACAAGGTCTGGTCAACGTCGTGAAGAAGCATCGCACGAATCACACGAAACGCAGAGCTCGCGCCAGAAATTCCGCAGAGATGACTACTCAAATCTCAGGTCCCTCTATACCTCCACATCTGCGCAAGCGCTCCGCCGCGACTACACAGCCAAAAGCTGATGTAAGGCTTGGAGATTGCATCGTTGTCACCACCCCACCAGCTTCAGACAAGCCTCAGGTCGAGCAACTTGTCCATTCTGTGGAGCCAGTCAAACCTCCCCCGTGAGTCGTGGGACGCTCTTTGTATCTCTCATGTATCTCGCTTACACAAGGCAGCAATGAGTCGGTGGTTCAAGAGCAAGCCCCGCCTACACCAGCAACGACAGTAGAGGAGCCTCAGAAAAACACTAGCGGATATGAGGGCTGGGACGACCCTATACCAGAGAAGCACCTAGCCCCCCCGAAGCGAAATGGGACCTCTCGTTGGCCACCACGACCACCTAGGCCTCCCAAGCACGTCTGGCCGAAAACACGCGACATTCCAAGGAACCTGTCAAATGGGAGTCAAAGTGACGGTGGAGTGACCTTCAAATCTAACAGCGATGGAGACCCGTCATACGACGTGAAGAAGTTGATGGATTGGAACGGTGACTGGCTGCCTCCACCGGAGGAATGGGCCGCACGGAAAGGCTTCACTCACCGTCACTTTGGTCAGGCTATCGAACAATGGGCAAACGAACACAGTCGAAACTGTACAAGTCCCATGAGTATTGACTCACCAGACTTTGCAGGCGTAATGACTCCGGATGGTGAATGGTTAAACAAAGACCTCGTGCCTCGATACTGGCTCCACGATTTCATTGACAATGCTGCTCCTCGAAGATTCTGGGAGGAAGAGCTACTGCAGCGTGCGCCTGCCCCCTTAAGCGACATCAACATCATGGAGCATCCGCCGTACTGGGAGCGATGGGACCAAGATCAACCTGAGGACTGTTTCATGACGACTTTGGTTGTTCCAGAGGCAAGGATCGATATGAGTGACCGCGCCAACGAGATAGAGAGTCGGTTCGCCATGCTATCTGTCGACAAGCGGTTGGAGATAATCAAGGAACTACAGGCGGATAAAAGGCGTCGTGAGGAGACCAGGCGTAACCGACCAGTTGCTGCCCCTGCTCATGAAGGAGCTCAACCGCCTGACAGACGTTTACTGCCAAAAGCTAACATCTACCTTCGCCCCGTTCAGCCTACTGATGTCCGCGGCATCACGGTAAGCTCTCAGCTTCTTTGATGCGACTCTGGCTTATCTTGAATAGATCATCTACAACCATTACGTCAAGAACACAGTACATGCAATTGAAGTTGACGAACAGACTGAAGCACAAATCAGCTCATGGATTGATGATATCGTCCAAGCAGGTTTGCCATGCCTTGTTGCAATCGCCAAACGTACCCAGCGCAAGGGGCCACAAGGCTATGTGAATGAGACCGTTGTCGGCTTCGTTCACCTCGAGGAGTACGCATGTCTTTCCAGCATGTACCGCTATACTTTTGAACTTGCCCTCTACGTCCACCCTGGTTATATCCGACAGGGCGTGGGCAAGTGTCTGCTTGACCAGCTCATGTACCTCTCACACACCGGATATAGCAAGAAAGGCGGTTTCGAGTGGGTCAACGACTTTGAGTACCTCAAGAGTGGGAAGCGTCGCACTATCAAGACAATTCTTGCAAGTGCACACTTCGAGCATGGTGAGGATGTTGGGTGGATAGCAGACTACCTTGGAGAGTTCGGATTCAGGAAGGCAGGTCGCTTCTCTCACGTTGGATACAAAGTTGGGAAGGTGATTGACAAGACTTGGTTCCAAGTCCAAACATCTGAAGTGATTGAAGCTAGAGGTGTTCCTGCGGCTTAGGCTCAAGGCTCTTGCAGAAATAGTGAGTTTCAGATTCTTGATTGCTGTGCGCATGCTGATATAGGTAGGTCCCTTGACATTGCTGTACATCGGCCCAGTGTAGAAGCCGGATCGAGGATACAGCAGATGGATCTTTGGCACAACTCTGGCATGAAAAGTTTTCTGTTTTAAACCTCCTTCTCCCTGCAACTTTCTGCGAATGGTCGTGTTTTGCTTTCCACTCATCACATGTTCCTGCAAAACGCGACAGTGCCTACAAATAATGCAGCCTGTGGTGCATGCAGCTGGGCGCATCTGCAAAACCATGGATGATAATACAATCAGTTCTCACTCAACGATTCTTTTGTTATATCCGTTTTATTACTGAGACTGTCCTCCCTGCCCTACATCCCCTCTCTATTTCTTCTCATCATCAGCAAACCCCCACCGCCCCGTCTGGTCCAAACCCAGTGGGTTGGCACCCGTTTGCTCCTTCCCTGCAATGCTCTCGGGCTTGCTTTCGTAGCTGTCCTTGTTCTCTCCACCCAGCAACTCGCTACGCTCGTGCTTCTCGCCCATCAGCGGGCCCAGCGCCGGCCGTGTCGCACCACCGACTGCGTTGCCTAGGGGGCCGGTGAGGCCCTTCTCGAGGGGGGCGCCAATAGGGCGTAGGGCAGTGCCGAGCACGTTGCCTGGAATCTATTAGTCGGGTGGGAACTTGTGTAGTCTTACGGTGGAAGGTCAGGGATTGTAGTTGTGGGTGAGTAGGTTGGAATACAACATGATGTGGCTGAGGGAGGATTAGATGAGAGTGGAGAATGGTACACACCAACGGGATCACCAATCTTGCTCAACAGGCCCTTGGGCGCCTCTTCCTCCTCTTCCTCCTGGGTCTCGGTCGGGATGTGGTCACCGCCCTTGGGCTGCTCGGTGGGCTTATCGTCGGCCATTTTTTGCTTTTCTATCCTTCAGCCTTCAACGATAATCAGAAATCTTCAGAGTTCGATCTTGAATGGTAGAGGTAGTCGTTCGGTTGGTTCAACGTATTGCGAGTAAGAGGTGAAGAATGCAGGTACCAGCTGTTTCCTTTTCTTCTATGTGACATAAGTTCCCACGTGTGTCGCTACTATAGCCCGCAAGACAGGTTTCGGCGTCGCACAGCTCGCTGCGGCAGTGACGTCACAAGGTCTCCCTCCTCTCCCGTTGCCCAACGGCCGTTGGCGCTAGCCTCTCTCTCCCCGGCCCCCCTTTTCCCCCTCATCCACCACCAAGAACAGCACGCGATCCAGATCAGCGTTCTGCGCGGCAACCGGCAGCCGTCTCGCCGGTTCGCCGGTCGCCGCTCTTGCAGCGCGGTCTTGCGAGTGGAGCGCTTACCTCCGCAGCTTTGCCCATCTGCTCACTAGCGTCCTAGTGGAGCGCCTCGGTCGCGCATCCACGGCGCAAAGGAGCGCAGACGGGCCTTCTTACGCCACCTGTTTTCGACGCCTCTTGGGGTGTTTTGCCAGAAGGGGTAGTTTGCCTGCTGTCTCGGCGGGCCGTTTGGGTTATTTTGGGGGTGCGGTGGTGCTGGATGGGTTTGTGGACCCGTGTGGATCGTCAATGTGGATGTGGATGTGGATGTGGATGTGGATGTGGATGTGGATGTGGATGTGGATGTGGATGTGGATGTGGATGTGAATGTAAAACCGTGGGGCTGCAGAGGTACGAAACATGAAAAGGGGCTGGTGTGTTGGATTGTTGTGTTTGTGTAGAAGAACAGGGTATCATTTGTTGTCGCTCATGATGATGAGCATATGTCGCTCGTTTAGCTATGTTAGAGAATTGGTTTTTGGAAAAGAAGGAGCTGTGGACCAGCTCAAAACATCTCGTCTAGCCCGCTCTCGTCTAAGACGCTTCTCCCACGCCGCCGCGCGCCCTCCTCTCCCAATTTCCCGCGAAACGTATCCTCGAAGCTCATCCTGTACCCCTCATCCTCGGTGACCAACTGCTGTTCCGCGAGCAGACTGTCGTCCATGTCCGGCCCGTCACTGTCAGATAAGCGCGGCACCGGCGTGCGGCCTGTCAGGATGTCGTACAAACTGTCATCGCTGGCATCGCTGCCGTCCGGGGTGCCGAAGCGTAGAATGACGTCTTTGCCGAAGGGCCAGCTGAAGATGTAACCGGCCTGGTGGGCGAGCGTGAGGGCGGGTTTCTTGTCACCTGGAGTACAGAGCCAGGATGTTGTCCATCTCGTTGAGAGGGCGCTGGCAGGTTTGGTTATATGTGAGGAGAAGTCGAGGATGGCGGGGGGAGGCGCGAAGGCTGAGATTGAGGCGGATGTTGAGGCGGAGAGGTTCGAGGCTTGATATAGGTAAAGCGTGGGTGAGTCATGCGTTGTTTGGATAAGAAGGAGGGCAGGGTCGTCGTGGTGCCATTGAAGTGTTTTGACGGGAGCATACTGGATCAGAATCATGCGAGGACGCAGACTTCGTAGGTCCCAAATCCATACGGTACTTGGTGTCGAGTCGTCTCTTGTTGCGCACAATGTACCGTCGCTGTTGAAAGCAAGGAGACTGATACCCTGCTTCATGAGGCTTGTCTCATTCTTCTCCAGCGGTGCTTTCGGCGGCGTGACGGGTTGAGGTGTGGTTATGTAGGTCCTGTTCCCTTGCCCGTCGACTTGCTCAGAGTAGACTGGGGCACCAGGTACATCGATGCTTGCAGTGTGATCCAGAAAGACCACAGGAGCAAATGTCCGCGTCGACAGAATGCGCACCCTCCGGTCCCAGCCGCCTACTGCCAACCATTCTGTGCCAGGCACCCACTCGACGCTCTTGATGCCTAAGCCTTCGACGCCCCATTCTCGAGCATCGTTGGAAGCCTCTCGAGTGATGGTGCGATAAAGGTGCCCGTCGGCGGTGTAGATGTACAGGTTATATCCTGTAGATGGCGCGTCCCAAACAGCAATCCAGCGGCCATCACGACTCCACTTCAGCCCAACCGCATCGACAGTCGGTAGTTCAACACGTTTGATGAGCGCATACGTGCGCGATGCAAGCAGCATGAGCACATCCGTTCCCGACGTTCGACACAGCATAGCCATGGGCCCTGCTCTTCCGTACTCGCCGCCCCACAGCCGGTATCCCCATCCTTTGCCTTCTCTGCCCGGGAACTTCGGATCCCTAATCTCGATTGCTCTTCCAGATCTCAGACACCATACTTTCGCGCAAGCGCCAAAGTCGCTCCATGCGATGACCTCCTCCTCGTTTGCACCAAATTCGACGTGAATGTTTCTGCCCATGCCGCCTGAGCCATTGTTGATAACTGCATGCCACTTATCATCGCGCAAGTCATAGACGCGGGTCGTGTTATCGTCGTAGATAAGTACGCGGTTTGAGGTCGGTCGGGGTGGGCGCCGTGACGATGTTGATGCAGAGTGGGCGGTGCGTAAGGGCGGGGCAGGTAGGGACCATGCAATGCGAGCGGTCTTGATATCAAAGGAGGGTGGCAGGCCTATGCTTCTCTGTACATCAAAGGTTGTAAGGCATCGTATTTGCAGGCGCCCGTTTGCGAGGCACGCTGCATGTGTTGCGCTCGGTCCAGTCACGGAAACAGATGTCGCTTTGAATATCAGCGCATGTCCCCGAAGTACTTCGTAGGGATGTCATACCTTTGTAGAGCGATGAGGTTTCTATATCTTCCATGTTCGTGACTTGACAAAGCCGCGTCTGGTGTGGAGATCATGGTGTTGACAGTCGTAAACAATCGGGAAGCTAGAAGTTGGCCAATCAGGGCGCGAGGCGGTCCGACGACTGTTCGTTGAGCTTTCCAAACCAACACATGCACATTCAAATTTTGGATTCGAACTCTGTCATTACTGCTATGCTTTGCTCAACCGTAGAAGCAGCGAGGGTATCGGTATATGCACATCAAATCCTTCATCAAATCCAACGCTCGCTAAATAACGAAATCCTCGAGGCATTGTACTTCCCATCCCAAGTATGATGCCTGTAATCATTCCAACTTCTACAAGTATCGTAGGCAGAGGAGGTAGCAAGGAGAGTGAGTCTCCATGTTCTCTGACCTTCAATTCGCGAATCCTCCTCAGGTGCTATAGACAGGTGCTTTGATCAGGATGCTCTTGCCTCTGATCTGTACAGCTACACCAACAGCTAAGCGTACACGCGGTGGAAGAGGCTCGTCTTTCGGTCCGCTTGAGCTCCCAGATGGTCCTGTGAGGCTTTGCTGGCTGCCTCCTTGGCCTAATGATGTTTCGCGTTTACCAAGCGATGCTGGTGCAGTTGTTGGTTTCTTCGAGGCACCTAGTCCACCGAAGAAGCCACGCTTCTTGTCCTCTTTAGGAGGCTGAGCTTGCTGGCCTTGAATATCCTGATCGCCAACGGATGCATTGTCCTCCATCTTGGAAGCCACGCTCTTCAACGACACCCGATCGGCATCGTCCGGTTCGGCAATCGGGCTTGTCAAAGGTGGAATGCCAGATTCTATCTTCATGTGTTCCGGAACAATGCCGTGACCTGGCGGAAAGTACTCGATATGGACTTCTCGGCTTTCCAATGGCAGATGCTGCGCAATGCTGATAGCCAGCTCAACAATCATTGGGACGCCACCAGCAAGATCGGGTGGTGCTGGATCGTTCAGAAACATTTGAAGTGATGCAACAAGCTTCTCATTGAGTGTTTCAGTGAGCTTCTGACGGTTTGACTCCGCTTGAGGCGCTTTGAGTGTGTCCGCTAAGCCTTCAAGGGTAGCCAGGCGCCAGTTTATAACTTTCGCCGCTAGCGAGTCTTCGTCTTCGTTAGAATGGCAAGGCGATGCGAACTTGCGTATGTTAAGTTGAATTATCTGAAGCTGGGTAGAAAAGCCAGGTTCCAGGTCCGGGTGAAAGTACTTCTCGAAGATGTTTTCTACCAGCCAATGCGAGATGAAGGCGCGGCCGACTGCAGTCATCTCTTGCTTACCTATCTCCACTGCAGTCTTGTTGACTACTATGTGCAACCATGGCGGAATAGCCTTCCAGTCCTTCCGGATAGAGAATGAAAGCTGTGCAATAAGTCCGTCGAGCCTGTTGAAGCGAGTAGCGTACTCGCTATCATCCCACGATGTTCGCGACAAGGAAAGACGTTGGTTGGCTAGAGTGTTCTGCAGCTGGTGTACTTGAGTCTGCTGCTCGAAAAAGTACCGTTTCACTTTTTGATACTTCTCGCCTGCTTCAGATTAGCAAATGAACTGTCTTCCCTGCTCACGTAGACCTACGGAGAACTTCGTGCTCTTTCATCATCTTCTCAAGGTCTTCTTCGCTCAGTTCGCTGACAGCCGATCGTGGCGGAGGTGTTGCACGGCCTGTTTCCCCGCTCTGTTTGTCGCCTCGATAGGGCTGCCCTTGCGAAGCTGTTGGTACAACATTAGCACCGAATGTTGCGACGCCTGGCGACACAGGTGGCTGTCCTTGTTGCTGACCTTGTGTTGCAGGTTGCTGTAAAAGGGAAGACTCCCGTGACGAGGTTGCAGACTGCTGTTGACCTCCATCAGCCACCTTTCGTATTCTTCCATTGCTCTGACTGCTAGGTGCCATGTTGTCTTGGCTGTGATTGTGAGTTGAGATTTTCGAGGTCGGTGAGTCTGACAACTGAGACTGCTGGTTTTGCTGTTGATCGTAAGGCTGATACTGGTGTTGCAGCGGCGACGGGGGTGCTGGCTGTTGTTGAGAAGACGGCGGACGCAGCTGCTGCTGCAGGTGTTGCGTATCAAGCGGCTGGGCCTGCTGAACTATCTGTGGTACGCCGCGAGTCGCTTGAGGATGCTGCAACTCAGGCTGATGCAGCGATGCAGCTCGAATGGGGTGACCCTGCTGCTGGCGGATATCTTGGGGTTGCTGCGGCTGAGGTTGTGTTGGGGGCACAAACTGCTGCTGCTGCTGATACTGGTTACCTTGTGGGTGACCGTCCTGCGGCGATTGGCCCTGCGCTTGCTGAGTAGCTTGCTGTTGTTGATATTGATAATAATGGCGCTGCTGCTGTGTGATATCCTGACCGTGCAGCTGAGCGGTTGGAGGTCGAGGGCTTGGTGCCGATTGCGGGGCAAAGACCTGGTATGCGTCTGAACTCTGAGATTGTTGAGCGACTGGCTGGTATTCCTGATACGGTTGCTGGTTCGCCTGCTGCTGCGGCTGTTGCGAGCCGTGGTGTTGGCTGGGGCTGTAGTGCTCCACCCCGCCCTGCTTCTGGTAGCTACCTTCGGTGCTTACTCTGTCGAGTGGGGGTCGACTGTACTGCCCCTGGTGCGGGTTTGGAGCGAACTGCTGCGGGGGCTGCTGATACTGCAGGTCCTTTGGAGGCACCTCAGGTATGCTGGGGTCTTGCTGGAGGAAGGGGTCGAGGCCTGGGCTGGCTTCGTCCTGCTCGACCGAGGTTGGCAGCTGTTGCTGGGACCCGTGGCGCTGATGGTACTGCTGCGACGGTGTATTCAGACGCGGCGCGTCTTGCGGTTGATATTCCTGGGGCCGGACCTCTCTGCTGCCTCTGGTCGACTGGCGTCTCCCAATTGTGTTCTTGCTCGCCTGCTTTGCGGGGTCTTCGTCTTTGTGCCCGCCTGTGAGTCCAGCAGCAATGCGGCTGAATCGCGACTTTTTCTGCGGCTCCTGCGTGTACACGGGTACTGGCTGCTGCTGCGGGCCTGGGCGAACTTGGTCAAAGCCAGGTGGATGGTCTTGAGGGCCGGCTTGCTGCTGGTAGCCTTGCAGCTGATCGTGCGAGCTCAATCGGTGGCTCTGGGTGGTGCTCGTCGTGCGCTGGGGATGTGGCTGCTGCAGCGGTCTATATTGCTGTTGCTGCTGCGCGACACCAAGCGGGGGCTGCTGCAACGGGGGCTGCTGGCCGAGCTGTGTCTGCTGCTGCCCACCGGGATTCTGGAACTCGTTGTTCACTGTGCCAGCGCGTACGGTCAGCCGCACGAGCTTCCACCATCATTGGATCTGCAGCCGCGCACTTACCAGAGGGAATGGGAGACGGTTGCCCAGACGTATTGTCAACAGACGTGTGCGACTTGTTCGACGACTTTAGCCACGAGGGTTTGGGCACCATGTTTTGGTGGTGGGCTTGGAGCTATGCCGCGAAGCTGCACGATTGGGGGGGGATGCGGGGCGAAGTAACGAACTCCGCTAAGAATAACAAGGCGATCAGCGGTCTCTGGTGCAGTAGGCTTCCATGCAAGAGGCACGTCTATCCGAACATGTGAGACTTTGTTTTTAAGTGGACGCGCGCCGTGCATTGCTCAAGCCAGAGATCAAGCTTCTTCAGCCAGCAGCCGCACCTGCAGACATCCCAGCGAATGGAGTAATGCGTCCCGTAACACGATGTGAGCGCGAGCTAGGCACATCCGCTAGCTAACGGTGGGACTCGCTGACAGTGCGCGGCGGTGGCAGTGCTTGAGAAATACTAGCTAGGCCAGAGGATCATGCAGGAGTTATATTGCTCAACCACGCCTCAACCCAGACTAACTCGACCTCTCCAGTTTGTCTTCCAACCCAAGCTGGGAAACCACACAGCAAGGACAGAGAACCCAGCCAAAGACGGATGCGGACATGGACTTTGCAACCCAATCCTGAGATGCACCAACAGCTACAACCTATCTGCGGGTACTAGGTTTGTATCGCCGTTGGTGCTCGTTAGTGTATGTAGACAGCTCAGCCTCGTGACACGGCCGTAGCTCTCAGGCATCGTTCTTTCTGGTTTGTGCTGAGATTCATCACCATGTTCTTTCGCTCGCGGTCTTGGAGCAGACTTCGACGGTGAGGCTGAACAAATATGGAGACATGTTCTCAAGGCTGCACGACTGCAACCTGTACGAGCTGCACCCAGTGCTATAATTAGCGATGGTCGCTTCCTACAGCTGACGTACAGGGTCCCCCTGTCGTCGCTGTGTCTTCGTTGCGTCGCTCGCACACCACCAACGCGGGATGCATTGAGAGTCACTAACCTTCTAGAACTTCTCAAGGTTATCATAGTACACAACAGAAGACGTATTGCATGCGTGCGAAGCTAAAATACCAACCCCCAACACTGGTGGAACAACGAACATCAGACCAGACTTGCAACGGAACTCGTCAGCTGTTGCGACTTATCCTTGGATGACATCGGTAGTAACTCTCCACATGCATGATACCCAGATGTGGAATGTACACACGCTGTACTTGGGATGGTGTCTGCATGTACCTTGTGCAATCGACCTCTACACGTGACCAAAGGTCGGCACGTTGAAACACCGACGCTAGCGGTAGCTTTCAGTGATGGATCATCATCCCATGTGTTGCGCGGTGGCTGTCCCAGCTCCACGACCGGAGGCCAATTGACCAAGATGAGGCCCTCATACACCTGCATGCGGTGCTTGTCTGCCGTCAAGAGTTCGCGCATACAGCTGCGACCTGCACAAGCGTTCCGGCCGTTCGCCCAGAATGTCTCATCGCCGCGAAATCATTCCACCAAAAGTCCGGCACAATCGAAGCTGGCGTCCCCTCGAAGAGCGCTCTCGACTACGCCCAATCGCAGCTTTGACAAGCCGTTCGAGCCGTTCGAGTACATCGATCCGGAGGGCATCAAGCGAACGCTTGTCCTGACCGAGGACAAATTGTTCAATTCTTTCACGAACTCGCCAATACCGCAAATCCGCAAGAGAGCGGCATTCATGCGCCAGCATGCATACTGTCCGCACCCGGACCACAAGCCGACTCGCGCTGCAAAGAACTCTATGGATCTCGAGGCTCGCAAGTCCTCTGAGACGGGATCCCCACCGGCTCACGTCAATTTCGAATGCCCCGACTGCGGGATACCTGTTTACTGCTGCGAGGAACATTGGGCGGATGATTATGAGGCACACTTGGAGGTCTGCGATGTGTTACGTCAGTCAAACGAGGACGATCACGACTTGCGCAGTGGCAGGTTCTTCAAGGAGTTCCAGTTCGCCGAGCCGCAGATGGAGGAGATCCTGGTGAACATGACGAGCTGGGACACCTATCTGTACACGCGAGACTTCGATGCGCTCAACAAGGACCGTGAGATGCGACAAGCTACGAAGCTTCTCACTTACCCCATGACTATTGCCAGTGTCATCAACGAACTGAGTCCGTACAACATTCGCAAAGGTGGGAGAATGACACCAGAGGGGCTCAAGAGCTTCAGCGGTAGGTTTGATACATGCGCAGTAAAGCACAACACACTGACACTTGCATAGCTCTACGACACACCCTCCACCCACCGAGAAATGGTGGCGGCGACACATGGAAGAACGCCAAGGTCGCTCCTCCCTCAGTCCGTCTCTTCATCCTCGGTGCCCGCGCCGAGTCCTCGCTGCCCCGCGAGACCTGGATGCAACTTGCCTACCTCTTCCACCGCGTGCAATTCTCCCTGCACTTCATCGGCCCCGAAGCAATGGCGAATCGTGAGAAAGAACTACCGATGCCCGAGCGCACTCCACTCAACCCCTTCGGTGCCGTAGTTGAAGACCGCATCTCCAATGCCATGAAAATCAGTACATTCGTCGAACACTACCACAACATCCATAAGACGGGCTACTTCTACCCCTACGACCCCTACTTCGACTGCTTCGTCGTCTTCCACCCCGGTTTCGGCAACGCTGCCTCGATGCACGAGTGGGAGGAAACCCTCCCCCTACTGCTCGAAACCAAAGTCCCTATCATTGCTACGGGCTACTCGCCCTGGGACGTGCAGCAGGACGTTGACCATTTGACCAAGCGTTACGGCAATGAAATGGACATGCTGCTCGAGCCTGGCGAGAATCTGTTCAGGAGTCTCAGGTGGGATCTCAACGATCTAGATCCGCACGACGTTACCTGTAGCAACTGGGGCGTGTATGCGTTCCGCGGTAAGCGGTATGAGACGGCAAAGAAGGAGGAAGAGGAAGAGGTGCATAGTGAGAGGACTGCGTAGACGGGTGCTTGTACGCTAGGCGCGTAGTAGCATGTAGGAACATGTACAATATTGTGTATACTCTATCTGACTTGCTTCGTTGCTGCACATGGAGCATTGAATACGTGTTGTGTTACGATCTGCGCTTTCATGCTACGGGGCGGGGCATGTACATGAGACATTTCCGTCGGCGGAGTGTCCCTTGTTGCAGCCACAATGTGATGTGGGAACTTCGCACGCAGTCGTCCCCTGAATTCGAGGCCGTCTTGTTGTTAAATTCATAGGCAGGGTATGTAATCATTGGTATTGATGACGCGGCGTTATGGACTCAAATGAACAGTGAGAGAAGTAGCAAAGAAACCCTAACTCCCAGCGCCTAAGATGCTCGCTCAAATGTAGCAACGCAATGCAGCGCTCAGATGCCGTATGTAGGCCATTCGTAAAGATCGTTGGAAGTCGTATGTACGTGCCCACAACCCCATCCCGCCAACTCATGGCTCTCGCTCGCCTGCCAGTTCCACCGATGAAAATGCTCTACTCATCCCTCACACTACACGTCTCGCTCATCACGTCATCAAGCGGACAAACCTCCATCTCATCATCAGACTCGACAGCAACGCTATTCGAATCCGCATCCGCCAGGCTCTCCGTCTCGGACGCCGAGTCCTCTGCTTGCGGCGTGACCGGATCCTCCATGACGACCGCGTCCGGGTACACAGTGTCCTCGTGCACAGCGCCTAGCAGCTCTGATGTGTGCTGGAATAGGCTCAAGTCGATGTTTGCAGGCTCAGTGAGGTCCTCAGCAACGGGCGACTCGGCGACCACGGTTTCTTCTGCGTCGGCTTCGGAAGTCTCGGAGTCCCTGCGCAGGGGCTCGTCGGGGACGGTGGAGGAGCGTTCGAACAGAGGTGCTTCGTTCGGATCGGCGATGACGTCAGGCTCAGTGGGGAGAGTGGTGGATAGGGAGGATGAGGAGAGAGAGGAGGAGTAGTATGAGGCTGTGGGGTAGACACTGCTCGCCATCTGGATTTCAGTAACTGTGAGGGTCGAGAATGCGGTGGTTGTGGCGGTCACTGCAGACGGGGTGTATACTGAAATCGAGGGCACGTCGCTGATCAAGGGTGTAGTGGGTTGGTGGCTGCCTATTCTCATCGACATGAAGCCCACTGCGGCGGTCAGCAGCAGGATCGCCCAGTTCTTGGGGTCTGCCAGCTGAACCAAGATGTAGTTCTTCAGCAGCGTACTGAGCGGGATTTGCGCTGCGTGAGGTCGGCTTGAGGTGTATCCGCGGCGACCACGAGAGACACTGCGCAGGTCGAGGTCGTAGGTCGACGCACGGGAGCGCGAGGATACAACTGACGGTGGCGGTAGCGGCGACTGAGGGCAAGACGCATACTGGTATTGCCTTAGAGCATCCTCCATAGCGCGGAATCGTTCGGCAACAGAGTTTGACTCCATCATCGCCTGCGATTCAAGCTCAAAGCGGATTGCCTCCTTCGCCTCCTCGAGTTTCTCCTCTAGCGTCTCCTCGAATTTTGCTTTATCTGCAGCGTTCTCCTCAATGCTTCTCTGAAGAGCGGCGGTGGCAGCTTGAAAACTCTTCTGAAGCTCCTCCTCTTCCTGCCTCTTCTTGGCCACAGCTGCAGCCGCCAGCTTCTGTTGCCGAACAGCATCTTCCTGGATTCTGCGCTGGAGCTCAGCGTTATATGCAGCTTTGCGCTTGTCCGCTTCTTGCTCCTCGAGGACTCGCTTCTCAAGAGTCTTACGAACGTCCTCAGGAATCCAGGGCATGATCTCGACGTCACAACGCTCCATCTCGGTCCAGGCTGCTGTCCAAGCCTCAGAGCGCATGAGGCCATTGGCGGCGTAGATCCTGATGTCGAAGCGTCGGGTACCAGCGCCAACGCCCTGACCTGGCCTCTTGAGCTCTCGATGGCAGTCAAGACACATGGCCGAGTCCCGCCTCGCGTGCATACTATCGTGGTCGTTGGTCATGGTGCCTCCACTCATTCGGCTGGCACCATCCTCGGCACCAATTGCAGAGTCATCATCCTCGTCCTTTTCTGTGTCGTCATCAGGCGATACGAAATGACCACACTTGAGCAGACGTGGTGTCTTTAGCTCCAAACTTTCTAGGATGCGCTCCTCGAGCAATTCGTACTCGTCCCTGGGATGAGGGATGAGCAGGCCTCGACGCATGAGGATGATGTCCTGAAGTTTCTCCTCGAGTAGCCTGAAGTTCTCCGCCAGCCATTCAGGCATCACTCTTGCCATGAGCTCATGGGAGAAGGGTAACTGCATAGGCAGGATTGTGACGTGAAGCAACACCAGAGGTGCTTGTTGTGGCGTTGGCGCAGGCTTGGGACTGTGGTGGCTTCTGATGCTTCCCCTGCGAGAGCCCGAGTGTCTTGATACGGGTGTCTCCGACCTTCCAGTCCTAATCGGTGTTGTAAGGCCGTACGCGCTCTTCATTCTCTCCCGGTTGCTCTCGTAGTTCGACATTGGTAGTGGAGATGACATTTGCATCGCACGTACCGACTCGGGGTTTCGAAATCGCGGTCGCTCCTTTCGTGGGATATATCTTGTGTCGATGACTGGGTTGCCGGCAGAGGCGGGTTGGGATGAAATGGAGCCAGTCTCGGATGGCATGGCGGATACAAAGCTGTAGTGTGTCGTAGCAGATTGACGCCGCGAATGTCCTTTTCGAGATGTGTACGAGCTCTGGTACGGCTGTAATAGCTCATTCCCGAATTCGCGCTCATCGCGTTCACTCTCGATATTAGATGTGTCGTCGCCGTTTATTGACATAGCAAGATCAGAGTTGAATGAGTTATCGCCCTCAAACATGGCGCCGGGCGACAATGGTTCACCGTAGTCGCGATCTTCGTGGATGGCAAAAGAAGTGACACCTTGGTCTCGTAGCTCGTCAAGTGTCGTCATAATCGAGGAAGTTGCTTGTTTGTTCTGTTGTGCGACAACATATGTATGTATGTATGTATGCAGCAAGCGGGTGTCACTCAGGGTTCAATGAACGTTCAAAAAATGTGGAATCGATCAGGGATATCGTCTGCCATAATTTGGGCGAACCGCGGGACATCTATGCGCTGGCTGGGAAGCACAGAGCACAGAGCACAGAGCAGACCAGCCTCTTCAATTCAGTGGGCGGTGTACGAAGTAAACAGCGTTGCTGGGTAACCCAAATGGGAACGCTAGCGTGACTAGCTGCCGCGGATCTGGTCAAAGACCCTCAAACCATCCCTGCCATAGCTAGTACCTGGACCTACTGCTGCACTCCTTCGAACAACTCACACTCACCGTCCTGTCGGTCAAAAGAGAAGAGTGGCACCACGGCACCGAGAACGCTCTCCCCGAGCGTCTAAGGGCTTCGTGACGATCACTTCTGCAATGATTTCGAAACATGGCGGTGAAACATCACTCAGCTTGTGACCTTTCAAAGCCTGAAGAAGAGACCCTTCTGGCTCTTATACTGTCAAATTTGACTTCAAGTAAAAATACGGTGACAGCGCACCTCTGCACAAAAGTGGGTATCCGCTTGGTGCCTGGACCTGTCAAATCGGGACGGACGGAGCAAGTTGCCGCCACCTCATGCCACACATGGTGATTGCGTGCTATATGCTCCGCTCCAGAATTTGATTTGTAGAGATCCAAGAGTGAGCCAGACATAACAGAAGGGATGCATTATGGACCATACATGTTTCACCTTCGCCAAGACTGACAGATTCGTGTAGGGCTCAAAGGAGAATAGTTTTGGTACAGTTTCCTCAATCATCACTATAACTATGCTGATCAGACATAAACCCGCCACAACATTAGAACGCCACATGCAAAGGAAGACTCAAAGCAACCGAGTGCATTTGCACATCTATTGCTTGCTAACTCCCCCTCTTCCCGGCCAGGCGCACGCTCCGTCGGGTAGACACCAAACTCGGCGGGTCATTGACACCATACTCCTTGCTGTCGCTTACTGGCTGAGCTTGAAAGACAGCTCGTCGCGTGAAGCGCGCTGAGCGCGGCATCCTTCCACCAGGGGTACGCGCAAGGCTCTTTATAGTTCTCATCGGATTGAAGTCTCCCATGTATGATTGGCGTCGCTCGAGGGCGAGCAGCCGTTCGAGATTGTCATCAGGCAAGTCAGCTTCGCAGGTAGGGAAGTTTGATATGTCGAGCTCGGGGGTGGCGGGAACGGTGCAGACATAGTAAGGAGTCTCGAGAGTAGGGTCGATGAGGGGTTGAGCATGAGATGGCTCAGGTGCGCAGCTGAAATTTGTCGTCACGTAAGTCTGAAGATGCTGGATTTGCTGCTCGGGGGAAAGCGCACGCCGGACAGGCTGAGATTGCGAATCTTGGGCATTTTGATGCTGCGCAAGGACAGATAACTCTGCATAGTTGACACGCTGCTTCTTCTGCCGGGTCGCTCGCGGCTCGTGTCCATGGGCAAATTCGTGCGCAGATTGTTCATCATCAGTCTCCTCGGAGACAAACTTGCGCTTCTTGCGTCTCTTGGCAAAAGTCTTCCGCTTGTATGTATTGTCCAGAAACACTTTCGCCTCCTGCTTGGCCCGAGCGATGTTGCAGAGAATACGCTCGTCATAGTGGTTTTCGATGCTGGCGTTTCGACCCTTTCTCTTACCGCCGTACACCTCGAGCATTATACGCTTGTCGGCTACAAACATCTCTAAGTCACCGAGATGTACTCGGCGCTGCGACACAGTCACAGGGCGGCGAGCAGCTTGCCTCTTATGTGCATCATCCTGATGAGCTTCATACATGCAGTGTGCCAGATATGTAAGCGTGCGCTCGTGAGGTTTTTGCTGATCACGGTTATAGTCAGCATGGAAGGGGTAGTTGCTCCAGCGCTGTGTCTGGCGCAGCTTGCCCTTCCTTGCTGCCTTCACAAAACGCTCCATCTCGTATCGCGCAGGAACATCAGTCATAGAGAAGGCTGCTCTACCGTTGGGTTCGAATTTTAAATCGAGGCGAGTGTCAACGCGCACATCGGCAGCTTGACACACCTGTTCAAAGTCCAGAAATTGCTCCATGCAGTAAAGATGAGCGTAGGCTGTGCAGTCGAAGGGGTCGACGGAGTCCCCGTAGGTATAGTGCTTCTCGTCAAAGGCCACACGATACTCACCGGTACTGATGGTGCCCTCGACATACCGCTGAATTGGACAATCTTTGAAAACGCATTTCGAATGCTGCTTTGAACCATACCGACGGCCCTGGTCAGCAGGCGTCTTCTGGATCCAGAGAATAAGGCGCTTCTGGTCGTCGCATGGATAATTCATGATGTACTCCTTGATCTTGCGGGTAGACAGGGGCGCCTCATTGAGAAAGTCAACGTTCTCGTACTTTGTGTACTTAAATGTGTGTTTACCGGAGCTCCACACACTAAGGGGTAAAGGCTTGTGCTCGTACTTGTTCTTCCAACGATTGATCTTCGCAGTGCGTGTATCACCCTCTGTGTTGGCATTGGTACGAATCCAGGGTTTAGTATCGACCTTTTGAGGCTTCTCACCAGGATGATATTTGATTGGTACGCCCGGAGTCGCTGCAGAAGTGCTGGCAGAGCTTACAGAGTCGTTGCGGGATTTCTTTCGATGCGCTCGCTTCGATGCTTTGTTGGGTTTTGCTTCGTCGCCGCGATAGTCCTTATTGGAACCCGAGTCTGAATTGTAATGGCCCTCTTGCTCGACTTGCTTGATAAGTGATGACGGTGCAGGTCCAACTGTATTGGTTAGCATCGTTGTGGCCTGTGACTCCTCAGGGTAATTTGCGAACTGCTCCGAAGTATTGTTATAGGAGCCATTGTCAGCAGGTACATAGCTCGTCTCTACCTTGTGCAAGGACCCAATCTCAGCAGGGAGCATCCAAGACCCGTTGGGATTTGCACAGGCTTGCGATGAATATGAGGCGTTTTCGTAGTCGACGAATGCATTACTGCCAGGTATTGCGGTCAAACCCTGGGCACTAAATGTATCTCTTGATGGATCGAAGGCACCGTAGTTGTTTTTGAAGTACGGTGTCTCGTGAGCAGAGAAGTAACTTTGTGGCTCAGGATAGGCGAAGTTTTGTGGTTCAGGATAAGAGCTGGCGCCGATCATATCGTACGTGAGAAGATCTGATGTGTCAAAGCTCGTTGGCAGCGCCCAGTCTTGTGTAGTTTGTAAGTCGTTCAACGACTGACCCTTTGGCCAACCAGGGTTCGCACAAAAGGCATCGAGGTGGGCGTCAATAGCGGCGTCTATCTCAATGTTCGGATCGATGCTGGGGTCGAACTCAAACTCGAAGCCAGCCGTAGTTTGTGTCCACTCTTGCGTATGTGGAACACCTACCAAGCCCAGAGACACCTCGCTGTTGTATTGGGATGTGGACCGGCCAGCACCCAATCCAGCCATAGTAAATGTCGAGAAAAGCGTCCTGTCACAGATACTTATGGAAAATACTAGAAAAGAAGTGTTGCACAGTAACAAGTGTTGCACAGAGCAAGATGAAGTCCTGCACCTAGTTGGTTGTCTGTGTTGGTGCAGAGTTGAATGAGTTGATAAGCAAGGGCGCGCTGTGTGCAATAGATATCTGTGTGCGAACAACGATCTTTCATCGTCACATTGGCCTCACCAAAATAGCTTTTGAACAAAGAGGCGATGTGCGCAGTGTCTCGAGGTCGAGATCGAGCGGAATTGGGTGGGAGGTATCAAGGACCCACAGGGTCAAGGAGTGCTGCCTTTGTTCAAATTCAAACAGTACATTGTTGCGCAAAACTCGTACTAAAGCTACAGACATACGCCTCGTGAAGGATCGCAATAAGTACAAACTGCACTGGATGATCGAAAGCTGGAGAATCTATGCCAGTACGTCAGTACAATTATTGCAAGAAGTAGAATTGACTAGTGTCATAATGAGGGTAGCAATCAGGAGATGTTACAATCGTTGTCCACATAATGTATTTGGAACAGGTCTGTGATATAATGATTTGTTGTTTTTCATCAGGGAAGAGAAAAGGGAACAGCAAAATGTACGTACCTGTGGTGCGCGCATAGCACAGTGAGCAAGCTGCACCAGCCCAGGTCCGCTGTCAGCATCAAAGTGCAATGTTAGTAGATATTAGCCGCGGAGCGACAGCAAGTCAACCTAGTTCGACCATGCACGAGTGATCGAGCTGCTCGATGTCTAGTGCGGCTGCGATGCACTGTGCAAAGTCGGCATGCTGTTGCTGTTGATGCACAGTGTGGTAGAACTGGAGAACAGACTCAAAGGCTAGAGAAAGCAAAATTTGCCGAGAGCGCTAGTGACTAAGCAACACTTCTTATCGATTGTGTGGCCCACACCTTGCCAGCCTCATGCGCAGTTGTTTGGAAGACTGTGCCTTGTTTGAACCGCAGTTTGGGCCTCAGTCATCCAGTCTTTCGGGTCTGACCGGTTCAAAGATCGACCAAACGTGTCGAGAATCACTTGGCATTGTTTGAGGAGGCCAGGGCTTCTTTGCGGGTTCTTGAAACGTGAAGCTACAACACCTTGAATCCAGGGCGAAACATGACGGCCTTCGAATGAGTGACCCTATTGCGATTCCAGTGCCGCTTTGAAAGAGCGAGCGGAAGTCAGTTGACGAATGCGGTTGATAGTCCGTGAACCCTCGCGTCGAGGTCTTCAAGGACTCTCTCCACGATATCCCAATATCCGCCATGAAATTATGAAAGCTCATTCTTGATGCGAGCAGACTGAATTCTGCCACTATCTTCTGCTGTAGATGTCACTGTCGTTGATTATGAGCAGGAAGGCCGCATTGCCACCGGATAACCCCACACCTCAGGCTGCCTTGCGGCCCTCTAGAACTCTTCCTTGCGTGACAGACCCTGTGCCACGAGGAGGCTCAAACGACGTTCTGGTAATGGGCTGTCTGACACCGGCTGGGAAAGCTCTTTGTGTTATAGTGTCTTATGCATGCCGGACTATAAACCGCTTCAACTGTGTCGTTAGACGTTAAATGTCTGGGACGTCCATGCGGAACCATCCAAGTTACTGAAGGACCACCTAGCCAATAAGCACTACCCGTCATACTGCTACTGCCAGAATAGAGTTCCTTGCCCTCTATCACACGTGCGACGACTGTCACCGGGTCTCGGTTCTCCGAATCGCGCTTGTTTCTGGATTTCGCTCTTAATGCCAGCACGCCTCGTTCTGTTATACCCCTTCGAATTTTTGTTTAGTCCCCACATTGCGTGGTAATTCACAATATGGTATCGACGGCTCAGATTCAGGAACTTTTCACGCTGGGCAAGATCATCTTTGTCTTGTCAGTAACGCTCGTCATCTGGGCATGGCTGGCTGTAGGGCTCCGACTATGGGTCCGGTTTCGCATCACCAAATCTCCAGGCTGGGATGATGCGGCTATGGTTGCTACTCTGGTAAGTTCGTAAGTGCCTTTGGAAAGATACAAGCTGACTGGATTAGCTGTTGTTCACCACGTATTGCTCCTTCATTATAACCATCACAATGCGAAGTAGCCGAGGCATGCTCTTCACCAAGGAGGATCGATACCTCAGCCTAGTCGTATGTCCATACCGAAGTCCCGAATCCGCATCCCACTGACCGATACAGTTCGTTCAGCTGAGCGAGGTCTTCTACATACTTACAACTACGCTACTTAAGATTTCTTTGGGTCTGTTCTTTCTTCGTGTTCTTACCGAACGATGGCAGAAGTTTATCTTCCACACCATCCTTGTCGTCAGTGCGGCCTACGGCATTTTTTATACCTTCACTACGCTCTTCGTGTGCGGAGATCCTGCCAAGCTTGCGGATAGCCTTGCTGGCTCTAAGAAATGTCTTCCTGCTGGCTTCGTCCTCTCCACTGGCTACATCTACGGCGTCATCAATATCATTGCGGACTGGACATTCGTCCTCATTCCAATTGTCATTCTTATCGACAGCGATATCGACCGCCGGTCGAAGATCAGCGTCAGTATTGTTATGGGTCTTGGTGCTATCGGCAGCGTCTCGAGTATCCTCCGTATGGTATACCTTCATGGACTCCTCTTTTCTCGTGGGGCTGGTCTCAACCGTACGTTCCTTCCTCAGTCTGCAACACGATTCGATTGTACTGACTCATCTTAGCCAACGCTGTGAAGGCAACAATTTGGGCGACCGCCGAGCCCGGAACTGGCATCGTCGCTGCTTCAATCGCTTTGCTGCGCCCGCTCCTTCGAAAGATCGCTTCAGACACACAAGAACGTGTGTCTTTGTACAGGAGCCGGAAGGCTTCTCTGCCAGACTCAAGCATCAAGTCTTCCATGACCAAGTTGGTCCATACATCTAAGACAAGGGACTCTGATAGCGACAGCATCATCGCATTGACAACCATCGAGACCAACAAGACCTATGTCAACGGTAGCAACAATTGGGACATAGAGATAGCTATGAAAGACGAGTGGAACAGAAAAAGCACGTATGGCGGTGGGAAGGAGGAAGATCCCTGGAGCCCAACGGTGACAATGGGAAAGGCAAGCGTGCAGAAGGTGATCAGCGTGCAGATGGTCAATGGGAGAGGTAGCCCCGCGCCGCAGCCGCAAGGACGGCGATACATATAGGCATAGATTGGGAGTCGAATATGCTGACGAGGCTACGTATTATTAACATGTAATGTCTGTTGTAGTAGGCGTTTTGGTATACCCCGGTTATGTAGACACAAGAGGCTGGCACTCATCTGCCCTGTGAAATGAACAATATTTATGATATTTATTTATGATTCGTAATCGCTTGCAACGTGAAATAGCATTTGCCAGGGACAATTTGTGAAGTGTTGGTGCGACGTATGTGCATGTTTAAGCTGTGTGGCAGCGGCTTCAAGGCTGCGCGGCAATCGAAGCTTCAGGGACTTGGAAGGTACGCCTGGCTGCAGCTTCCTTACACCCGTCCTAGCCCAAGCCACCCCTACTATGACATAATTGCCTTCACCACAACACAATGCGTCCTTTGCCGCAAGGGACAGCATGTTGAAATCGTCAGTCCGTCTCCTTAAAGCCACTAGAAGGCCTACTCTTGCCTGCCTCGCCTGCAATCGCGCGTCGAGCATCCCCGCCCGCTCCTTCCACGAGTACTTCGTTACGCACATTCCTTCGTCCTCGCTGCACCCAGATTCGGGGCCCCGATTCAACCACAAGCTGCCGCGCGACAAAAGCACTCCCCATGAGACAAATGGGGATACTCGCTCGCCGGCTGCTGTCGTGGGCGCAAACCGCGACATGACAGTAGTGCGCATACCACTGAAGAGCGCGAAACACCACTTTGGCGTGTCGCTGTCGCGAGGCTCACGACCTTACAATGAAGACGCCTTTCAAGCCGGCACCATCGAGGTGCCAGCTTTCGCCAAACGGCGACCCGTGTCTCTCACGCGGAAGGGCGGAGCTGCAAATGAGGTCACCCCCGCTGACAGCGCAAGTGGAGATCCTCAGGTTTTCTACTTCGGTGTCTTCGATGGGCATGGCGGCGCTGTATGCTCTGGGTTCCTGCGAGAACAATTGCATGATTATCTCGAGAAGGCGTCACAGCAGTTCGAGCTGCAGAGCAGCTTGAGGAGGGCTGCACCCTCCCTCTCTGGCAGCATGCAGGACCCAAGCACACTACGGAAGAGCCAACAAAAGAAAGACAAAGAAAGCCTGGAAGCTATCCAGACGCATACGCCACCAGGCGTAGAGAAGATGCAGCCACCAAATGGCAAGGATCCAGGCGATCTTCCCAGCAAGCAGCGAGATGGGTCCATCCCCGGCGATCCACCAATACCACAGTCAGACAGCATACGCAAGGCTGAACAAATGGAGCGGGAGTTGATTAAGAACTGGAAAGAGCTTGTTGGAGGATATTTCCGTCGCTTCAAGCCCGAGCATTTCTCCCTGTCTGCTGGTGGCAGAGGACACCCTCATGAGAGGGAGGTCGTTACGAAACGCCATTCGCCAAGCTCTACAATATCAGACGACACCGTTGAGGGAGTGGGCATAGAGACAGTGCTGGAGTATGCTTTCCTGAAAGCCGACTACGACTTCGTAGCTGCGCAAGTGGGTAAGAAGGAGGAAGACCCTGTTCGTGCTGATAAAGCCATCAACGATGACGATATTCTTGGCAAGCCCTCACGCGCAGGCCAGAACATTGGAGGGACGAAGCGCTTCAAAGGTGGCAGCACTTGCAGCGTTGCTTTGATCTCAACTCCAACGCCTTCACCGTTCTGGCACCCATCATCGCCCTCGTCGCTAATCACAGCACACGTCGGTGACACCAGAATACTACTTTGCAATACTGCAACTGGACTTGCTGTGCCTCTCACATCGAACCATCATCCATCGCTTCCTGAGGAAGCGACACGTTTGCGCCGTTTTGCCGCCGCCTTCGTCACCGACTCATTTGGTGAAGAGCGCATTTCTGGTCTGGCCAACACCAGAGCCTTCGGCGATATGTCTTCGAAGCGTATTGGAGTGTCTGCTGAGCCTGAGATTCGTAGAATAGAGCTCTCACCTGCCGAGTATTCGTTCATAGTCCTGTGCTCGGATGGCATCTGTGGCCATTTGTCTGATCAGGAGATTGTCGATATTGTGAAGGAGGCCAAGACCCCTGATCAAGCTGCCAGAGACCTTACCAGTTTTGCAATTGAGACCTCGACTGGTAGTGAAGGTGCGGACAATGCCACGGGTTTAGTCGTCAGGCTTGGTGGGTGGGAGAGGAGAGGTGAGGGAGGCTTAGGAAGCTTGGGTACGAAGGAAATGCGTGACTGGAGGAAGGAGGAAGCCAACGACCCTCGAAGAGGCAGGACGTGAATTTTTTGACGAGGACCTTTCCGAAGCTTTACTTATTGGAGCTCTGGGACATGCAGCAACGCGCATTGTTCGAAGATGAGCAAACATGGCAGGCTTGCATAGATGGCATCATCGTGTCTCTCACTGTACATACACCTACAACTTTCCTAGCGTTATCATGTACATCTTCATGATCATTCTCTGTTCGTCTGTTGTGCCCATATCATCCGCAACAGTCAAGATGGAAGTAGAAGTAGTGGTGTTGCGCGCCTATCGCCCAATAACAGGCCCATGATTGGCATTGCGGAAGCCACGCGCGTCTAAAGACGTGGATCAGGGGCGCTGGGCAACGATGCCTCGAAAGACCCAAGACTGCCCACTACACCGGTAATTTGGTCCTGAGCGGATGTGGAGGCGAGCAATCTCCAGAGCGCCTCTCTAAACCTCGTCAGACCGTCACATTGCAAGAGGGAACGTCCGGCGCATGGTCAAGGCAGCCGCGGGGAACCATCTGGAGAAGGCACGATGCAAGCGAGCCAATGTGGTTGCCAGGCGGGCAGGCGGGCGTTGGCGCTGCCTGCCAGGCGACGTGATGAACGCAAGTGCCTGTGCCTGGGGTGCAAATCCGTTCCAGAAGCTTCTCTCTTTCACAGCCAGCAGCGCATGTGTGCTTTGTTTGTTGTTTTCGCCCGCACTAGCTTCTAATTACTTCTTTGCCTCGTTGACCGGCGCCTTAGTGGGGCACAATCCATCAGAACGAAAACTCCCGCACGGCCAAACACGTGAATAGATCGGCCTGGCAACCTCGACCTCTTTCGCTTCACAAATTCCCTCCCTACACGAGCGCCCACCGCAACTTTCGCAGGCCTCACCCTATTCGCCGCACCACCTCGCCTGCCTACCGCCACTGCGGCTCTTCTAGTTGTCCAGCTGCTCGATACCCCTCTTTGACTCTTTGAAGCACCCTCCTGCAATCATGGATATCAACCAGGTGTTGGAGGGGACATTGTCTCCGGGTAAGAGGTCCCCTTTCCGCACGACATTGCCCTGGAATCTTCACTAATGGTCGGAAAGATACCACCACCCGTCAGAATGCTGAGCAGCAGCTGTCGCAGGCCGCCGACTCTGACTTCGTAAGTTCCCCATGCCGCGAGCAAGCTGCGCGTGCCCCAAATCAACATAACCACTAACGACCATGTCTCGCAACAGTCTCAGTACCTTTCTATCCTCGGTGGACAGCTTGCAGACGAAGCTGCCCAAGCACACATCCGAACCGCCGCTGCCCTGGCGCTAAAGAACGCTTTCACAGCTCGCGAATACGCTAGATTACGTCAGGTCCAGGAACGATGGATCAACCTGAACGACCAGATCAAGCAGGAGGTGAAGCAGCTGGCTCTCCGCACATTGACGACACCGAATAAGCAGGTCGGTACGACTGTCGCTCAGCTTATTGCCTCCATCGCTGCGATCGAGATACCCCGCAATCAATGGCCGGAGCTTATGCAAACTCTCGTCGAAAATGTTGGCAACGGCAACGACAGCCAAAAGCAAGCCTCACTCACTACGATCGGCTACATCTGCGATACCGACGACAGCGATTTGCGGGAAGCACTGGCACATCACTCCAACGCCATCTTGACCGCCGTCGTGCAGGGTGCTCGCAAGGAGGAGACGAACGGTGACGTTCGAGTGGCAGCTATTCAGGCTCTTAGTGACTCTATCGAGTTCGTACGCTCGAATTTCGAGAACGAGGGCGAGCGCAACTACATCATGCAGGTCATTTGCGAGGCTACACAGGCGGATGACACGCGTATCCAGCAAGGATCGTATGGATGTCTCAACCGGATCATGGGTCTTTACTACGACAAAATGCGCTTCTATATGGAGAAGGCACTGTTTGGTCTCACCATCCAAGGCATGAAGAGCGACGAAGAGGATGTTGCCAAGCTTGCTGTTGAGTTCTGGTGCACAGTTTGCGAGGAAGAGATTGCGATCGAAGACGACAACACACAAGCACAGGCTGAGGGTTCTACTGAGCTGCGGGAATACTTCAACTTCGCTCGTGTCGCTACACAGGAGGTTGTTCCTGTTCTTCTTGAGCTTCTTGCCAAGCAGGACGAGGATGCTGATGACAATGAGTACAACATTTCCCGCGCTGCTTACCAGTGTTTGCAGCTATGGGCGCAATGTGTTGGTAGCGCTGTCATGCCTCCTGTCCTTGCTTTCATCGAGAAGCACATCCGCTCGGAGGACTGGCACTACAGAGATGCATCAGTTTCCGCATTCGGTGCGATTATGGAGGGTCCCGAGGAGCATGTCCTAGATCCCATCGTCAAGCAAGCCTTGCCTACACTCATCGGAATGATGGACGACCAGAATATCCATGTCAAGGACTCGGCAGCCTACGCTTTGGGTCGCATTTGCGAGGCTGTGCCGGGTGCCCTTGATGCACAGCAGCACTTGCCCCCTCTCATTGGTGCTCTCTTCAACGGTCTTTCCAGCAACCCAAAGATGGCTGCATCTTGCTGTTGGTCTCTTATGAACCTGGCTGATAGGTTCGCTGGAGAGCCGGGGTGCCAGAGCAACCCTCTTTCAGCTCACTTTGCGCAGAGCGTGCAACACCTCCTCCAGGTCACTGAAAGGGGCGATGCCGACAACCAGCTTAGGACTGCAGCTTACGAGGTGCTCAACTCGTTTGTGACAAATGCCGCCTCTGACAGCGTCCCTCTGGTCAACGAGCTGTCCAACGTCATTCTTGAGCGCCTGGAGAAGTCCATCAACCTTCAGTCGCAGGTCGTTAGCGTGGAGGACAAGCTCACTCTTGAAGAGATGCAGACAAGTCTGGCCAGCGTTGTTATGGCTATTGTCCAGCGTCTGGAGAGCGACATCAGACCTCAGGCAGATCGCATCATGCAGATCCTGCTTGGCACACTTTCGTCTCTTCCTCCCAAGTCTAGCGTTCCTGACACTGTCTTTGCTGCTATTGCAGCAATTGCTACCGCGCTTGACGATGATTTCCAGAAGTATATGGATGCATTCTCGCCTTTCCTGTACAACGCGTTGAACAACCAGGAGGAGCCTGCTCTGTGCTCTGTTGCAATCGGCCTTGTTTCTGACATCACTCGCTCGCTCGGCGAGAAGGTACAGCCGTACTGCGATGCCTTTATGAACTCTCTGCTTAACAACCTTCGAGTAAGTTACACTGAAAATTGCTTCTGCCTGAACGTTAGTGCTAATTTTTAATAACAGAGCCCTGCACTTGGCAATCAGCTTAAGCCTGCTATCTTGCAGTGCTTTGGTGACATTGCACACGCAATCCACGGTGCTTTTGAGACCTACCTGACTGTTGTTGCTCAAGTGCTCCAGCAAGCTGGCCAAGTTACCCTGACTACTGAGAACAACTACGAGATGATTGATTACATCACATCATTGAGGGAAGGTATTCTCGATGCATGGGACGGTGCTATCAACGCAATGAAGGCGAGCAACAAGAACAACCTTCTTGTCCCCTTCCTTGACTCCATCTTTGACCTGCTCCGTACAATCCAGCAAGACCCCAACAGGACTGAGGCTCTTCTCCGATCTGCATGTGGTGTCGTTGGGTAAGTCGGTTCATACGAGATTATTATGTACTTCCACTAATTGTGTACAGTGACTTGGCAGACGCATTCCAGAACGGCGAGATCAGGGAGTATTTCCGCCATGACTTCCTTACTGTGATGGCAAGGGAAACTCGCGCCAACCAGGACTTCAGTGGACGCACACGTGACACTGCCAGATGGGCACGCGAACAAATCAAGCGCCAAGTTGGTAAGTCATGACACAGTTTTACTTCCACTTTTTCTCACGACTCAACACGTGTGCTATGATACTTTTTAATCCAGTATACTTTACTTCTCCACATACTAACCACCTTGACACAGGCGGTAACACAGGCGTTATGGCTTGAGATCCCTATACCCACCCTCCATGCCTCATAAATCCGGACTTGAGATGGGGCTTGCTTACGTTGTTGAATGGCCACTCATTCAGTCTTTTGACTGAGCTCGCAGGGCTAAGTTTGACCCAACTCTCTAGAGGAATGGACTCCCACGACTGCGAGTTGTCTAAATTGATTGACAACACACCAAACCAGTCTGGGACCATACAGTTCAGCAATCTGGGTGACAGTCCGACCTCAGCGCCGCCGTCGCCACCGCGATGGGATGGAGGTCCTCTTCCTGGGCTCAGATAGGTGGTCGAAACAACGCCATGCCGCGCCTTGTCTCACCCGCTATCTCGGTTCATGGAGGTGACGCCCCATTAACCCTGCCCGACCCCCACGAGTTCCGTCCCCGCCCCAACCCCCGGCACAGAATCACGACACCACACGCCCTTATCTTCACCTTCACACCGTAACGCTTTGCACGTCTCCGCAAAAGTCATGTAGCACCAGAAGTCTTGTACGACGAAGCAGTAGACTGCTTGTCAGGAGAGTAGATATCCCAATTCAATGATTAGGTTCTTTCACATGGCGCTCATACTAGCTCTAGTACGACGGATTTACTGTCCTGCGGTTTTGTTCAATGTATATTCACAGTTCTTCAACACTTCCCTCAGCACAAAGCCTGGAAAAATGACGTTACGTGATATCAAACCTGGGAAATGATTAGCGACGCCAAGCAAGCTGGAGCGGCCTTGGCTCCGCCTTTGCATATTAGTGCATGCAGGTGACCGTAGCTTGGTGGCGGGGAGCAACTCTATCAAGAGATTCAAGATGTCGCAATGCCAGCGCTGGTATGGTGATGTTAATATTCAAATCTAGCGCATGCACTGCCTGAGGTTTTCAGTAAAGCAGTAAACGAGCAGCTTATCGATAACATGGGGGAAGGGGAATGGCGGGTCTTAAGCTATGCTCCAACGCGCCGAGGCAGTTTAGACATTGCCTCAGGACGCTGGCGACAACAGCGGAAATCATTTTGTGCGCCTTTGATTCACCGCATTTCAAGCGGTTCCTGCTTTTAAAAGCGGCGAAGCGGCGTAGGCACACCGCGCGCTTGCACCTTCCCTGCCATGATCTTCCCCACGTAGTGATCTTTTGGCTTGGAGGGCGTCGATCTTATTACACACGCCCTGCGCTGTCGCATTTCTGACTTGCCCCTCTTCTCTTTATAAGCTGCCTCTCAAGTTGAGGATCTACTATATTCACATATCGTTTCAGATCTGAACCTCTTAACTGGCCCACAGCTTTGACCATCACCATGTCGTCAGAACCAGATCTCCACCATGCGATTTCCATGAAACCACACCCCTTCCACAAACACCCCGAACGCGTGGAGCGCACATCGAGTCCTCATGCACATGCTGCGTCCATTCTGCCGCCAGCCAGCGCCTCCGAGGGTGCTGTTCACAAGTTCAAAGGCAACAGCACAGCCATTGACACGGCGTCCAGCTACGAAAACGACCCTGTCGCACGGCCCAGTCATGTGTTGAACCGCGCCGACAGCTCCAGCGACGTCGAGTCGCAAGCGCTGCCTCAATACACACCTGATAACGATCCGTACCAGCTTGCGTCGGCAATCAAGCCTGAAACTGAACTCGCCCAAATTCGAGCAAATAGCTCACGGAAGCGCGATGGCTGTGGCCCTATAAGTCTAAACAAGAAGGCTCGCAATGCCAAAAAGCTGGAAGAATTCTATGAAGCGCAGAACGAGAACATCGAGCGGCTCCTGAAGCCGGTGGACGATCATCGACGAGCGGCGAAGGAGGAGGGCGACGCGAACCACCTCAAATACAAAATCGCTGTCATTGGATCATTCGTTGCGAATGTCATCCTCGCGATTCTTCAGCTGTACGCGGCTATCAGCTCCCAGTCGTTGTCGCTGTTCACAACCATGGCCGACTCCCTCTTCGACCCGCTGTCCAATTTGACGCTCATCATGTGTGCCCGCGCCGTGTCGCGTGTCGATGCGCGCAAATTCCCGTCTGGGAAAGCACGGATCGAAACAGCAGGTAATCTCAGCTTCTGTGCGCTCATGATCACAGTCTCTGTCGTTATCATTGTTGAAGCCATTCGAACCATTGCCGAACACACTGGCAAAGACACAAATGACTTCTTCTTACCCTCAGTGATCGCGGTTGCCATTGCTTTCGCGACAAAGTTCAGCTTGTTCCTGTACTGCTGGGCGATCCGCAATAAGTACAGTCAAGTCCGTATTTTGTGGGAAGACCACAGGAATGATTTGTTCATCAACGGCTTTGGTATTCTGACCAGCGTGGGTGGTGCAAAGCTCAGGTGGTGGATTGATCCCATGGGTGCCATGTTGCTCTCTGTCTTGATCATTTTCTTGTGGAGCCGGACCGCGTACAGCGAGTTCCAACTCCTCATCGGTGTCACGGCAGATACGAACATGCTTCAGCACATCACATATATCTGTAAGTTTGCCCACGTCTCCCACGCACAACAGTTTGCTGACTTAGTATTCCAGCCATGACACACTCTCCCGCCATCCGCCAAATCGACACTGTACGTGCGTACCACTCCGGACCACGCCTCATCGTCGAAGTCGACGTTGTGATGGATCCCGAGAGCTCGTTGCGAGCGACTCACGATATTGCCGAAGAGTTGCAGATCAAGCTCGAAAGCTTGCCTGATGTCGAGAGGGCGTATGTTCATGTGGATTACGAGACGGATCATAGGCCGGAGCACTTCTTGAAGAAGGAACTGTAAAAGATGATGGGGCAGGTGGTTGAGAGCAGTGTTGTTATGAAGCAGGTACGGCAAGAAGTTGCTTGCTACAAGTGTAAAGATATGATGGGGACATACACAATGCCAACTTATTGAGCGCTGAAGCCTCCACGTCTTACCCTTCTTCATCTTCTTCATGATGCCTAATAAAATGCTCCCTCAAGCTCCGCTCATCCACTACCATAGCCCACAGAGAAGCAGGAGGGGAGGCGCATACCTTATCCCTCCAAAGCTTCACCAATCACATCCCGGACGTGCAAAGTCTTTGAGGGGACATTCACTTCCAATGAATTCACAGCTGCCGTCTCCAACCCAATGCTCCCTCCAGATACCCTCCCCACCGTCCGCACACCTCCAAACCTCACACTAGACACTAGTGTCGAAAGAGCGACGCCTTACTCGTTCAGCGCGACACTCTGCACGCACTTATATTCAATTAGAACCTAGTGAGAATGTGTTGCATACTGTAAAAATATCTGCCATTCGAGAGAGAGTGTTGGGCTAGTCTGGGTTTCGTTGTGCGCATTTTCGCCTGCTTTGGCGTTCGGGGTTGGTTTGTTGAATGCTCTGTGTGTATTGCCGTGAAAACCAGCTTCTTCCAGTGTATAAGAATTATGGCATTGGTCTCAGGCATTGACTGTTGTATCGATCGGCTTTGTTGTTGTGAAGGGGGGAGTCCACGTCGCCTTGGGCTACAAAGCACATGATTGAGCATAAACATGCCAATCTGGAAACCTCGAGGAATCAGTGGAAACACTGACGCTACTCCTACAACAAACCTTACTGAAACGCTGCCCTGAGATGGCGAAGACGTTTCGATAACGTTCTGCAACCGTGGCCTCCACTTCAACAAACACATGACGAAGATCCAAGCCACTGCTACTTGAAAGATGCTATCTCGGCAAAGCACGCAGAGTGGTTCAGAACGAATGCGTTGGGCAGAGCCGAGGTTGTCTGATCGGACAGAAGAGGGAATGAAGTTATTGGAGCGTCGGGCGCCGGCTCTCAACGTGCGTACTTTTCGGAAGGGGTGGCGAACATATTATATCGAGAGACCGAAAGACGTTTGCGGGTCCGCATAATGGCGGAGAGCGTCAGGAGCAGCAGCGTGCTTGGCTGAGGCTAAACGTCGTTCTGTATTCGTCTGGAAGGCGTGTGAAGTGAAATCGTGTTGATCTGGTTGATGAGACTTGTAACTCCTAAGCTTACTCGGTGTGACAGAATACCATGACAATGAGCATCGAATCTTAAGGCTGACGCGTTCGATGAGTCGTACAGCTTGGCTCTGTCCCCTAACCATAGCTTTCGCAAGACGATCAACGGTGAGAAGGTACGGGTCTTTTTCCGCTGTATTGACTTCTAAATTCCGGAGGCTTGAATACTGATTATAACAGTACCTGGCGGATAGGTCTCGCAGAAGATGTGCTTGAGCAGCTGTAAATCGGTTCAGTTTCTTTGCGGTCGTAACGAAGTCGCCTTTAGTATCAAGAAAGACAAGAACAGCTTGCATTTAGGAGGGCACCTTTGAGGTTTCATCGGATGGATATCGCCCACATAGTAGAAACATTCACTGACACGTCCCATCCCTCGTTGACGGTGCGCCCCGGCCGGACTCGGTCACATCAGCTGGCTTGCCTCGCTCTGGTTTACAACACGGACGTTGATGTTGCAAAAGCATTCCCACTGCAAGCAGGTGCAACTGAGAAAATCATGCTTGTCCGACAGCAGCGCCAGAAGGCGAGGTAACAGCGCGTAACTATCCGGGCCAAATTTTTGGCGACGGATAGTCTCCAGAACGGTCAGAGCAGCTGACTTCCATCCTCGCACATTGCATTATGGTGTTAAATCTGCCAGATATGCAGGTTGTGGACCCACTCTTGCAGGTCGCCTATCCCTTATTGATCGTAAGACGGGTAAATGATCAGCACGTCGTCTGATTGATGACAGTATCTGCATCCCACCCCGATTCTCGACTCTCGATGTGCATGTTGAGTCCTGTTGCAAGCGGGTTGCAAAAATAGATAATTGCGAAGTGGTAAGTGTGGACCGCGAGTTGCGAAGAAAAATCCATGAACGTCGTCCAGGCGTCCAGGGCCGCAAGGTTTGTGGAGTGAGGCGTTTACACCCACATGCGATTGGTCGCTCCGAGTTACAACAGCGATATAGCCGGGAAATGGATGGCCAGACGGTATTCCTCGCAGAAGGTGATCTTTCGAGGCGTTACGAAGTGTGGCCGATCGTCGGTGGCTCTAGTAAGGCGGGACGCACTGTGTATGCTTGTACCAGTCAGCTGGGGACACGGCGCAATCACGCGGACGTCTCTATAGACCTCCTGGCGTGATGTTGGCAAACGAGTTGCCAGTCATGTCCTGTATGTGGGAGCTGACACTCGGACAAGGAGAAGGTTCAGGAGTTTGGTGAGGTCAAGACGAACTGCCTTTCCGTGAAAATCAAATCTCAGGTATTCGAGACTACATGAGTATGTAAGGCGTCCTGTACGGGTGGCTGTTCCGAGCTGGAGAGCACAATTCTGCAGCCAGGCGGCAGACTCCAGGAGCTGCTCCCGCAATCGCCTGACATGTCCAGTAATGTAAGAGTGGCTTGGTGAAGCTTGTGTTAGAAAAGTCGAGTCCAAGGATTTCTTTCGGGTCGCGTTTTTGAGGAGCCGCAGCCATCGTTTTGTGTATGCACTTAGGTACTGAATTGATCGCCAACTCAATGTAAGCTCAGTAGAATTATGATACGGCCCGTCACCCGGTAGCAGACGGGGATACGAAAAAGGTCAGTGGATAATCATTCACGCTTTGCCACGAAGAGCCAACTAGACCAAGCGGAGCGAGGAAGTTCGAGTATGATACATGCATGCCATAGGCGCATGGTCAGATTCAAGGTCCAGACAACATCTCGGAGCAGCACGACAGTTGGAGCAATTGTCATTTAGCGCCTTGGCATGGCGGACACGCTCCTGCTCCGTACGCTCTCCGTGCTAGATTCCGCTCAACGATGTCCATAGGAAGTCGACACCATTTCCCATCTCACTAGTCTGCCCGCCTGCCTCGAAGCTGGGGTCGAGACATGCCAGCGCCCTGCCAACCCCGCATGGCGTCTGTTCTCGTCCTTGCTTTGCATTGCAGCGCTAGTGCGGAGCTCCAGTACTATTCGCGGATAATTCGCTATACCCTGGCTGTTCGATGAAACTCTCACCTACTTCTGTGTCGTCGTTCCGCCTACACAAATTGAGAAGACGGCGTAGTTGTCACCTGTTCGCGAATATCCGCGTTGAGGATCAGTTCAGATGGCTCAACCTCTGCGCCTGACCCACCGAACAAACTCACATGTGCGAGTATTTCATTACGTTGTGGAGACCATACGAGCCTCATTGCCCCCAGCCTTGTCAAAATTGATGCGGCCCGCGCGAGCCCGTCTTAGTGGGTAGCAGAGTCGGGGTGCCCATGGGACTCCCCGCACCAATCTGTTAGGGTTCTTTGTCTCTGCAGCACCGATTGGGGGTTGTCCCTCGTGGCGTTTGGACAATAATCCCCGTGCAAGTCACCACCTTCTTCGAGACGGCCCTGCGGAGCTGGACCGCCAATCCCCGCTTTCTCGCCAACCCGCAATTCAGCGGCGTTGTTCTCTCAAACAGTTGAGGCTGCTCCAGCACCCAAACACGCTTAACCTAATGCGGCAGCGGAGTGGTGCTCTCCGGTCCTCATCCAACCAGGGCACGGTATCTAGTACCAAGCTCCGATACAGAACCACTGAGATGAGGCGTTACCCGGATATTGCGGGCCCTGAGGCCGGGGCCCCTACCCTGAATACCTACAGGCCGTAGTATTTGTCGTTGATATATAGTCAGTCGAAGTCGCACTCTTATGTCCTTCAGCAGCTACTCGCACCGCAAGGAACACCGCTACGATGGCTGACACCAAGGAAACCACACACGAGTTCGTTAACCAGGCCCACTCTGACAATGGCGTAGGTATACTCATCTCGAGGCTCAACATCAAGCTGACAGTTTTGTAGGACTCCAAGGGCGCTGTTGCTGAGATCAAGGTCATCTCTGGGTCTGAAGCACTCGCAGAGGCTAAGCTCAAGGAGCCTGTCTCACTTGTAACCTGGCATGCGTTTGTCCTCTACATATGTGCCCTGGTCGGCTTCATGTGCTCTACCTCCAACGGTTTCGATGGCTCTATGTTCAACTCCCTTCTCACAAACGACACCTTCAAGGCGTACTACAAGGTGGAGAGTACCGGTGCTTGGGCTGGTATCGTCACTTCTATGTACCAGATCGGTGGCGTTTGCGCCCTCCCCTTCATCGGACCCGCTTGCGATACCTGGGGCCGCAGGTACGGAATGATGATCGGAGGTGCCATTGCTAGCGCGGGTGTCATCATTCAGGCTACCACAAAGCCTGGTGGCAGCGCTGTTGGGCAATTCATGGGTGGCCGTCTGCTGCTTGGTTTCGGTGTGCCGATTCTTACTACTGCCGGACCTCTTCACGTTATCGAAACCGCACACCCTGCTCACCGCGGTATCATCACCGGTCTCTACAACACTTTCTGGTAAGCAAAGATCGAGTGTGATCGTTTGTGGGATGAATCTAACTTTATCATAGGTTTGTTGGCTCTATTCTCGCGGCTGGTGTCACCCGTGGCTCCGTCAATCTTCCCGGCAACTCGAGCTGGATCGTTCCCGTCTGGATGCAGATTCTCTTCCCTGCCATGGTTCTTGTACTGGCTTGGTTCCTGCCTGAGAGCCCTCGTTGGCTCTACACTCGCGGCAAACATGCCGAAGCCAAGAGAGTTCTTGCCAAATACCACGGCCTCGGCAAGGAGGACAGCATCTGGGTGTCCATGCAGATCAACGAGTACGAGGAGTACCTCAACCTGGATGGTGCAGACAGGCGCTGGTGGGATTACAGCGCGCTGTTCAAGCACCGCGCCTCCCGCTACCGTCTTGCTTGCAACGTCTGCATTACTATCTTCAGTCAATGGGCGGGTAACGGTGCGGTCGACTACTTCCTCGATGGTGTTCTGGAGTCGGCTGGTGTTACTGAGCAGCTGAAGAAGATGAACATTAACTTGGGCAAGTCATGCATGCAACTGACCTTCGTAAGTAGTTACTTCTGGTTTGAGCAAAAGTTTTTATTAACGATGAACAGGCTGTTACCGGAGCCTTCTTCGTCGACAGGCTCGGTCGTCGCCCCATGATAATTGGAACATTCAGCAGTATCTCTTTCATCTGGGCTGCCGCCATTGTCGCTGTCGCTATGCAGGAGAAGACCAAAGCGGACTCTGCCAGCAACGCATTCATCGCATTCATCTTCATCTTCAACGCCATCTACGCTTTCGGTATCACGCCCCTCCAGGCTTTGTACCCCGTCGAGGTCCTCTCTTTCGAGATCCGCGCCAAGGGCATGGCTTTCTCGAACTTGTCTCTCACAATCGCCATGATGATCAACCAGTTCGCGTACCCCATTGCTCTGAAGAACATTCAGTGGAAGCTCTACATTGTCTTCGCCATCTGGTGCCCTATTCAGGCTGCCATTGTCTACATGTTTATCCCGGAGACCAAGAACCGAACCCTTGAGGTGAGTTTCACCACTTATGATCGTCGGGTCGCAGGTTACTAACAATTCACAGGAAATCGACGACATCTTCAACAGCCCGAATCCCCGCAATGCTTCGCTCATCAAGAAGAAGGTTGCAACCGATGTGCGCGGTAACATCCTTGAGGTCGAGAAGATCTAAGGAGTTGAGATTCGCTTGAAACCACGAGTGCAGGTTGCTCAAGGTGGGGTGCGGCACAGTAATGCTACGAAAGATGTGCGCGGAAGTGGATCTGTGGTAGCTATTAGGCATTCGTTAAGATTGACACAAGTTTAATTGAGATACCCTCAATGTTGGCTGTCTCCGTTTGAAGCATCGAATGTGTGTTTTTGCTAACAACGACCGATGATAGACTCACGCGCTTTAGCCTAGAAATATTGAAAAGACCGTCTTGGACCATCAATCTGACGGCTCTGAGAGGTCTATACGCATCTTAGATCGCTCAAGATAATCAGCATCACTCCACCAGTCGCTTCGAGACGCTACTTGGGGGCAACACCCAACAAGGATCCGGACACCATCCGAGAAGTCAAGCTCCAACCAACCAGCCTCAAACAAGCAAACAACCAAACAACCAAGGAAGCAAGCAAGCCAGCCTCTGCACCCGACCAAACACCAACCCCATTGCAGTGAAACAACCAAACCCCCCCGTCGTACCAGGCCATCTCAACACAGCCCCCTCCCCAGCAATCCCCGCGACGACCGCTAAAGAGTACACCGCACGACGCCGGATCCCCGCCCCATCGAGCTCTGATTTGTGCGTTTTTCAGTTTGTTAGTTAGTAAGCACGCGTCGCACGACCCTCCGAATCAAACGGCGTGGGGAAAGCTTTCTTGGGCGCGCGCGCACGCGCTTCTCGCTGGGCATGCACCACGCGCTTGTGAGGCTGCTGGCCAGGTGTGCGTGGGAAGGCTGCGGGCGCGTAGCTGGTACTGCGGTAGTGAGGGAACGCGTTTGCGGTAGCGAGGGATGCGCGGTGTGCGATGGAGGGGCCGAGAGCTGATCTGGGGTTCTAGTCTGTAGCGGGAGGGAGGGAGGGTTGCAGTGTTTATCGGTGCGTTGAGCCACAGACGAAGGGAGGTAGGTGATTTCCGTACCCGGAGCAGAGAGAGAAAAGAAACCCCCTCGTGCAGCCGTACTGTATAATATCCTGATATTCCGCACAGCCCACCACATCACCACGAAAGCGCATCTGTGTGTGCAGTCTTGGTCTGGGGCGTGTTGGACGCGGGTGGGGGAATGCAAGACCCCCGTTCTCGTGAGGTTGGAGAGTGATATGGTAAGGTCCATAATGGGTTGGTTATACGTCTTTTTTTTTTCGTGGGGCGGTGTGTTTGGGTAGATGTAGAACTGGTTGTTACTTCTGGATCGTGAGTTATGCTTAATGAAATGTTTGTTTTGATGGACATCTCAATGGAATATCCCTTCTGCACATGCGGACTGCGTATCGAGGGTGTGTGGAGTTGTCTGGGCTTTAAGTCTGCGTCGAGAGAGGACTAGTAGCATGGGGAAAGAGGTACTTGGGAAGATTCCTGCAAGTACTAGCGTGTGGGGGTCGTGGACTGGGGTTGCTGCGGTGGAAAGAGTGGGCGAGGGAAGTGCTGGGGCCAAGATACCTGTTGTCCTTCCTGGACAAAACGTGAAACACTCTGCATATAACACGAGGACTGTGTTGTGATGTGATGTGATGGATTATGATGATAATACTAGAACAACTACACGCTAAAGCTACAACATGGCTCCACCAACAAAATGCAATACAATGCAATACAACGCAACACCCTCGTCCTCCCACCGCGCTTACATCCCCCCAAACTCCTGCGCCAGCTTACTCCGCGCGCGCAGCTGATGTCCATACTTGAACATGACAAACGGAATCAGACTCAGCAGGGTGCCAAACAGGGCCAGAATGAGCCCAGCATACTGGCTACCGACGTTGTGGAAGAACGCGCTGGCAAACAGCGGCGTCACAGCGCCGAGCGTGTTGCGCATGAGGCCCTGGCCCGCAATGGCCGACGACGACGACTCGCCGTAGCAGTCGGCGGTGTAGGAGTAGGTGCTCTCGAAGACGAAGAAGATGCCGAATGCGATTGGGGCGAGGCCGATGACGGGGGCGATCCAGTGGACGTATCCGTACTGTGTGAAGGAGTAGATGAAGAGGCCGATGGGGAGCCAGACGGCGCCGAACATGGCGCCGTAGAGGCGGTGTTCGGGGACGACCTGGACGGCGGGATCGGCCTGCAGGGCGTTGTACTTGCGCATCTGGAAGTGGTGGGCTACCCAGCCTAGGAAGGTGCCGATGGCGAGCGAGATGTAGGGGAGCCCTGCCACGCCTTCGTTCCATCCCCGCTTCTCGCTGAAGGTGATGGGGATTACGGACAGGAAGAGGAAGACTACTGCCCAGCAGAAGGCGATCCATAGGCCGAAGGCGAAGACGACGGGCTCGGTGACGAGCATGCGGATGGCTTTGACGGAGGAGGCTTTGAGCATGGATTTGACGTCCGGGGTGTAGATGTCGTCTTCGGCGACGTAGCGGTCGTCGTTTGTGGCTTTGCGGAGGGCGACGGCGCGCTTGTGCAGGCAGACGCCGCCGCGGGTCTCGGGGAAGAAGAGGAAGATGGCGATGAGGAGGGGCACGTTGGCGATGCCCTGGATGCCCTGGATCCAGCGCCAGCCGATGGCTTGGTCGATGAAGCCGGCGTAGATGGGGGCCGAGACGGTGCCGAAGATGGCGACGAACGAGAACATGGCCATGGGGCGACCGCGCTTGTGCGCGGGGTACATGTCGTCAAAGGTGCCGCCGACGAGGATGGTGCCGACGCAGCCGAAGAGACCAAGCAGCAGGCGCAGGCCGATGATGGTGTTGATGCCCGGTGCGAGGGCGAGGCCGATGAAGAGGAGAGAGAAGCAGAGGTAAGCGGAGGCGTAGACAATCTTGCGGCCGACGAGCTCGCAGAAGGGAGCGAGCATCATGGGCGCAACAGCGCAGGCCATGTTGAAGGTGAACAGACCCCACTGACCTTGCAGACTGCCGACGTTGAACTCCTCGCACATGCTGTTGATGCCTGAGGAGTAGGCTGTGGTCGCGAGACCGATGAAGAGCGTCATCAGGTTCAGCATGGTTGTGATGGAACGCTTGTACCAGGGATTCCAGTTGAAGGGGTTCTCTTTATCGCCAGTAGCGAAGGTGAGGATGATGTACTCCTTGCCATTGTGCTTGACAGTCTCGGTGAGAGTCAGGGGCATGTCAATGTCAACAGTCGTGATGGGACCGCAGTCTGCGTCGACGTCGTTGTTCTCCTCGCTGACATGCTTTCCTCCGACAATTCTCCCGATTAAAGGCTCGCCTTTCTCATTGCGAACGACCTCGGAGTTGTGGTCAGGAATGTCAAGGTCATCCTCGTCCTTGCTGTTTGTCCTGGAAAGATAGGCCTGCGGTGTGGTGGCGGCCGTGGAGCGAGCCCGTGGTGTGACGGGAGTGCTTGCGGCAGTGAAAGAGTTGTTCCTTGACTGCACGATGGAGTTGTTTCGTGACTGGATGTACGAGTTGGCCCTGGACGCAGCCAACGACCCGGGCCTCGACGAGGGCCTGGAGAAAGAGGGACCGTAGTAGCCTGACATAGTGTTCACAATCGAGGAAGTGTTGGGGCCTTTTTGTCTGCGCGGAGAAGATGGGGAGCCACGCGCGTTTTGTTCATCGCCAGCAGGCTGGTACTCGGCGTCCGAGGCACGCTGTCGTGCTCAGTCTGCTGTCCGCTAGCGGTCCATGTGGACTCAACGTCGTTGCTAGGTCCACATATAATCTGGCCGTAGGAAACCGACAGGTGAGCTCGACCTGGGCCAAACAGACAGTGAGACAAATCGCCATCGACGTCATGCCTCTGTTTCGAGACATGCAGTCGGGCGGTGTAGGAAGCTTGTGGCCGGAGCAGACACTATCATAGGCCCGAAAAAACTTCAATGCCTGTAACAATGACAGTCAAGCTAGTATTGCCTTCAGGGCTAGAATAAGGTGAGGCTCTGCGGGATCTTAACAGGGGTATTCAGCTGGTGGGGCGACCGGAACCCAGCTCCACCGGCCAGCGGCGGCAACTTCAGACTCGAGCTGCGACGAGATGAGTTTGTCGTCATGCGATGTAGAGGTTGCACGCCATGTAAACATGCAATCTTCAGCCAGACACACTTGATGCTCATGCGAGCTCAGTCACCTGCAGCCGCTGCGTCTGTGTACATCTCTCGTACTGTGACGACGATACGAGGGTCCCACCGTCTTGCGGTCCGTCCGGCAAAGATCAGACGAGTGATGCAGGCATTGCGGTATGACGTCGATAGTGGACTTGAAACCTTCCCAACACGGCGTCTCTGGCCAACAATGACTGCACCTACCTTAGCCTGGCCGATGTTTCCCCTTCGCAGACGGCAAAGATTTTTGTTGAAGTCGCAAAGTACTTCAGTCGACGCTTGGCACTTCTGGCGTGCGTGCGCTTATCTGGATCTTCGCGATGACATCAATCTGCAGATGCAGGGCTGGCGCGCAGTCTTTCTTTCTTCTTCGTGTCTTCTCGCGCCGCGATAGCCTTTGCTTGACATCGGGGATGCAATGTAGTGGGTTCACAGCTTCCTCGCTAATGAGCACCGCTTGTGGCCGGTTGTGCGCTCATGCGCTCATGCGTGTTCGCGCTCGCGCCACTGTTGAGATCGGCATGAGGCTCTAGGTGGGTCCGGCGCCCGCACGGATCACGATAGATGGATATCGTGATAGATGCGTGTTTTTTCCGCGACATTGACCAGTCTTTCGTGCGAGAAATTCGATGTTTTCATGTCGGGCAATTGCGGTCTATGATCGGGAGCAAGGAAAACATGGTAGGTGGAGGCTGTGGATGCGATCTCGATGACGTTGTCTCTGGCACGTTCAATCGTCATCGGCGCATGGTCAGGCGCGTTGCCGTAGCAGGCGTGCTCCAGTCACGTACAGTTCTCCGTATTCGCTTTATGAGAGTCTCGACAACAGTGTGGCAAGTGCGTACAAAGTCCAAAGAGCAAGAGTGGTATCATTCGCGTAAACCTTACATAGCCCTGCCAACCATAAAACGCCGTGTATGCACGTAGTCGAGTTAATGCGAACCTCCCATGTCATTAGCGCCAAAGGTGCCATCGCCAAAGTAGAGCATATCGTGGGGCAAATACTCCAGATCCCACGGCATCATATCGGCGCCCAGCACAGACATGTCAACGTCCTGGGTGTCGATGACCATGTTGCCAAAGGCGTTGTCTGACGGGGTAGAATACATGCCATACGTAGGGGAGAATTCGTTGGGCTGCACTTGATGGCCCTGGCCGTCCTGTATGGACGCAGACCGGACATAGGATGTAGTGCTCGGTAAAGGCCCCTGACCGGGCGACGCGCTGTTGAACGGAGAGTGGAGGTTCAATAGGAGATCAGCGTCAGAAACTAGCGCAGGGTCAGGCGCAGGTACGATGCCGTAGGAACTGTTGGCCGGCGGTGGGGGCATGGAGGCGGGATCGAAAGACGGGTACATGGATGGAGAGGGCATGGGTGGATGCGAGGCCTCGAATTTGACTGGAGGGTTTGAAGAAATAATCGAGGCAATGGACGGTTGCGTGCTAGCAGGTGAGCGCTTTGACGACGTTCGGTTTGGCTCCCGCACGGTATTGCTATCAGACGTGTACATGACGGCAACATTTGTGGAGGGCGAGTTCATAGTGCCAGTGAGCGACCATCCAATGGCTGGGAGCACGTTAGCGGCGAGAGTGAGGGAGCGAGTGAGTGGGTCGAACAGAAACATACCTTGACTGGATACCCCCCTGGGTGAGCCAGGCATTGTTGGCGTGCTGGCACCCTTTCTGATCGCTGCAGGGACATTAGCCAGATCGGCGTCCGGACTCTGGGCGGTCAAGTATGTACCCCAGCTGAGCTTTCTCCGCCATCCGGGGCTTGTGAAGGACGGCTCGGGGCGAGGAACCTCCAGAGCACTTTCCATCTCTTCTCTTGTGTATAGCAGTGGATTGTCGATGCCCTTTGATTTTTGGTCCAGCACAGTGATGATGTACTTGACGCCTTCCCAGTACGTCTCAATAGACTTGAGTGCGCGATGGCAGCGCTGGTAGTTTTGATTAGCAGCCGAGGCAAGCAATGTGTGTTTGGCAGCCTGCTTCTGGTCGCGGTCCTGCAGGCTGTTTGATTTGTCTCCGTAACGGGTGTTCTTGTCGAGGTGGAAGTGAGGAAGTGGAGCCCGGGTGTCTTTCTGCTCGGCGTGCGGCCCGGGCGAAGCAGGTCGCGACTGAGGCCGTGAGTGGGGTTGCGACGACGCCGAGTGCATGGCAGACTCTTGAAGGAACGCGCAAGCGGCTATGTAGATGGGTTGACTGGTGTGGGCGTTAGCAAGAGTGATATGAGAGACGTGGAAAGAAAGGAAGCAGCTACCTTGTGAAGGGATTGCACACGCCAGTCTTTGCGTCGATGAGCTCGGTGAAGGAAAGGATATCAGCAATGGTTTTTGCCGAAGACATGGAAAGCTCTCTGCTGTTGGCGGACAGAGACTGCGGACTCCCCTCGAATGGCTTCAGCAAGGTCGGCTGGTGCAGCAGAACGATGAGGGTATGAAACCAACAGTGGAGCAGCAGGAAGTTTGTTCCTTGGTTGAACTTGACGTATTGCTGGAAGTTGACGGCGTTGAAGTGTAGTCTGGGCGATAGGTTCTGGTAAATTTCAGTGAGGCGGTTCTCGAGCGTGTCCAGCTGCTTCTGAAGATCTTTTGTGATGTCTGAGGCGTGCCTCACACTGTTTAGCAAGTCGGTGACGCGGCCGTAGAGGTGGATGATGCGAATGAGGGCCGGGAAGGGCAAGGGCCATCCCGAGGCCGAGTCGACTTCGTCCAAGGAAGGAAAGCTGATCTCAATGTCTCGGTCGCGGATGGTGACGGGACGTCCGGTGCCGGAAGAGATGACGCGATCGAGAAAGAAGATGGACCAGAACGTGTCCAGACGCTCGCGTTCGACGGCCCTCTGCTCTTGCTCGTCCGAGGTCATTCCGTGGGTCTGCGTGTTGTTCATGTTGTGGTCTTGGCCAGTAGAGGTAATTCTGTGCTGCTGCAGGTTGTGGTCCTGCGGTGCGGGTGCGTTGGCACGGCTCGAGTCTGTCTTGACGAGCTTGGGAGTAATGCCATTGCGGCCTTCATATCTGAGCCCCTCGAGTGTCTGCATGCCAAGATCCTGAGCCATGCGGATGGCGATGCCCAGGTACATCCACAAGCCGCTGTCACGGCCGCCTCCGAATTCGTCGTAGGCCAGCAACAGGGCGGCCTGGACGACGGCGACGTTGGGGCAAGGAAAGGCGTCTTGGATGTTTGACTTTGCTCGCTGGGCAAAGGCTTGGCCAGCTTCGGGGTGGTGGGTGTTGGTCTTGGTGCTGGACTTGTCTTGTGCGGTGGTGTCTCTGTGGTGGGTGCCGGCGCGAGCCAGCATGGGATGGGTCGAGAACCTCGCAGCGAGGGCGCAGACTGCATCGACGAGGATGGCGTCGACCTGCTTCTCCTCGAGGTCGCGCATGAAGCGGTCGCGCTGCAGAAAGGGGAAGCAGCAGCCGAGGTTGACGAAGAAGACGTTGCACAGGTGGGTGATGAGGGGGCTGGGCGACATGTCCGAGGTGTCGTAGACGGGGATCTCGAGGGGCGTGCGGGCTTCGGGGGCGGTTGGCGAGCCGAGGGGCTCGGCGGGCGACGAGTCGAGGGCATGGTGGTGGTCGGACAGGGTCTGGTTGCTGCCGTGGCGCTGACCTCTGACCTTGACGACCATCTGCCTGAAGCCGGGCATGATGGCCGTGGGGCCAAAGTAGCGGAAGTAGGGCATGCGGTTGCGCGTGTTGAGGGTGAGCAGGGCGTCGTCGCCATTGTCGTCGTGCTTTGGGGCATTGGAGGGGTCGGAGTGGTGGGACAGGCTGGACGAGGCGCGGTGCGGCAGATGCGGGCGGGCAGGCGGCGGCGGCGGCGGCGGCGGCGGCGGCGGAGCAGGCGGGCGGGGTGTGGTTGAGACGAGGCTCTCTCTACGGGTAGAGTCTCTACGGGTAGAGGTTGCGGTTGCGTGTGCGGCGGTCGAGTCGCGGGGCGCGTCTGGTGCAGGCCCGCTGTCGTCGCCGTAGCCGGCGCACTCGTGCTTGTTCTGGACGCATGTGCCGCAGACGGGGCGCTCGCCGGAGCAGCGCGTCTTCTTGCGGCGGCAGGTCAGACAGGCCGAGTTGATTCTGCGGCGCTTCGCGTAGGGCCCGTCGTGGTTGGTGACGAAGCGGATGGGCTTTGGCGGGGGCGCGGCGGGCGCAGGCACAGGCGCAGGCGCAGGCGCATTGGCAGCAGCCGTCGGGGGAGCGCCGCGATGCATCACAGCACCGGCATGGAAGGCTGCGCGGCGGAGCTGGCGAGGAGCTGGTGGGAGCTGGTGGGCAGCTGGTGGGCAGCTGGTGGGCAGCCGGCAGAGAGCTTGCTGGCAGTGGAGACGTCTGGACTCGACCAGGGCTGCAGGGAGTCGAGTCGCGCAGGCGGCGGCGGGCGGCAGTGCGCCCAGCCAGCGGGAGTGCGGAGAGAAAGCTGGGGTCGCCGCCCGCCCAGCCGCCAGGCCGCCCGGCGATCGATGCGCGGGAAAAGTGCCAACAACGACCAAGTGCAGCGTGACTGCGCGACACCACCGCGACGCACCGCGACACACGGCGACACACGGCCACACACCGCCCACCCAGCCATGGACTCGATACGCCCCGCCCTCGCCGCCGCCCGCCTCGCAGCGCCCCGCCGCCCATACCGCCCCGTCCCCCTCTACCGCTGCCTGCACACCTCGCCCGCACGCGGCGCAACACCGCTGCCGCACCCCTCGGTCCCCGGCCCGCCGCCAGAGACGCCCTCGCCCGCCGCCTCAGATGCCCTGGACCGCGTCGCCCGCAAGAAGCGCCAGGCCGAGATGCTGAAGCAGGCAAAGGAAACGCGCACCAGCGCCGCAAAGCCGGCCACGGTGCTCAAGAAGCGCTTCTGGGACGACGTCAGCATCAAGGAGACGCCCCAGGGCTTCCAAGTCTTCCTTGACGGCCGCCCCGTCCGCACCCCGAACAAGGAGACGCTCACCGTGCCCCTGTCCAAGCCCCAGCTCGCCGCCGCCATTGCCCTCGAGTGGGACCTCCTCGTCAGCGTCCAGCAGGCCCTCAAGACCCACTACATCCCCATGACCTCGCTCGCCGCCCGCGCCAACGACATTGTCCTCGCCGACGCCAGCGGCGACGCCCGCATCCGCGACTCCATTGTCCAGCTGTGCATGCGCTACCTCTCCACCGACACCCTGCTCTGCTGGGCCCCCGCAACCGTCCTCAACGACGTCCGCCAGAACGGCAAGACCCTGCGCGAGCTGCAGGAGCAAGTCGCCACCGGCATCATCGCCCACCTGACCAGCACTGTCTGGCCCGGCGTCCACATCAAGCCCATCCTCGACGCCGACAGCATCGTGCCCATCGACCAGCCCGACAACACAAAGCACGTCATCCGCGGCTGGGTCTCCGCCCTGCCCGCCTACGAGCTCGCCGGCTTCGAGCGCGCCGTCCTGGCCAGCAAGAGCGTCCTGATTGCCGCACGTCTGCTCCACGAGTGGTCCGAGGGTCTGCCCCACTCGCGCCAGCCCACTGCCAAGAGAGAGTTTGGCATCGAGGAGGCCGCCGAGGCCGCCAGCCTCGAGGTCAGGTGGCAGATTCGCGCCTGGGGAGAGGTCGAGGACACGCATGACGTCGAGAGGGAGGATATGAAGCGCCAGCTGGGCAGTGTCATCCTGCTGGTTGGCGGCGAGTTGGCATAGACATGTGGTGGACTGTAGTGATAGCCACGTAAAGGATCGTGATGTTAGTCACGTGATTAGAATGTAGAACAGACAGCACAGCCGCCGTCGTGTAAAACAATCAACTTGCGATAGACATGTGACTAGAATAGAGCGCAGTTGCTGTTGTCTAATGCATCAACTTGTAATCAACATGAGATAGTGTAGATTGACAGCTCAGTCCTGTTGTATAAGACATCGACTTGTGCAAGCGCGTCATCCTACTGCCAAGCCTGCTTCAGCAGCTCCCGAACGCTTCGTGCCTGCACACCCCGTCCAGCATCACCATCGAAATCAAAGTACCCCTTCTCGAACAAGATGCCGAATATGGACACAAACGAATGAAGCAACTCCTTGGGAAAAAAACGGGTACACGTCCTTGTACGACGGCAACTCGCTCACCTGACCCTTCTCCAGCTTCTCCACTGCATCAAACTGCACATCAAACTTGACCCCTTTCACTTCCTCCACAATAGCCACAAACTCTTTCCACGTCACCTTTTCGCCCACAACGTACGACTCTGGCTGCCACGTCGCAACGTCAAGAAGACTGGCGGCAAAACGCGCAACATCCGTCGTGTGCGTAAACGCAACAGGCACGTCTCCGGATCCAGGAATCGCCGCAGCGTTGTTGACAATATCGACAAAACCAGGGAACGGGCCCATGCGGGACGGAATCTTGGGCGTGACGTAGTAGTCAGTGAAGAAGCCGTTGATCACGGCCGTGTACTCGAGCGTCGTAGCCTCGAGCGCTTGGAGCGCCGCAACCTTTGTTCCGGCCTGGGGAAAGATGGCCGTCACCCTGTTCCACAATGAGCACGTCATCCACCCAAACTACCAGGACAGCGAGACTCACTCGGGCGTGTACTTGAGCCCCCACGCGCTTGGGATGAACCGCCGCGTGGTGCTCGACAGATCCGCGGCTCGGATCAGCGTGAGCTCCGACGCGCCTCCAGCAATGAGGTCCAGCGTCGAGACGACGGTGCCGACATCGTTGGACTGCAGAACGTCCCGCACAGCTTCCACATTGCTGTAGTCAACCTCGAATACGCGCACGCCCAACTCCTTGTCTTTGGCCCCGCTGCTGCCCTACAGCCCCATGTCAGCGACACACACATATAGATAGTAACAGAACGAACCTTTCGAGCGAGGACTACAACCTGATGCTTCCCCTGCTCGACGAGGACATCGACGATAGTCCGCCCGAGCTTCCCAGTCCCTCCTGCAACAGCAACAACGGACATATCGAATCGAGGATACTGAGTAAACGCGTGGTGATGGGGGTTGGAAACGAGCAACACTGGTGATCGAGGTTCTGCAGTCGAGTGTTATCCATCGCCTTGATGTATGTCGCGGGAACAGCTAGGAGCCGGCATCGCAGTGACCCCAAGCGTGGGATTTGCAAGCAAGAATACATCCGCTCTGGTCTGGTCTGGTCTTTGTAAGCGCATTTGTGTCCGATTCGTTGTTAGTACTTTTGTATCCGATCTAGTTGTATCCGACTGATCTTTCGTGAGCTGGATTACTCCCGCCTTGTGTAAGCGGGGGAACTGCATCCATCCCCTCGTCAACAAGGATCCGTCCGCGTAGGTAGTCAAGTGCGTTAACGGTATCCGTCCGTCCGTCCGGCTACAATGCATTGAGCCAGCAAACATACCAGCTATCCAAGAAACGAAGACTTGCTTTACAGACGGCTTATAGCCCAAGAACGAGGTTTCTTGCTGATGAAACTTCTTCTTCTCCGTTGCTTTGATGGTAGATGGTCATGGCTGCTGCGTGGTGCTTCTCGTAGCGAGTAGCTTGGGGATAGATTTGGGAAGCGGGTTGGGATGGTCTCGAGGTTATACACTAATATCTTAGCTAGTACCTGCTTAACAGCCCATAGCCCCCCCTCTGCCATGAAATAGAACATGACGTATTATTACCAAAAAGTATGTAGTAGTAGTAAAACCCCCCCACCTTTCAAAGCGTCTCTACGAGGACAAAGGTGGAGACTTGCACAAACCCGACCTGCACAAACCCGACCTGCAATCACTGAACTGACGGGATGGGATGCAATTTGAGGGGAATTTGTATGGCGGTCGTTTACAGCGAGCGAGGTAGCGTGCTTGACAAGCCAACGTTACGTTACGTTGCTCGGTACCTAGCTTGGCGTTGTGCGGATACAAATTTGTATCCGCGCGCGAACGTCCCCTGCTTGTTGCCGCGACTTGGTGCACACGGCGGTCTCAGAAGTAATGTAGGGTTGTTGTAAGGGTTTGATAGGTCTTGGAGTCAAGCTAGGTTTGCATTTGTCTGGTATTCTTGTCGAGAGGCAGGCGGAGATGCGAGGGACCCACCCGACAAAGGTGGTCGGTCTATCACGTGATTGGGGTTGTATAGGTAAGCGGTTATGCGCTCGTTGGCTTGAGCTATTTCGACGATAGGAATGGGTGTTTGATGTGGGGAGAGGTGATGGATGATATGGATTTTGTAGGTATGCGCGGTCGTAAGCGGATTGTTAGTGTAAGTGCCCCCACCCCCTGGTCTCGATGCGAGGGACTATCGCTAACTGTCGCGGACGATAGGCATGCCAGCAGTGCAAGGAAAGGAAAAGGCGTTGCGATGGGGGTGAGCCTCGCTGTGGGTACTGTCTCAAGCATGGGAAAGACTGTGTTTACACGGTGCGGCGGCGGCGCGGCCCTGGGAAGAAGTAAGTCGTCGTGATCAGGTGTGGATGACTCGCTCATCTTGTGCAGCAAAGAATCATCCAGGGCTCTTGAACAGCAGCGTGATCAAGGTCGGTCTTCGTCGGGCTCAGAGTCTGCACGCGTTGTAGAGGACGACACGTCAAGAAGCCACGAAGGCGTGGATGGTGACGCGATAGTCCAGGACTTCAGAGAAGGTATATCCATGGGCGAGACTCTGAATTACGTCGTACAGATCTGACTGAGATGCTCAAAGGCCAAACTACTCCAAGACAAGACATCACGGGTGCCTCGAGTCAGAGTCCTTGTAGTGCCGGTGAATTGCCATTAGCCGCCAAGCGATTCACTGCGTTTATCAATGACATCCGCACGACAACAAGGCAGATGCAGATGGAGACGCAGACCCAGATAACTCAGAGCAGCTCTGAGAAGAGAACATTTACACGACTCCCTCCTGAACACCTTGCAGCGGACTTGATGCGTCCAGTCGCTGAAGAAATCCAGCTTCACGGTGTCTTTCTTACAAGAGAAGAGATTCTACATCGACTCGCCGGACACTACAGTACCGGACTGGGCGACCCTTGCAGCGATCCATGTCGGTGGGCCACGCTGTGCTCGTTTATGGGTATATCTGCGCTTCACAGGACAGCTGATGGGTCCGTCGCTGCACTGTCCTCGATAGCATGGGCGTTCTTCAAGAATGCCTTTGCGATGTATGCCGAGCTCGTGACTCAGAGACCGGAGATATCTAATTGTGAAGCGCTGCTCGCGATGGCTTTGTTCACGCTGCGCACTGCTGATGCTTGCGTCGCTGCACGGCTGGCAGCTGTTGTCGCCCAGTCGGTACATATGCTTGGTCTGCACAAGTACGAACATTATATCCATCTCGAGTCTGGTGTGGCAGAAAGGCAGAGGGCGATCTTTTGGGTGACGTATATTGTCAATGCTGACGTAGCGCACAAGTACGACATACCCTCACCGCTGGATGTAGAAGACTTTGATCTTGACTTTCCCAAACATCAAGATTCAGGTCGCTTGGATTATAGGGACGAACTCGCACCGTCTCAGCAAGCCAGTTTCCTCCGACAACGATCCGTTCTTGCTGTTATGCAGTTGCGGATACACAGATTGCTCCAACAGGTACTCTCTCGGAATACCAAGCGGAAGCGCTTTGATATGCAAGAGGATGTTATAGCAATCAATGGAGAGCTAGAGACATGGAAATATTCGCCTCCAAGCAATATCCAGCCAGGTCCTCAACCACACGGATCGCCGCTGCTTGAGATGCCTGTCGCTGTGCTACACTACGTCTACTTCAGTTGCATATGCAAGGTCAGTATGGCAGTGGTATTATTGGCAAATCCAGTGGCATCCCAACCCGTCCCCGAGGAACAACCGGTCATTGATTTGGATGCATCTTGCTCCGACAGCATATTGGCTAAAGACATGTGCGCAATGGCAGCTCGAGGAATACTCGATGTACTGTTCCGCTTAGAATCGCAGCCATTCACACACGTCTGGTATGTTCATCGCGGGATCTGTTCTGCTAAGCTCGATTCCAACAGGCTAATACAGTCAAGGCAAACACTATGCTTCCCACTCTCCGCAGTCCTGATCTTGTTGTCAGGAATGCTTACGCATCCAGCATCAGTCCAAGCGCAGACTGATGCCCGTCTCATCCACGATTTCACCCGCTATCTCGAGCGGCTCCGAAAAGAAGGAAGCGACGTGCGCGACCTACTCGACGGCTGCACCAAGTTCCACAGCATTGCAACTTGTGCATTGGGAGTATCTAACACTTTCGAGCAAACAGCGGAAGTAAGTGAACATCCTCTTTGCAGAAGTAGCGGCGACAAGCTGACCCAGCTTTGAAGATCCGGTTACTGCAATCAAGGTTTACGCACGTCACGGACTGGTTGCAGCTCGCGCAGGGGCTTTTGAGCAACGTACCTGCACTGCGGAACAAGGCACGCGAAGTGTTTTGCGGTATACTTACATCTGCTTCGACGGACGAAGCGTATGGTGCTTTTGCACCGGATTGTCTGAAGTCTTCAACTTACAATCTTTGATTCGGCATTTGTTCAAGGCTGCATCGACTCGAAGAGTAATATGTCTTTCGCTCTTCGTGGCCGGTGTCAGGTGCGTGATCAACTGTAGCTGCAGCTGTGGAATGTGTGCTCGCAAGACACATGTCGCAGAACTAAGTGCTATTTAGCAGTCTGGACTGCTTGTATACTATTGTATCATCAAACCCTTACCACAACGTTATGCTTAAGCTGAAACGGGAAAGGCTCGTTCCAAAACAAGTGGGGTGAAATGACTGTTTCGTCACCTTATGCGACATCCACCACGCATGCACAAAGTAAGAATCTGGGTCCACAGGTCTAGTATGACGCGAGACATCGTGTCGTTTTAGCGGATGCTTACGCTTCAGGGTTCTGATTGCCATGTGTGCTTTTAATGGAATAACACGGCTCCACCACCAGATAGATGTAATTGCGGCATGTGGGACTATTCAGGTCTGACATGTCCATGGTCAATCACCCGCCATATAGCCAACATGATGATTCGAGGAGCCGGGGTGTGTGAAGATGCATTAACTTTCGGATTTACGTTTGCTAATTTAGCACTTCTTTTTTCAGCATAAGCATAACGTTATAGTACATGATTAGTTCAGATTGATCCTGTATCTTCCAGGAGATAGCACTAATTCCGGAATTCATCCCTGTTATCAGGCAACAATGTAGTCCGGCGGACGACCGGGAGAAAGACTGATGTAGTGTTGGCATTGACCTATAAAGACTAGATATAACGCTGTTGTAGCCCACCACTGCCAACATCTCTCCTCTCATCGTTCCATCCCTATTACCTCTCAATCCTGCAAACAAACAGACCGACTTGCCTCACCATGGCCTCAGCAACGAATCTCCGCGAGCGCATCGAAACAACACTGCGAGCCTTCCTATCAGCCTTTGAAGAGGGCTCAACCCAGGGCGACGCCTCCCTCGTCAACCGCGACGTCACAGCAGACTGCAAACGCCACATGCTCCCCGAGTCCGTACATCAAGTTATCGGCCTACCACCAGGATCCGCCTTGGACAGAGCGCAGTACCAGGAGCTCTTTGCAAAGGACATGAAAGCGCTCAAGTTCACCAAAAACGCTATAGCGAATCTGGTCATTGATACTGAGGCCCGTCGGGCTTCTTTTACGTCGTTCGCGGAAGTGCATCCTAGGAATGGGGAATCATTTACTTCTGAGCAAGCATGGGTGTTGTATTTTGATGAGGATGCGGATAAGGTCAACAAGGTGGTCGAGTTTTGCGACAAGGATACTCTTTTGAAGATGGCGAATTCGTCTGCCTAGTTCTAAGCGTGTGGGATACAGGTTTGAGGCTGTGTTTAGCTTGACTAAAAGGGTCTCAGTCTAAGACGTGCACTTCCTGACCACATTTCGATACTCAAATGTAGCTGCGGTGGCAACCCTGGGAGATGGCTCCTCCATCATGTGTGGTATCATGGTCGCGCTACACGCGCAGAAGAATGCAATGACTTCTTTATGTTCCATTCAGTTCATGCATGACAGTGCAGAAAGTCTTTTCTAGCGTCAAGTAAATTGATGATGGCTAGCTGCTTTATTTGTGGAAGGTTAAGAGGGAGCATGTGATCTTCTTAACAAAGTGCATGTATTCAGCAAGCATCCTCAGAAGTCGATATCAGATAGTATCATCGAGAGGCGAGATCAGGTTATGTCAGAAAATGCTCTGTATACCTGAAAATATCAAGTAAAGCTTGTATGAATCTTGCTGCATCGGCTTGACTCTACTCTAGAGACTATTATTAGGCATCTATTGTTTGACAAGTCTTCTAAGCCTTCGAGTCCCAGTTCTAGTGCGCATTGTTGATGCATACTGACAAATTTGAACCCTTTAGTATAGGGGTAATAGGGCAGTAGCTAGAAACACGCAGCACCCTCCCTGCCAGAAGTTTCATGAACCTCTCGGCTTAACCCGCTTCATGGCCTCTCTGTTTTCGGTACCAATGACTGTCCAATTCGAGAGGTAAGATATCATTTCGAACGCGTCGCCGTCTGCATTGCCTGTTTTGCTTAAACTTGGTGCCAGTATGAGTTCAACTTCCAAGCCAGGGTGCGCCACTTTGCATCCAACTGGCGTTTCGATGATTGCTGGGTCAAGCATCCCAAAGTTCTCGACAGACCAGCAATGCACAGTGAATAGTGCTCTAGACTTGTTCATCTCTAGGTCCAATTCGATGGCCTTCCGGATGACGTTCTCGAGTTCTTCCCAGATAGATGCCTTGTTCCGTATTACAAGTGGAGCAAGAGTTTGCTTCCATCTTGCCACCAGCGCATGGATATTCTTCTCGACTGCAACTTCTTCAACGCTTTCGGACATCAATATGGCACTCTTCGCCTTCCACTGACTGAAAGATTTTACATCTGTCAATCGCAAAGTTCCATCGCTCAGCAGGTCCGGGATATCCTGCGGGTCCGCTGTTTATCGTCAGTTACATGATGGGAGATGTGTCCTTGGTCGGCGTGAGACCATGCTAGATTCGGTGATCCTGGTCTCAGATCGACTTACCAAGCTGTAAAGCAAGGAATAGAGAACGCATGCCCTCATGGCAATCGCCCGCCCACCAGAGGCCGTTCTGGGGACTGACTCTAAGAACGAAATCCACCAGCATTTTCATTACCAAACTCCTCAGTAACAAGGGCTGGCTCCTCTTATGGCGCAGGTATAATTCGGGTGACCCGGTCAGTGAAGAGAAGGGAGCCAGATCTGCACCAGGGAGATTGCTCAAGTCGGCGCCACAGTAGTTCTCTGCCCAATTTCCAACAACGAATACCAGCTCTTGATACAGTGCCTGTAGAGCCTTATCATCGATCTTGTGATTGGCGTTCTGGAATTGAGCTTTACGAAGCGCGACCGTTGTTTGATTCCAGCCTTGTATGAGTTCCGTATTCTTTTCTTCCGTTTTTTTCAATTGTGTCACCAGATCTATCACTTCAAGCTGTCTCTCCTTTGCCGATCTCTCAAGATCATATAATTGGTCTTCAAGGTATTTTATCCGCTTACTCCTTTCGCGCAGGACTTGCTCTAGCTCTTCGTCGCGATCCAGGACTTTTGTGACGAGGGCCAAAAGCTCCTCTCGTACGGTCTTTGTGGCTGTTGTTGTCGTACTGTCGGTCCTCTCTCGGCGACTTTCCTCGTCCTTCGTGATGCCATCTTGTGTAGGAATTCGATCATCTTTCGTGGCTGCGTTTGTGGGAAGTGGACCGGCTTTATTCACGTCAATTGTGGGTAGGGCTCTTGTCGGACGCGGTGGCTGTTGCGGAGGTTGCGCTGACAATGCGCTCGGGACTGTCACAAACTGTGTTCTGGTCTCAAGGCCCTCAACTTGTTGTTTGGTTCTTGGTCTCACTACCTTGTGAGGCATGTGACTTAACTTTGCAACTTCGGTGCAGTCTTGCGTAGTGCTTACATTACCAAGGTCATTCCTCCTGCTAGACGATGTCTTGCTGGTCTCTTTGATTCGGTGGCCCAAGTTCTTGAGCGATTCCATGATGGGAAAAAGCCCCTGGAAGTAGGGACATCACGCAAAGGGAATATACGTGGTCTTTATGGTCACCGAGGAGAACAGTACTGGTGGAGCAAATGAGCGGCCGCTAACTCAAACAGCCTCAGCCTACTGCATTCAAAAGCAATTGGCGCGTCACGTAACCTTATTATGGCTGCAGCGCTTATGCGGGATTTGCTCAAATCTGGAACAATCTGCGACCGTAGGATTCGCCCCATGCCCATTGTATCGTCACAGCCTCACAAGTGCTTTATGGCAGATTCAAATAACTTTTTAAGCATACATATGCACATGAGACCTGTCCTCAAGGGTACATGAGTAACACTAAATAACTCCAACCAACGGAAGGATAGCGTTCACCGTTACTGTAATCGCCAACCCAAGAATTGAACCGAAGATAGACAGCTTGTTCATCATCCTGTCCCGCTTACGCTCCCCTTCAATTTTGTCCGTGATCGCTTCGCCAGGCCTAGATTGTAATCTCTTGCGCTGTTCAACTAGAGAACCCCGCTGCTGTTCAAGTTGCTTTACTTCCGTGCAGTCACGTCTGACGCCGAGCTTGCGTCTTTTACTCAACTCTTGGATCCTTCGTTCAGATTCCTTGATTGCCACCTCGAGTTGTGGTACCATGAGTTGACCTGCTCTTGTCTGATCTAGTTGCTTGCCATGATCCACCAGATCTTCTTGAATCTCCAATACCATCTCTTGCTTGCGCTGCAATCTGTGGATAAGTGCAGATGCCATAGATTGAGTTCCGTCAAATTTACGAATTTTGGAACCACGACATTCCATCGCGTCCCAAAACTCCTGTCTGAGCTCACGTTCCCGCTCCATTCCTTTCCCATGATCTCTGATCTCACTCCACATTGTTGTTAAGAGTACCACGTTCTCTAGATTTCGATCGCCGCAAAGACTCGTGAACACTTCCAGGTATTTTCGAGCTGAGCCTGACATTTTGTTGTCCGTGATTCGATGCATGTAGATGATGCCCTTCAAAGGTATCTTGAGCTCGTACTGAAGACACAGAAAATCCACAATGTGCTCGAATATCTCCGCATCAGATCGCTTCGTATCGTCAAAACCTGGAGTGTCGACAAGTGCAACCACTTCATCGCCAACAGCGACCCTGACAATCTGGCAGTCCTTTGTCTCTGCAAGTGTCAGCTTGAGGTACTTGCCCAGTCATTTGTGCAAACCAACCAGATCGTACGCCGTGTCCTTCGATGACAGCACCTTCCGACAGTTTGTTGATGAAGTAACTTTTACCTGAACCTGTAACACCCATCACCATGATCATACTGCAGTCTTTCTCATGTTTGATTAGATCCATCGTGTCATGGAGGTCGTGCTAGTCGTTAGAATCGATCTCAACGTAGATTGTGAGTAGGCATAGGCTGGTCCCACAGAGCCGCTCCCAATTCCATGCGCTCACCCCGAAAAAAAAAAAGAATGTATTGGTGGCTGAACTGGCTGTGCAAGGCCGTAAAATTCCTCACCACTCATTGGGCTAGGAACCGCCAGGATGAGGAACTAGAATATCTTCGCCCCCATGATATCGGTAGTGTTTACAGGAAATCCACAAGATCCTCGCGGTGAGTACTCTACATAAAATGTCGATCGGACAATTGCGGATTCGATAGTTATGGGGCCAAACATTTGGGGAAGGCAGGAATCCTAGCGGCTTCAGGTAGCGAGATTAACGAGGCTGACCAATTATAGCGGTGTTGAGGGATACCAGGATCAGAATACCCTTGCAAAAGGCTTGTGACCAGACTATCAAATAAATCCTCTTGGTGCTGTGTACAATTGTACCCTACACTTTGATACTTCAGCGTATACACGCACAGGCAATGTCTATAGCCTGTTTGCCCTCTCCAGTTTTGCGGATTTGACTTACTCCTCAGAATATCTTCCTCCATAAATCACTATGGGGTTCTTCCGGGACCTTACAAATCGCGGTAAAATACGATCGTCGCGGGATATAGCTGGCAATAATGCAGGTTACAATAAGTATTCATCTACGCCTGAGCTCGCCATTCCCCAGACAACCACACCAACGCGAGCACCAACGCAAGCACCTCCATCCCTGCGCGCAAGTCAGCAGATTGGTTCGGTCGTGGAAGAGGGCGAGTCCGATCCTGGGAGCATTATCATTGGCATTGATTTTGGAACAACGTGAGTTCAATACGGGTCACAAAAGATGCGCATGCCCTTGGGTTTTGTCATCAGTGAAAACCTGGACAGATCGAAGGCATTTAGAATGAAAAGTTGCTGATAAACTATAGCTACTCAGGCGTAGCTTGGGCATACTCAAAGGAGGTTGACGATATACACATCATCACAGACTGGGAATCGTCTGAGGTAGGGACCTCGGACAAAGGCAAGGCACCCACTCGAGTCTCATATGCACCCGCTGTTCAGAAAAATGATGGTAAAGGATCCACAGTAACATGGGGCTACGGTGTTAGCGACAACCAGGAAGCAATCGAGTGGTTCAAGCTGCTGCTTCTCGATGATTCTGATATGGACGAAAAGCAAAAGAAATCCCCTCACATTCTCAAAGCAAGATCGCTTCTGGAAAAAGCAAATAAAACACCTGTACAGGCGGTCAGCGATTATCTCCGCCTTTTGTGGGATCATGCTATCACAAACATAAGGAAGGAGGCTGGTGAAGACTTTTTGAGAGGATTGCCATTCAGGGTGGTATGTACCGTGCCAGCAATATGGGGAAACAAGGCAATCGGAAGAATGAGACAGGCCGCTAGCGAAGCTGGCATACTCGATTATCGTACAGCTATCGGGGAAACAAAACTGTTCTTTGTTTCTGAGCCAGAGGCTGCTGCGCTTGCCACTTTCAACAATCTTCAAAAGCGTCCAAATCTGCAGGCGGGAGATACATTCGTGGTCTGCGACGCTGGAGGTGGAACTGTTGACCTTATACGTTACAAAATTGTACAGACAAAGCCTATGAAGCTTGCGGAATGTGTTGAAGGTTCAGGGCGGTTGTGTGGAGCTGTCTTCTTAGACCAGGACTTTGAGGATTTCATGCAACAGACTGTCAAATCAGCCTGGAATGTACCAAGTCATGTCATCAAGGCCTTCATGAACGTGTATTGGGAGAATGGGATCAAGCGTAGTTTTGATGAGAAGCCTCGGACATGGAAGCTCAACTTACCTTATGAGTGTACGGAGAGAGGTGCTCCGCATCAAATTGAACTTCAACAGTAAGTTGCTAGCACAGCTCGCCAATATGTACTAACGTCTGTAACAGCGGATACGTACTCGACATCTTTGAGGATGTCACGACGCAAATTCGAGCACTCGTGAACGACCAGATACGCGCGGTCGAAGCAAAAGAGAAAAAGCTACCAAAAGTGTGTACCCATCTAAAATCATTAGTGACAATAGTTCTGACGCTTCATAGGCCGTGGTACTTGTCGGCGGCTTTGGAAGCTGCAAATATCTCCGCACTGTCCTTGGAACAGAGAATGAGCATCGAGGCATAGATGTCTTACAATCCAAAGGAAATCGACCGTTTGTGAAAACTCCACACAGCACCTGGCACAACGCTAATATAGTTCAGATGGACTGCAATTTGTCGTGGCGCCGTCTTGAAAGGTTTCGGAAAAATTGCTGATTCTGGACCCGTCGTGGAGACACGCATCTCCCGTTGCAACTACGGAATCATATACGATGATTTCTTTGACGCAAACAAACACTTCCAGTCCGAACGATACGTACATGGAGTGACGGGGGAGGTGATGGCGCGCGACCAGCTAAAGTGGTATCTGGAGAGGGTATGTATGTCTCTGGCACACATGAAATATTGCTTATCTTGACTCCTAGGGCACAAGCGTAGATGAGGCCGAGCCAGTACTGTTGTCTTGGTGTCGCAGCATTCCAGCAAATCAGTGCCTCAACAAGTACTCCCTGAAGGCATTTATAAGCACTTGCGATGATCGGGTTCCGCCAATTCGGCGAACAGAATCAGTCAGAGAAGGCTTGGAGATAACATCGAGCTCTTCCATAGATGTGTCTTCATTGCAAGTGCTTCAAGGCCTAGATGGGAAACCATATCGAAAGGTCCACTTCGACATAGAGATGAGAATCATTGGTACTGCTCTGGAGTTTGCATTAATATACGATGGCAAACGCATTGGATCTAGTGAGGTCGCGGCTAAGGTGGATACTGAATCCTAGATCACGAGTGGTCAAATGTAATAGACAGCCGCGCAAGTTGAGCTTTTTAAATCCATGCTCAGCATAATTAATGTTTGAAGAAGGCTACCTGCCATATAAAGAAGACAATGTCCGAGTCACTGGCGTGTGTAGCATCATCGTAAGTGTTGGTGATGATCTTTCGGTACCGAGAGGTCAACCAGACAGCAACAAGCAGAGAAAAATAGAGATGCATGATATGTATTTTATACATTCGAGATGGGAAAAATAGCTTTACGGAATTATGTGTACCACTTTTACTTGCCTACAATACAGAGAGAAATGCTAGCACCGCTTCCGGATGTGAAACGGAATCTTTTTTCCTGGCCGAATCACACCAGCCCCAAAATGAGACCAATTGACGGCTGCCTCGCGCTCAGGATTGTCCACCTCGATATCGAAGTGTGAGATGAACAGCGCTGTGGCCAAAGAAACGGCCGTTTTGGTAAAGAGCTGGCCAGGACACATCTGCTTACCGCCACCGAACGGCATCCACACGCCCTCGAGGCTGCGAGAGGAGAACTTCTGAGCATTATCCTTGTCTTTCTCGTTCTTGCCTTTTTCGAGGAAGCGCTCAGCCCAGAAGTGTGAAAGGGGCTTTGAGTCAGAGGGCCCGGTGTCCCAGAGTGTGGCGTCCATGTGCGATGTCGTCGAGCATGCCATGACGAGGGTTTTCTTAGGGATGTGCCACTCGTTTATGTGCATATCGTGCTCGTCGGGATAACGGAGGACGAAGACATGCGTGCGCAGTCGGAGAGCTTCTGCTATGCTAGACTGGAGGAGGGGTTGGTTCCGTAAAGCAGAAACGTCGAAGCGGAGGGGTGCATCTGGTAAGGATGTAAGATTCTCCAGACACCTTGCTCGTAATTCCACTAGCAGTGAAGGCGTGCGGAAGATCTCGTAGTTGAGCCAGAACAGCGAGGGGATGGGATTCGAGCTGAATCTATTTTTGGTCTTAGTGGTGGGTATTGTTTTGAGAAAACTGAAAGTGACTCACGAGGCAATGAAGCCTAGATCAGTAGCTGCTATGGCATTCAGGTCCCAGTGATCCGCCTTCAAGAGCTCCAGCTTTCTCAAGATGCCTCGTGTGGCTCCCGTATTTTCCCCGTTTGTGGCCATGTCCACCGACAGTTCGCGCCACTGTACCAAACTCTTGATAAGGTTATCTCTTGCTCGAAAACCTTGTGGATAAAGCCAGCGTGGAGCTCGTTTCGCAATAGCGGCGACCCACTTGTCAAATCTCCAGAATGTGGTGACAAAGCTAACATCGACATACTCCGTGAGCAGTGGCCCGTAAAATACTTCAATCAGAGCGGGTGTGATGTTTGATGTGTAAAATTCGAAAAGATCTGGTCGCTGCTGCCACTCACTGTCGATGCTGAGAGCGAGGGCATCAAGCTTTCTGTAGATGCAGTCAACCAGCTTCTCGAGAATCTCAGTTGCTTCTTCGCCCTTAAGCATGCTCTGAATAATGTCATGGTCGAGGTGGCATACACGATTCCTCGGTTCAATATCGCACCCTGACCGCGGTATTGCTCCTCGTCCGGAGCGGTCGTTGATGAAAGTGGCGGATGCTTTCGGAGGTTGGCCGAACAGGTCACCGGCGACAAATTTCTGGACAAGGGCAGGATTTGACGAAGGTGTGCTTTTGAAAAATTTGCGAATGTTGCTAGATCCCACGATGACGAATGGATCCGCGGTAGGTATCCGAAGTTGTGTCGGCGCATTTAGAGACTGGAAGGAAGTTATAGGCCAAAAGGTAAGTTCTAAGGCATGGCCCAGAAATGGTATCATGTACGGTTGCCATGCCGGTTTCTTTGCATGGCGGGTAAGTTGAAGGGTGAGGGTGAGCTGCCTCTGCAGAAGACAGTATCTGATGTAGATGACGACAAGGAAGGCCACTACGAGGATGTAGGGGAGGTTCTGGTAATGCATTGTTGGTACAAATTCGACTCTCGATCATAGAGTCCTCATAGCTAGGACTGTAGCAATATGGTGACAAATGTGAGTGGAATATATCACCATGATTAGCAGTAAAAGGGGAATTAGGGCGCCTGAAAAGGCAACTAGGCAAGACTTGGGTGTACAATTGACAGGATGATGTAAGCAACTACAGATGAATTTCCATGCAGTCGATAAGGCAGACTTGAAGTAGCATGGCGGAACCCCGCTACGCCGAATGTACTCGGCCAATACCAGGGTGTACGACGGTGAGATTCAGCATCCCAGACCCTTACTTCGGTGTTCAACGTAAGCTTATGTACCTAAGCTTTTGAGGGGCTATACCGATGCTCACCCCTGCGCACTACAGTAGCGTTCCATTGTAACGGTGTGATTTTTAGAACCAGTAGCATAAGTCCCACTTGAATGTGAAACAGTACAGTGGGTACTGGGCTGTGACTACTGCGCCTTCTTGTGAACCTCTCCTGTTTTCTCATGCTGGATGAACCACTGAACGGCGCGCTTCGTTCCCTCTGCAGTAGTGAAACGAGGTTTGTATCCCAGCCGGGTTTTGGCCTTGACAATGTTGAAAGTGCGTTCCTGGGCCAGCATACGCACTACCTTGGTGGAGAATGCCATCTCTTTGCCAAACGTGACCACCCAGTACACCCACCCAGCTGTATAGACCAGCGAGAGCATCAGCCACAATGGAATTGTGCGCACCTGGGCGGGCTCCACGGGGTGTCCCGCGAATCCGGCTACCAGACGCGTGTAGGCCGGGAAGCTGTAGCTATCGTCATCGGTTATGAAAAATGCCTCGCCCTGAACGCGAAGATTCTGGGGTACTGCGTCTCCTTCACTGACTGCTACAAGTGCCTCAGCCGCTAGGATCTCGGCATATGTGAGGTTCTTTATGTACGTGTTGTCGAAGCCATTTTCCTCTGAACCAATCCGCATGTTAGCCCGTCCTGTCCTGGCATTTTTGACCAGATTCGGTATCTGCGTTGTATCTCCCTCGCCGTACATGGAGGCTGGCCGGAGAGAAACAGTTAACATGCTGCTACCATGGCCATTGGCGGACAGGACAACGGCCTCTGCGACAGCCTTTGTGTGCGAATAGTAGTTAGGCTGCTGCGGGAAATAGAGCACCGGGGATGTCTCATCCACGCGTCGCAGCGGGTGGTAGTGGTCGTGAACAACAGACGAACTCGACGTGTAGACAAAAGCGTCGACGCTGCCAGTCTCGTGCGAGAGCTGCACTAGGTTGCGCGTGCCGTCAATGTTGACGCGCTCAAGCACTGCACGGTTACTCTCGAATGGATATGGTGATGCTGTGTGAAATATCACGCTGGGCTTGACGAGCTGAAGCACCTTTCGCACTTCCTCTGCAGAGCTGATGTCGGCATGGTGGAACGAAACATTAGGGCTTTGCGAATCTTTGGGTTGGAGGTCGAGGACGTGGATATGTTCTGGCTCCAATCCCCTGTCGACGAGGTCCCTGATCAAGTGCTGGCCAAAAAAGCCACTGCCACCAACAATGAGAATCGTGCGGCCAGTGATTTTCGAAGTCATGGTGACTGTTCTGGATGGGACTAGGTGAAGTACCGATCTGAGACACGAGCTGCACACTGAACGAGTATAGGAAGAATGAGGTCGAGTTTGGGGTGATCTGCAGGCGCCGTTGCTAAGTCGGCCAGGGCTTGACGAACGGCGGCTGAGGCTTATTATGTGCACGTGATAGTTACACGCCGGGGAGTACAAACGCCTACGCCATTCCCGTGCATGGGCCCGTGCACGATGTATACCACCCACTAGCCAAGGCAGATTCCTGGCTGCTTCGACCCAAAGTAGCAGGCCCACATCGCACCATGCACCATCCACTATCCTCTACTCACACACGCACAAGCTCACGCGTTGCCGCTCAAGGATCAATCAATGTCTGCTTCCATAATCGTCTTCATCGCGCTCTGCCTACTGAACATGTGGCATCTGCCTACTATATAACTACTCGCGCTCTGCTCAGACGGGACAGTAGACATCGCTCATGCGCCTGTGCCCACTGCCAGCCTTGCTAGCTGAGCCTTTTGAATGTGCTGAATGGCTGTCCGCCAGAGTGATGAATGTAAGTTCCTGACCTTGCTGCTGCTCTTGTTGCACACGGACCTCAACATTTCCCTTCTCACAACTGATTCTATCATAGAGCGAGGATTCCTTGGAATCGGCAAGCCGGGATCGGCTGAGGAGCCGTGAACGGAGCGAATGCAAGCTCGACTTGCTCGTCTTGATAAATGCAGGAAGGAAGAGCAGACAAGGTGCGATAATGACGACATTCATTTCGACAATACTGAGCTCTGAGGTGAGAATCGCAGACCAGAATTGATCTTTTTCGTCCACATGCAGGATCGTAAATGCGAGTCGCACAGCACTAATCACACAGGCTCTTCGCCGCTGTCAGCCTGTTCTCCGATATGCGCATCATTGGAGAAAACTCACGAGAATCCGATCCCAAAAAGTGCAAAGACTCCGAGCTTCTTCCGCACTGCAAGTTTAAGTTTGAGGACTCGCTGCAACGGAATCGCTAGGATGTAGAAATCCAGGAACACGTTTATCGCCGCTTGGGCGACAACTACCAGTGGCATCTTGGTGCAGAATGAGGCCGTCGAAAATCTGTCGAGTCGTATGCATTGCGTGGCTTGGAAGATCTCAATGCCCAAGAACGCAAACGACGATGCAGTAGTGAATGCAATGCCGAGCCAGATAAGTATGCGTGACGTTGGCATGACTTCGAAGAAGCGGAGGTAGAGAGTCAGCACCGAAAGCTTTGCGAAGCCGACCGCTATGATGTAGAGAGTTGACAGTTGGTTCATACGCTGTGGAGAGTGAGTTCGTGCTGTTTCGAAGTTTGGACAGCGTGTATTACCAACAAATTTTCACGGGTAATTGTGACTGCTCGAATCTCCCACAAATGCTTCCCATATCCAATGCTCAGACCTACGCGATTAGAAACGCTACTGAGAAAGGTGCGTAAGACTGACTCGATAACATAATTGCGCTGTGGCAGATGGATCCCATGGCTGCAACGACACACAACACTGACTTGATCAGCTCTGTATGTTGCAACTCCAAAGTGGCAACATACCTTTGTCCCAGCTGATTTTCCGATCTTTACTGTTGATGAAACGAACGGCAACGGCAGCCAGCATGAGTGCCAAGAAGACACTGTTCATGATGATGAGCTCAGTATCTTTGTTCTCCGGGTGGTCAAAATTTGGTATCTTGCCTGCTGGTGGCGGGAGCGCGGGCATATTCCAGATAGCGGCAGGAATCCCATCGGGGCCTGCAGGTCCATTCGTACTCATGATAGGTTGTTGGAATCTATGGACAAATGAGCGCAGGATATCGTCAGTGGTACATAGAGAAGAATTCGAGCCTGAGGAGAAGAATCGAGCGCTTTAGATAAGGCCTGCGTAAGCTTTCATGTACCTAGCTTTGACTCTTGCTCACTGCATTTCGTTGTGGGTAAGCGTTCAATGTTGTACAACCTATGCTTCGGGCACCAATTGAACGAGCAGACTTGGAATTGTTACGAAGCAAGTCACCTCCAATGATGTCACGCCTCTAAGGTAACGCTGATATCAGCGCTAAGTGGGTTTACCGCTACATTGAAGACTTACCCCTACGAGAGTGTAAGCCTTAGCCAATACCTATCATCGGGTTACCGAAGTGTCGGGGTCGTGTGTTTCTTCGTTCCATCCATTCCAAGGTCAATCAAAGCAGTTACAATCCCTGCATCTTGCCATACAGACTGTTCTGCAATGCTCTGCTTACTGTCACACGGGAAGGTTGATAATCCCCGAAGCTAATGCAGCCTGATCTGCACAACTGTGTATCCCTTACAGGGGGCTGGCTCCGGCCCTTCTTTAGCGAGCTACTCTTTGGTCAGCATATGCAGCCACGTCTCTGATCTTGGAATGTACGCAGAGACCTGTTGTCTATCTGGTCGTCTATCTGAGTTCCGCGCCTGCGCGCAAGAGCTGAAAAGCAGAAGAGCATGGAAGACGGAAACGAGAGGACTCCATGCGAGTCTTTCGACCTCGAGGTCCTCCATGTCAATAGCTGCAGTCAATTCCTCGACCCGCAACCCTCCAATCCTAGTCGCTTATCTTTTCGAGGCCTTCGTGTGTACCGCGCCCAAAAGCCGACAACTATCCGAAAGTCGCTGGCGATGCCACAAACGGAAACTATCTTGAACTCCTTGGACGTCGTTCTGAATAGAAGGGATAGCCTCCTTGTTCTTGGTCGTCCTGGGAGCGGTTGTACTTCCTTCATGAAGACACTGGGGTAGCACTTTGGGGATAGCCGAATTTCTGTTAAAGCGCGCCTGAAATCTGCTGGTATTAACAACATTTGAATGACTCATCCGAGATAATAATGACAACGAATAGGCGCCTCTGCAACCTACCTTGACATAGATGCTCCGCAGGGCTGTACGTACACGGCTGAGGAGGATGCACATTTCGCTGAATTGACAGTGCGGGAAACAATTTGCTCAGCTGTAAAAGCCACATCAAGGACACATGCTACGAGCGAGACGAGCGAGGCGTACGTCGACCGTATTCTCCAAATTTTCAAATTGACCTCCTGTGCCGACACCAAGATTGGAAACAACCTAATTCGCGGAGTAAGTGGGGGAGAACGTCGCCGGGTCACCCTTGCTGAAGCACTCATCCGCAGGGCATCTGTTCACTGCTGGGATAATAGCACCCGTGGAATGGATAGCTCAACCGCACTCGATATCATCAAGGCGATCACCAATCTTGCCCATGTCAACGACTCTGTTGCGATTGTTAGTGTTTATCAGGCATCCCAAGCCATCTTTGAGTGTTTCACCAAAGTACTGTTGCTCCATGAGGGAAGACAGGTTTTTTTTGGTCGGACTGAGGAAGCTGAAGAGTACTTCGTTCGTATGGGTTTCCGGCGGCCTATGCCTGGTACCAGTACTGCTGACTTCTTGACTTCTTTGACAAACCCAGAAGAATCACAGGTCATGTTGCAGAGTGAACTTGATGTGCAAGTGCCTGTAACTGCAGAAGACTTTGAGCGCCGCTGGTATCACAGCCAAGAGCGCAAGGACATGCTCGAAGACTTGCTGCAAATCGAGGCCGACCAGCTTGCACGTCGAGGCCACGAGAAGCCAGGGCCTTCGTATCGTATGATATCGTTCCCATCACAAGTCGCCCTCTGCCTTCATCGAGGTGCTTCCAGACTTTGGAAGAGCATAGAAGCTCCAGTCTCTGGAATTGTGGCGAATGGTATCTTAGGCCTCATACTTGGAAGTCTCTTCTACGACCTTGATAATTCTACGGATAGCTTCTACGGTAGAGGTGTTCTCCTCTTCTACGCCACGATGCTCAACGGTTTTATGAGCGGCTTCGAGGTCATCACGATTTGGGCTCAACGTCCAATTGTTGAGAAGCATCGTCGACTTGAATTCTATCAACCAATTTCAGAAGCGTGGTGAGACTCTAGAGCCTACGATTCTCCTAGCAAGCTAACAAAATGTAGTAAGACAAATCCAATCACGTGTACGAAGATACCTACGCTTTTTGACTAACCCTCCATTACAGTATCTGCAATGCTGTGTGATTTACCCAACAAAATTCTCAGCAGCCTTATCTTCAACACTACCATATACTTCTTAGCCAACTTGCGGAGGACACCAGAGGCGTTCTTCACCTTCTTCTTGTTCTCATTCACTTGTCTGCTGACTATGTCGATGCTGTTCCGTAGCATTGGCTCCATTTGCAACTCGTTCGCACAGACGTTTGTCCCTGTTGGTGGTTTGGTCTTCCTTTGCGTCATCTACAGCGGATTCGTGATTCCCGATTCGTACATGCATCCATGGTTTGGCTGGTTTGCGTATATCAATCCGACATCGTATACACTGGAAAGTCTTATGCTCAACGAGGTTCGTCTAATGTCCGAACGCTTTCTTTGATGGTGGCTAAGTAATATAGTTTGCTGGACGCACTTTTCCATGTCAGAGGTTCTTGCCAATGGGCGCTGGTTACGAGCAGGTCAGCGGCTTAGGCCGGACGTGTACAGCTGTGGGATCCGAGCCAGGTAAGAATTTTGTTAACGGCACCCGTTATGTCAGTCTTGCTTTCCAGTATCAGCTCGCGCATAAGTGGAAGTAAGTGTTACCGACAAGTTTCGATATATTTTCTCACTGTGATCAGGAATTTGGGAATTCTATTTGCAATGATGGCGATCCTTTGCATCTCTCACCTTCTTCTCGCTCAGTATTCCCACCTCATACTCTCTATAGACCAAAAAGCAGTGTCTATGAGATCCAATCCTGCAAAACCTAGCAGCAATGATGAGGAACAGGACACCGAAAACAAGTCAAAGAGACGCGGAGTTGGCTCCTTTCCCATTGGCCTGCAGCCACAGACCTCAACTTTGTCATGGGAGAATGTCAACTTCACGCTGCCACCAACAAAGGGTAAAATGCCCAGACAAATTTTACAAAATATAGACGGTTATGTCAAGCCCGGGACCTTGACTGCCCTCATGGGTGCTACGGGCGCTGGTAAAACCACTCTCTTAGATGCTCTCGCCAGCCGCACAACCACAGGCATCGTCACTGGCGACGTTTTCGTGGATGGAAAACTACGCACAGTCGAATTTCGCCGCAAAACGGGTTATAGTCAGCAGGATGATATACACTTGGCTACCACCACCGTCAAAGAGGCATTGCAATTTTCGGCACGCCTCCGTCAGCCTCAAGAAGTCCCCACAGAGGAAAAGATTGAGTACGTTGAGGAAGTGATTCATGTATTGGGGCTAGAAGACTGCGCCAATAGCCTTGTAGGGGTTCATGGGTCGGGTGAGAAAACATTCTCCTTAGTATTCATCTCAGCTGATGTGTGGCAGGTCTGAGCGTACACGATCGAAGGAAACTGACTATTGGGGTCGAGTTGGTTGCGAAACCCGAAGTTCTGCTTTTTCTAGGTATGAAAACTTCCGATTGGTCTTTCGTTTACTATTTAATATGTTACCCTAGATGAGCCAACTTCAGGACTGGACAGTCAGACTGCCTGGGCTATTTGTACGCTCCTCCGGCGCTTAGTCGATCGTGGACAGACCATTTTATGCACGCTACATCAGCCTTCCGCACTTCTGCTTACCATGTTCGACCGTCTGTTACTCATTTCTGTGGGTCAGACGTTGTACTTTGGCGACATTGGCTCGCAAGGGGCGCTGGTCAGCGCGTATTTTGGAAAACACGGCGCTCGCACAAAGGCTGCAGATAGCAATTTCGCAGAATGGATGATGCAAGTAACGGCTGAAGATCCTTCAGATCAGTCGTGGGCAGAAAAATGGAAGGGTTCAGCAGAGTATGCTAAGCTGCAGGATGAGCTTGCTGGTATGCAAAATTTCCCAGGAAGCCTTCATGCCGCGTCGACGGCCGAGTACGCTACATCGCAGCTACATCAGTTCACTACACTGACCTACCGAACATTCCAAGAGGCATGGCGAACGCCATCGTATATATGGGGACGTACACTTTTCTACACGTGCGTGGTAAGCTTATCTGCATGTCCCTTGATCAGACTGTACGCTAACATGCACAACGGGCTATTTTAATCGGCTTCTCTTTTTGGGACTCGCCAACATCGCTACAAGGACTCCAGAACCAGCTTTTCTCCATCTTCCTTCTCCTCTCAACGTTTAGCGTCGTCATGCAACAGCTCATCCCGCAATTTATGGAGCGTCGTCGGCTGTTCGAGGCGCGCGAAGGTCCTTCTCAAACCTACTCGTGGCAGACCTTTCTACTCTCTACCTTGGTAGTCGAGATGGTCATCCAAACCATCATGGCCGCGATCGTCTTTCCCCTCTTCTACTACCCTATCGGCATGTACCGTAATGCAATTAACGCGCAACAAAGCGAGAGAGCGGCGCTCATGTTCCTACTAATTTGGACTTTGATGCTCTTCACGCCCACACTCTCCTTCGCCGTTGCTGCCGCCATCGAAGGCACCGAAGCTGCCGTCAACATTGTTCAACTATTTTTCCTCCTCATCACAATATTTTGTGGGTACGTCGTCTCGCTGTCTCCTTCTCCATCCTGAACTCCCCAGCTAATGGGAACCCTCTTCCAGCATCCTTGTTCCCAGCGTCGACCTCCCGCGCTTCTGGATCTTCATGTACCGCACCTCCCCCTTTACCTATCTCGTCGGCTCCATGTTCGCCGCTGCAGTCGCAAATACTCCCGTCACATGTACCTCCGTCGAGCTGTTCTCCGTCCAACCTCCCGCAGGCTCCACCTGCGCTCAGTATTTGTCTGACTTTGTCCACGCTGCCGGAGGCCATCTGGCGAATCCGGAAGCCCTTTCAGATTGCCAGTATTGTCCTGTGGCGAGCACCAATGTTGTCCTCGAGAGCTTGAACATAGCGTATGAGACGCGCTGGCGCGGGTTCGGGCTTCAGTGGGTCTTTCTGGTGGTCAATATTGCTGCTATGTTTGGACTTCATTGGGTTACGCGTGTGAGGCGGATACAACGATCTCCCTATCCGCACAACTCATGATTTCATGCTAAGCTTGTAGCAGACAGGGTCTGCTACGTGGACTTGTAGGCTTAGATGCATGGTGAGGTTCCCCTGCTTATCTTGGAACGCCCGTGTGAATTCATTTACCCTGCGCCTCAACCTCGCGAGTGTACAAAGTTGCAGGTTGATGGATGCTGTTTTCCGGATATTCTTCCTCTTTTTCCGATCAAAAATAGAACAATTAATTATCGTCGCTTCAGATACGCTGTTCATGATGTCGTCCCCGGAATTGATGGCATCAACGACATCATACCCAGCTGATACACCACAACCAGCGCGAACGCATCTGGAGGATAGTAGCTCTGTAAAAGGGTTGTCCCTAGATTTTTAGCACGTTCAGGCTCTGCTAGAGTACGCCCCGAGTTCATCGGCGAAAACTGGCAAACCTAAGCAGTTTAGATTGCGCGGGTAGCACGCTTGTTCGAAGGCGTCTTAGCAGCCTGAGAAATTCACCTGCGCTGTGGGAAAGGTGACCATGATATGGCGCTTGCTTCGGGAAGTCTTTGCTAGGCTGTGGTTAGATACAGCTACCTGCTCCATTCTTGTAAATTATAAGAAAGAAGGATGATTGCTGGCCTCTGGTTCGACCTCTCTCCAGCATCATAGTCACTACGCCAGTAGAGCGCTGACGCAGACTCTGCCTGCTAGCACATCTGATGTTCATGCTATTCAATCAGAATATGGTAATGCACCCTCTCCACAGTCATCAGTCGTGATCACGGACGCTGCTCGCGCAAGGAGCAGACCAAGAGCCAGCAAGACCTTAGACTAGAGGAGGAGAAGCACTGATGAGTTTTCTGCTGCTCAAGTTAAGCCTCAGACGCACCGAGGCGGATCAAATCTGGAAGCTTCAGCAGATGAGTCCTTCGAGTCATCTTGAGTATCGTGAAAGATCCCCCCAGCAGGAAGGGTTGACAGAGAAGAGTGGATCCTGAAGAGCTAGTAGGTGCTGCTAGAACGAACGTGTAGGCTCCAACGCAGGTAACGAGCACACGAAAAATCTCGTCTAAACGTCATTGTAGGCAGGGCAGAAGACGAGGCTTTGCTGGTAATGCAATTTCGTATGGGACCGCCAATGAGATAACAGCTCGGTGGTCGGAAGGCGCTGAGTTCCAGGGTCTCGCCACGCTGTGCTGATCTGCCCGAGGCGACCGATCGATCCGCTTCTTGGCTCTCCTGATAATTAATTATCGATACCTGTTGCTCTCCTTTGCGCGCAATCTTAAGATACCTTTCGGCGCAGTGTCTTTTCGCTGCCTTTCACTCCTTACGACCCCCCTTGCTTCCGCAGGCGCTTCTTTCTCTTGCGCCTTCCCTCGACCTTCGCCTCCGACCCGTGTCGTGGCAGCAGTTCCAGCATTCACCTGCGCCCCACAAGTCAAGACGACCGCAGAACAACCCTCCAACCCGCGACTCGTACGGTCCCTCGCATACTCCGCATGTCTACCACAACCACGATGCCAGGCCGTACCCTTCCGACCATCCCGAGCGCCGAGGTGTCCGCGCACAACAACGAGAAGTCTTGCTACGTTACCGTTGGGACCAAAGTATACGACGTCACAGACTTTCTCGACGGCCATCCCGGTGGCGGCGAGCTCATCCTCGAATATGGCGGCAGGGATATTACAAACATCTTGAAGGACGAGATTTCGCACACCCACTCGGATTCTGCCTACGAGATTCTCGATGAATGCCTGATTGGCTTCGTAGCCACCGAAGAGGTAATGGATGCCGTTACCAAGAGCAGCAAGCCATATGAGATTGTTCCTCTGCCTCCATCAGGAGTCGGCAAGATTGAATTGAAGGGCATGGACCAGAAGCAGCAGCCCGTCTATGCTGCCACAGGCATGTCAACTGCCGAAGACCTGTCTCGCGAGACCGATCCCAGCCTGGACTTCAAGCAGCACAAGTTCCTCGACCTCAACAAGCCTCTGTTGATGCAGGTCTGGAACGGTGGTTTCGAGAAAGATTTCTACCTCCAGCAAGTCCATCGACCACGCCACTACAAGGGTGGTGACTCGGCACCCTTGTTTGGCAATTTTCTGGAGCCTCTCAGCAAGACTCCCTGGTGGGTCGTTCCGTCGCTCTGGTGGCCTGTAATCGCAGGTGTGACCTACATTGCTGCACAGGGCGATTTGAGTTATCCAGCTCTCGCAGGCTACTGGGTCTTTGGACTCGGCTTCTGGACTATCATCGAATATGTCCTCCACCGATGCTTGTTCCATCTTGATGAGTAAGTCAGCGACAGCGCGTATCTGGGTACTTGTAACTAATTTCAACAGCCACCTTCCCAACAACCGTGTCGCACTGACCCTACACTTTCTCCTACACGGCATCCACCATTACCTTCCCATGGACAAGTACAGGCTCGTCATGCCCCCTACATTGTTCGCCGCGCTTGCGGCACCATTCTGGAAATTTGCGCACACCGTACTCTTCCACAATTGGTATGCTGCGACCGCTGCTTATTGTGGTGGTGTTTTTGGCTACACGCTCTATGACATGACCCACTACTTTCTCCATCACCAAAAGCTTCCGCCTTGGTACCAGGAGCTCAAGAAGTACCATCTCAAGCACCACTTTGCTGATTACGAGAACGGCTTCGGCGTTACTAGCCGCTTTTGGGACTGGGTGTTTGGTACTGAGCTGGAGATGAGTCCATCGAAGGTCATCAAGACAAACTGAACTTCGTGCTGGCCTACGTGTTCGGTGCGATGATTTTATAGACAACATTGGGTCGGCGTCATGGCTTTGTAAGAGTACTCATGACATGGCAGGGGATACGTTGCTCTGTTGGAGCTGAGACTGGGGTTCTATTTTATGATTCATGTTCCTATATTAATGCTAATGTGCGTATGAGCGCACGATGTTCCTTTCTGAATGATTGTTATGGCATAGACTTGCCTGCACGCCCTACCAGTAGTCGCAGTGAATTCCTGTGTCCATGATCACGTGCGCATCGATGCCTGCTTGCCTTGCGGGCGCGAGTGCTCTTTCCAGGTTCTGCAGCCACTAGCGCGGACGCCAACTCAAATACCAGCCCAGCCTCTCCCCCTGCTCTCACCACTGACTGCAGGTTCTGCACGCGCCCACAAGCATATTTCACCTGCGACGAGACTTCATACGGTCGGTTGTTGCCGAGAAACAGTGCTTGGAGAACTAGCTGCCATCCGCACACGCTCAGTCAGCAATTGAATATCTCAGCCTGAAGGCTTACCGCAACCACTTCGTACAACGCACTGCGCCTGTCCCGTGATTGCGCCCCACACTACCGACCGACGCAACTTATCGAGAGCTAGGATCCAGAATTCACAAAATGACATCAGGCGCTATGGATGTCGACGCCCTTCTCGAAGAGGCTGCCCGCGACGTAGAGAAGACCCGCGAGCAACAGGCGAACGACGAGGCCCGCGATTCCGACTCTCGTAAAGACGACCGTCACGGCGACCGTCGTGATCGACAAGGTGACCGTCGTGACCGAAGCAGGGATCGCGGCGACCGCCGAGGCGATAGACGCAGGAGCCGCGAACGAGATCATCGCCGCCGAGATGACAGCCGGCCACGATCTAGCAGAGGTGACGATGATAGGTACCGACGGAGCAGCTCGCGCGACCGTTACCGCGGAGGACGAAGGGATCGAGGCGGCGACTACTACAGCGGTGGAGGCCGCGCTCGTTCGCGCTCTCCACGCGGTGACAGGCCGCGCCGCGAGAGGGAGCGGTCTGCCGACCGCCGCGGTGAGGAACGCAAAGCAGGTCGTCGTGAGAAGACACCCACACCAGAAGCAACAGAAGATGATCGCGATAAGCGAACTATTTTCGTCCAGCAGATATCACAGCGCGCCGAGACCCGCCACCTTCGCTCGTTTTTCGAGGTCATCGGACCAGTCGTCGAAGCTCAAATTGTCAAAGATCGAGTCACTGGACGTTCAAAGGGGTAAGTTGAATCGTATGCGATGGATTGTGTAATACTGAGAGGACACTAGTGTTGGTTATGTTGAATTCAAGGATGAGGAGTCTGTGCCCAAGGCTTTGGAGCTGACTGGACAGAAGCTCAAAGGCGTCCCTATCATCGCGCAGCTCACTGAAGCAGAAAAGAACCGTGCTGCACGACCATCAGAAGGAGGCGCAGCACCAGGTGCCAATGGCGCTCCGTTCCATCGCCTATACGTTGGTAACATTCATTTCAGCGTCACCGAGAAGGACCTTCAGGAGATCTTCGAGCCCTATGGTGAGCTTGAGCAGGTTATACTTCAACGCGATGAGCTGAATCCCGGCCGATCAAAGGGTTACGGTTTCGTACAGTAAGGCGCTCCTCGCCAAACCAAATCCACAAATGCTAACCGTGACTAGGTTTGTTAATCCCAGTAACGCTAAAGATGCCTTAGCAGAGATGAACGGCTTCGAACTCGCCGGTCGCCAGATCCGAGTTGGTCTGGGCAACGACAAGTTCACCCCCGAGTCTACCGCTACTCTCTTGCGCACTTTCAACCAGCAGGCACAGAGTTATCAGGGCTCCGCATTCAGCGGTGCTGGTGGACGCGGTGCCCATGCCGGTGGTTCTGGCGGAGTCTTTGATCGCACTCACAGCAAGGATGACCGTGGCGTCAGTGGCGCGTCAGCTCTCGACGATACCGACGTCGCTGGTGTCAATTTCAAGACTTACGATCGTTCGAAGCTAATGGACGCTCTAGCGCGTCGTGATCCAGCTGAACCTGCGAGACAAGGCGCAGCACCAGTTGTCGCCAAACCCCGCGCTCCCGTTGTCGACAAGCCCATGGCATCGAAGTGCATTAAAATTGAGAACGCATTTGATCCTGACGAGTAGGTTTATAGTTGCGTCTTGATGTGCGAAAACTAACATGTGAATTAGGGAACAGAAGAACTGGGGCAACGGTTGGGTAAAAGACCTCGAAACCGAAGTCAGGACCGAGTGCGACAAGAAGTATGGTAAAGTCGTTCACATCGCTGTCGACCCAAACACCGACGGCGATATTTACGTCAAGTTCGATTCGGTGTCTGGTGGTGAGAAAGCCCTTCAAGGTCTTAACGGTCGGAACTTCAACCACCGTACGATCATGGCCTCGTACGTCGTCGACAAAATTTACAACTCCCTTTGGGGTGCTGCAGCAAGCAGGTTCTAAACGGGGCGATTTGGGTACGACGGTACGTTTTCAACGTTCGTGACACACTTGCATGATGGGAACTGGGTGTCGTTGCATTTTATTCTTTGGCATTCTTTTTTGAACGCGGGTAGGACTAGCGGGATTTGGGTCATATTTCACTTGGTTTACAGATCCGTACGGCCTCATTACAAGCTTCCGATACTGGAGACCACTCAAGGAGGAAGGTACTGGCGCCAAAGACGCTCTGTGAGTGGGCAAAGCTTGCTCAACGTTTACTGAACGCAAGTTTCAATCAATGGCGAAAGGGCGCGGGCTGCCAAAGGCGACCGAGCTACTAATAGTATATAGGACGAGGTCGTAATTTGCACCCGCAATGAGTCACAGATACAGAATGACAATGCACCTGCAGCTCTGCTATGTCGATGTCGTGGGACGAAATCTAGGGATTGTGCATCTGCGTGGTACTCATCGAGATCCCTGATATGACTATCTCTCCTGACAACGCAACAGGCCTCGGCTGACTGATGTGTCGATGGGTGATCACACCGACATCGTTCTTGGCTTGCGTATCGAGCTATACTCTTCTCCTGACGATAATTACGCTAGTGATGCGCTGACGGAGCAGCAGCTTGTATGCCCATGCGTAGTCTTGAAGCAGGCGCTATACCGTCCTTTTTTGCGATGGATGCAATACCTGACTGAGCCTCGCCAGGCACAAAGCAACGACCCTGCACCCGGGAACCGATGCAATTGATTGCACTCGAGGTCAAGGCTGCTTTGCTCTTGCACTATACTTGGAATGCGAGGTAATATGCCAAAACAGTGCTGCCAAGAATCACGTGGCTTTTTCATCACTGATCACAATTCGCCACATTTGCACATACATAAGGAGTCCTGTACTAGTGCGTTATCACGCGACTGATCGACAAGGTACCTGAATGACGTTCAGCCCTTATCATGAGCTCAGAGTAAGCTTCCTGAGCATTCTTTATTGATGACGTCTGTCCGATGTCAAGATACATGACGCCGTCATAAAAGCTCCAATGTAGATGCTACACCTTCTCAAATAGAACAACACTTCATCTCACAAACAATACTCATACATCGATTGACACTCGACTCCAATTCACAACACACACTCGGACCTAATCAAACCTTCACAATGTCTCACAACCCCGAAGCCGTTTCCAACCAGGGTGAGTTTGCTGGACATGTCAAGCCCGCTGAGCCCCTCATGGCAGGTGGAGTAAGTCACAAGATTCCTGAGCTCTCAGTAGTAAGCTTCAATAGCGGAGTTCGCTGTGTGTTCGCCCGCCACGCGAGCCCAAGTGTTGCTGAAAGCTTTCCGATCTTGAGAGCCCAAGCTAACACAACCTCAGCACCAACCGGGGAAGATCATTTCGGAAAACAATGCCGCACCTGAGTTCCATGCACAAACTCTTCCTGCTGGCACAGCCCCTAAGGGCAGCACCTTCACACCCAACCCCGACATCAACAACCAGAAGATCTTCACCAGCGCTTCATCAACGTTGGTCGGCGCCGACTCACGGTCTGTACACACGGGTCTCGGACACCCGGGCCAGGGGCAGTCCAGCGCTGAGCTCCACGACAACTCAACGCATAGCGGCGGCAGCGGCGGTCTTGCGGGCTTGAAAGAGAACTACGGCCAGGGCAACGTTGCGGACCTGAAAGATGATCCCACACACGCCAAGCAGAGGAATCTCAATCACACTGCGGCTGGCACGAGGGGCAACACTGGTGGTCTTGCGGCGCAGGAAAAGGAGCCTGAGCAGGCCAAGTAAGTGTTCGGTATGATAACCTTGGCTGTGTCACTGTGACGAGCTGACTAGTATCAAATGCATAAATCAACAATGTAAACATGCACCTCTGTTCTTAAATCTTACTCAAGACGTTTTGTAGGGTGGTCACTTGGGTGACACGTTCATATGTCATATGTGGGTGAGCATTAAGTCATGTAGGGATATCGGTGTCAAACCCCAACTCTAGTTCCACTCACTTCTCTGCGTTGCCACTATGTACACACTACTAATCGAAGATCTTTCTATCGTTGACAGAATGTATACTGGAAGTCTAAAACTTCAAACGCGTCGCGCTTGATTATTTATGTTCAAGAGGTCGAAGTTCCTGACGCGCTTTGTTGGTGCAGATGCGACACGCACCTTGCATAGCTTCACTTTCACCTCACGTTTGTTGTACTAGGCAACTTAAAATTTCGATTGGCTCGCTTTTCGTGTCTTTCAGTAATTTGACGGACTTCTGCAGTACACACCGCCGCCAGCTACCGACAACCCCCTGCGCGCAATAACAGCCACGTACATTGTATCAGTTTATTAAGCCGCTTGATCTTCTTAAGTACTGTCAGACTGATTCAGAATCTCTTTAACATGCCTTCCCTCGTTCACGCACCTTCGGTCCACCGGAATGGTTTGCCCACAGGAACAGGCACACGCAGGACCAAGGAGGACTTCGCACTGCCCGCCTCAGCTGAAGACGGGTCTGAGATAGAACTCCTGATTGATCACAAAGGCCTTAAGCACTTCGATACAACTACATTCGAATACCATGGTTACGCATTGCATGAAGAGCCGCATATATCAAGCAGCACATTCGATATGCCAGGTCTGGCAACTGCTACTGGACTTCGCGCCTACCTGCGCCAGAACCTGCAGCCTAGCCAGATTGTTGACGAATACAAAGTCGAGTGCGACTTGTCCGAGATTTCTTTGGATCATCTAGCTGTGTTGCAGGCACGATTGTGGACTAAGGTCTTCGATGCTCGTTGGCAGGACAAATCAACAGCTCAGCGCCTCGCCAGAGCACAGGTCCTTGTCGCAGGCCATATAGCAAAGATATCGCAGCTTTTAGAAGGCAAGAAGCAATCTACTGCGCTTTGAGCATTCACAATTCGACTAACACCTGTCAGAAAAGCACATCTTCGTTGTCAGCAACGACAATCTCAACGCCTGCCAGTATCTGAAGGACCTTCAAATCACGAAACCACACGCATGCGACTCTTCGACAGTCAGACTCGAGCCTCTGGTTCATTGGGGCACAGTTACGCCTGCCACCGCGTCGCATTACGTATTCGCTTTTCGCCGTGATGGTGAGCTTATGCAACAACCAGAGTACATTCAAATTGTCAAGCGTCTAGTAAATACTGAAGCTCCAACTTACTGCTTTAACTGCTTGCATCACCTCTGGAGTAAGCGCGCTGAGGCTCGAGAAACGATGAGGCAACTACAATGTACTGTCAGGCAACCCGATTCTTGCGAGTCAGATGAGGCAATCTGTCTCCAGACACAACTGGAACCCAAAGACATCGGCGGCACATTTGGCGATAAGAACACAATTGCTCTCGGTAAGGGTGTCAGGCCAGCATCTTATCATACCAAACAAGCGGGGGGGACAGACGTGTCCATGCAATTTGAAACGGTAGTAGAGCAGGCTCTATGCTTTATTGGAGATTGGACTGACAGACATTAGGAAATGCCACAACTGGACGGAAGTTCGAGTGACTTCGAAGAACTTCAGTTCCCCCAAGCTTCTAGCGATAGCCCAGAGAGGAACGCAACATCGGTCTGCTCTAACAGCGATGAGACCCTTGAAAAGTTCACTGAAGCTGCAAAATCGGCATCCCATAAAGGTCCTTTCACTCTTCCTCTGCGCTCGACGTCGACTTCGCCAAAGAGTTTCAACATTAATTCTAGTCTTCCCACTTATATGCTTTCGACGACAGCACGGTCCTCAACCTCAACAACGACAAAGGGCATCTGGGCGAAGAACAAATCAACCACATCCAAAGAGCAAAAAGAGAAGAATGGTCCCGAAACCGTAGACTTGATTACTCCTCCGCGCGTCAAAGAGCGCAGGTTTGGCCGTGAACTCAACACGAACACCAAAGTCTCTCTTGTTAGACCAAGAGAACCGCCCCGAAGACACAAAACAGATGGGCCATTATTGAAAGAGAGTTCGCTGCCTGCAGTACAGCCGATGAATCCCTTGAAGGCTGTTTCGAAAGCAGACCCATCGACAATGGAGACAAAGAAACGCAAGATCGCCTCTTTGATTGAACAAACGTACAAACCCAAGAGACCACGAAGTTCGATCCCCAAGAAGCTCGCTACCACGCAATATTCTGCTGAGGGCGATGTGAATGGTGATCCACAAGTGCTAAAGCCTGCCCCCGCAACTCGGCCTCCTTCCCCGGTCGAACTCATCTTGAACTTCGCGAAACGGCCTGCGAAGATCGACATACCTGACGGTGTCGCCACCTCGACATACGAAGACTTTCAAAATATGACTCCTACAATCACTTCCAAAATATGCTGGTGCAACAAGCCTGCGGGCTACAGTACTCATAAAAGGAACGATCATCCCCACATCTCACAGTGCACTAAGCTCAACTGTCGTTTCAGGTGGTACCATTACGCCTGTCTGAATCAGTCAGACAAGGGAAAGGCTCGGTTTGGCAATCTGATCTGTCAAGTTTGCCGCAACGAGCAGCATTTTGCTGAGCGAGAAATTGCGAATGGCTGGAGCAAGGAGAAATTGTGGAATTATGTGGTACCGTGGTCGAAGGAAGATATCGAGGCTGAGTTGCCGGGTCTGGGTGGACATGCTCCTGTCACAAATCCATACGGCCTATGCGTAGAAGTCGACCTTGGACCCGCATATCGGACAGAGATTGAGGCGAAGGAACATGGTACCCTTGGCGTGCTGGACAGGATTGGATATACACAGTCTCACCCATATATGCTCGAAGAAGCGTACCTTCACTCTGACGCTTATTCTGGCCTGAGGGCTGATCTTGCTCGGGAGGAATCAGCCAACAAAGAGTGGTGGTGGGGTAAACTTGCGGTGGAGGATGAACACAGTCACGGCGAGGAGACGGACTATGACGACACCGCGGAAGAGTTGTGAACTGACCGAGACGCACGTTGGGGACATTCGTACGACATTGTAGTTCGTGTGCGCGGGGTGTTATGTACCATGTAGATGTATCAGATACTTTTCAAGAAATCCAAGTGACCAGCATGTCATGTTCTCTGCTAGTTCTCGGCTTTCGTTTCATTGTTCCGTAGAATGACATTGCTTTCCCAGGCTGGAAGAACATGTCACCGACGATTCAGTCAGTACATAAGCTTCACTCAAGTTTGCTGTCTTTGCAACCCTTGGGCGCATTGACCGGATTGCACCTTGCAACCCTTCCGTCCTTCAGCTGCGAAACATAGTCCCAGCCCCACCTTGCAGTCATACCCCAGGAAGGGAAATCCGTGCTAACGATATGAGCGCCGGACGCAAACGCCGAGTCACGCATCTCCGTGGTCTTATTCAACACGGTATCGAGCGGCACATCACTCCTCGTCCGTACAATGTAGCCCTTCTTCACAAGCCGCTGAATTTCAGCAGTGTTATTGCCGCGCGGCTCGTTGTACTTGATTACCGCACCATCAGACGACCCTTCGAGCGAGTTAGTGAAGACAGTGCGGTTCTGGAGGGAGTCGTGGCCACCAGACTTGTACAGCTCACGCGGAGAGTTTGGGTCGGTGGGCTTCGGATCGTTGTCGAAGAAGAACATGAAACGGCCTCGAGCATCGCTGAGGAGAGGCCAGCCCTTCTGTAGTACGCTTTGCTCGAGCGTCAAATTGCCCTGGCGTACGTCGTCTGGGCGAATAAGCTGCTTCTTGGGAAATACGGAGAGGATTTCTGTGTCGACGTTGAGAAGGCGGGGGAGTGTCCAGTTTGTGGCTTCGCCGGGGCAGACACCGCCGAGTACGCATGCTGGCGCGTCGGTCTTGAGCTCGAGATCGATGATGATAGGGACATGGTTCTTGTTTGAGTCCGACCAGGTCTTGAGCTGCTTCAGACAGTCCACGAACGTGTGGCACACTGAGTCCGGGTCAAAGTCTGTTACGTGGAAAACTTTGATGCCAGGCTTCTGCAGTACTGAGCCATCGAAAGGAGTAGTGGCGTTCGTCAAATTGGATAGTGTCCAAATAACAGGAGGGTAGTAAAGACCACCCTGCTCATCAGAGTGCAAGTCGAGCTCGAATGAACGGACAGCTTGATGCTCCAGCTGGTTGGGCAGTGTAGGGTGGGAGTAGTAGTAGTCCTCCGGAGAAGGTACATACTTATCAAACACAGCGCGCTCAGCAAGAGAAACCTCACGGTGATAGGAATTGTGCGTCCCAATGACTTGGATGTGATTCATGCGGACATCAGAATTCGTTGTCTTGCTTGCCACAAGGGCGCTCTCTGTCCATCATCAGCTTCGAAACTTCAAATCCTGGTCAGTGGATCGTACGTGCAACTAGCATAAAGCTGGTGAATCCCTACTCTGATAAGTACAATTGCTCAGAAGTGTGATATTCAATACACTTACTGATTGACCAAACATGCTGCTAATTCTTGATCACGTAGCTAGAATTGAATCACACTCGACACACAAAACGCTAAAGCAAGCAGCAAGAAGCGCGCATTAAGTATCGCCCTACCAATGTCCAGTCTTTGTGCTATTCCGTGTACTAGAGCTGGAAAGGTGAAGTCGTTCACGTATGCCTCGGAAGCTAATGAGCACATGCGTGCTAGCAGCCATGTCATTGGCCGCTGCCATGTTGCCTTCGAAGACGGTACCTTGCAGGATTCATTTTATCAGAAGGTCTGACGTGCGAGCCTCACCACGTGGTACCCGTACTACATTATTCGAGGATTGCAAATTTCCGACGTGTCGCTGAATTGAACAGAGATCGGATGGTTAAGCAGTGGCTTAAGTGCCCGTCATGGGCGTTGAGAGAAGCGGGGTAGCGGAGTCCGTTAAGTCCGGCGTTTACATGGGAAGGCTAAGGGCAAGTTTACATCTCCAACATGTGCCACATTCATAATTATGCTCTGATAAAGATTTACGATACTCTCCAGGGCTCAAAACTCATCGCTTACCAGTCGAAGCGCTTCCCGTACCTCTGCAGAAATTGGCCAACCTCCTCGTCCCTCTCTCCTTCGAGGATTTCTAAGATACCCTGTGCACTTGTCTCTGAGCTATCACACCCTGGAATGTTTTTCCTAGCCTCTCGGTCCTGAGCAAGATCTGTGATAACGAACCCGGGACAGTAGCTCCAGACTTTGAAGCCCTCGTCTTTCAGCTGCTGATATTGGTATGCAGTAAGCATGTTGAGTGCCGATTTGGTCATACGGTACCCAGGACACCTCACGACGACACCAGCGTTCGTGTCAGATGTCGAGGCACAGAGCGAGATACTTCCGAGGCTGGAAGAGACGTTGATGACCTTAGGAGACTTGGACTGCCTCAGGAGAGGGAGCAGGGCCGTACTCAAGACGGTAGGGCCGAACACGTTGGTTTCGAACATTGCCCGCAGCTGATTGCGCGAAGGCCATTGACCGTCGTATGATTCTGTGACGATGCCTGCGTTGTTGATGAGGACGTCAAGACGGCCAAATTCCTGCTCGATGTGCTGTACAGCAGCTTCGATGGATGCATCGTCGTTGGTGTCAAGGTGAACAAGACTGGCTGTACCTTTCGGCTCCCTCGCGCGAATCTGCTTGAGTGCAGCTTCGCCTTTTTTCGTGTTGCGCGAGCCTACGAGAACGTGGTTGTGAGGAGAGACGGAGGCAAGCAAGGCTGCTGTGTCAAAGCCAATACCGCCGTTGGCGCCTGAGCGATCCTAGTCAACATTCGCTTGGTAAGAGTCTCAACTCTCAGACGTACCTGTGATGAGAATAATTTGGCGTTCAACTGTGGAAGAAGGCATTGTGTGGGATTGCTGAGTTCCTGGAATCGGTTGCAGATCAGGCTGTTCCAAGCTTGTAGTGACAAGAGCTATAACTCTATTTCAGATAAATTCTGGCTTTATACGTATAATGTGAGGATCCCGGGATCCGGAGATAGCCTTCGACGCAGTAGAAATTGTCGTGCAGCATCGTGGATGACACGGAGGTAGGTCGTTTAAGTCCGGGTTTGCTCAACTGCGCAGCGCGGTGAGCTGCTTCAAGTATCAATTCCGATATTGTGGCTTCGAGCTACCTAATACTGCATTGTTCCATCTGTTGCTCATGGAGTTAAGGTCATATCTGTGTCTGGCTGAGCAATGCGTATGACCTATGCCTCCCGGGCTTGCTCAGTTCAGTCCGGAAGATTTATTCATGTCACCCGAGCGTCCTAGTGTGGAACTTCACGAAATGAGAACAAGAACGGGTGCACTTTTCAAGCTTTCTCGACTTTGCAGCACTTGCGCAACCGACAATTAATTACACCTACCATCCTAGGTTGGAAAAACGTTACCCCAGAATTTGGGCGAACATGGTTGTGTCAAAGTACGGCAACTTCAACTTTCCATCATTTTCTCGAAAGTTAGACAAGATACCTAAGCCTTGGTCTCGACGTCGGCATTCTCCATCTTAATTGAGCTGTGATCGAAGCCACCAATTTTCTCTGGATCAACGATGCCTTGTTCAGCACGGCGGGAGTTGCTGAAGTCAACCTTGGTCTTCCAGGCAGGTATACCTTCCATGAACATCTCCTCAATATCTTCTAGGGTCTTTCCAGCTGTCTCGGGAAAGAAGAAGAATGTATGAACTGCCATGGCTGCGCAGAACACAGCAAAGATGAGGTAGACCTTCCACTTGATATTGACAAAAGCAGGGGGCACGAAGTAGGATAGGGCAAAGTTCTGTGGATTTAGTCAGTCGTCTTTCGTCTCATATCAAATAGAATGACTTACAAAAATCCAATTGGATGAAGTGGTGAGAGCGACAGCTTTGCCACGAACTCGGAGGGGAAACAGCTCTGGGGGGTACACCCAAGACGCAGGTCCCCATGTGGGCGCATAAGAAGCGACAAAGAGGTATGTGCAAGCAATGACAGCCTTGGCGGGTGCGCCTTCGATCTGCCACGACTGCTCGGCGATGTTATCGAGACCACCGGGAGGAGCGGGACGACCGTAGCTGGCCATGAGACCAGCGTTGGCAAACAACCATGTCATCATGAGAAGAGCACCAATGACGAACATGGGTCGGCGGCCCCACCGGTCCATCCAGATGAGAGCAGGGACAGTCATGATAACGTTAATAACGTACTGGATGGATGATGCAACCAATCCAATGTTACCAGTCAGACCAGCCATTCCGAAAACGTAGGTAACTATTGAACATTAGCAGTATCAGAAATGATGGAGTGTGTGACTTACTGTAGTACATCATAACGTTCATACCAGTCAGCTGAGACCAGATTTGGGTAAAGATACCAATATGAAGGCGGTTGAGCATGCTGGGCTTGAAAAGCTCCTTGACAGAAACATCAGCGTTCTGCCTCTCGAACTCAATCATCTGCTTAATCTCGGCCATTTCAAGGGACACGAAAGGCGAGTTGGGGTCGCCGTGGCCGTGGACCAGTGTGAGAACCCGGTGACAATCCTCCCAGCGGTCCTTGCGAGCAAGCCAGCGTGGCGACTCAGGTAGGAAGAGAAGACCAATGGCAAGGATGACTGCAGGCAGCATCTGGATTCCCCAGGGCACACGGAATGCCTTCTCTCCTTCAAGGAATGTGCACCCGTAGGAGATATAGTACATGATTAGGATGCCCCACGTAATTGCCCATTGAACAGAGCCAACTGTTCTGCCTCTTTTGGAGGGGGGAGCGAGCTCTGTGACGTAGACGGGAACCTGCGCGCTGCAAATACCAACACTGAGACCGTTGATGAATCGACCGACGATGAGCATGGCGATATTCTGGGCAGCGCACGAGATAATGGAACCGATGACCCAGATGAGGCAGCCGACTTGGATAGCGCGACGACGACCAAGCTTGTCAGTCAGGTAACCGGACAGGAGGGCTCCGATGAAGGAACCACCAGGCATGGCGGCTGTGATACCGCCCTGAACATCAGGCTTGGGACCAGAACATTTCTCATCTGGATTTCCAGAATATTCAGGGCCGTTGGGACCTTGGTTGAAGAAGCAGCGGTACTGTTGAGTAGGCAGGCTGGGCCGCATTAGCAGGAGGTTGTATGAACATTCTAGAGAGCAAATCATACATAGCACTCATAGAAGAGATATCAAAGCCGAAGAGACCACCACCAATTACCGCAATGGCGGTGATGCCGTATATGTTACCGATTTGATACATCTTGGTTGAAGTTGGGATGCAGTGATCAGACTGATATGCGGGAAAGTGAATTTAAATGCTCTTTCCCGAACCTTCCCTTTGGAGACCCGTCAAGAGCCTCTGAAGGTTAAAAGAGGTCAGGAGAGCAACGTGGGATCTCACAAAAGCCCCGCTACGGGGATTACACTACGCCAGGCAACGCGTACGGTCAGTCTGCTCATCGGAATAGAGCTGATGCACTTCCTGCTCTGGTCTAGCCTCCGAAGTATCATGATTTGATTGGCAAATAACGATAGAGCTTAGTGACGGTAGGCTTCGAGGACAAGCTCTGACACAGGTGGGGGCAAGCGATGCTTGTCGTGCGAGTCGTGAAAGGAACGGTGGCCGAGGCGACGACACCACGCCGGGAAGCAAGCCATCAACAAACGGCATTGCTGCGGACCGAAAGGCCGATGACAGTAGTGCTGTAGATCCCTCTGTAGCAGATGTATGTGTCGATGCATTGCGCATGTTCAGCGTGCAGTCTTTCAGTGACTTCACGCACACTCCTCCGCAAGATCTCCAGTCCCCAGACGCCCACAATTTGCACTGCTCTCCCCAAATCACAGAATTTTTCACCCCAATTTCACTCCACTGGAGGCCTCCCCACCGGGGGACGTCACGCATCGACAGAGAAATTCAACTCGCCAAGCTTTGACCAACCAAACGGTGCGCCGCTGACGTCGACCCACTAAATCTTAAATGCGCCATGTAACAAAATACCGTTAGCGAAACAACGCCTCCCGTCTGATCCAAAGCTTGAGTCTGCCGACTACCGACGATCGAACCTTTGTTTGCATCTTGATGCGAGGCTTGAATGAGCTTCCCTCGCTGAGAATTGCGGATTGTCTGGAGGGACGTCGCGTCTTTCGTGGGGTAAGAGACCGGAGCTGCATGAGTAAGACCACCATCACAGGACCCCAATGAGTCTTGGAAACCGGGTCCGTCAAATGCGTCCAATGTGCTGATGATGTCTAAACCGAGAATCATGCGATACGGGTGGTCGAACAAGAATTCAAGACGGCCTTCGGGCTCACATGGACCGAGCTGCCTTGCCTCGCCATAGCTTTTACCCTTAAGGATCGGCTCAAGAATCGGACAACAACAGTACGTACCTGAGAGCGACGTGATCTAAAAGCTCCCGAGCATTCATGCTCGAGCAAACCTTGTCGTACTCAACACTTCCCCAGTCTGGAGACCCCATCTTGAATTGCCCAGCTGGCGTCAATCAACACCCTCAACACCCCAACAAAAAGCCTCCAGTCTCCAGCATTTTGCTCCAGAATGTCAGCACATCAGGGTGAGGAGATAAGCATAGCTGCGGATGTATTGCTCGATTGAGTTCTAGTGGCTGTCGATCAAAGTCAGCCGCATGCACAAGTGCCGCGCCTGCATGCCAGCTTCACGCCTTGTTTCCGACGGCCGGGAATGACATTGTCCCGCTCTGCTGCCACTGTGCTGGGCCGAGGACAACTGTTGACGTCTTCACATGACTGATATCCCTATTCGGCCGCTCAGCAGAGTCGCAGACATCCTTGTAGATTAGTTCGCTTGTTGCTCACCACGTGTGCTTGTACGAGCGATATCGTTCTGTTGCTGGATCACGAATTTCCAGCTGGCGAGAATATTAGCAATCGAACAAATCATGCCTTTTCCCGTTATCAACTAGTCTCATAATTACATTGAATGCTCATGCGCTCGACCATCAACCAGAACCACATGGTAGAGGCAGAATTGTCAGTTGCTCGATTGACCTTGTCATGTTTGCATATCATACGCACTCCGCCGACTCCTTCCAGAACCCTCTGGCCACGGAAGATCTGTGCGCGTACCCACACACTCACCTTCGCTTCAGATCCTTCAATACCCAACACCCAGCTTGTCACCCAACCAGTGGGGCACCCCTCCGGCGTCGTAACACGATTCGGTCTAGCTCATTCCAATTCCGACGGCCGCAGAGCCGCGCTACAGAAGCAACAGAGCCGCACTTGTGGTCGACGGTGTCAGGAGCGGAAGCGTGCCCGCGGCATACGTCGGTATTGGGAAGTCTTATTTACTGGGCAGCTGGGCCCCCAGGTGAGCAGAGAATAATTCGGGTATGTTCAGCAGAATCGCACACTTCATATTGTTTGAGGAAGTCTTCGAATATGCGAAGGTGCTGCTAAGGCTATAGCCTTACATGCAGCCTGTAGGAGGATCCTTTGCAATTGATGTTGCACAGACTGCGGTCGATGTCCAGGGCACAGATGATGATCGAGCTCAGCAAGATTGATGTGTCTAAATCATGATATGTCGTTGCATGTGCGTATATTATCTATCCTCTACGATGCGACACTACGCCTTACCAGACAAGCTTCTTCAACGAGTACCCAATCTGCTCCAAGTACCCAGTGCTCTTTTTTGCGTCTGCAAGGCTGATGATGTCCTTCTCCTCGATCTGCAGGACTCTGTCGTCCTCGCTTTCGGCGTCAGGTGCCGCTTTCTTTGCTCTTTTAGCGACTCTAACAACCTCCTCACAGACCTCCTTGACAACTTCCACCTCATTATCTGCTTTCTCGCCCTCACCTGGGACGCTACTACGTGGTGGAAGAGCCTTGAAAGCTAGGAAGCGTCCTTCTTCAGATTTCGCCTTTTTCTCATCTTTCTTCTGTTCGTCGTTTGCAGCGCCCGAGTCAAGTGCCCTTGTGTTTCGCCTGATCAACTCGCCCGCTGCGTCTGCTCGGAATCGTATGACAAATCCAACATTCTTCTCCGCATCCGTGTGTCGTTGCGCAAGCGTACTAGTGATATACACGCCACGCATCAAGCCCTGGATGTTCTCCAGCGCGATGCGCTCAAACTCGCTGACCTTCTCAGTGCCCCAATCCAGTCGACAAAAGTACAGTGCTTTTTCGGTGAGTAGCAGGACCGCCTCCTCGAATGTACTGGTCTTGACGTGGTTCGCAGAGGTAGGCACGCTAAGCGTCCAACCGTGAATCAGATCTTCATCTTCGTCTTCGACTACACGTGCAGCGCAGCGTTCGATGGCTGCTTGTCGTACTTTGCGCACGTCGACGAAGTAGTCTGATGACTTCATGTCGGCTTCAAACTCGGCAAAGATTGTGTCTGTTGCGCGACCGAGGAGATAGTCAATGACTGCTTGTGCAAAATAGTCATTAACAATGTTGTTGTAGTAGCGTGTAAGTGTGAGACCAAAGTCAGTCAGTGCGCCGGTGATTTGCCGTTTGCGCGTGCGGGTGAAATCGCCCTTAAGGGCAGCTGTGCCAGCATACTGACGACTGATGTTGTCGCCATTGTCGGCCCAGAGCGTATTGAACCAGGACGTTGATGGATCGTTTTGTAGGTCGATCGCGTAGTTGCCAGTCGATAGTTGTTGTTCAAGGGCTCCGCGAGCAGTGGCGCTTTGTACGACGTTGGTACGGTCGAGACAGTCCATGCAGTTCGTACGGAGAATGCCAGACTGTTTGTGCGCGATCGAATCATTGGAGATCTCTGTCCAGCCTGTTGATCCAAGAAATGGATCAAGAGTGTCCATCAGCTTCGACACATTCTCGAAATGCATGCCGCGGCAAACATTGTGGAAGTCGAACCACTCGAAACCGAGCTGCTTTCCTTTGCCATCAATGCCGCCACGCTCGTTGAGATTCTTGGCATGCTGTTCATACAATTCGCCAATCTTGGCCTCTGTACCGTGTTTGTCTATCAGCGAGGCGACATAAACCTCACTGTAGCGGGCGGCTAGGCCACCGAAGTGACGCTTGAAAGCCTGTCCATTGGTCTCGAAAGAGCCCCAGGTGCTCACCTGTGGCTTCAAGCTGTAAGGTGACTGTGAAAAATAGAGTGGAATCGAGCCACGAAGCTGTGTGAAAGAGTAGATCTTGTCTTGTGACGTATCCCATGTGGACACTGAGAGTATCTGTTCAGTCTCAACCGTATTTGCTGTACATCCCTCGTCGTCTGTTCCGCGACGTAGATAGCGTAGACCAGCACGCTTTATTGAACGTCTCGAGATCAAAGTGAGTAGGAAATCTTTGCCGTCAGCAAGTTTTGAGGTCGCGTCTTCGTTGACAGGTCCAGATGATAGGGCGGCTCCTTCATGCTCCTGTTTCTCGTGCCATGACTGTAACTGTATATCGTCCGGCGTCGAATCTTTGTCGATCACCAAGCTGTCAGATTTGCCATCGGCGATCTTAATCGTGAATGGCCGTTGTCCAACGAAGCCCTGAATAATGGGTAGAATGAATGAGTGTTGACCAGCATCTATGAAAGGCGCGACGATGTGCTGGTTCCAGAAGAACTGCACAGCATTAGCAAAGATACAGTCGTTTGTTGACTACGACTGACCAAAGGATCGTACTGTCTAAACAGCGGGACATTAGCATTTTCAGGCTGGGTCGCAATTCCGTGTGACAGGTCGTAGTCGTATGAGAAGAAGAAATTGCCAGACGAAAAGTACATCTTGGTGGTTTGGAGTACGCGCGGCAGTAACGCTATTGTTGTCGCATCTTTGTTGCCATCAAGAGCTTTCGGGATATCTTGAGGTTTCACTGAGTTGGGCGTTGTCTTCTCCTCGCTCAGGAGCTGATCTTTGTTTGATACGTCTACATCTTCTGTAGGTCCCGTCGAATCAACGTTTTGGGGAATGTTCTTCGTAGCAAGATCCTCCTCTGAGCTCAAGCCTTGTGTCCGCCTGCTATCCGCGCTCCAGCCCTTGCGCGAAAACCACTTATTGGCAAACCTCCCATATACGCCCTTGTTCTGTATGACATCCTCGGCGACACTGGACCGCTTGTCTGTAGGGCTCCTTTGGCCTGTCACGGGATCCTTCACCTGAGCAGGAGAACGTGGCGGCTCTTCGAGTAATGAGTCTGTGACACTTGGTGCGTCATCTTCGCTCTCACTGTCTGTATCGTCTTCTGCTGTTCCTTTTGCCTTGCTATGACGGTGCAGGTGTTCGCGCGTGGAGGTGATGGCTTTGTCAGCCTCGGATTGGGAAGCGAGAGGGATAAGAGCAACATCCGTGATCTTGTAAATAGATTTACCGCGTACTTGCGCAACCTGTTCGCGACCGCATATTGTTATCAGAAAGACTGAAGTCGCGACTTTGAGTAACCCTGAACGACGTCAGCTACTTCGATTCTCTTCGCTCCTGCTTTGCGCATAACTCACCGATAACACCATGTGACTCAAAGGACGATACGGTGATATCGTCATCATCGCCATCCCTGAGCAAGGGCGCTATGTTGCCCTTGTAGTCGATCTTTATAGCCTGCGGCTGCTGCGCGTGAGGATGGGAGCGGGGCTGGAGCACGAGCCCATCCACGGCAGCGAAGATCAGGAGCTTCCTAATCAGTGGCATCGTGTCAAATTGGCGCTGTGCGCGATGTACGTGGTCGCTAGCACCTCATTGATTGACCTGAGTTGGTGTTAACAGCGCCGTCATGTCGGCAGATAGATTGCCAGATGACGTCGTCGCGCTTGCGGTTGCAGCTGCCACCCCCACGCGCCCACCCCGCCAGCCTTTCTCTCCGCCCATGAAACTATCTCGCGACAGCACCGTCGTCCCGGAATTCCAGAGCACAGCGAACTTTCACGATATACAGCACCAGCCCGCAGGTACTTATTGACTTCACACTTTACCGCTGGTCCTTACCGAGACATTGCCTTTCTCAAACCTGATCACGATCGCTCTGCACACGAGGATTTCACTGATGTAGCGCCCTTTCTCTACATCAATTTGGATCATGTTGAGAAATTCGTCCAGACCCTCGCTCTCTAATAGCTTGAAATCTTTGCCAACTTGGGTACCTGACTAGACGAGCCTCAATGTTTTTGGTGTCGAAGCAACAGATGAACGAAGAGCACACAAAAAGCTCAGAGCGTGAGGACGTTCCATCAGTGCAGCTCCTTCATGCGCATACTCATGCTCGCCAGAAACCACTGTTCAACAACTAAGCGTACAAGGATTGCTCGTTGGGTCGTTGGTGGCTATCTCACATGAATACGACCTGGATAGGAATGCGTTACCACTCATCCAATGATGCAAAATTGCGTGGGGACCCAGGTCTTCATCCTTCACATTCAGAAATCGTGCAAGATCAGGGGCTGTTGAGGAACCAACTCCAGAGGCCCATCGGGAAAATAAGTTCCATTGATTACTTAGGATAACGTGATTTACACGGATATTATCTATGCAGCAGCTATGTACCATGTCCTCAAGCGGGAGTGCGGTCGCTCCGAGAGATTGCTCATCAGACGTTACGCTGAACACCAATGGCGCCCCAGCTATCCCCGGCGGATCTATCAGATGTTGAAATGCTGTGACAAAGGAAAGCTTGCGGTCTTGCAAAACGACTTGCTGGCTTTGGTGCCGGTATTCGCGGAGCCTGAGGATCTCATTCACGTGTTACCTAGCGCTTCTGTGCCCTGTCTATCTCGAAGACTGGGCGGTCACTATGTGTTTATTGGTGAGTGCTTCGTGCAGGGCATCATGTTTGGAGAAGCGTGGGAAGAAAAGAGCAGGGAGCTACTAGGAACGATCACAGCCGAGTAGCTTGGGCATGGTTTGCAACACTCATGTCATCCTTTGCTCGATAAGCGTTCAATTGGGAGCCATCAAGGTTCGCGAGCATACCGTCACGTTGTCAGCACCAGGGCCGATATTCAGGTATTGTAACCTACATAGAGGCACTAAGGTACAGGGTAACCTTAATATAAGTATCCTAGCCTGCCTAATTACTATCTAGCAGCAATTAGTCTTAAGTCTATAATACTGCCTTATACTAAGACTAAACTATCTAACTTAACTTATATTATAATCTTTACCTCTACTACACTTTAGTATAAAGTTTAATATTCTAATTACTTCTATCTAAGAGAATAAAAAGATTAACTTTTATTATAAGTACTATATTAAGCCTATTTATAGAAGAGCTAATACTAAAACCTCTAAATACTCTAGTTATAGATTAAATAATAGAATTTATATTTATATATATAATAAAAAGTAGTAATACTATACCTATAAGTACTAAATATATAAGTTTAAATAATATAGCTAAAGAGGTACTAACTCTTTATAAGTAAGTAAAAAATAAAACTTCTTACCTAATTTAGGCTAGACTAGGCTACTTTAACTTAGTAAAGAATAGAGTAGACTATAAGCTCTAAGAACTAGAGAAATAGTATAAAAAAGCTATAAAGCTATTAAAAAATAGCTTACTTTTAAACTATATAAGCTAAATACTTTATAAAAGATACTTAAGTACTTTAATTAGTTAATACTAACCTTATACCTAGGTAAAGTACTTTAGTAGTTTTAACTCTAGGTTTTTTAGACTTTAAGCCTTTATATATATTTACTAAGTATAATTAAGTTAGTTATAACTAATAAATCTATAATTATAAGTAATACTTTAATAAACTTTTTACTAATTCTAATAAAAGTTATAAAAAGTAGATTTTAGTATATAGTATATCTTTAAAAACTATAAAAAGCTTTTAGAAGGTATACTATATAAACTAATATTACTTTTCTCTATTATAGAAACCTACTTAAGTAGCTCTAAAAGTAGTTATACTAGGCTCTTTAGGTACACTCTTAGAAAGAAGATAGTAAGTATATAAAGTTTTAAATAAAGTATATATACTTTTTTTATAGTATACTAATAAACTTATTAAACTATATAAACTTTTACTAAAAGAAGTTAAGTAAAACCTATAAATATAAACTCTAAGTAATAGAGTAGATTTATACCTTACTTAATAATATCTTAAAGTAACTTTTTATATCTTCTAAAAACTATTATAGAATATTTACTTAGGTAAAAGAAGTAACTAACTAGATATATTATTAGAGAAGTTACTCTAAGAAGTAAAGAGACTTAAAGTTCTAAAGTAATCTAAAAGAGAAAAGACAGAACTTTAAAGATAGAAAAGAATTAAAAGAAGCTCTAAAGTATATAAAAGAAAGAAGTTTAGGATATAGTAACCTAAAATAGCTTAAAGATAGACTACTTTACCTAATAGAAACTACTTTACCTAATAGAAGCTAGTATAACTTACTATAAGTATAAAGAAACTAGTTATATCTATTTTAAATATCTAAAAGCTATATTATAGTTTTATATAAGAGAATAGCATAGTAATAAGTAGCTACTAACTAAACTTCTTACTTCTAGCTAAAGAAACTAGTAATATAGAGATAGTAGTAACTAATAGAATTTATATAATATAAAGAGCAGACTTTACTTAGTAAGAAGGTAATCTAGATATAGAGTAGATTAGTAAAGTAAATATAAAATAGTAGATAGAGAGTAACAAAGAGGCTAGAGGCAGCAGCCTTTTTATATAGGCTAGTTTATACTAAGGCTATTTACTTTCTTTAGTAAAAGTAAAGAAGAAAAGGTTTTAGAAAATCTTTAGCTCTTATACTAAAACCTACTAAGACTAGTTATATAGAAGGTTTTTAAAAAAATTTAGCTTCTATACTAAAATCTACTAAGACCTAAAGTTAGAATATAATTCTAATAGTAGTTTTCTTCTTCTTTATACTCTATAAAAAATATAAAGAATTTATTATAATAACTAGTATTAAAATAAATTAATCTTTCTTTCTAATAATTTCTATACTACTATAATAAATATTTATAATAAACCTATATTCTATATAAAAGTAACTAAGCTAATTTAGGTTTAAAATAGCTTCTATAATTAAAACTTCTTAACTTAACTCTAACTTAACTCTAATCTATGCTATATTAGTTAACTTAACTCTAACTATAACCTAAAGCAGAGTAACCTAACTCTAACCCTCTTAGTAGCTACTAGCTTAGCTTAGAGTTAGGTTAGGGTTAGGTAGTTATATAACAGAACTTAACCTTAACCTAACTCTAACCTTTTTACTAGCCTACTCTAGAGTAGTACTAGGTAATATAAGAAACTATAAGGTTCTAGTTATAGGTAATAGTATTTACTTTATACTAAAGTAAATAGAATAGAAATAGCTAGGTAGAGTTAGATTACTCTTAAGAATAATACTTATCTTCTTTAAGATATATATTATATATAGGTTTTATATAGCCTCTATAGCTATACTTAGCCTAATCTAGATAGTATATATATTTATAATACTAAGTTTAACTTTATAATATACTTATTATAGAAACTCTATAGATAGTATTTCTAAATTCTTAAAAGTTCTACCTTAAGAATTTATATTATCTTTATATTATTCTATATAGCTTTAGTAGAAACTCTAATTAATTCTAATATATTACTTACTTATAGTAATCTTATATAGAAACTCTAATTTTAGTATATAAATTTTTAAACCTAGATTTACTATAGCTTACTAATAATATTTTATTAATCTAAAGATAATATTTATAAAAGATACTAGAAGAGATATAGTATTTAAAACTTTTTAGAATTCTATCTAGTAGTTAGGGAGATGCACGGCTATGTGCAGGGATTATTTTGGTAGGAAAGTGGCCGGAAACTGTAGGTGGCCGGAAAGTATATGGGCGAGCTTAATCGTACCAACGTCAGATCAACAATCGTTTCAAGTCGACAGAATATTATCGGGTGTCCTTACAGTCGGTCATCCCTGCAATTATAAGCACTCTCTTCATCGTTATCGTTAACGCCTTCATGAGTCGCGCTCTGTCAAACAGGGCACACCACTTCGCGTTGCTTTTCGCTCGCACGCAGCACCTAGGTTCAAACAGGGTCTACGCGCTTCTGCATCACGGAAGAACTACAGTCCTGAGCCCAACCTTGATCGGATCTATATCAGGTCGTTCGACGTTCTCGTCCGCCGGACAGACGATGAGGTCGAATGAAAAGAGTAGGATTTATGCCCTAGGTTCCTTTCTTTGATCGTATTGTTTGAAGCGCTGATGGATACGTAGGCCCCGATCCCTACAATTACACAAGTGGCCGATGGCTCCGTCAAGACGAACTAAAGCAAAGCTCACGCACCGTCCACTTCGATTTCGATGCACTACGTCTCAAGGTCATCGCGCTCTGTCCCGGTGCAAAGTCTGTCACTTCGTACAGCAAGAAAGAAGGAGGGTTCAACCGGGTATTTATATTCCACACAGATAACGCAAAATGTGTCGTCGCAAGGCTGCCCTTTCCGGTGGCAGGACCTTCGAGGTTGATCACAAGTTCCGAAGTTGCGACAATCCAGTTTCGTAAGTTTATATCATACTGAAGCAGTATAACCAGGTGGCTGATCATGTGGCTTCTTCAGTGCAAGAAAAGACCACCATTCCTATCCCGAAGATCCTAGACTGGAGCGATAACCCTTCGAACACCATCGGGACGGAGTACATCATCATGGAACATGCAACGGGAGTGTCGCTACACGAAAAGTGGCCAAATATGACTGTGACCGAACAGCTGCGGTGTATAGCGGCGATCTCTCAGAAAATGAAAGAGCTTGCCGACCTGGACTTCCCAGCTTATGGTAGCTTGTACTTTGCTGACACCCCACTGGTCGCCACGCAGAAGCTACCGCTTGACCAGAAATTCTCGATTGGTCCTCATTGTGGAGCCACCTATTGGAATTGCAATGTTGAACAACCTAGATACTTTCATGACGTTAAACCCAACCAGGGACCCTGTAAGTCGATTCACACTTCAACTCTACCAATTGGCTGAACGCAACCTTTAGGGCCTGATCTTGTTGCATACTGTAACGGTCTTATAGACATAGGAATCGCCAGACTCCCCCAAGCTGACCCGGCATTACAGCGACCACGTTATTGTGGATCCGTCCAAATACATCGCCGACTGCTTGAACAAGGTCGCACGGTCCTAAGCAAGATGACCATGGACTCTCGTATCCAAGAGGCAGCTGTTCCTGTGATCTTCCATCCCGATCTACATAAGCGAAATATCTTTGTCTCTGAAGAAGATCCAACTGTTGTGTCAGCTGTCATCGATTGGCAATCGTCCAGTATTGAACCAGCGTTCTGGTACGCAGACGAGGTACCGGATTTTGCACAGCACATTCCCGATCCCTTGGATGAAGATCGTGTGGAGCCCAAGAGCGAGGCATGTGCCCAAGCGTTTGAGGCTGGTATTCATCTGCTAGTCCCAAAGCTGGTAACTGCCAGATTAATGGATGAAGCTTTATTCCGACCGTTCCGCTATTGCTATCGAACCTGGGAAGATGGAGCCGTTGCCTTCCGCGAAGAACTCATCCAGATATCACTGCATTGGAAAACACTTGGTCTTGAGGGATCATGCCCTTTTTCTCTTCCCTGCCCTGACGAGCTTCTGCGCCATCAGCAGGATTACAGGCGTTTCGAAGCAGCTCAGGAGCTGAAGCATTGCCTATCAGGTCTGCTCAATACTGCTTCTGACGGCTGGGTTCCTTTTGATCAATGGGAAGCAACTCAATTGGCGCATGAAGAGGTGTTCGCAGGAACGTTGCAAGAACTACAAACAAACGAGCAGCCAGACGATGACAAACCGATTAAGACTGAGGATGACCTTAGAGAGATCTGGCCCTTTGATCTTCCACCACGAGAGTCTGCTCGACCGTAGCTAGAAGTTGTAGGAAGCTACGACGGGTATAGGAGTATAAGTCAGCTAGTATAGGCTATCGACTAAATTCACTTATAAGCCCCTTGCGTGTTTTTGTAGAATTTTATACTACACGTTAGCTCTAGTGTTTATACTTACAGCTCCTTGCTATAGCATTTACAATTATATACTATTATATACTAAGAGTAAAGATTAGTATAGACTCTAGTATTAAAAATATATTCTAGTAAAGATTCTTAAGTTACTTAGCTTAATATAGCTATTCTTAATATAGTATTAGCTTATTATTTAAGTTAGTACTTAGTAGAGTATTATATTTAGTAATAATTAATAATACTAATAGAATCTAGATTAAGTATTATAAAAATTAATTAAAATAGATTAAGAACTAATAAGTATAGCTATAGGTTATTTTAGGTAAAATTCTATATCTTATATACTAATACCTAGTATATATTTGTAAAGATTAATAGAATCTTTTCTATAATCTTTATTCTAGCACCTGCCTAACTAGGCTTAGTATGCTTATATAATCTGCTTATTCTAATAAGCAAGAGAAGAGTATTAAAATGCTGTATAAATTATCTCTATAGCTCTTCTCCTTGTTAAGATACTAAGTGTTCTATTTTTAGTAGATAGAGAAGATCTAGAACTGCTACTATAAATAGGTCTTAGTAGGTTACGCAATAGCTTATACAAGATACTACATAACCTAGCTTATAAATACTTCTAGATTTATAAGTAGGATTTATAAGCAGTAAATACTAGAATCTTCTAGAATAATCTTCTTAGTAATAGAGAAAGAGAAGGTAGAGTATATATACCTCTGCCTTTCCCCCTCTATAGTTCTATACCTAGCAAAGCTATTATTTAGCAACCTTATATAATTAGATTATTATATTTATTATATCTTTATCTTATCTATATTCCCTTTTATAGGCTATATGCTTCCCTATTAGGAAATTACCTAGTCTAGTTAGTTTAGATCTTCTAGACTAGAGAAGAAAGTAGTCTTAGTTCTTCTTCTACTTTCTTTATAGGTTATAAGCCTAGCTCTTTATAGCCTATAGAGAAACTATACTCTATAAAACTTAGTTCTAGCTATAATTATAGCTACTGCTTATATAAGCAGCTTACCTAAGCAAGAAGAGAAAGAAGAAGAGAAAGAAAAAGAAGAGAGTATCTATTAAGGTTATACTTTAAGCAAAGCTTATAAGTACTATTTAATTAGTTCTTAGAGATAAATACAGTAATAGAAGTCTAGCAGGAAGAGTTATTATACTAAGAAGTACAGATATAATCTGTCTAGCTTAAGAGCAATAGGTAATAATAAGTAGTACAGAGTAGACTATTTAGCTTAAAAGTTAGGTTAAGATCTAATAACTTAGATTATTAGTTAGGTTAAATATAAACTATAAGAGTTATATTCCTATATACTATATACTAATAGTAGAAGAGTGCTTATAAATAAGTAACTAGAGTTAGTCTAATAAGAGATAAGTAGTTGCTTATAGATAAGCAGTATTATATTATACTTGTTAATAAGCAGTTATATATATTATACTTATTAATAAGTAGTTATATAACGCAGCTATATAGTTACTTCTCTACTTAGGTCTAGTAAGTCTAAGGCCTAGTTAGTAGTTACTTATTACTGTGCTATTTCTATATATAAGAATTATAATACTATTCTCTCTTCTTCTAGAGTTTATTCTTAAACTATATAATCTAATTTTAGAATTATATATAATCTATTACCCTCTTATCTAGTAACTAAGTAAGTTAAGATATCTTCTTATACCTGTAATATTTATCTTATATTAGAGATCTAATAAGCTAACACTCCTACTAAGGTTTCTTATAATTATTATTTCTTTAAAGGCTATAAGTACTATATTATACTAGAGGGTTCTAGCTATCTAAAGTGCTTAGAGTATATAAAGGCAGAGAAGCCTTATATTAATATATTCTAGGTATTACTAGATAAGATTTATAAGAAGTATAAAAAGAAGGTAAAAGAGAATAAAACTTTATTAGTAACTATAATTATATAGTTATTAAGAAATAAGAAAATTCTAAAATAGGTAAATAATTATGCGCTGTAAAAGGCACTATATATAGTAAATAAGATAGTTACCTCTAGAGAACTAGATACTACTAAGAAGATAGGTTATTCTGCAGCCTTAATTAGCATATATACCTTACTAGCTACCTAGAGCATTCTTAGCCTTATTAAAGAGTTTATTGCAAATTATAGTACTTATATACTAATTAGCAGTAGTTTATAAGGTGCATTATTAGTTCTTATATATTCTTAGATTTTAGGTATTCTAACTACTTAACTAGGTATTTAATACTGCGTCCTTTCTTCTAATATATTATTATTTTTTTAACTTTCTATTTATTATTACTATCTGCTTAGTAATAGAAGTCTTTCTAGATTAGTATTCTAGAGTTAGCTAGTTCTAACAGTAAGATATAGAATACAGAATAGATCTTTGCATCTTTAGGTAGCTCTAGTCTATAGTTTACTAGGCTAATTTGTTTTAAAATAAAAAATAGTTTAACTTTAACTTTGTTTAGTTTTTTTATTAGTCTTTATATACATAGATTTTTTATAAGGAGATAGACTTTATCCTTCTCTTTAAGCTAAGGTGCTATTTTTCTTTTCTAGTTTATATAGGAAATTACTTATAACTAAGCTTTAGTAATATTATTAAGCAATTTCTAGTATACTTTCTTTAGTCTTTATACTAAGAATATTACTAACTCTATTTAGATATTATTATTAAGACTTTATATAAAGAGGTTTAAATACTATCTATAGCTTGTAAAGAATAGTATATAACCTATTACTTTTAATTTCTTATTATTATATGTAATTTATGCTATAGGTAAGAGTAAAACCTAATTATTCTGCTATTAATTATAGTAAATCTAGAGGTATATTTCTATTATCTAGTTTACTTATTCTATTTATCTACCTATCTAAGAGTAGTAGGCTGTTAAAAGTTTTTTCTTAGTACCTACTTCTATAAGAAATATTATCTAGAAGTTAGATATAAAGAGCTTATCTCTATTACTAATAATTAATTTAGGAATGCTGTAGTATTAAATAATCCTATCTAGGAACACTTAAGTAAGCTACTCTATAGTATAACTATATTAGAAAGGTATAAACTTAGCAGCCTTTATAAATCTATCTACTACTATAAATATTAAATTATACTTATAGTCTATAATAGAGTTCTTAGATATAGGTAGTTAGGTAATAAAATCTATTATAATATTTATCTATAGTGCTGTTAGTAGCTCTATTACTTGCATTTCTCTATATTTTATATAGATGCTATACTTATTCTATTAATATATAGTGCAGTTTTTAATATATTTAGTAACCTTATCTTTTATATTTAGAAACTTATAGTATCTTCTAATAAGTTCTGTTATTTACGCAATTTCTAAGTATCTATAAAGTGTATTATTATAATAATTATATATAATTTATAACTATAATTTATTTAGTACTTATATTAGTATATATTATTTCTTCTAAACTTATATAATAAGGTTAAGCTGCTATAATAGTTCTAGTAACCTATTTTAGTTAATTTTAAGTACAGCAGCTTTATTAATTATCTTTTTACCTATAAGGTTATATTATTAGCTAAGCATGTCTGCTCTGCTATTATCTTTGCCTAAGGTGTATAAGATCTTAAATTTATACTAGCCTAGTATTTCTAACTATCTTACTTATTATTAGTTTAAGACCTTTATAGTAGTAAAGTGTACTAGATTCTTATAATCTATATAGATTATAAGGTTTAAATAACTTTCTATATATACTTGCTAATATTCTAGGGCTAATATAATTACTAATAGTTCCTTATTATATACGTTGTATTATTCTTCTAGTTCTAAGAACTTACGTAAGTAGTAGGTAATTAGGTGCTATTATCTATCTTTTTCTTGCGTAATATATGCTCCTAATACTAAATCTAAGGCATCTATCTCTATTTGCATTAGCTTATTACTCTTAAATATAATTAGTGTTAGAGAGTTAATATATACCTATTATAGCAACTTAAATGCATTATTCTGTTCTTTTCTCTATTTAAAGAGTGTGTTCTTACGCGTAAGCTTTGTAAGCAGTAAGGCCTTCTTTAAGTAATTCTTAATAAAATATCTATTAAAGTTAATAAACCTAAGGAATTCTTATACTCCTCTAACTGTTATTAGGGTAGGCTAATTCTTTACTATATTAATCTTAGTTTTGCTTATCTTAACTCTATATTATCCTATAATAAACTCTAGAAATTCTACTTCTTCCTTATACTATTTGCACTTCTTAGGTTTTAGTTAGAGGTCTGCTTATTTTAAGTATTCTAGCACTTCTATAATGTATTATGTGTGCTCTTCTAGTATTTTAGAGTATACTAGGATATTATCTAGATATACTACTACTATCCTATTAAGGTGTGCCCTAAGAATATTATTAACTAATTCCTAGTATATAGCTAGTGCATTTATTAGACTAAACAGCATAACTAGGTACTTATAGAGCCTATATTATGTCCTAAATGCTATCTTCTATTCTTTGCCTTCTTTTATGCAGATAAGGTTATAGGCTCTTCTTAAATCTAATATAGTAAAGTATTAAGCTTCTTATAATTAATCCTGTAGTTCTAATATATTAGGTAGTAGGTATTAATTCTTAATAGTAATATTATTAAGCTTTTTAAAGTTAATATAAGATTATAGCTTGCTATCTTTCTTTAGTATAAAGAGAATAAAGTACTCTGCAGGTAATTCTAATCTTCTAATAAATCCCTTCTAAAGGTTCTCCTTAATATACTTGCATAGTACTTTAAGTTCCTTCTCTAATAGTTAGTATAATAGCCTAAAAGTTAGTATCTTTTCTTTCTAGATCTTAATTTTATAATCTTAGAGTTTATGCTTTAGCAGGGCTTTTACTATAAGCTCTTCTTTAAATATCTATGCATACTATCTATATATATTAGGGATACTAGAAGGTACACTCTTCTCCTTAAGTATTACTTTATAAGTTAGGGGCTATATAATCTCTATATAGTTAACTGCTCTATTTTAGCATATCTTTAGTAAAAGGATACTGCTAATCTCTTTCTTATCTACTAGCTATCTCTTAGGCTGTCTAGGTTCTAGCTATATTATGCTGTAGTTACAGCGCTCTAACAAAAGTGTATTGCGCTTCTAATCTATTATTAGATTATACTTTTATAACTAAGGCAATTCTAATATAATATTATAGGCAGCTATTTCTAGAATATCTAGAGTTATCTGCTTATAGTAATCCTGTATTTTTAGAGATTATAGTACTACCTTATAGGTTACTACTGCTTCTCCTAGTATAGGTTCTCTATTAGCAACTTATAAAGGGTATAGTTCTTTCTTTCTTTACTTTACTATACTTGCATAATTAATAGCAGCTTAAGATATATAATTTTCTTATGCTCCTAAGTCTACTATTACTGTTATCTGTCTGCTATTTAGCATAACAGAGATCTAGATAAGGGAATAGGCGCTATAAGTATTATTTCTCTAATCTCTAGAGCTCTGCATGTTATTAATATAATATACTTCTTAGTATTATTTTTCTTATAGTCTAGTATAAGGTCTAAAAAAGACTTACTATATATAGCAAAGCTATAAATTTTCTTTAGGCTAAAATGCGTTATATATTTTAGATTAAGGTATTTAGCTTAATTATTGCTATTATATTCTTTATTATACACTAAGTGCATTATAAGAATTTTATTAATATCTATTATACCTAGAAAATAGTATATATAGCGTTTATTCTAGATATAATCTACGCATTATATTAGTAGATATTTAAACTATAGCTAGTAGTAACCTTCTCTAAAGGTTAGGAACTAACTAGCTTCTAGCTTTTCTTCTTTGTAAGCTTTGCAACAATTATAATAGCAGTAGATCTAGAGTAGTTAGTAGTGCTTATTATTTTGCAGATCTTAGAGTACCTTTTTTATAGTATAGTATAGTACTAGTGCAAATCTATAATCTATAGTATGTGCTAGTTTATAGTAGAGTATATAAGCTAGTTATTTCTAGAACTTATTATTCTCCTATACCTTATATATAAGCTTATGCTACTTATTATCTAATTATTAAAAGTACTATAGCTGTTATTTAAAATTCTTTAATACTTCTAGGTCTCCTTTAAGATAGGCTCTAGCTTTCTTTATATTGCTAGAGTGCTAGTAATAGGCAATCTTATCTTTATATGCGTAGCGCTCTATTTCTTCTATATTATCTTCTATAAAGTTACTATATTCTTTTACTTATTAAATAATATAGAAGTAGAGTGCAGACAGTATCTCTTAATAGAGTATAGAAGCTCTACTATATATATTATATTGTTCCTTATTAAGAGTAATATATCCTTTATCTCTAGATTTAGACTCTAGGTTCTCTATTAGGTAGCCTATATCTATTATAATAACTTTCTATTTACTAGCATCCTTCTAAGAGTAACTGCTTATAAGTATATTAAGTTACTGTATAACTTTATTCTTACTTTAGCAATCTCTAGCGTAGTAGCCTGTTTTACTATAGCTATAATAAGTTAGTGTTACAAGTTATACTATAACCTCTTAGACTTGCCCTAGATATAACCTAGGCTAAGCCTAGAGCATATAAGCTACCCTTTAGTATATATTACTTATCTAAACCCTTAAGGTTTATACCTTAAGGATTTGTCTATCTATCTTAATCTATTCTATATTGCTTTAGCATAAACACCTATTAAACCTCTGTCTAATTGCCTACCTATAGTAACCTTATAATTTAAATCCTTTATACTTCCTCTTAGAAAAGGTAGTTAACTTATAATAACAGATTAATCTCCTAGCTATACTAATATAATAGTAGGAGGAAACTACACTCTCTAGAGTGCTAATAACAGCGTAGAGGAATCCCCTCTTAGTAACGCCTCTAGAACAACTCTAGAGACGCGTTGCAACAGCGCAGGCTGTAATACCTTAAACCTAATAAGCGCGTTAGGCAATAGCAGCTGCACAGCTAGCTACCTAGAGAAGATAACGCTTCTACTATAATAACGCAGAGGCTAGTTACCTGCGCTAATAGATATGCAAACTACTATAGCCTATCTACTAGAGGCGCTAAATAATGCTAAACTATTAGGAGCCCCTTTAGCAGAAATTAATATTTAGTAATGCTAATTTAACTGCGCAGTAGAGACGCTATAGCAGACCTAGAGCAGAAACGCCTTAGAAAGTAACTGCACTACCTTTAATAAAGTAGGATATATTATGCGTGTTCTAAACAATATCTAACTAAAACTAAGGTTAGAGTTAGAGCATTAATCTTCTATAACCTAGCAGGTAAATTAGTAGGCAAAAGATATTAATACAGTATTCTAGTACGTATAAGTATTAGATAACTTAGTTACCTGCACCTACTAGATTATAAAAACTATTATCTTTAGAACCTATTATAAACTAATATAATAACGCATTAATAAGAGGACTATCTAGATATAGGCTAACCTCTGTACAGAGAAGAAACAGCTTATCTAAGACTCTATGTTTACCTATTATAAGAATTACTAAAAGTTCTTTAACCTTAGCTAGAATTCTAATAACTTAGTAAATGCCTTCTTAATAAAGCTAAATAAGCTAGAATTAGTGCTGCTGTGCAGCTTCTTAAAGTTTAATAACAGTACTAAGAACTATAAGTTTAAGATTACTCTTATATAGAGTAAAATACCTACACTATTATAGAAAGAGATTTAATATAATAGGATACTAGAATATATTAAGAAGTAGCCTAAATTTAAATAAGCTCTCTGCAATGCAGAGACTATAGTAGGTCTAGTAACACTACCTCTAAAGGGCTACTAATACTCTAAAGAGAAGCGCAGACCTACCTTACTACTATAGCAAGGGTTTAAGTATTAAGACAGCTAAGGTAATACTCTAAGTTAGAATAATACTAGCTATACGCTAGAAGATAACTGCCTAACAGCAGCGCCTATATAAAACAGTAGTTGTACTAATCCCCTATATAATAAAAATTAGAGCCTATAAAATAGGAATTCTAATTTCTAGAGGAATAACTAATAACTATACTAGAGAAACTGCAAAGTGCAGAGCGCAAACTAGCAGAAAGAGTAGGGGAATAGGAAGCCCTAGTTGCAAACCTATCCTAACTATAACTAGGGCTAGAAACTAACAGGAAACAAACCTGCATTGCAGTAACAGTGTACCTGTAGATACCTAGCAACGCTCTAGTAATACTCTAAGCACTCTATAACTTAGAAGCAGAAATTAACCTTATTAATAGGGCAAGTCTCTATAGAATAGGTATTAGGCCTAACCTAGACCTAAAGATACTAAGAGCAGTATCTCTAGATAATAAGGACCTATATATTTATAGGTCCTACTAGCTAACGCTAGACTATATTAATAATGCAGGAACTAGTAAGCTAGTTAGCTCTAAGATATTCTAGGCAGCAGACTTCTATAGATATAACTTTGTACTAGGCTATCTATAGCTTATAGAGGCTAACCTATATATAAGATTCTTAATAGGAACTTATACATAGTTTAGTAATAATACAGAATAGATTAAAATTACTAGTATTAAAGAGCTGTTTAATAATATTAGCCTAGGTAAGCAACTTTACTTACTTAACCTACAGGCCTTATATAGGCCTAACAGACATCTAATATTACTCTAGGTAGCAACTAGAGCAGTATTAAACAATAGTAAAATAACTCTACTATAATAGAAGAGTTAACCTAAATATATACTTCTTATCTAGGAGGCATACTAGGCAAGCAACAGACCTGTTCTAGGATGCTATAGAGCGCCTGCTAACTATAGTAAGGCCTCCCTACAGCTCCTACTAGAAGATAACTATCTAGATAAAGAAGAACTCTATTTTATACTACTTAAGCTATACTATAAGTAGTTTACTTTTAGTAAGTACTAGTTAGGCATACTTCCCCTATATAGGGAATACAATTATGCTATTAATATTAAAGAAGGTGCAAAGGTGCTAAACCTTCTAATATATAACCTCTCCTATAAGGAACTAGATATTCTCTAGAAATACCTTAATATAGCGCAGGAGAAGGGTTAGATTAGGCTAAGTAAGTCTCTAGCTAGCGCCCCTATTCTATTTATCCTAAAGGCTAATAGTACTATACGCCTCTGCGTAGATTACTAGGGGTTAAACAAAGTAATAATTAAAAATTGCTACCTAATCCTCTTAGTTAGTAAAATGCTTAATTAACTAGTAAAGGTAAGAGTTTTTACTAAGCTAGATCTACGCAACGCCTATTACAGGCTCTAGATTAAGGAAGGTAATAAGTAGAAGACTGCGTTTAAGATATAATATAGGCATTTTAAGTACCTTATTATACTATTTAGGCTAGCAAATGCCTTAGTAATATTTTAGTTATATATCTACAGAGCTCTTAGCAGCCTGCTAGATTAGGTCTGCGTAGTGTACTTAGATAATATCCTTATCTACTTAGAGAATAAGGAAGATTATAATAGCTATATTAAAGAGGTACTTAACTGTCTAGTTAAATAGAGCCTATTTACTAAAGTAAGCAAATGCTTATTCTCTACTAAGTTAGTAGAGTTCTTAGGGTTTATTATAATACTAGAAGGTATTATTATAGACCTAGAGCAGGTCTAAACTATTACTAAATAGCTAGAGCCTTACAGCTATAAGGATATTTAGGTGTTTCTTAGCTTTGCTAACTTCTATAGGAAATTTATATATAATTACTTAGGTATTATATAACTGCTAGTAGACTATATAATAGCTGCCTAGAACCTAGAGCAGAACTAAGAGAAACCTAGTCTTAAAGAGAAGAGAGTAAAACTAAGAAAGAAAACTCTTAAAGGCCCTACTAAATAGTACAAACTATAGAGCTAGCTAGAGGATGTCTGCGCAGCATTCCTTAAGATTAGAGTAAAGTTTACTAAAGCCCTAGTACTTTAGCACTTTAACCTAGCAAAGCTAATTATTATCCTTACAGACGTATTAGACTTTGCTATAGCAGTAATATTACTGCAGCCTTAGATAATAAAGTAGGTAATAGAGCGCTATTAGAAGCCTATTGCGTTTTAGAGTAAGAAGTTCTAGAGCCTATTAGTAAGATAGCATACCTATAATAAGAAACTATTAGCAATTATTAAGGCGTTTAGGTAGTAGAAGTATTACCTTAAGCATACTCTATCTACAATCTAAGTACTCTCTAATTATAATAATCTAAGGTACTTTATAATAATAAAGGAACTCTTCTCTAAGTAAGTATGCTAGGTAGAAGAGCTAGTAAGGTTTAACTTTAAAGTTAAATATAAGCCTAGACTAGAGAACACAGCAAACAGCCTATTAAGGCGTTCTAATTACGCGCAAGGTCTTATTATTAGAGAGTAGTAAGCTCTAAGAGATGCTATATTACTAACTCTCTAATAGAAGCTTTAGATATAGGCTCTCTAGAGGCCTATAGCTAAGAATGTAGAATAGGCTATAATAGGTGCTAGCTACTCTAGAGTAGTTCTAATAGCAACCTGTTAATCCCCTAAAAGAGTCTCTAAGGATATCCCCTAGCATAAACTAGGCTTAGGAGATATATCTCTTCTAGCTCTTAGCCCTCTATTTATAGACTACTATAGTTAGAGCTTATCTAACTTATCTAAAGCGCAGAGAATAAACTTTAATATTGTAGAGGCTCTTCTTTATAGCCTAGATAGATAAGTTAGCGCTTCTGCAAACCTTATAAAAGAAGCTGTATAAGGTAATACTATATATACTCTAAAGGCTCTAGAACGCCTTATTAAGTTTATTAGAGAGGTTTAGGAGTAGGATAAGGCCTATTCTGCAAATAAATTGCTAACGCACTAGGAGGTAGGCAGAGTAGGTAAGAGGCAGTATTATTAGGAAATTAACTCTAATAGCATTCTGCGTAAGAGTAGGAAAGTATAAATTCCCTATAATATAACTCTTTGCTAAAGTATCCTTTTAAGAAATTATAATAACTCTATAGAAGGTTACTTTAGTATTAAGAAAACATCTATATTGCTAAAATAAAAGTACTACTAGCCTTAGTTACTAGAGAATGTAAAAGAGTATATCTATAGGTGCCTAGCTTGTTAACTAAACAAGATCTACAGGTATAAGCTCTAGAGACTACTATTACTACTCTCTATACTAGACACAGCGTAGTATTACTTCTCTCTTAACTTTATAATAGATTTACCTATATTAAAAGATACTTAAGAGAATAAGTATAACTCTATATTAGTCTTTGTTAATAGGTTTAGTAAGTATGTCTAATACTTTCCTATAATAAAAGTAATTATAGCACAGCACCTTGCTAAGACTCTACTTAAACAGTATTTCCTATAGCAGGGACTGCTAGACACATTGCTATTAGATTAAGGTTTAGTTTTTACTAGCTAGTTCTAGTCTAATATCTGCTACTACCTAAAGATTACATACTGCCTTAGCACAGCCTTCTACCTGCAAACTAATAGGTAGATAGAGAGGTAAAACTAGAAGCTAGAAATATACCTCTATATATATATAAACTACTAACAGAATAACTAGGTAGACTTCTTACTATATACAGAGTATGCGTATAACTTAAAGGCTTATTTAGTATATAGTAAGTCCTCTATTAAAGTAGCCTATAGAATAGACCTAAAGAGCTTTAATAGAGTGCTAGATAAGCACTAGTTATACTAACCTTCTAAAGTTTAGGATAGAGACGCAAAGGTACTAGAACTATACTAGTAAGTAGCAGGCTAACTAGAGCAGTAGCATAAAACCTAGGTAACAGCTAAAGAAACTCTAGAGTATGCGTAGTAGAGTAATGCCTGCTAGTATAACTTAAAGAGGTTAGAGAGATACTTTATAGAGAGAGAATAAGTCTTTCTCTGTATAAAGAACCTGCTTACCTAATATCCTTCTAAAAAGTTTAATGTAAGATACCTAGGACTCTTTATAGTGCTCTAAAAGGTTAGGAAGCTAGCATATAAACTTAAGTTACTACTCTTTATAGATAGAGTGCACTTAGTATTTAATATTGCGTTACTTAAACTCTAGAAGAAACCTCTTAATAGTAGGTAGTTCTAGCTAGATTCTATACAGATCTTAGAAGATATGCTGCCTATAGATAGGTATAAAGTTAAGAGTATCTTAGAGTATTAAGATACTGCAGCCTATAGGCGCAAGTATTATATAAAGTAGCTTAGGTAGTTAAATAAAGACTCTACCTAGGAACTACTTAAGAATCTAGACTAATATAAATAGATTCTTAAAGATTACTATAGAGACTTTTAGAATATACTCTATAAAAAGCTTATAAGCTGTAAGCATAGAGTAACTATAGATCTTTACCTGCTAAAGCAGAAGAGAGAGAGGCCTAGAAAGGCGCCCTAAAGAATAGTTGCGTTAATTAAATCTGTATATTTAGAATTGTATTCTAAGGATACTAACCTATAGCAATTTACTAAGTAGCCTCTATAGGTCTAGCAGCTACCTATATAATTCTCTACTATGTAAAAGAATAGTTATATTAATAAAATCTATATATTTAGAACTGTATTCTAGAGATACTAACTTATAGCAATTTGCTAAGTAGCCTTTACAGGTCTAGCAGCTACCTATATAGTTTCTATCTCTAGTAGAAGAGAGAATAAACCTCTATAGAGCAAACGTGTGTAGATCTAATCTATAAGTTTAAAGTTGCACCTAGGAATACTAATCTATAATAGAATATTAATAGCCTATAAAGGTTTAGTAGCTACCTATACAATTACTAACACTATTTAGAGAAGAATATACCTAAGAATACATAAAATTATAGAAAGGCCTATTGCTAAAAGTACTACCTAAGGAAAACTATCTCTATAATAAGCTTAAAAGCACCTACTACCTAGAAGAACTTATCTTAAAGTCTAGAGTACCCTCCTAACTAGAATAACCTACTAGGAAGCCTTGCTTAGTAGGAGACTTAGATAAAGATATACGCTAAAAAGAAGTAGCAGAAGTCTTAGCAGCACTAGAGATATTAGTTCTATAGTAGTACTAGCGCTTTTTAGTATTAGTAGCACTGCTAGCCTTCTTAAAGTACGCCTTAACAGCCTTATTAACTACTATATTAGATAGAGCCTTCTAACTAATAGTACTAATAGCAGCCTATACTATTTAGCAGAGCTTAGAACTATAGGCTATATCTAACTTACTATATACTGCTTAAGGTTATGCTTATAAGATACCTAACAAGCCTTATAATACTCTATCTTAGTTAAGCTAGAGTCCTTAATCTTTTAGTAAAGCACTATATTATAATTAGCAAAGCTCTAGTAATAGGTCTTTGCATAGTTAAAGGTAGTCTAGAAGTAGAACTAAGTAATAGTAAGTATATCTTTATTAGTTGTATTATTACTGCAGTAGATAGTCTCTTAGTTAAACTTATAGAGAGCGTAGTTAATAAGCTAGTTTAATATATTAGCAGTATAGCAGAAATAGAAAGTAAGCTATTTATATTAGTACTAGAATAATAATAGAAACATACAGGATAGTTACCTTAACGCAAGTGCTCTTCTTTGTGTTAGTATAGCTACTATAGATACTAAAGTTGTTTTTACAGGTGCTATAGCCCTCTAGCTAATAGAATACCTTAATAAACAACTTAATTAAGCTGTTAGGAGCCTTCTTAGATGCTGTTGTAAGGCGCGTAATACTAGCGCAGCACTAGAAGTAAGTAAGTAAGGGCTAGGGCGCTATATTATTAGAAAGCGCGTAAATAAAGTTAGCAATCTCCTTATTAGAGATATAGGAAGAAGGAGAAGTTATAATAAGGAAAGGTAGTAGAATAATAAGAATAAGTAGTAGAGTATTATAAATATAGAAGTTATAAGGCCTATATAGTGTTTATATGCTCTACTAGCAGCTCTCTAGTAATACTCTAACCTATTACTACTCTCTTACCTCTAGGCACCTATAATGCAATTAGGCTTAATTACCTAAGGCCTAAGTTATAATTAAGAACTTCTTAGACTAGGAAACTAGTAATCTTACTGCAGAGGCATATAAAAATGTAGGCTGTAAACGCTCTCTCTAATAGCACTACGCAGCTATTAGTAAGAGCAGGTTATAATATAAAGTAGTAAACTATTACCTTAATTATATTAAAGGCTAGCATTACTAACTCTAGTAACAGTATAGTAGTAACAGTATAATAAGCTAGACTAGCTTTAGTACTAGGCTAGTTGCTTACTGCGTTAGGTACTAAGGAAGCTAGGGTATTATTATATATAGGCTGTACACTTAGAGTTTTTTATTAGTAAGCATATATAAATAAACACAGTAGGCTTTTTAAGAAGTAAATACTGCTAGCAAAAGTAACCTAGATATGCTAAGAAGAACTCTTACTGCGTAGTATATCCTAGAGTAACTTACACAGGAGTTAATCCTATAGCAGGAGTTTATAAAGCAGGATAGTTAACCTTAGAGGGCGCAGACTATATTTATATACTTAGGGTCCCTACAGGCACAATATTGCTAGAACCCTAGAGCGTAACTAGATTATGCCTAGATAAGTAAGAAACTACTTAAAGTCTTCTAGAGGTTTACCTTAGTATTAGGCATAACTTCTCTATAATATAGTTTTCTCTCTAGGGTAGAAGGTTTTCTAGAGTTTAGTAACTCTAATGCCTCTGCTAGAAGTAAATAAAGACTAATAGTTTAGAATAAACTATAAAAAAAGAGGGGGCTATTGTTATAAGTTATACTGTAACCTCTTAGACTTACTCTAGATATAACCTAGGCTAAGCCTAGGGCGTATAAGCTACCCCTTAGTATATATTACCTATCTAAACCCTTAAGGTTTACACCTTAAGAATTTGTCTATCTATCTTAATCTATCTTATATTGCTTTAGCATAAACACCTATTAAACCTCTATCTAATTACCTACCTACAGTAACCTTACAGTTAGTAAAGACTTATTATTATTCCCTTAACTATCTTTATTCTTAGTATTCTATTATTTAGGTCCCTTATTAATATTAGAGAGGTTTATAGCTATAGGACTATAGTAGTTATTATTAGTTCTAGTATAGATATATTAGGTTGTATTAGGCTAGTAGCACCTTCTACGCTATTCTCTTTAGTTACTATTTCTCTAGAGCTGCTGTTACTGTAAATAGAATATATTCTAGTTAGAAGTATTCCTAGATCTATAACCTAGTTCTTAGTCTAACTTATAGAGTTAATTATTAATATTAATAGTTTTTCTAATAAGTGCATTAAGAGTATTAAGCTATGCAGCGCTGCGCATTAGTTCTTCCTTAACTCTAGCCTTAAGGCCTTATTAGAACATAGTAAGAAGAGTAGTATTATCCTAGTTAGTATTAGCTGCAAGTTGCTAGAAATTAGCAGTGTAGTCTGCAGCTAATTTACTTTATTAGATATACTAAATCTTATAGTATATAATACTTAGTTTATTAATAACTCTAAAGATAGTCTTAATTTTATCTTTAAAGTTATTAGAGTTGCGTATCTATTTATTAACTTTGTCTAAGGCTTCTTTATTAGTATACTGCTAGAGGAATAGCTTAATCTACTTTAAGGCTTAGTTACGCATATAACTAGCTATAAGCGTTACTTGCTAAACTTTAGAAATATTCTAACTCTAAAAGGTAAAGAACAAGTTCTATTAAAGGAGCTATCTATCTAGCTTATTACAGTCTCTATAGTAGAGATCTAGCTTAGCTACAGCAATGCTGCTAGTGCCTAGGCCTACTTTATACACAGGTAGAGCCTTATTAGTACTGCTTAGAGTAGCTTAGTTTCCTAAGGTAGTAGATATCTTAGAGGTGTTTAAAATATTAAGGTTATACTTTAAGTAAAGCTTATAAGCACTATTTAATTAGTTCTTAGAGATAAATATAGTAATAGGAGTTTAGCAGAGAAGGTTATTATACTAAGAAGTATAGATACAATCTGTCTAGCTTAAGAGTAATAGGTAATAATAAGTAGTACAGAGTAGACTGTCTAGCTTAAAGGTTAGGTTAAGATCTAATAACTTAGATTATTACTTAGGTTAAATATAAACTCTAATAGTTATGTTTCTATATACTATATACTAACAGTAGAAGAGTACTTATAGATAAGTAACTAGAGTTAGTCTAATAAGAGATAAGCAGTTGCTTATAGATAAGTAGTATTATATTATGCTTATTAATAAGCAGTTATATATATTATGCTTATTAATAAGCAGTTATATAACGCAGCTATGTAGTTGCTTCTCTACTTAGGTCTAGTAAGTCTAAGGCCTAGTTAGTAGTTACTTATTACTATACTATTCCTATATATAAGAATTATAATAATAGGTTTAAAAGATCTATTATAATTATATAAAGAAACTTTATTGCTAAAATACTAAATAAGTATAATAAGTAATATAATAAACCTAAGTCTATACCTTTGCCTATAGGTATAAAATTAAGTAAAAACCTAGAAGAAAGCACTATACTTAGTAAATTTTAAAAATAAATAGGTAGCCTTATCTATCTTACTATATTTACTAGACCTAATCTAGTCTATAGTATTAACTACCTAGCTAGGTTTATATCTAATCCTAGTATAGAGTACTATAAATACCTAGACTATATCTTTAGTTACTTAGTTAATACTAAGAACTTAGAATTAGATTTATCTCTAGAATCTATACACTCTATATCTAGTAATAATAATACTACTACTAGTAATTCTATTAATCTAGTAGGAATATTAGATGCAGATTAGAGGGGTAATATAGACTCTAGAAAATCTACTATAGGTAATATATTCTTACTAGAAAATACTAGTAATAAGAAATCTATTACTATAAGCTAGACTTCTAAACTATAAAAAGTAGTTGTAATTAGTTCTATAGAAGCAGAATATATAGCCTTAAAAAAGGCTACTAAAGAAAGTCTATATCTATAAAATATACTAAGAGAGTTATTTATTAATAATCTCTCTCTTAAAGACTATAATATATTTAGTAATAAACTAAATACTATTAAAATAAATAGTTTTAGTGCTATAGAACTAGCTAAAAACCCTATATATTACGCTAGGACTAAGTATATAGATATAACCTATTACTTTATTAAAGAAAACCTACTAGAAGATAAAATAGACTTAGTATATAAAAATACTAGTACTATACTAGTAGATAATCTAACTAAGGCTACTAGTAATATTAAGATTAAGGATTTTACTAGTAGAATTAACTTAGTAGATTTAAACTAAGATAACTACTAAGTATACTTAGAAGATAAAAGGTATATAAATTACCTTAACCTTATCTCTAAGTATTATACTAAGCTATACTATAACTAGAGAATCTAAATTGCTATCTCTATAGTATATACTAACTAAATTGTATCTCTTTTATCTTATCTCTAGAATAAAGATTAAGAGGGTGTGTAAAGATTAATAGAATCTTTTCTATAATCTTTATTCTAGCACCTACCTAACTAGGCTTAGTATGCTTATATAATCTGCTTATCTTAATAAGTAAGAGAAGAGTATTAAAATACTATATAAATTATCTCTATAGCTCTTCTCCTTGTTAAGATACTAAGTGTTCTATTTTTAGTAGATAGAGAAGATCTAGAACTGCTACTATAAATAGGTCTTAGTAGGTTACGCAATAGCTTATATAAGATACTACGTAACCTAGCTTATAAATACTTCTAGATTTATAAGCAGGATTTATAAGTAGTAAATACTAGAATCTTCTAGAATAATCTTCTTAGTAATAGAGAGAGAGAAGGTAGAGTATATATACCTCTGCCTTTCCCCCTCTATAGTTCTATACCTAGTAAAGCTATTATTTAGCAACCTTATATAATTAGATTATTATATCTATTATATCTTTATCTTATCTATATTCCCTCTTATAGGCTATACGCTTCCCTATTAGGAAATTACCTAGTCTAGTTAGTCTAGGTCTTCTAGACTAGAGAAGAAAGTAGTCTTAGTTCTCTCTCTACTTTCTTTATATTTATTATAACTATAATCTAATTATATATAGCTATTATACTTAAAGAAATTTACTACTACTAAAAAAACTTTAACTTACTACTACTTAAGCTATCTTTCTTATATTTATACTATAAAGTTTTAAGTTTAGTAGTAAAGAACTTAGGTATTTACTATATATAGGCTATAGTACTTAGTACTCTTTAGAAAGCTACTAAGGTATATAATATTAGCTTTCTTAAAGGTAAAGTTTTTTTTTCTTTATAAATTTATAGTATACTAAAAATTATAGATTATAATACAAATACTATTTATACTAGAAAGGTTACTATTTAAAAGAAGAATACTAATTTAGCTATATACTACTATAAAAAATATAAGTAATAGTTATCTTCTTTTTTATACTACTATAAAAAATATAAAAACTTTATAGTAATAACTAGTAATAAAATAAATTTATTTTTTCTTTAATATTTTCTATACTACTATAATAAATATTTATAATAAACCTATATTAGAGTTTATGTAAAAGTAACTAATTTTATTTAGGTTTAAAATAGCTTCTATAATTAAAACCTCTTAACTTAACTCTAACTTAACTCTAACTTATACTATATTTATTAGCTTAACTCTAACTATAACCTAAAGTAGAGTAACCTAACCTTAGCTCTCTTAGCAGCTACTAGCTTAGCTTAGGGTTAGGTTAGAGTTAGGTAGTCACGTGACACGATCTGATCCTGACCTAACCCCGACCTTTTTGGTAGCCTAGCTGTTACCTAATAAATAGCCCTTCCTTCTATGGCACAGGCGCTATTACCTCTAACAATAAACACTCCAACACAACCAGACCAGGCCACCAAGCACCAACGCAGCCTTAATTACAGAATGGGCATGGACATCAGAAAGTGCATTGAACTGCACAATTCCATCGTCTCGCACGCTAGCTCCAAGCTCTCACCTTACCACCAGCCAAAAACAGGACGCAGCTGGTTTGCCGCCCACTCCTTGGACGCATCCTCGCCAGACCTCGACATTGAAATTGACGATGACCTCGCAGCTTTTCTCTCTGGCATCGACATCGTCATTCCTGAAGACCATCAGCACCTAGCCTTTACTCCATTCTTAATTGGCATTTCAGCTCCTCATGAATTGCAGCTAGATATGTGGGAAGGTATCGATGAGTATAAGGATTTCATCTTGCTGTATAAGGGTACGGGACATGACCCTATTGGTCTCGTCTACAGTCGAGTTACCCATAAAGTCTGCTTTGTCCACGACCCCTTCGACGAGCCCCGCGAACGCATGTGGAGCGATCTTGATGCAGTTTTGAAGCTTTATTTGCGGTCGATCGAGTCAGGGAAGTTCGTTGTTGATGCAGAGCACCCTGGGTTTGGCGATGGGGATGGCCTTGTTACGCAGGGCTGGAGAGTGGCGGAGTGAACGGAGAAAGAGTTAGGGCAGGCACTTGATATTGGGGACAGTTTGGTGAATGCGATCACTGCACGATTGCCAGAGTCTGCCGCGGCGTCTGGTGGGAAAGAAGATGATGGCAATGAAGGATCCCAACCGAAGAAGAGGAGAAAAACAGAAAATGTTGGTTTGATTACTGTCGACATCTTGAACAAGTATCCTGCAATACCGCCTTTTGCGCGCATCTTCCTGTCTCGGGCGAAAAACCCGCGCTTTACTTCTATCGCACCACAATTGGATGTCCCTAATGAAGCCTTCATCCACCGCGTAGGCGCTGAGCTACGATCAAGGTACCCCGATGCTTCTCTTGCTACTCTCCAACATGACCTCGTCGATTGTCCGCCTTTTCTGCTGTTTCCATGGCGCACACCAGGCGTGCAACTTGTTTCACAAGACGAAAGGGACCGATGGCAATCTCCGCGAAAACCAAGTCTTTTAGACAACCGCGTCGGCCTCTATCTTCTACCTGATATTATCCACGCTCACGCCAGCACTCTGCTTCTACCTTTTCAGCTCGGTCAGAAAGGTCATGTAGTGATGGGGGATGGGTCAACAGTAGATAGACCGGCTCAGGACGCGTTGTATCGACATGGCGTGTGTAACCCTTTCATGCCTGACCATGGTACACCGCTGGCTGCGATTCTGGTGAATTGGTGGGGAATAGGTTGAGAACAACTCTTGGGACGTCAACGCGAGTGGTGTGGATGGTGGAGAAGAGCTATGGAAGAAGGCGGATGCAGAGGAAGACGCTGAAGATTTTCAGACAGGTTGGTCTTGTTAAAATTAACATGACGTCGAACCCCTATAGTGACGCTCGTTGGTGGACGGCTCTGGGAGACTATCAAAGAGCAGCCGCACACAGTCCTTACCCTAGGTGATCCATGCCACCACAAATTCAGAACATCCTCGACCACATTCTGCTATACAACGAGTGCAATCACGGAACCGGCGTGTATTGGTATCTCATTGAATCATCCTTCGGCCATGGCTGATAAGGTCAGTCTCAGTCAGACAAAGGATTATGTACCGTATTGTAGAGGTGATGCGGTTATCAATGTCTCTGGTGAAACCAAAAAAGTTTTAGCTGGTGTCAAGACCAAGCTTCTGTACAACCAAGCGGTCTCGACGATCGAGATCGTGGAGCGCGATGGAGACTCGACGTACGACGATTACTCCGGCATCAGCACAGAATGATACCAATTAAAGCCTTCAGCACATGAGCTACCCTAGAACCAACGTGAATGCCTTTGGTACACGAACCAATATAAGGTTTCGATCATGCTCTCTTCCACACTCATCAACAGCGACCACAACATCCTTACGTTTGACTAGCTATCACGCCCACCCTTGATCCATAGCGAATGATATCCCCATACAGTACTAAGCCAAAAGTCTGTTTGCTTAGCGGATATCCTTACTAAAATTAGCCTTATTTACCTTAGAATATCTCCTGCCTTACTCTCTGCAGAGCTATAATATTCTATTTAAGAAAGTTATTTAGTAAAAAAATATATATCTAGAGTTCTAATAGAATCCCTCTTTTAAATAAGTAGAAATAAAGTAGTAAGGTAAGAAATATTAAGTTTACTAACAAAAAACTAAAAGCAAGCAGATAAAAGGACTACTCTTTCTTTAACAGTCTTCTATTCTATAGTTTATTATTAACTTAAGCTAAGTCTTATATAACTTCTAGTTTAAGAAAAGGTCTTTTATAATATTAAGTTTTATATTATATAGAAGCGTAGAAGCTAAGTTATTAGTTGTTTAAAACACCTACTTTTAGTAGGGTGAAGCCAGCGCGAACAAACTTTTGGCACCTGATTGTATATGCATCCACCATATGTCACCAATTAACTACACAGACGCATGAGATCCCGAATCTGAAACGTCCACTATCCGCTATGCAGCATCCCTATTCCTCTCCTAATGCACAACATGACCCCTCCTCCCAAACTCACATCTCCAATCCTTCCTCCCCCTCTCCATATCAACCCCCATCCCCACCACCCGCACCTTCCCCACCCCCTCCCCTCCACCATCAAAGCCCACAAACCCCTCCGGCCCAAACAGCCTCGTCTGGCGCCCGAAACTCACCTTCTCCCACCCCGGCGCCGGGGGCGGCGTATCCCTAAACCGCGCCAGCTTAGCGCTAATAGTGGGCGGGCTGGGCGGCGGAGAGGAGTAAACAGAGGAAGACGAGGGCGTGGGGCTGGAGTTCTGGGCCGCGGCGTTGGCGCGTGGTGAACAAGGGTCCGCGAACGGGTTTGTAGGCGCAGAAGAGGACTGTGAGGTTGTGGGGGTTCTGTCTTTGGGAGGGGCCGGGAAAGGGGACGATGCACAGGTGCCTTGGTAGGAGGCTAGGATGTCGTCGATTGCGTTTTCGAGTCTGCGGGAGAGTTTTTCTTCTTCGAGGGCGCGCAGGTCGGAGTCGGAGATTGTGTAGTGCGAGGAGGTGTGGGTGTGGGTGTGTGATGCTGGTTGGGATGATGAGAGGAGCGAGTGTGTTTCTCTTTCGGAGAGGATTGGTCTGGAGATGCGTGTTTTGTCGATCCGGGGCGATGTTGATGTTGAGGGGGGGATTTCTGTGCTGCGCCGGGAGAGCGAGAAGTAGCGGCTGAAGCGTCTGCTGAGTCGTGCCATGATGGGTATGCTCAGAGTCGCTGATTTGTGGCGTGTGTTGCTTCGAGTGAAGGGAGATGGTCAAAAGGGAGGATAGATGAAAGGATCCTAGGTGCGATTCGCGTTTGGAGAACTGGCATTTTTAAGATCGATGTGATCCTGGCGGACTTTTCCAGACACGGATGTCCGAAAAGGTCGTGTTGATGTTGTAATCGTGAAGTCCGTGATCTCCTCAGGCGCACTGCTCCGCTGTGTGGTTATGTCAGTTCGGCCCCCACTGACAACGGACTTCCGCGCATGTCGGACATGGAGCACGAACACTAACACAGATACAAACATAAACTCTAGATAACAAAGTAAATATGAAATATCCATGCATTCATCGTGTGCTATTCGTAACATCCACGCGGCTGGGATTGTCTACAACACCATCTTGAAATCCGGCGCCCGATCATCGTTCTCCAACCCCTCAAACTGCACGTTCTTCCCCATCGCCTTATCGCGATTCAGCTTCGCAACCCATACGACATTCACTGCAATCAAGACCCACGCCGCACACAGCAGTCCCAGCATGATCTGATGGCTCTTGTGAAAGTTCGGCCCTTCGCTCTTCGGATACACGAAGCTAGCCACAAAGCCTCCCGAGTTGGCAATCGCCAGCTGCAAAGCAGTGGTAGTGGCGCGCTTGTAGTGGCCCGCGGAGTTATTTGAGTTCCAGGAGAGAATGCATGGAACGGAGGCGTACATGCCCGTCGCCATCATGAAAGTCATGCCGTACTGGACCTTGGGGTTCGTGGTCACGCTAATGACTGCGTAGCCGATGATAGCAATGGGGAGCGTGGCGAGCATGACCGGTCCGCGCAGCGCAAGACGATCAGAGAGGAAGGCTGCGAGAACGGTGAAAAGTGCAGCGACTGCGTACGGGATGACGGTCCAGAGTTGGGCTTCGTTGGGGTCGGTGGAGAAGCCACCTTTCACGATGGTGGGCAGGAAGAGCCCGAAAGAGTACAGGCCGCATAGGATGCAGAAGTAGGCTGTTGCGCTGAGCCAGACTTGCAGGTTGAAGATGCCGCGGCGGACTTCGGCCCACGAGAAGGGCTCGTGGACCGCGGAGGTGTTGAGGCGGATGCGAGCGCATTGCTTCTCGGGGGTGGAGAGAAAGGCGGCGGATTCGATAGAGTTGGGGAGGAAAATAGCGGACGAAATGCCAACGAGGAAGGTCAGGATGCCTTCGATGATGAAAATCCACTGTCGCACGTCAGAGGGCTGTGATTTGAACGGAGACCAACACCACCTACTCTCCAGCCTTCAAGACCACCTGCAGGACCAATGGCGTTGAGGCCGCGCGCGAGAAGCCCGCCAAAGGCGCCAGATAGCGATGCAGCGGTATAGAAGATACCAATCCGCAAAGCAAGCTCAGTTCGCTTGTAGAAGTGCGAAAGATAGAGAACCTAATGTAACGTCAGTCTGACGGAAGTGGACTCAATGCATGAAACTCATGAAACTCACCATGCCAGGCAAAAGCCCACCCTCAGCAATACCCAACAACGCCCTCACAGCAACAAAAGACGCAAACCCCGTCACAAACCCTAAAGACATGGTCAAGATTCCCCACACCGCAGTCAGAGCTACAAGGAAAGTCAGTTCCATTCCTCAGCACAATTACAGCTACCACCCCGTCCGGAGAGGGTTTTCCAGGGTCAACATACCAGGAAGCCATATCTTCGGGCTGACCTTCTTCAGCACCAGGTTACTCGGCAACTCACTATCCACTCGTCAGCCTTGCCCTCGCTGTCTTCAAAGCAAGCCAACATACCTCGCAATATAAGTAGCGTAGAACACACACAGCCCAATCGCGTACTGGTGGTCGTTGATACGGATATCCGCCTCCAAGCCAAGGATCTTCGCATTGCCGACATTCGTGCGGTCGATGAAGGAGCAGAGGAACAGGAGAGCGAGGACGGGTAGAATGCTTATCGGCGTCACATTAGCGGGGTGGTGTGTGTGGGATGGACAGGAAAACCCGCGTACCGAACATCCATCTTCCACAGGGCCTTCTTGACCACTGCATCATCGACGTCTCCCGCTCCATACCCAGACTCGACGGTGCTGGGTTTGCGCTGCTCGAGCTTCTCGTCCGTCGTTTTGCAGACTGAATCCATCGTGTCAGATTGCGGAACAGACAGCGCGTTTTTGCCACTGCTGGGCGCACAAAAAATGTAAGAACCCTTTGTTAGTTAGTTCCGCGAAATCCGCAGGAAGTTGTTAATCAACGAAGCAAACAAAAAAGTTCTCAACCACACACAAACACACACACCCTCTCTATACCTTCCTCGCTACCCCTCCCCCTTCTTATCTTCTTTCCCCCCCGGTCCAGCAGCGGATACGTCACGCCCCACTCCCTCCCCGTGGGGACCATACCCCACTAGCCTCGGCTTGGTAAAGCTTACCACGCACTAACCAGAGCTTAGCAAGTTCGCACGACCAACGCAGCAGGCGACGCGGCCGATCCCACCGCGCCGGCAACGGGAAGCAAAGGGAGGGGGTTGATCTGGGGCCGACGAGAGGATCTGGGGCCGAGAGAGAGAGAGAGAGGGTGGTGGCGAGGGTACCGTAAGCAAGTTTTGTAGGTAGTGCAGCAAATCCGACGTCTGCATAAGCGTGTATCCGCAGTATTGCGAGGGTCCCTCCTGTACACAACAAGCTTTTTGTCCCCGCCTGCTTGATTTACAGCCCACGCGCGATGTTTCTCGGCGGTGCGGTGTGCGATGGTGCGCTATGCTACGACCCGCTCGCTGTGTTGGGCAGTGGGACACGGTGCGGGGAATGAGTTGTGGGTTTTTGAGATAGGAGGCGTGCAGATTGTGATAGGTGGGGTGCGAGGTGTGGTGGGGATTTAAATGCTGGGTAGGTAGCTTGGGTGTTTGGGTTACGCGGCTGGGGGGAGAGACAAGTCGATGGGTGCGGTGGTGTGCATGTGGTTATTGTGTTGCACTGTCTTTGGCCTGGAGTACGGCGGTGGGATGGTGTATTACCCATGTATGTGAGTGGGACGACGTGGTTGGGCAGGAGGTGTGGAGACACAGCACAGCATAGGTTTGGGTATGACAAAGGGTATCGCATCGTGTTGTTTGGAAGCGCTCTCTATGGTATACAAAAATCCTCACCCCAGTTTACGCACGCTTGCTTACGCGCCCTCAATCGGCACCTCGTCCTCCATGCTCTTCAGGTCATCCGCGATCTTGAACTCGGCATCCGTCTTCTCCCTGACCTGGTCAACAGTAACCCCGTTCGCGATCTCCGTGAGCGTCAAACCGCCATTGATCCTATCGACCTCAAACACGCACAGGTCGGTGATGATGGTGCTAACACACTTCGCGCCTGTGAGCGGCAGCCCACACTGCTGCACGATTTTGCTGCTGCCATCCTTGGCGACATGCTCAGTCGCCACAACCACCTTGGTCTGCTCGGGGTTGCTAACGAGATCCATCGCGCCGCCCATGCCCTTGAACACCTTGCCAGGCACCATGTAGTTTGCCAAGTCACCTGTGGCGCTGACCTGCAGGGCGCCAAGGATGGAGACATCGACGTGCCCCCCGCGAATCATGCCGAAGGACTCGCTGCTGTCGAAGGTGGAGGCGCCAGGGAGGAGCGTGACGGTCTGTTTCCCGGCGTTGACAATGTCGGCATCGACTTCCTCTTCTGTGGGGTGTGGGCCCATGCCGAGGATGCCGTTCTCGCTCTGCAGCCAGACCTTGACGCCGTCGGGGATGTAGGATGCTGCGTCTGTTGGGATGCCAACGCCCAGGTTGACGTAGTAGCCCTGCTTGAGCTCCTTTGCGGCACGCTTGGCGATGCGTGCACGGTGGCCGCCGGCGGGTTTGCCTGAAGCCGAGGGATCGCGCAGCTTCTTAATCTCAATGCTGTTGGGGACTGTCGCAGGGACGATGCGGTCGATGAAGATGCCGGGGAGGTCAATCTCGCCGGCGTCGAAGGTGCCGACTGGTACGATGTGTTCAGCCTCGACGATGGTGAGGCGTGCGGCCTTGGCCATGATGGGACCGAATGCTTTTGTCGTGTATCTTCGGATCAATGTCAGAAGGCATGTCTGTGTAATCGCTCATCATACGCACCGAAACACGCAGTTGCCTGCCTCGTCGACTTTATGAGCTCTTATGATCGCTACATCGCCTGGAAGAGCAGTCTCCATTAAGAACTTCTTGCCATTGAACTCGCGCACTTCTCTCTTTGTGCCATATCCGATCGCCTTGCCTTCTTTGTCGAATTTTGCGGGGATCTTGCCGTCTTGTAGTAGTGTGTTCACAGCGGTAGGTGTGTAGAAAGCTGGAATCCCGGCGCCGGCGGACCTGATGCGCTCCGCCAGTGTGCCCTGGGGACAAAGCTCGATCTCAATATCACCGCTGAGGTACTGCTTTTCAAGCGCCTTGTTGTTGCCCAAGAAGCTTATGATCAATCTATTGACCTGGCCATTCTTGGTAAGATGGGCAAGTCCGCCGACTTCCTCAATGCCGGCATTGTTGGATACAGCAGTCAACGAATGTAACGACTCCGGGCCGCGCTTCTTCAAAGCTTGGATGAGTGTTTCTGCGACACCGCAAAGTCCGAAACCTGCGCTGAGTATTGTGGAGCCGGATTGTACGTCTGCGACAGCTTCGTCTGCGCTGTCCCATAGCTTCGATTTTGATCGGTCAACCGTTGGCGCCTTGTCTGCCACAGCACTGATGCTTCGTATTTGCTTTGTGAACCGCCAATGCGGTGGTGCTACGCGCGCAGCGCGCAATTGTGAGGGGACAGGACGGCGGGCGCATAGTCGCGCAGGGAGAGCGGCAAGTAGCCTGTACGATGAGGGCAGTGCGTCCATTGTGAGATGCAATGATGTGTGATTGCGCAAGAAAATCAGACAGCAGTACTATTTACGAGCTTCGCGGCCTCGGGCAAGAGCGGAAGAAGACTGTTGATGTCAGGGTCCCACTCCAGAACAAGAGCCGTTGAGCGCGCAGAGAACTGTATCGGCAACACGATGACGCGATGCGAGGCAAGAGCTTCCAGGAGCGTCGGCGACAAAAGTGTCTCCGAAGCACAGACTGCGAGTCTTCCGCCGCGGCCATGAGGGGCAGTTTGGAGCTAAGTCACGAGTTGCTCGGCAAAGCTCTTCCGAGTGGAACGCCGAAGCCGCTCCTCCTCCGTGCCTAGCCTGGGCCTCGAGCGTCGAGCAGAAAGAAAGTCCGATACGCATAGGCGCGTGCTGCTCGGCGGTTGAAGATATGGCGTGGAAGTGCCAAGTCGTACTCTAGGTGTATGAAGTTGCTCTGTCAGATAACGCGGGCTTACTTGAGCCGCAGCAAGACTGCGAAGTCTCTCAGGGGAAGTTGAAGTCGGCAAAGCTCATCATGTCGTTCCACATGAATGGATTCTCATCATTCCAGATGTCGAGTTGAGGCGTCGTGAAGAAGTCGAGATTGGTCACAGTCTCGTTGACTTCATTGTATGACATAGCAGAGAACGGAAGCGGGTCGTTAAAGCCTGAGATCGACTCCAGAGAAGGGAATTGTTGTGTACCGTCCGCAAGACTCGGGGACAGGCCCATGTCATGCTGCGGTACCGCATACGGTTGCGAAGCCATGGCTGGGGCGTTGATTGCCTCCAGACTGGGTGCCTGCTTCACAAGTACTCGCAAGAAGCGACCATATACAACGGATGCGCCGTTGCGGTGGCTGGGTGTGTTTCCAATGCGCTCGAGGACCGCGGCAGTCTCCTGTATGAGCTTGCGAACGCTGGGGGCGAGATTCTGATTACTACGTTTTCCGGACGCTGGCGTACTCAGCGCGAGAGCGATGCTTGCCGCAAAGCAGATCATTGTGACTGTGTTGTTTGGCATCGATTTAAGACGAGACTCGCCTTGGATGGCGGCTCGCATGACGTTCAAGGCTGAAGATACCGCAGAGACCCGGAAAGAGCGTTTGACCTCCGGTGGTGCACTGGGGTGATTCAGTAGCATGCTGTATGTGGAGAGCCGAGTGTGAGTGACAAGAATCTCCACATAAGGGGGGAGTGTCTTATGCTCGAAGTCGCCGATGACTGACGTCCACGTGTTGAGCCACTTATCGAAGAATTCGTCAATTGCCCTCTCGATCTCGTGCGCAACCTTGAGGCCAACATCAATTACGCGGTAGCTGTCGCATCTTGCCCTGACATTGGCAAATAGATCGTCAAGATCTCGACGAAGGGCTGCCATGGACACCAGCGGACCGTCCTGCAAGTCCGAGTCCAGGCTAGAGGGCCAGTAATCGCAATGCTGGATTAGTGGTGTCTTTGGAACACAATAGCTGCGGCCTCGGGCAAGGCACACACCCCGTTCTAAGACAAACAATGCGATCCAAGTTCTTTCCCTTCGACGCAACAGCCTTTTTCCCCTCGCGGAGTTGACATCGACGTCCTCGAGACCGTCCATTGCTAAGGCTTTGCCTGCATCAAGGCACTCACCTCGTGGGATTTGTCTTATGAGGTCCGCATTGAATGTCGAGGATGGGGTTATTACCTTATCCAGAGATAGATCGAGCGCGATTGATAGCGCTGTGGCGAGGTATAGGCTTGTATCATCATCGGTAGCGTGCTGCCCAGGTGGCAGCCAAGGGATGCTGACCATGAACGCTAGCACAATCTCAACAGACCTGAACTTCTTGACGATGACTTGTTCTGCCAGGTACCTCCGGTGGATGAGTAAACGTTTGGCTAGGGCGGCAGTCTCGGGCAAGAAGACGGCTGTGAAGGCCAGTAGCGTGGTAAAGAGGAACGATGAGCGGTTTCGGACAAACTCCAGCGTGTGCACCAAGGGATCAAGGCCCCAACGAGTGTGGGCCAGCTTTTGGTGGAAGCTAATATTGTAAGCAAGTAGATAGTACATGAAGTTACAGACATACTATGCAAGGAGTGTCTTTGCCTCTTCCTTGGTAACTAGCCCGATGTCGATAGGGTCATAGCCTGAACCTTGGTCAAGATTGGCTTTCATCGGTAGGAAGAACTGATGCACATCCAGGAAAGCGCTGTGTTCGCTACCGTTGACCTTGCTGCCAGGTGTCGAGATGTTGTTCTCTATAGTATGGGGCGATGTTATGCGCAGGTCTGGTGTGTCAGTATGGGAAAATCGATGTGAGTAAAGTAGTGTTCACCTGAGGCACGAGCAAGTAGCTGCAGAGGGTTCTCGACATCTTCGACGGCAAGCTGGTCGTCACTCGAGCCCCCGCCCTGCGCTCTCTCAGAGTGCTGAAGAATCATGGGGGGCTTCATGTCTCTTGATTCTGGCGCGAATGGGTCGTCCAAGTTGCTTGGTCCCGGAAGCTGATCAGAGGGTGGGCTGTCATCATCCTTTGCGTCGTTAAGCAGCTCCTGCAGCTGCTCCAAAGTACGCTTGTGCGAAGGCGCATCAGACTTGCGCTTCTTGATTGCTTCCTCGACCTGGAAAATAGCCTTCTCCAGGCCAGACCTCTTACTAGGGAAGTGGTGAGCTTGGTTCGTAAAGCTGATGGCACAATACACTCACTTCTTGACACCTTTTTGCCTACCAATGTGGAACTCGGGAATCACACATTCGGTCCCGAGGTTGGTACATCTTTCGCAGTTTGGCGCTCCCTCGTCGCGCCTGCACTTGATTTTGCTCTTCCTGCAGTTCAAGCACGCTTTTCCAGTCAGAAAAGTGGGACCGAGGTGACACAGACGTACCCGCTTGCTTGCTGTTCATGCCTCGATCGCAGTGTTAGTACCGTATCCCGGTCTGTTGGCATGCGCTGTTTTTTCTTTGTGAAGGTTGATTGCTTTATGCGCCCAGTAATTGGTTAGGCTGGTGAGGTGCAACGCAAACAACCGAACTTGGGTTCTGGGGTCGATCTTGGGTTGGAGGGGTTGGATGCTTGATTTTTGCGGTCAAACAACCTGTCAAGCATCGGCTGATTGCACGTTGAGTCAATGGATGCTTGCAACTGTGAGGAGGAACACGCTCTCGGCTACTGTCTTGATCCTGGAGTGCAGGACGCTAAGAGACCCTGGCCATCAGCCCCGGCCTAGCGAGAGAAGCTTCCCCTCTTATACTCAGTTTCAAGACGTTATTCAAGGCTCACGGCTCTGCTCGTGGGACTAATTTGTTGGAAAGAGATGATTAAAATTGTGGTATCAAGTCTACATAATATGCGCAAAGCCGATTGCCGCTCAAAGTTGTATTACACGGTGAAGATGGACAGGTTGTTAGGGCCTAGAGCTTGGGTGTGCTTTCTGTCTGTTTCAGCCGGACGAGTCCCTGTATATGTCAGCATGATTGTCGATATCTTGGCTGGTTGCAACAAACCTCTTGTACACAGCTGGCGATGAGTGTGCCATTGCGGGTATACATTCGCTGGAAGACCAAGCCCCGTCCATCGCCTGCCCAAGTTGTCTCCATTTCTGCAAAGATCCACTCGTCTGCCCTAAAATTTCGAGGATTGTGGAAGTAGATGGTGTGGTCAAGGCTGACCATCATACCAATCTCTGGGGTATCTTCCCTTTTGAGCTTCTCGCCGTTCCTCGCTCTCTGGATGCGCTTTATGTCTGCGTCGTCGAGGTATTTCTGACGCTTGAGTTCGGCGTCGTCCATGGCGAGGAGCTTCTTGAGGACATCCTCGTCCACACTGGCCTTTGACTTGCTCTTGCGCGCTGTTGAGTATCGCCAGAGCTTGTGGACACGGGCGATGGTACCGATGAAGTAGCTGTCTGACATGTAGGCGATGGCAGAGAGGTGAGCTTCGTGTCCGCCTTCTGGAGAGATGGTGCCGCGTGCTTTCATCCACTGTCTGCACTTTTTGGTGTGGGGGAAGGGGGAATCGTCTGCTTGAGGTTAGCTCTACTGCGTGGTGTATGTGGATGGTTGGAAGTGCTCACCATTCAAGATGGCCAATCGCTGGCTTTGGAAAGGGCCGTTCTCGTTGCCGTGCGAGTCCAAGTCGTCCATGCCGTCTTCTGGGTCTGGCACGTCTGGCATGGGATATGTGTGCTCCACCTTGTTCTCTCCTCCACTGTTTTGTCGGACGAAGCTCATGGTGGTGGTGAAGATGACCTTGCCGCGCTGTCGCGCCTGCACAGTTCTTGTGGCAAACGACTTGCCTGAGCGCACCCTCTCGACGTGGTATAGGATGGGTATTTCGGCGTTTCCAGCCAGGACAAAGTAGCAGTGCATCGAATGCACGGTGAAGTCGGAGGGCACTGTCTTCTGGGCTGCACTCAGAGTCTGTGCAATGGCAGCACCGCCAAAGATGCCTCTGGCACCCGGCGGATGCCACATGGGACGGGTGTTGGTGAACAGGTCCGGGTCGATGTCGGTCAGCTCGGTCAGCTCGAGGACATTCTCGATCTGGGAGAGCTTGTCATTTATGGGCGGTGGGCGGATGAGGGTCGGCATGGTGGTGGTGGTGGAGGGCAGTGGTTGTGAGTGGGAAGGGAAGGTAGTCAGTAGGTTCAAGTCTGTGGAAAGGGGGGAGGTCAAGATGCATTCATGGACAGCGACGCTTCTGACACGGGGTTGTGATGGCTATGGCTATCTTGAGCCGAGGCACTGAGCTGGCTACGCTGACGGGCGAGCTGCCGCAGAGAGCCCGGCGTTGCAGAGCACGTGGACAGACCGAGGGCAGCAGCACGTATGATTACTATGTCGTCTCGGACAGCTGCGCAAGGCCGAGGAATCAAGAATGGAGCGACTCGAGTGCAGACGTGTGCTGAGACGGGCGCATCAAGTCGAGGTCACGGGGCGCATCAAGTCAAGGACCCAATGCGTGCGGGCTGGCACTCGATTTGGCCGTAGGAGCAAGCGGGTGCAGGGCGGGCGGGCGGGCGGTCGGCGTGTTAAGCGGCTGCGATGACGTTCCTGGCGCGCCCTGGTTCGCCAGAAGAGAGCGTGCCTGGATTGGACCGTCTGCCAATGTGCGGTGCTGAGCCTGAGCATTATCCCGAAAAGACGCCCTCCTCGACACGACTCCAGTGCCACCGTGGTCGACTGAGGCTGCGCGACTGAGGCTGCTCGACTGAGGCTGCTCCTGACGCGCTGTGCCCGCCCGACGTCTGCCGCGACGTGCCCTGACAGATGTCGCGAGCCGCCACCGCCTGAACCCGTGCTTGATTTTTGGAGACGCCCGATCCGACCATGGCAGACCACCCCGAGCTGCAGGCAAGGCTGCAGGAGCTGGACCACGAGCTGGAGGAGGGCGACATTACGCTGAAAGGGTCCGTCCACCGCGTCCACACGCCCTGCGCCTCCCCCACACCGTCCCCCCAGAGATCTGCGCTAACACGCCGCACAGCTACGAGAAGCGCAGGACGGTCCTGCTGTCGCAGTTCCTGGGGCCCGACTATGCCGCGCAGCTGCAGCAGGGCCAGCGCCAGAGCCAGAGCCAGAGCCAGAGTCAGAGCCCCGCCCACAGCGAGCCCTCGTCGTCACGCACCGCCTCGCTCGCCGCCCTCTCCGGCCCCCAAGGCCCTGCCCTCGACCCGCGCGCAAGCATCGCCTCGTCCACCTTCGAGTATGCGCCCTCGGCCACGACCGTGGGCGCAAACACCCAGTACATGGCCTACCCGCCCAGCCAGGTCGGCCGCTTCCAGGAGAAGCAGCTGGGCCTGCGCACCTCGTCGCTGCAGCGCGCCCCCTCCCAGGGCAGCGAGACCTTCCTCCCGCCCCCCCAGACGCCCGAGTACAGCTACTCGCGCGAGGGCACCATGATGGGCTCCAACTACGCCTTCAACCCCGACGCCCAGCCACAGGCCTACGATGCCCCCGCCTACGGCTCGCCGGGCGCCGACGCCAGTCGCAGGAGCACCATGCTCGACGTGAACCAGGGCTACTTCTCCGACTTCACCGGCCAGCAGATACACGACCAGCCCGACGCATACGGCGGCCCCAACCGCTACTCGTCTGGCGATGCCTTCTCGCCCACCGCGGCCATCCCGCCGCCCATGATGAACCCGAGCGACCTGCCCCACGGCGCCGTCATCCAGACCATGATGCCCCTCGAGCCCCGCGACCTGCCCTTTGACGTCTACGATCCACACAACGCCAACATCCAAATGGCCGAGTTCGACAACATTGGCGCCGTCCTCCGCCATCGAGGCCGCACACAGCCGCGACAGACGGCTTTTTGGGTCCTCGACTCCAAGGGCAAGGAGACGGCATCCATCTCCTGGGAAAAGGTCGCAAGCCGTGCCGAAAAGGTCGCCAAGGTCATACGAGACAAGAGCAACCTGTATCGAGGCGACAGAGTCGCACTCGTCTACAGAGACACTGAGATCATCGAGTTTGTAGTCGCCTTGCTGGGCTGCTTCATTGCCGGCGTTGTTGCAGTGCCCATCAACAGCGTCGACGACTACCAAAAGCTCATTCTCCTTTTGACCACCACACAGGCACATCTCGCGCTGACGACTGAGAACAACCTCAAGGCCTTCCACCGCGACATCAGCCAGAACCGCCTCAAGTGGCCCAGTGGAGTCGAGTGGTGGAAGACCAACGAGTTTGGCAGTCATAACCCAAAGAAGCCCGAAGACATACCAGCACTGCAGGTCCCAGAGGTCGCTTACATTGAGTTCTCACGCGCCCCAACGGGTGATCTGCGAGGTGTCGTCCTCAGCCATCGCACCATCATGCATCAAATGGCCTGCATCAGCGCCATCGTCTCCACCATCCCTACTGGGCGCGAAACTGCCGATACTTTCAGTGGCAACCTACGCGACAAGAACGGCAAATTCATCGCCCCACCTCCACGAACCTCGCCAACCGAAGTCATCCTTAGCTATCTCGATCCGCGCGAAAGTGCGGGAATGATCCTGGGTGTTTTGTATGCTGTCTATGGTGGGCACACTACGGTCTGGCTGGAACCGCCGACAATGGACACGCCTGGTCTCTACGCACATCTCATCACAAAGTACAAGGCGACCATCCTCATAGCAGACTATCCAGGCCTGAAGCGAGCTGCCTACAACTACCAGCAGGATCCAATGGCTACACGCAACTACAAGAAGAACGCAGATCCTAACTTTGGATCCGTCAAGATTTGTCTCATTGATTCGCTTACAGTCGATTGCGAGTTCCACGATATTCTAGGAGACCGTTGGTTCAGGCCCCTGCGCAACCCCCGTGGAAAAGAATTGATCGCGCCCATGCTTTGCCTACCTGAGCATGGCGGCATGATAGTCTCCATGCGCGACTGGTTAGGCGGAGAAGAACGCATGGGCTGTCCGTTAAGCATGGAAGAGGAAGATGAAGAAGAAGACGGCAAGGAGCTCGAAAACAACACCAACGGATACTCAAGTCTGATTGGTGGCGGCACCACCAATAAAAAGGCAAAGCAAAAAAAGAGCCGCAATGAGCTGCTGGAGATCCTGTTGGATAAGGAAGCACTCAAGATGAATGAAATCGTGGTGATAGCTATCGGGGAGGAGGCCAGTAAGCGTGCCAATGAGCCAGGCACGATGAGAGTCGGAGCTTTTGGTTACCCCATCCCAGACGCAACGCTTGCTGTTGTAGATCCAGAGACAAACCTTCTTTGCTCTCCATACAGTGTTGGAGAGATTTGGGTTGATTCACCGTCGCTCTCGGGAGGCTTCTGGCAGCTCCAAAAGCACACTGAAACCATCTTCCATGCTCGCCCGTATCGGTTTGTCGACGGAAGTCCTACACCGCAATTGCTTGAGTTGGAATTCCTCCGCACCGGACTATTGGGATGCGTCGTCGAAGGAAAGATCTTCGTTCTTGGCCTCTACGAAGACAGGATACGCCAGAGAGTGGAATGGGTCGAACACGGGGTCCTGGAAGCTGAGCATCGCTACTTTTTCGTACAGCACCTCGTCACAAGCATCATGAAATCGGTGCCCAAGATCTACGACTGGTGAGTGAACTGAGCAAGACCTATGAGCACTGCTAACCAGCCCAAGCTCGGCTTTCGATTCATACGTCAACGGCGAATACCTGCCCATCATTCTGATCGAAACACAAGCTGCGTCGACGGCACCGACCAACCCAGGAGGACCACCGCAACAGCTCGACGTACCTTTCTTAGATTCCCTGTCAGAGCGCTGTATGGAAGTGCTGTATCAGGAGCACCATCTGAGAGTGTATTGTGTCATGATCACCGCGCCAAATACACTGCCTCGAGTGATGAAGAATGGCAGGCGGGAGATTGGCAATATGCTCTGCCGTCGAGAGTTTGACAACGGCGCGCTGCCTTGTGTTCACGTCAAATTTGGTGTAGAACGGTCCGTTCAAAATATTGCTCTCGGCGATGATCCCGCCGGCGGAATGTGGTCTTTCGAAGCATCGACGGCCCGACAACAGTATCTGATGATGCAAGACAAGCAGTACTCTGGAGTTGACCATCGTGAAGTTGTCATCGATGACCGTACATCCACACCGCTCAATCAGTTCTCCAATATCCATGATCTCATGCAATGGCGTGTCTCACGTCAAGCAGAAGAACTTGCCTACTGCACCATCGATGGCAGAGGAAAGGAGGGCAAGGGTGTGATTTGGAAGAAGTTCGACCAAAAGGTTGCCGGTGTTGCCATGTACTTGAAAAACAAGGTCAAGGTACAGGCTGGTGATCATCTTCTGCTGATGTACACACACTCCGAGGACTTTGTATATGCCGTCCACGCCTGTTTTGTGCTCGGCGCCGTGGCCATTCCGATGGCGCCTATCGACCAAAACAGGCTCAATGAGGATGCACCTGCGCTTCTTCACATTGTTGCAGATTTCAAGATCAAGGCTATCCTAGTCAACGCCGATGTTGATCATCTTATGAAGGTCAAGCAGGTATCCCAGCATCTCAAGCAATCCGCGGCCATTCTCAAGGTCATCATACCGCACATGTACAACACGACGAAGCCACCTAAGCAATCCAGCGGCTGCCGCGACCTGGGCCTGACGATCAGACCTGCCTGGGTCCAAGACGGGTACCCTGTCCTTGTGTGGACATACTGGACCCCAGACCAAAGGCGAATTGCTGTACAACTGGGCCATAATAACATCATGGCATTGTGCAAGGTGCAGAAGGAGACCTGCCAAATGACCAGTACTAAACCAGTCCTGGGATGCGTGCGAAGTACTATCGGTCTCGGTTTCATCCATACATGCATCATGGGCATTTTCCTGGCTGCTCCCACGTACCTTGTCTCCCCAGTCGACTTTGCGCAGAACCCCAACCTACTGTTCCAGACCATGTCGAGGTACAAGATCAAGGACGCCTATGCGACTAGCCAGATGTTAGACCACGCCATAGCACGAGGTGCCGGCAAGACCATGCATCTGCACGAACTGAAGAACCTGATGATTGCGACTGACGGGCGGCCTCGTGTCGACGTTTGTAAGTTGACGAAAAATTACAACGCTGACGCTTGCTAACCTGGGAACAGACCAACGGTGCCGTGTCCACTTCGCTCCTGCGAACCTTGACCGCACAGCCATCAACACAGTATATTCGCACGTGCTAAACCCAATGGTCGCCTCACGCTCGTACATGTGCATCGAGCCCATCGAGCTACATCTCGACGTGAACGCCTTACGACGTGGTCTCATCCGACCCGTGGACCCAGACATCGAGTCAAATGCGCTGCAAGTGCAGGATTCTGGTATGGTGCCTGTAAGCACCCAAATTAGTATCGTCAATCCAGAGACCAATCAGCTCTGCTTGGTCGGGGAATACGGCGAGATTTGGGTACAGTCCGAAGCCAACGCACATTCCTTCTACGGTTCAAAGGAGCGCCTGGATGCGGAACGTTTCAATGGAAGGACCCTTGACGGAGATCCAAACGTTCGGTACGTGCGCACCGGTGACCTGGGATTCTTGCACAATGTTACAAGACCCATCGGTCCTGGTGGAGAACCTGTTGACATGCAGGTCTTGTTTGTACTGGGTAGTATCGGCGACACGTTTGACGTCAACGGCTTGAACCACTTTAGTATGGACATCGAGTCCTCGGTAGAACGCTGCCACCGGAACATTGTCCCTCAAGGCTGCGCTGTGTTCCAGGCCGGCGGTTTGGTCGTGGTTGTTGTTGAGATCTTCCGACGCAACTTCCTCGCATCTATGGTACCCGTCATCGTCAACGCTATCCTCAATGAGCACCAGCTTGTGATCGACATCATTACCTTTGTTCAAAAGGGCGATTTCCACCGCTCGCGCCTCGGCGAGAAGCAGCGAGGCAAGATCCTCGCAGGCTGGGTCACCCGCAAGATGCGCACCATCGCTCAATACAGCATCCGCGACCCTAACGGCTCCGAAAGTCAGATGATTAGCGAAGAGCCAGTAGGCCGAGCAAGCACGTCGACCTTCATGAGAGGCCCGGCCAGTACCAAGGATTCCTTACGCGCAAGCAGCACACTCGGTCTGACGGCGCAGGCACAACTCAACAGCATGCACCTCTCGCACCGCACCTCGATGCAGGAGCTCTCCGCCCAGCAACAGCTCCAATACCCACCAGGTGGAGAGATGCCCGTGCAAGGACAGCAAGACTACAACAACTACCCGCCGCAACCGAACGTCTCCGAGTTAGACAGCCGGACACAGTCTCTATCTCTCGACCCTAACCACCCAAGCCCCTCCTTTGACGACGACAGGAACGAGCGGACACCTACCGACCCGCGTCGCGACTTCCTGCCCAACCCCAGCTTGCAGCACAACCCAATGCTGGACTACTCGCCCGTCGACCCAAGCGGCGCAGGCGTCTTCGATAGCCCCGTCGACGGCCATGCTTACAACGACGGCTACCACGCCCAGCAGCAATACGAGCCGCAACCCCCACCTCAACCCTTTGACGACCCCATCCCTTCTATCCTGCGGGTCGGCAGCGCAAAACCAGAGGAACCTATGCAGTACCAGTCCACGCAGTACCAGCAGTACCAACAGTACCAACCCGACCCGTCAGTGCAGCCGCAGCACCATCAACAGCAACAATATCACGTTCATAACCCAGGTCAAAACGACTTGCAGAGACAGTACTCGAGCGAGGATGATGGGTACGCAGGGCGCGCCAGCGGAGGCGGGCTGAGAGTCGCGAACAGAGGTTCTACGGCCAGCAATGATTCGTGGACGAGGGAGGCGCTTGCGCAGATGAATTTCGCGGGGAACAGTAGCCCCGGGCAGGCGAAGTAGGGGCGGCGAATAGTGTTTGATATAGATGGACGAAATGAATGAACGTATTATTACCAAGATATCAACAAGTCTTACCAATCAGGTGCACCAAACGTCGTCAACTCATACCGCAGCACAGAAAAAACGTAACCGTCGTTCGTCGTTCATCCCCAACTATCAATCCTTCCCCTTTCCCTCTCCCTTCTTCCCCCCTCCTCCATCAGCACACCCGCGGATCCCCGCGGATGCTCTACACAACCAGCTACACACACGGCCCCGACCACCCACGGATGCACCGGCGCAAGCACCGCCCAGACGGGCAGACGGGCAGACGGGCAGACGGGCGGCACGCCAAAACAGCGCAACCGCACACTAACTAATAAACCGGGGGAGTGTCGAGGGGATACGCGGGCTGGCTACCTGGCTATCGGGGGTTTTGGAAACGCTGGGCGTGTGAGTGTGTGAGGGGGGGGGAGGGAGGGGAGAGAGAGGGAGATAAGAGAGTCTAGCACGTGTCGGTGGTGGTGGTGGTGGTGCGGAACGGATGGGTGCCCTTGAGGTGGCTGGGTTGGAGGAACGGTTGGGGACGTGCGTTGTGGATCTCTCTGTTCTGCGCTCGTTTGGGTGTGCGCGCAGATGGCTTTGTGCTGTGGGTGGGTGAGGGTCTTGCTTCCTTCTGCGGGAGAGTCTATCTTGTTGCTCTGCGGCGGCTTGGTCAGACGGACCGAAGAGTTTGGGTTGGATCGTTAATTGAGGGGCGGGAGGGGAGACGTGTCGCGTGTGTGATGTGCGCGGGGATGATGTTGGCGTTGTTGACGATTGCTTCACGGGGGGTGGTGTGAAGGCGGGAACAGAGCTGTGAGTATCACGGGCGAGGAACCGCGCGTGGTGGTTGGTGGTTGGTTGGTCTGCGTGTCCTTTGCTGCTCCCTTGATGTGTTGGCTGTGCACTGCGCTTCTACATCACGGCTCAGACTCCAACTCACCATACCCATACACCTCGCTGGTCCTTCTACACTCTGTACTCCCAACTATCTCACCTACCGTCACAATACGCCACACATCACATCGCTCACCCACTCAGCATCCCGCCATACCAAGCACAGCTAAGATATCGAAATGTTTCATGTATATCACGGGACCCGCTGGGCATTGGCTATGCATCTTTTTCCAGCACAGGCTAAGCCGCTTCGGGAGCGAGTGCGCGAGTGAAGCGTTTCATTAAGCTTTTCTGACGTGCAGGGGCACGCTCCAAGACAGCGTTCTGCTGGTGAAGGGAGTGGGTAGATGTGTGAGGTGAGAGGGGTCGATGAGGTCGGGTGCTTGCACGCGGGTTGAAGATATGGTGTTGTGGCTGGGAAGGTCGTGGTTGTGGGCGTTTCGCTGGCGAGAGGAGATGCAATGCGTAGGCGCTTGTGCGACGTCGAGGAGCGGGACTCACGATCGATCCGAGGTCGAGTCTCACGATGCCTACTCGTACTTACCCACCAGTAATTACTTGTTTGCATGTCCCCACGACGAGGAAATCCACGTGAAGACTCTCGGCGCTGACACACCTCGGCCCCAAGCAGACCAGGCACCCACTCGTTCTTATTGCATTGCTCCATCGCGCGCGCGCGCTCTCGCCTCAACACCCGCGAAGGATGCAGTGGGGAGCGAGGCCGCCGAGTCGCGCTCTGGCAAACAATACTCGTGAAATTGGAGATGTGCGCTGGTCGAGTGCGTTCATGCACGCGTCCAAATCGGGAGAGGTGGTTGTTTCGGTTGTCAAGACACAATCTCGGGAATGTCACGATAGACGAGCGCGAGAAACAGCACACATTAAGGCAGCGCTGGTTGGGAGGCGGTTTCTCGGATGCTGGCTGGCCGGGTGTTTATCTCATGTCTCGTTTCGTCATCGGGCACGCAGCGCGAAACATGTCAGCCGTGGACGACTTCATGCAGGTACCGGCGAGCGGGCGGCATGCATCAGGTTTCAATATTCCTGCCGCTATTGGGTGTTTGAGTGCGCTCTGGGGAATGCTTGGAGCGGGCATGGAAGAACAGATGGATGCGCGATGGAAGATGGGTTGTTATTCGTCAAGACTGGGTATGCTTTCAGGGTTTAGGGGAGTTGCTCGCGTGGCGCAGGCGTGATGGATGCGTGACTATGACGGACTCAGCGTGGATGGCACATGTCTCTCGATGGCGTTCCCCAACCAACGTCCATTCACACGCAGGCAACACCGTCGCAAGGCATGGCCCCGTCATCCGCCTGACAGCGGACTCGAGGGTCCGCATCGAATGACAAGGCTGCACTCCTTGAGTCGCAGCGGAAAAATGCGTGTCTAGGCGCTGATAGTGGAGATTAGCAAGGCTCTACGGATTCTGATTCTGCGCACAGGAAATTGCAACACCAGGGCAGGGGCGGCGTATCGGAGGGCCGCTGGGCGTGGTCACGATTTGGGCAGATCGCCGCAGGCATCATGACGAGACGCTGTTCCAGACGCCCGGAGTGCGTGCACAGAATGGGATGGGCAGCTGGGTCTTTCCGCGTGGGACGCTTGGGTCCCTCGCGTTCATCTGGTGCTGGCTGTGATGCAATTTCAAGGTTGTATTGTGTGCGGGTTGGGAGAGTGGGCAGGATGATGCCTGGCAGCGCTGCAGAGACTGGCGAGCGTGACACATGGCAGTTGTGAGGTGTCGGCGCTGCTTGGAGCCTTGGTGGCCTCGTAGCGGTCTGTCGTATTCTGCGTCCTAGTGCTGCTCTGAGGCCGTCGGACAGGCGTCAAGACGGAGACTCGGCAGCACAGCCAGCGTCTAGGACATTGGCGGCCTGGCCCGCTTCGCCGGCCTCGTTGGCCTCGTTGGCCACTCGAAAGACGGTGAGCTGAGCCTCTGCAGGGATCTCTTACTGGCGGTTTCGACACAGCTGCCAGGCACGCCGCTCGACTGGTTGGCCGCAGCCCCTGGCTTCCGCTGGCCGTTTCACGCCGCGCGAGTATTCGGGTGGGCCCAGCGCTCCATTGGCTGGCCCGCCCTCATAGAAACAAGTCGTGCCTCTCCGCCCACAAGTTCGTGCTGTCCCCTCGACCAGCTCTTCACGCCGCGGATCTTTTCCCTGTTGTCCTAGATTTCATTCGCTTCTGGACCGACTACTTGCCTGCTTGCTCCTTCGTTACGGCAGCAGTGTACATACAATCGTTTTGCCCTCGCCTGATCCACGACCCATCCTACGCCACACGTCACTCACTGCCGCTGCCCTCCGGCCCCTTCACTGACGCTTATTCAACACAACGTCCCGCGCTGCTCTTCACCTCACTTTCACTTGTCCAGCCCGGAAGACGTCATTGCTGAGACTCCTGGCAGTGCTGCGCATTGTCCATTAGCACCACTGTCTCTGTTTACTCTACTCACACACGGCACTACTGTACAAGACATTGTGATGCATTCACGGTGACAAGTACTTATCCTTTATCCCACATAGCCAACATCGAGCGTGTGCACAACCACGCACATCGTCCTCTGGGATAGAGCCTCCATCACTTTCGACAACTTTGCATTTTCAACCCTCCCTATAGCACCCGGTCGTGCACTCCCATTCACCGACGCTTTTTATGTCACATTTCGCCCATTTCAATAGCGATCTTCGTTCTCCGCATTCGCACTCCTCCGCACACCAGGCCCTGGCAACCCTGTACAACCACCACGGACGGCCCGTCTCAGATATCGCACACATGTCTGACCTCGTCTCCCCGGTGGAGGCCCCTACCGTCAACACCTCTCTAGTCCGCCGCCACTTCCTCGAGGGCTGGAACGCTGCCGAATTCGATGAGCTCAAGTACTCGTACGGTCTAACCGGTGTCGACCAGATCGGTAACTACCTATGGGTCGACACGTTCCTTTACATGCTCGTGGGCATGTCGGTGGTCCTGCTCTTTCTGCGCGTCGCCAACATGTGGTGGCGCCACAACCGCCATCTGACCGTTATGGGTAACCCCTCGCGCCAGGCGTACTGGGCTACTAACCAGACCTCCTGGTGGCCTTGGCTCAACCGCCATCTCCTCCAGGCTCCGCTGTGGAAGAACAGGCACAATGCACAGTTCCAGATCAGCAGTGCCATCGACAACGGCACGCTGCCTGGCCGCTGGCACACCGTCATGCTTGTTGTCTACGTTGGCCTTAATATCGCGTGGTGCGTCGCGCTGCCCTACAGTGTCCTCGATCACAAGGAAACCATCGCCTCGCTGCGCGGACGCACTGGAACCCTGGCCGCCCTCAACCTCATCCCGACTGTGCTCTTCGCGCTCCGCAACAACCCCCTCATCACCATCCTGCAGGTCTCGTACGACGACTTCAACCTCTTCCACCGCTGGGCTGCCCGCATCACCATCCTCGAAGCCATCGCCCACACCATCGCCTGGATGTACAACACCGTCGAGGGCGGCGGCTGGCAAGCCGTACACAACGGCCTCGCTCACGAGGGCTCCTACGGCTGGGGCATGGTCGGCACCGTGGCCTTTACCATTGTCGGCATCCAAGCGTGGTCGCCCTTCCGCCACGCCTTCTACGAGACGTTCCTCTCCATCCACCGCCTGATGGTCATTGCGGGGCTCGTCGGGCTCTGGAAGCACCTCGAGCTGCACGCCCTGCCGCAGATACCCTGGATGTACCTCATCTTCGGCTTCTGGGCTGGAGAGTGGTTCATCCGCCTCACCACCATTGCCTACTACGGCATGTCCCTCAAGCAAAAGTCGCGCATCCGCGTCGAAGCCATGCCCGGCGAGGCCGTCCGCGTCACCATCGACATGGTCCGCGAATGGAACCCGCGTCCAGGCTGCCACGTCCACATGTGGATGCCCGCGCTCGCCGGTCTGCACAGCCACCCCTTCTCGGTCGCGTGGGCCGCCACCCTCACGCCCGAGAGCAAGGAAATGACGCTCCCGATCCTCGAAGGCGCGGCGGCATTCACGCCCGGCACACCCCTCAAGTCCAAGCAAATCTCGCTCATCTGCCGCGCGCGCACAGGCCTCACGCGCAAAATGTACGAGCGGGCATGCAACTCGCCCTCGGAAACCTTCAGCACATGGGGGTTCATCGAGGGCCCGTATGGCGGCCACCACAGCCTGGATTCGTACGGCACCTGCGTCCTGTTCGCAGGCGGCGTGGGCATCACGCACCAGGTCATGTACCTCAAGCACCTGATTGGCGGGTACCACGCCGGCACGACGGCGACGCAGCGCATCGTGCTCATCTGGACGGTGCCGGACAGCGACTGCCTCGAGTGGGTGCGGCCGTGGATGGACGAGGTGCTGCGGATGCCCGGCCGCAAGCAGGTGCTGCGCATCAAGCTGTTCATTTCGCGGCCCAAGGGCCGCGTGGAGAGCAGCTCCGACACGGTCAAGATGTTTGCGGGCCGGCCCAAGATGGACACGCTCATGGAAGAGGAGGTGCGGTCGCGCGTGGGCGCCATGGCCGTGACCGTGTGCGCGTCGGGCGGCATGGCAGACGGCGTGCGCAAGGCGGTGCGGCCGTGGATGACAGAGGGCTGTGTGGATTTCATCGAGGAGGCTTTCACATATTGAGCCTTTTTCTTGTTTTTTGTCTGTAAAATCCCACACAGCTTTCCTGCACGCAGCCTGTTGTCCCTGTCCCTGTCCCTGTCCCTCTCTCTCTCGACTCGACTCGTCGCTCGCCTTGTACATCCCTCGCCTCCTCCTCCCCCCACACACAACCCGGCTGCACATACAACAGCCTCTTCTCTTCATTCATCCTCCATCTTTTCACTTCTTGTATGTATACTTGTTCCTAATCATTTACACTATTTCCGCACTTTTCACGTCTCTCCTTGACTACTTTTTGTTTATTTGTCTTTGCATAGCGTCAGCGTCAGCGTAGCGTCAGTTGAGGGAGCGAGCAAGCGAGCAAGCGCTGGAGGGGAGAAAATGAACCAGCGAGCAAACAGCGTGTCTCGAGTATCAGAGTTGTCCATTCTGTCCAGTCCGGCGAAAGAAAAAAAGAAGAAGAAGGAGTGAAGCGTCGTACTACTACTAGTAGAAGTAAGCATAGCTGGAGGAGGAGGAGGAGGAGGAGGAGGAGGAGGAGGAGGAGGAGGCGCAAGCTGAGAAGGAAGTCGAGGTCGAGGTTGAGGTGTAGATACCATACCAAGCATGCATGGGCGTAGTCGAGAGAGTAAGACACGACTAAATCAAAAGTTCAATCATTCTTCTCTTTCCCCAACTTACATACATACGCAACCGAATCGAATCGAATCGAAAATCCGTGAATAACGAGACTAAGTGGAATGTAAAAAGAAAAGCAGGGGCGTGGATGCTGCTTTTTTTTCTACACGCACGCCACGCCACGCTACGAACGGACAAAGAAGGTTGCTATGTGTGTGTGTGTGAGGGGACAAAGCGAGCTGTTGGCGGGAGTATGCAGCAGTACCGTTTCTGCTGGTGATGATGATGATGATGATGATGATGAGCAAGGAGGGATGGGGGTGGGGTGTGGATTGTGTACTACTTACCTACTTACCTACTTACCTACCTACCTACCTACCTACTTACCTACCTACCTACCTACTTACCTACTTACCTGCCTACCTACCTTCTCTTTTGAGGCAGAATGGCAGGTTTGGTTAATCGCTATCTATCTATCTGTCTATCTACTCTTCTGTCGCGTCGGCGGTGAGGTGGCTCGGCGGGAGGGTGTTTGTGTGGCTTTTGGGTAGGGGGGGAGGGATGCAAGGGCTAGCGGTGATGGGTTGGCTGGGGCTGTGGGCATGAATGGATGGAAATTGCTTGCTTGCTTGCTTGCTTGCTTGCTTGCTTGCTTGCTTGGTGAGGGAAAGGTTGGGTATTCGCTATGGATGTGCACTCGCTATGATGTGCACTCGCTATGATGTGTACATGAAGACTATGCATGTTGAAGACGTATTTCTCTTGGGACAGGGCTTCAGAAGCCAGCAGACGCGACGCCTTCGCCGTCGGTGTCCACTGCTCTCTCCTTGCCCTTTGCGGTGCTGGCCGTCGCAGCAGCGGCAGCGACGTCGGTGCTCTCGACGGAAGAGTCCATAAAGTCCTCGCTGAGGGTCTGCGTGGCGTTTCGCTCCAGGAGCGGCTTCTTCTCCTCGCTCGGTGACGCCTCGCTTGGACCGGTTTCGTTGTCTCCACCCTGCTTGGCCTCTTCCTCAGCCCTCCTGCGCTCTTCTTCCACACGCTCCCGCTCCTCGCTTGCGGCGACGCGCTCCAGCCGCTCCCGCTCCTCCTGGGCATGTACCATGCGCTCGCCAATACCCGGCCACAGACTGGCAACGAAGAGCGCGACACCACGTTCCAGCGTCCTAACACCATCTCGCACCCAGCCGAACTGGTTGTTGCGTTGCTGCTGGAGGATGCGGCGCGCCGCCTCCTCGGGGGTGAGGTTGCGTCGTGGGTCTGCTCCCGCAGCGTTGGGCTGGTTTGCGTCGTGAGCCCGTCTCTGGGCGATGCGGTCGGCGTTGGGCAGCAGGACCTCAAAGTGGCGCCGGATGACGTTGAGCTGGGCCTCGAAGACGCCGAGTTGAATAATGTAGACGATGATGGCGATGCTGCCTAGCATCAGCGGGCGATACCAGCCACCGCCGCCCGCGAAGATGTAGACGAAGCAGGCCAGCTTGAACATCAGCCAGAGGTGGCCTGCCATGTTTCCTGCGCGGTCGTTGTCGGCTGGTGCGTCTGGGTTAGCCGGGGGTGCGTTTGCGGCCTGGCGTTGGTCGCGGTTCTGGATGATGTTCTGGATCACGCGTTGGGCTGCGGCTTGGTCCAAGGCTTCGGGCTGCGCGGGCTGTGGCTGAATGAAGTGCTGTGTGGGTGTCGGCTGAAGGCCAAGCTGGCCATGTGAGACGTGCGAGCTCTGAGCAATGTGCTGACCAAGACGGGCGATGAGCTGGCGGTTTTGGTTGTACTGGTCGATGAAGGTCTGGGAAGACATGGGCGATGAGAGCGGCGCAGTTGTGTATGTCCCTTGTTGGTCGAACAGGATGCCGACTGGTCCTTGGGGGCTGGACAAGAGGTACAGTTCCTGAGGCGCATCGGGAGGAAGGGTTCGTGTCACGGCCGAGGCTGTTGCGAGCAAAGGATCAAGTGTCGCTGCGGCTGGCGATGCCGTGGCCGGACTCACGGGTCGGGCGTCTAGATCCCTGCTGAACTCGTTGGCCTGCCTCCTCACTTCGACAGCGGCTTGTCGTAGTGCGATGACTTCCATGTTGAGCTGCATTGCGGGGTCGGAGAGACCACTTTCGACCATGTTCAAGCTGTGGGTAACATTTCGCAGGTGTTCACGTAACCGGTCAGCGCGCCAGCTGGGCAGCGCCGTCAGGTCTCCAGTGCTGGCCTGCTGGACGGCACTTGGGGTCAGCCAAGGTCGAACGGTGTCGAGCTCGCGAGCGGCCTCTTGGAGGGTGGTTCGAAGTCTGGGCAGAAGCCAGCTCAGGGGGACTTGGACGCCACCGGGGGCAGGGGAGATGATTGGGCGATGTGCATTGCCCAAGGCAGGCAGGGGCACAGGGCGTGGCATTGTTGGCTGGCCAGGTCGAAGGGGCATGTTCGCTGTGAAGTCGTTGTATGTGACGGTCCAGCGCGCGCCGTTGGGTCCAACGCCTTCCTGATGCACTGTTCTGGCGTTGGGCATACCAGCGAACCCAGGTGGAGGAAGACCTGGAGCTGGAGCTGGCGCTGGCGCTGGCGCTGGAGCACCCCCAGCCGACGTGGGTCGAGACTGGGCTCCGTTGGCTGGCTGTGCTGCTGCTGCTGCTGCTGCTGCTGCTGCTACGCCTGGAGCTGGTGTAGGAGGCAGAGCACCGCGTTGTGCTAGGACTTGGGCGATGTGCTGCTGCATCTGTGGTGGAAGAGGAATGGCGCCCATGGGAGCCAGCGGGTTGAGAGGCTGCTGTACATGGTGGTGGTGGTGGTGGTGGATGTGCGGATGGTGGGGATTATGCAGGTTGTGGTGGGGTGCAGCGGGGGGCTGTGAGTTTGGTCGAGGCTGGGGAATGGCTCGGAATGGGTTCGTCTGCAGCGGAGGGCCGGCTGGAGGCGGCGCCGTCGAGGGCGGGAGACCGGACGGGGCACTCGCAGTGCGGGGGACTGGAGTGGACGAGGTGGGGGGAGACTGCGGCAGCTCGCGCAGGACCAGATGCAGGCTTTGGTCTTTGGAGTCGCGGATCTGGAGCTCAGATTAGCTCGTGTTGGTGGTGGAGGAAGGCCGACTACGCACATTGTCGGTGCCAAAGACGGATTCGAGGGTGGCGTCGTCGTTGGCTACGACCTTGCCGCGGTAGATCAGGCGCATGCGCTCGGGGCCGGGCCTGGAGGCGACGGCATCCTGGATCTTGAAGCGGAGCTCTCTGACCGTGGTCGAGGCGGGGAGGTCGCGCAGGTGGATGCCGCCCTCGAACTCGCTGGACGGCGACAAGACCTTCAGGTTGATGGCGAGCGCGTCGTCGGCCATGTTGGGCCAGTGATGGCGCGTGTTTGGGCGTGAGGTGGCGGGAGGAGAGGTGCTGTTGCTGGTGCTGTTGCTGGTGCTGTTGCTGGTGCTGTTGCTGGTGCTGTTGCTGGTGCTGTTGCTGGTGCTCCTGCGGTTTGCATACGTTGCAGTAGTACGGCCGTGTGGTCAGCGCCGGCTTGCTATCACCGACAAGCAGACAGCAGCTGCAGTGAATCAAGACGTCTGACGCCGAGACGGTCCAGCCCGCAGTCAGTCGCAATCGCAGTCGGCCGTCACTGCGCGTGGCTGTCACTGTGCTGTAGCGACGGGCTGCTGTCCAGGTCCACAGTCGACGTCCACCGCGAGCACCTCCGAGGCGACCGCAGCGGCCGCCCGACGTCATGGCTCTGATTGGCCGGCAAAAACATGGCCCAGCGTCATCCGCCGCCCGCCATCACCACCGCGAGCCTCCTTTCCTCCACGACGGCCAGACGAGGGCGCCGCACACTCGCCCAGACCCGCTCCGCAGCCATGGCGACGACCTGCCCCCGCCAGCTCCTCCGAGCCTCGACCCGCCGCCGGCCAGCAGCCCGCCCGTCGCCACACGCCCGCACGCCACTGCCCTCGCGCGCCTTGTCCTCGTCGCGGCCCCTCGCCGAGCACCAGCACCGCAGCGAGTCGTTCCGCTCGCGCCTGGCCGCAGCCCTGGGCAAGACCAAGATCAAGTGGGAGCCCATCCCCATTGCCCTCGGCGTCGGCTTCCTCGGCGCATTCCAGCTCTATCGCATCCAGCGACGAGAGAAGCACACCCAGGCCGAGCTCGACAGAGGCGCCCATGTCGACCAGCAGGGCCGCCCCAGGCCGCGCGAGAGGATACGCCCAAGCGGGCCGTGGACCGTCCAGGTCATGTCGACGCTGCCCCTCAAGGCCCTCTCGCGCCTGTGGGGGCGCTTCAACGAAATGGACATCCCCTACTACCTCCGCGTGCCGGGCTTCAAGCTCTACTCGTTCATCTTCGGCGTCAAGCTCGACGAGGTCTCCGAGCCCGACCTGCACGTCTACCCCAACCTCGCCGCCTTTTTTTATCGCACCCTCAAGCCCGGCGTGCGGCCCCTCGACCCCAACCCCAACGCCGTCCTCTCGCCCGCCGACGGCAAAGTCATCCAGTTTGGCACCATTGAACACGGCGAGGTCGAGCAGGTCAAGGGCGTCACCTACAGCCTCGACGCCCTGCTCGGCTCCAACCGCCCCTCCAAGCCCCAGCACAACGTCGCCGACTCGCAGATCCGCACCCAAACCCCCCACACAAAGACCCCCGCCGGCCAGGAGGACACGGTCCGCGCAGACGAGGAGTTTGCCAACGTAAACGGCATCTCCTACACCCTGCCCAACCTCTTCTCCGGGCCCTGGCCCAAAGGCGGCAAGCCCGCCGAGATGCCCACCGACCAGTCCACCCACTCGACCCCTTCCTCAGAAGCAGAAGTCCGCGCCGACCTCGCCCTCTCCGAATCCTCCACCACCCCCTGGTGGGCCCCCGCATCCGCCACCACCCCGACCGCCCTCTACTACTGCGTCATCTACCTCGCCCCGGGCGACTACCACCGCTTCCACAGCCCCGTCTCCTGGGTCGTCGAGTCCCGCCGCCACTTTGCCGGCGAACTCTACTCCGTCTCCCCTTACCTGCAGCGCACCATGCCTGGCCTCTTCACCCTCAACGAGCGCGTCGTCCTGCTGGGCAAGTGGCGCTGGGGCTTCTTCTCCTACACCCCCGTCGGCGCCACAAACGTCGGCTCCATCAAAATCAACTTTGACCGCGAACTGCGCACAAACAGCCTCACCACCGACACGGCCGCCGACCGCGCCGCCGAACACGCCAAAGCCAGAGGAGAACCCTACACGGGCTTCGCAGAGGCCAGCTACGCAAACGCCAGCACCGTCCTCGGGGGGCACTCGCTCAAGCGCGGCGAGGAAATGGGCGGCTTCCAGCTTGGGAGCACCATTGTCTTGGTCTTTGAGGCTCCCAAGGGCGTGAGGCCTAGTCTCGATGAGGGGTACCAGGGCGTTCGCAATGGTGGCTTTACCTGGAGGATTGAGCAGGGTATGAAGGTCAAGGTGGGCGAGGCTCTGGGCGTGGTGGAGGAGGTCAAGTAGTGATGCATGTAGATATACCATTTGTTGTACAATAGCATACTTTGTTAGAATACATGTAAAAGCAAGACACTACCTTTTTTTTTATAGTCCTTTTTAATAATCGTGAGGAATGCACGTTGATATGCTTGAAAGTGTAGTATTAGCATACTTGTTAAAATACATGTTAAAATACATGTTAAAATACATGTTAAAATACATGTAAAAATACATGTAAAAGCAAGACGTCACTTTATTGTTATCATCCTTTTTAATAATCTTCAAGAAATGCACGTCGATATGCTTAAAAGTGTAGTATTGGGTATCAACGGCTTCTTCTTCATCATCATCATCATCTTCTTCTCATTTCCCCCTCTTCTCCTCTCCTCCCCACACAAACACACATTGCACATCGCACATCCCCTGTCTACCACCTAAACTAAAACACATACAACCCGCGCATATTCCAAATCGCCTCGTCAATCATGCCAGGCGACCACTCGGCCCCCGTCAACTGCGCAGCAATGCTCTCGCGCTTGTCCCGGCCCAGCACCAGGAACCGCTCCACCAGATCCCCGTCAATCGTGCTCTTTACCGGCGCAAAGTAGCTGCGGAACGCAAGGTGGTCGCGGCCGGACAGCGGGGCGTCGTCGGCGCGCAGCTGCAGCTCGAGCTGCTGGAACATTTTGTGCTGCCGCCGCGACTCGAACGGGATCAGCGCCCCGAGCGTGCCCTGCAGCCCGGCCCAGAAGATGACCCGGTTGCCGCCCGATAGCAGCACCGTGCGCTGGATCGAGACCGCAATGTCGTTGGCAAAGTAGTGCGTCACTAGGTCCAGGCGGTTGGCTGTCCCGCCCAGGTAGCTCTTGTCCACGAGCAGGTCGGAGCCGTCGGGCGACTCGTCAGACGACTCCGACACCTTCTGCGGACACCGCACCACCCAGAGGTTGCCGAACTTGTCGCCGCCCACCGTCGTGTCGTAGTCGAGCATCGCCGTCGCCGTCGTGTGTCGCGCCACCGTGTCGTCGGCAAACGGAATCAGCCGGTTGGGGTGCACCTGGTCCTTGTGCACCACGTACGTGACCGACTCGGACGCGTCCGACACGACCAGCCGGCTGCCCTGCGTCTTGATGTCGGTGATGCGGTTGCTGACGCAGTTTGTGGCTTGCGCTTTGCGCAGAATCGACCGCACTCCGCAGTCGTACAGGCAGAGGTTGCGCCCGACTCCCGCGATGAGCTTGCCCTTGAAGGCCAGGAGCGCTAGCGGCGGCTCGCTGACTTCGGTCTCGTGGAACAGCTCGAGCTCGCGACCTGTCGGAGAGATCTTGTAGATCTGGATCGATGCGGCCGAGTATTTGTAGGAAGGTGTGAAGCTGAGGTCTGTAGCAGTACCAACAGCAAGGAAGGCGTCCTCGCCGCGGCTGTCAAAGTACACCAGAGCAAGACTGACGAGCGACTGGTTGGTCGGCAGGTCCACGGTGTGCGTCACGGCCTTCTCCGTCACGGGATCCACAACCTGAATGCAGGATGCCCATCGACCTTGTACCCGCGAGTAGCCAAAATCGGCAGCGGGGAGCTCGTCGCCAGCTGTCTCGCCATCAACATCCATCTCGCCGTCACCGCCGTTCTCAGTCTTGACACCGTTCTCCTTCTTGACCTTGGCATCCTGGATGAGGTTCTGTCGTGTGGCGTCGTTGAGCGTGTTGTTCTCGCTTTGGATGACGTAGAAGAGACCCTGGTCGTGTTGACCGACAAACTTCCTTGGTGTATACTTGAGGGGAATCGTCTCGTAAGTCGTGTTGTCCGTCAGATCGTTGAACGTGAAGATTCTGCGTTGACAGTCAGCTTGACGTCCCAGACGTGTTGTGGTGGCATTGAAGGCGGATGTGACTGCGTTTCAGTAGGAACAATTGGAATAAAAGTTTTGGCCCACACCGTTGTTAAGGGGTACAAGGTATCATCACTGCAGTCATGAATAGAGGAGATAGGAGTACGTACCGTAGTTCAGCAGCGCTCACACAGATGATGCCCTTGAACTGTGTGCCTTCAAAGTTCCAGGCAGACTTGAAGGGAATGTAGTTCAACGGCGTCAGCTGCAGAACGCCAGTCCGTGGGTGAGTGTAGCCGAGCCATGGCCTTGAGGTCATAGCAATGATGGCAGGCTCATCGGCGACGGTGACCTTGGCAAACTTGATGGGTTCTGGACCGAGGAATCGTCTCCGAGTGTCGCCAATGTCGCCAGTCATCTCGTCCAGGACTGACCGAATGTACACACCACTTCGCAGACCGATGTGCAGATACTGGCTGTACCCTCGTGGCGACTTGTCAGCCATCATGTTGATCGTCAGGTCGCTTGGTGGCGAGGTCAGGGCCTGCACGGAAATGCTTCGCAGAATGTTGCCCTCCATGTCGGGGCTCAGGTTGAAGATTCTCACAGTCTGGTCGCTGCATCCAACAGCCATGAAGAAAGCGCGGACGCTACCCTCAGGCACGTCAGGCATGGTCAGACAATTGATGGTGCTGTCGAGCGCAATCTCTTCTTCGGCCATGGCGAGGGAGCCGTCGGAGTCGCACTCAAAGTACAGGATCTGACCTGAACTGAGCGCAATAGCAACTTGACGGTTGTTGGTAGCACATGCAACGATAGTCCTGTGGGCCGGCGGTTGCCAATCTGTTAGACTAGCATGTGTGGCATTCGCATCGCCGTCAGGGAACGAGATGCCCTGGATGTGACGAATGCCCTTGGGGTGGATCTGAATGATGCAGTCTTCCCCAAACTGCTGCACGCCCAGGGTGTTTGTGTCGGGCAGGAAGCCGGTGTTTGCTGCCTCCTCAACATCGTCACCGATCTTCAAGACCAGCGTCCTGCTGTGCAAGCACATGACAATGAGAGTGTCTGTCTCATCCTCCGATGTCAACTTTGTGGTCCAGACATCGGAAGCGTTCTGCGGGAGCGGTGACTCAATCAGGTCGAGCACCTCCAATGCATTCCTTGTGGTGCGGAACGTGCTGCGGCCGCCAGTACCGTTGATGGTGTAGATCTGAGGTGCGTCCTCGAGTGCTGGGTTAGCCACCTCCATGCCCATGATTGGGTTCAGACTGGGGATCGTCTCGACTGGTGTCAAGTTGGCCATTGCTCGCGGCTTGAAGAAGGGCGGCGCATAGGCAGCGTCCGGGTCTGCTGGGAATTGGCTGCTGTCGAAGAGAGGATCGTCGGTCTCTTCTCCAAGCGATTCCAGCTCGTACAGAATCCTGTCGCCATTTTCGCACGCGGCATAGACGAAACCGGCCCTCAAGATGCAGATGCTCGTGACAACTGGGATTGTATCGAAGTACTTGATCTTGATCTTCTCCACAGCGCCCTCGACAGACTCGACAGTAAGCTTGAACAAGTCTCCATCGTCTGTCTGGAGCAGGTAGAAGAAGTCGCCGCCCTTGAGAGAGTACAGCGTACCCACGACGATTGTTCGCTTGCGATTTGGGTCCTCGGTAGCTCCCTCGCGGCGTGGGATAGCCAATCGGCGGACGGCCGATTTGTTGTTGAAGATGCGGCGGTAGGTGATGCTGTCTTCGCCGCACACAAGGACTCCACTGGGCGCGTTTGGACCTCCCGGGACGCGGAAGAGCGTGTTGGCGGTGCGGTCGACGGGCTCTGCCCACTTGCGCACAATGTGGTTCAGACCGAGATCCAGCTCGTAGTAGACCAGCTCTTTCTTGATCTCGCTGTAGGCCTCATCTGTGGGGTCGGACTCTGATGCCGAGTAGTCGATCTCGAGGGTAGCAAACATGGGGTTGTCGTATCCGACGTCGAGGCCGACGAGGCAAAAGACCAGCGTCTGCGGCTTGTGTGCTTCGAGGGGCGATGATATGGCAATGTCCGTCTGGCCGCTGCGGGTCAGGATGTAGACGAGCTTGTTCTTCTCAGTCGAGGCGACCATGATGGCGCGCCCTTTCGGGTCGGCGGCCAGGTACTCGCCGGGGACGACGCGTCGTATTCCAGACTTGCCGTAGGTTTCAAAGTGGACCGTCTTGAAGGTGTGCGCGTCGGGCAGGTACTCGTAGGTGACGAGGCGGCCCGAGTCGGTGGTGATGACAATGTGGTCTGTGTGGTCAGCGCAGGTTCTCAGTCTTGATAGTCCAGTCCGCCACGGGCGCGGGGGGCTGCTTTCGAAAATCACTAAACTGGCTAATGGCGTGTAGAGAAGGAGGCAACATACCCTTTGTGCCACCCGCAACCCTGAACTTTGCGATGCGCCGGACAATGCCAAAGACATCCTGCGAGTAGATCTCCTGGAAGCCCTTCTGTCGCCGCGAGACCTCGAGGATGGCGAGGCGCGAGCCGTTTGCTGTGAGGATCTGCTGCTTGCCGTTGCCGAGGAAGTCGCCGGAGATGGCGTCCTGAGTCGCCGACGGCTGCTTTACCGTCAAGGCATACAGCGACATGGAGGAGAAGGTCGTCATGGTGGGCGACGGCGGGCGCTGGCGCGGGCCCAGGCTCTACGCGACGCGTGGGTGGAGAGGAAAAAGCGCGTGGATGCTGCCGTCACAATGCGATCAAACACAAATGACGCCGTGAACAGGAAAGGAAATGCGCGACCGACGGGTTCGAGATTCGAGTGCGAGGGGAGCTGGGAGCTGTCGGGAGCTCGAAAGTTTCGACACGGTCGACGCTAGCTCCGCCGTCGGTGGCTGATTTGCCGACTCGAGCTTGCGCCCCACAAAAAAAGTGAGAAGGCGAGCAGCGGGCACTGCAGAGCGTGGGCACTCTTGACAGCACTCGATATACACATATAACATATACTCTGCCGACATGAAGCGCAAGGTGGGAGCCCTCGAGAAGATCGAGGCGGACCATGCCGCACTCCGCTTCAAGATCAAGCGCGACCCGCAGAGCTACCGCGACGACTTCAGCAACCAGTGGCAGCAGTACGAGACGCTGCGCGACCTGTTCCTGCAGAACCCCTCGACACAGGGCACTGGGCTGGCCGACCTGAAGGACCTGGTCGAGTTTGTCTCTCACGTCGCCGACCTGTACCCCGACCTCACCGCGCAGTTCCCCGGCGACCTGCAGCAGATCCTCCTGCAGCACCACGAGGTGCTCGAGTACGAGCTGCGAGACAAGATTGTCGGCAGTCTGTGTCTGCTGCGCAACAAGGATGTCATCGACTCGGTCGCCCTGCTCAACACGCTGTTCCCCGTCCTCATTGCCACCCCCAGCAAGTCCCTGCGCCAGCTGCTCTTCACAAAGATCCTCTCCGACCTGCGCTCCTCCAACATCAAGACCATCAACCACAAGCTCAACCGCACCATCCAGACCGTCCTCTACAACCTGCTCGAGTCGGACAAGGAGTCGCCCAAGGGCATCTGGGCCGTCAAAATCACCCGCGAGCTGTGGAAGAAGCAGATATGGACCGACGCACGCGCCGTCGAGGTCATGCGTCTGGCCGCTCTGAGCGAGAACGAAAAGGTCATTGCCGGCGGAGTCCGCTTTTTCCTCGGCGGCGACAAGGAGCGCGAGGAGGCCGCCGACGACAGCAGCGACGAGGAGAACATCGACATGGCCAAGCTGCGCCACCAGGCTGGCATCAACAAGAAGACAAAGAAGAAGTCCCGCGACCTGAAAAAGGCCGCTGCCACCGTCAAGCGCAAGGAGAAGAAGAAGAACTCCCCGCATGCCCTCAACTTCTCTGCCCTGCACCTCCTGCACGACCCTCAGGGCTTCGCGGAGAACCTCTTCGCCAAGCACGTCCAGAACACAAAGGCGAAGCTGCAGCTCGAGACCAAGCTGCTGGTCTTGCAGCTTGTCTCGCGTCTTGTCGGTCTGCACAAGCTCACCGTCTTGTCGCTGTACTCGTACTTCCTCAAGCACCTCACCCCGCGCCAGGCGTCAGTGACCAGCTACCTCGCCTGTCTCGCCCAAGCAACACACAACTACGTCCCGCCAGACGTGCTGGAGCCGCTTGTGCAAAAAATCGCAAACGAATTCGTCTCCGAGGCCTCGGCCTCTGAAGTTGCTGCCGCCGGTCTGAATGCGATTCGTGAGATCTGTGTGCGCCAGCCGCTGGCCATGACCGACACGCTGCTGCAGGATCTTGTCATGGTAAGTCTCGTACCCTGTCAATCTCACAGTCTCAACCAACTAACACATCCAGTACCGCAAATCCAAAGACAAGGGCGTCATGATGGCCGCCAAAGGTCTCCTCTCTCTGTACCGTGAAGTCGGCGCCGAACTGCTGCACAAGCGCGACCGCGGCAAGGACGCCAGCATGGGACTGCGCTCGGGCAGCATAAAAGAGCAGCGATACGGCGAGGAAGCCGCAGGAGGAATCGAAGGCATCGAGCTGCTCGAGGCCTGGAAAGAGGGCGAGCGCCGCAAGAAGCGCGTCGCCGCTGGACTGGACCCGGACGGCACAGACGGCGACTCGCAGCTCGACGAAGCCGAGGACTGGAAGAAGTGGGAGCTCGAGAGCGACAGCGACAGCGACGAGGAGGGCTGGATCAACGTCGAAAGCGATGGCGAGGACATCAACATCAGCGACAGCGAGGACGAGGACAAGGACAAACCCAAGACGAAGAAGGCAAAGCTCGACCCGGCTTCTTCTTCTACTTCTACCCCCGCCGCCACCACCACCACCCAGTCCAAGGCAGAGGCAGCCGCCGCCGCCGCCGACGCCGCCGCCCAAAAACAAGCCCAAATCTCCAAACTCCTCACCACCACCATCCTCACCCCGGCCGACCTCAAACAACTCCGCGAACTCCAAGCCTCCACCGCAACCCTCTCGCACCTCCCCAGCCACAAGCGCGCCGCTCTCCTCGCAGCCCGCCACGCCGACGAAGCCATCACCGCCGAGACGATCGAAGCAGCCGCCTCGCTGGGCAAGAAGAACACCAAAGAGGAGAAGATTGCCATGGCCAAAGCAGACCGCGAGACCAACCACCAGTCTACGACGGCGAAGCGCAAGGCCAAGAAGGAGGCCGAGGGCAAGAGCACGACTAACAAGGAGAAGGCGCGGAAGAAGAACTTCTTGATGACGCTCGGTAAGGCGAAGAGTAAGAATAAGAGGAGTTTGGGCGATGTTAAGAAGACCATGGCGGGGCATATTGAGAGGAAGAAGAGGGGTGGAAAGAGGGGTAATAAGGGAAATTAAAAGTGTGGTGTTGATATGGTTAGTTGGGGAAGGGGGCGAAAGAGATACCCGAATAGATCTTTTTGTTTGTAGAGTGACTTGGGGGGTGGTGAAGCTTTGGCTCTAGGGCTGCACCTACACACGTCTTTTCGACATTGGAAATTGAACATTAGGAGAAGAAGAACCTCCAGTCACCCAGCTCCTACTCTTTGTGTCCCTGAGAATCCCATGTTCCCAGATGTTCAGGCTCCAAGCATCTGACTTCGTCGCTGGGATTAGGATGTGGGCAGTCCTGTGCCATTCTTCCAAACACCCATTAGCCATTACTTTGTCGCCTGGATGGGCTAATACCTGGCGGAGAACAAATCCCTTCGGCTTCCCGCGATGGACTTCAACTCCAGTCCGGCTCCGACGCACTGGCCACTGCCAACCTCCTTTGGTCATCATTCCCGCCCAGAACGGCTGGTGTCTAAGCTCTCGTCTCTGCAAAGACATCTGCAACACTGAGGCCCAAGCCATCCTGCCAGAGCTCGGCACTTGCAGACAGTAAACTTCGGACTTCATCGTCGCGTTTCTTTCTCTCTTCCGCATCAACCTTAGCTCGCAAAGCCGTTGCCCTCCCTGGCAATGTTTTGGCACTCCTGTCCACGCGAGGCCTATGTGGCTCTGCTGTCTTTCCCGCTTGTCCGTTCTCCAAGTTCAGCCAACCGGCAAGATGCTGGCTCTGTATCGATGCCAGCATGGCAATGTCTTCTCGCAGGCCTGCCTGATCCGGCGATCGAGGATATGCCTGCAGGAGCGAGGCGAGCAGCGAAGTCTGGTCTATGATTGGATCGAGCTGGAAGAGAGGGTCTGGCATGATGGTGTTGTATCGATAGGCGGCATTGCAATTCGATGATGTCAAATGTTGCGCTGACACAGGGTACCTCGTGTCGAATCGAACGTCTCGTTGCATATGTTGACTCTCACTCGCATGCTGGGCTGGTACTGTTCTCTTCGCTCGACATTTCGATTTGGGTGAGTCTTCGGTCAAGATGATGGGATTGTGGGAACTGCCGGGGCCATTGAGTGTTTGTGAGGCTGCCATGGTTGAACTGGTCTGGACTCTGGCCAACTCATACAAAGGCTGTTGAAACTTTGTAGATGAGCACCTTTGGGGTGTTGTTCCGGTAGATGGCGAAGTGAGAGTGGGTTCACTCGGCTCACTGCTCGGCCTTGAAAGTTTGGTAAAAAGGGAAGACGATTGTGAGACTAAAGGCGGGTCCGCAACAGGCTTCGATATCTCCGCCGGTCTATGGCTCGCTTTAGCCTTCCTTCTCTTTCTCCTTCTTTGAGGAACAGTCGATATTTGAGCGTTGTTCACAGCGCTCCGTCGCTTAGCTGCCATAGCGCGTTGTCTCTACTAAACGTATCAGCCTTGCGACAATTATTAGTACGCGTACGGGACGCTGCTCTCTACGAAAAAGACTTCTGGCACGTATCGCAAGTCCTTACAGTTCGTGATGTCAACTTCACTGGTGGCTGGAGTCAGAAGTTGGTTTACAGAATCTTTCTCGTCGCGTAGTAGTGAGGTGAAGAGCAGTGTAAACAAAGGTGAACAGCAAACAAGAATGCTTTGCGAACGTCGATGCTGCCTGAAATCTTTTGGAAGGTACGGACACATTGGGAAGGAGTCAATAACAAGCTCACCTCTGGAAGGTGCGTTCGAAGGCTACAATGCGGACTGGAAAAAAGAAGCTCGATATGACATTCGAGGTCAAGGCTGGACCCCCAGATACTCAAGAGAAGTGCTGTCAATTGCTCAGAAATGCCCGCAGCTTCGTCAGCTCTTCACGATCGTTTACCTCATCTACAACACGATCAATCGCACCCCCATCCCATGCGTACCCATGCCACAATAGAATTCCTATGTCTCGCATCACCTTCACTTCCTCAATTCGCTTGTCAAGCTCCGACACAAGACCGATCAATGTCGACCAAAAACGCTCTCGAAGATGCACAGCATTGTCATAGTAATCGAAAGCCGGAGTCCCGGACCCGTGTGATGGCATTCGTAGGGATCCGAGAAGGTGTTCAAGTCCATACAAGCAGGTGCCGAAAGGGAGCCACTCAGCTTCCGCCCAGTCTACGAGTCCCGTGATGTTCCAGGTCTCTTCGTCAACGAGGATGTTTGATGGTATGAGATCTCCATGATTGAGCACAACCGGGTAAGCCTGGATGTTGCAAAGCTTTTCCAACGTGATATCAGTTCTAGCTCTCAGCCACTCGTCCGGAAGTTTCTCGGATAACTCCTCAAGCTTTTTGACAATGTTCGATCCTACTTTGCCTGTGCATAGCGAGGAAAACGTGGTTCCATTGTCGTGAGGTGACTCAGATCGTAGAACGCTATCCCTTCGCTTCGTGCTTTCACGGATCGGCCACCTTTGAGCAATTATCTTCGCAAAGCTCGTGATGAACATCTCCTGCTTTCGTCTAACATCGGCTCGTGTTGAAGATATATGAGGTTGAAGGCGCGAAAACGGTGTCCCTTCCATTTTATTCATCTCGTATGCTTGGATGCCTCCGGGCAAACAAAGATTCACAGCTCGAACGACAGGAGCTAGTGCCGAATATGTATTTCTTGCCGCTAAAGCTGTGTCGAGGTCAAGGGCGTGTCGCATAGATCGGAGCTGAACAATGAGTTGCTTGTCATTCTTTGATCCGGCCAAGTAGGTGTTGCTCTTGTTCACATCTTTGTCTTTTTCATCTCTTGCTCTTGGGGACAAGAGAAGAGTGAAGCTGCAATACCCCTGATGTTTGAACTCCTCGATATGGTACCCATCGTAGCTTCCCTGTACAGCTGCGAGGCACTCTGTCCTATCCTTATCTTCCAACCCATTTCGTCTCCAGAAATTGTCTTGAAGCGACTCCATACCAGTCTCGAGATAGAGATGCCCGGTCAACATCCGTGAGGCTGCTGACATGCCCGCCACGCTGTATGCATATCAAGTCATCCCGCACCGCTTGCCTTTGCCATATTCGGCTTCCTGTACGTCACATGGCTGCCGCGTCTGGATTTGTAGAGGTGTGTCGTACTCAATCGTGGTTCGCTGACTACTCGTGGTGGTGTAGGAGGGATGACCATTACGGATCCACTACTGGCATGCACGTCAGAGTCGCTTATGCATGCATCCCCAAAGGACCCATGCTGTACTAACTGCATGTGAAATTCATCGAAAAGTATTACATATCATTTTAGCACGACTTTACGCGTCGTGTCGCCCACAGGGCAGTAGCTACAGAAACGCCTCGTAAACATACACACTAAAGCCAGCTCAGTCGTGGGGTGGTATCACATAAGTCTCGTCGAACATGGCCTGTAGCCTAAACGTATGAACAGTATCCTTTCATCGTTGCTCCTTTACCACAAGGCGACAGCGGCCAACGCGGCAGCGCTGAAGCTGAGAAGCGACCTGCTACCGAGAGCAGGTGCGGCGTTGGCAGTGTTCTGCGCTGGGCTACCGGTCGTGCCTGATGCGCCGCTGCCCAGTGTTGGCGAACCGGATGTGCCAGATCCAGAGGGCGATGTGCTTCCGTTACCGCCGGGTGTGCCAGAGCCGGCTCCCTGGCCGGGGCTGAGGTTCTCGGCAGCTTGGGCGGCGAGCGCGGTGAAGGACTGCACTGTCTTTTCGCCGGAGGCAGGACTGTATGCGCGTTAGTGTTGATGACAGCACGAGTGTTGCGGAACATGTGTGCGTACGCATTAATGGCTCCCACCATTCCCGCTTGGCAGTGCTTGCCCTGTGAGCAGTAGAACCAGATAGGCTTATCATCAGGAATACGAATGGTGTAAGTCAGGAGCTGGGAACTCGAGTTTGCGGAAGCCTCGGTTGGCATGAAGCCGGAGAAGAAAGCGTTTGTCTTGTTCGCCATGATGTTCTGGATAGGTACGCAGGGGTTATCGAAGGTAGACTGGACTACAGAGTGGTTCTGCTCGATATTAGATTCTGCTGTAGAGACGGTAAGACAGCGCGAGCATACCTTGGGGTGGAACTGGAATTGGACCATGTCTCCAGCATTTGCTTGGATGTTATTGGGGTAGAATGCAAGCGAACCGTTTGGCCCGCCGACCTGGATGGTGTGTGTGATGAGTGAGCCGCCCGATGCTGTCGAGGTCGATGATGTTGTAGGTGCAGATGCTGTCGAGTTTGCTGTCGAGGAAAGAGTCTCTGAGGCTGCGATGGATTGTGAGGATGATGAGGACTGTGCGGTCGCGAAGCCAACCAGGGCAGTTATGATGACCGATTTCGAGAAGTACATGGCGACGGTGTGTATTCGAGTAAGTCGACAGGTTGAATTACTACTATGCGAGTGCGTGAGAGAGTGGTGTAGGCGACTAGCGCTCTAGAAGCTGGACTAGCCAGATATTAAGAATTGAAGAGACCGTAAAGGTGAGTTGAACGAAAAGACGAGAAGGAGATGCGATGGCAGACGTGGAGCAGAGCAGATGTGGAGCAGGAAAGTGAGCCTGAGGAGCGGAAATAGGTATTTTAAGGCATTGAAGGTGGGCTCGGAACGCTCGCTGATTGCGTTCTGCTCAGGCGTCGTCGTGGCGGTTAGCAGCTTTTCCGACACATGGAGAGCAGTCTGCGACATGTTGGAGGCTGTTCGTGCTTCAGCTCCTTGCGCCCTGTCATATGAGTCTCTCCACGCGCAACACCATATTCGCACATGGGGGCACTGCACGATGTGCAAACAGCTCTAAAAGACATGCCCGCTATTATGGCGGTTGTATATACGATATTCACTGAACAGTTGCTGCATTACCGCTGGTCGATGGTTGTTTGGATGCGAGTTTGTTGCTATCGTAAGGTTGGGTCGCGGGTGTCGAGTTCTTCGACGCACTTCATGTTCCAGGCGTGTTTGAGCACGCTACAGCCGAGCAACATCAACATCTGGGCGCCGGCAAGATCAGAACCGTCCTCAGGCGGTTGCCGGAGGTTCTGGAAACGAGCAAAATGTCCACGCAGTGGCTAATCATCATGCCGGAGTGATTTGGCCTGGCGCAGCAGTCTCTGCACAAGTTGTGCACAGAAGCATCGACCCCACTAAGATGGTATTCAAACAACAAGAAGGAGTCTACAGACATCTCTCTATCCAAGCACGAGTACTCTCTTCCTCCTCCTAAGTTACTCTGAGCAATGTCGAAGTCAGCGTTCTGTGTGCCTTGCCCATTTCGTAGTGCATTACACATCTACGAAGCCATGCTTGCCCAAGAGGGTCCCACAACGAAACGACATCAGGTGCCCAGGCTGTGGAGGCTTCCATATAAGTGTTGCTTGACATGTGGCAGCCGCTTTCTGACGTCTAGAACGACTGTCATGCGGTCATGTGTTGCCGGTGCAAGGCTGCGTTTGACGTAGCTGACAACATCTATAACAGGCTTGCAACTGGTGTATGGAGATAGTCTTGGGCATGTCTCCTTGAGTGTGCATGTTTCCCTGACTCTGTGTATCGCCCGCACTCAAAAATCCAAGACTAGCTGCGGCGCAAGCTTCTCCAGATCTTCGACCTGCAAGAAGCCATCTGATATGCCATCATTCCTGACAGACCTAGCACGCTCATGCTTGGCTCGAGCAAGAGCCTCTCGAACGAAGATCTCCATATAGCGTCCGGTCAGAGTCATTGCGCCTTTCTGTATCTGCGTGTTGGGGTCTTCGAAATTCTCGTGCAGTAGCCGTGCAAGCAGGGGTGCGGGGATGGGGTGCGCCGTAGTCAAGGGCTCAACGGTTCTGGTGGGTTTCGGCGCTGGCACGCCCTCCATCAAGCCGTCGCTAAGATCATCGAACTCATCCTCTTGTGCATCTTCTTCATCAGATGATATGATTGTTGTTACTGGCTGGACGTCGGCTTTGGCGGCGGAGGCGCTAGGTTTCTTTGACGCGCCCGCCGCGCGTGATGCAGTCGCGTTCACGGCTTTCGTGGGCGCTTTCACGGGTCGAGGAGGCTTGAATTGGGGCCCTTTACGTGTCGTGCCATTTGCGCTTGCGTTTTTGGGAGGCATCGTGAGCTTGATGTTGGATTTGGGTTGTAGTGGTGGGTCTTGTCAGCACCACGGTGGAGAACGGTGTGCTCGACATACAGCCGCGGGTCAACGAGTAAACATGCCAGATACGTCATAGCCAAAACAACGAACGAAAGCTACACCCAATCTGCTATCTTCATATTCGTTATTCGTGCTGTTTTGTCGGAGCAGTCATGGTATTGCCAAAGTAGTCAATTTCCGTCTCGGCGCAGCAGCATGACGGTTTTCATTGCTTCTGAACTTCCCATCCTGGATGGTGTGCTGCAGGTACATGTTCACGGCTGTCAGGACCTCGGCGAAGGGTCAGATGCTGTGCATAATCCCCGTCAAGAATGCCCTAAGCGGCGCAGCAAACGCAGGCACTGCCTCCATGATCTAGTCACATGCGCGAGCTGCAGGTCAGCAATGTACGATCGCCCTTAATTAGCCCGATAAGCTATTTGTAGTTCGTAGGATCTTTATCCTAATCCACTGCAATTAGCATGTATTCCACCCACATGCGAGAGTCACTGCAGTGAACAGTGCACCAGTCAAGCTTTCACGACCATCGCGCCGGTTATATGTCAGGAACGTAATCTTCATCGTATTGCGCGGGGTGTCCCGGTAGCGTAGTTACCGCTTATTGACCCTATTGAGGCTTTTGTGGCAGACGACATCAAACGCAAATGCTCAGATGCACGATCGTGGACGCTTGTGGCGCAAACGGGCATAGGCGAGCAGTTTCAATAAGACGTTGGACGTAGTGACCGCGCATGTGCAAATTCAATTGATCTAGGTCGCGGACGACGTAATGCACCCAGACTGCAGTGCCAGTAAAGTACTACTCTGGGTACCTCGTTACACAGCAGCGCGCATTCAACATTCAATTTCAACGGGTTTGACATGCGCTGTGCCGTACTGTGTACTACTTAGTCGGTCGTACAAGCAAAACAGCTGGGGATCGAGATTTGCAATTGAAGGAAAAACAATCAGACGTCGCCAGTGAGCTCTGATTGGTGTGGTGGCAATCAGGCGCGCTACAACCACGATCAAAGAGGCATTGTGGTTCGAGAGCAAAGTCGACAATCGATATTTACCCTGGCTAGCTCTGCGACTGAGAACAGTGGCCACGGACTCGTGAGGTCTTGATGGGCGGCCTACATGATAAGGGTTTCCCGTTCGGGCGTGTCAATTGTCGAGTGATGACCATCTACGCTGCCGTGTTGTCTGGTGGTCGAGGCCTTGGAGGCCGGTCGTGCACTGGTACCTGCGTTGGACGCGAGATGAACGATTGCCAGTCATTCAGCCTGAAGGATCCTCGCAACCGCAAGATCACTTGATGGTGACGCATGTGGAGATGCGACCTTGCTCTATACAGTAGCCAGGCGCTCCCTTGTGGTAACGCTGTGCATCACAGAACGGCAGGATGCTCGGCGTTGGTTCGTATTTGGGTCTTCTGCTTCGGGTCGATGCCGGATTGACAGTCGTGTGCAACGTAGACAATCTGGAGAAAGTGATCACGGAGGACGACAGCGCCCCGCCATGTTGTGGCCGGCCGGCGCCCATGGATGCAACAGAGCTATAGATTCTGTGGTGGCAGATGACAGAGCTGGGAGCAACCGTCAACAGTCAACACAACAAACTCGCGCGAAGAAGCACGGCCACGGCTGTCAAAATCCAGGGACTCTAGACCGTGTGGACGAACACGAGTCCAGTCAGGGCAAGCCTCAATTGGCGGGGTATGTGGAATGTTTAGTCACAGAGCTAGCATGTGTTGCGTGGCTCTTGAGAGTCAGGCAGCCCCGAATCCGGGCAACCAGCTGCTTGCAGCGCTGGAGTGGGACTGGAGGCGCCCGCTCGAGGGTACAACAAGTCGACGTTCTTTCTTTGACGAGCGCTGAGTGGAGCATGATGCCCGACACCGCTGGTGGTCAGCAGCATCTGCACTCTGCAGCTCGATGCTGAACGTGGCTTGCTGGAGGCTGAGTGTCGTGCTGGATTCCATTCGCAGCTCGGAGTTCGAATTAGCGTGAGGCTGCAGGCTGCGCGGCGCGACGAGCGCTGCGCCCGCGATGCCCGTCGCTGAGACGTTTTGGGGTGCCCGACGAGCGAAGCGCGGGCATTTAGCTGCTGGCGGCGTCCCACCCCAAGCAAGCCACACACAAAGACAGACAAGGGCGGCCGCGCATAGCCCAACTTATGCATGTCTCGAAAGCGAAAGGCGCGTGATGGAAACACCCCCCTGTCCGCCGGTTTCCCAAAGCGGTTGCACTGCTCTTCACTGGAACCAGACCGTCGTTCTTGTGTAGTGTATATATCACAATCTGGCCGCGCTTCGGCAGGCTCCTCATTACTGCTGTTCCTGCCCTTCTGTGGTTCATTCTTGCCTTTCTGTGGGGTGTGTGCACGCTACTGAGACCTCTACATAACAGCACGCTCCCTTTCCCACCTTGCGTGCGTACCATCGATACATCATCACTCCGCTCCGCGTCCCAACTTCCCCGCAGGCCTTGTGTCTTCGAGTGAGGTAGCCGCCTTCTCGTCTTCATACTCCGATAGGAGCCGTCTTACGCACAGATCACGCATTCGACCAGAGATCTGCGCTTGACGTTGCACAACCCGTCTCCCATCCATATCTAGCGAGTCCCAACCCTAGGGATTCACCTCAGGAATTCGCGGGTCCCCTCACCGACCAAACAAACAATTCGCGTCGTCACACGCTTGAATCCTTCAAATATTCCTCAAGGCCCTACCATGCCTCATTCTGTCAACACCTCGACTTCGACCGGAGCCAAGATGTCGCGGCCTTCATCGACCTCAACCTACTCGGCATCAAATGTCAACGCAAACGCCTTTCCCAAGCAGGCCGGCGCCACCACCCTTCTCGCACCTGAGCCTAACGACGGCCACGCACTCACATCTCCATCCCAGCTTTCGTTCACCTCATCGCCACGATCGGTACTCGATGCACCTGCATTCGACGATTCAAGATTGAGGCCTGCCACATCGGCTGGCGCTAACATTGCACGACCATACTCCCGACAGCGTGCGCAGTACTACGAGGAGCAGTTTTCATACAAGGAAGGCAACACATCCAGCGCTCGCGACCGCGTGACGAAGGATGCACCCATTGTCGCCGAGTTGAGGACGAATGTGATTGTAAGCTGCTGATTCTCGTGATGCTCCACACTTTATGCATGCTAATCGGCGCACAGATCAAGGATGAATACACCCTGGTCACCGACCTCTCACACCACCTCTCGACCCGTTATCAGAAACCCGAGACATCGATCATGATAACGGTCAACCATTCTGCGTGTCTGCTGCTTGGCGGCTCTTTTGAGCCAACCTACGTTCTTACAATCAATGCACTTCCCGTGCAGCTGCAGCCAACACTCAACAAGCGCAACGCTGCCCTGATTCAGAACTTCATGACTGAGTCGATTGGCGTACCGATTGATCGTGGTATCATCAAGTTCGTTGCGATCCAGGAGGAAGCCTTTGCCATGAACGGCATGACCATCTTGGGCGAAATTGAGAATCTTGAGCGCACTCACGCTGAGGAGACGGGCATGAAGCGGGCTGTGACCAAGAGCTCCCGCCGGTCTGGCGTCTCCAAGGCAAAGAGTAGCATCACGCTTTCACGCAAGACTTCCAAGGCTAACACCAAAGGAAGAACAGTCACCCCTCCGCTTCCTAGCCCGGGTCCACTCGACTCCGGAATAGCTGTGAACGAGAAGGGTCTCCAGGAGACACCTTCCGCAGAGCCCACAAACAAAGCCATCAACCACAAGCAGTCTGAGCCAATCATGTCCAGGTTCAGCAGGAAGGCCAGCACCAATCTCGTTCCACCACCTATTCCTGAGAGCAAGGCAGCAAAGCACTCTATGCCCAAGCGCAAGAGCCTGCTGAATATCTTCCGCCGATAAGCGGTGTTCAATCTTTACTACGAGCAGCACGGATTTCCTACAATACTCTTCTTCGTTAATGCATCATGCAACATATACAAAAGTCATGACTCGGCGATGGCACGGACGAGCGCCATGGCGTCGAAGTCGCCATCGATTTGGACTGGGTGGTTACGCAGCTTCACGCCTCGTGCGGCTTGCATTGGTGCTTATTTTACGAATCAGTAGGGCTCCGCATATAAGAGCCCTCATCGGCATAGTATTCTGTCGCAGTGTGCGACCATGGCATCGCTGGCGTTTTGGGACGGTCAGGGACACATTGCATTGGGGCGTTGGGACGCTACATCACCGATGGATCTACATCTCTTCATTATACCCATTCACAGCATCGCTTTCTGTTCGGCGAGGATTGATCTTCCTCGCCACATAGGAATCAACCATCTCCACTGCAAATTCTTACACTTCCCTTGCGATACGTGACCGTCTTCCAGCCTTCAATCCTAAACGCATAATGTGGCTCTAGACCGTGCCGTCCTGTCTGAAGTTGTCGAGACACCACCGCCTAGATCTTCACACCTACCGTCAGCTCCGTCGCGTACTCCGGTTAGTATGCATCGAACGGTGTGTCTCGCCGCTCAGGGATATCCCCTGTCGCAGGCCTTGTCCTTATCACCGCACGCACGCGCGAGCTAGTGCATCGTGGAGAGCTGAAAGCCTGCACCGCCAGCGTGTTCTGGGCTGCGCACAAACGCCGCAAGCTTCGCACCGTCGATGCGTGGCGGCGCTAGTAGTGCGGGAGAGCGTCCTTCAGACCGCTGCGACGGAACTAGCGGTTGATAGGCTCAAAGTGTCTAAGCGCGGTGTAAGAGAGCGTCGTGTGGCGGATGATATAAGGCTGCGTCGCGTTGACCCAGTGAGCAGGAAGGTTTTGCTTTTCCCATGCGGGTGGGGCGGTTAGACTGAGGTTGGACTCGAAGGGTGAGGCGAGGTCAATGCGATTATGTGCACAGTAATGTACGTACAGCGGGAACTCTAGGTATCGTGCGTAGGACTACACGCGCTTTCAAGTACCGGTGCCTAAAGCGGGTAATGCGTATCGAGTGAATACGATGCAGTTGACATGCTATTGCCGGTCGACGACCATGTGCGGTGCCTGAATCCCACGCGTCACTTCCAGGCGATATCCGGCACCGCTCGTCGCGGCACCCGACAGGCAACTGAAAGACCCCAAGCCAATGAATGATACACCGATCGCGCAATCATCCTCATGTTCGCACAGTGCAAAAAAGCAATGCGCAAAGCAAATACGCAGAGCCTCATTGTCTCGCCCCGGAGCGAGGCACGACGTGAGTTTTCTGCCGTCCGTGTGTGCTTCTGTGCGTGTGCAGAGCGACGTCGGCGATGTGGGAGTCGTGCACATCGCCCATTGAGGTTTTGAAACCTAGCTGATCCGCGTCGATGATCACCACCAGGACCACACTCGCGCTTCACGCTTTGCATCCTCTGTCGTTACTTGAGACAGGGGGGGGCGCCTGGTGCAGAAGTAGAGTCTGAATAATGCACATCAACACAAGACCGCGCCATCACCAATCTATCGTATCAACTCTTCAACATTGCAGTCCAACGCCTGCAGATCTCCGGCTCTTAGTCCATGCTATTGAGTTTCGCAGGGCTGATCGCCCGCCCCGCCCAGCCCAACCAGGATCTGATTGGTGACGTAAGCGGAGATCTTCGTCAAGGCTCGACGCCTGCACCGATCAAGTGTGATCAGCGTCCAACAACCGGATTTTCGAAGTACATGTTTTCCGTTTGCAGCCCGCAAGTTTTCCTTTTAAGGATGGTTTCTTTGGGTCTGGGACGGACGTGGCACTTCCCGCGGCGAGCGGGTGTGGACCATGGTTGTGATGATGGAGGCGACGTCACCATGTGCTGGGCGCATTGTCGACTTACGAGTCAAGGAGTGTGCTGTTACAGTTGTGATCATCGTGGGCTTGTGGTGGCTGGCTGACTGAAAAGGCAAGTTGGTGCGGAATGCAGACCCCAGGCGAGTCAGAATGGGGGACGAAGATCTAGCGATGGGTTCTACGTGGTGGTTTTCGGAGGTGCGGTTAGTCTCATAATTCTGCTTCACATTCATGCAACGACTGCCCTCACGCTCACCATGTATGCATCTTTGCTTATTCAGTTGTGTGCAATTACCATCTCAATTTCTTATCCAACAATCCTAGAATCCAGATGATGCTCACCTTACCGACACATGCGCCAGCGCACGTATCATCTACAAGCTCAATGTATGGTGAGCTTCTCTTGTTTGTTCAAGGACCCAAAATCCCGTGAACCGCACAGTCTTGCTCAATCGCATTCTTCATGCGCCGCACCTGTCTGTCAAGCGCCAGCCTAACACTCTCCTGCGCCTGACCGGAGCGCTCGACGAAAAATTTCAACAGCGCCTCCTTATTCTCCAAGAACAGCCGCTGAGCCTCGTCTCGCATGCTCTCCCGCAGCGACCTGAAGAGGGCGGCCTTGGCAGCCCGCACCTTGTAAGCCATCTTGGGGTTGAGCTCAGTTCCAATGGGATAGGCCTCCAAGATGCTCTCTAGTCCGTTTTCATACATTACCAGCCAGTCTGAGAGTGGACCCCATGCTGTGATCTGTCCTGACTCCTCTAGACAGTCGAGCTTCTCAATTTGTTTGTACCAATTGGTTTGTTTTGTGCCGTGCCAATGTTTGGGAAGAAGGGAGAGGCGGAGCGCGAGACCAAGTTCACAAATCTGATGCTTGGCAAGATCTTCACCGGTAAGGTCATGCTTCGGCGACGCTGGTTGGCGGAGGAGATCTTCTGAGGGGTTGAAGTCAGCAAAGTAAGGATCCAGGTTGAAAGGTAGAAGCCTTTGACGGACACGTTTGTCTGGAATGCTGGCGTGAGCTTGATCAGTGGCTTCCTGTTGAGTTTGGGTTGCTGCTTCCTGAACTCGGATCGTGTGGATTTCATCAACGTTGAATTCGTTGTTGACATCCATCATGCCCGAGTCTTCAAAACTGTGTGAACCAAAGCCATTAATCACATGCTGTTTGATGGACTCTTCGTAGTCCATCCCGGCAACCCCAGAACGAATTTTTTTCTCAAGATCTGAGTCGAAGCCATCCTCTCCAGTGGCTCGCTGTCGGGTTACCGGACAAGAGTCGGTCCAGCTATAGTTGGCCCATGGATCATCAGCCGAAGCAACAAAGTCCTCAGGGTTGAAGAGCTGCACAGTCTGAAAATGCTGTCGGTAGTACTCCTCAGCTTGCTCTAAAGGTGACGGTTCACATTGGATTTGATCATACATGAGATAGTCAAGAGTCATTTTCGGGTAGAGCAGCCGCAACTGATGCCAGTATTGCTCAAAAAAATGCTGTTGCTGCTGCAGGAAAGCGAGCTGCTGAGCCATCAAGTCGTTAGACTCCTGAGAACCAATAGGCAGGACAGCGATGCGCTGCACTAGGTCGTTGTACTCTCCTGTTCCATATCCTGCTCTTGCGTCTTGAGTCTCTGCATGTCGCTTGGCGGTGGAAGCCTCTGAGCAGATATTGCAGGTCTTCCACAGTTTGCCCTTGCGGAAGAAGAGATCCTCGTTGCGGTGGCACCTACACTGGGAGCAGTATTTGTCCTGCGGGTTTAAGATAGAAATGCGGCTCATCTTGACTTTTTTCTTGAGTAGTTGCTGTGATAGATCTTGATGTAGTGTAAGTGTTCTATATCGTGTCTGTAGAGTAGAAGCTCTATTCAACGAGGCGGAAAATTTATAGGAAGGTTTCACTAAGAAACAGTCGCACTGTGACTGACGTTAGCATTATGAGATCACAGTTATTCGCAGCCGTCACAATGAGAGCTCTCTCTTATTTTTACTGCACGATGAACTCGCTCACACTAGGTTGCGCACAAAGATGGCCGCCGGCGTATATCAGAGTGGTCGTGTCAGCTTTCATTTTTGCTAACCTGATGTCAGTATCCTGGCAAAGAGAGTGAAGGGAGTGGCGATACTCAGATTGCCAAATTTGTCAATTTAATCGAAACGAAGTATATCTCGACCTCTGAGGATTATCATCCAATCGATCTCCCCGGGAAAGCTTCCTGCTTCACCCTAGATGTGATTAGCATTTTGGTGTCCGTGTATGCATTTGGCTTCCCGATACAGACCAGGACGTCTACAATTATTTGAAGATGACCAAGGCCATCATTCCATTCATGATGGCTGTATCTGATGTGCCTGCGCTAGCAGACATCTTGCGGTCACGCCTCTGCGATGACTGTTCCCTTCTGGAGCGGATAAGACTGACTTCGGCGCTGTCATTGGGTACGTACACGTTCTCGTGGCCACTGCGATGCTTACGACTAACAAAATAGTAAAGTGACAAAGGAATTGGTAGGTGAACGTTTCCGACTTGGGTCAGAGTCCTGCTTTGATATGCTTGGCTCGTTTATCCGTCATGGTCTTAGCCAAGAGGAAGCTGCAGGAGAAGCTTTACTACAAGTCGTCGCTGGCAGCAATACATCAGCGGGTACAGTTGGAGCTGTGATGTTGCATGTCCTCACTTATCCCAAGGAACACCAGAAACTTCAAGCCGGAATCGATGAAAGTATCAGAAAAGGATTATTTCGTCTCGGTAACAGATTCGGAGGCGCGTGAGATGCCGTAACTGCAAGCTGTGATCAAGGAGGGACTCTCGTATTATGCCACCCGCCTCCAGGGCCATGTTTGAGCAGGCACCACCTGGAGGAGACATTGCCAACGGCAAATTCCTCCCCAGGGTACGCAGATCGAGAAGCGCCCCTGGGTATGCAGTATTCTGGAAAGATATACGATCCGGATGCAGTCATCTTTCGGTCAGAGCGATTGACCGAAGCGAGTGATGAGAAGGCTGCAGAGTTGACAACACAGTCAATTTCTGCATCCATACCGGCAAGTACCAGTGTCTTGATAAGCCGATTGCTGCGACGGAGTTCAACAAGCTCTTTCTCGAGGTGTGTTTGCTTTAAGGGACCGTAGCTGTGACGACTGGTCGAGACACAGCTTTTTCGAAGGGTTGAATTTAGTCACTGTAGGTCTGATAGACTAGCTGCGTTGTCGAACGCTGTAAGTGAGAACCCCGAACTATCAAAGGTTTAGCCTTGTTCTTAATACTAATACAACCAGGGGCTATAGATAATAGCAAATTTCTTGGTTGGCATCGAGCGCCAGGCAAATGCCTCATAGCGCTGACGTTGAAATCGGAGAATGTCACGCTCAGTATCGTTGAAAGTGGCTGATTTGCAATGCGTAACCGATGCACCATGACAGTAGGAGTCGGTGGCCTATGTCCGCTACCGGTTGCGGTCCGCACCGATGCTGGCGTAATCCCTTCGTACGAGATTGCCAACATAGGGGGCAATCGAGCGACACGCGAGGATCCGCAGCTATGCGGTCGCAGGTCGGTAAACTTCGAAAACCGACTGCTCCCTTCATTGGGTGTTGTTGTGCGCCCCATGTTCGTGAATGAGCTAGTGGCGGCCGGTTTAGGCTTCTGGAGATCATTCGGGGCCGAGACTTGCGAAGCGGATATGGGCAGTGACCAAATGAAGTAGACGATTGATCATAGGTAGATTTGGTGCTAATAAAACACAATTACAGAACGGGTCACATCATGACAGGCCATAGATGGGTTCGATAGTACAATTTGAATGATTTGTGCAGCCATCGTTTGCTATTTAGTTCGTAGTGCGCGGTGGCCGCGGCGCGTTATGTCGGCCGAAGCTGACATTTGTAAACGGATTTTGCGTCAGCACTGCGGGAAGCTGTACAATACAGCGCACGGCTTGGAGCAAGCGAAGATCTATGAAAGGCCGCATACACGTTTGCTGAGATTTTCAAGGGTTTCCCTTCACTAGTCTAGGCAGCCGGGGCCCTCGGGAACGGCAGTCCTACCGGCAGCGGTACGCCATTGTCCATTCTCTTCGTTTCCTATCATCGTTAGCAGACTTTTTCCCTGCCCCAAATGATGTATAGCCTGCATGTGCTCGACTCTTCTGAGTTTACCATACTGCTCTTCTTTTATAATCTTCTTGGGACCTCATACTGACATCAAATCAGTCTTGCACTTGGTCTGCGTTTCAAAAACAAGTCTCATGATGTCTTTTTATTCAAATCGGCGCCTTCGAGAAGCATGGGATTCATTGCTGATTGACCGAAAGATGGTCTGTCAGATGTTCAAGTATGCCTGCCCCATAGTCCGTCATTGGAAATGAAAAAAGGCTGACAGTTGCACCAAAGAGGATGCGTCCCAGTAGCCGTCTCATTGGGCTTTTACCAAAGTACTGCCGTTTCAGAGGTCTATACCTCTCTGGGTTTTCTAGTGTCTATCATCGCTGTTGTCACAGTCAACGTTCTGCCACGAGCCAAGTTGATCGAATTGACTTTCAACGTCTGTCTCTTTACTGCCATTGCCATTCCGATCACCATGCTTTCTACATGGTCCGGTATTCAAGCCAGGAGGCACACGGATCCCCAGGATCTGCATCAGTATAACTCTTCACAAAGCGGTACGTACAGATGCATGCTCAATGACCCAATGCAAGGGTCACAGGTGGACCAAAACAACTGGAGCTAATGTATTGAAGCTGTCACGGGCATTTGGCTCTTTTTCAATATCCTAGTAAGCAACAGTGTACAGGCGAAATACCCTGCATTGCTCATTCCGACTATCCTTTACAATATCTTTGTGATTGTTCAATACACATCCTGCTCGCGGTTTCATACTTGGACTCAGTGCTGGGATTTGATATACCTCACTACACGGTGTTATTATACCGGGGTCGCGATCTCGTTCGTGAGCGGGATGCTCATATTTCCTGTGACTTGCCGAACAGAGATCTTCGAGGTTCAAGAAAAGTTCCTTCATGCCGTTCGTAATATGCTCTCCGGTACTGGGGAGTATATAGGGGCGCTGCAGGCGAAACCGACATTCCCTGCAGATGACTCAAGTAAAGGATCTTCCGAAGGCCCCAAACTGCGAGAAATGATGACAGCTGTCAAGAATATCTATGTCAAGATGCATGACGAGCTCGCCATGGCAAAACGAGAAATCGCCTGGGGAAAGCTTTCAGCAAAAGACATCGGACATACAAGTGATCTTTGTCGGAGAATCCTGATGCCGATGTGAGTCTATGATCTTTCAGCTTTTGCCGGAGTCTACTGACCAAAGTTAGGAGCGGTATGGCCCATCTTCCGGACATTTTAAGGCAGATTCAAGAAGGTGGAGGCTGGACCCCTTTTGACTTCGAACACAGCACAGAAGATGATCATTCTGTAGCCAGCGATCCATCTCGGCCTGCTGGCTCAGAAAGATACGACATTATATGGCTACACTCCCTCGGCGCCCTTCTGGACTCTGCAAACAGTGCTATCGCGCTGACGGTAGATGGTATTGAACATGCGGGACTTCAATTAGAGCTACTACAGCCAGGGAAGGCAAGGAGTTTCTTCGACTCAATACTCGGCAACAAGGGGGTTGAGCAGGTGGACATAGAATCAGACGCACAGACGATCAAGCCAGGCGATCCAAGATTCTCGAACACACTTGAAGAAAAACTCAAGAATTTTATGCAGAAGAAAACTGAAGCTTTAACGGCCTGGGCGAACAGCGAAGGTCTCACAACCGCGTCATTGGAGGACATGAACGACAAAGGCGACTTTGAGAAGATCAAGCAGCCAGCTAATGTTCACATACATCGAGACCGCCAACAGCTATATCTGCTCCTGTACATCCAGCATATGGTAAGCCGAAGACCCCTAGTGACCCGTTAATTTGCAAACGGTCCATTTTGAACGGCATCTGACACTAAAATTAGATCCATAGCACTGGGTTGGCAGTGCTTGACCTGTGTAAATTTTCGGATGACGTCGTCGTCTCAGGGAGGATGTCGAAAAATCGTCTCATTGTGCCTTCCGCTAGTAGAGTATGGAATTGGTTCCTCAGCGTGTTCGACACCACAGACACTCCGTTGCCCGATGACGACAGGCCTAGTTCCAAACACGAGAAAAATATGCTATGGAGTACAACGAACCAAATCGCACGCGATATCGAGCATCTCCCCCCTAAGAATGCATACGAAAGATTCGGATGCAAGATTCGAACATTTCAAGCAATTCTCAGAGGTCCTGAGCTCAGCTTTGGAATCCGATCAGCATGGCAAGTGCGGGCAATGTTTCTGACATCGTATTGCTAACCAAAATCCAGTGCCACAATGTCTTGCGCCATCCTTGCATACCTCCATCAGACTCAAGAGATATTCACGCATTATCGTCTTATCTGGTCAGTCATCATCTCCGCTATTGGCGCAAATATGACAGCCGGACAATCCGGAGTGTCATACGTGCTACGTATACTCGGATCCTTCGCAGCCTTGATCATCTGCTACGCTGTCTGGTGTATCCCCAATGGAGAGATTCCGTACGTTTTCAAATTCAAGATCAACAGACGGAGCTGATACTGAACAGAGGCGTAATTGTCATAATGACATTCGCAGCCTTCCTCCAGATGTACTTCCTGCTTAGGTGGCCAAAGTATATTATTGGTTGGCTCGTTGTCTTTATCACTGAAGTCCTTACAATTGGCTACGAGCTTCAGGTCGCGAAGATAGGTGTTTCAGCTGCTGAGTCAGGTGGCATTTACGTTTTCCCACCGTCTTATGTTGCAGCGCTGCGTGTGGCTTGCGTCCTGTGGGGTACATGCGCATCGATCGTCTTCACTTACCTGCCATACCCCATAACCGCTAGAGGGCTTCTTCGTTCACAGGTGGCAGTAATTATGGAACTTCTCGCCAATTACCACGCCGTCGTTCACTCGACGATCAAAGCCAGACTTTGCAGCGCCGAGGGAGACATGACTGACAAGAACAGTCATGGCAGCGTGATGTCGCACACACGAAAAGCGATGTTCAACAGAGTCATGTTCTTGATCTCTCGCGCTAAGCACAATGTGTATCTTCAAAAATATGAGCCGACTTTGGGAGGTCGGTTTCCAGTTACAGCTTTTCAAGAAATTCTATCACAGCTCACCCTGTAAGTACTCCCGGCGGCCGAACTCCTCTTCACCCGACTCAAGAAGAGGGTCAGGGGGGTTGCACTGGAACCGTATGCTAACACTTCGGCATAGCCTCCTCGAGTATGTTTCGTTGTTGTCCTACGCAACGCAGGTCTGGTCAACCAACAATCTGAATCAAGCTCAGCATTATCATACTGGCGATCGCAAGTGGCTTGAGGATCTTTCAAAATTGATAGGACCAGTCAACGCGACCGAAGAACGCTTGACTTCAATACTCTGTCAACTCTCAGCTGCGGTATCTACTGGCCGGCCATTGCCCCCACGTATACCATTACCCGAAGCATATCAATTATCTGAAAAGCTGAGGAGGCTTGATCCTGACGTCCTAAGTATCAAGCATATGGAGGAAGCTGGATATTCAGCATTTGCAGTCATGGAAATCATTTCAAAGATGGTTACACACAATTTAGACGTTCTAGTAACGCAAATTGAGAGTTTGGTTGGCGTGATCGATTTCAGTAAGCTAGAAGATCACCGGTAAGGAAAGACCGAGCAAAGAGCTGCTCAGTAGCCAGAATCTTCAGTGGGCTTCAGACCTACTAGGCAACAATACGAGAAGGTTGTTAATCCAGGAAGCAAGATGCAAATTTACTTGGCGGCGAGTCTCACAGTTTTTGTCAACAGCGGAAAGATTTTGGTGACGGAGTGGTACGTGTTTTTGGATACTTGTTGGTTTGCTTTGATAATGAAGAGATGATCAAACACACGTCTTCACTCGTTTTCACTCATCTTGGGTTTACAAGTACTACTGACTACCTATAGTCCAGGATCATCACTATCTTCCTCAGGGTCCGAACCACGCCAGATCCTCCTGCTCTTGCGCAGGCACTGTGTAGCCTACAGCCCTTGTGTCAATAAAAATATGTAGAATATAGAGTATAAAAAGTGACTCATATTTCACATACGACCATAGGACGTTGAAAACAAGGCTTCCCGTTCGCTCAGCCCTATTTAAGCAACGTACCGGCGGATTAGTAGTTAGGTGGGTGACCACTAGCGAATACCCGCTGTTGTATGTTTTTTATTTTGCTCTTCACATAAGAAGAGTTTTGTTCTAACCTTTTGGCTTATATCAAAGGATGGTGGGTGGGTATTGCGGTAGTGCGGATCGCAGCCCAGCTGCAGCATCTTCCACGCCCAGACCCGTACAACCTTGCAGTGCTCCACGGTTGATGGTACGTCGTAGATTAGACGTCTAATAACAGTATAGTCAACATCTTTTCCTATTTTCCAAGCACTCATATCATACATATTTTTCCTAACATCTGTTTTTGAAAGTTCTCTTGGGTTGTGGTCTTACGCACTTCGGACGATAGAACAACCTGTTTATTACAGGCAAGTCTTACACCAATAACGGTATAGAACTGTTGCACCACGCCACTCTATACAATCATGAAAGTGGCAAGTCAAGGGTTGGCTCAAAGCCTCTGAGACTCTATGTAGCTAGATTTCGTATAGAGAATGTTCAGCCACATGACCGTAATATGGGCGTCGTGAGTTCTGGCACATACTTATGTTTCTACATTATCACTATGTCGGGATATTCTGAATGACCGAAGCTCAAGAGATGATCTGGTAGTCTTTTGCGTGTTGGTAGTGTGGGAGGACTGGGGGACAGCGATGGCCGTGGTGAGGGCTGCCGCAAGGAGGATGACCTTGAAGAACGTAACAGTGTTCTTTAGATGGCGTCTGCGGTCAACCAAATTGCGAGAGTGCATGGATGTGAGTTGTGAGAATCGGACATGATGCAATATTGGTACTACGACTTATGTGGCGTGCCGCCTTCCCGTATTTGTCAAGCAGCTGTGTCGCGATGGGAAGGAAGCTCGGAAAACATCTTTAGATTACAGGAACAGCTGTGCACTGACTTGAGGAGCATGGTTGTCGATGACACTCAATTCGATGCATACAGCCTACAAATCCCATAGAATCTACGATGTATTCTACGAGAGCCGAGGAGCAATACAAAAGTGCTCTTGAGCTTACTGACTTCGATTAACAAATGTATCTGAAGGCCACAAGAAGGCCACCAATCGACGCAGAGAGCATTTTGTGATCGGCCACGCCAGAGGCAAAGGGACTTTGGCACTGCCGTACGTTCGCAGTACTAACCCAACTTCCATCCAGGGTTCTCACTAACATGTCCCCTAGCGATACTAGGACCAGGAAGTGTATCCTCCAGAAACACCATCATCCAAGATCCTGGCTCCTTGTACACACTGCGCTTCTGCAGCAGCCCTTTCGCCCATTTCTTCTCCTTGAACGTGACTTCCGTGCTTGGCTGCTGAATAAAGCGGCTAAGCGCTTTCCAATCAAACTTGGCCATATCACTCATATCGAGGGGAAGAGATCCGTTTCTCTTGGGTAGTGGTTTGGGTGCATCCTCGATGACCTTCGGGTGGCGCAAGTCGAACCCATCAAGAGCATTACGGTGGTTGCCGTTGTCGAGTTCGTTAGGTCGCTTCTGGAGGTATGCTTCGGCTTTTGTCAGAAAGAGTTGCTTCGCCTCGCGATAGGCCCTAGTGTCCATATATAGCAGCTCGCGTGGGTGGAAATCAAGCTCAGCCTTGCATTTGCTTGTGAGAAAGATGTTGAAGTACAGGAGTGCCTCCAAGATTACTGTTTGCGAGGTGACGACACGGTAGGTGGACATCTTCGCGGTGTGCTTGAGCACATGGCTGCGAAAAGGGATGCAGTACTTGAGTGAAGCACCCCAACGAACCCAATAGTCTGCCCAGTACACGACGGGCTTGTGTGGACCGTTGCCATCCCGTAGATCCCATTGCGCTCCTGTGAGGTCTAGTGCGATCTTTGAACCACATTTAAGTGTGATTCCGTAGACGCCTTTGGTGTCGCCGCGCTCGTCGAAATCAGGATATAGTCCATCGTGGCGTCTCGAAGTGAAACCGAATGTACCTTGAGCGTGCACTATACGAGTGGCTTCGTCCGTAGGATAGTGAACAACCTCCTTGATGTCGGTTTGTACATCTTCAACGAGGTCTGTGTAAAGTGTTAGCCGGAATTACTACTTTTGTGCAAGACCAGCGTACCTTGGAAGAGCGCCTGCACTGCTACATGCATGACGACAAATGCCCACGTCGAGTTATGATCTGTCAAGAGCGCATGCTTTGCATCATCATCAAAAGCACTGAACTTTTCGGCCGGGAACTTGATCAGCCAACCGCCAGCATAGCTCGTGCAGTCAGTATGGCTTCCTGGAGCCGTCAGAACACCTGCCCCGTCGGTGACTTCAACAGCAACAAGATCGTGATCTTGGTCTCGTATAATGCATACGTTGATCATGTCGTAAGTCCACGTGTTCTCCATGAACGCGTAAAAAAGCGATTGCGCGATCTTACCAGCTTTGATAGCGCGTTCCATGTGTGGCTGTGTGGTCTGAAAGGCGTTCATGTGCACTTTCATATGTTCTACCTCGTCCTTCAGTCGGCACTCAATGTCGCAATAGAAGCGCGCACTGACAATGCCGCCGTTTTGGCTGGTTTGGGCGCAATGTTCACAGTAGTTAGTGGTATCTTCGTGGCAGATGAGGCAAGGACGCCAAGGCATGGTGGATGTAGGACTGGACATGGTTGAAAGTGTAGCAGTGATGCAGATAATGAAATGACTAAAAATGCTTTACGCGCAAACGACCAAGGAATCTCATGGAACAAAACGTTCGCTTGCGGAAGTGAAAGCGAAAGTACACATTGAGAGAGTGTGACACCAGCAGCATGCGCCTGCAAAGGCCATGCTCAACGCCAGCGACTTCAGAGCCGTAGATTGATGGACTATGACAAGCATAAGCTAGACTGAAGCCAATCTTAAACCTACTTCGATAGGAAGGGGATTGAATCCACACAGATGGGTAATAGAAATCTTTTAACCACAGATCATCTGCGCCGCTCCCGCCACAAGGGCGTCAAAAGAATATTGGTAGCTTACCCACATGTTATTACGAGATTCTGCACGAAGAGTTGGACAAATGGAGGAGACTTAAGTAACGCGAAGAATGACGTCGCGTCGTGAACGAGCTCAGGGTCGTTGGTGGTCGAGGCCGGTTGCTAGGGGGCAGGGATGTGCTCGCTAAAGTTTGTTGACTGCGGCTACCTGAACTTCGTGAGCACACTTTGGTGGTACACAAGCTGCAGCTCTGATCATCCTGCATACAGCGTACACGCGCCCTTCTTGAACAGAATCTAGAGCATAACTACCGTCATACTGGCGCGCCTCAACGAATCCCCCATCCCAAAGATGGACCCACCCTCTCTCCCGCCCTCGCCCTCTAAGCAGGCAATGTCGCCCAGCGCGCCGGCTTCCCCAGAGCGACGTGCCAGCACAAGGCCTCCGTTCGGCGACTCAGTGGTTCTTTCGCCCACGGCTACACGATCGGGCTCACGATCGGGCTCACCGCTACGAGACGGCTCGCCTCTACGATCATCGCACCGACGAACCGACTCCGACGTCTCAGTTCACGGACTGGCTGCCATGTTTGAGACTCTAGAGGTTAAGGACCCCAGAGAAGCCCGCGACAGGTACATATCACTACTGGTCAAGGAAAAGGCCAAGTTCGACAAGATCGAGCGCGAATACAGCATGTCTGCGAGCCGCAAGGAAGTGCGCATTGAGGAGTTGAAGAATGAATTGAAGACAACACAGGAAGAGCTGGAACTGGCAGTTTCAAGAGACACATTCGAAAAAGAGCGCAAAGCGCACAAGGCGAACGTTGCCAAGTGGGAGAAGGTCTTCAAGGAGCGCGAGGAGGCTTGGAAAGTGTCAAATGCGAAGCTTGTGCGTTACAAACGAGCCATCTGATTTCGCCTTACTGACAGTTGGCAGAGTGAACTCGACTACAACAACAAGCATCTCGAGGCTAAAAACCGTGAATACAAGAAGCGATACGTAGAGAAGGACAAGGAGCTGCTGAGGAAGTCAGGGCAGGTGCCAACGTTGCAGGCTAAAATCCAGGGCTTGGAGCGCAACATCAAGCGCGCCGAGTCTGATGTCAGATTCAAGACAGAAGAGGCAGCGAAGTACCAGAGTCAGCTCTACAACGTGGAGATTGAGCTCGAGGGCGTTACATCGCGTCTTGGAGAAGAGATTCAGACATTGAAGGACCGTCTCAAGCTAGTCGAGGGCGAGCGTGACGCGCTCAAAACAAGCCTAAAGGAAGAAGAAGTTCTACGCATCGCAGCTGAGGGACAGCTCGCGCTCCCTGCAGCCACCAACGACGAGGAGGATGAATTCAGATCGCCTGTCCGCTCTCCACGCAAGCCCCGTAGCATTCCGCGCGACGATGAAGACAAGGAAAACCAGTCGCCAAGGAAGTCTGCAGTTGACCTTCGCTTCCTGCAGCAGGAACTGGCAGCTGAGAGACGCTACCGTTCTCGCGCTGAAGATCAGATTGAGTTCATGAAGATGGAGTGTCAATTCCAGTGCTGCTCTTGCCGCATTGCTGAGAACAAAAGCAAGGTCTACGTCCACGACAACAGTTTTGCAACGCAGATGGAAGCTATTAAAGCCTCTGTGCCTGCGCTTACCCCCCCAGCGAGCGACAACGGCGATGACATGATGGAAATCGTTAAAGATGAGCCTGTCGATGCCAAGCGACCATTCACGCCGCCGCCAGAGGTGCAGAACTCCGAGACAAAAGTTATAGTGAACCCTCAAGAAGAGGTGCCCGAAGCATTTATCGCTTTTTCCCCAACTACCGGCACTTTCAAGTCTATTCCTTCTCCGCTGAAGGCCATACCAAAACGTTCCCTTTCTCGCCAGTCTGCCAGAGCATCGAGCCAATCCATTACACGTTACTCAGATGCTCGCAGCGAGCTTGCCCCACTCGAAGCAGCCTTCGAGTACCAGCCAGAGGCAGTGGGTTCCAAGAGCGATGTTGACAAAGAGAGCAAGAACGCAGATATTGCTATCCACGAAGACGAGAGCGACGAGGAGATGGAGGCTCCAATGCCAGCTGCGGCAGGACCTGGCACACCATACATCACCAAGACTACCACAACTACAATCCCTATTGCATTCTCACCAGCAACACCAGCACCGAGACCTGGCAAGCAGCTGATGAGCCCATTCACCATCGGCCACAGCGCGGCTAACGGACGCACCCCAGTCCTTGGTGAGCTGCAATTGAATCACGTGCCATTCGACCGCGAAGCGGCACTGCAGGCCATTCGCGAGCGAAGGGGTAGGGCCCGAAGCATGGCTGAGGGCACTGGTACGCCGATGAAGCAGATGCTGGACAAGGAGAGGCGAGACATCAGCGCACCAGTGTCTAGAATCGGCCGGAGATAGATATTTGTTGAAGGGTTGTGCGACTTGATCACGTTCTGAATGATGCCGTTTTGTGTTTTGATTAGCTTTACGACTAGCTGAGCGGCATTGCATGGCGTTTTGGTTTGCTGCTCTGCCTCAGCAGTCTCAGGCATGGCGTTGGATATTTTAGTGTTTTAGGGGCTGGGCTGGGTAGATACCACGGCTGGGCTGGCATTTGCACACTGTAATCGACTTTCAATGCTCATTTCAGATCGACTCAAGACAACATTGCTGTCTGCTTTCTTATCTTTGAGGACATCATCCAAGTTTAGTTTAAGATAAAAGTATTATTTGAGTTCCTCCATCTGCTCCACGTGCAGCGTGATTGCCGCAGTTGTGGTCGCGACGATGTCCGGCGAGCGCACGGACCCCCACTCGCTTGATTCGCCAATGAGAATTGCATGCAGCTCCACCTCGCACCTAGCACGCAGCGACCACACAATTTCCTCTTTGCTCGACTTCGACCCGACAAAACTAACCCTCCAGCCTCCGTCCTTCCACATCAGCAACCGCAATCATGTCTGACAACGGCGAAATCGAGGTCGAGAGCCAGGCTGGCTACCCCGTGCTTCCCAAGGAGGTCACCGAGGAGATTGGCAGCATCAAGCTGTTCAACAAGGTTTGCATTGGCACATCGGCGGCGCGTTGCCGCTCGCAGAACGCAGGCTGACATTGCGCAGTGGTCCTACGAGGAGGTCGAGGTTCGCGACATCTCGCTCACGTACGTTTCCTAAACCGCATCCCCCCGCCCGTCCGCGCGCACATCGAATACTGCTCTCGCATACGTTGCTTGCATACTGTATACTTTGGCAACCGGGGAATGGGAGATAGCTTTGCTGCGAAGTCCATCGGCTAACTGATGCTCCAGCGACTACATCCAGATCCGCTCGCCTGTTTACACATCGCACTCTGCCGGCCGATATGCCGTCAAGCGATTCAGGAAGGCCCAGTGCCCCATCATTGAGCGTCTCACCAACTCGCTCATGATGAATGGCCGCAACAACGGAAAGAAGCTCATGGCTGTCCGCATCGTTGCCCACGCTTTCGAGATCGTACGTCCCACCCCGCCTCGCAACGCGACTGGGTTGCGCGGAGGAACATGCGGTGCTAACACCAGCAGATCCACATCATGACCGACCAGAACCCCATCCAGGTCGCCGTCGATGCCATCGTCAACTGCGGTCCCCGCGAAGACTCCACCCGTATCGGTTCCGCCGGTACCGTCCGTCGCCAGGCCGTCGATGTCTCGCCCCTCCGCCGTGTCAACCAGGCCATCGCCCTCCTGACCATCGGTGCCCGTGAGGCCGCTTTCCGCAACGTCAAGACCATTGCCGAGTGCCTTGCTGAGGAGCTGATCAACGCCGCCAAGGGTTCCTCCAACTCGTACGCCATCAAGAAGAAGGACGAGCTCGAGCGTGTCGCCAAGTCCAACCGATAAACGGTTTCATGGGCTGTGGGTGTACTTGCGGGTGTCTGGGAGGAGTTTTTTATCCTGGCATGGTTCTATGGTACGGGGGATCTGATGCATTGTCAACGGTTCTCTAGGCGAATAAACACCTCATTCATGGTTGCATGATCAAAATGGACAATTCGATACCACTGAATCGGACCTACTTTGGGTGTTGTGCTGCACGTGAGCGGTGTGCTTGGGACGAGGGACAGGATTGAGGTCGTCACGCTGCATAGTCAGGCTAAAAGTACCAGCGTCAAGTGAATTGACAACGTAATGACATGACGAATCCAATATGTCTTGCGTACCTTGCCTACCTTCTACAACGTTGTCCGTCGACTTGATGAGTGTCATACGGCCTCGACATGACTTCGCAGCTGTGCAAATGTCAATGTTATGATTCTTTTTGGTTGACATATACAAATGTTTCGTTTCTTATGAGTCCTAGTGCATGGGTATCTTCGTTCCAGACACGACCACCATCAAAACTCTCAGAATCCACCTCTCGCCCTCACCGCCCTCTCTAGCATCGCTCCAAAATCCTCAAACCCAACCTGTCCCTCATGCTCATGACCAAACTTCTCAGCCTCCGCATACGCCTGCTGTAGAATTTCCCGATCAACGCTAACCACCCAACCTGGACTTGTAATCATCACCTTCATCTCCTGGCTTCCCAACTGCGTCAATAAGCCACTAGCCCTCACCAGCCTCTCAACCCACACCCGATCCTTCCCCTCCCTCCACGCAATGTCCACCAAATCCACCGCACCCCTCTCCTCAACCCCCTCCCTCACACTCCTAACAACTCTCTCCCTCCTCTGCGCCTCCTCATCAGCCTCCCTCTCCTTCTCGCGCTTTACCTCCTCCCTCTCGCGCCTTTCACGCTCTACAATCTCCGCCTCCGCAGCAGCCCTGCGCGCCTTCTCAGCTGCAAGCGCCGCCTCGCGCTCCTCCTTGCCCTCAGCCTCCTGCAAGCGGCGCAGCTCCGCCTCCTGCCTGTGGAACTCGTGGTATGCACGCCGCTGATCCTTGCGGGCAAGGGATTTGGCTTTTTTGGCGCCGACGGCGCGATTCGCTGGCGTGGGGCGCGGGCGCTCGGCGAAGTTGGCAGGGCCTGGTTCGCCTTCTGCTGGGTCGTTGCCGAGGGGTTGCGGTGCTGGGAGGGGGTCATCGGCGGGGCCGGGTTGGGGGATGGGGGCTTCGGCTTCGTCTTCGATTTGCGGTTGGAAAGCGGCACGGTTTTGTTCGACTGGTGGCTGTGCGCGTGTGTCGCGTGTCTCGTCGGGTTCTGCGCGCTGTGCCGCCTGCCCTTCGTCGTAGTCTTCATCCTGCCTGACGCCGTCTGTCGTGTTTCCTATTTGCCGTGTGTTGTACCATTCTGCGATTTGGGGGCCGTAGTAGAGCGTTCCGCAAAGGATCGCCGTGTGAATGAGGTCTTGTAGTATAGGCGTTCCGGGTTTCGTGAATGGCAAGAGGAAATTAAGTAGGGTGATTGGGAGAGAAAGAAGAGCTCCCATGGTGTTGCGGGGCTGCTCCGCCCTTCTTTCTGGTCGTTTATTGCTGGTGTAGGAAGCTCTTGGGGTATGCGACGCGAGTATGACGCTCTCAACTCGCAGCTAGCTGAGTGCTGTCCTGTGATCGCGGTGATTGCGAGTTCGGATTTTCGGCATTGCGTCTGGAAATGCTCTTGTAGCCGATGATGCAGCGGTCGGCGTAGGGCTGAGCTAGCTGTAGTTATCTAGCGTACTTTCACAGCACATTTCACCTGGACAATAGGTATCGCTGCCAGCTGCCAGCGATAGCAGCGCCGAAATATTAGTTCGGATTCTAATTCGGATCCCGGGTTGTTTGAGGCATTATCATTCATCCTCTCAGCGTCTTGGTAGCTTCCTTGTCTGGTTGCTTCACGCTCGTCTTCTCTTCGCTTCCAGCACGGTGGGATATTACACAACATTGCTCTGCGCCACAACATGCTGCGCCGTTTCACCAACGTCGAGAGGAGCTATCTTGCGCGACGCGGCTGAATCGCCAGACTCCTCGTCGACTTGGTCCTCGCCAGCGATTGCCTAAAGGGTGCAAGCTCCTCGCCTACTTGAACCCAGCTATGTGGACGCGATCGTCAAGCGTTGCTTCCGGTATTCAGCAGTTGCACGAATGTCCGTACGCAGCTTCCCGGATTCGGACTCAAACAAGCACTCGTTGATATGTTGGAGGGCCAAGGCGGGCATGCGATGATGGGGAAAAGTCCTGCGGCCGTAAGCGGGCTCACCTGGCAAAGAGTTCTGGTCATAGACTTTGCTGACGACAACATGCGATCCAAGTCCATACTTCACTTTTGATACTACGGCCGTACTTAACCATAGCGCATTATCACCTGTGTCGTCTCACACTCTCGCTAGAGGCCTGACAAGGGCAAGCGACCACACGTGCGCTAGATTGCGCCGCCTCCCGCCCTGGGCAGTCTGGAGTTGTACGTACGCCTGCAATGAGGCACGGAACAGACTCCAGAAACCCCACTTGGCAGGGCTACGGCCGTTGTGTTAGTGTCTTGACATGGTAACTTAGCTTCATGTTCCTACCCGCCAACTTCTCTACAAAACCTCTCATAAACTCGGCTGCTTTTCATCATATCCTTTACATCATCTCTTCCACTCTAGAGTCAATCTCTAGAGCAACTCTACAACTTAGCTGTTCTATGTAAAGATCGGGTGACAAACACCTTCCGACCTCACCGCATCCCACATTTTGATTAAGTAAACAACAATGGTAGCTTGGCCAAACGATGCTGGATTCGACACATCCTACGAAGAGCTCAATCCTACTACACTGAAAGTCGAGGGACAGATTCCGCGTTACGCTGGTGGAGTATTGTACCGCACAGGACCGCAAGGCTACAAGGCAAAGGCTAAGAACGGGAAAGAGTTCGCCGCGAAGCACTGGTTTGACGGATTCTCTGCAGTCCATCGTTTCCAGATCGATTTTCCTGGACCGGACGGACAGCCACAAGTCAGCTACAGATCTCGGCGCACTGTAGACGAGTACCTTGAGCATGTCCGCGAGACCGGTAAAGGCGAAGGACTCACGTTTGCCTCGAAGCGAGACCCTTGTGAGAGTTTCTTCAAGAAGGTCATGTCGGTTTTTGTGCCGCCGGGGCGGAGCAACAACAACGTTGGCGTGACGCTTTCAATCAACATGCCCGGGGGTAGTCAGATCCTGAACTCGGAAGAACCATCCGTCAATGGTCACACCAACGGCATCCAGTCCCTCTTCGCAAAGAGCGATCATCATATGGTGAAGAAGATAGACCCGGAAACTCTCGAACCCCGAGGTATCGCGCTTCAAGAGTCCCTGCACCCTGATCTGAAGGGGCCTATGTCCGCCGCCCACGCCAAATCTGATCCAAAGACGGGCGACATCTTCAACTTCAACTTGGAGTTCGGCAAAAACTCTACTTATCGTGTTTTCCATACGTCCGCATCTTCTGGGAAAACAGACATTCTTGCGACGTTCCATGGTGTTTCAACATATATTCACTCACTCTTCCTGACAGAGAACTACGTTGTCCTTTGCCTCTGGGGTAGCCACTTCACCTGGTCTGGTGCCTCGCTTCTATACCATCAGAACATGGTGCAAGCAATAGCGCCCTTTGATGCTAAGACAAAGGCAACCTGGTATGTCATCGACCGCAAGCAAGGCCGTGGTCTTGTGGCCACGTACGAGAGTCCTCAATTCTTTGCTTTCCATTCAATCAATGCTTGGGAACAACCCTCAGCCACTGTCGATTCACAAACCGACATCATTACAGAGCTTTCGCTATTCGAGAACACGGACGTGATCCACCGCTTCTACTACGATAATCTTCTGTCCTCGTTGGATGCCTCGGGCTCAGAGTACACGGGTGAGAAGCGCCTCACCAGTCTGCCCATGCAGGCGCAGTTCCGACTCCCAGGTGTCTCTGATAACACACCGATTTCAAAACCACGAGAAGCAGAACGTCTCTTCTTGGCTGACAAGTCGGTTTCTGTTGAGCTCGGCACCATTAACCCCTCCTACCTGACCCGCCCTCACAGGTATACATATGGCGTTACCGATCGCCTGAAGTCGTCCTTCATGGACGGCATCGCCAAATTTGACAACACCACACAGACTTCAATATTTTGGGAGTGCGAGGGTCACACACCGGGCGAGCCTATCTTCATCGCAGACCCTGAAGGCAAGGCGGAGGACGACGGCGTGCTGTTGACAGTTGTGCTGGATGGGTTTGTGGAAAGGAGTTATCTACTGGTTCTTGATGCCAAGAGTCTGGTCGAGGTGGGGAGGGCTGAGGTCCCGGGACCGGTGGGGTTTGGGTTTCATGGCGCATTCAAAGGTGATGGCATGCAGTATTCGGGCGACATTTGATCAAAGCAATGCTGGAGCTATTTGCGTGTGGGGAGACGTTTGTATGATGATCTGCTTCTCGGGTTTAAATCGTGGTTAGACTGGCATAGTAACTCAACTTAGGTGTTTTTCATGTATCGTAGCTGTGGCTTTCAAGTTTCCGTGATGCTGTGGTTGATCTATCTGATCTATCTGGTGGGCAGGTGGGATGTGAAGAAAGTGCGGGGCTGCCCCACGACGCGCTCGCCTGTCGCTTCGCGTCGCGTTTGCTTGCCCGGCACTTCACCCACACGCACGGCATCTCTCAGCTTCATACCTCAGCCCTGGGCTAGGGCTCGCTAGTGCGCATTGATCTGACATGTACAATCTTTACAAACAATACACGGCTGATTGAAGACTGTCAGCAATGATTTCGCCATTGATGCTCGTTGCTTGGTAGCCTGTGGTCCTTGATCAACGCCAGACGCGCGCAAAGAACCGCAACAAACACTATCGGAGCTCAGCAATCTCACAGCATCATGAACACACCATATGCTCCGCTGGATCCAGCTCGGCGCCAGATCCGAATCCTGGAGCTGGCACCTGCAGACTACGATAATGATCTCAGCATCGTGCTCCATGTCAAAAGTTTGCATCAAGAGCTTCCAGAGTATTACGCGCTATCCTATGCATGGGGGAGCAGTCTGTCGTCACAAATAGCCGTGGTCAGTGGGAAGGGCATGACTGTTGGCTTGAATCTTGACTGCGCTCTTCGCCATATCCGCTGTACGATCACGAAGCCTATTTTGATATGGGTCGACGCTCTGTGTATTAATCAGCAAGACCTTGAAGAGAGAAGTTCTCAGGTGTTGTTGATGAAGGATATCTACTCATCAGCAGTCCGCGTCCTTATTTACTTAGGTCCAGAGCTTCCAGGTGACGCCGCCGCCACCGCCTGCTTTAGAGAGGGCAAAATTCCTCACTTGGAAGAAGAGTACTTCTCTCTGCTAGGCTATATCGAGTCAATCTGCCAGCGTCCGTGGTTTGGAAGGGTCTGGGTCGCTCAAGAATTGGCTCTATCTCAGAAAGATCCAACGGTATACCTAGGTACAACAACTTTCCCTTGGTCACAGCTATACAATTATGTCACGAAGCTAGAGCAGCCGCCAGCTTTTCTGGACGGCCATCCGAGAATCACTGCTTTCATGGGAATTATGTATCGGATGAAGAGACTTGGGCGGGTCCGCGCATTCCCCACAACAAGTCTCAACCTACAGATGTTTCGGTCTGGGCCCGCTCAGGCAACCGACTCAAGAGACAAAGTATTCGGAATACTTGGAATATGTGCCTTCACGCCTCATCAGATGCAGATATTTCCCGATTATACGAAGTCAACCTCACGTGTCTTTGCGGAAGCAACTATCTCCATGCTCCAGGAAGGCGATAATTTACCATATGGCTTATTACCTTTGCAGCCACCAAGAAACCTTCAAGAAGGATCAAGTTACCAACGCCTGCCCGACCTACCATCATGGGCTTTGGATCTAAACATCTCATCACAAGCGCGAGAGTTGCATGGCCAAAACGGCCCATATTGGCTGATACCCACTCGCGCTGTTCATCCTGGGGCTCTTCTTCGACAAACGAACCATATACCAGATCGAGTGCAAGTTTCCGACGATTTCAAGTGCCTGCATACTTTAGGATTACATTTAGGGACTATCGTCACGATTGATTCGACAGCCATCAACGCTGACGGTTATATGGGCTTTCAGAAACGCGCCACTGCTTTACGAAATATCTACAACACCTACCTGAAGCCTCGTCAAATCCCTGCAAACTTGCTACTGCAGGCCCTGACTATTGACCGCAAAATGCCCGTTATAGATCCCAGCCTATCTGAACAGCTCCCCAAAGTATTTGAAGAGCTTCTGGGCTCTCACGCGGATATCGAATTTCCTTCGACCTTCTTTGACGTTCTTGTGGCATTATCGGGCCATGAAGAGTGTCACCTGTTCTTGATGGACAATGACGGAATTGGTATCACGTACCATCCCGATTTCAATAACGGCGTCCGTGAAGGTGACGAAGTCGTGGGTCTTCTTGGTATCAACTTTCCATTCATTCTTCGACCTGTCCTCGATAAAATAAGCGGCGGCCCAGCATATATGATGATAAATGTTGCGCATGTGGCTGATCATCAATGGGAACATGAGTTCCTGAAAAATTCTGGAAAAACTGCACAATGGTCTGATTTCAGAGATTATGGCTTGAAGAAATACACAATTATTTGAGCAGCTTCGTTAAATTGCGCATCATGAGCGGCTCGCCATTTACTCTTCCAAACATTGGCAGCGTTGCAAAACGATCTCCAACAGTAAGACAACAACAGCACGTTCATGAGCCTTTGGGAGCCCCAATACATGACTGTACGAATCACTTCTCCTCACCTTCACTATGCGGTTTCGCCACCAACGTGTCATTGCTCGTCCTTCTGTGCTCCGCAATCCATGGTTTCGCATCACCAAGCCGATCAGCGGTCAACCCAGCGGAGCCAGGATGGTGCATGCCAGCCTCAAGCTGTCGTGTGTAGCTGACCTGGCGCAAGCGCTCGGCTTCTCTTGGAGTGAGCTGCAGCTGTGTACATATCAGCGTGCGAACATGGCAGTCACAAGCATGGTGACTTACATAGACTTCAACCCCGATCGCGTGGATCGCAAACGCAAGCCAAAGTGCCATACCGAAGTTCAGATCCAGCGCTGCACCTGCATTTGCGGCGGACATACCATCCATATCCGCAAAAACTGCAGATACTTGGTCGAGATTGCTTCCATCTGCATATGATGCGCATGCAGGGTATGCAGATACGAGATCCATGTTATCCCCGATGGTGTGGGCGATCTTCGCGCATGTCCAGACCATGAAGTGATTCTTGTTTGATATGAGCATCGCTCCGATGATAAGGATGAATCGACTCGTGATGATGGAGCCAGCCTACAAATGTCAGTCTATCAGTCTAAACATCAGATGATGCCAACTCACGTAAAACCATCCCCTGAGCATCCACGCTCGATGCTGCTCAATTTGCAACCTCTTGACGTTGATAATAGCCAATACAAAGCATACCAGTATACCAATACCCACAAACCCGACCCAAACTTGTACGTCGAGTCCTCCACCGAAGGCCATATGTGCGATCATCAGCGCGCCAATAAGGCTCACAAGGTACAGTAGTACAGCCAAGTATCCCGATATACGATGAACCAGGATCCACCTATGGCGCACAAACGGCGTAAACTGAACGCAGACCAGCAAACTAGCAGGCAGAATACCAGCAAGATGGAGCAGGATGCCAATCTTGTCGCGGTTGAAGGTTGTATAGTAATCGCACTCTCCAGGTGCAGCAGAGTTCCCCGGCGCTGTGGTTTGCGGGCAGAAGTGGCCATTGAAGTTGAGGTACATGAATCGTGCTAAGGCGAAGCCGAACAGGGCACCTGCGAATATGAAGTATAGGATGAAATTGTAGGCTTTGCTGAAGCCGATGGGGTTGTAGATTCTACGAGCCCAGGCGTTGAAGCCGTTCTTTGGCGGGCGGGTGGGTGCAACCATGATATTAATATGCAATTATGGTCAATGAGCTGTTACGAAAGATGATATGTGTTTAGATGGGGAGGGTTCTTGCCCTGACAATGAAGTCTTGTGAAGAGAAAGTTAGGATTGAGAACTCCATCTCCTGTAACCTCTCAGTCTTATAACCTATTGACTGCCACCTGAGAAGTTTGAATTGAAGCACGTCTGCGCAGCGCAATACTAACCTACAAAGGGATTCCATCGTTTGCGCACCAGCAAAGATGAGCATATTTAGATTCCGTATAGATTCTACGGCCGCAGCGTGTCCGATCCCGGTGCAGATCTGCTGCGGCACGAAGCGCAGCATATGCGAATCTTGCTTTGTCCTTATCGATCATCGAATGCGTTGAGATCGCAATCGTAGATGTACGCTATGTGGCTGGATTGAACACCTGAGAGCAGACGTCACTCGCTCGCCTAAACTTGCCTGGCGCATGATGAGCCTAAAGCGGTTACTCGAGACCTCACTGCGGTCGGCAAGAACATTCTGCCCCATGAACACGAAAATGCAGCGGGGATCTTTTCTCCTCTTCAATATACTTGTAGCACACACTCGGCTCTCGTGAGGGGCTGCATCGGAATTCTCTAGTTCACAATGTTCAGTTGATGCAATGCAAAGACTTTTCAGATTCAGAGGCTGACACGGCAAGGAAGCCATCCTGCTTAGTCTTCACCGGCTAGACCTGCGCAACAGAGTGAGACGAGACGGGCGGTCTCTCTTGCTATTCGCTGCACGCGATGCACAAAGCGTATGTTGCTCACTTCGCAAGCGCTGATTGCACGACCAGAAGCGCTGACTGTTGCGCACCACTGAGGCTTGGAGGCAGCTGCAGGTCCGTGCTCATCGCAGTTGAAGTATCATGACTTCCCCAAAACGGAGGATTTTGCGCTGCTACTACACCTGCCAGCATTAGATAAGCAGTATTTGCGACAATGGTCGGTGTGCCAGGCCGGTCTAAAGGCTGTGTGACGTGTAGGAAGAGGAAGAAGGGGGTAAGTTCAACCGGCCTTGGAATCCCATCATGCATCAAGTCTACTTTGAACTGATAGATATACAGTGTGACCTCAAAGTTCCTGCCTGTGGCCAGTGCCTTGAGCGGAAAATCAAGTGTGGAGGATATGACACAGACCGTGTCTTCATTACCAGCAAATACGCGTCTCCGTCGACGACCATTGTGCAGGCAAGCGAGAATTGCGTCCCCATAAAAGATCTTGTCGCGATCACGGCATCTACCTATCAAGTGATTCCTGAATCTCTCGCGCAATCTGCTTTCGGTGCAAGGGGTATGGCGGCTGCTTTTGAGCTATTCCCTGTACAGCGCGATGCAGGAGACGCGTTCTCAACGAATACCCAGTTCTCTACGCTTCTACCGGCCCTGAGTACAGGTGATGAGGCGCTACGTCAGATGGTCTTCGCCGTGGGTCTGGTCACGCTCGGAAAGGGTTCCAATGATGAATTGGTTCTACGCAAAGGCCGAATGATGTATGGGAAGGCGCTTCAGGGATTGGGAGTTTCTTTGCAGAACCCCAGGAAACAGACAATCGAGGCATTGCTCGCGACGACACGGTTGATGGGTATTTACGAAATTCTGTACGGCGCCGATGGAGAAGACCTGCCGCAAGCTCGAAACTGGATGAGCCACGCCCAGGGAGAGATTGCATTGGTCGTTTCACGGGGACCTGAGGCCTTTACATCGGATGCTGCACATCTTATGTTCACGCTTGCGCGCTACAACTGTGTAAGACGACGTTCTAGTTTCCGTGGTATGCCCTCATTAACCGCGCGACAGGCAATTACCGGAATTCGATCTCGGCAAGCAGTTGTATTCAATGAGGAAAAGTGGAAGACAATTCCATGGCGAGGGCGAGTCAAGCTTGCAGGCGATACTATCATCGATTTACTCTTGGAATTACCGGCGATTCTCGCAAAACTTGACTACCTCGATGGTCAGCCACTTGCTGACCCGCGACTTGATGGACTCAGGCTCAATATCGCGGCAAAGTGTTGGGCAGTTCATTGCAGACTTACTGCATGGTTTGTGGAGAACTCGCATAAAGTCTACATGCCTGACACTGAAGCGCCAATTCCGTTCGACTTTCCCAATCTTGGCGTAGCCACGCTCTCTATACGGTATTGGGCGACTGCAACGATATTGTACCAGTCACTCGACCGTGCCTTACGCTACTCGGCCTACGAATCGATCCCACCCTATCTTGACCGCCCGCATGGTCGACCATTTGCCCGCCTAATCGTTCGCTCAGTATCAGGGCTTTTCAAGAGGGATCATGGCGTTGCAGGTCCCTCGGCTGTGTTATTTCCGCTCGGTATAGCGTTGATGTACCTGCGGCAAAGCGATCTGCCAGATACGGATTATTTGAACCTGGTTTTGTCCGTATGGGACGACCCTGATTGGCCACGTTCGATCAAAAATTTCCTGAGAAGTATGAGCAGAGCGATCAACCTACCGAGCAAAGTTTTGTCAGAAAACCCAGTCACCTGGTCAACAAGCGAGCTAAAGCCGATGTACGACGCCGATGGAAACGTTCTTAGCGGTCCATATCTCAACCCATCAAGATTTCTATGTGAGTAGACATTATACATTTGAGTGGGTAATTCTAAGACGCGAAATAAGAGACAATGCCAGCGCTATGTAACAAAAAGCTTCTCCAACAAGTCTTAGCCGAGGGACCGTCTCAGTCCACTTCGATCAACCCAGGCCCGAATATCGCTGCCTCAGCCATCTTATCCGCATCCGCGAATTCGTCCGCGCCCATAGTGACTGCCGCTATAGTCAATCCGTTCATGAGGAAGTCATCATACGGGAAGGCCGCTTCAAAGAACACCCTGTCCCCTTCCATCTTGATGTTCTCGAAGTTCTTCACTATCGGCTGGTTTTGCCCATTTAAGTATGTCAGCCGCATGTCGTTCGTGTCGAACATGCCTGCATCCTTCTTATCGAACGAGAATTTGATGTTCTGGTTCTCAGCCGGAATGGTCTTCGTCTCGACAGTCAAGGGTTTGAACCTCTTCAATGGAATGCTGCCAATGTTGGGGCAAGAGCCCTCGATAACGAAGTCTTGAATTGCGGTAAACGCGAAGTCACGGGTTGCTGTAGTGAGGAAAGGTTGGGATGATGGTCGCTTCTTCTGCATCAAACGGAAGAATCCTTCTTGCTCGGCTTCATTGCCGACCACGGAGGAGACAGCGCGGACAAGTCCATAGTCCTGGTTCTTGGCGAAGATCTGGTTGACATCCTGGAGCGTACCGAGCACCACATCGGTAAACGTGCCAGCCAGTGCGATGGCGGATTGGAAGTCCGTTACCGGGACTGTGGCGGTGTCAGATATTGTGCCAAGTATTGTGCTGTGGTGAATAACTTACAATTGTATTTGCATGGCTGGATCCTTTCTTGGTTGAAGTGCTCGAGTGCACCATTTGCGTTGAGCACATGTAGTTCCTCTTGATTGACGATGGCATTCAAAGAGTCAAGCATATAGTCATACCCCATACCCAGATCGTACCCGGAGACTTTATTTGTGACGTTGTAGATCAGCTCTGTGAAGAAAGCAACCTCGAACAGCTCGTTCAGCGCGATTAGTTTGAGGTTAGTGACTCCCTCGGCACTGAGCGCAGGTGGCGGTGGCCCATTTGGCAGAGTGCCATGTGCGCCATCTTGTATGGTGATCTCGCCATCTCGGTTGGGTTTGGGGAATCCGTTCGGAAGTGGAAAATAGTTTCCATCTGGTGACAGACCAGACTGTCGCTTGCTGATAGGTGCTGCTGAAGTGAGACTGGCAATAAGCACAGCTGCGCAATATATGATGATACGCATGGTGACCGGTTTGTGCTATGACCAAGTATACCTTAGAAAAATATCTATATCCAAGAGCCTTACAAAGTTCGTTTTGACAGGTGAGGAAGCTTGTGTTATAATAGCTATGTTATTGTGCCGGATTCTCTGCACTTCCGATGAACCGAAGTGATACACTCTTCAGGCTGGTACAGTTCGTCTGTACTATTTACAATATCTTACATTGGAGCTCGTCTCACAAACAGCCATCGGATTCATCTTTCGTTGCTATTCGAGGAAATTAATAGTGCGCCCAAGATGGCGGATGTTGGGGCTGCCGAAAGCCTAGTTGGTGCAGACAGAGTTCCAGCGAGCATCGATACAGCTAAGCTTCAGACACAAGAGGCCGAGCTACGACAAGCAGACAACAGTACTGATAATAGAATGAGCGGTGCCTGCTATTGGTAGCCCGTTTAAGAATTGTCAATCGAAAAAGCTTGAATCGACAGATGTGAAGCTTGAGTGACACTTCCGGAGACGTCGGGCATGTTCCGTAACAGGAACTGCGTCACAAATTTTAGCCTCGGGCATGACAGGCAGATCCGGGAGACACTGTCCCGGCAACTAGAATCTGTTCCATAATCTTCTGTGCACATCGAGAATGGAGAAAAGAGGATAGCGTTTGGAACAAGTAAATGGGAACTGGAGTTCTGTTTCTGACTTGGCGCGAAACACATCACTGATCTATGAGACAACCCTGGCATCAGCAGAGCAACATATCAGAGATCGAGGATAATCGGTTCGGCTTGTATCGCGACGGCCACGGGATTGTGCTGTCATTAAGGCAATCAACACACGATCGACGTTTGCTCATTCGACGAGGAGCCAATAAGCTCGTTCGCTGCACGATGGACTCGAACGGACCGCGTTGGGAGCCGCGGATAAACGAATCGTTGAGAACAAGCATCACATAGGCGCAAAGAAGTAACCTTGCGTCTTCAGGGGATGGCTACAATGCGAGAGAGAAGGTGGCGAGAGTCATGTGTGGCCTTCGAGTGCAGGAGAGGGTGGCTGGTGGGCGTTGGACTGAGAGGTCCTTGCGCAGCGCGCTAATGAAGGAAGCGCGTTTCGACGCGCCTGCACCATCGTCCCTGCTAAAAAAAAATTGCGAAGCAATCGCATTCGCGCTTCATGATCGTCCATCTCTTGCTGCGGTAACGACCAGTCAAGTTTACGGTCTTCTAATTCGCTCGAAGGCCCGCAAACAGAATTACACGCCTGCCGATATTCAAAACTGGCTGCTCGCAAATCAAGGTTGTGCGCCTGACACTATCGAAGACGAAAGCTGCCAGGTCGCCGCGTTGCTATACACTCTCGCTTCCAGCTCACTGAGGGAAAGCGGTATAGCCATATCTATGACAACGACGAGCTCAGCTTTTGTTCCCAGCCGACCTCTAAGTAGCTTGTTGTCCCGGTAGCCAAAGGCCGAGCCAACCCCCAGTATTCGGGTCATCAAAACGAACAGTTCGCGTAACATACAGATCTCCTGTTTCGAGTACGTATTGTTGTCGCCCTGGTGGCTGTAGTCTAGGCTGGAGATCGGACCAACCGTCTGCGATTTGATGTGGACGCTGTGGTCCACCAAGATTTTTGTGTAGGGCCGCACAGAGAGTCTGGTCAAAGGATAGCATAGGCAAACACCAGTCACTGGTCAGGGTACGCTATCGTCTAAGGATGCAGCTGTGTTCCAGTCCTCGCATACGTTTGACTATCTACGGTACTGTGACAGAGACGGATGGCAGCTCCGCAGATGAAGCACAGTGCACATCTGTCACCCTCAAGAGGTCGAGACTCACAGGAATCCGAATTCGTTGCCCACGACTTGCTTGCAGCCGTAATCACCTGAGGTAAATGTCTGTGCGATCTTCGACTTTTGCGCTTGACCACTAACATCGCAACAAAGTTTTGTAGAATCAAATCCAATCCTCCTCACTATGCTTATGCATGCCGTACTAATTTCGTACGCGCAAGCAGTCTCTGTCTTCCGACATAAAGCCAGGCAGCGACAGATCGATCTGTTTCTTTGTCCCAATGTCTCGGATTTCTACCTTGTAGCTGTTGCCATCCAATCATCGCACAGCAACAATGACACAAACCTCGAGACTCGACTGTCGTCCCCACCGATTGGTTGCTGCAGTAGGGTTAGCACTGACCAGTCACAAGTGATTCTTTGATTCGTTTTCTGGAAGCTAGGGGATCGACTGAGGACAAGCCGGAGGCAGCGATCAGGGCTCAAAGAGTTCTCAATGAGCGCGCAGATACGAGAGTAGCCGGGGTCCGTGAATATGATGTGTGGTGCTCTTGGGCACGTACGAGTGGTTCGCCCGTGCCTTGAGTCTTTGTGAACTGAGTCAGACTGGTTAGATCGAGTGGACAGTAGGTTTCGAGAAGCCCTGTTGCACGATGCATATGTGCCATGAACTCCAATTCAATTAAAGCCGCTGTTGGCGTGCTCAGATTTGTTCCTTGCGGGTTGCAAGGTGCGCTGATGGGGGACATTTGGTAATTTAATCTCTCACCGGCTTACTGACTGTCTGGACCTTAGAGATTCTGATGGACTGCAGTATCTTGTGCCCCCGGGTTTCTACCGTGGTGTAACGCATATCAATCTCCATCATAACGCATCGCAGGCAAGTGAGGTGTGTTGGATAGTTGATCGATGACGCAGAAATGACAGACAGACATGTGCATCCACCCCCATATTGTTCATATTAAGAACAGTTGAAAAGATAAACCTATTTCCATCGTCATCTGGTGTTGGTGGTGTTGACTTGGAGGCGGAATGCCTGCAGGCGTCATGCATGTATATGCAGTTGGATCTGTTTCAAGACCACATCCCTCCCACAACATGGCCACGAATATGCAGTCTCTTTCTGCAGCTGCAGAATATGAGTGGCGAAACGTCCCAACCTAAAGATACGTGTTTTTCTATCTGCGGGGAAAAGTGGTCAGCACAGTGCGGGTTAGTGATCGGCTAAATCAGACAGTGTGGAGACCTTGAGAGCATCCTAGGTACTACATCGAACCTGCATTTAGCGGGTCATTGGTTTTGGGTCGACTAACCTCCAACTTTTACAAAGCCATTAAAGGAATGAGCCTGATAAAGATCCCAAAATCAGATCTGAGCGACCATGCTGGAAGGAAAAACTGAACATAAGAAGTAATATGATGGCTCAGAGTATGCCGAGAGTGATGGCGCTATCATGTCACATAATTGCATTTGGTGGCAAAGTATTCAGGTAGGTGATGATCAGGACGGTGTACACCTAACCAAGAAATGATTAACCACCAACAGATTCGCAACTCATCCATCACTTCTTGATGGAAGTTGTTTGGGGCAACATAGACTAGTGTGCTGATTTGGTCGTAAGTGGGAAGATGGACGCATGATCGCATTTGTCCATGGTATGGCGGCATCACCCTGCGCTTCCATGCAGCCTCTTGCCTGTGCAAGGTAACGATGTGGCGAGGTGTAGATGGTGATCCACTTCAGTCACAGCCTCGTACGATTATGATATTGTGGAACTCGTGTCGGTGTATTGGGAGTTGGCCTCACAGGATGCGGGTAGTTGCATTGCTCAAAGCGTGCGCATAGACACCTCTTTCGTGAATTATGCTTTAACCCTCTTTTGGGCAATTTCTTTGTAGTCAATCAGGCACGAGGCTACCGCAATCGTCTCCACGATCTGGGTCGATGGGCGTACCGCACTCGGGACTCGGTTGGATCGATCAAGATCATTCGATCGATCGAATATATCACCAATTTTCCAGGTCAATCGCCTGTTCTCAAAGGGCTGAGTTATAGGTGGCTGAAGCACACCGCTTTGACGAGCAGGTACGTACGAACTTGGTGACCTGCATCACCAACAGCCTGGTAGTAATCTGCCGGAGACGCGGTCAAAGCAAGCGCACGGCGTCTAACACAGGCTTAACGTTGGCCAGAGTCTCTCTTTATGCTTAGGCCCAAAAGAATCACAACGCTTCCATGGCGTCAGATTTGACATGGGGAAAACTTCGCCTGTTTATTTCCTCCGTATGATTGCGTGCATTGCAAGGAAATGGGTGAAGGAAAGCGGCTAGATTGCACGCAACGAATGCTGCAGCAAGGAACAAAAGCAGCAAAGGGTCCGACCACGCCGCCACGATGGCGTTAGAAGATCACTTCTTTGTTACTGAAAACGGCGCCACGTGCTGCGCCGCGGCTATCACACCGCTCAAAGACTTCCCTGCAGAATCCTCCAGAATGGCACGGGTTTATCGTCTGGCGTCAGCAGGGATCTCGCGCTCTGGCCTGCATCTGGGTACGTCATGCATGAGGTTCTGATTGGATTTCTCACTAGACGAGGTGCATCGATGATTACGGCGGTAAGTAGTCGCGATCCTCTGCGGCGGAGACCAACGTGCTGATCTGGAAAGCCATCGGTACGGCCGTCGAAACCGCGGTTTTTGCTTATGATACATACGAGCAGCTTCTTGACCTGCTAATAGTGTATATCATCATTGCTGCTGAGATAATATAAACACTAGAACCATGAAGTCAGAACTTAAAGACCACATGTTCGCTCGTATTCAAATTCGCGTGTTATCAGCGTGCATCATAACGCGCACGGTCATTGCAAAGCTGCAGGAATCGCTAATATTACAGGGAGATGGAGGCTAGCGGAATCTATCATATCTTTCGATAGCTGAAACGGGATCTTTAGCCAGTAGAATGTGCGTTCTGTAGGTCTTCCACACCCGCGAGGCAGGCGTGTGAGGCGTTGAAGTGTGGGGGCGCGGCAGTGGGTGGCAGGAGCTTCAGTCGGTGACAGTTAGTACAACACATGACAATAGGTCTTGATACCATGCTATAGCGTGGATATGTGAGTCAACAAGCCGGACCGAACATTGTAAACGCTGGTGGCTGAATCTAAGCGAAGACGCCGCATTCATGCATGTGGTGTGTGTGGACGGTATGTTTAACGTTAGACAACCTGGCAACGCAGTACAGGCTCGTTGAGCAAAATACACGCGTCTCATCGAAGTTGTGTAAGCAGGAAATATTGTGACAGTCTTATTATTCAAGTTTCAACAAAAGCTGTGTACATCTATGTGCGTTTACATACGCTGCCCGTGAGACCATGCACTCCGCTAACGCCACATGCCAGGACCAAGGAAATTTGAACCGGCGAATCAGATTGCCTGTAGGCTGGGGTGATCCGAGCAGACTGGCTGTATCACTTGTTGCTTCTTGAGCTTCTCCTTCTCTAGATGTTGCCTAAGCTTCTCTCGAAGTCGTCGGACTAACTTCTTCTCCTTTGGCCCAAGAAACTCCCTCAGCTCTAGGAGAGTGTACTTCTTATTTTTCCCAGCGCGGCCGCCGCGGTCGAGATGCGTCCAGTAATGATCCCGCAGGTTGTCGCCGCGAGTAAACTTGGCTGTCATACAGTCGGGAATCTTACACGGAAAGATTCTTTCGGCCAAGTGCTTAGACCTGACATGCCGTCTAAGATGCTCAGGACGTACGAATGCTCTTTTACAACCAGGTATGTTGCACAAGTGGCCTCGTGTCTCTGATTGTTGAATGTTTGGGATAGAAACCGACCACCTATCGATGTGTGGACGCGATGGCATGGTTTTTGGCTTTGATCTAGATGCTGAAGACTCACAATGAGTGTGTTCGGATTCCTCGTCAGAGGAGTCTTCTTCTTCGCAAGTTTCTAAATCAGCAGAGAAGCACCTGGCTTCACTGATGGCGGCTGTTTCAATCACCTCTGGTGATTGGAAATGGCTTGCCGCAGCATATGTGTAGAACGTGGGAGCACTGTTGTTGACAGATGCGTGGCCCGTAGTCATGTGTGTCGAAGCATAGCTTTCGTATGTGTTAGGAAGCCAAGGTCGTGTGACAAACGGCTGGGCTGCCCATATTTCTCTCTCAGCATAGTTGCGTTCCCAGTTCTCGCCATTGCTCACCCAGTTAGGATGACTTGTTGAGTAAGCGCGAAGTGGTTGAGGCTGCTCGACAAAGTGGTATGATGGCAGTTGTAGCTGCTCAGGGTACGATGGCGAATAAAAGCCATCTGATGATGGAGTAGAAATATCCTGAGAAGGACTCGTAGATAACCTTGACGAGCCTGGACTCGCCGTTCCAGGCATTTCCATCAACCATGGATCCAGAGAGCTTTCCGATACCATGGTCACTGGGAAATTCAAGATCTCCTGTGGCATGTCGTCAAAGTACAAAGTGCTATGGAACGATCGCTGACGAGAGTCTGGTGTGATAGGGCCGCTTGAAATTGTGCGAAGTGGCAGTGAACCGGGTGCTTCCATCATTTTGGGATAAGTGTTAGAGCCGAAAGGAGTAGAAATTGGCTGCTCTATAGCACAAACGGGAAGGCTATCGGGCCGATTAGCTGCGCAGTGGATACCTAGACAGGAGGTACACACTGAGGCATCCCGTATATTGTCGAGATGTATGTATGTAATAGAAGGTACGTCGAAAGGGAGTGAAGTAAATGTGTACAGTGATAGTTGATTGGCGACTTTGACGGGTGGGAAGCAGGATATTGCACGAGGGCTGGCACGCACTACATATACAATTCTCCCAGACCGCGAAGCGGCCAAGCGTGGGAAACTGCTCCAGCTGTCGATTGGCAAACACAACACCATGATTGTGAGTTCCAGGCATTCGGTATCTGACTATTCTGCATTTGAGCCTGCACACCTACCGCACGTACGCAGCCATTCCATGAAGTTGTTAGCCCAGGATGAGACAATGAACTGAGCGGAACGAGCTTGCAAGGGTACCTCAGATGCTCGAGTGCGGCGCAGTTGCGCCAGTAAGTGCCTCGAAGGAGTCGAGGCTGAGACTGGCTTTGTTCGTTACGTGCTGCAGAGGAAGACGCTCGATGTACCGACCGGCAATACAATCTCAGTATTTACGATCATGTTTGAAATCATGTCTGCAATAGCAGACTTCAGCATCAACTGTTCACCACTTCAGATGGTGGAGGGAGTGGAAGGATCTGTCGCCTCCACCACAATAGAAGGTGAAGTCGCAATGTGATTGGCGGTGGAGGTCACATGTGGTCAGGGTCCGGTGGGTCTCTCGCATATTGTGTGGGTCTGTATCGCGCCTCCAACGTCTTTGTGGGGAAGCCACTGATGGCTGGCCCCAATCTCGTGCAAGCGACATTGGCGAGACGGATATGATTGCGCTAGCATGCCAAGACAGAGTCAAGACGATGTGGGCTGTAGCTGTACGTGCTAAGGTCGGCAATATGTTCGTGCGCTGCGTAGACCAAGATAGCAGCACCAAGCTGCGTCGTAGCCGCAGCCCTGCAGAGGTTGGCAGTCTGGATCGCTGTGCGCCCTTACATTCCTTTGTTGTTACTGCGATCACCCCGTTTCAACCACCTACCATCCTTGTCACTTCTTTACGTTGTTCCTTGCAGGAGTACAAAAATACACCAACGTGCCTAGTCTGCAGCACCTGCCAGTGTTCGGGTGTTGTGATGCGCGTGAAAGTTTATGTAGTGGCGAGGCCGTGCTAGCCGCGTGGCGTAGGTTGACAGCAATTTTGAGAAACCACCAATGATGAAACTGAGGGCTATTGCACGGATTATCTTGTAGTTTGTTGGAATGTGTAAGGAAAGACCTGGCTGGCCCAAGTAACATGACGAAACTGAGCTGGTCACTGCAGCTGCTAACCATATTCTGTTCACTCATGTGTTGATCTGCAAAGAGTAAGTCAGGCTGAAGGATGTTTGGTTCCAAGACGGCTCACTATGGTGAGTGCTGCTTCCTTTAGGGATAGAACGTTTGTCAGGCGCAGTATGACAACGCCATGTGATTCCATCGAGCCAAGACTAAGCCGATCGATTCGATCCTGGATGCTAGATAAGGATGAGTACATGCACGTCTGAATATTTCTTGCTCACTTGCCAGCAACTTAACAATCTTCATCGAGCTATAGGGCGACAAAAGCCCGAGGTCTTTAGCTCCATGTCGCGACTTTGTTGTGCCCGCTGGCTCGCTGCAAAGCTGTTGTAACTGCTGTCGCTAGCGATAGATTTAGTGAGCGAGATCTAGCGAGGAACGATTCGCTCAAGCCATAAGATTGGCACATCTAAGATCTTGCTAGTAACTATCTGTAGTATCATCAGGATGGGATCACACACCCCTTCCTTGAACGGAAATTTCGAGCGAAAAAGTATCGCTGAGCATCTCGTCAAGAGACAGCCTACACGCGCGTTGCGAAGTTTAGGCAAGCTCCTCGATTAGTAATGTGCATAGAAGATCAGATCCTAATGAGAGCATTTCAGCACTGGAAGAATGGAGACTAGCTCAGTCCGAATTGGGGTCGAGCCGCGAGGCTAGCTGAACATTGATGAACGGTCCGATGGTAGATACTCAGCCCTCACTGTCAAATGAGAAGAACGCTAAGCAATGGTGCGCGGATGTACGGCTCGTCGTCTATGCACAAGAGCGGCTGCACCGTTATTAGCGTGCGTATCGGACATAAGTTGATCATCACGTGGAAGGGCTGATGATCCGTGTAGCTACTGTACACAGTAAGCTCGCATGCCACAAGTGTACGATTGAGCCTTAGGTAAAGGAGAATTGATACACTCCTAACTCTACTCTTGAGTTCACGGTACCAGGAAGCTTCTACACTTAGACAGCTACGAGCTGCAGGTCTCTGCGAAGGATTTGATGAATATGCCATTTTGTTTGTTTGGCACTACAGGGGCTGGCCACGTCGGCTCGTACACCTCCAGGGTACCAGTGGGCCCGACAGCTTGATCGTTTGCTCAACAAGTCGCTACCAGCAAAATCCATGCCACGCTTAAACATGTTGTTATGCGGATGTGGTTCGCACACTTCCGTTCGGATCCCACATCCTTACCGCGCTAACGTCGCGCCTCAGTCTGTGAGATCCCTGCCATGGCGGCGCATTTGCCACGAGGTCGCCATTGGGCCGCAATTCATCTGAGTGGCCAATGCATAGGTCGCCGCCGTTCCCGCATCGTTCGCCGTCATAACACGGTTAGACACGATGATCCTCTTTCCGGTACTGTATCTGCTTCAGCTGCATTTACGGTTGTACCAAAAGCTCTGTGACATTATCATATGGTCCTACAACGTGGTCTTTGGTGGTTCCGCAATTGTATGATGCGAACATCAGACTGGGTTGTTCTACGGCGCGCAAGTTTTGGCTCAATGCTTGTCGTGAGAGGACAGCCTAGTCACGACTTTTGCTATCCTCAGAAACACTGGCTTTCCCGACTATTTCGTGACCATTGTCTGAGATGGGTCGCAACAGCCAATAAAAGATTGCCCGGAGTGATGTAGTAGCCTGTATGCTATTGTCTGTCAAGGGTACTGTAGCCGACTGTCGTAGTCATAAAGAAATCCCGACATGTGTATAAGACGACTGAAATGCTGTTCGCGAATGACAGGCAGCAACTGGGGGGTCCGCTATGTATTAGGACCCATAGTATGATAAATTTTACACGACACAAAGCGGTAGGAATGGAGAAGGCAGCAGGCCTGAAGTCGATGACGCGGCAGTACGTTTCGAAGAAGACCGAAGCGTCTTCCATGATACCAACCTGCCACGCGACCTACGTTCTCCTGAACGGGCTTCCTAAGCGCTATAGGGGGCTTATCGATCACTTCATTCTCTCTCAGAAGTAGGACGACTACGTCGAAGACGAGTTCAAGGCATTCACTGAGACCCTTATCCAGTACACGGATGCAAACCAGGAGCTCTGTAGTCGCCCTAACACCACTCAGAGCCCCACCAGCTCCACCAGGAACACCCATCGCAATGGCACTACCGACAGCAGCGCCGGTAATCGTCGCGCTGGTGGTCCATGACAAGGCTATCGAGGTGTCCGTGGAGGCTCAGCCAATGCCTGTCGCGAAAGATCGATCCATGGCTGAGGCGAAGGCGATTGACGGTGCGCAGCTTGTCGTTCCTTTGCTTCACATCTACGAAATCGCCGGTACGAAACTGTAACGTAATACGGTCCACATCGCCATCATCTGCAGCATACGGTCGGGCACTGCTCTCGCTGCCTTTTTGCTACGTCGTTCGCCATCGGTTCCTTATCATTAAGGTTGTAGTTATAATATAGCGGGAGCCCGGGTTCCGCAGCTTTGTGTAGTGTTGGCGTGTTCCACTTTCGCCTCAAACAGGACGAAGTGTAAGTGTATGCGTGTGCGGGTCGTGTTGCCCATACCAGTGTGATGTGCTGACCAGTGGCAGATCACCACCTTCCTCTTCCCCGCCCGTGCCAGTTGCCATCCGGCCCTCCATTACCACCACCGCCTCCTCTTCCTCTACCATAGCCAGGCTCGCGCTCTGGTGGTGCCTCTCCTCGCCTCCATTCACCTGATGGAACCCCTCCGCTTTGTCTCCTGTCATCGTGTCTTCCTCCTCTCCCTCCACGACCGAAAGCAAAGTCACCACGTCCGCCGTACGCACCAGGCGGGCCTCGTCCTGGCCCTGAGACTGGTGGCGGGGCTGCTGGCACGCTACCATCAGGCAATGGAGGGATTACAGCGCATGTGACGTAGTCACCTATAAGAAATTTGGCGTCGCCTAAAGTCTTGTCTGGATCGCCGTTCAGTTGCTTCAGAGCCTCGGCAACGTTTGTACCTTCCACATCACCCGTCTCGTCATCGTCATTCGCTGCGCGCGCACCGATTATGACAGATCCGATATCTCTAGAAAAATATCGTCCTTGGGCACCCGGTCGGGTGGAGCCTTGTATATCAGGGTAGACAAGCCGGAAGGCTATTCGCGTGCCAGCAAATGGCTGTGGTAACAAGCTAGGCATTGCACCCAGGAAGAGACCACACAGCTCGCGCAGGGTACAGCTTTGCCATGTGTATATTTGAAGATGGGTGGGCAGGCGTGGGAGTGCTGGATCGAACTCGTCGAGTCTGTTGCTATACATAAGTATCACATGTCCATTATCGAGATTAGTCTACGTACCTGTGATAGGTTCCCTGCTTGTAGAACAGCCTTAATAGAAATGGTGTCGTGGTCTCACGGTCTATTTGAAGCGCCATGTTCAGGTGGAATTTCGTGAGAATTGAGTAAAGGTAACATGCAATGGAGAGGGCGCGTCATGCTGGGAGCTCCACTAGCGCAGTCTTGGCGCGTCACTCTCGAGAATCTCAAACTTGCGCAACGCTTTCCTTATCTGCATACGAGCAATACCTCCCTCACTATGGATTTTGCAAAGTTGATGGCAGCGCAAATCAACAAGGGCAAGCAAAGCGCTTCGCCTGCTACTTCTGGCGAAAAAAAATATCTCAAGCGCAGCGAAATCGAGGCTCAAAGACAGGCCGCTTATCGTGCTGAACAAGATGCTGAAGAGAAGGCGCGTCAGGAAAAGCTGCAAAGGAAACGAAAGGCGGAAGAGGAGGATGCAGAAAGGGAGGCCGAGAGGCAAGAGAAGCGGCGACGGCTTGCCGAAGAATCACGACGTATCAGGGAAGAAGAAGAGGAGGCGGAAGAGCGGAGGAGAAGGAAACGATTAGGACTACCTGACCTTCCGCCGAAACAGAATGAAAGCGAAGAAGGTACACCGGTGCCGGAGGAAGAGGACGTTCCTGAAGAGGAGCTGATCGAGAAACTGCGAGCTCTGAACGAACCTGCGCGACTCTTCGGCGAAACGCACAAGCAACGGCTGAGACGGTATAAGAAGCGCATAGGTGCAATTAGTCTGGCGGCTATATTGACAGACGGCCCAATACCCACTACGCTTCAACTCGTACCAGAGAAAGATATGAAGGTAGAGGTGCAGATACCCAAAGACTCTGAGGCGCGAAAGTTCGTCTTCAGGCAGCTGGCCAGCTACTTCACAATGGTGCTTCGGGAATGGGATATTACGTTGGCACGGCGAGATGCAGATGTGAAGGAGAGCTACCAGGGCAAGCAAGCATACGCCGCCATGGTACAAGCTCGCGAGAACATGCGGCCGTTGTTCAAGAAATTGGAAAAGTTCGATCTCCCAGACAGCATTCTCCAGCCGGTTGTCGAGATTGTTCACGCAGCGCAAGAGCGACGATACGTCGATGCGAACGACGGCTACCTCCGACTCAGCATTGGGAATGCTGCTTGGCCCATCGGTGTCACCATGGTTGGCATTCACGAGAGAAGTGCACGAGAGAAGCTGCACGAGAACGAGAACTCCGCACATATTTTGAGTGACGAGAGTACGAGGAAATACTTGCAGAGCATCAAGAGATGCTTGAGCTTTGTGCAGACCAGATGGCCTCCAACAGATCAAATGCAACTGATGGGCTAGGCCGCCATCATGGAAGCAAGTGCAAAGCAGAATGCGTGAAAAGCGAGCCGCCGCATGCCGAAGGGACGATAGTGCATCAATCCTACAGCATTTCTTCATATAGATGAACACAGTGTTCAAACACTGTGCAGAAAGGGCCTTTCAGCACGGTCCCAGGCACGCATCTACGACTGCAAAGTATCGCAAACACTCTTGTGAGTGTTTCCTATCATTATGTTGTCACAACGGATCGAGTATCATGGTCAATCAGAATATAGGTTGAGTAATGTCATCTTCTGTTACATACGACCATAGGACGTTGAAAACAAGGCTTCCCGTTCGCTCAGCCCTATTTAAGCAACGTACCGGCGGATTAGTAGTTAGGTGGGTGACCACTAGCGAATACCCGCTGTTGTATGTTTTTGCTCTTCTCACCGTTCAAGCGACATTGTAATCTTCTAAACGCGAAGCATGATAATGTTATTAGAATGTTTCTGTGACACCATGGGTGAATCAGCTCATTAGGGTCAAGACTGCCCCAAACTTCGGCGGCTTGACTCGGGGGTTAGTTCACAACCCCTCATTTTGCTAAACCTGAAGCAACAACACCCTAAGCAGGGTGAGGGCTGGAACCTCGGATAACTGTCGTCCGACCATGTATCCAATTCACCCTATTGCATAATGCATCTCTGACTTACACTACCCCACACGAATTTGCCGTGTGGCTGCCAAATACACCCTTGCTCACCACAACAGCACGACCATTCGGGGCACGATGTCCGAGCAGGAAGGCATCGGCATGCAGCATTCCGCCAAACGTCTGCGAACGACAACAGCGTGCCAGAATTGCCGTAAGATCTCATTAGCATCCCTTGGTGCGCTTACTTTGCTCGTGCATCCTGACCAATTGCATAGGCAATAAGAAGCTGTCGTGTAGTGGAAGCCGACCGTGCATGCGCTGTTGTCAGGATGGACGGCAGTGTCTTGATGTCGACTCGTCAGACCGCACACCCTTGACGCGGAAACGAATGACGGAGTTGGAGCAGAGGTTGATCTCTGTAGCTAACAACATTTTTGTACCTCTCGCTGACGAACCAGGGTGGCTGATTATGAGCGAGTTTGGACTGTGCTATGCCCACACTTCCCTCTCGAAGACCTTCACTCGAAACTCAATAACGCTGGACTTGATGCAGTGGTTGAGATAATAAAAACGACGAGCAGTCTTTTCCGTCAGCCCCATGTGCGTCACGAACATGTCCTGCTAACAGAACCCATACTTACGAAGACGCTCTTAGGCTTCTGCTACTGAGCAAGCTCTCGTGTCACCGCGTTCTACATCTGCATTGAGCAACAACGAGCCCTTTGCTAGCCCTCTCAGCTCAAAAATCACATCCGATTACCCTGCTAGAAACACACCTTATCCGCCCACACGTCCTGCGTCTCCTCGGGACAGGACAGTCAGATTCCCTTTGACATTACACGAAAGCTCCCATCATGGTTCAAACGCTTGGAGTGAACGAAGCACTCCTGCGGACGGTCCGATAGACAACTCAGTCTCCCGACATGATATTCCAGGTGAGATACCGGGCGATGATTTTGGCACGGGTGTCCGTGCAGGTGCCGGCTACATAGGCATGTCTTCTGGATTTACGTTGCTTCGCGCAATACAGAAATTCGCATCCGCAGATGCTTGGATCTCGGATGGCCAGACAAATGGCGGTGCCGCTTCTGTACTACACGCGAACGATGTCAAGCCGCTCAGACTGCCCAAATTGCCCATCTCAGGCGGCGTAGGTCATGGCGAGTTGGTTCTACCACCGCATGAGGAAATCATGCCGCTCGTGGAAAGCTTTTTCCGATACTTTCGTAAGTGTCAGCCGCCTCTTGCAAGTTGGATGAATACGCTGACACGACTGAAGATACACTAACACCCATCCTGCACGAACCCACTGTACGAGCACAAATAATGGGTGCCCTGCCCCTTCCTACAGACCGGGGCAGCAGAGTGCTCTTCTACATGATCTTTGCCACAGGCGCATTTGATTCTGCTCTAGAGGGCGATGTCGATAATAACGGCGAGCAGTATTATGAGAAAGCACGGGCTGCTCTACAAGAAGATCTATTTTTGGGGGGTTCGCTCACACTGGTCCAAGGCCTGATGATTATGGCGATTTGGCTACAGCGCATCAGCCGACCAAACGCAGGCTATGTCTGCCTAGGACTCGCTATCCGTATGGCAATAACGCTTGGGATACATGTCTCTACGCCAAACAACAGAAATGGAGGACTCTCTGTTCTTGAGTCTGAAATGAGACATCGGACTTATTGGGGCCTCGTCGCATTAGAAACTGGGCATTGTATGACCTACGGACGACCTCATGGATTCAACCTTCACTCGCTCTCAACAGCCCGGCTGCCCATCAATGCAGATGATGGTCTTCTGACCGTTTCGACGACTCTGGCGCCCACTGATGCTGATCGTGTGACCCTGTACACTGCCCTGATCAACCAAGCATGGCTTTCTGAGATGGCGTCTCATAGTCTGGATCGACTTTCACGGTCGCTTCCCTCCCCTACCGCCGAACAGATCAAGTGGTGTGGCGATCAGTTTCGAGAACAACTAGCGGCATTGCCATCATACATGCAACCGGGAGCGCCTGGACCGTACAAATTTGCTCGTGCGGTGCAGACCTGGAGAGCTCGTGATTATCAATCTATTCTCTATCGACCAGTCCTTCTATCTGCTGCATGGAACACGAGCGGACTAGCAAGTTTAGACGAGAACGTAAAACAAGTCATAGAGTAGGTCCCTGATCCAATGGCTCTTTAGTCCAATACTGAGTGGGTTATAGCACTTGCAGAGAGTTAGCGCTAGATAACCTTAGAGACATCTTCGAGTTCGATCGGGACACACAGGATCGGCACAGAGGCTGCGAATGGTACACAGTGTATTTTGCGATACAGGCATCACTCACACTGCTCTTCTCCTTGGTATGGGAGCCGCACCACCCCTCTTCTGACTTTTGGCGCGAACGTATCGGAGAGGCTGTTCAATGGCTACGTCAGCTCGGCCCAATGAGAGAGGTTGGACCCCTTGCGATTGCTCATTGGTGAACATCATAACTGACAAAGCTCTAGTTGGGTATATCCTATGCCCAGATGATGGAGAAAATTCTTGAGACGAGAGACACCACTCAAGCTGGATTTGCAATGAATCCGCCGATACACCATGGCATTCATTCTGAGCAGCCCAACGATGACCTCGATAGATTTGACTTCGGGCGCTACTTGTCAGTGATATCCACCTGTCTGGGTAATGGTTTGAGCTAAAGAAACGAACAGATCCGAAATCTGGGATGGGCAGGACCAAACGGCTGGTATCGCGTGCGATGACGATCTGGGGATTCTGCCCACGTGGTGGGTGTATTCCGGTATGAATAGTCAACATTGATTGTGAGCAGAGCGATCCGTGGACAGAGCCTCGTTCATACATGTGGCTGCATGGTGCAGCATCGGATTGCTATTGCCGTTTTAGATCCAGGCCTCGGCGTCGGCGAACAGTGGTCCGATGGGATTATGGACACGAGAGCTGACAGGAACCTCACCAGTTGGGCATCAGCTGGGCAAGAGGTGCCTCGGACGAATGTTTCAGTCAGACAACTTTGTGTATACTACTGAGCTTTGCTTATGCTGTTGCTCGAGCTTCCCAAGCAGCATCGGCGGCTGTTGACCTCGAAGGAACTCGAGAATGAAACAATCGATCCAAAATCAGAACATGACAATGTGAATAATGCCCCTGTCCGTTGACATGTTAGTTTTCCCGCTGCCAAAATCTTCTCAAAGGACCGGACCCATATGCTCGGTACATAATTTGCGCGTCCTGAGTCGAGCCTTTGGGTCGGAAGCGGGGAACGAGAGATCTGGTGTCGGAATTCTGCAACCCGACTAGCTTAAAGCCTCCTCGTGGACACGAGCTCCTCCGTTACCCCATGGGGCTAACTAGTCTGCCAAGCCAGGTATCCATAGTCTTTTAGCACCAAGAGACGAATTGCACTTGTTTCCCAGGCGCGTGTTAGACAGAGCTGCTCCGGACCGAAGTGCACCGGCGCTTGTTGTGGACGCATAATATAAACGTATCGCAAGTCGATATGCAAAGTACCCTGTCAGATCTCGTCTCATCTTCTCACGGCTTGTAAATCCTTATCCTCCAAGACACAAGGCACTCGATCTTCGCGTTGTCACAATGGGCGAAATGAAAGAGATCAGTGAACATATAAACGACAGCCACATTGGCCAAGGAGAACAAGTCTTGGAAACAAGATATGCGTGTAAGTTACAGAAGATTTTTGGAGAACCGTTCACTAAGTTGGCATTACAGCTCTGGGTCGGTGGGCTGTTGTGAAAACATTCTGGAAGGCTATCTTATTCTGCATGATCCTCAACTGGGCAGCACTCAATGATGGAGTAAGTCGATCGGCTATGTGTGAATAGCAGCAACTGACATCTGATTCTAGTTCCAACAACAAGTCCCAGGAAATGTCATCCCTATGCAAGCATTCATCAACCAGATGGCAGACACCAGGATCGCAGGCGAACCAGCCATCAGCGCCAAAGTAGTTTCATATTGGCAAGGCTTTGCCGAGATGGCGAAGATGCTGGGCATGTTTACAGGAGGATACTTTGCTAACAAGTTTGGACGAAAGTAAGTCCCATTGCATCAAACAAGAGACAACATAACATATCGTCTCCTTAACATGTACTGATTGAATCGTGAAGGCCAGCAATGATGGGTGCCATTGTCATCCTCCTCGGCGGCTCTATCTTCGAAATCGCATCCCACGACTGGAAAACCTGGCTCGGTGCTGCGGTACTCGTCCGTCTAGGCGTTGGACTTGCACAATCCATTTTGGTTACCTACCTCTCTGAGATCGCGCCCTTCCAGATCAGAGGCATCATGATTGGTGCCTATCAACTGTTCCTCGCTTTTGGACAACTCATCAGTGCCGTTGCGACACAACTAGTCATCGTCACTCAGCCGAACAAATGGAAGCCTCTGATCGCAACAGAGTTCGTGTTCACTGGTATACTTATAATCATGATCTGGTTTATCCCTGAGAGCCATCTCTATCATGCCAGAAGGGGCGAAGATGAGAAAGCTAAGCAGTCTATGCTGAAGTTGTACGGATATGCACCCGATTACGATGTGGTAGGTCTCCACAGACAGAGATAATGTTGTATCTTGCTGATGGTTTGCCCTTCTAGGAACACGAGTACCGCGTCATTCGCCACGGAATTGAAGCCGAAGAAGCTCTCAGTTCGGCTTCGGGAGGTGCCTCTTTCTTCGAAATCTTCCAGGGTCCAAACTGGCGCAGAACTTTGGCCGGTTGCATTGGTATCTGTAGTCAGTGGACCGCTGGTGCCCCTATTGTCTTTGGTTACTCTACGGTAATAGCGCCTTTATTAGGCAGATGAGAGACTTGATGAGCTGACACGGAACAGTACTTCTTCAAAACTGCTGGTATTAAGGATCCATTCCTAGTGACAATCATCACGTAAGTTCCTAGGTCCATTCGTCTTTACTACAGTAATACTGATTCCGAGACAGATTTGTGCTGCTCATCGTCGCAATCTCCTCGTCATTGATCGCGTGCGAGTACATCGGTCGTCGGCCTCTGCTTGTTGGGTAAGTTGTTTCCGGCAGATAGTGTCAAGAACCCAGACTGACCAAGAGATAGGGGCTGCGCTCTGATGTGTATCTTCGACATCGCCTTAGGTACCACAGCATTCTTCAAGACAGAGGGAGCAAACAGCGCCGCACTTGGCTTCCTCTTGCTCTGGGTAATCTGTTATGGCGCTTCCGCTGGACCGATTGGTTTCGTAGCAGCAGGAGAGACCTCAACACCTCGTCTCAGAGCGCAGACAACCTCGTTCAATCTCGGGTGCTATGGTCTCGGCTTGTAAGTCCCAATCCGCATCTTTTTTCCGCACCTGCTGATAGTTTCAAAGCGTCATCTTCAATTGGAGCGTCTCATACATGATCTCCCCCGACGCAGGAAACATGGGTGTCAAAGCCGTGTACGTCTGGGCAGGCCTTTTGATCCCGACTACTGTCATTCTTTGGCTGTACTACCCTGAGGTAAAGCACTTCGCCTATTTCCTAATCATGAGTTGTAATAACAAGTCCAGACTTATGGCCGAACCTACATCGAACTCGATGAGCTCTACGAACGCAAGATCCCAGCATGGAAGTTCAAGAACACGGCTACTTTGTCGGACCAGAGCGGACACAAGAACAAAACCCTCATATCGAAACAGGCGAGGAGAGGCTCCATCACTGCCTAGACGTTCTACCGCAGCTATTTCGCACCATGTGCCAGCACGCGTGTGTGGATTCCAGCATCTCCCTTGGGGTTGGGAGGGGGAGGGGTGGGGGGCCTTACAAGCTTTGGTCAGAAAACGTCCTACTATCATAAAGCCATATAGCGCTCTTCTGTTTCAGATTTTTTGTAGTCCTTGGTGCCTCAGTAGCGATGTAGTTGGCATATTTGTTTGTCAAATGCAGTACCTAGGCTCTATATAATGCTCGTGCCTTCAATTCTATGCGAAGCACCGCTTTCAAGACCTGTGTAATCAAGAGACCCATATTAGTGACAACGAACCGAATGTTGAACATCTTCTATCATAGCGTTGCAAGAGTCGGCTCTTACTGAACTGTTCCCATGTCACCTGATCGCGAGCTGGCTTTGCTTCGGGATGGCATGCAGAGAGACCTCACTCTTTGTCTGTTCAGACTATGTGTGTTGGAATGCATGCGCATTACACTGTCGGCTCCAACGAAGAAACTAAGTGTACTGACGTACGCATAACACATGTTCCATTGTGTCAAAGCACATCTATTTTGTTGCTTAGACTCAGCTGGAAGTGGCCGTAGCATGATATTGATTCCAGCCATACTAAAGTTCTACATACGTACCTGCGCAAGCAACACAATGCGGACACATCTGATCGTGAACCATGTTCTTCTTGCGAAGTACCTGTCTCGGATATACACGAAATAGAGCTCGTGTGTCACTGACGTTGGTAAGAACTTCTTGATGAAGGGACTGCCATGGTAGCCTTGGCTCTCGCCAGCTGGAGCGTAGTCCCGTGGTCATGCCAATGACAGCTCTGACACTAGGAGCTGAGTACGAACTCTGTCGGGCGTTACAACAGCCGTGTCTTCAGCCCACGCCTGCTTTACAGCACTCTCTGGTGCCTCTGAGAATCTCCTTGCTTTGTTCTCGTTTCGCCACGTTAGACGGGGGAGCCCTTGAGTTGGCGAGTGTGAGTTTTTGGCCTGCCATAAGGGTGGACTTGAGGCTGCTGGTCCTTCGAGGTTGGCCTAAATCGACACAATCACGGGCTTGTATACTTACCTGATCTTACCAGCCTCAGCGTCTTATATCGTAAGACTGCAGTTGATGCAGTCGAAGTGTCGATTGTCGGCTATGACTAATTTGACAGCAATGAGTCGCTTCTGGATCAGCGACCGCAGGGTATTTCCAATTATAGTGTTTTCCCGAGTAAATGTTCTAGACCACCCTACCTTCGAGTTTCGTAACTTCGCGTGTGATGTCTATGGCGCGGGAATTCCAAACGGGTGACACTTCTTATCCATATACTAGCCATTGAGAGTCGTTGTCAGAGCGGAGATTGCCAATCTGTACATGACCTGGGGATCAAACACCATTGTCTTCCGGGGGCGGTAACTCCAGTCGTTCAACAGGAAGACGCTCGATGCACGTAAAGAAGGGATCAATACCGACCCCATGCCTTCCCAGATAGGTCTGGAACAGGTAAATGTTGGTGGTCCTGTGTTGATCGTCAATGCTATAAAGTCTTGACATGATCGATGAATGGTGAAGTTGGACGCCAGCTAACATGGAGAGTAGAAGCTGTGCAGACCTCGCCCCGAGAGTCGAAACGTAAAGCGTTGAGGACTGTGTAATGTAATATATGTTTGCTCTGTGAGAACTCCAAGAACGTGTTATAGTCCTTTCACTATGAATCTCACAGCGTACACCTGTAAGACGATGAATAGAAGGTGTGACGGCGATGGGAGTCGAATGGGAAGAATGAAAGTAACGCAAGCATCCATAGGTAATGCAATTGGCTAGCGGTTTGGGTCCGCGTGTATGCAACACGCGTCTAGATAGCGCTTCCCTGCATGCTGACGTTGGTGAGATCGCCCAGCATTATCGAGCTCAACACTAGGCGGCAATTGGTACTCTGTTTTTGTTTCCAGGCTTCAATACAATCAATGCGCTTAAGCAGATTGCCTCCAGTGTTGAAGGCCTGTAAGACAGGAAAGCGTATTATCAGGAGTGTACCTTTATGTCTAACATCTGGCGATTAGGGTCTGCTCTGCGGTTTGTAGCTGCGTGCATTGACGTGTTTCTGGATTCTAAGCAAACAAAACTGCGTCTATTCTGCTGCGTGCTGGCTGCATGACTGCAGAAGTCACCTCTACCTCTTTGATCATAACCGTTAAATTCATGTGTAGGTCGCATTGTGCCCTTGTTTACACGCACTGCCCGTTGTCAGACCTCTGAGCTGCCGCTGTGGTTGGGCGCAGTATGCTCGTTAGCAAACGATGGGGATAGAGTTTTCTAATGAAATCATAGTGTCGGCATCGCTTTCTTTAGGCCTGTCACTTAACCTATACACGAATCAGCAACACGCAAGTCACTGCAGTACAGGTCTCGAAGTGCGACACGCGGGTCATCGGTAGAGCCCGCGAATTGATCGTGTATTGATGGATTCAGAAATCGCCAAAGCCGTCCAAGTAGGCCCATAACACCACAAACGCCTCGCCGGGGAAAGTATGCCCAGTATGCCATCTCATTTGTCGTAAAGGGCGCGGCTTAGAACTGGTCCAGGGTCATGCTCATAGACACGTCGGTATTCTCGACCATCTTTGTGAACTCCTCGAAGCTGATCTTGCCATCGCGGTCTAGATCAGCCTCCATGATGGTCTTGTCGACAATCTGCGACAATGGTTAGCCAGGGTTTAGGCGCACTATTGCCCTTGCTCTGTGCTGCCTACCTGCTGTAATTGCTGGTCCTTCAAATTGCTACCGACCATCATCTTAAGCACGATGAAGAGCTCGCCGTTGCTGATGTAGCCATCGCGATCGATATCGTAGACACGGAAAGCGAAGCGCAGCTTCTCTTCCTTGTTGCCTTTGCTGCTGAAGGCCGAGAGGCCAGAGACGAACTCCTGGAAGTCGACATCGCCGCCACCGTCCTCGTCGAAAATGGCAATCATTCGTGTTGCAAGGGGGTTCGAGGAGATTTGGGGGAGAGCTAGGAACTCGTCGCGCTCGATGGTGCCTGAGTTGTCCTGCGGAGAATCAGCCACGCTGCTGGTCAGGTACAGCACAGATGCACAGTTACACACCTTGTCGAGCTTCATAAACCTCTTCCTCAGTCTGTCAACCTCCTCGCGGTCGACTGTCATGTGTTAGTCGTTGGTTTGCAGCCCCGCAGGCATGCACACGAGTAGCGACGCTCGTTGCTTCTCTACGTACAATTCGAGCCGGAGGCTATGTTGTCGAGAATCGCAGACGGCTGGTTCCCCATTTTGGCGTGTGTGCGAGAGTAGGTGTCGGTTGCGGTGGTGGCTGAGAGAGTACGGGGTTGTCGTGAGCTTTCGTGGGGCCCGCTCGAGTTCGAGGGTCCCGCCGCCGCTAGGAGCGATCGACGTCAAACGCCAAGGCATGGAGATGCGCCCGAGGCACCACCACAGCTGCCGTTGACAAACGCTGGCAGCTTCAATAGCAAGACAAGATGACGGAACCCGGCGTCAGCGAGCTTGCATCGACCCTGCAATTCGGCTCCATCAAGCGCCATCCCTCACCACGACACGACCTGAACCCATCGACCGCCGCCTCTGCGAAGCAGCCCGTGACGCTCGACAAGGACGCCGACATCGACTCAGATGTGGACGAAGATGAGATTCCTATTAGCGTGTTGAACCCGGTGCCGCGGAAGCAGACGATGCCTCCGCTACCAGATCTTCGATTTGAGCAAAGCTACCTCAAGAGCATCGAGAAGGCAGAGTCATGGCAAGGGGTGGCATGGATCACATTGCGGGATCAGGTAGGACTCGCTGGTTCAGCAAGCTGCAGGCGACCGAACTGACTCCTTAAGGTCCTCATGTGCTTTGCGCAGGGCGTGGTCTGGACGCTTATCCTCAGCGGCTGGCGGCATTGGAACCGGTCCGCCAAGTTCAGCGGGCAGAGCGTCGGCGCGAAGATACGCAGATGGTGGTGGGGCGTGAACAACTGGAAGATACCTGAGAAGAAGCTGAGGGACACAAAACTCGCAAAGAGTGTCTCAGAGGTGAGTGCTGCCTTCCTGGAGGTCAGGCACCCTGGTCTGGTGCAAGCAAGCCCGCGCCCCGCCATTTGCATACTGACCGTATTCGCAGTACTACAAGAGCGAGTTCTCGAGTGCCGCACAAGACTAAGTGTGATGCTATAGACCCATCAATTGGCGTTCAGGAACATGGCTAAAGAATATCAATAATGACTGTTTGCGGGCTCCGTTGCCTATTCTCCTTTTGCCAAAAGTGCTGCATTTATACTATTGGCTCTCAACTCTACCCCATGAATACCCCTTCCTTCACTTCTGACCTGCTCCTGCTTCTTTCCCCGTCGCCAACACCTGCTTGTCCCACGTGTTCGCTAACACACCCTACACAACAACTGCGCTGGCCATCCAGGCGACAAGCTCTGGCTCACAGCTACTCACGCTTACGCCCCACCTCTCGCCTCCTATCCACCGCCTGTGTTGCCACCTCGGACCTGGCCCGCCTGGATATGGACAGGTCGTGCTCAAATCCCGCGATCATGACCGACACTACAAGTTCGACGCCACTCAAGCCTCCACCGAAAGTGCGCCGTAGTACGTCCGCTGGCCCAAGGTAAGGCCCAACACGTTCGATGTGTTCTTTGCTGATGCTGGCAGCGACTTCTCGAGCGTAGTTCATATACACGTCGGGACCAAGCCTGAACGCAAGACGTTCATACTGCACAGCTATGCCCTGCGCAACAGCTCCAATCACTTCGCCGTAGCAATGGACGCGCAGTGTGCAATTACCGAGGAAGACAAGCCTATCAACCTCCCAGACATCGCAATCGAAGACTTCGCAGTATACGCAAAATTTCTGTACACAGGTTTGATCTTTACGAAGGAGCCCAACTTCGTCGAGCTCACCAGGTGCCTGCACCTGTACAAGGTGGCGAAGCAGCTGGAGGCCACGGATTTTCAAGACGCTGTTGTCGATGCCCTCATAGAGAACATCATCGAGTACCGGGCTCTCAAAGGCCAGTGCCGCTTCACAGCAAGCCAAATCTTGACCATATACACCATGACTGTGGAAAGTTCGCCATTGAGAAAGTTCGCACAGAATCTGTGCCTGCATTCAAAAGGCCCACAAGGTTTTGAGAGGAAACGCCTGGATATTTTTCCAGTTGTCTTCCAGCTCGACCTGCTGACCGCCGCGGCCCCCTTCATCACTTCGTCAGCGAAATCTACTGACATGCAAGATCCTCTGGACGTAAGCAAGTCCTGTGACTACCACGAACACACCATCAACGGAACGCCTTGTTACAGGACCAAGCATCAATGTATGCCAAATAAGTCAATCCTTGTCGCAGCAGACGCAGTAGTGGAGCCCTCGTCAGCCGTGACGAGCACATGACAGACTGAACGCCTGGCTAACGTTTTCGAGCTCAAGGTCTGACATAGGAGCGTCTTGTACTCTGTATGCTAGGCAAAGGCTTTACGCAGATACTCCCTGGATACTGTTTCACCATATCACAGGATCCAATCTCCACGTATCTTCACTGGTGGTGTCTATGGCCATACGGAACGGAACACTATCGCAAGGAACAAGCGAAAATATTTGAGCAGTGACACGAAAACAGCTTGTTACAGGCTAGTCAGCGGACAGATTTGTGAGGTATGTGTTCGATTCAAACGTGTATGTACAAAGAATATCATAAGTAGCGTGCCAATTGCAATCCCATCATCCCAGCAGAGCATCTGATCCCTCACCACTTCGCGCTCCAGTAGCTCGCACCCCGTCGCTGGCCTCGCTCATGCTCTCTCTGTTGCTGTCTGGATTCCCTCTGCCTCACTTGCACCGCTCTCCCCATCCCGCTCCTCCTCCCAGTCGTCTCACTATTGCTCCTCTCCACCTTATCCTCTGACCGCCTCTGACCATCCTCCACAACTGCCACCCATTCGCCCCTTCTGCTCATGCCGCGTATCTCACCCCTGGACTTCGTAGCACTTGTCGACGCATCGCGAATAGCGTTTGAGAGGTAGTGCAACGCGTCCTGGTCTGCATTGTCAATTGCTGCTGTCCGCGCTACTTTTACGGCTTCTGCTGCCTCAACGGGTGATCGTGCGAGGGTAGAGGATACGCGCGATTTTACGATCGCAGGACGTGCCTCCGTGTTGATCCTTATGTGAGCGCTGGAGGGGAGCGGGGAGGTTGCCAGGGTTGTGGCGGCGAGGAATGTGAGTGCCGCGAGGAGCGTTGTGAACTGCATCGTGGAGATTTGATGGTGAAATTGAGGTTGTCCCTTTTTTGAGGTGAAGTGATGGCTCAAGAGGTAGTAGTGGCTTAGAGGTGCTGGCTTTGAGTGGCTGCTGAGATAGGGTTGGCAGATGGTCGTGCAGACGATCACCGTGTGATGGTGGTGAGTTCAGCACTGCTCGCAGGGGCGCACTTCTTATACATCACAACAGCCTTGGTGTGCTCCGCAGATAAATGGAAATCTTCCACTGGCTTTTCTGGTCAGGTCTCGGGGATATTGCGTGTTTCGATTTGAACTACAAATGCATTCACGAAACATGTCAACACGGGCCTAGCGCCCGCACGTCTGTCAAGCAGCTTGTTGATTCGAAACATTGTGGGTGGGTCTCTTTCATGCGAACTGAAGTTCATAGCAGTGCAGACAGCGAGAAGCGTTTCCTGGCAACCTTCTTATGGCGTACAAGCTCGCGATTGGGAACCAGAAGATCTGTCAGAAGACAATTCCTCAGAACAAATAAAGGCTGTGTCTTCTTTCTCTGGCCTCACGTTTCGTTGTTGACGTACGCAGCTCTTGCGCATTCGCTATATGCTGAAACAACGTCAAACTTGACAGCTTATGCCGAGCACGCTGTTCACCCGCTTGACATTGTGACAGGTATGTTTGCGGAGAGACCTGTACGGTCTAGAAAGGCAGATGTGCTTGAGGAGCTCTTGAGGATCTTTAGGGCAGGTGGAGCGGATGAGAGAATGGGTGGGATGGATAAATGAGCAACCACGTGTTGACGCGCTAGCGCGCTTACTGGGCGCGTCGCGGTGCCTACCTTTTGATTTCGCGACTGCCTCGCCACCGACTGAAGTCCCAGCTCCTACACCGTTGAGATGCTGCTACTGCTCAATTCAAACCATCAATGAAGCCGTTCAAGCCGTTCAAGCCGCTCTCTGTCGCCGGAAGACTCAATACTCTCAATGGCCCGCCACCAGCGAAGAAACGACGCCTTTCCGAGTCTGACGAAGACGAGCCTCTGGTGCGCGCTGCACCCGCGAACCGAAAGTCATTGAATAACATAAACAATCCCACGCCGCCGCAGACACCTCCGGTCGAGCTGAGTAGCAGCTACTACTACACTGTGCTGTGGCGAAAGTTCACGAACAAAAAGAACAAGACATGGGACGGTGATGGCGTGCTGGCCGTGGTGAACGGCATTGGCACGCTTACGGATAGTGATTCAGGCAAAGAGATGGGAAAAGGTGTGTGCAACCGGCCGCTCCTTCCTGGATCTCAACTGTCGATTGGTGGAAAAGAACTGGAGATCGACGATGTCATAGACAAGAAGGACTATATGTCTGGCCGCATATTTATGGGAAAGGCAGCAGTCACGCCAGGAGCTAACACAGTAAATCGTGCGGTGCCCGACTACAAGTCCCGGTCGGTGGGCAAGCCGCTTTCTGCGGGCACGTCCCAAGTGAAGAGGACGGCGTCTTCGAGTAGCACTAAGAGTGCTGTTCCTGAGTACTCATCGTCTGCGAACAAGCAACAGCAGTTCAAGACGCCACTGCTTTCCAACACAGTACTTCCACAACGCAACTCGTCAACACCCACACCACGTCATGACCCGAGCGCACCGAATGCACTGGTCATGAAGCGACCTACTATGGTAACCAAAGGAAAGCAGGTCGTCGATGTCGTCGTCGATCCGGTCTTGAGCAAACATCTTCGAGACCATCAACGAGAAGGCGTAAAGTTCTTGTACGAGTGTGTCATGGGCATGCGCGGCGAGGGCGAAGGTGCCATCATGGCAGACGAGATGGGTCTCGGAAAGACGCTGCAAACCATTGCCCTGATCTGGACTTTGCTGAAGCAGAATTCAATACATGAAAGCGGGCCAGCTATTACGAAGGCGCTCATCGTATGTCCAGCTGGACTAGTTGACAATTGGAAGCGCGAGTTTCGCAAATGGCTCGGCAATGAGAGGATAGGTGTTTATGTGGCCGATGCGAAGAACAAGAAAATCGCCAACTTCACAATGGGCAAGGCTTACAATGTCCTGATCATCGGTTACGAAATGCTCCGCACAGTGCAAGAGGAACTTAAAAGAGGTGCGGGTGTTGACATCGTCATTGCAGATGAGGGTCACCGTCTGAAAACCGCGAACAACAAGTCCATGCAAGCCATTCAGTCTCTCAACACCGAGAGGCGCATTATTCTATCAGGCACGCCGCTACAGAACGATCTTGGCGAATTCTACACCGCGATCGACTTCGTCAACCCCGGCCTTCTCGGGCAGCGACCTGCTTTCAAACGTACATTCGAAGCACCAATTCTTCGAAGTCGTCAGCCAGACGCGAGCGAGTCTGAGCTGGAGAAGGGCGAGGCACGATGGCAGGAACTAGTTTCATTAACCAGCAAGTTCATAATCCGCCGTACGGCAGATGTTTTGTCGAAGTACTTGCCGCCCAAGACGGAGCATATTGTCTTCTGCCGGCCGACGAGGGCGCAAGCTGAGGCGTACCGCAGCATACTGTCCTCGCCTCTTTTCACAGCAGCTTATGGTAATATGGACATGGCCTTACAGCTCATTACAATACTGAAGAAGGTATGCAATAGCCCGTCATTGCTGAAGTCGAAGAAGGATACGGAAGGTAAAGAGTCGGAGACGATAGAATCTATTCTCCCTTTGATACCGCCGCAAATTTTGAACTCTCATGCCTCCAGTACCAAGCTACGCCTGTTAGATAGCCTCGTGCATCGACTGTACACCACCACAGAAGAAAAGATCGTCATTGTCTCAAACTACACGATGACACTTGACATGATCGAGCGCCTTCTGACGTCACTGTCGTACACATACATGCGACTGGATGGAAGCACACCTGCAAGCAAGCGACAAGGCCTTGTCGAAAAATTCAACAAGACATCAAAGACGGCAAACTTTGCTTTCCTGCTCTCCGCGAAGTCAGGTGGTGTAGGTCTGAACCTCATCGGCGCGTCACGCATCGTGCTATTCGACATTGACTGGAACCCGGCCACTGATCTACAAGCCATGGCACGTATTCATCGCGATGGACAGAGGCTGCCGTGTAAAGTCTACAGGTTTCTTGTCCAGGGTGGCCTTGACGAGAAAATCTATCAGCGCCAAGTCATGAAGATGGGACTCGCTAATGCTGTTGTCGACAACAAACAGTCTGCATCGTCGTTCTCCAAGGAAGAATTGCGTGACTTGTTTCGTCTAGATGAACGTGAGACGTGTCAAACGCACGATCTACTAGGCTGCGCGTGTGGGTGCACAGGAGCGGCAGAGGTCAAGATCGAAGACCCCGTTGCATCAGAAGAAGTCGAAGACAGCGATGACGACAGGCCGCTTCTTCCCGGCCTTAGAAAAGCCAGCGAGGTCAATATCCAAGAGCAGGAAGCCGAGATCGAAAGCCGGCGCAAGGCGAAGATGCCAAAGCTCAGGATGCTCATGGAGTACCGCCACATTGATACAAAACACCTCCGTGCAGACGCGGAGCACGGGGTCGACGATGAAGAGATGGCTGCTGCAGTGGACGATGATGTATTCCTTGAGGTGCTGAAGCAGAGTGAGAGCAATATTGGTTTTCTGTTGACAAAGTCAAGTTCGTAGGTTGTTCAAGTCGGCGTAGGGAGCATTAGCGTTCACATCGCATAGCGTCGGCGTTTTGGTGTCACAAGCATAACGTACATGCACAACTGAGCATGGTGACGGAGGTAGATGGAGATATTATATGAGCTGTACACCCTAGATATGAATGCATGTATAGATGTTGCGTCGCTCCTTGCTCTATGTTTTCAACTTTTTGACCCTTGACTATATATGCCAATGCTGAATTATGATCGTCAACATTGATGTGAACCTCAGTAGAAGGCACAAAATCTTTGGTTACCTACTTGTTGCGCTCTCATCTCTGACTCACGACCTCTTCCCACATCCGGCAGCCGATATTCGATGCCCCTTCTCGGAACAATTCAACGTGGGAAGCTCGTCGTAGTCCTCTTTCACACCTTATGACCCCCTTTTTATCCTTGACTTTGACGCCGCCGATTAAGAGTTACTTAAAAAGCATGTTCTCATTGGACTTCCAATTCTGTGAATGAATCTTGTACGAAATTGCGGCGTTGGTCTCGGATTTCATGATGCTGGGCATACTTCGCCGTGATACAAACGCGAATGGACATGCAGGTACCTATTCTCGTGTTACTGTCCGAAAGCCTGCAGCAAGGGATCAACATAAGTGGGGCATTGTCAGTGTGCAGACCTTGATTGGATCGCTTCTGAGGCCTTGCACGCGTCTCGGCAAACATCCGGATTTACGCGTCTTGGGCGCGTTAGTCTTCACAACACCACTCCGTCCATTGACGCAAGTTCAGCATTGAATTCCTCCGGGATTTGCATGTTGCATCTTATCCTGGTCTAAATCCCACCTTACACGAAGCTTGTGAGCATTGAAGCTTCTTACCCCTCACTTGAGCCGTATTTTCGCTCTGCCATGCATTCTCGACAGAGTTAAGTATAGTATCAACATGGCAGCATACACAAAGGGTCATCACCGGCACATGCTCTCATTTGCAAATACGAAGTGCGAGTCAGGTGTAAGCTGACACGTAGAACTTGCCCTAGCATCCACCCGTTCCTAGATGATTGACCCACGTTCCGGTAGCACCAAGCCAAGTTCTCCACGAATCTGGCGACCCCGCGTAGCCCAGCTTCCCCTCCAAGGAATACATATGCCTACCTCGTCTGTACTTACCTGCATAGGCAGTACCTCGATTTCCCATTAATATCGAATTCTCTTTTGTACCCGCGACCTTGCTTCAAGTCTTACATTCCAGAAGCATGTGGTAATCTCCTCGGGCACATTCATCGAGAACCTGTCAGCTGAAGTGATTTGGGCTGCGGCACCGTCGTAAGAGATGTATATAAAAGCACCTGTACGTTCAGGTCCTGGTACCAGTATATTCAGCAACCAAACCCCAAGACTCCGAAAGTATCACTCAACATGAGGGCAATCGCAATGAACACGACTGTGGCAGCAATTGCTGGCCTCAGCACAATGATCAGTGATTCTCGTATCTGGGGAGGGAACTCACCTGCGGCGGTGTCTTCAGTCTCTCGATGCCAAACTACCTATGGAGCATCTTCTCCTCCCTGGGGTCCCTCCACTGATTACTACACGAGCACATCCTACGCATACAGAACCAAGACGGAGGTCTTGACGCCAAAGCCATCCACTACAAGTGTGACAGCTACATCCACATACACGCAATTTGAAACAGCTCCTAACAACTTAACCCGCACAATCTACACCTCTACATACACCTGGACCAACTACATAACAACCACCCAGGTCGTCTCTTCGACTTCAACCATCACTACATCCGTGCTTTCATCCACCACAATTCCTACACCAAATGGATTTACTGCTGTGGCCGCTGTCTACCCTGAAGCTACACAGCACGTCGATGACTGGGAGGATCGTGACAACTGGGCCGTTGAAGATGTCTACTGGCAAGACGAAGGCTCCGAGCCATGGGCTAGGCCGCTCGACCTTTCGTCGCAGCCCAGACTCTTTGATTCTCTAGAGGCCGCACCTGTCGATGGTGCTGAACCGTCGGTAAAGCCTACCGACCAAGCTTCAAAGGTCGACTGTCTTGTCACTATGGTCAACATCTACGACTCAGGAACCTCTACATCAAAGTCCTACGTCGTGCCCCCCACATACACTCGCACGAAGTACGTCTCAACCGAAACCATCACGAGCACCGTGACGACCAAGATCTCGCCTACAGAGACACCGTACACATTCTCAATGGCTTCTGGTCTTGAGATCCGCTCAACATTTACCGAGACTAGCACATACTATGAAACCGTAAGCACTCTTCTTGAACAAAACATGCAGCTTTCAACTGACTAACTTTACACAGACCACAACAACCGAATACCCCTCTGCAACATCAACCTTCTACGCTGCCTGCGCCACAAACAACGTCATCAACAGCTATGACGGTTTCTCGCTCGACAGACTCGCTTCGGACTGGTACAGCAAGAACCTGACCATCATCCGCACTGACTGGAGTGAGGTCACTAACGCCACTGCCTGCTGCGCCCGTGCTGCTGCGGAGCCTGATGCTATCTTCTTCAAGTACGACGGCTTGTGTGAAGTATTCCTGGCAGATGAGCCTGGGTATGGATATAATGCTAGTTCGAAGATCAATGTTGAGGTGCTGTATGAGCCGAGGGAGCGAGGTTGGTGGGGTCCTACTTATGGCAATGGACGACGTGGAAGTATCAGCTTCTCTTCTCTGTGGCTATGAGATCCCTCTAGGTGCCGCAGAACCCGGTGCTGGGCTTCCTTGATCTAGGAGTTTACGCCTCGTGTTTTGAAGCGTGTTTAGTTGTTTTCATATCATCTTGGTATTCTTACTTTCCGCATCTTTTTGCCGAAAGTACACAATGGAATAATGATTCTTCCCACAGAACACTGGTGCAGGTCTATGTAACGTGACGTATCTGCTGCGTAAAGCGATTTTGTCATTCACGGTGAATATAATACGAGTTAGGCTGGGCCTACAATCTGGCGGTCGTGCTCCACTGAGCTATGTAACTTCGCAATCAGCGTCGTATCCCGAGGAGGAGCTTTATCATCCATGGCGCTGTCAATTTGGTAAGAGGTGCCGCTGATTCATCAGGCTTTGGACACAGATCGGGCTTGGTGTACCCTCCCTTCGTACCAAGCCATGGCTTTGCTGAGTATGGAGGACGAGCTGAGCTCGTAGAGTTTCAAATCATGTGTAACCGACGCTGATACCGTTGCATTATTATATTTTTAGAGGCTATGAATCATAAGTAAGCCTATACAGCTATAATTCGGGTTGTTGGCGTTTCTAGTGTGGGTAGTAATATGTTTTGCACCACCGACTGAACTCTACAACGCATTTGCTGCTGCGTGACACCAAGTTTTGAGCAAGAGATCTAGCACATGCTTACAACTTCGATAAAAATCGACATCAACAACGCGTGTGTTGCAGTAGCTGTTAGCCTGTAAAGCCACCACTTCTTCAGGAGTGCAATGTCAGGTTGTAAGATTTGACGCTTACATGCAAGGAAATAACATGTCATATGGACCAACTTAACTCAATACATGATATGAGACGTGCAATTTAGCGAGCCAGCTGGACACTGATGCGACGAACAGTCGTCTGAAGTTCTGAACCTCATCATCCTACAAGATTCTTTGAACCGAGATGGCCCATCCTCTTGTCGATCTTTCAGCTCTGACCTATGTTTAGAGTTGCTGCAATCAAAGTTGTGTCGTCAAGGGACTTAATCCCAAGAGCGGCGGTGAATTTACGTGCCTCGTCGTACAGATCGTGTGCAACGGGCCAGCACGGAGCCTCAGGCAGAGCAACGATCTGGGTAATGAGCAAAATGGCAAAGATGGATTGGAAATAGAACAGAAAACGCCACTAGAGGGACGTGCTAGAGTAATTAATACCATCGTCCATCCTCTCCCTTGTGAGTTAGAAATCGTCACTGTTCCTTGTAGACTAAGTAGCGCACCTCCATAGCTCGGGGGTACACATTCTGCCGTATCGACCGGGGCTGTGCTGCTGTTCATTCTATTGCCTATGCCTGTAACAACTCTGCCGGTTTAGAGTTGGGCAATTGTGGTCAACGTACCCAGCAGCGCGGCTCCACGACCATGATAGCGCAACCAGCGGTCCAATCGCTTTCCTACAAATTAGGTAATGACGGGACCCAGGATATTGCCAATGTAGTACGAAGCTGTGATATTGCCTTGCATTTCTGTGACAGGATTGTTGAAGTACGTGCTTAACGGCTTGTCCGCTCCGATGATTTTTCCCATAACACCTGAATTGCCAGTGAAGTGCGAAGAGATTGGAGATGGACTGATTGCATACCTTGATCAAATCCGAAGAGTAAAAAGGCCTGACATGACGCTACAGTGACAGCAACGATATGGGTTTGAATAGTCATGTGTCAAGGGCCCCGCGATATCTGTGTGCAGGCGCGTTTGCCTGGATATGACAGAAACTCAACGTTTGTGGACATTGAAACAAATAGACATTTTAGCTCAGAGTTCTGATGGAGCGCTCGGCGAAGAATAGCAGCGACGCCTGTTGATCGCACCCCCGACTCAAGGTTGCTCGAGTGGCTCTCCGCGAGGGATTTCGATGTGATTCCAACCGAATCCACCAACAAGGACAAGTTCGACAAGTTCTCATACGTCCCTTTGAGTCATAGAAGTTGTAGACAAAACGCTAGGGTATCTACGATCGACGCTGAAACGCAAGCATGAGGAAAGTTCTACATGGAAATCATTATCGCGCTCACCGACCCCATCGCAATCACTGCAACCAAATTGACACTAAGCATCCCTACTCCCGAGCCTTCGCCCTTCTGGCCTTCCTCAAAGCTGTCACCCATGTACAGCGCGCCAAGCTCTGTAAGACCGCCATCGTCGTCGAACAGCGCCACGCCATCTCCAGTCCACTCGTTAGCATCGTCGGTTCTGAAAGCACCAAACCAGGCGTAGCGCTCAACGTAGTCGAGCTGATCAAGATATGGAAGCGTTTGATTCATCATGCCCACTGTCGCATCGGCAGACTGCTGCGGCAGGCCCATCTCTGTGATCCAGATCTTGAGGTTTGAATCATTGGTCGAATTCGTATTGTAAAACTCGTCAAGCGTCCCTAGCCAACTCGCGAGCCCTCCGAAGTCACCATACCAATGTGCAGCTATGAAGTCTGTTGGGCAGCCGTTCTCGGGATCGATGTCGTAGCAAGATGAGTTGAATCTGCGGAGCCATTCCAGACCATTGCCCGAACCAGTAGTTGATGGATGACTGATTTTCCAGTTTCTCGATCCCTTCGAGCCATCTCTGAACGGCACGACATAATCGATGTAGGCTCGTGCTGCATCCTCTGGGCTTATGCTTGATCCGCCACTGCTCGTAGTTCCATCAGGCTCGTTGAAGGAGAGCAGGTGCGTGCTTGAACTGTCCAGTCCACTTATCACCTGCTCTGTTCTGCTGTCTTCTGTGGCATCTATGCCATGAATCATAGGGATAAACTCAAGGGAGCCAGTAGGTATCAGGTCGCCATTTGGGTACGGACTCCAGTTGTAGTACCATGTCAATGGACTGCTGTCCGACGATAGGAGCCTGTTGTCCGAGGTATGAGTGTCTCCTATGAAGGCGAAACCCCTCTTACTGTCTTGTGCTTGTGAGGTGGCAAGCAGACTGAGTACTAGTGCGCTAAGCAGTCGCGGATGATGGTAAGAAGCTAACATCGTGACTCCGTTGGTAAAAAACACAAATCTCATCTAAACGCACGCCAATATGTGGAGGAAAAGGTCAGTAAAGGACAGAAGTGGCGCGTGGGTATGTCGGATATATAGTCCATTCATCATGTAGACAAGGTGCTGGGCTTGCGTCATGAAATTGTGATGTGGAAAACTTGGCAGGCGCCGAGGAGCAAGATAACGGGCATGGTCGAGTCAGGACGAGGGAACGAGTGATATAACCGTACAACGTCTAAGGAGTGCGCGCACGATGCACAGCTTTTACTTTGAAGTCGTGATGGGTTGTGAGCGGTTCAGAAGCTGGCTAGCGTTGAACAAGGACTAGCGCGTGTAGCCAAAATTCCAGTCAAACAGGCGAGCGATTAGTGACGACAAAACTTAGGTAGTGGAGCAAATAACCTAAGCAAAGCTCGCAGTTGGGAAAAAAGTCAAGATGAAGGTTCGTAATACATTGCATTAAGCGCTAGGACAGTCGTGAGCATGCAATGACGGTGCACGACAAATGCAGAGAGAGCGCTGAGTTTGGGAATCAGGCCGTAGCCCTGTTTGTTTATCGACCAGACACCGGAGAAATGGAATTCCCAATCATGCACACATGATGAGTGAGTATGAAAGACCCTATAATTCATCGCTCATTGACTCCTAGACCCTGCCCATGCCTTGTCCTTTTGTCTTCGCTGAAACTTCGAACACCACTCCCGAAACTGCTTACGCAGAGGTGATGGCCTTGCGGACCTCACGGCCACGCTGCCTGGAGTTCAATCGGCGCTCGACGGACTCGGTGGACTTCTGGACGACCTCGGCACCCTCGGTGAGGATGAGCTCGATGTGGGAGGGGTTGGACATGTAGGGGTTGATCTATGCACTGTTAGGGCCATAGCTGTAGGGATGGAGTACTGGTACATACGCGACCGTGGGCACGGTAAGTGCGCCTGCGCTGCTTGGGGGCCTGGTTGACCTGGATGTGCTTAACGACCAAGTTGGCGGTGTCGAGACCCTTGGTGTCGGCGTTGGCCTCAGCGTTCTTGAGGAGACCGAGAAGGATCTCGGCGGACTTGACGGGCCAGCGGGCCTTGGAGACACCGAAAGCCTTGCCTACGGAAGTCAGCCTTCGCCCACGCAAAAATTCGATCCACAAGCTGCGACGCATTGCAGTCGCAATCCCAAAACATTCCGCCTCTTCAGGTGCTGTCTGGATTCCTATAGCAACTTGTGCATCCTTGCGTGCGAGATGGGGAGTTACTCACCCTGGGCGGTGCGTCCAGTGCTGCCAGCGTAACGCCTCATAGGGACGGCCTCCTTGTGCTCCAGAACATTGCCGAGGTAGGTGAGGGCGCGCTCAAGCTTCCATCCGTTGATGGCCTGGGCGGTCTCGCGGGTGTTCTTGAAGGACACACGGAGGTAGGAACCGCGAGCGCGGGCGCTCTTTGCGTTGTCGAGGTGGGAAGCTCCGTAACGAACCTGCGGACAGCAATTAATTTCGCGTTCGAGAGATATAGCAGCGCATCTGCGAGCACTGCGACGGCGGGCGGCGACTCACCATTTTGGCGGGCGATGTCCTGTGTTGTTAGTTGACGGCGATGTCAAAGGTCAAAATTGCAAGAGCGGTGGGCTGCGGCTTCCTCGCTTAGAGACCCACTCGTGCCTGCTCCATTGGCCCAGCCAAAAAGCATCAGCAAAGGGAAGGCGCGTTACGCGATTGGGAAATAGCGCCTCGAAGAATTTCTCGAACTTTGAACTTTGTAGCTCTTGACGAACCTCGAACTTTGCAGCTCTCCAACACTACAGTTACCTTACCCTTTCTCCTTCATCCACAACTTTTAGCAATGGCTTTCACACCCAGGTACGACTCCATCCATGTTAAGGTTGAGCATACCTGCCATTGCGCTGCAGCTGGGATGCGCAGCTAGCTTTTCGAGCCAACAGCTGCTCTGTTGCGACAGCCGCTCGAAAATTTGTCTGCGCATACCCAAACGACTGCGCACTGCATCTGCAGACTTTGATCACATCTCCTCGATACAAAACTAACTCAATGCAGAGGCGGACGTGGCGGCGGTGACCGTGGTGGTCGTGGTGGCTTCACTCCCCGTGGCGGACGCGGTGGCTTTGGCGACCGTGGTGGCCGTGGCGGCGGTCGCGGTGGCTTTGGTGGTGACCGCGGCGGCCGTGGTGGTGGCCGTGGCGGCGGCCGTGGTGCTCCTCGCGGCGGTCCTCGTGGTGGACGTGGTGGAGCCCGCGGTGGTGCTCGCGGTGGAGCGTAAGTTAAGAGCAGGCTGTTTGGAATGACTTGGACTAACATCCTGCAGTAAGACCATTGTCGAGCCCCATCGTCACGCTGGTGTCTTCGTCGCTCGTGGTAAGGAGGATCTCCTTGTCACCAAGAACCTGACCCCCGGCGAGAGCGTCTACGGCGAGAAGCGCATCAGCGTTGGTGCTGAGAAGGCTGACGGCGATGAGGCTGCTCCCTCTGCCGTTGAGTACCGCGTTTGGAACCCTTTCCGTTCCAAGTTGGCGGCTGGTATTCTTGGTGGTGTCGACAACATCTACATGGGCCCTGGCTCCAAAGTCCTCTACCTCGGTGCTGCCTCCGGTACCTCCGTCTCCCACGTTGCTGACATCGTTGGCCCCGAGGGAACCGTCTTCGCCGTCGAGTTCTCCCACCGCTCTGGTCGTGATCTGATCAACATGGCCACCCACCGCACAAACGTCATCCCCATTGTCGAGGATGCCCGTCACCCCCTCAAGTACCGTATGCTTGTCGGCATGGTCGACTGCATCTTCGCCGATGTCGCCCAGCCTGATCAAGCCCGTATCGTCGGTCTTAACGCCGGTCTCTTCTTGAAGGTTGGCGGTGGTATCGTCATCTCCATCAAGGCCAATTGTATCGACTCGACTGCCGCCCCCGAGGCCGTTTTCGCCCAGGAAGTTGCCAAGCTGAGGGAGATGGGCATCAAGCCCAAGGAGCAGCTTACCCTCGAGCCCTTCGAGCGTGACCACGCCATGGTCGTCGGTGTCTACGAGCGCGCCAAGTAGAGCCTTGACACGATAATGCTGTTTTATTTATGACGCATCGGCATATACCTGTACTTTTGGGACTGGGGTTGGCGTTCGGGGACACTGGAGCTCTCTATCTACTAAAAGGCTTGGATGAATCTATTTCACATAACGTTTACTCTTATTGGTATCGTGACATAACTCAATGACCTAAGCCACGCTGACGCCGGACTTGGCGCCTCAATTTCATCACCACGCTCTTCACCCTCTCGTCTTCGGCCAACCCCAAATGAAATCACATCTCACACTACTCAGCTCATTCTCAAACTTGTACTTGTCGAAATTAGCAATTCCCGGATTCGTAAATGGTATCGCCTTGCCCCTGCATCCCTTCTCCCTAGCACTCATTAGCTCTTGCCTGATCCATCTCGCTGAATTTGCTTATGGCATACGAGTACAACGTGCAAAACGTCCCGTCATCCGGACCAGCGCTCGACACATTATTGTCAAACGCCTCTTTCATATCCACGCACTTGCCCACAGGGACCTCAACGTTTTTGCATCGCCCGGCCCATGACTTCTCGGTGCAGATATAGAGGTGAGTTTTCGGATTCGCGCGCCCTTCAAGAGATGAGGTCGCTAGCGCTGCGCTGGTGAAGAGGAGTATAGTGAAGTGAGGGGGCAGCATGGTGACAATGTTTGTGGTGTTTTGAAATGTGGAAGAGGGTGAACACGGTTTTGTAGGGCTGAAGTGAGGAAGGGAGAGCTTTTGCGGCGACGCAAGGGGATTCTGGAAGTGTGACACGGGTTTAATTGAGGGCTTGAGGGTATCGGTGCCGAGACATCCTTTCAGATTGTCTAGTCGAAGTTGATGAAGTTTTGGAGGCCGTCTCCTGGTGCGCCGCATGTGTGGTGGCTGTGCGTTGTGGCTAGTATGCGCAGAGAGACGACACGAACCATGTCAACACTCCGTTCAGGACGCTGTGAGTTATCCCCAAGTCTTGATACTGAGCTACGCGAGAAAAATAGAGGCTCCAAGCACTTGCAAACATGGATAGATGAAGCTTACGCTGTCGATTTATACATGTGTCTAAGTCTTTGCAGCCTGTGATTGATCGATGCATTGAGAAGCACAGAGCTTAGTCTATGCCAATTTGATCAAGAAAGATCAATGGAAGCTTCCTGGCTGAAGCAAATACGTGAACGACTTCGTTCCAGGATTTTCAGTCATTGGAGCATCGATCAAATCGATCAAACATGAACCGCGTCTACCACTCTTGATCGTGATTCATATCTGGTCACGACCGCTTAAGCTCGGACAAGTCATTGGCACCGAGAGAAGAACTTCGAGTTTTTCAGGGACAAGATGCTGTCGCTACGCTAGATCCATGAAATACATAGTCTCCATGGAAGTCATCGAGTGGAGTCTGGCTAGATGTAAAGAACTAGCGTGGGGGACGGTTAAAGTGGGGCGCATTATATCGACGATGGTGATCATCAGTAAATACTATCAGCCCTTCTACAAGCGAGGACTTGTACCGCTCCTCTATTAAATGTTTCTGTCTTGTTCTTATCGCAGCGGTTGATAGCGTTGAGGATGACGTCAGGTGTACGCACCTGTGAATCCACCGTAACAAGCGAACATATCTGCTTAATTCGAAGTTTGTCCGCTCTCCTCTGCCCCAAATCTTCCCAGTTGAGTTCCTTCAGAATTCGAAATGGCATTCCAGGCACCACCAAAGAACATCATCGTCAGCGGCGGCGCCCGCGGCATCGGCCGTGCCATGTCACGCATGTTCCTCGAAGCTGGCCATCACGTGTGCATCTTCGACGTGGACGAGGAAGAACTCACATACACCACCAGGGTACATCTGAAACAGTATTATGACGAGAAGAAAGTCATCTCTGCCCTCTGCAACCTGCGGGACGTGGAGGACATCCGCAAGAATGTCGCCACCGCAGCTGAGACCTTTTTCGAGAACCGTATTGACGTGCTCGTCAACAACGGCGGAATAGCGACGCCACAGTGGAAAGACGGTCAGACCATGGAGAACAAAGAGACCTGGGACCAGTGGCAGGCGTACATCGAGACGAATCTCAGCGGCCCGTTCGCTATGAGCCAGGCATGTGTTCCATACATGAAGGCGCGCGCTCATGACCGTGAGCAGGGAGCGCATAAGACGCAAGGAGCAGGGCCGTGTATCATCCACATTGGCAGTTTCCGTGCACACCAGTCGGATCCAAATCAGGAGGGTTATGCATCGAGCAAGTCGGGGCTACTGGGCCTGATGCATTCGATGGCGATCAGTCTGGGTTCTTTGGGCATTCGTGTAAACTTGGTGGCCCCGGGCAGAATCAAGGTTGCGCACGAGTGTAAGATTGGTGATGACGCGGGTACGAATTGGGAAGAGCAGATTGGCGAGAAAGATGTTGATGATCACCCTACAAACCGCGCGGGTAGGCCAAAGGATGTCATCGATGCGTGCCTGTACTTAATTGAGGCTGGTTTCGTGACTGGTCAAGAACTCACAGTCGATGGAGGGGCGTTAAAGAAGAAGAACTGAGTATCTAAAAATCAGCGTAACGGCTTTTCTTGTAGACGGCATGCAAGATGTAGAATATACACGAAACCCAAAGAAAGCAGTCCGAGTTCTTTACACGTGCCTTGAAAGCCTCTTAGAGATCTTCTTGTCTTCTATCAAAACCTAGCTTGCAGATTCAGGGTATCGTGTGATGAGATGAAAGCGACCGGCTAGAAAAGTATTCCTCTCTCGTTGCACAATCAGTTTCCATGCATCCAGTACGCGCCGTCCATACCTGAGTCTTGCGCCGCACCTGTAAAGTCGTAAACGTTGTTCACGCCATATGGCGCATCTTGCATATCTGGTAGGTTTGTGTCCCACATCATGTCGTCCCAGAAGTAATTCAGGTAATTCGGATCGTTAATGTTCGTATTGGGCCAATTTGGTAGCCCAGCAGCGTTGTAGTCGAAAGGAGTTTGACTCGAATTGAGACCGTCGTTTAGCATATCCAGTTGCGAGTAAGAATTAGACACATCGTATGCCTGTTGCTGCTGCTGCTGTTGCTGCATCTGCACCTGAGGGGTCGGCGGGATGGGCAGGTGTGGCAGCGTCGTTTTCTGAGCTTTATAAGCTGTGTAAAGCCTGGCGACGGCATCTGCGCTTCGTTTTGCTGCTATGCTCCAGTCTTTGATCCGGTCAAAGAAGCCAAGTGCCGTTTCAATACTAGCCGTCCACTTCTCAATCTCCTCCGGTTGACTCGTGTCACTGAACAGAGACACCAGAGGAACCATGCAAGCTTGAAAGCAGAACCAGACTGCATTCCACCCACAGATGAGATCAAACATACAATCCCTACTGATCTCTTCAATGGTGATGCTTGCCACAGTGCGACACTTTTCGACTGCAGCCTTCTCTTCTGTGGTCAGGGCGGCGAATGCACATCTTCTGAGAGCGGTTGTCAATAGTACGGGTCGGTGTAACACAATCCGAATGTTGTGAAAGCGCCACTTCATGACTAATCGTACTCTATGAAGGAAGTCCGGACATTGCTCCTCGTAGTTAGATAGGACAGATGGGAGCTCTTCATGCCACTTTAAGATCTGAGCATCGTACGCGGCTGTTTCGGCGTTTGGGAGAAGAGGTGACTCAACGAGCCGGTCTTGGATCTTAGTAGCAATTGCGCAGAAGGTGGAAGCATGGGTCAGAGGCAATAGCTTGAGCTGATCCATGTATTGAGGGCTGTTCGGCATGATGATTGTCGGCACCTACTCAGATGTTAGTATGGACCTCGTTCGGTCCACAAGGCAACACTTACAGCATTAGCAGCTGTTCCAGGCTTCATCACCGTGATCGATGGTCCCATTCTGCCCAATGACGGTCTGCCCGTTGTTGTCGATGCCCACGCGTCAAGACAAAACAGGCTCCACCACATCCGTCGCCTCATTTCAGGCGATATGGCATCTTCCTCTTGCTCAGGTGGCCCCAATTTCCCGCCTGTATCATTTCGTTCCGAGTACTCACGGTGCAAACCCAAGGATGTAGCCATACGCAGGGTGCCACCCATTAGCGAATGTGCTTCATTTGGACGGTTGAGATAGTGCATGTAGTAGCCACTCATTATGGCTAAAGCTTGCAGAACTTCAATGTTGCCACTGCCAAATGAGTCGAGAGACATGTGCTTGCGTGATCGGCTGAAGTATGTGTAGTGCGCTTGGTTGTCAGCCGTCGAGGATGCCAACGAACCCACAGCGAATACGATGTTCAGTAACGCCAGCCACTGTGAGTCCGTTCGGTTTCCGTGGAGATAGGTAGCCCAGAATTTCCGCTCATCGATGAGCGGAAAGAAAGGGTGACATCGATCAAAATAGCTTTCGATGAGACTTTCTCCTTGTGCCTGTGAGGGTAACGCGAGTGGATGGTTGTTCGTGAGCTCGGGTGGAGGAGAATTGGCCCTACTAGGGACTGCTGTCTCTGCTTGATTGCTATTCGTGAGCAGCGGTCGTGCTTGTGGGGCACACCGGACAATGACCTTCAGCGCCGCCGTGATTGAAGAGATGCCAACATATGATGACAGTCTATCCACAGACATGGAAAGACCGTTGACGTCGTCCGATATACCCTGAACACGAATTTGATGCTTTCTTGCTTCGTCCCAATATGGATCTTCTGGCGGTGCTTGTTCGAGAGCTTCAAGGCTGTCGGCACCATCCGAGCCAGTATGAATCTCTGACATAGCCCGTGCATTTGCTATAGAGGGTGACGTTCCTTGTGTAACGTCTGGAGAGGCCAAAGCGATCTGTAAAAGCTCTTCTCGAGACAAGTTTGCTAACGAGTCGAGTTGCGTATTTCCTACAAGTTTGATCAAGATGTTTCTGTAGAGCTCAATATTGCCCGATAGCTTGTCGACGAGTCTGCTCCTTGTCAGTAAAATTTCGGACATGTGACGATTCAAATGTACATACTTGCGACTAGGCACGACTCGCTGTGCAGGTTTCGAATAGCTACATGCCTTCTAAATGTTAGCTTGAGATGATCCTGCGCTGTAGATTGGCAAAGCACTTCAACATGGGTCTTACTTCTGGGTGTTGATACCACTGGCACTGCCCACACGGCTGTGATCCATCACATCGGATTTTGCGCCGTCTACATTCAACGCATGCGTTGCTGGTCGATATTCGTCGGGAGCCTGTTGATCGTGATGGTTTCCCCGCTAAGTCGACCTCGCCGGCAGATTGACGCTGCCCCGCAGTCGACTGAAATGTATGGAACATGCTACAGGCCTCTCGCGCCAGGATGCATGCGGAAGGCGACAAAACGACAAGTGAAGCCGTAAGTTGCAAACTGATATCGGTAGATTTGCTTTGCAGTAAGACGAGCCGGTACCAAACACCGGCGTAATGGTCTACGCAGGTTCAAGATGGCTGCAAGCGATTCAGGGATACAGGATCAATCTCGTTATATCGGAGAAACCGGCACGAGAATGTGTGAGTGGCCAAGTATATGCAGTCGATCCAGCTGTATGGGCGTTCAGAGTTTGGCTCCACAATCGAAGTGTCAATCTGCAGTGCACGTCGACCTGCCGCTCATGTTTTCACAAAGTCAGGGCTGTTGCGCATGGTTTGATTAGCGATATCGTACAGGAAGAATTTGCAAAACGCTTACCATTCGTCCCCGCAATATGGAATTCAGATGATGGTGCAAGGAAGAGTATGCGGGTGTGGAGCCGGATGGACGGAAACAGGAAGCGGAGGCCAAGCGAGATTGAGGACTGCCTGCTCGAAACCACTCAATGTTGATTCTGGCGCTTGAGGAACGGTGCGGCGACTACTGCACGTCAAATGCCGTGTCAGACCATACTTCTGTAATTATTGGAAGGTCAGCGATCGAAAGGCGATGGCGAGAGGTCATGAAAAGGCTATCCTCATCTAGGTGCTTCGGAAAGAACGATTTCGGCCGCTCTCGGTGCATCTGCACCCCAACGCCTTCGACGGCGGACCACTTACCCACAATCAACTGGTGCCGCCCAATTATTGCAAATGTGGGCGTGCTAGGGGGTGTGCGCAAAGCTGGGGTGCAGCAACATAGAATTACATGATTGGTGGAGATGGAGCTTTGCTCGCACGATGGACGGATGGGTTCACTAGTCCCTTCTGCCTGGATCACTTCGCAGCAAGTGGATCCAGGGCGCATCGAGACCATCCATCCGACAGCATTGCAGAGTGCGCCGGCAGCAACGCTTTACGCACTGGAATTTGGTTGAGCAGCCCAGCAAACCCTAAGAGTGAGTTTCATAAACACGACTTGGCCAGGCACATAGTCTATACTTGCTTGACATATGATCTTCATTGGGCAACGCGGCCGCGGACGCGGGCACGCAGCTGTCGATGGAGCGATGATGCATGATCGTCGTTAAGGCACGCGGCCCTGCACAGGTGACAACAAAGCACGAAAAACTTCTTGGTCGTTGGCGGGGTGCTCGCTGTGGCGTACGATGGGCACCGCCAAATATCTGCAATGCCCAGTGCATCTGACGCGTAACGACCTGCTTGGTTGAGATGGTGGTTGGGCGTTTCCTTCAATGAGATGTAGGCATCCAACGCTGTGGTTGAACCACTCAAATCCTGTATGCACATGCATTGCTGCTTTCGAACCTACATGCAGCACATCTTATTTGTTTGCTTGTCTACAGGCTGAACTCAGTCCTGGCCAAGGTACCTCCACTTCAGTGCTTCATCCTGTTTACCCAGCCCTCGAACCTTGATGGTTTGCTCATCTCCAGGGACCACGTCAATGGCACTGTCATGAACAAGTACACCCGCTCTCTCCTCGAAAACAAGACCCTTTGTGGGCTTGTCGGCCTTGACTAGAATTGTGTTGCCATGAGGCACAACCTCAAGGCCACGGTCCTCGAAGTCAAGGTACTTTAGTGGTTGTGGCCAATCAACATCTCTTGACACAATATCGCCATCGACCCATACTCGTGCTGCGAGCACGTGGGGCTCCTCGTCCACGTTATCGATTGTGCCGGACAGTACATCCGTCGTGCCGTTCTTAACAAGAGTGATGTCCTTCTTGACAATCTTGTCTTTGATGTCTTTGCCGGTCTTTATGCTAATAAATCTCAGCTCAACTGTGGCCTTTATGTCCTCCTGCTTCTGGCAAGCCACCCATAGTTCGAAGTCGCTCTTGGGTGGCACTCGGGCATGCACAACGCTCCAGTCGAAGTGAGCACGCTTGACGGCGACCGCGATAGGAGCAAGGACGCGGCGCATGGCGTAATACGCCGGCTTTTTGCGCTGAAAGTAGTCAACAATAGACCACGAGGTCACCGGCCAGCAATCGTTCAGCTGCCACACGAGGGCACCTCCACAGAAACGCTCCTGGCCCCATTGCCGCCTCCAGCCTCGGTAGCCGAACATCAGTGCCTCAGCTTGTGATAACTGGGTCAAATGAATGAACCCCTGTGATATGTCAGCATCGATGCTGTGGGTAACTTTATTCGCAAATAACGCACCTCAAGATCTGTCTTGGTGCGAAAATTCTCCACGAGATACGTCGCAATCCTTCGCTCGTGGCCATCGGCTTTGTTGTGAAAGTCTATCATATGGCTCTGAGGGAACAGCTGCGTCGGATCAGTGCAGTAGTATTTGATGGTATCAATGTGCGGGAAGGCCTCCATTCCAAATTCGCTGTTGAAACGGCCGCCAAGCGTGTCGAAGATCTGGTATTTCTCCTGCGTACCGTGCCAGACATTCCATTGGTGCATGTCTCCAACTGTGGTGTTCGAGGTCTTCAGTCCATCCCCCCATGGTGAACCTGGATGGTACGGTACGTGTGGACTCTCAGCTGCGACAACCTCAGGAAGAAGCTAGGTGACAGCCGGGTTAGCTTTTAACGTCCAGTGAGCTTAGTGCATATCACGTACCTTCTCATATATGTACCTGGCGGGAAAGTCGGTCTTCAGCCAACTTTCTGGATCTTTATCCTCGTAGTTGTATGTCAGTCCGAACGACTCTTGCACTTGGTAATCCTCGTTGTTACCAGCGTAGATGATGAGGGAAGGATGATGCCTCAGTCGAGCCACGTTAGCTACACACTCTTCCTTAATCGACTTCAATATCTCCGGGAATGCGGGATAGTTGCCGCAGCCAAACATGAAATCCTGCCAAACCAGGATACCAAGCTCATCGCAGAGTTCGTAAAAGATGTCTTCTTCCCAAATTCCCCCGCCCCAGATTCGGATCATGATCTGATAACCATCGACCATCATCTGCAGCCACTTGCGGTACTTCTCTTCGGTTATCCTCGGTGTGAAATTGTCAGCTGGAATCCAGTCTGAGCCGCCGCAGAACACGTCGATACCATTGACTCGAAAGAAAAAAGTCTTTCCAATCGCATCCGGCTCTTGGACTAGTTCGCCCTTGCGAAATCCGGTCCGACGAGTAATCGAATGCAGGTCAAATTCATCTGCGGACACTGTTGCCGTGACTTTGTACAAGGGCTGCTCGCCGTAACCGTGGGGATACCATAATTTGGGATTGTTCACATGGAATTCGACCTTAGCCATACCATCGCTAACCACTGCAGTCTCCTTGAAGACCTGTTTGTCGCCGTCTTGAACACTAAACGTTACACTTTTCGCTGAAGACCCTTCGACGACCGCCGCGATTGTGCCTTGTACCGATTTCAGAGTGTCATCCAGTTTGTAGTCAACTCTGACGTCTGCCACGCGAGCTTGGTATGTTTCAAGTCGCACTTCACGCCACGGGCCGCAGGTGTTCAGAATTGGACCCCAATCCCAGCCCCAGTGGTACTGTGCCTTTCTCACTGCAAGTCGCGACATGTCGCCATTGAAACCCACCCATTTGTGTTCTGGATGAGCCTCGCGGATCTTGATTGCTTCCAGTCTGGCGGGCTTGAAGTAAATTTCGAGGACGTTATCCGCCTGAGGTTTCAACTCCTTTGTGACGTCGACACGGTGCGGGACGAACATGTTATCGCTCTCGAGAATGATGTTTCCGTTGAGCGCGACAGTCGCAAACGTGTCAAGACCATCGAATGCCAGAACGTGGACTTTGGTGTGTTTGGCCTCCTCGACCTGGGGCAGCGTGACCTTGTATGTCCACGCTTTGTCTGCGACCCATTCTGCCTTCAGTTCATTGAACCCCAAGAATGGATCAGGAATTCTGGTTTTGATATGAGCTCTGGGTCCAACCCGCTGACTGTCAAGTTTACTTACTTTCCATGCTCGATAAGATCCAAGTGAACATTTGTGGGCACGGTCTTGACTGACAGCCACGCTTCCTCATCTGTGTCGTCTGCTTGCTTGAATGACCAACCGTCGGTCAGACGCTGGAAAGTCAATGGTTGCGCCTTTGCCATGTCGTCGAGTTTGAGGTGTCCACTAGAGCTTTAGCAGAGCTCATTTAATAGTTCGTCGAGACTCTGAGCGGGGTAAATCATAGGCAAAAGTGTCTTCTCACTGCAAGATAAACAAAGGGTCTTCTACCCATATATTTTCCCGCCTTTCAGGCGGCATAGGCACGGCAGAAGCTCGGCCGGAAGGTCTTAGGCCATGTTGAGGTGTATGCAACTGTTCAGACCCTACTATAGTAGACCAAAAGGTACGCGGAGCCGGCTCTCCGTGCCCCAGCTAGCTAGCGCGGTAAATCACCTCGGAACAATTGGCCAAGGCCCGAAAAGGCCAGCTGCTCACACGCCACGTCGTGCTACGGAAGACGGTGCCAGCATCAGAATAGGAGCGGGGTCGAGGCCTCCGTGAGCTAGCTGGTTGTCTGAAACCGAATGCGTTGTGAGTCGAGGTCGAGGATGGATGGGTTCAATTGCCGGTTGAGCCGCCGCCCACGCCGCGTGGGAGCTAGCGAGGCCCATGAGCTCTTCGCACATCAGCCACAATGATCTCTCTCTAAGGAGCTCACGAACTGCGTGCTTTCGGCCTCGTAAATGTCTTCTGGACCGAAATAGCAACTTCTGCTCATAGATATGCGAAATGTGGGTCGGCGTTCGGAGTACTCTTGCAATGTTCCGTCACAACGATTCGGTCTGTCGCTGCGAATGGAGAAGTTGGTGCGTGTGTGCGCACGACAGTTGAACGAAGACTCGCCATGCTTCACTTCTTTTCGAGTACACGGAATGGAGGCCCGTCAAAATTGTTGGGAATGACAAGAAACACAACAATCGGCAATGTGTTATATAAGGAGAACCAAAAGGGTATAGAACTATGCAACCACACGAACCACACGAAACCACCTTTGGCCTCGCCAAACCGAGCAGGAGCCTTATCCTCGGAGAGACCACCATTTGGAGAAGAGACCTGGCGAATCGTAGTCTCTCCTGAACATTTCCTGCCTCCGCTCCATCATCATCTTGAGTTTCTGGTGATCCACCTTTCCCTGCTGGGCGAGCTGTTGCATCTCGGCCATGCTTGTGTCCAAGATGTTCGTCGATCGTGCGCCCGCACAGAAGACCACCTCGAACCCAGCGCCCGAGGGAATGATAAAGGTCGAAGTTTGATCATCGAATGCTGCCCTTGATTAGCTCTTGTTGAAGAGGTGAGCGCCTTTCGACGTGAACTTACCGAAACTGTAAGCATCCGGACAGACTTCTTTGACATTCTTCGAATAATCCCCAGGCCGACACTTGCTGGCCGAGTTGTACTCCCCTGTGCAGCAATCTTCAGGTCTATTATTCTTTGCGCAAGCTGAAAAGCAGGGGTTGAAGGATGGCCGCTCGATATTGTCGTCAGGGTACGGATATACGCCATCACCAGGCTTATCGGGAGGCGACTGTTGTAGATCCCAAGGACACCATCGAGATATCTTGTTAGGATCTACCTGTTCTTCCCAAGGAAGAGGGTATGAAGTGTTTGTCCTGAGAAAGTCTGGGTACTCGGGGTATGGATCGTAGCCTTGCGGCGCTAGGAGACCGGAGGTACCTTGGCAGGAAGGGTTTGTCAAATTTGGCGGAATATCGTCGAGCGTGACGTTCTCGAGGGGTTGGAGAACCATAGCTATGGGGATGTTGTAGCCATCGACCAACGAGATGTCGTAGTAGGTGTGACCGTCACCTGCGTCCAGTGTAAACTCCGCGAGCGAGACAGGCACATCGCCCTGTTCTGAGGTCAGTCGTCTGGATCAATTGTGCACAACGATGTGTGCTTACCCCAACTTTGCAATTCAGAACGCCATTGCAGTCGCCAGAGTAGCAAGCCTTCCCATGCCCGTTTGCAGAAGCACTTCCATCATCGTTGAAGCTGCAATTCGTCCTGCCCCACACTCGACCTTGCCAATCCTCTGACACGGTCTGGTTTTTAGTCTCTCCGGGCGCGAGCTTGAACCCAGTGAGTTCAGGCCCGTTTCCAGATTGGGTAGAGATCCCAGGCCAAATGTCATCCGGGCAGCTGTTCGTGACGAGTAAAGGAGTGATGTCCAACTTCCGTTTGTTCAGCTTGCGAGGAGCTTTGACAGCCATGTGATGGATTCCTGATGCCACAGGGATCTCGGCGCAGAGGAGAAGCACAGTGCAAAGGGACTGGCAAGTCCAACCGGAATTTGAGAAACAGCGCATCCTGAGGCCGGACTGGGTAGCAGTGTGTGCGTTTACTGTGTAATCAATGTGTCAAGGAAGGTCTGCGAGGTGCGAAATGTAAAGCTCCAAGCCAGCTGGGCTTCGCGTGGATATGTGATGATGCAAGATACGCCGGGCGGCCAGCGCACGTAAGAAATCAGGAAACATGGCGACAGTAGGCCCTGGAGCAGATCACTGACAATGTGAGGAAGTTGCAGGCTGCGCTCACAGCCAGTGACGCAAGAGGTTGGCCAGGTTGACGTTGCCAAGTCGGGTCCGCACAGACTAAGATTCAGCAAGCGCCAATCAGCATCTCCAGCAGTGGCGGGTCGCAAACGGTCGTGCAGATAGATAAGCACTGGTAAGTGACCATGCATCGAGTAGAATAGATCTTCAAAGTACTTCCTAGTCTGATCTCTAACTGGCTTAATGACTGGAAGCTGCAACCAAAAGAAAAGCCAAAAACATAAAAACGGGTATTCGCTGCTAAGGCACATGTCTCCTTTCAGCTGCCGCTCAAAAGATAGGTTTTGTGCACACAATCTTGCCGTTTGACTCTGAATATGCTTGGTCAGCTTGACCATTACGCGGCCACACGCAGCAAGTCCAGCTTCACTGTAATTTCACTAGTCGGCTTGTACCTAACAGGAAGCAGTCCTATGATTGGGCATTCATGCGGTGCATGCCTTGCACTCGCAATTCACTCTTTCCCGATCCTCTCCCTTCTTACCAAGGCCTCTGTTCATTTGAGCGTTCAGTCAAGCTTGTGTGGGCAGATCAAAAAGCGGTCCCGAAGATTACTCGTGATATAGGAAAGAGTCTCTGAATATATTCTGGGAGCCATACGAGTCCATCACAGATGCCTACTATCCACAGGCTCCCGAAGCTACGGTTCTGAGCTTGCACAACACAGTGCTGGCCAGCATTAGAGCCATGATATTTCACCCGGAACGGACCCTGAGTAACCTCATGATATACTACGTTTCCAATGATAACGTTCAGTTGAACAGGACTCTAGTCGAGATGGAACAGCTCCGCGCGATCAACATTGTCGCCAGCCTTATCGTCTTGAACGACTGTGGTCACCAACGATCATACTAAAACAAGACCCATCCATACAAATGGCAACATAACGTGGAAGTTTGTGACGTAATCAAGGAGGCTGCCCGACAAAGTATGATGGTGCCGATAGCTGACTCGGGAGACACTATGGTCAAGCAAGATCCCCAGGCGGTATCAGCGGCGCGTCTGAAGAAGTCTGTGATTTGATATACAACGTCTGGTTCCATGTCAAGCACACAGTATCTCAGGAGACCCTTGATAGCCTTACTTGTGACGGCGGCTTTGATGGTGCTCTATAGTGGTTTGGTCAAGCGTGCCATTAGCTCCATAACAAGAATGACGACAAGTGTCCGTACTTTCACTTTGCTTCTGAAGGATAGCCTAAAGGCGGATGCTGATAGCAAAGATGTTTGGTGCCTTCACCACTGCGATAAACTCAACACTGAACTTGATCGTGGCGAGCTACCAGGCTTATGTTGGGCATCAACAGTGGCACGGCCAGACTTGGGATAATTGACCGCTATACACGTTTATATATCATCGGTTGGGCGATTAGAATCTCCGGAACAGGGAGATCAGGTTAGACACACCTTGTTGACATGTTGCATGCCTCGGGAATCACCCACTATTCTCACATACGACCATAGAACATCGAGATAAAGGGTTTCCATTCGTTTGAACCTATGTAAGCAACATACCGGCGGTTCAATGGTCTGGTGGCAGCCCTAATATTCGTGCTGAAACGGTTATCGCTGGATAGCTCTTCTTCAGACCGAGGGTGCATCTGCTCTTTCAAGGCATCTTTTTGAAAGGTTTAAACGATACAAGCTGGATTCAGGAGATTTCGGTAAAGTTGTACCGATCTCGTTCCTGACCCATCCTGCACGACTCCGAACGTTAGCTATTATTGTCTTCTGCAGTCCGAGCAAAGACGAACCTACCTCTTATCTCAAAACCTTACAGAGACTTCACCCTCTTCCCGGTAGATCTCACTCCAGCCCCTGCCCTCACCCTGCATCATAATAGCATCTCCCGCTCTTGGCATAAGATATGATGTCCCCACCATTACCCATCCTTCCTCCTCAAACCTCGAGACAAGAATCGCAAATGTGAAGCCCTCAGTATCCACCAAGTCGACTAGATCGTCGTTTTCTAAAGACTTGTCCTGGATGAAGTTATCGTGACAATCAAGACAACACTCGTTAACGTAGATGCAAGCACGATAACGGTAGCTGTTTGGGTCGACTTCCTCTTCTCCAGATTCAAGCCACTGCTGGAATTTTCTGCGCAGGTCAAATCAGCAAGTTGCTATGTGACCAAATCATGGGAGCGAAGCACGCACTCGCGGATCACATCCGGATCTTCGTCCTGCAAGTCAGGTGAAGACTACAAGTGTTAATTTAATTAGCGTGCTGGCCCTGTGTGCATTGTGGTGAGAAATCATACTATGACTTTCCAATCGATCCGATCGTACAGTTGGCTTTTGCCCTCTGACTCCAATCCGCTGCGCGTTTGATGCTTCAAGTAAGCCATGAATTGTTCCCAGCGAGCATCATCACTGTAGTCGCCGCGGTAGATAATGAAACCATACGGCTTTACTGGGGTCGCTTCGTCAGCCATGGTACAGCTCTTGGTGAAGTAGCAATTCGTGATCGATAGGTGCTGAGCGGATCGGCAGCGGGTAAGACTAAGTATACAAAACAAACGTGTGGCACAGACCTTGGCGGTCGGGCATCGTCAAAGCAACATGCGGCGTCGCCCCCACTCCGCCCCTCCACCGGTAAGCCCACACTGGGGCTTTGGTCTCATTGCGTCTTAAAATTAAGGCGGACCTCCGTGTAAGACAAGAGCACTGGGTGGCCCAAAGTACATGCTATGGCTAAATCCGGCAATATCGCGTCCATGAAACCCGAGCCCTAGTGTGGGAGCGACAACGACTCAACAATCAGCGCCTGAGGAAAATATAGTTACTTTCTGCCTTCGCATTGGTGTGCTATAACAAGACTGTGTGCATAGTGGGCCTTCATTGGGTCTGTAGGTGTAGGTCGTGAATTCGGGGCGCATCTGATGTGTATTCAATCGGAAAGACTATGGACACTGGCATCCAGACTAACTAGAATACAAGCTCTCTGGTGCAGAATTTGTGCCAACCTAGCCATGTTGCCTTCAACCAGCTGTACTGAACTCCGAACAATTATTGATATTCTGGACCAAGTTTAGTGGATGCCGTCAGCTTCTCCCATGTGGGTGATTTCGTCTTTCCCGAACATATGCCCCCTTTCCATTTCATTTAAGTATTACTCACTCCCAAGAACGGAATTCGGAATTTGCAGACCCACTGTCATCTTCATCATCCCAAACCGATGACTTGCTGATACGGACTTGGGGTTCAATGTGCTTCTAGTGCGGTGAGATGTTGTAGACTCTCTTGTATTAATATGTCAGTGTCGAACGTTTCACGGCCATCATTTCATTCATACCTTCATTCAGACTCTCATTCAGACAATCAATTGCTTCTTTTCGGCGAATCCACCAACACTCGCTCTGTAAAACTTACTGTGCATTTTGCGTTGTAGACCTCGTTGCTCTTCAGCTCCAATGTACGCTTCCATTTGGCGCTACCTGTTGGTATTCATTGGTCTTTGTACCCTCATTAATGGTTTTGCTATTCCGCCCGCTCGGTAAGTTGCATAGTCACAGCATCGAGGCATTAGATTTGACGGCAATCAGGGGTGGTGCTTTAACTTCCCATCCGGGAGCTCACGCAGACCTTGATCGACGCGCGCCACCTTCAAAGAAGAAACCGGTTGGCCCCAATCCACAGCCAGCTAAGCCATCTGCCAATCCTGTCGCCCAACCTGGAAAGCCTGTAAAGCCATCAGCGTCTAATACAAGTAAAACTGCTACGTCAGCAACACCTTCCCCCTCGCCAAAGCCCGTCAAGTACCCATACGAGCTACAGTCGAAAGAACCGATCGATGTCTGCGACTTATCTGCCTTCGGATGTTTCGAAGAGGATGAGTCCTCATCTGTTAAACTTACTCAACCAGCCAAACCCGCTCAGCCACGCAAATCGGGAAAGTCTGTCAAGCGTGCGCCGGCAGCGCCTGCGTTAGCAGCAGGACCCGCGCCACCGACACCTTACAAGGCCAGCGGACCAGGTGATGCACGAGAGTATAATGTGAAGCTCAAACCAAACGGCCTTACTCTCCGATCTAAACCATACTGGACTAGCGCTGATCTATACAATGACAAGGTGACAGGTTTGAAGCTGAACAAACGCTACGCCAAACTCAAGTTCAGCGACCCGGCGAACAAGAAAGCATACGAGGTCAGCGTAATCGGCAATAAACCAGCTGACGTTGCATTTGCGACAGAACACATCTTGGAGGTTAGTGGCGAGAGATCCTTCGTGTTTTTTGATCAAAATTGCTCACCTTTGAGAAGCTGCAAACGGTCAAGAAGTTCATCGAATCAGTCACACAAACCGAAGACGAAGACAACCCGAAACTGATAAAGCTTCGTCAGTCGATCGACAGTCAATGGTTCATCGATCACTGGAATGCAGATCACCAGGCCCAAGTTAAGAGTCGTCCCGCGCCACTTCCAAAGTACCCACGCCCGACCAATCCCGAGGACAAATCAATCAACGATGTTGTATTCGAGGCTTTGGGCTCCAAGACAAACGCAGAAAATATGATCTTGTGCGACCAAACCATCAACTCAGCTAAGGGACGACTTTGGTCCAACCAGAACCCGGCCAACACGGATGAGGTGAAGAAGAACTTCAAGCTTGCAGCGGCTGGTGTGATTGAAACAAATGTCCCCATGAAAGTGATAAACACGGTACGTCTATGATTATACATTTTCAATTTTTTCCAAGCGCTAAGTGTCGGACTGTAGGTCCTGGCGGTATATGATTACATGAAATTGAAAGAAGTGGACGACAAGCTGCAAGGCGAAATCAACGATGTCAAACTCGAGCTCGGCAAGGACAAGCTGACGCACATCCTGGGCGCCGCCAACCTGCCTGTTGACAAAACAAGCAAGGGACCTGCCGATCTAGCAGCCATGTGGGATGAATACATGGTTCGGCACGTGCTACGATTCAAGCGCAAAGGCGTGGATTGGCTTCTAGACCAGCTTACACCGGCTCTTGCTGCATACAAGCAGGAGCTAGAAGCTCTCAAAGCTGCCGACAAAAAGATCAAGGACGAGAACGCAGAGGATAAGAGGAAGAAGAACGAAGCCAACAAGAAGGCGCGCGAAAAGAAGCTGTTTGATTTGGAGAGGGACTCGAGGGCGCTAAAGCGTGACCTCAGATGGGCTGCATTCGATCTGTACACGGAGGACCAGAAATTTCAGAACATCAAGGCAAAAGTCGATGCTAAGCCCGAGGCGCAGAGAAAGGCGGAGAGAACAGCGTTGGGTTTCTTCAAGCAGGTGGCTCTCAAGACCAAGGCGGCAGCGGCCTACTTCAACCTGCGCATCAAGGTTGGGCAATTGGACAGGAATGCTGTTGGCTTTGATGAGACGAAGCTTCCAGATGAAATTAAGCAGTGTACCGCGGATGTGGCTCGGATCGAGACCGTCTTGACTATGGTCAAGAAGATGGATACGGATCTGAAGGTTGAGGAGGCGACTTTGAGTCTTGGTGGTATTGACGTCAGTCCTTAGTCGGATGATTTTGTCTACTTGTAACCGGTAGGAGAACGATATAGAGTGGGGCTGTGTATGATCGTCAGAATGGACGCCGAGGGTGATTACGTTGGGCGTTAAAGGCATAGAGGGTAGGGTATAGGGAGGTCTGCGTTGATATAGGTAAGCTAGATATAAGAAATTGTTCAGGAAACATGTTCTCTTTAACTCCAGTGACAAATACAACAACTTTCCCGCGATTCCAAAGCATACTCCTAGCGGACAGTTTATACCCATCCGTAGGTTTCGAGTCGGAGCTCGGTTGGCAGGTCGAGGAGTCCGGAGGCTTGCGTAGACGGTATTGCACGTGCTGGTAGAGGGAGCTGGACCCAAAGAGATACACATGGAAAGTAAGAGGATGGCGCAGAAGATTTAGACGGTTTCCTTGTCAAGAGTAGTGTCTAAAAGTTGAGAGAAATATATTTTACGCTGCGAACAGATGCTCACTTGACATGCCATCATCGCGCAAACTCTGGTGCCACTCTTTGGCCTATTGTTTTAGCCAGACTGTTACTGTCCCGACCATACATCCGGTTCTTTGATTCAGACCCGAACAAGATAATCTCCAGTTCAGTCAGCTGAGCCGACGATCTCTTAAACTGGTTCGAATGGCCTAGGGTGATCAACATGTTGATGGTAAGACCGTCAGCAGTGTAATATTGGTTCCTGAACAATACACTCCTTTACTTATGAATTCTAGTCTTTTTCCGTGTATGCTCGACTTGCGCAACAAGGCGCCAGCCAGCGACTCTTTGAGTGTCAGTCAAGCTCATGGCGAGGTGTTGAACGCACTTCTTCTAAAACTGTCTACTAGGACCGCCTACGACAAACTCTATACGACAATCTGGATGCCCAAGCCCTGACTGTCCTTGATATCTATATCTCCAATGTTACTCTCTATTCCGCCTAGGCCAATGCCTGCTTGCCGCGCCCTGATCACGGCACGGAGACAACGGCCAACACCCTCAAGATCTCCTAATAACGTGACGTGTCCACGATCGCTCGATACAACTCCGCCTCGGACTACAGAGTATCCTGGAGGTACCATGGCTGCGCGCGCAAGCACAACGCCATCCCCACTTGCGAACGCCAGCTCATCGTAGACATCAGCTCGAGCGATCGCTTCGCGCGACTCAACCTTTGCGCCGAACACTGTTGGCGTTGATTTGCCGTACATGAGAGCGATTGGTGGGTACGCGTTTGCTTCCGAGTGCTTTGGTTCATGAGCCAGCTCTTCCTTGAACCGTTTGGTTTCGGCCAACACTCGAGTGAGGTACTTGATGGCATCATCACGCGATATGGTCACCGCTGTTGCAGGGTTCGGATCGCTCGTCGTGTAGGTGGAGCGCGACATTCGCCGTCCTGCCATCATTTGTGGCTCCACTCCACCGCCAGCGGCTTCAGCGTTGCCTTCCGCCACTTTGCTTGCCATGTTTTCCGCCACACCATTGTTCGTCTCGCTGCTTCCTCGCGACATGCTCCCTTTTCGACTGGGGAAAGTGGGAAGAGCCTGCGACATTGCGCTCAAGACACCGCTCACGCTGAAACTACTCTCCTTTGGCGGCTCCGGACGCGGTAACGGCGGGGCGATGCATGGCGATAAGCGACCTTCAATCCATGTCTTGACATCAAAAAAGTCGACAGGGTACTCTTCCTTCGTGTACTTGTTAAAGAAGCACTTTCCATCAAGAGGCAGTAGGGCATAAGATGTGCGAATGCTGAAATTCACTTGCGCCGTTAGTACGCGAGAGGAGAGTAGGACATCGTCGCCGTTTCGAAAGGGGCCAAGGATGTTCACACAATTCTGCGGCACACCAGCATATACCACACCCGCAACAAGATCTGGTCGCTGATTAATAGCGTGGCGAGTAATCAGACCACCTAACGAATGAGCAATGACGATAGCACCTTTCTTCTCGACTGGGGTGTTCGCGTGGTTGCATGGGAGAGACTTTAGAAAGTCGATGAGACGTCGCGAAAGGAAGTGTGGTGACAATCGCCAATCGTAGCCATAATTGTGAACTCGTAACTTTCCGTTCTTGAAGTTCTCGGAAGCTCGCAAGCGTTTCAAGAGGCGTTTGGAGATGTCGACTGGTCCAATGTGTGTTAGCATACCATCGGGAATGATGGTTTGTTCCATTCTCTCGTCTGCGCCCTCGTCGAACGGAACCTCTAGATCTACTTTGCGTAGATTAAGACCGACCTTGATGGGCACCCACAGTTGGCGGTTTGGCGGCTCTGCAGAACGCAAAATAGAGCCTCGGTACCCTCCGAGAATGACCAGGTCGCCTTCCAGCTCTCCGAGTGCTTTTGTGAAGTTGGGATGGTTGTCAGCTTCGGCGCTGCCGTCTTTGAAGGGCCGCATTGCTCTGAGGGTTGCAGAGGATCCAGTGCGAGGAAACGTGGAGGAATTTGGACGAAGGTTGGGTTTACGCGTAGAAAGCTCGTCTACTGTGCGGCCCCGAGGCGGCGCGCTGCCATTGCGGCTCCGAGACAGATCTTCTCTGTGCGAGAAATTGAAGTTTGGCAGTGAAGGACTTGGGAGCTTGAAGTTCGAGTCTTGGAAACTGTCCTTGATTGCCTTGAGTCTGCTATTGACCTGTTCAGACACACTCTCGAATCGTGAGTCGTCACCAAGAGACGAAGCGATGGACTTGGATCGATAGAGGAGCAGTGAGCCTTCTGAGTTCGACCTCCGAAGCCTAGGCGGCGGTCGATCGTGTGAAACGCGAGGGGCGCCTCTCGGGACCAACGTCGAAAGACTATCGCTCTCAAGCTCGCCTAGGGGTAATGGCGCGGTATTGACCTGCTGCGGCGAGCTGAGACTTCTGCGGCGGCCTAGCTTCGATTCGGAGGTGCCGTCGTGCTGAGATACGCTTCCTGTGCTCGTTGCTTCGATCTGTCTGGGCAGAGATTTCATGCCTGCATGCGCGGGTTTTCCTCGCTCTTGGTCCAGCGACAGGGCCGAAAAGGATGGAAGAGAGAATTGAAGATGTTTCGGTGCCTTGGGAAGGTTGAAGGGCACGTATCGGCGCACCGTCTCGGCCATTGAGCCGCTCGACGAAGCTCTTCGTCGGCCGTTGTTGAGGTGCTGCCGCAGTGAGGCGCGGTGGTCACTCATGCGATCCTGGAAGGTTTTGGGCCCCGCGCGCCATGGTGAAGGCAGGCGCTCCAGAGCCTCGACCGAATTTGGACTGCAGCCGTATTTGGCGTCTTCAGTTTTGGCCAGCCGCCTGTCGTCGCCCTCGCCGGGAGAGGGCACGCGGCGTCGCGCTCTGGCATCAACCACCGCAGTCACCTGCTGCTCCCAGCCATCGAACAGCGCGCCGCCCTCAGCGTCTTCTAGTGCAGCGGCCTTCTCCGCAGCAGGTGTCTTGGGCGACGTCAGACGCGTCTGCTGCTGCCCTATGCTGACTCCAATGGCCGACTGGACCGTCTCCAGCTCCAACCGCTGCTCTTGCTCTGTTTCGTCGCCGGACTCGACGGGCGTGAGGTCATCGTCGTCGAGGATCGAAGCAAACTGTATGTCTGCGAGGGCGTTCTGCCGCCGTTCGTGGCTGTTGGCATCGACGGGGCAATCGGCCGCCGTTGCTGCCGTTGCTGCCGTTGCTGCCATGGTCGCACAGAAGCACCTTTGGCATGTAATTATGTGTGATGGCTACGACGTCAGCACCTCGATGGGACGTGTTTCGGCCGTTGTGGCAGTGTCGCTCCCGGGGCTGCCGGATGCAGGACAACCACGGTCGTCCGGCAGTCCATTGAGAAGGGGCCACGATTCCATCAGGAAACAGGCCCTGCAACTCAGAGAGCTGCTAATAGTGGAGGGGCTCCGTGATGGTACGCGCATCCTCAGCGTATGCGTATCGAGTGCGTATTTCAGATCCCCTGCGGTGGTTGCGCTGCCGCCAGCCACATGACGCAAAGCCACCTCCCTGTCTGCCAAGCTGTCGCTCTTCTCTCAAGTCAGCACATGCTGGTCGTTACCGACCACTCATAACTCGCCAATTTCTACTAACAACCTGCGACTGTCTCGGCCAGCCATCGTTGTCTATTGTGTACTTTAAGCCGCTTCTTGTATTTGCTTGGGCGAGCTGGCGTGACTGACGGCCACGTGAGAGCCTGCACTGCACGACAGCTTTAGACATGCCACCATGGTGAACAAGTCGATAAAAATATGCTGCTAACTCAAACTCGTCCAGTCCTTGCAGAACGTACACCAAATTTGTCCACGGCCCGGTCATGGATTGGCAAGGCAATGGTCCTTGCAAATAAAGGTTTACCTACTCACGCGACCTTTCATGGCACAACAGCATGGAAAAACTCACCGCTCGCTTGAACGCCCTCACTGCCTCTGGAACATCTCCCGCCGGAAAAGCTTGCCTCAAAAGAGCATCATCTCACCGACTCTCCCGAGACGATTACCAACACATCGCCCTTTTGCCTATGTACGGGCTTGATTTCGACCGATTCGGCGGAAGTTCAGGCGATGCGGGATTATTCGGGATCGTCAGGTACCGACGTCTCTCTGACAGCGAGTGCAGAGCCCTAATCCCTCTGACCGACGGCAGCCGAGCGAACCACAACCGGACTCCCAGCTTCATGCAGGTAAAGAGCGGAGCCAAGTGCAACTCGACGCGATCCCGCCTCCGCATCGACGCCTCGGCCGCATACAGCAACGCGTCACACGAGAATGGCTCGACATTCATGTGCTGAGGCTTTTCTCAGGCATTTAGACTCGATGCGATATCAGTCTATGGCCTTTTCTCGGAATGGCCGCCGGGCTCGGAAATGTGATTAGACATAAGAAGCGTGCCCCAAAAGTGTTTCTCCACATTAAGCAGCTCAACCACAACTGTCTCACGTCCTCAATAATCATGTCTCAAGTCCTCATTCTACCAACTCCTCTTCCTTCAAGCTCTTTCGCTCTCGGACAGTTGCTTACCAATCCCTTGGAGTCTGAATCAGTCTCCTTCAGGCCGACAACTGAGCCTGCCTACAGCAAGCCCGCCGTACAGTCACGCTACGAAGACGTCATCTCTCATGATGAAGAAGGACGTTTCATCTCTAGCCTCGGAAAAATGGCCACATCCTTCAGCAATGCTGTGGTACTGAACGCTGATGAGATGTCTCTTGCCTCACTTACCGATCCATTTGCCGCCTTTGAGGCGCTCCGCCGCGATACTGAAACACAGAGGTTTCTTCGCAGATCCGCTCTTCAGCGTCAGCCACTGTACTTCGTCACGGGCATTCAGAAGCTAAAAAATGCCTCCTACCGCCGTGCGCCTGCAAAGGAAGGCTCGACTGGGCACACCGTCCGCCTACCCATGCTCGAGCGTCGTGATTCTGCTGAACTCGAGTCCGATGAAGAGGATGCAAAAGAGTCGGTACTCGCCATTGGGCTTATGAAGGTCGCATGCCACGCCGGCGCCAAGGACGAGCCTCACAGCCTCGAGGACATCGACTACGTTTGGACGTATCACATCCTCGATGAGCCAGATGTGCAACTTTCGATTGGCCTTGGCAAAGCCTTGAAGGCGGAAGACTTGAGGGCCCTTGCTGGCATCTTTATCGATGAAGACTTGGAGCAAGGTTATTATGATCATTATTTCAACGACGATGATGAAGGTCTCGCAGGTTTCTCTAGTGACTAGACGTACTCGCATGATCATTTACTGGGTCCAATACACTCACCGCATCACTCGGCGACGTAGTGTCAAATAGCATACATAGCACGTAATTATTCCAGATATTTAGAGTATGAAGAATCGACAGCTTGACAATTGCACTGTGAACATACTTCATATGACCCATGCATGCTACCTAAGTTTGTTATTCAACCCCAATTATTTTAAGAACATTAACCTCGGCATTTAATAAGTAACATCGGTTCAACAAAATCTTGCCTACCTCTGAGGAGAACAGCATATGTTCGCAGAGATGGATGACTGCGGCCCAGCAGTACGACACTAAGACCACGGCTTATATGATGCGACGTCTCTTGAGCGACCTTGATGAAGGATTTCAGCCCCCCCCCCCCCCCCCTCATGGAACATCGGCCAGACTAAACGCTCTTGCCATGCCTATGTTGGTGTCGTTCAGATGTCGAAGGGTCGCGCTGTATGAGCGTGAACAACTTGGGATCGGACTGGCAAGCATGAATGCAGACTGCATGATTTGGCTAAACTGGTATCTTTACGCTTCCGGCTATGATCTTGGTACAAAAGCACTATACAATGTTCTCTATTAATGCTCGAACCTTACAAAGCAAGTATCCTCTCAACAGCGCGCTCAGCAATGATCATGGTGCCCAGGACAGGGTTGGTGGTCAGAGGAGCGCTGATCGAGGCATCAACAACGTGAATGTTACTGGTACCAAGTACCTTGGCATCCTCATCAACGCAAGTCCCGAATCTGCAGCTAGAAGACCAGTGCTGGACATTGCCGAGAGTGTAGTCGGACGGGGTGCTGACCCAGGTGGTGATTTCTTCCAGTGTGGAGTTACCGGCGATGTTCAGCGGCTTCAGAGTCTTGGGGAGCGCCTGAAAGATGTTGTGGATGAACTGTCCGACAGCCTGTGCGTCGCGCTTGTCGGAGTAGAAGAAACCGGAGGAAGGTGTGGCAATACCCTTCTCATCGAGACCGACACGGCCGAAAGAGCGCAGACCAGAGGTTCCATACACGTTCAATGTAATGGTGCCGTTCTCCGTGAAGTCCATTGCGCCGGACGAGTCGATAGTACCCTGGCAGCCGACGGTCTCATTGCCCTGCTTAATGAAGTCCCAAAAAGCGCTGGTCTGCGAGCCGAAAGAGTAAGGACCGGAGCGTGATCTCAGGTACAGGTCACGATCAGCCGGGAGTGGGTCGGTGTAGTTGTAGTTGTAGGAGGAGATCGAGTCAGAGAAAAGCTCGATGAAGGTGTTTGGGTTATCGAAGACCTTGTCACCAACAGCACTGTTGTTGATCCACTGGCTAGCCGGGAGGGTCAGCTGACCAGCCGCCGAGAGGTTGCGGAGAGTAGCTGTCTCGCCAATGCCGGACCACATGAGGAGCTGGGGGCTGAGAAGAGCACCACCAGAAAGGACGACACGTCCGCTCTTAGCAATGTTGACAATGGAGGTGGTCTTGGAACCCTTGAGCTGAATCTCGACGCCAGTAGCAGTCTGACCGTCGCGGATGACGCGAACAACCTTGGTTCCAGTCTGGAAGTGGAAGTTCGGGCGCTGAAGCGCAGACTGGAGGTAGGTCTTGACGGGACCGCTCCTCTGACCACCCTCATAATTGTAGATGGGGTGACCAAAGACCTTTGTCTTTTGGTGGTTCTCCCAGTTGTCGTTGAGGCCGACTTCTGCGTAGCCAGCACCCTCGACAAGCCATTCCTTGGCAGCCTCGAACCCGCTCTGCAGATAGCGCTTGCCATCAGTCGACGGGTTGTCGGTAGAGGGCTGCTTAGCATGAACCTTTGCAATCGCACTTTGCATGTCCGAGTTCTTCCACCCAGCAGGGAAGTACAGGTCCCAGTCAGACGCGGGAGGTTGGAAGAAGAGACCAGCGTTGATGGCAGTGTTACCTCCAACTGTGCAGCCCTGGAAGGCGTTGACAACGTCCGCAGCACATGTCAGATTGCCAGGTACTGAGAAGATGGACTACAACGTTAGCCTGATATCATAATGCAGCGAGCCGTTACACAACAAACCTTGTAAAGACCAGGAACATCAACGCGACTGAGCTCAGTGCCATTCAACCAGCCAGGACGCTCACGGCCGCCCGTGATGTAGTATGACGGACCGCCCTGCTCGAGAAGAAGGGTCTTCTTGCCAGCCTCGCTCATGCGATCAGCGACGATGAGACCAGCAGGCCCAGAGCCCACAACAATAACATCGTAGTCGGTCTCGGAGGTGCTGTCTTTCTCTGCGATAGGAGCAGCGCTGACGATCAGTGCAGTTGAGAGCAGAGCTACCCACGTTTGTGTGACCTTCATCTTAGGCGTGGATGATCTCAAATGGTACTGCCGACTGCGTTCCGAAACCCTTGATCGATCCTTGGGATTGACTACAGAAGGATGTTCGACGACTCAACGAGGACCATACTATCAATATATCTCACTCCCGCGAGAAATTAGCTGCGCGTGGCAAGCCGTCCACCATACACCGATTCGCCATGTTGGGTTCTCGGTCCACCTTGCAAACACGAAGGAAGATGACGCTGTGGCTCCAGAGTCAGGTCAACGGTGCTTTGCGGCGCGCCGTGCACAACGCTATCAGGGCGCTTGCGGCTATTATTCTTCGTTAGTGAACGGTCCACTGACCAAATTACGAGAGGCAAACGCTACAGTACTCTATCTTTGGCAGCACAAATCGCGCCTATCGTCACTGTCGTGAGAGGGCTGACGAGTTCAGCTGCGGGGAACAACTACACTCTTTGTACGACACCAAGAGGCTGATGCATATATGCATAGTGCGGCTGACCTGCATCAACCGTGAGGAGATCCGATAAGATAAGCGACAGCGCACAATGCATCGCGACATTCGAGTGCATGCATGCTTTGCATCGTCCTGAAACGCATTGGCCCAGGGCTGCACAGAGGCCGTTACAGCGCGCGCAACTCGCCCATGACGCGCGCGACCGGGTTCCACGCAGTCGGACCGCACCTTCCGTGGCGCCTTCCTTAAGCCTCATTTGCCGGCATTTGTCCGCCACAGCCGCACCATCCATTGGGTCGGAGTTTACCAGCTTGAAGGTTTTCCTTCGGCTGTACGAATCCCACAGGATTTTGCAATATCGGGATTGTCGGGGGGTGAGGGATCGGCCCTTCAGTGGATCACTGTCAGACGTGGTGCAAGGTAGCGCATGCGAGGAGTGGCGTGAGATGTTGGAACATATGAGATTGCAGAGAAAAGCTTGAAGGTCGACGGAAGAGGCAGGCGGAAGGTTGTTATGGCTGTCTAGACAGAAGATGGTGCGTGACCGGGACAACTGCACTTGGGTTGATCGTCATCTTTCAGCGAAGTACTGCCGGCAACGTGCGCACAATGGTCCTGTGATTGAAATGCACAGTGGGGGGCAAGCTGGGGTATGGATAAGATACTTGGTTGTCTATTCGTAAGGTAACTGCTGGGGACTTTCGCACTTTTTCCAAACGTTCACTTGCCCTAAGAGCTCCAACTGCGGATGAACCGACGGCTATTGGAGACCGGAAGCCCGTCACATTCGTCATCATGGCGCCGAACTATCAAATGTTCTACGCTGTAGAGATTACGACGTTGTGTCTAGCGGTCATATGCTTCACATTGCGACTTTCGAACCGTTACGTGAAGAAGATCATCACTTTTGTGAGTACCCAGTCCCACAAAACCCCAGAGTCTGTGTCTTTGTAACTGGGTCGCGCACACTAGCCAGGACAAATCTCGCCTATTCCTTGAAGCCTTAGAGTGAAGTTTAACGTTAACAGGATGACCTTGTGCTCGCTATCGCAACAGTCATGTCGATATGCATGACTGCCATGGTGTGGCGATTGTATCATTTAGGCTACGCCTTGGACCTAGATGAGGTCCCAACCGAGAACAATTACACCATTGGCAGAATTAGTCTTGCGCTGTTCTCCATGTTCCCAATGTGCTACAGTCTGATACGGATCTCGATTCTGTTGACCTATCTCAAGTTGTTTCCATCGCAAACAAATCGGTGGCTCTGCTGGGGTCTCTGCGGACTACAAATTGCCTACTCATTATGGGCCGGATTGACTACACTGCTACAGTGTAAACCCCTCAACGCTTACTGGAATAAGACTATAGAGGGATGGGTTTGCCGCAGCCCACGCAATCAGGACTTCGCCATTTTGGCGTTGAACAGTTGCTTCGACATGATTGTTTACATCTGGCCTGCGCACTACCTCTACAAACTCAAACTGCCTTTCCGGTCACGAGTCGAGCTCATCCTTGCTTTCTCTGTTGGACTTGTGTACGTGCCATCCACTTCTTGAGCTCGTCGATTACCCAGCTGAACGAGTCTAGTAATCTCGGCCTCTCCTTCGCGCGCCTTTCGCTCCTCATTACGATGTACAGTACCAAAGAATGGATGCGCTACGGTCCACCAGGTGTTCTCATCATCATTGTCGAGTCCCACGTCGGCATCACGTGTGCCTCGTTACCTTATCTTCGATTCCTCTTTGAATTTGTATCCACGAACTATTTGTCCAAGTCCGCATACGGAAACACCAAGGATCCTACGAAAACAAAGCACTCCAATCCTAGCCGGCCAAACCATCCATTCGTGGAGCTTGAAGGCCGGAGTGGTGGAGGCATACAAAGGAAAACGGATATTGAGATTAGTACCTTTGTAGAAGCTGGCAGCGAGGAAGATCTCAGAAGACACGGGGAATGTGATAAGGTGATGGATGAGCAGATGCGTAGGGACGATAGGGTGTGGGATGGAGAGGAGGTTTTGCTCGCAGATCAGACAGCTAGCGGGCAGCCTGGTATGGCAAGATAATCCAGCAATTGGTGAAACGTGGAACAGTAACATAGTATCAACATAATCATAAATAATCTAGATCTTTGAAAGCTCTTTTGCTGCTTGTAGTCCAACCACATGAACAATTGTATTGGCTTGTATCACACGTGCAATTAGACAAAATTTCATTCTACTAGTACGTCTGCTATCGCCTCGAACTTACTGAGAGCTGTTACTATCTAAGTTCTTCGATCATTTACACAGTACAAGCCGGCCACGTAGGGTCGCACACCTCTAGGGTGCCGGTATCTTGAGGAGTCGTCGTCCCTCTCAGTCTAACTGGTTGAATGTCGTCTTTGATAGTTGTATAACGCGACCAGGCTGTACGAGCCTACGTGGCCACACTCTGTAAAGGCATGCAACGCGCAGGATGCAGACAGAAAAGCAGAACTTCAAGTACCCGGATACCGGCTACTGTAGCGTGTTTCGATTTTGGCTACGCCTGCAACTCCACTGCGCCATTGACCAATGCTAAGTAGGCCGACAAAATTTGAAAAAAGTACTGCGGTATCCTAAATGAACAACTCCAACAACGACATGAATACGATGTGTTGTCACAACGAAAAACGTGTTCACTAACCATCCATAGTGTTGGTGAGAAGTCTTGAAACGGCTAGACTGGTGGCTGAGCAATACTGAATGACGCGTGGGCTGCCAATGACGGCTGCAGCCTCGCATGGGATTCTGCATGTCTTGACGAGACCCGTAACATGAAACATTGACAGCTGTAGGGTCAAATAATCGTATCATCCAGATAACGTAGAAGCCATTGATGTTCCATCTCGACACGACCTTCGAATCGGCCTCTTCGTCACCGCTCGTCAGCATACTGATGCAACAGCACAAGGCCTCATGCAAATATTCAAACAACACAACATAACAAGATGAAGCGATCAGGGTCCCAACAAAAGCGGTCATTGAGCGGGTCTGTGATAGTTGGAGGCTATCAAGGCTATGCTAAATTATCCAAACCGCCCAAAGTTCAATCGCTTCATGAGAGGCCCCGTAACCGGCTGCGGAAGCAAAACACAACAAATAACCTTCTCACACCGTATCCTGCCTGCGTAGGATTCGCAGCACCCGCCAAGACGCTCCATATACTCGAGGAAGAACCTTACCCTTACAACGCCCTTCCAAGTGTATTTCTGGGCGTTTACTCAACGGTCGACGCTGTGACCAACGGTGCAATCGAGCATGGCGCGTACACGTTTTCTAGAGGAGGGTTGCTCGATGGCAGCGAGTACTTGAACGCAGTAGGTCGCATCAGGATTCAAACTCGGGTACTGCAGGAATCCGGTACAGAGGCTGCGTTCTCAACCCGGAGCCATAGTCTTGACGAGCAATCAGCACGGCGGAGTCTTCTCGTCAGGTCAGATATCCCGCATCCTCATTCGACGCTGGATTTGACCCGTATTGGCGCCCAGAGCATGACGAGTCTGAGAGACGCAGGCAATGCGAACGAGGTTGTGTACCTGGCAGTCCGGCAAGGGCCAACGGCCGCGCATTGCTTGGGAGTATTTGCAAGACCAAGTCTGGCTTGGGGTGCATGCTTGAAGAACAAAGCAAGCTGCGCTCTATCTAGCACATTGAGTGAGGAGGCCAGAGATATTGATGCAGATGGAATGCCACGAGCTACCGCCAGACTGCATGGATGTGGGCAGCATGTGTGGTTCGTAGCTGCGAAAGATGTGGATGCTACTGCTCGGTGATGGTTGGTCCCAGCAAGACGCAATAATATCCCAGGGACTCGTATTTCAAGCTTCTGACCCTACTCGACTTGCTAGAACCAGGCTACATGTCATGATATACTCTCGAGAGCGCTCAAAAGCAAAAGCAGCGAAGCCCTCCAGATTCGACCTGCGTACCCGAAGCTTCTTCCTGCGAGAGCATGTAAACGCCCGAGGCGAGCGAGTAAGTGCAATGCACTTCGCAACTCTCATCACAACTACATGCGCAATCACTTTGTTAGCTCACTTATGAGAATTGATACGCTTTGACGAAGAGAGGCTCGAGACGAGCGCTCGCGACGACCAAGCGTCGAGCACGATCCGATGACCATCACACGAAGAGACAGACTATAGTGAGATTGCAGGCAGCGAGAATAGACAGGACGCACGAAAGTGAGCCTCAAGCGTGTGTTCTAGTATTCGAAATACTGAAAAACGTACCTCGCGTCCACAACGGACTGGAAAGAGTGAAAACAGTATCCATCAGTGCACCAACACCACCTATCCCTTGTAAAGCAATAAGTCAGTCCATGATCCAATTGTACAAACGCCTAGTCTCATTGCGGCCTTGAATCGTGCAATTTGTCATCATTGTTGTCAAAACCAATAAGCATCTCCGCTTCTGCTAATCTCAAATGTACACCCCAACGCCTTACCCTCCTCTCTCATCTTCGCTTCACCTTCCTGTAATTGTTTGAGTATCGTATCGCCGACCAGGGGTCCATCTTCGCAAGTGTCTTTGACATGGATAACGACAATCTTAAGCCCCTTCAGCGGTGCATCGAAAGCTGCAGAAAGCAACTCGCGATTATGCTCTGCGCTAACGCTATTCAGCTTGAGAGCTGCTGGTGCAGAAGGGTGCGAAGCATGTGGATTATGCGGTGGACCTTCCGTTCTGTCAGATGAGAGGTGATGGTTGGGCGTATGCGTCCCTGTAGGCGTGTTGCTGAAGTCTGTCATAAGATCTTCGTCGGCGTTATATGGACCATATGTGCTCGAGAGCGGTGTGTCAATACCTTTTATGCCAGCATGCCAAGTGCGCGCCTTGATGGGCCCATCGAGCAGGTCGCGGCTCAAGCGTTTGCGCTTTCGGCCCTGGCGCGCTGCTTCGCGTGCTTGCTCGTGCTCTTTGCGCGCCTCTTTAACTACATCGGCCAGGCTTTGTAGTTCAGCAAGCAGATGCCGTGGTGCGAGATGCCCAAAGAGGACAGCGTCAGCTTGCGCGTCAGTGTAGCTGCATTCGATGAATATACCGGTGAGGATGCCAGCGGCGATCTTGGGGGCCGCTTCAGCCCAGATATAGGCTGTACGAGGTGAAAGCGACAACGAATCTGGCTCAACGTCGCCGAAGACAAGAATCTCTTTTGTTGGCGTAGTCAGTGTGGACTCGGCGCGTATGAAGAATGCCGACGAGTCGACCACGCAGTGGCCGGCGGGTATATTGTTTGCAGTAGCATGGCTGGACCTTCGGCCTTGCTCAGCAACAAGAGAACTCAGTCCTGGAGTTCCTGGCTGACTATGTGGCACTGGCATCGAAAAGCTATGCGATCGTCCCTCTTTGGGCTCACCCTGATGTACAGGTGCATTGGTATGTTGCAATACTGGTGTCTCCTGCACCTCTGCGTTGGATCCGCGATGTACATGCCCCGGTCCCTGCATACAGTGTCCATGACTGACTTTGAAACCCTTCACACCTAGGCCGTCGCAGACCTCGATGTAGCCTCGTCCTTTTCCCTGGCCTAAGGCGATGTTACCACCTTCTGCAAGTCGCTGGAAAGAGACAAGACCAACGCCTCCATCCTCATCTGTAAGATTTGGCCAGATGATGTTGTTGAAGATATGTGTCTTGATAGCATGGACTGTGAACGGCAATGCCGCAAGCCTCTTCGGTCGCGAGGTATTGTGGAATGCCGCGGTGTTGACGACGAATCCAGATAAGTGGTCTAAGTGCGGGTGTGTGATAAGATACGTCGATATGTGTTCCCTTACGACGTGTAGCGCGTTGGCTCGGGCACTTGCATTTGGGAAGGGTAAACCTGCAAAGACCCCGTCTAGCAACGTTGTGATTTCCAATGGCAGGTCATCCTCCGAGAACGGCGTCTCGACTCCGGAATCGTCGTCAGACATGTTGATATGCGCGGCCGTTGGCGATGTGTTGTCATCATCGATTCGAACCCCTCCACCATGAATGCTATCGACCTTTGGCGGTGATTGTGCCTGTGGCTCTGAGATGAGGGGAAAGTGCTGTTCGAGGATTCGGGTGATTGCCGCAAGATGTGAACCTGCATCAACAGCCAAGACCGAGTTTTTGGACCATTTGGTGGCTGTGGAACGCACAAGGAAGCCCGTTACATTGTCTTCTGTCGGGCCGCCGCCTGCACCTAGGCATATCACCTGTATAGCTGGCTCGTTACTGTGCCCAGAAGCTCGTCGAACCTCTCGATGGCCATCGCTGTCCTTCATACCCTCCGCACCTCTATCTCTGCTCTTCGAAGCCACAGCCGGTTGTCGATCTCGGTGTAACCGACGCTGATCCTTAACCGCAGCAACAAGCAACAGCGTCTCGGCCACAGATTATGCACCTGAAGACTCCAGGCACGTGTGTTCAACTTTCGCAGCAATGTAGAAGAAACAGACGTAATGACCTGGGCTGTCGTTCGAAGCCGTTTGCCAGGCCCAGCCCTTGCCTTTGAACTACTCCGCTACCCACTCTCCAAGTGACAATTGCAAACGCAAACCGACCCTTTCCACAGTCGTGTAAGCCCGATGTGTCCCCAGGACCGAGTCTTGTTGCGCACGAACGCCCTCGATCGACGTCGAGGTCGCACACGGGCGCGCCGGACCCACGACCCACGACCCACACAGCCCTAGGACGCAGGTAGCCGGGCCCCAGGTTGAGGTCGAGTTGATGCAGGCGATCCAAGCTCTTTCTCTGGCGCAATCCAGCGTCGAATCGACATGCGCTCCTAACACGCACGCGACAGCGATGGTCTCCCGCGATACGCTCTCGGTGTACGAAAGTGGTTAAATGGGCTCTTGAAGCGTCGCGCAAGGTTGCAAAATAAGTGAGCAGCTGCGCTTTCCTGGCGCAAACAAGTGACGATCAGGCGCAACTGCGGCAGAACGGTATTGTAGAGGACTCGAAGGACGGAGGTCTCGAGATGAGCAGAAATCGCGCCCTCGTCTCCCGTCCTGTTCTGCGCCGTTGCTGGTTGCGCCAACAAAGCTGCGACTGCGGCTGCTTGTTCTGGGGTCGGGCCAATCAGTGCAGGAGTGCTCTGTGGGGTAGCTGACGCCACAGACCAGTCGCGACGGTTTGAGGACGGGTCGAGACTCGATGTTTCCAAACCCGCGGGACGCCGTAAGACATCTAGTCGTCCACGACAAGGCTGAAGCCAACAGTGGTAGCGAGCGACACGGCCGTCTTGCTGTCAGTCCGTATTTGCGGAAATCGCCGCCTAGGCAGATAAGAAGGATATTGACCACGCCAAGCTGCCGAACGCTGCGCACGATCAATGCACCTGACCGCGTCTCTGTGAGATCGTGAAAAGCAATAGCGGTGCAGCCGGAACGTGCATTTTGCTGCAAGCTCCACCCAGCACGGCGCGGGCCTATGGACCCCTCAACAGCTCAGTGAGTCAGTGAGACGGGATGATAGTTGCATGCGGAGCCCTCGACCCAAGGCCATTCCTTACATACGGACCGAGTGGCCAAAGAGAGCCGCCAACCGATGACAAAACCAAGGCGCACAAGGGAAGGCAGCAAAAGCCCAGACGCTGGTGCGAAACATCATCATCATCGTCATCATCATCACAGCGTCATGGCACGAGAAGAGTAGTTTTGACGTCTTGAACATATACCTTTTCTGCTTCTATGTTCGGGTCATTGTCGTCTTTGTGATCGACTACACCCATCCCTCGTACCCATCCGGTTCCAGGTCGTAAATCATCCGCATCATTAACAAAACGCACACCGCAAAAAGGCAAGATATCTACTTGAAGACCTTGCCGTCGGCCCATTCGTAGGTCTTGCCGTCGACCTCAATGGGCTTGTCCCAGGACCACTGGTCCTCGACGAACTTGCGGTCCTCCTCCTTGGTGTGGTCGAGCTTGGTGAACTCGTAGGACTCGTAGTCGGGAGCGACATCGAAAGCGGGGAGAGCCTCCTGACCACGGACAAGGAAGGCACCCTTGATGATCGAGTTGTTGGCCTCGCCGTAGACTGAAGCGCAGCCAAAGAGGTACTTGCGGGAAGCCTCAAGACGGGCGAAGAAACCACCAATCAAGTTGGAGGTCATGAAAGTGAGGGTAAGCTCGTCGTTGTACTTGTAGTCAACGGTCCAGAGAGAGTACTCCTCGAAGTTGACGTTCTCCCAGAACCAGGGGAGGGCGACCTCGCGGGTCTCCTCGTTGGAGTACTTGCGCTTCCAGTCGTCGAGGACAAAGGTGGCGCGGGGAAGGGCCTCAAGAGGGTGCTTGGGCTTGGGGGCAGGAGCAGCCTCCTCCTCCTCCTCAGGCTCGGCAGCCTTGGGCTTAGCGGCAGCCTTGGGCTTCTCAGCCTTGGGGGCAGCCTCCTTCTTGGGGGGCTGGTTCTTGATGGCCTCCTCGATGAACTCGAGCTTGCCAGCAACAGCGGAGTAGCTGGGGGTGTTGTAGACGGTCTCGTACCAGCGAGTGACGTTGGGGTTCTCGGACCTCCACTTCTTGTCGAAGAAGTACTGGAAGCCACGGGCAATGATGCTGGCGGCGAACAGGTCGGCAAGAGTCAGACGCTCACCAACGAGGTAGGTGTGGGTAAGGAGGTGCTCCTCGAAGACGTGGACGGCCTTGAGTGCGGCCTTGGACGCGTCGTCGACGTTCTTCTTGTTGTAGGGGTCACGGCCGATGATGGGGCGGAACCAGCCACCGAGAGGAGTGAGGACCTCAGTGTTGGCGAAAGACATCCATCGGAGGATGGTGGCGTAGTCTTGCTTGGTCTTGCCGAGCAGGCTGGTCTTCTCGTTCTGGGAAGCGACTAGAAGAGGTCAGCGATTTGAGTCACCACCGAAGATTGTGAAAACTGCAGATGGGCCGCCAACGTATATCAGGAGTTTACTTTTTTCAACAGTAGTTTTCAGACAGGGATAACTGAATGAATAACATTCGCACATCATATAACGCCATTTGGAGGGTGGGCGGGGTACTCACGGTAGACAGCGATGGCAATGGTCTCGGAGAGAACGAAGCCGTCGGCGCCCTCAAAGGTAGGGACCTTGCCGAGCTTGTTGATCTTGAGGTAGTCGGCAGAGACGCCCTTGGCAGGCTCGGTGTCGACAAACTCAATGTCGAGGCCGTTCTCCTTTGCGACGGCAAGGAGGGAGGTGGTGCGCGGGTTACCCTGGTGGGCTGTCAGTTCTGGGCCTCTCCCAAAATTTGGCACGGCGGTGCGGGCGGGGGCGACATACGCTGTAGCTGTAAATCTTTCCGAAAGACATGATTGCTGGTTTACCGTGGACGGAACTGTACAATCAAGGGAAGGAGGGGCGTTGGGAGGAAAGAAAAAAGGTTGTTTGATCGAAGTGGGGGTGACTTGGTTTTCGCTTAGAGGCAAAAGGGCTAGCGAACTTCTCCAAGTACGGCCCAACCTCAGCTTGGCGATGATTTTGGCAGTGCTGCAGTACCGTCAACACACAGCCGTCCAGTAGCAGCTCCCCGGGCATCTCGGTTCAACCACACGGCGCAATGGTGTGCAGGACGCTCGCGCATCGCCTTTCCAAGGCCGTTGACACGCTCGGAAGTCAGCAACGGACACCCTACGCGCGAGCCGCACTGCGCAGCCTCCAAGCCCCAACATCACGATGTATCTCCTCGACCGCTTCGAGGTCTGTCGAGGCCGAGACTGAGGTCCAGGAGCCCTTCACAGCAGCAAAGCCATTCGACTTCGAGGCTGCAGACCAAGGGAAGGGCGATGGACAGCAGGGCAAACTGAACATCTTACGGACACTGCGCGTCGTGCCTGCGTCGCCATCCTACTTCAGCGCAAAACCTACCTTCACCGACGACTTCCTCTCGCTGTCCGCCCTGCTTCGCAAAGTCGCCACTCTGCCCACAATACCAAAGGCCGAAGCGCCCAATGTCGCATGGAAGACAGTCGAGCAATACCGCATCATGACCAACGAGCCCGTCAAGACCCAGCGCTTCCACAAGATGCTGCACATTCTCCGGAGACTGAACTGCATCCACCCGCAGTTGATGCCTCAGGAGGTCCTCGAGGCGATGAAGCGCTACAAGAAGCCTAGCCAGCCTGGCGACATTGTTCCCAAGCCTGGTGTCATTGACGAGCTGGGCAGGGCGAAAGGCGTTGGGCGGAGAAAGACATCATCCGCGGTGGCATGGCTTGTGGAGGGAGAAGGCGAGGTGCTGATCAATGGCCAGTCTCTTGCCGAGTACTTTGGGCGATTGCATCAACGCGAGAGCGCTGTGTGGGCGCTCAAGGCTACCGAGAGACTGGACAAGTACAACCTGTTTGGTCTGGTACAGGGTGGCGGATCCACTGGCCAAGCGGAGGCCATGACACTGGCAGTCGCGAAGGCCTTGCTGGTACATGAACCGGCACTGAAACCAGCCCTGCGACGAGGTTAGTTGCGAGTTTTCTTATTCCTCTTCATGTTCACGGACTGCGCTTTAATCACCCGTCTCTGCATACTACCGTCTCTGCATACTGCCGTCTGTGCCTGCATGCGCAAGACGTAAGTCGACGTGGGTGATTCATGCAGAAAGCTGAACTGACAACACCTGGCATGCAACGCTAACTTACTGCTCCACAGCTGGCTGTGTCACTCGAGACCCGAGAAAGGTAGAGAGGAAGAAGCCTGGCCACGTCAAGGCCCGCAAGATGCCTACCTGGGTCAAGCGTTGAGGTGGTGCCCTCATGTACATCACGATGTGTATCTTTCTATTTGTTGGCATTTGATGGAGTTGAATGTAAGATGTGCCCACTCGATAGTCTGTATGATATCCAGCTGGTTGAATAAGAATTGTTTATCATCTTGTCGGTTTTCGAAGCTGCATTCGCTTGCAAGCGCACTGTAGGGATGGTCGGCTATCCCGTTCCAAAGTGCAAAACCAGCCGCATGTCCAGTGGAGCTGCTTGATCAAGCTGCCGTGAAACACTCTGACTAGTCCTACACCGTGCAATGGTCATCTGCAGACATTACATGTTCATTTGTACTGCACGCACGGAACGACATTGATGCGTTGTAGTCAGAGCCTTCCGTGGAAACACGTGTTCATCATGGTACCTCAAACACAGCGTTTCTGTCATGTTGTCGGAAGAACCATCTGGGGTGGGGACAACCACCTGCTGAAACGCTGACGGCTGCAGTGTAACGGATATCCGTTTGTGTACCTCCATGTTGTCGCAAGGTACCAACTGCTGGGATGTGATGTCGAAACAGCTCGTGGAGACGTTTCATAACATGTCGTGAACACGTAAGAACCCAATTCCTGGAATGTGGTAGAGCAAAACCCGCCAGTACCCAGTACCATCCTTTAACACCTCGGATCCGGCTTGCGCAGTGCTTCAGGGGTGACAGGGTCTACGGGGCTTGAGCTGCCTGAAGCTTGGCAATTTTTCATGTCGCAAAACGGAGGTGGCTGGCGAACATGGTGAAGGAAACATGCTTGCATGATAATGATCCTTCATGTGCTATTTGCGATCGGCTTCCCCTTAGTCGTGCAGCTGAGCCTGCGTGGAATGTCGATCGGGGTACATCACTGGCTGGATTAATTTGTACCGACATCAGCAAGCGTCGTCCGAAATGGGTGCGAAATTTGACGGAACTTAGGCGGACACATGGCGCAGATCGCAGATGAGCTCACCACCACTCATGCGCACAGGCAAGCACGTTAGCAATAATTTGGTTTGGTGGAAGGTACACGCGGTGGTCCAGAGTGGCCAACATCGTGAGTGCAACAAACGGGGGAGTTGGAGCCGTTGGACGAGTGCGCCAATTGGAAAGTTTCCATGTTGCTGCAGGCGAGCGCGCTTATCGTCATTTTCACTGCATCTTACTCGTGAGGATTTCGCTTGGATGCATCTCGTCAACGGCAGCGGGTAAGGCGGAAACAGCCTCAACGGCGAAGGCGATTTGTCCAGCGAGTGCAGGCTAGTGGCGCATTGCAGCCCGATATGGACAAGCGCGGGAGCAAACCAGCCCTGCCTCTCGTGTTGACAGAGATGAAGTATTCCTGACGGCTGTTACCACTGAAGCTATTAATCTGACTCGCAAAGCCGGTAGGGCTGTCGGTCGATGTGCGCTTTGAGATATGGAGGACGTCAGTGCCCTTCTCGAACAAAATGAAACCTTCTCGAAGCATGTTCGCCGTGATCCTGTGTCAATTTCCACAACAGATCCTGATACGGGAGCCGGGGTTGCCAAAAGATCGCCTGATGCAGCTCGGTCGTGGGATGCCTGCACGCAAACCGGATATGTCGAACGACGCTTGTTTCATTTGGCCGTTTTCTGCGTCTCCGGAACACTGCTCACCGGACAATGGGTTTTCTGTTTGCTTCCAGAAGGTTACAGCTACAGGCAGGTGAGCAAAGAACGGTGAGCGCGGCAGTGCGTGGCTGACGTAGGAGAGCGCAGAACAATGAGTCGTGGTACGGTGAGAGCATCGACGGTGGTTTTTCACACAGTCGAGCGAATTATCATGTGTCGAAGCCGGCGTCACACGCCGGTCTGAGCGCTGAGGTTGGAAAGATGACAACAGCCTCAGCGCAGGAGCCAGTAGGAGCTGCAGGACAAAGCCTCCGACGGATCGCTTGGCTCGTAGCTGCCCTACTGCATTTCCCTGCAGCTCCATTGCCTGTATGTATTGATGATGAACTTTGAGGCCGCGTGCGGTTTGAAGATTACATCAGCGCTCGTTGCGCGGAGGAGACATGGAGGAGGGGAGGAGGGGGGGACAGGCTGCGTGTGAGCGATCGACAAGCAAGGCTCGAGAGCCGTGGATGATCGCCCAGATGCGGCAATCCTGCAATCCTTGCCGAACCGCAACCTGGGCGCTCGCATGGAGAGCAATGTCCTCTTCGAGGATGGACGCTGCGCAGCCTGACGGCCCCTGAGCCAGAGCAAACGACGTGGTCAGCTGCACAGTACACGGGCAGGCCCTACGCGCGGGCCTGTCCAGAAAGCGCAAAGCAGCGAGCAGCGGGCGGCGCAGCAGCTGCAGAGCTTCGACGTGTGGTGATTTGGCAGCAGCGAAACAAATGAGCCGTGCGTTCGCAGCCCGGCGCTCTGGCGCATGAAACACTGCTGCTACAGGCGCAGTCACCGCTGGCAGCCGGCGGCGAGCGTACTGGCAGCGAGCACTGGGCCGCCGTGACGGCTGAGCTGGCGATGCTGCTCACGCGTCGGTGCCAAGCTCGTCTGCAGGAGGGAGGCGTTCCCAGCAGTAGCAGCAGGAGCATTAGCAGCAGCAGCAGCAGCAAGCAGCAGCCAGGCCAGGACCCAGGACCCAGCACGGCGACACGGCGACATGTCGGCCGTGGTGGAGCCGAGGAACCAGACTTGCGTTTGCATGGACAAAGAGAACAGGCGGCCGTCTCGCCATTGCGCACGCCAGGCGGCAGCGCGCGCTGTGGGTGACGGAGCGTATGGCGGCGCTGCTCTTTGCTCGCTGTTCGCTGCTTGCTGCTCTTTGCTCTTTGCTCGCTGCTCTGCTCCCAACGCGCCGGTGCCCTGCAGCACTGGCTGCCCAGTCGCAGATCCACCCAGGGCGATCTGTAATTATGGCTTGCAGGGGTGGCTGCTGGCCCCGCCCACGGCCGTCCAGGGCCAGCAGACGGGCGCAGGTAGCAGGCCATGGCCCATGGCCCATGATCCATCTCGGAAATCGGAGACGGAGGGCTTGACGACGCTGTCTGCATTGCTCATCGATCAAGCCTCCTGACTCGCCAGCCCTCACCCACTCGGCGCGCAGCCACATCCACTCTTCAGATTCAGAGCGGGCTCCACGAGTCCCAGCGCGCCCTGCTCGCTGCTGGTGCCTCCTAGCTCGTAGACATCCCGGTCCGTGGATTTGCTCTGTTTCGCCGGCGTGGCGCGTGGGCGACTTCCTTTTTGCTTCCCACACTTGCTGTCTCGTGGTCGTTGATGCCCTGAGCTTGCCGCGCTCAATGTGGCTCTGCGCCCTCACCTCAACCAGCACCGCGCGCCTTACAGCTACCCCAGCACGGAAGCACATCCCCCCACTCTGTTCTCGCCCTGCGCCAGCTTGGGCCTCGCCGGGACGCCTGCTCTGCGCAGCCGCGAGCCGACGTCGAGCTCCTCGTCCACCAACTGCTCGCAGCTCGTGACGCTGGACGCCCGTGCCTTCACCACTTTCATTTGAGCCCTCACCACGCCCGTTTGTCTTCCTCTTTGAGTGAGCTGCGAACCCCAATCTAGCCATTGTCGCGCTTTTCCGTCTGGTCTCGGACCGACCGCTTCACTCCCCTCCTGCAATTGCACTATCGCACTGCGCCGCCCAGACTGCCTGTGCTGGGCCTGGCATCGTGAAGAGCACCCCTCCAGCACGCGTCAGAGCCGTTAAGCTACCGCTGGCCGCAGACGTTTAAGCTGTTTGAGACAATCTGCTAAATCGCGTTGCTCTCCCCGACTCGTTGGAAAACTCAATTGCGTGCAAGGACTGCCCTTCAAACACCGCACCCTCGCCGTGCTTCACCACCAGAAACCGCCGCCCACAGGGTTCTCCACGCTTGCTTTTGCCGGACCATTTCCTGTCAATTAGTGGCTACGTGTCTAGCTGGTCCACACTCAGGCTTACCTTTTCTCCAACATTTCCACATCGGGACCAAGCATTCCGGGTTTTGCCAGTCTCACGGTCACAGATCCTCGTCGCAGCCGTACGAGGATACCCCGGGCACATCACACGCGTCAGTGAGGCTTCTGCCCCCAGCTACTTTTTTTGCATCATTGGGCTCCATTGGTGGGCCTGTCGACGCGCCAGGATTGAGTGTATATCATCCATCTCTGCCTGTTGCTGCGACCGTTCTGGCTCTTCCAATTCGATCCAATTCGGACGTCATCACCCCATCGACCACGAACCTGCACACGCCCTCCCATCTCGACCATTGACACCACTTGCACAGCTCTCCTCCAATCAGTGTCGACGTCGCTGTCGCTGTCGTCACCTCCAAGACACGCGCTCCATTCCACGCCCATCTCGTCTCGACTCTTGCGCCCCTTCGCAGTCTCACTCCAAATCTGCAAGCTGGCCAACTACGCAACGCCACCAGTCTCGCCCTTAGGGTACCGGGCTCTCGAACCGCCCTTCAGTCTGCAGCTTAAAGGCCGGCTGGGTGGGATGGACAATGACCGTCGGCCGCGGCAAAACCCCTCAGGTTACGCGAGCCAGCAAGGCACGCTGCTTCCGCCACAGAGCTCATACCCCGTGGTAAGCGCTTCCGATCGCTTCAGGCAGGCGCCCTTGACTGCACCTGCCCCACCTACCTCCGCCCCCTCCTCCGGCAGCCGCCCCAGCTCGCAGAGTTACGGTTACGCTTACGGGGAAGGCTCACAGTTTGTCGGCTCGTCGATTCAATCCTCGGGTGTATCTTATGGCGCGCAAGGCTACGGTAGCCCAGACCAGCAGCCGCAGCAGCAGCAGCGCGCACCACAGCAGCAGTACTCGCCCTATGGCCAGAATGTCATGTACAGCGTGCCTGGCGCGCAGGGCTCTGCGACAGGGTCGTCACAGTATGAGCCTGTGGAACCGTACCAACAAAACAGGGACTCGGCAATAGAGGTCCTAAGCACCGGCTTTGGCGTCGCACAACCGCAATACTACAATGTAGCCGGCGAGGGTGGTCCCACGAGCGCGCCTGCTTCTGCCATTGCAACCCAAAACGTCCCTTCCCAATACCCCTCGCTGGGATATACAACGCAGCAAGCCCCAGTTGGACGGGAACCGCTTGCGCCCGCATACACCGCTAGCGGAATGACAGACTCCCACCAGCCCACTGCCCATGCCGGCTACTCGCAGCCGGGCAGTTACAGCGAGCAGCACGGAAGCGGCAACGAATACGATGACTTTTACAACAACTATCAGAGCGAGCTGAAGAAGACTTTTCAGTATGTGCAAGACGGACGCATCAATGAAGCTGGTGCGCAGCTTCACCGGCTGTCAGAATGGCTGCTACATTGGGCAGAGACACTGGGTAAGTGCGCCGAAGAGCACCGGATGGAACGAGCAGCTGAATTGACTACAGGCCTAGTGCGCGACGACGAGACCCACTATGCCCAGCGCCTCAAGCTGTGGGAAGAGTTCAACACCTGTTGGCTCTCAACGCTCCAGAAGCAGAAGACCATGACCCAAGAGATGATCAACACTGGCCAGCGACCGCAACTGCCGCAAACGCTCATCGAATACGATACACTTGAGAAGATGGGCACTCAGCTCGTGAAGAACTGTGACAACATGGAGAAGCACGGTCTGGTAGACTACCAGATGGGTGTGTGGGAAGAAGAGATTATAGCGAGTCAGTGTTACGTCCCCCTCGTTCTGTGCGTTACTGACCGCCGGCAGTGTTGACTTCATGCCTCGACCTTCTCGAGGAAGTGGGCGCCGGCTCATCTGCGCAGCGACCTACCGCAACTGCGCGGAGGCGTTAAACACACCGCACTTCATGCAGAGACCACCTGATTTCGGTAGCTTACGCACGACCTGCTGTTGCGAGCTCCACAATTTCATGCGCATGACGTCTATATCCACCTAATACCTTTGTTGTATGATTCGACAATACGTTAACTGGTCTTGTCCCTATTCTTCTGTACATGTATTAGTTGGGCAGCCTTTCAATCTTCTTCTTATTTTCCTTTTCTGATTTCTTAGACGTAAGTGGGTGCTGCTAGAGCAGCGAGCACTATTCCGGGCGGCTATCTGCAAATGACTTTTCCCGCATCCGTTGTATATGCATTCGCGTGTTCGCTCTCGACTCGCGTCGCATCACCGCGTTTTCTTACCGCTTTGTTTTGTCTTTTTCTCCACTTGGGATCATGCACGCCAAGGCCAGGTGTTCGCATCTATTTGCCTGGGACTGCAATGGGGATGGACACTGCGATTAGGGGTGGGGCCGCTGGCAAGGTCAAAAGGGCATGGCTGGATGTTTGGATTTAGGTTTTACGGCGGGGTTGGTAATGCAGGCATTGACAAGCCTGCGCAGGCGCTGGTCGGTCTATGGAGTTTACGATTATGAGTGGGGAAACGAGCAGTATGATGGCGTTGTGGGGACTGGACATAGCGGCATGCAGGAGGTCACCGGTATGTCCATGCTCAGCTGCAGCTTCCGGTGGCCTCGAACTTCGTAACGCGTGCGTTGGGTGTTCGAAAGCTACACGCCAAGACATTGGGTGGCAATGGAACACCCTCTCGCATGTACCCAAGCTTTGTAGGTGCGAACTATAGTTGCCCGGGATTGTGGGGTTGTTGGCTGACAGCATTTTGCGATCGGGCTGCGCGGTCGGGCAGTACATGTACCATAGACGTTTTAGTACCATAGACACTTCGAAGGCTTCATCGCAATGTTTACTGATAGTCAGCGCTCCCTCTATGATTTCTTGTACTCTTGCCTTGGTATCTTGTCACCGCGAGACGTGCCGTCATTGCCCCTTCTCGACAGGGTTTAAGATCCTCCCCGCCTCACAATATATTCCTTCCACTCCGTAACACCCCACTACAACCTGACTGGTGGCCTCGTCTGACCGAAGCCTCGCAATGTCTCCATAAGCAACTTTGGCCTGAAGCAGCGTTCCAGGTGTTCGATCCATGCAGTGCACCGTGTGAAAGCCGGCGACCTGAAATGGCGTTCCGGTCGTCGAGCAAAAAGCAAGACCAGCCCCGCGGAAACATGATCGACACATGCTTTTGCTACCAGGGGTCGTTCGCCAATCTCCAATGATCCGCTGCGAGCTGTCAACGATCCATCACATCTCATCACATTGCAGAAGCGGAGCCCACCATGACGGTGCTACATGATGCCGGCCGCCGTGCGCCGTCTGCGGACGGCGATCATGCCAAAAGCCAGGAGGGCCTGGGGCCAGCATCGCCAGCAGTGTGCATCGTTGAGGATTACACCAAATGCGATTGCACACAGCATGATAACCGTTCGACTTGTTCGCGCTTGTTCGTACTGTGTCTCGCCAATGTATACAGATGCTGCAACATTCCAAGACCCCGCGACGAGGACTTTACTAACAAGGTGTTGCGCATCTTAGCCCAGGGTAGTCATCCCGCTCTCAGGAGCAGCCCTTTCCAGTAACAAGGTCTCAGCTGTGTGCGCATATCCGACTGACTTGAATGCATTCAGAGACAGGCTCGTTGCTCTCCTCCTATTAGCGCAGATCCCCTGCAAGTGGAGACGAAACTTTTAGCCGGTCGTCTCCGGATCCTTGGGGCATGCCTGCCCTCCACCGCAGCTGACAGCGGCTACGTATTGTGTACAGTCGCTGTGCCCTGGTCACATACGAAAGACACCTATGTAGCTTGTGCTCCTGCGAGGACTCAATCCGTGAAACACAACTACTCTGCACAGATCACGATCGTAATCACAAGATTTTCCGCTGCTTCCGCTGCTTTAATCAAGGCTGACTCAAAGACTGACCGCCAATTGTCCATGGCGCGCATTCTTTCGCAAGTAAGGACGCGTTACCGGACATCGCAAAGCCTGGCTTCATCTCCTCGATCTGACGTGGTTGCAGGCTGACTCGTGTTCAGGGAGATTGAGGTTCATGCAGCCAGGTCATGGCACACTTACACATGCAAGGATTCGACCACCCTCGGCGGCGGCCCCGGTCATTACAACGCCGGCTATAACCATGTTGTGGGAAAAAGCTGTCAGACCACTTTCGTTTTCTGAGCAGGGACATTGTGGCTACGCAAGCGCAGTGGCACGGAAGCCTGCGCTAACGAGGCTGTCTCTATCACCACCCTTTTCGCTGCTGTGCTCGTCCAGCGTTGTACGGAAGTGTGCGATCACGGACGACATGTCTCATGACCTGCGCTCGGTCATCAGCAGAGCAGCAAGCGTCGCCATACCAGGAATGCTTTCGTCAGCTCTTGCTTTGTCCCGAGCTATCGCGTGCAAAGGCTGAGCGGATGAAGGTCCAGTTGCACGGAAGGATACGGATACTTGCATTATGCGCAAAGTACCACCACCCTACACTGCACCGTCAAGCTCTCAGCATCGTGTCTCGTGCTTCAAGCATGGCAGTCGACGTTTGTTGTTCTCAGCCATGCTTCGACCGTGCTCCAGACCGCAGACACGGCTTGGTGTACATATCACCAACGTGATAGCCTTTCTTCATTCACCCATCACAAACATAGGGCAACGTCGTTGTGAGATTCAATTTCAAGGTTGTATCACATTGATTGTTGCGTTGTGGTCTTCAGCACCGCAGGTAGGAAAGCGGCTCGCACAGCGCTGGTCGTTCCACACACTATAGTAGCTTGATCTTCAGCACATGCCAATCGCGGGTTCTGCATGTCTGTGGTGAATGTCTCAGCTGCAAGGTCCCGTCATATCCGATGTGTACCCTCGAGCCTTCTGCCCTGTCCTTTGGCGGCGCACGTAGCCAAGTCGTTTACTTCTTGTCGAGAGGCAATCGGTATGACACAGAGCACTAGACTTAGATTTCCATACTCTGCTTGTAAGCATTCACAATGTTCTCAGAGTCACATGTAGGCGTCGCCTCTGAGTCTCTGAACTTCGTGGATCAAGGACACCCTGTTGATTGTACGGCCCCACACGGCAGCGACTTCATTGCAGGCTAGGTAGGGTACGGAATTAAAACTAATCAAGTTCACAAGGTTAGTTATTATGCCTCCAATATTGACGAAACGAGTTTGTATCACAAGAATTCATGAAAAGGACAAATAGGCTGTACTCAGCTGGCCACCAAAGAGCTTCTTGAATCTTCTCGAAAAGTTGAAATCAGCAAGCGTCAATAGGTCTTCGAACTACGGTTCATGCTCATTACTGTGATGTGCCATCTTGATGCTCAACGAGTTTGATAATTTCAAGGCTGGGGTACGATTACATTTCTGCAGAGCTCGTATTAGTATACATCGCGGGACACCAAGAGAAAAAAAAAAGATTAACCACTATCTACATGTTCAGTCTTCATGTATCTGTGTAGAGGTCAAGATGGTATTGTATATGTCTACATTATCGTCCACCCGAGTGCACGCTTAATTGTTTCTATGGCTCTTGGCCTTTTCCTTCTTCATCTGCTTCTTGCTCTTCCCCTTACTGTCCCCGTCGTCTTCGCTCATCCTCTTCCCATTTGCATTGACTTCTGTGCCTTCTCCCTCCTCCTCGGCGACTTCCTTGACCAACAGCTCGTTCAGCGCTTCATTGTATTTCTCCAGTTCAATAATGTCTTTAAGCTTGACGCGCATGTAGTCAAACGCGATGGCGACCTTCATGTCCTTGTTCTTGATTTTGATCACGCGCTCGTTCTCCGCCAACGAGCTCACCTGATGGACAAGTTTCGGTGGCTTTATAACGGCAGAGCCGGCAGGTGGGGGCCGGATATCGCTATTTTGCGCTGTTGTGTCGGTGGTGGGGTCGACATCATCCGCCTCGCCGTCCGCATCTTCGGTCGGCGCAAGTGTTTCATCATCGGCTAGTGAAGACTCGCCATCCTGCACGGTTTGTAAGACGGGAATTTTCTGGTAGCGCTGGCTGAAATGGGTCAGCACAACGGCTTTGGCATTCATGCGCGCACCAATGCCAAGCGCTTCCGAAGTTGTCGAGTGCTTCTTTGCGCGAGCGTCGCCTTGAAGCTCGTCGTCGAAAGTCGCCTCATGAATGAGGACGGTAGTGTCTTTGCCAATCTTTGCAAACGGCTGGGAGGGGCGGCAATCGCCCGAGTATGAGAGCTTAAGTGGTTTGATGTTGGGATCCGCAGTGGCCTGCGGGAATGTCATACTGACCGCCATGGCGCCGTGACAATGAGAGACGCGAACGGCTTGAATATCTGAAAAGCCGAAAAGTCTTGTGTAGTCTTGCCGCACAATCTTGATACCCCCTGACTTTGCTTTGCCGTTAATGGAAAGCCCCGAGTTACCGGATCCAGCACCCAAAGGTGAGATTTCGAGGGGAAGAATGCGGGAGTAGCCAAAATCTTCGATGGAAGAATACTCCCGCAACCACTGGAGCATGCCGTCATGAGAGATGACCGAAAGGCCAAAGTTGTCGACGTCGCTGGCAGCTGTTGCGGCATTGGGGAGCGAGACCTGAGGCACGGCGTGATGCTTGATGCGGTACCAAGCTTTGATGACAGATGCAGTGCCTAAATGGTGATCTGCGTGAAGGTGGCTGATCCAGATGACGCGCAGATTCTTCAAAATCTGAGTGAGTTCCTCTGGCGGGAACACTCGTTGCAGTTGACCCATGGTGTTTTCACCGGCATCAAACAGATAGTTGCCCACACCAGGGACACGAACAAGAGTTGCAGATACATTTCGATACTTTGAGGGCAGCGCTGAGCCTGTACCAAGTGTGGTGATCTCAGTATCGGGATGAGCCAGGAGGGCTCGCCAAGGCTCAAAGTCTCTCTGGCTATCATCGACAGATTTCTGGGCGATGCTGGCGAGCTCCAAGACTTCCGAGGCAGTCTCCTTCTTGACCAGTTCCGGCTCGAAAGGTGCTTGTTTGGTATCGGACTTTAGATCAAACTTGGGCATCAAGGTGGCAGAAAGACCTCTGTCAGCAATAATGACATTCTTGGGTAGATCTGTTGTTTGCTGCATCTGATCTATTTCCAGGAGTTGCCTTTGTGGAAGACTTGTGAGATCATATTGAGGCACTGAGTATCTGGTAGGATCGACCTGCGCTAGTCTTGTTGTTTGATTGGCCACAGAGTCGAATGTTATACGATTTGGGGTCACATCGGCAGACGAGATTATGTGTTTGACATTGGCGAACTTGTCGACAAAGCTTTTCAGTGTGGGATGGCCAGCAACGCCAGGACCGAGGGTCCAGATGAAGGCCTCAATACCTTTCATCAAGTCCGGTGACTGAAATTCATCACGCTGAACGACAGCCTCGAGATAGTCCACAGAGGGGATGTCGAGCAAGGCAAACCCCTGACCAGGTCTGTCTGGGCCAAGAACTTGATCCGGAGTAATCGTCTCCCCATTTGCATTTTGCACAGACTGGCCATTACTGAGCTTGCCAAAGTCGGGCCCTGGCTTCACGCCAAGCTCCTTTGCGCGTTTGACGTCGAAAGACCCACGAGCAGGATAGGTGCGCACAATGTAAGATATCGACTCTGGTGCAGGCCGCGTTGGTGGCAAGGACATGATCTTGGCTCCTGGCCAAGGTGTGCGCGTCCACACATTGATGTCGGGCAGGGGATCGGTCCCACCTGGCTTGGGCCCTGTGTACGGCTTGAATCCATGACCATCTGCATTGCGCACAAAGAGAGCTGTGGGCATCTCTACCTCCGAGATGTGACGCTCAACAAGAGTGTCAAAGCTCCAACTTGAGTCGAACATGTGCTTGACGGTGAGGGTGCGAATACGGTCGTGGCGGGCCTGACGTTGTTCAAGTGTCTCGTTCTCTGGAGCTTGGTGACCGTCGAACGTGTTGCCGTTGCGCTCCCAGTGTTGAATCTCGTCCTCAAGGTCTGGGTCGTGGTGTGAGTCGGCGTCGTCGGCCTCGTTGGATAGGGGAGTCACAGGCAGCGCCCAAACCTGGAGGAAGTCATCTTCAAAGGCGGGCAGATGGACACGGTCGGGTCCCTTGGGCAGAGTCTTGGCGGTGTACTCGGTGGCGACGATGGGCACACCCTTGCGGAAGATGAAGCGGCGACAGGTGCCGAACATGTGCTTGAGATTGGGCGGGCCGTAGATGTTGAACTGCGGCTTCGCGGGGGGATCGACGCGCCTGCCGCGCTGCTTGGCCTTCTCCCAGGTGGCCAGGTTCTGGGCGTACGAGGTCGAGGTGGCGTCAGTCATGGTCAGCATCATGCCGGCCATGCCGCCTACGTTGCTCCACTCGGTCCTGCCGGAGAGGAAGAAGTCCTTGACCTTGAGCAGACGGGTGCCCTGCTGGACGAGGGCGCGCTGGATGCCCTCGGCCTGGCTGCCAAAGACATAGTGGTTGCTGGTCTGCGAGCGCAGAATGACGGTGGTGCCCGGGGTGTCGGCGGTGGGCGTGGTGATGAACTCGATGCTCGAGGACATGGCGCCGGCAGACAGGCGGCCGTCGCTGGGTTTGGGCCTCTCCTCGACAGCCCAGTGCTCGCTTCGAGTGCCTTCGAGGAGCGCAAATCGTGCCTTGGGCGGTAGGGGCGATCGCCGTGCTGCGTCGGCCGCAAAGGCGTTGGCGGTCCGCTGGCTCAGACCCGCGAGCTTGCGCACCCGCGAGCTGGTGTCTGGCCGCCTGCTTGCGTGCGTCTGGGCCGCCGACTGGCGTGCGAGCCTCTGCAGGGACTCGGACAGAGCAGTCGCGGACGGGCGCCCGGATGGGGACGTCGAGGCGCGACGGTCGTGGAGCCCTGCGACGGTGGTGCTCAGGGCAAGCAGGGAGCGAGGGGTGGAGACGGTCGTGATGCGCCCGGTGGCCAGCAGTAAGGACGCCAATTTGGCGGGCGGGCGATCGGGCAGTCGAGCAGTCGAGCGAGCGGTGCTGCAGGCGACGTCTTTGCAGTCGCAGCGGGCGGGGGCTCTCAATCTGCAGCTGTGCGTGCGCGGGCGCGTCCTACGTACATCGACTTTTTTTTTATCGATAACATGGGCAAGCCGAGGCACAATGCCAAGAACCAAACGCTGCTGTCCCTCTGCTTAAGCTGACACTTCTACATGTCGCGACTCGAAAGCCGTACGGCAGGCCCAGATGACTCCATCTGGTCCCAGCTCCCTGAGCATGTCTTCCGCCAGCATCTTGTAGAACTGGAAAAGCGCACAAATGCTGTCCCTGTGGCGCCGCAAATATTTCCCCTGGAAGAGCCTGAGATTGGGCATGGCTACATATTGCCGCTTCGTGTCGAGCAGCAACTGGCAGATGACCTTGCCTTCCTAGCTGCCATCGAGGAAGGCGCGCAAAGCGTGGCTGCCGTGTGCTTGGAAGAGCGTGCACAACCAGCCGGGCTGACGGTGCGATTTGCAGCACTAGACTTGGCTTTCAATGGCCACATCAAGGCTTCGTTGCAGGAACTAGTCCATCACTTGAGCTTGAGTAGCCAACATGTCCTTGAACACTCTGCACAAGTCGATGTACTGTTCGGGTGCATTCTCAAACTGCACTTTCGCCGAATGCTGGCTCGGCTTCGATCTGATAAATGGGAAAAGCCACAATACCTATCCAAACAGCACAAAAAGCCATTGTGGCGGGATTTTGCAAACCTGTTGCATAGGGTCCAGTTTGTCTACACCAAGAAGGAGGCTGCACCAAGGCGATTGGTAGAGGCGAGTTTGCAGCATCTGGCTGCCATCTACGAAGCTTTCGAGTCGTCCAAAGCAGCATCGCTTGACGAATTGGCTTCCATGAGCAAGCTCATCAAGGCGAGCTACTGCTTTTGTAAGTCTGAACACGTCGCAGAGTTTGCACGACGCTTGGAAGACAGTCCTAGCACCACGCCTACAGCAAAGGTTGCATCAGCTATCAAATGCCTACGACAGATCGAAAAGATTGCTGCCCACTGGCGAATCGCGGCCTCCCTCGTCGACACGAGCAGAAAGTATCCTGCTTTGTTCCAAACCAAGCTGCAACTTGAATTCTTGACCCCATACGACAGCGTACCTACCACAATCGGATACGAAGCCTGGGCAACCAGCTGCCATGTACATGCAGAGGTCCAAATGGCCGTATATTACGACCTCTTTCACCAGTCCTGCTGTGGTACCAGCACACACGTCGACCCGCCACGCCCATCTTCCCGTCGTCCACGAGTCATCGGCACATCTAAATGGCTGTGCTATCTCTGTCATCTGTTTCTCCGCTGCCACGGATACTTTGTGCCCGCTAACACACATGGACGCCTTTATGATCAGTGGACGGTGCCTGACTTGGCTAGCTACGGACTCGAGACACGCAATCGTTATCGCAGTATCGTAAAAGCCATGGACAAGGAGATCTTGAAGGAGGCCAACAATGCCACTCCTGCGGGAACGGAGGAATCTAGTCTTGTCAGGTGGCGCGCCGAACCAATGACGAGCAGGCAGAACCTTTTAAACACAGACAGCGTTGGGTAATCGAACCTACAATCAGCGTATTTTCTTGTGTCCATGCGGTCAAACTGCCGTCATCCCAGCTTGCTTGCATCCACGCGAAGCCTTGCATTCTTATCGATAAGCTTGCGTTGTACAATCTCCAGCAGAGCACGCAATGTAAGCGACGACGTCATTACCTCAAACGCAGTAACTCACCATCTTCAACCCGTTCCATCTCGACTTCTTACCCCCTGACCCTGTCGCTGGAATCGTATTACACTTTAGAGAGCCAAAATGCCCACTATCCTGATTGTTGGAGCAACTCGCGGTCTTGGAGCCAGCCTGGTACAGCTGTACGCAAAGGATGCAAACAATTACGTGTTTGGTACAGCAAGATCGTCTGATCCCCCTTCTGGTGGTGAGCTCTACAGCCCAAACCAACATTGTCTTGATTTAACAGCGAATAGGTGAGAATGTGAAGTATATTCCAGACATCGACATTGCCTTGCCTGATGCAGGTAGTAAGATCCTTCGCTTTCTCAACACCAACCAAGTCTCCAGTCTGGATACTGTGATTATCACTGCTGGCTTCTTCGCCACAGAGAGCCTTAAAGAACCATCTTTCGAGGCTCAGGAACGCATGTATCGCATATGCGTCATTGGGCCTACAATACTCGTCACCACACTAGCTAATGCCAGCGATGAATTACTGGGAGGGCATACAAAAGTCATTTTTGTATCGTCGGAGAGCGGGAGCATTACTCTTAGGCACGAGAAGGAGGGAGGCGGCAACTACGGTCACCACGCTAGCAAGACAGCCCTGAACATGTCTGCGAAACTATTGAGCTTGGACCTGAAGCATAGAGGTGTCGCAATAGGAATAGTTCACCCGGGCTTCATGCGAACAGAGATGACTAAGGGAGTCGGATTTGACAAGTTTTGGGATGAAGGTGGGGCGGTCACTCCTGATGTTGCGGCAAAGTCGCTTGCAGAGTGGATTGAGACTTTCGACATCAGCAAAACCGGAGAGTACTGGGCACCCCGTGGACCACGGTCAGTCTTTTTGGTTCTCAGAATGGCTTTGGCTGACTTTCGCAGTGACATTGGTACAGCTGAGCCCGTTCTCGGTCCTGTCGAAAAGCTTTCGACCCCCCTACACTTGCCATGGTAATGTGGACTGATGACCGAGAATATGTTACGGAATTGGAGTAGGATATCAGCAGACTCGCAGAGCAGGAGGACAAGACAAAACACTGGGCAGTAGCTGTGCGGGTGACAAGTGTGCCTACATTCATATTCTCCCTTATCTTCCATTTTCTGTCAGAGGACTCGTGCTCCTCAGGACTGGGTATCGACTGAGAACAGCTTAAAGGACTTTGATGCTATTCGCTGAAGGCAGCTCATACTTGACGTCCACAACTTAATCAAGCATACAATGTCATGAACCTCCAATGCGTTTTTGAGTTCTAATCATCCAATTATCGTCGCTTGTCAGGAGAAAACCAGCCCAAACCTAGCATTATCTAGGTAGCTCCAACATACCGAATGTTTGGCCTTGGTGGTGGCTCCATACCATGACCGATATAGTAATCCAATTGAGCATTCTGGAGGTATCCCTTCAATGTCATCCCATTACGATAAGCAGGGTTGTGGGCGAATGTATACAACCGGCGTTGGGTAGGATTATCCGTGGTGAAGATAATGAGCTCGTCAAACGCCTGGTTGGTGGTGATGACTTCCTCACGCCAGTCGCCAAAGATATCGCCCAAGAAACCTGGATTCGGATCACCGGGGTTGATAGCGCCGTATTTGTCAATGCGAAAGAAGCGTGGTAAGTTGTTGGACTTGGTCGGGTTCGCAGGATCCCACTTTTCGACCTTGCCGTCGTTGTACAGTTCGACGGTATCGTCACCGTCCCACCACAGCGATAAATGTGCCCATGGAGATAATGTAGTATCCTCTTCAAGCAGCGTGTCGCTAGGCGCGTTGTACAGACCAGATCCTCCAGCACTCCATGACTCCATACCTGGCTTACTGGGGTCGATGTCACCAACCAAACCGCGTCCGATGTCAGCTACCTCGTTTCCGTAGTGCTTCCATAGTACCTTTCCATCTGTAGCGTCATAGTAATATTCCCAGAGTTTGCTAGGGTTGTCTTGCTGCACACCATAACCTTGCAGACCTGGGCGAGAGGGATCCAGTTTTGCAATCTGCCAACGATCTCCGTGACCAATGCCTGACTTAGTCATGTCATACTTGAGGGTGCCGTCTCCATTCAACATGAACATGATTTCTCCGACCTCATCCTTCCCGTCTCCATCAACGTCGATGATGCGGGTATTGTGGCCGTCGGAGCCGCTTCCGGCATTCTGATCATCGTACACCCATTCTTCAGTGATCCTATTACCATCGAACGTCCACGCGGCCAGATTGCGATTGAATTGTTTGTCGTCCCGTCTGTTTTTCATAAATGCGACAATGTGTGGATGTTCGCCATCGAGAAACCCAATGCCTAGCCGTGCAGCGAAAGGGCCATGCTCAATGTAATCGTTCCTAATCTTGGATGTCGCACGAAGAGCACCCGTCTTGCCGTCCAATACCGCGATGAATTGCTCGTCATCGTTGGTGCCCTCACTGAACGTAGTGCCGTCACCGAAAACAACACCATTGGCGATGCGCACGATGACCTCAGCAATGCCATCACTGTCGAGATCATAAACCGTAACTCCGTCCCAATGGCCCACGTCAATACCAGATGATCCGGGTTCGATATTGTTCTGATTTTCGCTGTTCGGACCCATGCTAACTTTCCAAAGGAACTTGCCATCTCTTCGATAGGCTTCAAGGCCCTGCTGCGTCCCGTGCCTGTCGATAAGGTAATCATACTCTCCATCTGCATCAAAGTCGCCCACCCAAACGTACTTAATCCGATCCCCAGGTCTGATAGGTACGCGCACAACAGGCTCCTGTACGCTGTTTGCAGCCAAGGTGAAGCTGCCACTAGCAGGTGATTGCTCTTCTCCATCCATGACGGATCTTACCCAGTACCGGTTCGACAGGAGCAAATTTGCAGTTGAGTCGATATAGTTCGTACCTTCGGTCAGAACTTCCGAATTGAGACGTATTGCATCACCGCCATTCGTGGAACGGTAGACGTTGAAGCCAATTTTATCAGGGTCAAGCCCGAGCAGACGCCAGCTGATGAATGTCGAGTTTGGACTGGAGCGAACAGCAACAACGCCTCGTCCAAGATTTTCCATCGGACGGGAGCTGGATTGGCGCCTTGCAGGCAGGGCGAGGACACCACATGCCGCAAACGCGATAGAGGCGAGAGTGGTCAACTTCATGAGGAATCTCTCTCAACAGGATGAGAAGTGGCTGAACTCGGGACGCTGCATACACCAAGTACCTACAAGAGTGTACAAGACAAGTGCTTATATTTGTTGTAGCCGATCTGATGTACTCCTCGACCTTGCCATAGCGCGGCCAACATACGTCGGTGCAGTCGTCGCGGTCGAAGTCGGCTGTGGGGATGTAACAATCAATTTCGAAATTATGAGCGATGATCTGAATTACGCCCGCACGCCGAATCCTACGACTTACTTCATTAATTACTCCGAGTTTGGCAAATTCTAACCAACCCCAGAGCACGCCAAAATTATATCAACTGCCAGATGCCAAGCTTTGCGGGGCCCCGCAGATTGTGGATGCATCAAGGCCTGTGTCGGATGAAGTGGGTCCGAGTCAAATACACCGACATCCGATCTCGAGAGCCGCACATTGGTCACTGCAAGCTCACCAAGCACAATGACCGCCATCAACTCTGAGATCCTAGCACCTCGCATTAGTACTCGAATAGCTGTTGCGAAACTAAAGAAACTCACCGCCCCTGTCATGTAGCTGCTGCCTTCGCTAAGAAGGAATATCACTGGAGCTCTATATTCTTCAGCCTGACTGATTCTTCCCAGCATATTTTGACTAGCCCATTCGTCGGTCAAACCCCGTTGTCTAGCTGCCTCGCTCAGTGGTGTATCAATATGCCCTGGACTCAACGAATTCACCCGAATTGGGGGATACTCTCTTCTGGGCTCAACTCTCGGGTTGGGGTTTGTTGTGGTGATGGTACTGCCTGGAAATGTATTTTGCGCATGACCCCACTCAGCAGCCAGAGATCGTGCGAGTTGATGCACGGCAGATTTAGAAGCATTATAAGCTGCAGTGTTTATGCCTCGGTTACTGACGTGGCCACTCATGCTGGCAATGAGGACTACGCTTCCTGCAACGTTGGCACGATGCATCTCGTCTGCGACTGCACGCGTCATGAGGAACGTGCCAGTAACGTTTACGTCGAGAATATCCCGAAAGATAGAGACAGGATAATCGCATGCGTCGCTCTCTCCTGAAATGGCGGCACAAGAGACGAGCCCTCGAATTGGAAAGCGTAAACCTGTCCGAACCTGACTTATAGCGTTTGCAATAGTCTCTTCGTCCTGAACATTGAGACGTTGATAACATGCTTTGGCGTTGGCAACTCCCATCGATTGTACAACGTCTCCTGATCTCTGTGTAAGTCGGGCTCGAAAAGCTTAACATTAAGACCTACGCCATTTCTCCTCCGGCATCTGTGGCAACAAATCGAGAAACACCACATCACCACCACTCTCCAAAATCGCTTTGCCAATGACCGTGCCAACAGCGCCGGCACCTCCTGACACTATACGATCAGTTTGGGAACATGATTGCATGTATTACGATAATCAACGCATATCTGCATTTCTGAGTTCAAGTCATACCTAAAATTGTGCGTCCATCAAGTCTAAACAAATTGCTGGTTGCGATATGTGTAGGCGCAGGATGTGTCATATTGGGAGCTACTGAAGCCGGAGCAAAGAGGGTCAGACTGTGCTGTCGTTGTTAATGTCAGCCTGATGGCGTAAGCGTAGCGTGCGGGGCCAATTGAGTTGGCTCAATCATGACGTAGTGCAATACCTAATGCACTTCGACTACAATCTGCCTGGTCTTTTAGCACGCTCTAAAGCATGGCAAGTCAATGTGTTTCATCACTGACCTCAGTCGTACGCCACCCTCTTGAAACTTATCCCTTTGGTCAAATTTATGAAAGCCGCGACACCAGTTACTTGAGATAGCTACGCGCATTCATCCTAAAGCAAGCGTTGCACATGTATAGGAATAGACTTTCATTTGACTTGCCGAGTACGACACAGTAGTGCAAACTATCAATCGATTGTTCATTCCTGACACCTTGTACATTGCAAACAATTCAACATCAATATAACTGATAGGTTTGTATATTCACTGTCCACATCTAAAATACATACATTGAACCATTAGGAGCGCTTTCCGCGAACAGCCAGTCCTGCTTCCCACGACCAAGCTACTCATTGATACGATGTTGCCAGACTTCCTGCTCAGCTCTCGCAGAGTAAGTGCTTGCACCCAGAATCGCTTGCATCTGCTCCACGCCGGTGAACATGATTTGCCGGGCGACGAACCACCTGATGCCTTCATGGCAAGGTGGGCTAGTCAAGCTGCCTTGATAGGTCCAGAATTCGTTGAAGTACTGTACAGACTCCATAGCCAAAGACAGGTCCAGTTCGATTGACTCTTGAGTTTGCATTCCGTCGAATCCAATCATCGTAGGTAGTTGATCGAAGAAGGTGCTATTAAAATTACCTGGATCCAGACGGAAGGCGAGGACGGCACCCTCGTGACCCTGAGCATCAACATGGACGAAGTGCATCTCAGCCTTGCTGCGGTCCCCCCCAACAGAATGGTCCGCCGGAGCGTGGATATGCCAGCCCTTGAGATAGAGTGTCTCATTGTCATATGTGAAGCTAGGATGCGAAGTCCAGTCTCCATTGTGAGCAAGTGTAAAAGCCGGTCCATATGCCCAGTTGAAGAAGTTTCCAGCCACTGGGCGGTTGGTGTAGTTGAAGCTAGGAACGTGATTGAGTGACAGTCCGTTGCCGAGTGATAGTGCGATGGGTGATTGCTGAGTTCCGACTTGGCAGAGGCGATAGTCAGGGCTCAATTTACCCCAGTTGAAGGATGCCTGAGGAAAGGTGTTAGAAGTTTTGACTGTACGCACACCTGATTTGTGGACGAACCTCATACGCCCAGATGTTTTGGGTTGTGTTTCCTGTGGAATTCTGTGCAGGGTTGACCTGACGTCCCTGTAGATGTGATCGCTCATTGTTCGAGTGATCTGGGCACGAGAGGGTAGTTTGCGCTAGTGCAGTAATCACAGCTAATGTTGAAAAGAGCATTTTGACTGTGGATGTATGGGTTTGTTTGGCCATGAAGAATAGGTGGGCATTGTCCTTATAAAGTGTTCGAGTTCGGCCGGCTCCTTGCATATCTCAACTTTGCGCCATTCGAAATTGCCCAGGCCGTGCACTATGAGGCTTTTAGTGTGAAGGCCGCTTGCGCCAAGAGTCTTCGTGACTCTACCTGAATATCCGTCTTGGAGGCATCGGAGGTCATGCTTAGAGTGTGACTAGGCGAGGTTAATCAAAGTGCCAAGCTTTGAACATTTGGTCAGTCGAATGGGATATGATGTACCCGCAGCCTGAAGTTACACGTAGATGAATTATTGTGAGCCGTCGCAACCACAGCCAAGTTGCAGAAGGCTGGCTATCCTTGTGGTCTTCTGTTAGTAAGGGGCATTGTCATGTTCCTTGCCTTGCTGCTAATCCGGCGCGCATAGCCTTGGCTACTGATTTTCGGCGGCTTGTTTGGCTCTTGGCGCGGACACGCAAGCATGCACCGTGCGTGATGTGCTTTCCAGTGCTTGTTTCAAGAGCGAGAGCCTTATCCATCTCTGCGATAGATGTTGTCAGCCTCTTCGATTCTCGAACAAACGAATGCGAGATTTTGTCCAAAAGATGCGCCCAAGCGAGTCTATTATATAAATTGGAGTTTCGGGACGGGCGACACCGGCAAGCTAGGTCTCGAGCGTTACGAATACAACGTCGTCTATGCCCAGTCCCTCTAGGCACAATCCAAATTAGGATCGATGCAAGCTCATTATTTTCCGGGGGGACCGAGACTTTCTATTCGATAATGGGCACGCGACGGGATTCTAAAGATCGCGTCATAGGCAGTTCCAGAAGCTTCAAAGCCCAAGATTACGTACCGCAAGCAGAACGTGATAACCTTGTAGTCCTAATTGGCATCCAAGGCTGGGGAATGAACAATTTGCGCAATAAGACATTCTTGGGGGACGCTATAGGAGGCTGAGTCGAGAGCTTGACAACCGCTTGGTAAGATCGGCAGCAAACGGGGGTAGTGGCTTGGCACGGGCGGAGTCTCGGCTCTTGCAGATGTGACTTCGCGATTTGCTTTAAGCTCTTACTCATTCGTACTCGCGTGGACCAGTAGTTAGGGAGTCACGTTTTTACTACAAGATACCGTTTGTTTAATTTAGCAACGGTCTTGTCTAATTTGTAGAGAAGTGTTACAGGTGTTTCTAAGCTGTCCTAATGCACGTAATCTTTAGCTAATTCTTTAGGCAGACCCTAGAGGGTGCTAGATTACGTAAGAAACTCTATATAAAGGAGCTTGTTTTTTTAGCTAATTAGTAAGCCTATATATAATTAACCCTAACTAAATACATCTACCTTTCTACTTATATCTACTATTATAACTACTATAATCTCTATAAAGAATTATATATTATAAATAGTTTAAATATAAGTTAAATAAAATAATCTAAGCTTTTAAGGTAGATTAAATAGAGTTAAGTATAGTTATATATATATATACTATAAATACTCTTATAGTTATATAAAGAAACTACTTATCTTAATATTAACTTATTTATATAATAGAATAATTATAAAATACCTAATTAGAGCTTCTAAAATATATAGAAATAAAGAAAAATTACTTTACTATTACTATATTATTAAATAATAAAGCTGCTTAGCTATCTATATAGATAATATATAATAATTACTTATAAATAGAAATTATAATTACAAAGTAAGCTAGCAAAATAATAGAAAAGAAATAGAGATAGTAGAACTTAATAGCTTCTATTATAGAGTAATAGTAGTATATATTTAAAAATTTATTATTAAGATTAAGATTAACTTATATTAAAGTATTTTCTTTATATATACTTATATTTTATAATACTATTTTAATTATAAGTTAAAGATATAAGGAAATAGAAGCTAAAAAAACTATTATTATACTTGAAAAAATAGTAATACTACTTAAAAGTATTATTTTAGATATTATATATAAAGATATTACTCTAATAGAACTATATATATATATATCTAAACCTATCTATTACTAGTCTATTTCTATATACTTTTCTTAAGTATTAACTTATATTATTTAAGCTAGGCTTCTAATTAATACTAAGTAGTATATACTAGTTAATTATTTATACTTCTTATTTTTTTTAAAGTATTTAATATATTAAATACTAGTTTTAAATTAGGTATATTAAGTAGTATAGTATAAAGATTAAAGAATAAAAGAAGGTATACTAATATAAATAGATTTTATCTTAGTATAGTTAGAAAGAAGTGTTCTTAGATATAACTTTAAACCTTAGCTTATAGTAGTTAAGTTAGAGACTTACTAAGTACTATATACTAATAAAATTATATAACTTATTTTTATACTATATTTAGTAATTTATAAATATTTAATTATAGTTATAGTAGTATATATAATATATATATAGATATCTTAAGCTTTAAAGCTTAATAATACTAGTATTACTAAGTATAAAGCTAATATCTAAAAGTAATAATATTCTTTCAGTCTTGCTCTATATATCTATATATTTTTATACTTATATAAGTAGCTTTTATCTTAGTATAGTTAGAGAGTAGTATACTTAGGTATAACTTTTAACTTTATCTTACAGTACTTAAATTAAAATATTACTAAGTACTGCACGCTAGTAAAACTATATAAACTACTTATATAGTTTATTTTAAACTATATAAAAGTTAAACTATAGTTATAGCTAGGAGAATAGTATAGTTATAGTAATATATATAAATAAATATTTCTAACTTTAATGCTTAATAACTTTACTATTACTAAGCCTAGAGCTAGAATTATAAAAGCATTTTATTCTTTTAGTTTCCCTCTGTATTTCTATATATTTTTATACTTATATAAGTAGCTTCTATCTTAGTGTAGTTAAGTTTTATTATTCTTAAATATAGAGTAATATATAATAATTGCTTATAAATAGAAATTATATATACAAAGTAAGCTTAAAAAGTTTAAGAGGTTAGGAATTTAAAGGAACACTTTTTATATTGCAGACTATACTTATAGTATAGTAACTAAATATTATATAATATAGGGGCCTAATTATTACTATTATATATAGGCACTCTACTGCTTACTATTATCTAAAGGTGCTGTATATTATGCCTTCTCTTATTTACTAAATATATCTCTAAGCTTACTATAGAGACTATCTCTAGCTGCCTTACTAAAGTTGCTCTTATACTTAGTAATTATATATATATTCTTGCGTAGTGTATAAGTATACCTTTATATAGTCTTAATATTCTTCTTTATAAGTATCTATTTCTTAGTATTTTAAGCTACTTAAATACTAGCTTTTTAGTTAGTCTATTTTATATTTATTATAGCTAGTATAAAAAACTTACTAAGGAACTAAGTAGTAACTATATCTTTGCATATAGTATGCAAGGTATTTATAGCGCTTTTCTAGATATACAGAGTAGTATAGCTCTTCTTACTCTAAACCTACTTAACTACCTTTTATATAAGTTATATAAATAGTATAAAAGAAAATATAGTATTAAAGCTTCTAGTTATCTAGTAGTACTTTATTTTCTAGAAAGTATAACCTTTACTAAGTTAGAATTACTAGTAATAGACAGTAATAGATATACTTACTTCTGTGCTATACTGCCTCTTTACTACCTTTAAAGCTCTTAGGCGTAGGTAGCTTTATTATAGGTATAAGCTTATAATATATAGCTAAATAGGCATTATACTAGATATTCTAAATATCTATAGTAGACTTTATCTTTATTAGAAGAGGCCTAGAACTAGCTTTAGAATATAGGTAAGGTTAAGAATACAGGCAAGGTTTACTAGAACTAGCCTTAGAAGTAGAGAAGTGTTTAGCTTTTTACTAATACTTAGAGGTTAGAAGTATATTAGAGTTACTTAAACTTAATTTATAGTTAGAGTTACTAGTACTATTAAATATAGAATACTTAGGTATTACTTAATAAGAAGATATTAGCAGCTATTTATTATATATCTATTATATATACTTACTATGCAAGAAGAAATAATATTATTACTATTATTTATAGTCTAATAATATAAGCTTATATCTCTTATATATCTATTATAAATACTTACTAGGTCTAGTTTAGGCTTTATATTACTATTATTATTAAATATACTTTCTTCTAGCTATATTAGCTTTATTCTAACTATCTAAATTAGACCTATACTTATATATTTAAGTTGCTTTTTCTTCTCTAAGAGCTAACTTAGGTTATTAGAGAGTTAGTGCTCTAGTGTAAGAAATAGGTCTACTAAAGCGTATAGATCTTTATTATAGAATTATTAAACTTTAGTATAGAATTTCTTTATAAAGAGACTTAGATATATTAGAAGTATCTATTACTATCTATTTTATACTTATATACTCTTACTAAGGCAGTAATATCTAGAATAGATAGAGCAGGTTTAGCAGGCAGCTCTGTTACTAGTAAGGGCTCTTATACTAGCAAGTACTCTAGTACTAGCAGAGGCTCTAGTACTAGCAAGATATTATAAATAAATTCTATAAGAATAATAAGTTAGGCCTAATAGAGAATAATAAGACGTCTAAGTATAAAATAAAGGATGCTAAGATATAGCACAGCAAGAATTATAACTTTAGCCCTAAGGTAGACTATAACCTTATTATATAATAGAGTTAGTAGGTTAGTAGGCAAATACTAATACTAACTTACTAACCTAAGGTTAGTTAGTTAGTAAGTAACTGCGCAACTAACCTACTAACCTTTAGAACAACGCAATATATAAGCATGCTGTATAGTATAGATAGAAACTCTATAGTTAAGAATATATTCTACTAATACTACTACTCTTATCCTATTAATATTATACTATTAGTAAAAACTTATCTATAACCTACTTAACCTATAATACCCTTCTATAATCTAATATACTCTATAGCTTACCTAACCTAAGACTAGCTACCTTTAGTAAAGTATAGAACCTCTATTATATATTAACTACTAGTTTAGAAGAATCCTATTACAATAATAGCTAGACCTAGATCTAGTGTAGGAGGTAGCTATTAAGGTTATACTTTAAGTAAAGCTTATAAGCACTATTTAATTAGTTCTTAGAGATAAATATAGTAATAGGAGTCTAGTAGAGAGAGTTATTATACTAAGGAGTATAGATACAATCTATTTAGCTTAAGAGTAATAGGTAATAATAAGTAGTATAAAGTAGACTGTCTAGCTTAAAAGTTAGGTTAAGATCTAATAACTTAGATTATTACTTAGGTTAAATATAAACTATAAGAGTTGTATTCCTATATACTATATACTAACAGTAGAAGAGTACTTATAAATAAGTAACTAGAGTTAGTCTAATAAGAGATAAGTAGTTGCTTATACTTATTAATAAGTAGTTATATAATATAGCTATATAGTTACTTCTTTACTTAGGTCTAGTAAGTCTAAGGCCTAGTTAGTAGTTACTTATTACTGTGCTGTTCCTATACATAAGAATTATAACACTATTCTCTCTTCTTCTAGAGTTTATTCTTAAACTATATAATCTAATTTTAGAATTATATATAATCTATTACCTTCTTATCTAGTAACTAAGTAAGTTAAGATATCTTTCTATACCTATAATATTTATCTTATATTAGAGATCTAACAAGCTAATACTTTTACTAAGGTTCCTTATAATTATTATTTCTTTAAAGGCTATAAGTGCTATATTATGCTAGAGGGTTCTAGCTATCTAAAGTGCTTAGAGTATATAAAAGCAGAGAAGCCTTATGTTAATATATTCTAGGTGTTGCTAAATAAGACTTATAAGAAGTATAAAAAGAAGGTAGAAGAGAATAAAACTTTATTAGTAACTATAATTATATAGTTATTAAGAAATAAGAAAATTCTAAAATAGGTAAATAATTGCGCGCAGTAAAAGGTGCTATATATAGTAAATAAGATAGTTACCTCTAAAGAACTAGATACTACTAAGAAGATAGGTTATCCTATAGCCTTAATTAGTATATATACCTTACTAGCTACCTAGAGTATTCTTAGCCTTATTAAAGAGTCTATTGCAAATTATAGTACTTATATACTAATTAGCAGTAGTTTATAAGGTATATTATTAGTTTCTATATATTCTTAGATTCTAGGTATTCTAACTACTTAACTAGGTATTTAATACTGTGTTCTTTCTTCTAATGTATTATTATTTTTTTAACTTCCTATTTATTATTACTATCTACTTAGTAATAGAAGTCTTTTTAGATTAGTATTCTAGAGTTAGCTAGTTCTAATAGTAAGATATAGAACATAGAATAGATCTTTATATCTTTAGGTAGCTCTAGTCTGTAGTTTACTAGGCTAATTTGTTTTAAAATAAAAAATAGTCTAACTTTAACTTTATTTAGTTTTTTTATTAGTCTTTATATATATAGATTTTTTATAAAAAGATAGACTTTATCCCTCTTTTTAAGCTAAGGTACTATTTTTCTTTTCTAGTTTATATAGAAAATTACTTATAACTAAGCTTTAGTAATATTATTAAGCAATTTCTAGTATACTTCCTTTAGTCTTTATACTAAGGATATTACTAACTCTGTTTAGATATTATTATTAAGACTTTATATAAAGAGGTTTAGATGCTGTCTATAGCTTATAAAGAATAGTATATAACCTATTACTTTTAATTTCTTATTATTATATGTAATTTGTGCTATAGGCAAGAGTAAAACCTAATTATCCTACTGTTAATTACAGTAAATCTAGAGGTATATTTCTATTATCTAGTTTACTTATTCTATTTATCTATCTGTCTAAGAGTAGTAGGCTGTTAAAAGTTTTTTCTTAGTGCCTACTTCTATAAGAAATATTATCTAGAAGTTAGATATAAAGAGCTTATCTCTATTACTAATAATTAATTTAGGAATACTATAGTATTAAATAATCCTATCTAGGAACACTTAAGTAAGCTACTCTATAGTATAACTATATTAGAAAGGTATAAACTTAGCAGCTTTTATAAATCTATCTACTACTATAAATATTAAATTATACTTATAGTCTGTAATAGAGTTCTTAGATATAGGTAGTTAGGTAATAAAATCTATTATAATATTTATCTATAGTACTGTTAGTAGCTCTATTACTTATATTTCTCTATATTTTATATAGGTACTATACTTATTCTATTAATATATAGCGCAGTTTTTAATATATTTAGTAACCTTATCTTTTATATTTAGGAACTTATAGTATCTTCTAATAAGTTCTGTTATTTATATAATTTCTAGGTGTTTATAAAGCATATTATTATAATAATTATATATAATTTATAACTATAATTTGTTTAGTACTTATGTTAGTATGCATTGTTTCTTCTAAACTTGCATAATAAGGTTAAGCTACTGTAATAGTTCTAGTAACCTATCTTAGTTAATTCTAAGTATAGCAGCTTTATTAATTATCTTTTTACCTATAAGGTTATATTATTAGCTAAGCGTATCTGCTCTACTATTATCTTTACCTAAGGTATACAAGATCTTAAATTTATACTAGCCTAGTATTTCTAACTATCTTACTTATTATTAGTTTAAGACCTTTATAGTAGTAAAGTGTACTAAATTCTTATAATCTATATAGATTATAAGGTCTAAATAACTTTCTATATATACTTACTAATATTCTAGAGCTAATATAATTGCTAATAGTTCCTTATTATATATATTGTATTATTCTTCTAGTTCTAAGAACTTATATAAGTAATAGGTAATTAGGTGCTACTACCTACTCTTTTCTTATATAATATATGCTCCTAGTGCTAAATTTAAGGTATCTATCTCTATTTATATTAGCTTATTACTTTTAAATATAATTAATGTTAGAGGGTTAATATACGCTTATTATAGTAACTTAAATACATTATTCTATTTCTTACTCTATTTAAAGAGTGTGTTCTTACGCGTAAGCTTTATAAGTAGTAAGGCCTTCTTTAAGTAATTCTTAATAAAATATCTATTAAAGTTAATAAACCTAAGGAATTCTTAAACTCCTTTAACTATTATTAGGGTAGGCTAATTCTTTACTATATCTATCTTAGTATTGCTTATCTTTACTCTATATTATCCTATAATAAACCCTAGGAATTCTACTTCTTTCTTATGCTATTTACACTTCTTAGGTTTTAGTTAGAGGTCTGCTTATTTTAAGTATTCTAGCACTTCTGTAATATATTATATATACTCTTCTAGTATTTTAGAGTACACTAGAATATTATCTAGATATGCTACTACTATTCTATTAAGGTATGCCCTAAGGATATTATTAATTAATTCCTAGTATATAGCTAGTGTATTTATTAGACTAAATAGTATAACTAGGTACTTATAGAGCCTATATTATATTCTAAATACTATCTTCTATTCTTTACCTTCTTTTATATAGATAAGGTTATAGGCTTTTTTTAAATCTAACGTAGTAAAGTATTAAGCTCCTTATAATTAATCCTATAGTTTTAATATATTAGGTAGTAGGTATTAATTCTTAATAGTAATATTATTAAGCTTTCTAAAATTAATATAAGGCTATAGCTTACTATTTTTCTTTAGTATAAAGAGAATAGAGTACTCTGCAGGTAATTCTAATCTTCTAATAAATCTCTTCTAAAGGTTCTTCTTAATATACTTGCGCAGTACTTTAAGTTTCTTCTCTAATAGTTAGTATAATAGCCTAAAAGTTAGTATCTTTCCTTTCTAGATCTTAATTTTATAATCCTAAGGTTTATACTTTAGTAGAGCTTTTACTATAAGCTCTTCTTTAAATATCTATGCATACTGTCTATATACATTAGAGATACTAGAAGGTATACTCTTCTTCTTAACTATTACTTTGTAAGTTAGGGGCTATATAATCTCTATATAGTTAACTACTCTATTTTAGCGTATTTTTAGTAAAAGAATATTACTAATCTCTTTCTTATCTACTAGCTATCTCTTAGGCTGTCTAGGTTCTAGCTATATTATGCTACAGTTACAGCGCTTTAATAAAAGCATATTATACTTCTAATCTATTATTAGATTATGCTTTTATAACTAAGGTAATCCTAATATAATATTATAGGTAGCTGTTCCTAGAATATCTAGGGTTATCTGCTTATAGTAATTTTATATTTTTAGAGATTATAGTACTACCTTATAGGTTACTACTACTTCTTTTAGTATAAGTTCTCTATTAGCAACTTATAAAGAGTATAGTTCTTTCTTTCTTTACTTTACTATACTTATATAATTAATAGTAGCTTAAGATATATAATTTTCTTATGCTTCTAAGTCTACTATTACTATTATCTATCTGCTATTTAGTATAACAGGGATCTAGATAAGAGAATAGGCGCTATAGGTATTATTTCTCTAATCTCTAGAGCTCTATATATTATTAATGTAATATACTTCTTAGTATTATTTTCTTTATAATTTAGTATAAGATCTAAAAAAGACTTACTATATATAGTAAAGCTATAAATTTTCTTTAGGCTAAAATATGTTATATATTTTAGATTAAGGTATTTAGCCTAATTATTGCTATTATATTCTTTATTATATACTAAGTATATTATAAGGATTTTACTAATATCTATTATACTTAGAAAATAGTGTATATAGTATTTATCCTAGATATAATCTGTATATTATATTAGTAAATATTTAAACTATAGTTAGTAGCAACCTTCTCTAAAGATTAGAAACTAACTAGCTTTTAGCTTTTCTTCTTTATAAGCTTTGCAATAATTATAATAGTAGTAGATCTAGAGTAGTTAGTAGTACTTATTATTTTGCAGATCTTAGAGTACTTTTTCTATAGTATAGTATAGTACTAGTATAAATCTATAATCTATAGTATATACTAGTTTATAGTAGAGTATATAAGCTAGTTGTTCTTAGAACTTATTATTCTCCTATACCTTATATATAAGCTTATACTACTTATTATCTAATTGTTATAAGTAATATAGCTATTATTTAAAATTCTTTAGTGCTTCTAGATCTCCTTTAAGATAGGCTCTAGCTCTCTTTATATTACTAGAGTGCTAGTAATAGGTAATTTTATCTTTATATATACAGCGCTCTGTTTTTTCTATATTATCCTTTATAAAGTTACTATATTCTTCTACTTATTAAATAATACAGAAGTAGAGTGCAGATAGTATTTCTTAATAGAGTATAGGAGCCCTACTATATATATTATATTATTCCTTATTAGAGGTAATATATCTCTTATCTCTAGATTTAGATTCTAGGTTCTCTATTAGGTAGCCTATATCTATTATAATAACTTTCTATTTACTAGCATCCTTCTAAGAGTAACTACTTATAAGCATATTAAGTTGCTATATAACTTTATTCTTACTTTAGTAATCTCTAGTATAGTAGCCTATCTTGCTATAGCTATAATAAGTTAGTAAAGACTTATTATTATTCTCTTAACTACCTTTATTCTTAGCGTTCTATTATTTAGGTCCCTTATTAATATTAGAGAGGTCTATAGCTATAGAACTATAGTAGTTATTATTAGTTCTAGTATAGATATATTAGGTTATATTAGGCTAGTAGCACTCTTTATACTATTCTCTTTAGTTATTATTTCTCTAGAGCTGCTATTACTGTAAATAGAACATATTCTAGTTAGAAGTATTCCTAGGTCTGTAACCTAGTTCTTAGTCTAACTTAGAGAGTTAATTATTAATATTAATAGTTTCTTTAATAAGTATATTAAGAGTATTAAGCTATACAGTACTGCATATTAGTTCTTCCTTAACTCTAGCCTTAAGGCCTTATTAGAATATAGTAAGTAAAGTAGTATTATTCTAGTTAGTATTAGCTATAAGTTGCTAGAAATTAGCAGCGTAGTCTATAGCTAATCTGCTTTATTAGATATACTAAATCTTATAGTATATAATACTTAGTTTATTAATAACTCTAAAGATAGTCTTAATCTTATCTCTAAAGTTATTAAGGTTGCATATCTATTTATTAACTTTATCTAGAGCTTCTCTATTAGTATACTACTAGAGAAATAGCTTAATCTACTTTAAGGCTTAGTTACGTATATAACTAGCTATAAGTATTACTTACTAAACTTTAGAAATATTCTAACTCTAAAAGGTAAAGAATAAGTTCTATTAAAGAAGCTATTTGTTTAGCTTATTGCAGTCTCTATAGTAGAAATCTAGCTTAGCTACAGTAATACTGCTAGTGCCTAGAGCTACTTTATATACAGGTAGAGCCTTATTAGTACTGCTTAGAGTAGCTTAGTTTCTTAAGGTAGTAGATATTTTAGAGGTATTTAAAATATTAAGGTTATACTTTAAGCAAAGCTTATAAGCACTATTTAATTAGTTCTTAGAGATAAATATAGTAATAGAAGTTTAGTAGAGAAGGTTATTACACTAAGAAGTATAGATATAATCTATCTAGCTTAAGAGTAATAGGTAATAATAAGTAGTATAGAGTAGACTATCTAGCTTAAAAGTTAGGTTAAAATCTAATAACTTAGATTATTACTTAGGTTAAATATAAACTATAAGAGTTATATTTCTATATACTATATACTAATAGTAGAAGAGTACTTATAAATAAGTAACTAGAGTTAGTCTAATAAGAGATAAGTAGTTACTTATAGATAAGTAGTATTATATTATACTTATTAATAAGTAGTTATATATATTATGCTTATTAATAAGCAGTTATATAATATAGCTATATAGTTACTTCTCTACTTAGGTTTAGTAAGTCTAAGGCCTAGTTAGTAGTTACTTATTACTGTGCTGTTTCTATATATAAGGATTGTAATAGTAGCGCTGCTACTAAAATAACTAATAACAAAGCTATTAAAGTACTAGCAGAATAGATAGAGCACTTAAAGGCTTTTACAGAAATAGCCTAAGCAAAAATTAATAAGCTTACAGCCTAACTAGTAAAGCTATACTTAAAACCTCTTAAGCTTACAGCACTAGAGAAGTTTAATAGAACCTGCTCTAAGCTTAAGAGATTCTTAGCTGTAGTATCTATCTACCTAGATATTAATTAAGCATAACTACCTAATAAAACAGCTAAGGTATTATTTATTGCAGCTTACTTTATAGAAAGAGCTATAGATTAGTTTAAGACCTATCTTACTAAATAAATAAAATACTTAGAAGAATAATAGAGCCTAGAAACTAAGGCTATCTTCTTAAGTTATAAGTACTTTAAAAGAAGACTAACTATCTTATTTAGAGAAGTTAACTAAAAGCAAGTTGCAGAATAGAAACTTTAAAACTTGCGCTAAACTAAGTTAGCTTTAGTCTATACCTCTAAGTTTAAACAACTCTTAATAAAGCTAAACTAGAGTAAAGAGGCTCTCATAGCTAGATACTATAAATAGTTAAAGAATAATATTTAATATAAACTAATCTAAATAAACTAACCTTAGATATTTTAGGCTCTAGTAGAATAGGCTATATATATTAATAATAGACTATACTTCTAGAATAAGAATAAGAAGAGATTCTTCTAAGAAAACTAGAATTAGCTTTAATATATAAAGAACACCTAATAAGAAGACTCTATAGTTCTTAGAGTAAATTAGAAACGCAAGGTATATAAGCCTAACTCTAAGAAAAATAAACTCTAGAAAAAGAGCGCTTACTTTAGATATAGTAAGATTAGCTATATTATAAGGAACTACCTAGATAGAAAGAACCTAGGTAATAATAATAAGAAAAGGTACTAACAGACGCAGAAAGTAGCAGGAAATTAGAAACCTAGAAGAGAAGAATCTACCTAGCTAGCTGTAAACTAAGAGTATAATAGAATGCACTAGACCTTCTATACTAATAATATATGTAAAACACACTACAGTAGTAAAACTAGTATAGGATATTAGCTCTAGTAAGAAAGACTAGTAGCTACCTAAGAATAAACTTTATAAAAGAGGAAGAAACCTCTATAAGTAGTACTAGAAAACTTATCTATAGAATAGAGTTCTAATAAAGTTATAATAACCCTAGCTTCTATAATAGAAGAGAATAGTAAATTAGAAAGCAGTTTAGAGGAAGAAACTCTTATCTGTAGAGATTAGACTAGTAGAAAAAGATATATAGTAACTTATTAAGTTAGTAATACTAAGTATGCTTAATAACCTAGTATAGTAGAAAAGAAAGTAACTTTAGAAGTAAAGAATCTTATATATGCTAAAACTCTATAGTTCTATAAAAAAGATATAGAGGTCTTTACAGCTAAATAGCTGTATAATAACTAGAAAAAAGAATAGCTTATAGGAACTATATTCTATATATTCTAAGAATAGGTAGAAAAGAACTTTATTCTCTAAGATATAATACTAGATTAGGGCATATAGAAAGAAATTATATGCCTAGTATTTAGACTAGATAGATATAAATATAACTATACTATAGTCTGCTACTAGATCCTAGTATTTTAAGGGAAACTAGGTAAGATAGAACTATAGAAAAATAAGCTCTATTCTAGAGATAATAAGAGGCTAGACTATAAGTATCTAGCTTACTATAAGATCTTCTAGGTATTATATATTCTAAATAGCTATATAATCTATAAGATAGTAGAAAAGATATATAAGATATAACTAACTAGGAATAGCACCTACCTAGTTATTTAAGTAATTCTAGCTAATAAAGTGCATAGTTAGAAAAGAATTAAATAACTAAGCTACCTAGGCTTTATAGAAATTAGACTAGGACTACTACTACCTATTAAGTATATACTAGGATAACTCTAGTACTACTATTCTTAGATAAAGTGTCTAAAATATATATAAGCTAAGATTAATACTAAGTTTTAGCTAGAAATAGTAAAAATCTAAGGTAACTAGAAAGGACCTTATAATCTTAGACCCTATATCTATATTAAAGGCATATATAATAGACAAATAATTATAGCCTTAATAGATAGCAGAGCTATATATAACTTTATCTCTAAGAATCTTATAGAAATCTATAAAGATATATAGATTTACTAGAAGAAATACTTATAAAAGGTATAGATAATTAAAGAAAACAACTTCTAAGAACTTATTACAGAAGAAATAAGAGAATAACTATAACTTCTAAGATAGAAGGGATATACTGTGTGTAATATAGTATAGATTAGTAATAAGCAAGATATTATTCTAGAAATACTCTAGCTATAATAAGCTAACTCTATAATTAATTAGTAAATAAAGCAGCTATGCTACTCTGCTAAACAACCTAATTATATCTGCAGGATAGCAGTAATATAAGAAGTAGATCTAATTAAGATAATACTACTTCTAGATAAATACTAGAACTTAAAGAATATATTTAAGAAACCTAATAGCAAATTACTAGAACACTAGTTCTAGGACTATAAGATACCTCTTAAAGAAGGCGCAAAGCTAAGATATATGCCTCTATATAAGCTTATAGAAAAGGAGTTAGAAGTATAGAAGAAATATATTAAGAATATATTAGAAAAGAAATAGATTAGAAACTTCTTATCTTCTATAGTATACTCTATACTATTTATAAAGAAAAAAGAGATAACTAAAGAATAACTATGTATTAATTATAAGAACCTTAATTCTAAGACTATAAAGAATTAATACCTACTTCTACTTATTATAGATATACAGAATAGGCTTATAAAGGCAAAATAGTTTATAAGGCTTAATATAAAAAATGCCTACTATACTATCTATATAAAGAAAGAGGAAGAATAGAAAACTATATTTAAAACTAAATATAAACTCTATAAGTACTAGGTAATACTATTTAAACTTATAAACACCTTAGCTATATTCTAAGAATAGATTAATAATATTCTTAGGGAATACCTAGATATTTTTATAATAGTATATCTAGATAATATTCTAATCTACTTAGAGACACTAGAGGAATACAGAGACTATATAAGAAAGGTACTTTAGAAACTGCTAGATATAAAACTATACCTTAGCCTCTATAAGTGTAAATTTTATATATAAAGCACTATATTTCTAGAATTTATTATTAAACCTAAGATTCTAAAGGTTAACCTAATTAAAATTAGAGAAATTAAGAACTAGCCTATGCTAACAAATTTAAAGGAAGTTTAATTCTTTATTAGATTCTATAACTTCTATTGCAAATTTATTAGAAATTAGAGTAACCTTACTAGATTACTAGTAGAGCTTACTAAGAAGGATATTCTCTTTAAATAGATAAAGAAATAATAGAACACGTTTAAAGAACTTAAGAAACTTTTTACTAAAGACCTAATTCTGCAAATATTTAACCTAGAAGAACCCTCTATAGTTAAAACTAATACCTTAGACTTTAAACTAGAGGTAATGCTAGTGTAACTAGATAAAGAAGGAAACAGACGCCCTATATACTACTAGTTAAGGAAGATAACCTTAGCAGAGCTTAACTATAATATCTATAATAAAGAACTTCTTACTATTATAGAAGTATTTAAATAATAGAGAGCAAACCTTTAAGAAGCAAGGCACTAGACTATTATCTACTTAGATTATAAGAACCTTATAGGCTTTATGCTTAACAAGGACCTTACCCTAAGATAGAGACGCTAGGCTTAATACCTTACTACCTTTAATTCTAAAATTATCTACTGTAAAGGAACAGAGAATCTTAAAGTAGACACCTTAAGCAGAAGGCTAGATTACTAAGGAAATAAGAAAATTAACAGAGCTATTCTATAAATAGAATCTAACAGTTCTATAGTATATAACTACTTTAAATTAGCTGCAACTACAGAACTTTTAAAGAAAAGAAATAACTAGCTTAAATAGATCTAGAAAGAAATACGCAACGCCTAAGAGAAAGTTAAAGATATTAAGAGCGCAGTTAAAGAAAGAGATAGCCTAACTTTTATATATAGATAAGTCTATATCCTTAAGAAAATAAGAAAGAAATTTATATAGTAATTCTATAAAATACTAATATATAGATACTAAGGAATTAAGAAAACTCTATAATAACTAATAGAATAGTACTACTTTCTCTAAGCCTAAGCACTAGTAAGATAAGTACTATCTAAATATGCAGATTATTATTATAATAAATTAGCTTAATATACACTCTATAGGGAATTACAACCTATAGAACTAGCTAAAAGGCTCTAGAGAATAATAGCTATAGACTTTATTATTAAACTACCTAAATCTAAGAACTCTATAATAAAGGTTGCTTATAACGCAATCCTAGTTATTATTAATAAAGCTACTAGATACGCTTACTTTATTCTATACCTTAAAGTAAGTAATATAGAAGTATGTTTATATATTATTCTTAGATAAATTATTAGCAAATATAGCTTACTAGATAAAATTATCTTAGATAGAGATATAAAATTTATATCTAAGTTTTAGCAGATACTTATAGCTAAACTTAGTATAAAACTAGAAATATCTATATTATTCTACTCTTAGATAGATAGAATTATAGAATAAATAAACTAAATAGTAGAATAGTACCTATAGATATACCTAAACTATAAATAAGATAACTAGGTGCTACTATTACTAATAGCCTAGTTTATATACAATATATTATAGTATAGTGCTATTAGACTAACACTATTCTTTACAAACTATAGATTTAAGCCTACTATAGCTTTAACACTATAAGAACTTAAATTATATAGCTAAATAGCAGAAGAATAAGTTAAATAACTCTAGTATATATATTAAGAACTGCGTAATAACGCAAAGTTCCTGCAAGGAACTATAGATAAATGCTATAATAAGAAATATAAAAAGAGACTACTCTTTAAGAAGAGAGAGAAAGTCTAGCTCCTATAAAAAAATATTAAGAGCTAGAGGCTAAGTATAAAACTTAACTATATTAAAATTAGCCTCTATAAAATTAAGAAATAAATTATACTAGTTAGCTACTAACTAAAGCTACCTATAATAATAAAAATCTACTCTATATTCTATATATTACTACTAGAAAAAGCACTACAGAATATATAACTAGTAGCTTATAAAGCAGCAACGTATAGACAGAATAAAGAAGAATAGAAAGTAGATAAGGTTATAGCCTAATACTAGTAAAATAGATATAATTACTATCTTATTAAATAGCTAGAGATAAATAACAAAGAAGAACTATAGGAAAATACCTAGGAACCTAAAGAAAATATTATAAGCTCTAACCTAATTAAAGACTTCTAAAATTAAAGTTAACTAGAATAGATAGTAATATACCTTACTATAAGTTAAGAAAATTATTAAAGTTAACTCTCTATACTAATAAGCTTAAGAAAGGAGTGCTATTACTAACAGAGGACCTAGCAACGCTTAGACTGCCTATTGCAACTAGAAGAGCAGCCTCTTTAGCCTCTTTACAATCTAACTCTTTATCTAAAGTAGCAGATTAAGTATCTACCTGTTTATCTACAAACTCTTTCTACTTCTATAAATAAGTTAGTTAAGCCTAACTCTCTACTAGCTTACTTAATAGTTTAGCTATTATAGCTAGAGCCTCTTTATGCTTTTGCTTAGCCTTATTAATTTAAGCTTATAGTTTTATTTATAAATAGTTAACAGCTTGCTTTAGAACTATTAGAATATACTACTAAAATTAGATTCTAGACTATATATTCTGCTATAGAGATGCTAGATAGCTAATACTTAGAGTAATAACTAGATCTAATATAGCCTTTATAGTGTTTACTGCTAGGTGCAATAACGCACTATAATAATAATCTCTTATAATAAGAATAAGGTAATATTTCTTTACTTTTATATAATATTTAGTTAGCTTATATAAGACGCTTAGCTTTAGATAAGAGAGGTATAGAGGAAAAGCATTACTACTCTATAAATAATAGAGGTTAGGCCTTTATAAATAATATATTATTAGAATAGACTTACCTTTAAGCTAAAGGCTTAGAAAGAGAAGATAGTATTATAAATAAATCTTATAAGAATAATAAGTTAGGCCTAATAGAGGATAATAAGGCATCTAAGTATAAAATAGAGGATACTAAGATATAGTATAGCAAAGATTATAACTTTAGCCCTAAGGCAGACTATAACCTTGTTACATAATAGAGTTAGCAGGTTAGTAGGCAAACACTAACACTAACCTACTAACCTAAGGTTAGTTAGTTAGTAGGTAACTGCGTAACTAACTTACTAAATCTTAGAATAACGCAATATATAAGCGCGCTGTATAGTATAGATAGAAACTCTATAGTTAAGAATATATTCTACTAACGCTACTGCTCTTATTCTATTAATATTATACTATTAGCAGAAACTTATTTATAACCTACTTAACCTGTAATACCCTTCTATAATCTAATATACTCTATAGCTTATCTAACCTAAGACTAGCTACCTTTAGTAAAGTATAGAACCTCTGTTATATAAGAGCTCTAGAGAAGTAGAGGTAGAAGAGAAGCAGCTTATAGTAGGTATATAAGAGTAAGTATAGAATAGTATATAAAATAAATATAGAGAATAGTAAGGAAAATAGATTTCTTAGCTAAAAGTTTTATTATATTAAATATAAGTAAAGGTAAAAGTAAAAGTTAGTTATAGTAGAAAAAGTTATTATAATATATATTTATTATAATAATATATAAATAGATAGTAAGAGACTTTTATAAGTATACTATATAATATTCTTAAGGTAAACTGCAGTATAGCTAGTAAAAATATATTAAAACTATAGAAAAAGAGATATAAGGTAGTAGATATATTATATAGAATATACTAAGAAATTAAGAATCTTAAGTATATTAGAAAACTTTAGTATAAAAGAATAGAGAATCTTTTACTCTTAAGTATCTATTTTAAGATTTAAGCTGCACTAATATAAAAGCTCTCTATAATTATAAGTAATATACTAGCACTATAGGTGTTTATTTTAGTCTATTTCTTATAACTTTACTTAGAAATATAATACTGTGTATATAGTACTATATAAGCTAAACCTATTTATAAACTACTCTTTAGATTCTATTATAAACTTCTAACTATATACTTCTATAGGCGCAGCTCTCTAGTTTAGAAGCACACTATAGGTCTTATTAGCCTTTAGAAGTAAACTATAAGGTATAAAAAAGGTAGAGGTAAGAAATATAAGCTATTAGGTTAAAAGTACTAGTAATATAGTTGTAATAAACTGCAGAAAGAGCTAGAACGCAAGTATATAGTGCTTAAATAAGCAATAGGACCTTATAAGTAGTATAGAGCTAGTAGTAAGCAAAGCTAAGAGTAATAATATAGTAGTAAGTAATAACTTATATTAAGATAGCAAATACTAACAGTACTATTCTAGTTCTTAATAAAGAGTTAAAATAATATATTAAAGCAGCTTATAGTAGAATATATTCTTAAGCGCTATAAAGATAAAAAAAAGAAGTAGAAAAAGGTAGCTCTTATCTTAGTACTTTATAAATAAGAGGCTAATATAATATATAAATAAAGGCATATTAAAATAAATAGTAATAGATAATATTAACTATACTAACTAGTAGGCAGAATTAGAAATTATACAGATACTACCTTAATACTTATACTATTTAGCCTTACAGGCTTTATTAAGAAGCTAATTACTAACTAAAAAGTAGCCTAAAGCGCTATTTATAATATTAGTAACTATAACTAGCTTCTATCTGTATATATTATTAATAGTGCTACTAAATTCTATAAGATTAATAGTAGTTAAGTGTATAAGATAGATATTACTAGACTAATAATACCTAATATTAAAATAGTAGTAAAGAGTAAAGAAAGTAGAATTATAGAAATAGATATATAATAGATAGATTTACTAATAATCTAGTAGATTAAAATATAAAGGCCTAAATGCAAAATAACTACTAATAGTATTATATTATATTAGATTAGTCTAGTATAAAGAGTTATTAGTGCTAAGTACTAATCTTAGCTTATACAAAGTATAATGCACTTATAATAAAGATATTAAATAAGTATTTTATTAAGGTTATAGATAATTATATATTCTATATATATAATAGCTCTATATAATTTATAAATACTAATACCTAAACAGAAATATATATTATGCATCTTTAGGTTATTCTATAATAAATAGATTGCTCTTTATCTAAATATTAACTTATATATACTTAACGTAGCAGAAGAAGATTAGGTATATTATGCTAAGTAAAATAGACTATAATAGATATAGCTAACCTAGCACAGAAAGATTATTTAGATAAGGTTATTAGGCACTATAGTAAGCACTGCCTAGCTTAAATTAAGACTAAGATTAGGACTATTAGGCTACTACACTTTCCTCTTCTCTTTAACAGACCTAAGCAAGTTATATTAAGGCTTATTCTTATACTATAGCTAAATAGTATTTTGCAATATATCTATAATTTTAAGCTTATTAATAAAGAGAATAATGTGTTTATACTACTAGAACTCTATAAAGTTTTAAAAGAAACTCTACTCTACTACCTAAAAATTTTTTCTATTTACTATTTTAGGCTATAGTGTATAGCTATAATTATTAAATCTCTAATACTCTTAATTATATAGCCTGCTAATATATCTCTATATAGTTCTATGCTATTTGCTATTACACTAGAGGTAAGTAGTGTAATAGACAGAAATAGACGCAGCTAACCTGCTAAAGAATAAGCATCTAGATAAGCTCTTAGAGCAGGATCTTAATATTAATAAATAGTAAGGTATAGTTAATAATAATAGTAATAAGATTTAATAGAACTGCCTTAATAATAATAAGGACTCTATAAAAAAGAATCTCTTTAGAGGTTTTAGAGAAGTTAATAAGCAAGATAAGGAGGCTATTAAGATAGGTAGAGAGATCTAAATATTATTATAGGCTAGATACTAACACAGGCATAGATATAAATAAAGAATATACTGCTTAAGAGGCTATCTATATAAAGAAACTAAGCAAGGTAGAGAATATTAATATAGAAGATATTTAGGCAGATAAGAGTTATAAAATAGATATATAAGAGACGCCTTAATAATACACTTATTAGAGAGCTTTACTAATATAGTAGCAGGTATAAAAGCTACTATAACTACTACCTATAATAAATAGTAAAGATATCTCTCTAGTATAATATTATAATATTATAATTGCAGTTATATCTGCTTGCTTAAACTATCTATTAAACAGTAAAATTAAGGCAGTAGATAATATTGTTTTATAATTAAGACTTTCTAAAAAAAAAGGTTAAGTACTATATAGAAGATAGAGCTGCTTATACTAGTAATAGAAGTTAGTATAGACTATAATACTCTATATAAGTAAGTTAATAATATAAATAAACTAGTATAAATATATATTAATAATATATAGTTAATATAGTAATAGGTATAGAATATTTTAAAAGTTTCTACTAAAAAAATATTTTAGTAGAGCTTAGTATATCTATATAATCTATTCTAATATTTTATAGACTAAAACTTTTCTTTACCTTATATCTATTTTATAGCTATAAAATTCTTATAATATATAAATAATAATAATAGCAGGTAATAACTAGTAGTATCTGTTACTGTCTATTACTAATATACTAATTACTAGAGCCTCTATAATATAACTACCTCTATTAGCCTTAATATCTTTAGGTCTAGTCTCTATAAGCAGAAGGGTAATACTCTGCCTATTAACTGCAAGGTAGATAAGAATACTATAGAAAGCTAGAGTTTACTACTTCTTAAAACTAAGCTACCTATAAATAGGAAGTTAGTAATAGGCTAAGACTAGTCTAAGTATATTTATAACTATCTTTTACTAAGCAAAGAGGTATAATATATTAGATTAGCTATTCTTTAAAAGATTACTATTAGCAAAGAAGAGAATAAGAAAGCTGTTCTAAAGGTAGTATACGCTACTATAAAAATATATATTCTAAACGCAATCTATTATAAAGAAAACAGCTTAGAACTAGAAAATAACCTAAAGATTTAGGTAAGAAATATAATAGTAGCGCAGTAGTATATCTTAGTGTAATAGATAGAAATAAATAGCTAATATATTATAGGATACTGAAGAAAGAAGATATTAGGTTGTAATTAGCAGCTGCAGGCTACTAAAGTATAAGCTACTAGGATATTTAGATATATTTTAAGGCCTTAATAATTCTAATTAAGATCTACAGCAAAAACAATCTAACTAAGTTACTGCCTAGTTACTTTACCTAAGGTGCATAAAAATAGGTTAAGATTTAAGATAACAGTAAGGTTAAGGTCTAGTTAAACTTAGTACTAAGACTACTAGGTTAATAAGTAGATAGTAAGATTCTATAATAGATATATAATAGATATAACTAATCTAGTAGTAACTATATCTATAATAGAAAAGTATATAAGTTAGAAATAAAATAATAAGTAACTTATAAATATCTACTAGGTAGTAATTTAGAACTTTCTTTGCTACTCTCTAATAAATACTATTATAAAGTAGAAGCAGCTTAATAGTATAATCTAGGAATAGTATATTAAGCACTATATAGATAATTAGATATTTAGAGTAGGTTACTTATAATAACTACTATTATTCTGCACTAATATATATAGTATTACCTACTTTGCTTCTTAGAGATAATATTATTAGAGTAGAAGATAATAAACTTAGTATTAGACTTATATAGACTAAAGATTAAACCTTCTAATTAGGTAATTGTATATAATAGATAGTAATAGATACTCTAACCTTTATAGATTAATTTTGCCTTAGTAACGCAGAAAGTATATAGGCTCTATAGGCTTCCTAATACCTAAACTAGTAAAAGAACCTTATAACTTCTATATTTCCTACTTCTGTTTACAAAAGAGAAGTATATTATGCTTAGCATGCTTAATATAGTTAAGGCTAGCAGATAATAGGCAGAATTAGTAAATTTTAAACTCTATAATAAGAGAGAGAAGTATATGCCCTTCTTAGGTCTATATAAAAATATTCCTAATAACTACCTAGCTAACTACTTTTTTAACTTCTCTAGAGAGTATATTCTTATAGAAGATGCAGCTAGGATTATTATAAATCTTCTATATAGCAAGAATACTATCTTTAGGAATATTATAATATTCTATAATATTATAAAATCTTAAATATATACTATAAGTCTTAAAATAGATAGTAAGAGATAAGCTAATAAAATTAGTTTAGTTAGCCTACCTATAGTATAGGAGAAGATATTAATATACTTTATTTTCTTAGTATAATAACTTAACCTATTAATAAGTTAAGATAGGCACACCTAAAGAAAGGTAGTAAGGAAAACACTCTTTATTAGAATATCTACGTCTAAGAATAGGCAGAACTAGTATAGCTATAGATCTAGTTACAGCAATAGAGAGTATATAGCTGTACTATTATACTGTAAATAGCTAGTAAATTACTTTAGAATAGAATATATCTCTTAAGATAGATAATAGAGTTAGATAACTCTATAAAATAATAATAGAGTCTAACTTAATCTATAATAGATAGTAATAAACAGCAAGCTAGAATATAAACTAATATAAAAGTAGTTAGCATATACTTAGTATAGGTAATATAATTTTGTAGTAATTATCTAATAATTATAAGCTTATCTATTCTTAATAATAGTAATAGCTTATTCTTTAAATAAAAGTTCTATAAGTAGTAGAAGAATAAGAAATATATAATTAGAAGATAAATAAATAATTATAAATATAAATAGAGTAATAAATATAGTAAGTATATATAATTTTTTAATAGCAGAACTAATATATTAAGTAATCTTAAAATTATAAAGAAAAGTAAAATAAGACTAGAATAGATTTTTTAATAATAAGCTAAACTAATAGAGATAGGAATACTAATATACAGTGCTATATATTTAAATAAAGAATATATTTATATACTAGCAGTAGGTAATATAAAGTATTGCACCTATAAAATTATGCTTAATAAAAACTAGGTTCTAGTTAAAGCAGTATTAGACTTAGAAGGTATAACCTTTGTATATAGGGTATATACTTCTATAACTTAAGAATCTACTATATAATTAGACAATAAGATTTTACCTAGGTAAAGATTATACTGCACCTAATAAGTGTTTCTTAAGTATATTAAAGTATATATTTCTAAACTTAGAAATAAAAATTTAGAAGGTAATAATAAATAGTAAGTTTTAAGAGACTAAAAGATATATAGCTAATACTTTTAGTCTAGAAGATAGTATCTTGCTAAACTTTAATATTGCAAATACTAGAAGCGCCTAAAAATAAAAGGTAAACTCTCTAACTAATAAAGAGGCTTTTTAGATACTATAGGATTACTAAAGAGGTTATATTATATCTATAGTTTTAAAGATATAATTACTGCAGAAATAAGATATAAGAGAATTTATAGCATTTCTTTAAAAGCTATTATTTAGAGTATATATATTAATACTACCTAGAAATCTGCTAATACTATTAGTAATAGTATAAAGAGGCGTTTAGAGGGAAATAATAGGCACAGGCACTAAAGAACTGCAGAGAGTAGTAGTATATTAGTTGCAAAAACAGAGTAAGATAACTTTATATATAAATACTACTAGCTAACTAATATAGTATTAGATTCTAGTAATTAGGACTCTTAGCTATATAGAATTATGCAAGCAGAGTATAAAATATCTCCTGCTAAGCCTAAAATACTAGGTATAATTTCCTCTACTATAGTAAATATTTACTAAGAGGGAGAGAGCTATTCTTGCAATAATTTATACAGCATAAATAGAAGGCTAGCTCTACTTAATTAGAATTTAGTTAGTACGCAGATAGAGAGCTAACTTAATATTAAGACTGCCTATACTATTAATATAACTTAGCTATAATACTAATAATATTTATAATATATTTATTAGTAATATTAAACTAGCTCTTATAGAATAGCAGATTAGAATACTCTTAAGAAGTAGCTCTTGCAATATTCTAAATAACCTAAGTTAATTTATTAATCTAATATATTTAGTTCTAATATATAATTAATACAAAGCTATATAAATCTCTAAAGCAGGTATAATCTATATATAAATATAGTTATACTTTACACCTCTATATATATACGTAATAGAAGGATAATTAATTAGATATAGCTGTAATAGATAGTAATTAATAAGTTATTTATATAAAGTTAAAGAATCTAGAATAAATATCTTTACTAGCGCGTCTAATATAGTTCTTAGTATACTTTCTTATATAGTCTAACTTTCTCTCTTATAAATAAGTAAAAGAAATTAGTTTCTTAAATATAAGACTCTCTAAACTATAAATATAAGAAACAGTAATATATAAAAGGCCTAGTATAAAATCCTGTTTACTACTAATATATATAATAGCTTTATCTAGACTTATACTCTAGGACTTATAGATAGTAATTGCCTAACTTAAGGCTAATAGAAACTAAGTCTAGGTATAGAGCTTATAGTCTATGTAAAACTTTTATCTTTCTAGAAAGATATAAATAATAACTAAACTACTTAGTAGAGAGTAAAGGCTAAGGCTATTATATCTAATAAGAGACACTAGAACAGCTAAAGGCTAAAGATTCTGTTAGTTCTGTGTTCTGCTCTTCTAGATAATATTCTTAATAATGCTACTTAATCTATTTATAAGGCCTTACTTAGTCTAGATATTATACAGAAGCATAATATATACACTAATACTAAGAAGTAGCTTACTCTTAAGATTACTAGCATCTTTTAAGCTAAGTGCTACCTACTTAGGCTTATAAAGAAAGTAGAAGGAAGACTTAGACTACTTTCTTCTCTAGTCTAGAAGACCTAGACTAACTAGACTAGGTAATTTCCTAATAGAGAAGCGTATAGCCTATAAGAGGGAATAAAGATAAGATAAAGATATAATAGATATAATAATCTAATTATATAAGGTTGCTAAATAATAGCTTTGCTAGGTATAGAATTATAGAAGGGAAGAGGTAGAGGTATATATACTCTGCCTTCTCTCTCTCTATTACTAAGAAGATTATTCTAAAAGATTCTAGTATTTACTGCTTATAAATCCTGCTTACAAATCTAGAAGTATTTATAAGCTAGGTTACATAGTATCTTATATAAGCTATTGCGTAACCTACTAAGGCCTATTTATAGTAGCAGTTCTAGATCTTCTTTATTTACTAAAAATAGAATACTTAATATCTTAATAAGGAGAAGAGCTATAAAGATAATTTATATAGTATTTTAATACTCTTCTCCTACTTATTAAGATAAGCAGACTATATAAGTATACTAAATCTAATTAGGCAAGTGCTAGAATAAAGATTATAGAAAAGATTCTATTAATCTTTATATTAATAACTTAAGTAATTTCCTTTTCGAAAATTGTAATATTTAGGCGCTGCTATTACCTTACTAAAGCTATACTTAGAGTTGCAGTTGCTAGAGCTGCTCCTGTCTGTAGTATCTTCTCTAGACTAGATAGTCTAGAAGAGAACGCTATAGTAGTGTTAGTATATATAAGTACAATGTTTATAATAGTATTATTAAAGTTAAATTTAGAAAGTTAAGTTTCTTAGTAGAGAGAAGAAGATAAGAGATTACTATAGTAGAGTAGTCTATATTCTGCGCCTTTACTATAATTTTCTATTTAGAAATAAAACTTTTACTTATGTGCCTGCGCTAGTTATAGTATAGGTTAGATTTATATATTAAAGTAAGTAGGCTAATTAGAAGCTGCTAGGTTAGACCTAGCAACTTCTAATTAGCTAGGTAGTTTTTACCTAAGGTTTACCTAGTTAAGTATACAATATTGCTCTTCTTAGGCAGCTAACCTCTAAATTAGAAGACCTTATCCTATAGAGTCTTATTATGCATTACTATCTGTGCTTAAACTATCTATAAAAACTTAATACTAGGCTTTTTTATAGTTAGTAAGCTAGTAAGTTTATATTTTAATTAGGTCTAGGTAAGCAGCTCTATAGCTACTTTAAATTATATTCTTATATATATATTCTTATCTTATATAATCCTAGAGCTTTAGAAGGCCTTAGTCTTCCTTACTAATATCTTATAGAGATTATAAGAGGAATTTCTTAAGTCTCTATTTAGGCACTGTATAGAGTATCTGCAATCTATCTAGGTCTTTAAGCAGGTAGGTTCTCTTCTCTGCGTTTATTCTATTATTTAAGACTTTATATAAACTAAGCTAGTATTTACTTAGCTTTTTATCTCTTAATATATTAATCTACTAAATAGAGTTCTAGAGAAGAACTAAGTCTTCTAGTAATATTAGGTACTACCTAATTTCCTTTATATTATCTTAATATTTCTTTTTAGCAGCTTAGAGTCTTTTACTTTTAGTTATTACATTCTTAATAATTTAATCTTATAAGTTTAGTTATATAACTCTAATACTAAGAAGTTATAATCTATTATAGACTTATTAGTATAGAAGAGTCTGCTATATAGAGAAGGTAAGTTTAATAGGTAGAATAGAATTTTAACCTATAATAAGTTAGTATACTAAGTATCTATTTAACTAGATTAAAATTCTGTCTACTAACAGAATAGTTAGTAGGTTTTTAATCTATTTCCTGTTTAATTTAGCTAGAGCATTTACTATAGGCTTATACTCTCTTTTAACTTTCTCTATTACTTATAGATTATAGGCTAATACTTAGACTTACTAAATATTATATATAGTTAATAAACTCTAGATAACCTTAGTAAAGTTTAGCCTACTATCTACTATAAGGCGCTTAGTTATACTTTATCTGCATATAATATCTTTATAAATAAATTTTACAATAGTTAAGAATTAGTTATTTAATAGTACTTTTGCCTCTACCTATCTACTAAGGTATTTATAAGTAATAATAAGGTAATATTTACTATTATATAGAGGTATATAGATAATGTTAATTGCAACTAATTTCTATTATGCATAGAAGTAAGTAGTTATTAGCATATTAACTAATCTCTTACTTACTTAGAATTAGCATTCCTTATATATAAGAATTCTAGCTTTAATATCTATATAAAGGTGTTTCTAGTAGTAGTATTATGCTACTATTAAGTAGACTGTATTAATTCTATAATATCTAATAGTCTAATAGATCTCTTATATAGTTACTAACCTTATATCTAGGTTGTTTATAACTCTCTTAATAGTAATGTTTCTTAATATTTTGTAAAATAAGTACCTATCTCTTTAAAAGTAGTTTATTACTCTCTTCTTCTATACTTTTAACTCTTTTTAGCTAACTAAACTAGGCAGCTTTAATATTTAAAGAAACCTTACTATATTCTCTAAAGGTTAGGTATATTCTAAACGCAGAAACCTTTCTTCTAGTATATCTATAGCTATAGAGAATACCTTAGCTATTATAATAAGTTCTTTAATAAATTCCTTTATATTAGACTCTAGGTTATTAGGCTGCTTCTATCTATCTAGTTTTAGGTACCTAGAAAGAGTATCTAAAATAATGTTCTTCTTCCTAGGTATATGCTTAATCTTAAAGTTCTATAATAAGATTACAGCTAGCTATTAGTTTATAATAGACTCTAGGAGGTCTAAGAATAACTTATTTAGTTAAGTAATTAGTATTTAGGTATCTATTTTAATAATAAAGTAGACTCTGTAAAGCTATATGCAGAACTTCTTTAAAGCCTATATAACTACTTTATACTTAAGTTTTATTAAATACTATTATAACTTAGCTTTTAACTAAAGAGTACTCTTAAATCTATATAGGTACTATCTATTATTAAGGCTAACTTATTTAAGGTATACACTAGCTCCTTCTTAGCTTGCATCTACTATAAGGTATATAGTTCTAGAGTTCTTATATATAACTGTTATTAGAGCTAGAGCCTATATAATACAGTTTATTAAGTTCTATATTACTTACCTTTTAAGATCTCTCTATTACTATAGTATAGAAGCTCTTATAAGCCTAAAGAGTAGCTTAGCTTAGATAGTAAATAAAAGAACCTAAATTTATAGTAGATATATATTTCTATAAATATTTAGACTTTCTTAATATTTCTATATTCTAGCTAGTTAGTAATTTTAGTAACTTTGTTACTATTAGAGAAGCATCTATTAGTAGTAACTTTATAGCTAACTACTACTAGGCAGCTTTACTTCTAGTAATATTTCTTACCTAATACTATACCTTTAGCTTGCTTAATATCTGCTAGGACAGTATCTAGTTGCTGCAGGTATTCTAGAACAAACCTCTATACTCCTAGAAGTAACTCTTCTCTATTATAGTCTGTCTTAGAGCCTCTGTATATAATATTATCTAAGAAGAGTAAAGTATTTAGCTAGTAGTTCTTAAGAATCTTTATTATTATTCTTTAGAAGACTATAACTAAGTTTATTGCTCTTTAGACTAAAGTGCATAATTTTAGAAGCCTAATTAGGGTTATTATAGCTGTTATATCTCTACTATCCTTATAGAAAGATATTTAGTTATATTCTAAGAAGAAATCTATTAAGAATATAATCTTACTACCTGCAAATTGCTTAGAGAATTTATCTATAGTTAGTAGATTTCCTACATCTCTAAGGGATACTTTATTTGTATGCTAAGTATTATTTATAAAATATAGGCTACTATCTTTCTTACTAACTAGATACTATAAGTTTTAGTATTAACTATTACACCTCTCTAGAGTTAACTAGTCTATCCTTTCTTATAATATTTTAACTAGCTGTTCTTTCTAGCTTTTTACTATAGGAAATATCTAAACTTACTATACTTTATATAGAATTGTTTATACTCTATAGAGAAGGCATATATCCTTTTAAATCTATTCTAACTCTATAAATATAAAAGCTAGAGCTGCTTCTCTATTAAGAATTATTTTCTTAAGTAACTCTACCTCTCTTAGCTATAAGTAATCTCTAATATACTAGAACTTCTATTATTCTAGAGTAAGTCTTATACTCTAAGAGAATACTGTATACTGTTATTTAAATATATAGTTATAGGGTCTAATCTCTAAAGGCCTTAGGCTGTTAACTAATAGCTACCTTTTAGAAGTAATAGCTTTCTAGTCCTTTCTACTAAGCTTACTAGTAGTTAATAGGTATAGATTATCTACTAGCTGCACTTTTATACTAACTCTCTTATATAGAGTGTTAATCTCTAGTAGAATTAAATAGTCTGCCTAGAATTAGCGTTTCTACTCCTAAAGAACTTCTAAGAGAGAAAGAGCAGCATTCTTATTAATATTTAATTAGTAGAGATCTTCTTCTAGTATAAGCTATTAAATCTCTCTAAAGATACTGTAGTTAAATAGTAAGTTTATATACCTAGTATACTATTCCTATAGTAATAAAATTAGACTATATCCTACTTAAGCTGCGTTATAGAGTATAAGATTAGGTTATAAGCATTTACGCAGTATTAAACTAGCTGCCTTACTTAACTAGTTTATTTAATATTTCTTAATTCTAGCTCTACTAGAGATAAATAGTATAGAATAGGACCTAAGGTAATAAAGGCTGCGTTTTAGGTGCTGTTATTAGATATAATTCTGTATATAGCCCTGCTAAAAACACTATACTATATAGCTAGTTAAGTAGATAAATACTATAGAGTTCTAAGAATTATAGACCTTATTAGGTTTTAAATAATATAGAAGTAGGCTAGTATAAAGACTTTACTAATCTTAATAGGTACGTTCTACGCTATTCTAATAAAGGCGTCTATGCTTTTATTAGCTGTAACTACCTCTCTTTTAGCTTCTTAGGGCTAGTCTATTTTCTTATAGATTAACCTATAAGCCTGCGCTGCACTAAACTAGACTAGGTTTATCTGCGCACCTATATCTATAAGGTAATTTATGCTATAGTCTCTAAGCTATGCCTAGTATATAGGTAGCTCTTAATATATAATTCTTTTAGATTTAACCTTTCTAATACTTTAGTTAGTATTATTAGTTAACTTATAATTATTCTAGGTATTACTAGTACTAGTAATACTATATTTTACCTAGGCAGTGCCTACTAAGTAATAGCTGTTTCTCTAGCATATGCCTAAGGTAGCTATTCTATTATTAGGGTTAGCTATTAGAAAAGTAGAGCCCTTAAGGCTACTTAGCTAATTAGAAGTTGCTAGGTTAGACCTAGTAGCTCCTAATTAGCTTATTTGTATTAGCTAGACTAATAGTATATTAATGCTCTTAGTAGCTTCTAGAACTAATTTATAACCTGCTAATAAGTCTTTTAATATTAACTTTACTATCTCTTATACTACTAAGTCTTCTATAGTAATTTCTTAAACTTTCTAGGTAAGAATTACTACTAGAATCTTATTAGCATCTAGTTATAGAAACTTATCTAAGTCTTTATTCTAGAGATATAATATTAGCTGCTTCTTCTTCTTTAATAAACTATTTAGAATCTTCTTAGAGGTATAGTTTTAGCTTAGAGGTTTTATAATAGTAAACAGCCTATTATAGAGTTAACTAGAGAATAGTATAGAGTTCTCTTATACCTACTATTCTGCAGTAGAAGCCTTATTATTAGCTAGCTTATTATAAGCCTTATTATAAAGTTTCTAAGCTTCTAATATTTGCACTTCTACTTCTAGAACCCTGCGTTTTAAGACTACTGCTTTTTTAACCTTTTCTAAAACTTTATCTACTAGTCTGCTAGTATTATAGTTCTAATAACTAGCTACATTTACTAAGTCTAAAAGTCTAGCTAAGTAAGCTTCTAAAATAATATCTCTATTATTAATATAGTCTATGCTTATAACTTTACTATCTATAGTATTTAGGAGTTTAAAATCTACTATTACTACTCTAGCACTTGCTGCTATATCTCTAAACTTAGCTATAGTTAGGGTGCTAACACTACCTTCTTATAATTAGGCTAAGTTCTAGGTAATTTCTACTTACTAATAGGATTAATCTTAGTTACTATAAGATGCGCTACGCAGATAAGAGTCTACTCTCTTAAAGATATCTAGTTTTATAGCTAATGCAGGTTAGTTTAGTATATCTTAGAAGACCTTAAAATATTTCTAGATCTTCTATTTTAACTAATTTAACTAGTATATATAGGGAACCTGTTCTAGAATTAGAGTAATCTAGAAGTGTACAGGTTTAAAGAAATACTTCTATTAGTTATTCTCTCTATTATAGTTAAAACTATACTATTCTATCTTAACTAGAGCTTAATAGAGTTTATATCCTTTAGCTTAGTAGTTTAGCTTCTTATATATATTGTAGGTGTTATTAAACTTATAGCTTTAGAAGTTATATAATACTCCTCTATTAGAATTTATAGTTCTAGGCCTAGACGCAATATATAAGCTATTATTCTATTTAGACACTATTCTACCTTTAGTAGTATAAACTATAAAGTAAGTATAGTTAGTTAAAGTTTAAAGCATTTTATTAATATTACTGTTTATACTTATTAGAACCCTAACTTTAGCTAAGGAAAGTTTCTATCTATCTATTACTTAGATAAGCTTATTAACAGATTTATTAATACCTAGCAGAAGTGCCTTGCAAGTTAGGTTAAGATAGTTAGATAGCAAGTTCTTAGTATTATTTATAATACTTAACATATCTTTAGTTACCTTTAAGGCTTTAAGAAGTTAGTAGGCTTCTACAGCCCTTACTTTCTCTTTTCTAAAGAAAGAGTTCTTAAGGCCTTAATACTGCTTATACACCTTCTTTATAAATAGATAGATTTCTTCTATCTTAAAGGTTAAGTAACTCTCTATTTTAGGTTTATTAAGTATATTAAAAAGAACTAGATCCTTATTAATCTTTAGAAGCCTTAAGAAGAAGAAGTATCCTTTCTTAATAGGCAGGATCTAGCTACTCTTTCTATAAGTATTACTATATACTATATAGTTAGTGTAGTACTTAGAAAGGCCTAGAAACTCTTAAGCTAATCTTTTAACAAAAGCCTTAAGAAAGGCTTAGGTACCTATTTTCTAAGTAGTGTTCTAGTCCTTCTAATACTTCTTTATTACCTCTTATAGTTAAAACTAATTACCTTTAGAATAGGGCTTAAGTTGCTTTATAAAGTAGTAGTAGTAGTCTTTATAGTAGTCTAGAAGAACTCTAACCTTTTAGAGATTAGTTAAACTACTATTACTTACTATTTAGTTATAGTTATTAAGGAACTCTATTACTTCTTTACTATTAAAGATAAGATTAATAGAGCCTCTTCTTATAGAGATAATAGGCTAATATATAAATACCTAACTTAGATTCTCTATTAAGAAGGTGTCTAAATATTCCTTAGTTAGGTTATCTATTATACTAAAGTATATAGGTCTTAGGTTCTCTAGAGCTGTAGATATTGCTAGTATTAGTTATTATTCTTCTCTTATAATATTTTTCTTCTTATAGTTGCTTCTAAGTCTCTATAGTAGGTTCTCTATTAAATAAGTAGTTCTAAAGGCAAGTAGGCTAAATTCTTTTATAGTAGTTATATATATTTAGCTAAATTATTATATAGTAGATAGGCGTTATAAAATAAGCTAATAAATAAGTTTCTAGAGGTTCTAAAGGTTATATCTTTTAGAGTTAAATAAAGTACTACTAGATTTTCTAGTAGACTTTTTTATAAGATATTACTAAATATTCTAGCAGATGTATACTAAGGTGCTACTAGAACTTCTAGTAGACTTTTTTATAAGATATTACTAGATATTCTAGTAGATATATACTAAGGTACTACTAGAACTTCTAGTAGACTTTTTTATAAGATATTACTAGATATTCTAGCAGATATATACTAAGGTGCTACTTAAACTTCTAGTAGACTTTTTTTTATAAAATATTGCTAGATATTCTAGCAGATATATACTAAGGTACTACTAGAACTCCTAATAGACTTTTTTATAAGATATTGCTAGATATCCTAGTAGATATATACTAAGGTACTACTAGAACTCCTAGTAGACTTTTTTATACTTTCTTCTTATATACTATACTAAGCTCTCTAGTTAGGTTACTAATTTTATTCTAGTAGAAGGTTACAGCATCCTATTAGTATATAGAGAGAAAGTAACTTTAAGAGTAAGAGTATATATAAGATAAAGTATTCTTTAGTAAAAGAGTTATATTACTAAAGTCTATATCTTATTATAATCTATTACTAGGTTCTTTTCTCTTCTAGGTTTTATCTACTCTAAATCTATTATATAAGCAGCTTAGGCTATACCTTCTATATACTGTTAGCTAGCTGCTAATAGTATTTAGTAGCTATTACTCTATATACTAGTATATTATCTACTATTAGAGAGTACTATTTTAGATAATAGAGCTGCTATATACCTAGTTAATAGCGCAGATTATTTAGTCTCTAGCACTTTTATGCTAGCTACCTCTACTAATATAGTAGAAGTAGGTAACTAAGTATTCTCTATTATAGGCTAAGAAGCTTATTTATTTAAAAATACTTTTTATAAAAAGTATAGCCTAAATATAGAGAACTTACTTCTTTAGAACATTATTATAGTAGAAGAATTCTATATTAATATAATCTTAGAAGCTTAATTATAGAAGAAAGAAGTATAGTACTTAGGCCTTAATAGTAGTCTCTAAGTAAAATATATTAAAGATCTAAATAGAAGCATTATATATACTAACCTATAGTATGCTTATAACCTTACTTTCTTTAAATATAAGCTACTATTATACTACTTTTTAAGCCTATTAAACCTAGTAATAATAAAATGCTTATATAACTTATATCCTAGAAGTATATTAGAGTACCTTTAGTATACCTAAGCTAGCTATCTAGGCCTAGAAGCTCTCTAAGTACTAGTATAGTAAGCGCGTAGTATATATATAAGCAGAACACTCTAAAAGAACTATAAAGTATATATAACTATATATACTAAGCAGGTTATTTTACATAGGCCTTATAAGAAGCCTGCTTAACTATTCTAGAGAATTAGATAGAACCTATTTAATATACCTCTTAGCAGAAACAGCAAACTATAGATACTTTTAATTAAGGAGTACTATAGTAGGAAGCTCTTTATATATATACTGCAAGAGAAGACCTAGACTAAGATTCTTTATATTCTAATAAATTTTTTAAGCTAGATAGCTACCTAATATAAGCTCTATATCTGTAAAATAAGCTAGAATAATAATACTGCTACCTTACTATAGTAAGAAAGCTCCTTATATAAATACTAGGCGCTTAAAGTAGGTATTAATATTAAATAGGTTCTACTATATACGCATAAGCTAAATAGAGCTGCTAAGAGAGGTAGATAAGAGATAATAACTAAGTCTATTAAAATAAGAAGCAGTTTAAACCTGCCTAAGAAGCTTTAGCCTAAAGTAGTAGCAGTAGTAGCTTAGCTCTATAATATAAGCCTATTATATATAAATAAGCTTTAGAGCTCTAATAAGTAGCTTAATTAGTAGTTTACCTAATACTTTTACTAGTACTAACTAGAGCAGGTAAGAGTAATTATAGCTAATCTAAAACCTAATTAGAGCAGGATATATGCTTATAGCTGCTGCGCCTATTCTCTAAACAAGGAATAAGCAGCTAGGTATAATAGAAAAGACTTTAAAGTTACTCCTAGAGGCTATATTAGGTATTTAGTAGGTTACTAAGCCTCTAATATCTATAGGATATAGGTACTCTAACTTAACTAGGTAATTATAACACGCAATATAACCTTTAATAAGAAGCTCTTTTATAGTAGAGATAAGTCTAATACTATACTAGTATTAGAAGTAACTGCTATAATTAATATACTCTATAAAAGTAGCAAGATTATATATATAGAAGAAGTAATTAAGCTCTTTATTATAGAGAGAGAAGATCTATTACTTAACTTACCTACTAAGCAACAGCTTAGAGGTAAACCTCTAGAGAGAAGCTAGGTACTAGAAGGCTAGTCTAGTTCTAAATAAGCTCCTAAGGATAAGACTATATAATTAGTTAGCTAAGCTAGCAAACTAATAGAGATTTGCGCAGAGTAATAAGATCTAGGTCTTCTCTTACCTAATCTAATACCTAAACCTAAGTAGCTTAGTATAGAATAGAAGGCTCTATATAGTAAGCCTCTAACTAATAACTTATAGAAAGTGCACTTTACTATTAAAAAAGAAAGCTTATTAGCAGGTATTAAGAATTGCAAGAATCTGCCTATAAGAAAACCTAGCTCTCTAATTATTCTAATACCCTCTTAAAAGGTAATAGGAGTAGGTAAGCTAAGCGTAAGAAGTATAGGTCTGCGCAGGATTATAGGCCCTGCTACTAGGTTAAGTAGATAAATCTATAACTAGCAGCATAATAAGCTTAAAGAAGATAATAGAGGAGAGGAAAGAGCAGGCCTATATACTATAATTAGCTTAATTTAATTAGTAGAGTACCTATAAATGCTTAAACCTTTATTTAAGTATATAGAATAGTATAGAGAGCTTAGAAGAGACCTAATTACTATTTATATAGTAATTAATACCTTAGCTCTAAGAGCTAAGAGACCTATTACCTAAATTAAGCAGTATAAACACTATAATAAGCTCTCTCTACCTCCTAAAAAATAGAAGAAGCTTGCATACTACTTACTAGGCGCTCTTTTTTGCTAGCCTTATAAGAAGAAGATATTAATACTTATAGAAAAGAATATATAGAAAGAAATTAACTAACTAAGTAGCTAGAATAGGCTTCTACTACTTAAATAGGTCTTTATATATAAGGCTAACTAAGACAGCTACTTTATAAAGTATAAAGCTAGAATCTATATATATAAGGATTTATAGGCTAAGAATTTAGTTAAGTTAACTTATACTATAATACTTACTATATAATTCTTTAGAACTATAGTAGTAATAGCTATATAGTTTAACCTAAAGCTCTATTAGTATAATATAGCAGGTATATTTCTTAATATAAGCTATAGAGAATAACTCTAGGTACTCTATAAGCTGCCTAATAGATTTAGAAAACCTAATTAAGTAGTTTACTTACTATAAGCTCTATATAGGCTTTGTAATTTACTAATTCTATAGTATAAAGAGCTATCTAGTATACTTTAGATGCTTAGTTTATAGTTCTTAAAAGAAGAACTAAATCTTTTCTATAATAATAAGTAATAGATAGTATTACTCTTCTATATAAATAATATTCTACTTACCTATTACTATAATAATTAAGTAGCTATAGAATAGCTTATAAGCTTATTAATAAGTAAATACTAGATAAAGGCTTATAGAGCTACTAAATAGTTTCTAGAAGATTAGATTATCTAAACTTAAGCTGCTTATATAATAATACTTAAGTATAACTTTTATATTTAGAAGCTTACTACTAAATTTAAGGTCTTAGATTAAGAGATACTTCTAAGTATCTTCTTCTTAATAATTAAGCTTTTTAGGTATAATAAAGAAGCTTTAAAGTAGAAAATTAAAGCTTACTAGAAGTAAGTTAGCTCTATATTATATATAGCTATAATAATCTACCTAGATATAGTATATACTATTCTATAACTATTTTATTATTTAATAAATCTAGAAGCTGCTTACTTTAAGGTAGTAGCTTAAGTTCTAGAATACTTATACTAGACTAAGCACCTAGGTATAAGATATAGAGCTTATTTAGGCAGCTAACTTCTTATATATAGTAATATATTATTTACTAATAATATTATAACTTAATAACTTTCTTAGAACTATATTATATAGCTCTTTAAAGGTTTAATTATTTAGAAGGCAGCTTACTAAGCTATAGTAACTACTTCTACTATAGAGGTAGAATTACTAGCTTTAGAGTATATAGTAAAGAAGAGTATAGCTTTAAAATAGTTTCTCTATAAACTATATATTTAACTTAGGTATAGTATAGAAGATCTTTTATAATAACTAGCAGACTATCTAGCTAGTAGTTATAGAAAGTAAGTAGCTAACTACCTAGCTATACTATATAGATATATAAAATATATAGTTAGAATAAAAGTATACTAAGAGAACCTTTACTATTACTTATATAAAGACTAATAAAATACTAGCTAATAGGCTTATAAAAGTACTTCTTAGGTAAGCCTATAAGCTCTTTTTAGGTTATTATAATCTATTTAATATCTAACCTAATATAAATAAAAAGTAAGATACTAATTAGATAATAAGTATTAACTAAGAGAATAAGGTAATTAATAGTAATAATATATAGGTAAATAAGCAGCTTAATAAATAATAGTAAGCTTATAGTAAGTTAATATAAGTTATATATAGGTATAGTTATAAAAAGAGTAGGTTAGAAAAGTAGTAAAAGATTAATTTTAAAACTAAGCTAAAGAGAATACTTCTCTTCTTAAGAGAAAAACCTAGACTAAGCTTACTAAACTACTAAAAACAGCTCTTTTAAGCATACTACTAGCAGCTAATAGGCTTAGTTTTCTACCTAGCCTACTTAGAAGATCTAAAACCTTCTAGGTATAATAGCTATTATTATAGAGCTTCTTTACTACCTAGAAGGTATAGTATAAATTCTTTACCTACTATAAGCTTATTAGCTGCTAACCTAAAATAATAGTAGAACTAAATTACTTGCTTTATTAGTATAGCTGCTATTATTAGCTAGAGTTATCTATAGCTTAATACTAAGAGGCTTTAGAGTAGGTAGGCTAAAAATAAGCTATTAGTATATAAGTTATACACTTATTTTAAAGTTACCTATAGAGATTAGTATAAGTACCTAGTAGTATAGTAAAAGTACCTTCTAGCTTATTAGCTACCTAGCTAGTTATAGTAAAAAGTAACTATATAGTACTAAGCTAAAAGTTTGTTTGCTTAAAATATAAATACTACTATTACCTATTAAAATACTAGAGTACTATGTTTAATAATACTATATTACTCTATTAATATAAGATCTTTTAGCACTAAAATTTTAGAGAATTAAATGCCTAGAGGTAAATTATTAGAAGCGCAACGTGTATATTACTTAGCCTAAGTTAATACTAGTATGCAGATATCTAAAATAGTAGAGAATCTTAGCTACTCTTAATATTATATCTAGAAAATAATTACCTAATAGAAGAATACCTCTAGTAATGCTACAAAAGTAAGAGATAGCTAGCTACCTATTTTAACTAGAAGAAACTATTGCTAGCTTCTTAGAATTGCTAGAAAGGAGCCTAAAATTAAGTACTAGAAGCTTATAGATAAGGTAAGGCTGTAAAATAGTAACTAGGTCTTACCTTAGGTTTTCTAATACACTATATAATAAGTAATAGCTATAGAGGGTTACTATAAGTTTAGAGCTAAGATATAGACTAAAAATAAATGCTAGTATAGTAAATCTCTATTATAGGCTTGCTATAGATTAGTAGAGCTTTAATTAGGGATAGTATTAGTTTAAGTTTAGTAATAAGTATAGTATTACCTATAGATCTAGCTGCAATATAACCTAGGTATAGTAATTACTAGAGGAGAAATAGGTATATAAGATAGTAAAAGAGGTTACTACTTTATAATAACTAGCTTATATAGTCTAGGTATCTATATTATTAACTCTAGAAGGTTAAGTTTAGTATAGTTTACTTATAGTAATAACTTAGAATCTAGCTGCTCTATAGTATAGGTATACAGCCTAAAGCTATATATAGGTATTAGAAGAAGGCCTATAATATAACTATAGGCCTAGGCAGTAGTTTATATAAGATAATACACCTATTTATACTGCATATCTCTTAAGAAAGTAGTTAGAGGTTTATAGAGTTATAATAGTTAGCTAGCTTCTATACTCTCTAGACCTTAACTCTATTAAATACCTCTAGTAAGCACTTAAAAAGAAGCTCTATAAGCTCTATTCTAAGTTTAACTATATAGGAGACTTACCTAAGGTATAGAAGGTGTTTAAACAGAGGTTATATAAGGTATAGACTACTATACCTAACTTACTTATTAACTTACTTATTAGGTTTATACTATAATACCTAGAGGCTATAAGATAGGTAAGAGGTTACTAGACTAAATATTAAGTATAATATAATTATTTTTCTACTCTTATAGTTTAAATTAATCTATATTATATAGAGTTATTCTCTACTAAAGTTAATATAAATAGTTAGTAATAGTAGCTTATATACCTATATAAATAGACTTTTAGCACCTAACTATACTACTTATTAGTAGTATAGTAATATAACTACTATAGAGAATAATATAGTAGGCACTTATTATATATATAACTATAGTAAGTACTAGTAGTAGTAGTAGTAGTAGTAGTAGTAGTAGTAGTAGTAGTAGTAGTAGTAGTACTAGTGCTAGTATAGGTATAAGTGCTAGTACTAGTACTAGTAGTAGTAGTAGTAGTAGTATACTAGTATATAGAGTAAGAACTACTAAATACTATTAGTAGCTATCTAATAGTATATAAAAGGTATAGCCTAAAGTACTTATATAATAGATCTAGAGTAGATAAAACCTAGAAGAGAAAAGAACTTAGTAATATATTATAATAAGATATAAACTCTAGTAATATAACTCTTTTACTAAGAATACTTTATCTTATATATACTCTTACTTCTAAAGTTACTCTCTCTTTATATACTAACAGGATGCTATAACCTTATACTAGAATAGTAGAAGAAGGCTAAAAACTTTAATAAAGCCTCTAAGCCTAGTAAATAAAGCTTAGTTAGCTAAAGCTAAACTCTTTAAAGTAGGAGGTAGAGTAGAGCTAGTATAGAAGAGAGTAGAGGCTAAAGTAGTAAATAGCTTATAGGTAGTAGTAGTATAGGTAGTAGTAGCGCAGGTAGTAGTATAGAGAGCAGCTTTAGTAGTAGTAGTAGTAGTAGTATAGGTATAGTACTAGAAAAGAAGTTATTTCTAGATAAAGTTAGCTAATAATATAAAAAAGAGTACTAGTAAAGTAAAAGAGAAGCTTATTTAAATACTATTTAATTACTATAGCTATTAAAGAAACTATTAATAAAACTAATAAGGCTAAAAAGACTAATAAATAAGTAAATAGAATACTAATAAAAGACTTAAAATATAAGAATAGAGTATACTAATAGTTATTATAAATATAGACTTAGAAATAATTAAATTTAGTAAAAGGTACTATTTATATATATAATAAAGCTAGTATAAGTAAAGCTAGTAGTAGACTAGTAAAAAAGGTTAAGGTACTTTATATATAGTTAGAGTTAGGTTAGAGCTGCATAGGCCTTAAAGTAGAGTTAGAGTTAAGTTATATAGTATAATAGGCTAGGCTCTAGGTATATAGAACTATATATAAGACTCTATATAACTGCTATGCTTCTACTTAGCGCAAGAGTATATCTTATATAAGAAAAGATACTTTCTCTTCTTTTCTCTATCTTTCTACTTCTGTAGTATAGGATAAATATATACTTATTAGAAGGCTACTTTAACTCTTAATATAAGTAGAAAGATTATTATAATATACTATACTTCTTTATATATACAATAATAGAAGAGAAAGCGTCTTAACAGCTATAAGGCAGCTAGCAGGCGTATAAACAGCAGATGTACTTACAGCATCTATATAAATAATAACAGAACTACCTATTAGTAGGAGAACTAGTAGCTATAATATAAACCCTAAGAGCTAATATAGAGGAACTAGTAAATAGGTAAGAAAGGTAACTATATAAGTAGCTATAATCCTAAATAAATAAGATTAGGGGGATATTAAGCAACCTAAGTAATAATACTTATCTAGAAGCCCTAGAAAGAAGCAGTTAAAACTTTACCTCTAGCTCTACCTCTTAGGCTAATTACTAAAATAACGCTATATAATAGCCTAAAAAGCTAAGGCTCTCTAATATAGAAGTCTTTAATAAAGGACTATATAAAGAATACCTTTAGTAGAAGATAAAAGTATAAGCAAAACTATATAGAGACTAAGCAGCCTACCTAACTAAGTTAAATAAGGTAAACTATATTATTACCTATATAATAGGCTAAGCATTTAATGCTCTTATACTAATAGTAGCAGGCCTAATAGATAGAAGCACTTAACTACTATTAGTTACTACTTAGGCCTACCTTAATAGATTCTTTAAGAATCCTATAGTAAGAGAGAAAGCTCTTAAGTATCTCTATATAACTAAATAAGAGAAGAATAACTTTAATATATATATTTAGAACTTTAACTTAAAACTCTAAGAAGCCTTCTTAGACAGAGCTAGTTATGCCTAGAAGATTAACTACCTTAAGAATAGCTTAAACAGCAAGCTGTTAAGAGCCTAGGCTAGATACTACCTTCCTAGACTAGAAACGTATAAGCAGTTTATATAGTACGTAAGGATAACCTAGAAGAACCTAAAAGTAGTAGATAGAATTATAAGTAATAACTACTATACCTAGATATATAACAACCTTAGTTCCTAGGAAAACCTATATAGAAATAGTAATAAAATAGAATAGTAACCTATAGTAGGCACCTATTAACCCTATATAAGAAAGAGAGAGTACTAGAGAATAGATAAAGAAATTTATAAAAGAAGAGCTATAGAAGCCTGCCTTAAGTGTAGTAATAAGAGCTATATAGTATAAGACTGTAAGAGAAAAGCTCTATTAAAATTACCTACTTATATAAATAGACTAAAGAGAATAGTAAGAGCTCTTAAGGTAGCTGCTCTATAACTAGCTAAGAATACCTCTTTATCTAAAGAGAAGGGAAAAGAATAGCCCTAGCTAAAAGTTGTATGCTAGAGCCTCTTTAATAAGTTCTTAAACCTATATAGCCTATATATTTACTGCTCTATTAACTAGCTGTAATAAAACTAATATTAATTTATATAGTTATTAATACTATGCTCCTAGCTACTGCAATAATTAATAATAGCTATTATACCTATTACTTAGTAAATAAAAAAGCTATATAGAGGCTAAACTTACTATACATACCTATTACACCTATAACTATAGAAGGTATAAATAACTAAGTTAGTACTATCTCTACTATTACTAAATTCTTTCTTAATATTAATAGTATATAGCAACTATATATTATAGTGTATATTATACCTTTAATATATAAGTATAATATAATCTTAGGAAAGATATAGCTTATAGATATTAGAGAAGTAATTAATACTAAGAATAAACTTCTCTACTTAGAATAGTATAATATAGCTGTATAAAGTACAGAAACAGCTACGCCTCTTAACTACTACTAAGTTTCTGTAGTTATATTCTAATATTACGTATAAAAAAGCTATAAGAAGAAATTTAAACTCTAGGTCTTTACTGCTAGTATAAAGAATATTTAAAAGGCACTAAAACCTAAAACCTAGATAACTGTATAAGAAGTAAAATAAGCACTACCTGCTTATCTATAACTATACACTAACCTATTTATTCCTAGAGAAGGAAATAAACTGCCTCTCTTCTATAGTCTAATAGTAGACTATATAATTAAACTAAACTAGGTAGAAGGTAAGACTCTAGAGGTTCTATATAGTCCTCTTTACGCTATATCCTGCAATAAGCTCCTAGTCTTATATTATACACTACTTATCCTGCTAGAGAAAGGGTTTATTAGAGCTAGTAACTCCTCTACTGCATCCTCTATACTATTTATATAGAAACTATGCTCTAACTAAGAAGAATAGGTACCTACTTCTATTAATTAAGGAGACCCTTAATATAATTAGACAAGCTACCTAGTATATAAAGCTAGATATTATAGCTACTTTTTATAAGATTTAGATAGTAGAAGAGTAGAAATAGATAACTATGTTCTATATATGCTTTAGGTTATACAAATAGCTAGTAACTCCTTTTAGACTTACTAATGCCTCTAGTACCTTCTAGAGGTATATTAACTAGGCCTTAAGAGAATTCTTAGATAACTTTACCTTAGCCTACCTAGATAATATACTAATCTTTACTAAGAGTTCTCTATAGAAATACTATAGCTATATATAGTAAGTTATTAAATACCTGTAAAAAGCTAGGTTAAACCTAGAACTTAGTAAATATAAGTTTAATGTCTAATATATAAAGTACCTTAGCTTTATTCTAGAAGCTAGAAAGAGTATTTTAATAAACTTAGAGAAGGTCTAGGCTATTAAAGACTAGCAAGCGCCTATAATAGTTAAAGGTGTATAAGGTTTTCTTAGGTTTATAAACTTCTATTAGAAGTTTATTAGAGACTTTGCTACACTCTTAGAACTGCTTATATAGCTTACTAAGAAAGACCTGCTCTTCTAGTAGATAGAAGAACAAGAGCAGGCCTTTTAAGCACTTAAGGAAGCCTTTCTATTAAATAAGATCCTTATTTCTCTTAACCTAGAGCAGAGGGCAGTAGTTAAATATAACTCTTCTAGCTTTACTATAAAGGCTACTTTCTTATAAGAAGATATATTAGGAAACCTCTATATAGTTATATACCTCTTTTAGAAATTCCTCTTCTATAAAGTAAACTATTCTATCTATAATAAGAAACTTCTTATAGTAATCTTCTGCCTATAAGAATAGAATACTAAACTCTAAAGCGTATAAGAGTTTAAAGTTATTACAGACTATAAAAACCTAAAGTACTTTACTAAGAAACAGAAACTTACTAAAAGATATATATAATAGGCCTATATTATATTACAGTTTAGTAATATAAAGATTTAATACTAACCTAGTAAGAATAATATATAAGCTAACACCTTATCTAAAAGAGACTAGGATATGCTAAAAGGAAAAGATAATAAAAGACTAGTAAGTAAGAAGTTTATTATGCTTGTTCCTCTCTACTAACAAGACCTAATATATGCTGCGCTAGTCTAACTACTAATATTAATACTAGAAGGCTCTATACTATCTAATAACTTACCTTAACTACTATGCCTAGATAACCTAATAGCTTACTACTAGGACTAAGCTATAAACTAAGATAAAACGTACTAAGCTATATAATATATAGTATAGAGTAGCGCTAGATCTCTTAACACTATTACTAAGAAACTAGTAGTCTTACTAGGAAATTATATACTTATAGGTAATAATAAGCTATAATAGAGAAATTAGATATAGGTACCTAAAAGTAAACTAATCTATATAGAGATTATCTAATAAGTATACTTAGCAGTTTAGACAGAATACCTAGAATAAGAAGAAACCTACTAGATAATTATAAGGTTATAGTACTAGCTAGGTATAAGTAAGAATAACTATTGTTTTATACAGAACTATAATATCTATTAGTAAAGCACTCTATAGAGAGATAGTAAATATAGCTACTTAAGATTATTACTAGTACCTAGCTGTATATAGTAAGACCTTACTATAGACTTTATTATAAGCCTCTTACTATTCTTAGGTTGTATAAACCTTATAGTAGTAAAGAACAGACTAAGTAAGGGCGTAATCCTAGTTCCTCTAGAGAAGATTAAAGTAGATAATGTTGCCTAGGCATTTATATAAGAAGTATACTAACTATATAGACTACTAAGGTTAATTACTTTAGATAGAGGCACTTAGTTTATTAGTAACCTCTAAGAAGGAGTGTATAAACTCCTAGGCGTATAATAAAACCTGTTAACTATATTCTACTCTTAGACTAATAGGCTTATAGAGAGGGCTAATAGTAATATTAAAGTAGTAGCTTATATATATATAAACTAAGCATAAGATAACTAGGCTATACTTACACTAATACTAGAACTAATACTTAACACTTATATAAACTTAACTACTAGAGTTTTACTATTCTTTCTATAATATAGCTTTAAGAATACACTATTCTCTAATAACCTACTTAACTACTTGCCTAAGGTAGATACTATAGACTATACTACTAACCTAAAGAAATAGGCTAAGGTAATTATATAGATACTATAATAAGCTATAGACTAGGTAATCTTAGTAATAATATATACCTAATAATAATAAGAAGCCTAAGTAAACTATATAAGGCAGCTAGCGCCTAAGTATAAGGTAGGAGACTAGGTTTAGTTAAACCTTAAGAATATCTAGATAGATAGAATAAGTAAGAAACTTAACTAAAAGAATAGAAAATTTTAAGTCTTCTATATATAAGACCTATACTAGGTAGAGCTAGATATTCTATAGCAGACTAAGTTCTACTATATAGACCTCTTAAGGCCTACTGCTAATAACCTACTACCTTTATAGGAAATAGACTAAACTTTACTAGGCGTAGTTATTATATAAGACTAAGACTATAGAGAATACCTAGAATATTAAGTAGAGAATATTGTTTATAAGCGCGTATAATAAGGGTAACTAGAGTATTAAGTTAAATAGGTAGGTTATAAAGCCCTAACTTAGAAGCTAAGAGTATATATTATTAATACTAAAGCCTATAAGAAATAAAGAGCTTATATAATAAGTATACAGCTACCTATAAAGAGACTAGTTAGAAACTAGAGAAAGAACCTCTCTAATACTACTAGCACCTGTATAGAAGAACTATACTTATTACTAAGAACCTACTTAGTATTACTAAGGTGCTCCTTACCCTTATTACTACTAGTAATAGCACGTCTGCTAGAACTACTAGAAGCACTAGATATACTGTTAGTAGACTTAGAAGAAGCGCCTATATAAGAGTTATTAAAGGTGCAGTAAGCTCTAGTATTACTCTATATATAGTTAGAGTAAGTACTACCTTACTTACCTAGAATTAATATATAACTAAGGAAGGCAGTAAAGGTTTTCTCTTCTTAGACAGTACTAGCGTAGTTATTAGTGCAACTTATAAGGTTAACAGCACTATAGGAGTAAATAATAAATGCCTTAAGGTAGAAAGCACGCTAGGTAAGCAGCTAGTAAGTATAGATAGTTATATAAGTAATAATAGGGGAGTAGTTAGTAATACTAGAACTAAAGACTGCGTTATACAGAGACTAACTATAGAGATAAAGGAAGAAGTTAGCAATATAGCAGATGTCTGCCTATAGTAAGAAGTTAGTAGAGAAAGAAGAAGAAAAAGAAAAGGAATATATAGAAGTAAATATAAAAATATAATAAAGCTTATTATAAACCTGTTAGTTTAAGATATACTAGATAGTATAGTGCTAGCTAAAGTTAGTAGAACCTTAAGAGATGCTAATATTAGCTAGGATTACACTACCTAGACCTATATAAACAAGGATTTAATAAGTAATATTAATAAAGTAGTTATATGCAGCTATATAAGTGCTATTAATACCTCTACTAGAGAAACCTTAAAGATAGTTAAGGCTACTACCTAGCTAGCTACTAGGACCCTATATACTGTAAGGAGTAGACATAATAATAGATAGAAGAGTTAGCTAGAAGGTAGATTAAAAGAGGCGTATAAAGTAGGTAAGTTAATTAAGAAGTTAATTAAAGGATAATAAAAGAAGCATAATTATAAGAGGGGTATAAGCTGCTTATATAGATAACCTAGGCCTACCTACTCTACTATAACTAGTAGAAGGTATAGTAAAGTTACTACCTAGCAGTTAATATACAAGCAAGGCAGTATACTGCCTTACCTATTTCCTAAGCTATATAAGCTAATTACTATCTTAGCTAAGCTCTAGCCTATACATAATTATTACCTTATTAGCTAGCAGAACACTAGTATAGGTAAAGGTATAAATATATAATAAGGTAATAGCCCTACTGCCTCTATAACCTGCTTATTTAGCACTGTACGCTATAACTAGCCTATTATAATTGCTAGAGAGCATATTACTAAAGTGTGCTTATATATAGATAAATAAGTTAAAGGTAAAGAAAAGAGGTATTATAATAGGCTAGGCCCTAGGTATACAGAACTACGTACAAGACCCTATATAACTGCTATGCTCTTACTTAGCGCAAGAGTATATCTTATATAAGAAAAGATACTTTCTCTTCTTTTCTCTATCTTTCTGCTTCTGTAGTATAGGACAAATGCATACTTATTAGAAGGCTACTTTAACTCTTAATAATACTCTACTCTAGAATATAATACTTTATTAGTACTATAATAATAAAATATTATAACTTACTAGTAGGCTTAATATAATATATACTTTTAGATATAGCTACTTATAGTATAATATAATAAAAATTATAAATACTGCAGCTATATATAGGTTTTAGCACTAGTAATTTAGGTTATACTATAGCTAGTAAGGTACTTAGTATAGGCTACCTCTACTAAAAGCTACCTACTAGGTAATTCTCTACCTATATCTTACTACTATACTACTATACTAGAGTTATTCTTTTTTTATTATATACCTATAATATAGTACTACTATATAGAATTCTAGTTATATTAAAGAAGAGAAGTTACTTAATAATACTACGCTTTCTAGCTTATATATTCTAGATAGCTTTAATATATATAAGTAGAATATACTTATTAATATAATTATTATAGTATTTTATTACTTCTTTTAATAATATTAGTAAGGCTTTTAATCTAAAGATAACTAAATTTACTCTATTCTTAATCTTTATAGCTATTTAGAATCTAGCTCTTTAAAAGGTTAACTTACTAATTTTAAAATTAGCTATAAAGGCAACTTTAGTAGTAGTAATTAGGCTATTATATAGTAAAATTAGGCTACTCTACTAAGTAAAGAGTAAAAGGTAATTAAGGCTATAAGTTTAGCTAACTACTCTACTAAATATTAGCTTTATAAAAAATTAGTAAAGTATAAAAATTATAATTTTCTTTTAGCTAAAGAATAAGAAGCTCTTCTTAAAAAAGAGTAGAAAAAGATTACTAATACTTACTTTTAATCTTATAAGAGTAGTAAGTAAATATAGTTATTTATTATATACCTTAACTAATATTTTATAGCTAAATAACTAGATAGTAAGATCTAGGTAGTATATAAAAAATAGAATAATATTAAGCTATAGGTTAACTTCTAAAATTACTTAGTAGCTCTTAGTAAGATTAGTAGTAATAAAAAAAGAATAGCTTTTTTAGAAAAAGGTAAGTATACTACTAAGTAGGTTTTTAGCTCTAGTAGTATGCTTAAAAAGATTTTATACTAAGAATATAAAAAAAGGCTTTCCTTACTTACTAAAAATAAATTTAAAAGTAAAGATAAAAAGAAGTAGTAGGTTAAATAGCAAAATAAACTTATAGTAGAAGAGCTTATAATAGTTACTAGCTCTAATTAGTAGTAAGTTTATTATATCTAATTATTATATATAGCTACCTACCTAGTACCTAAGTCTAAGGCATCTAAATTCTATTTAAATACCTATAACTAGGATACTTAGCTTTATAGTAATAAGGTCTACTATTACTAGAATAATAGTAAGTATAAAAAAGAGAAAGAAATAGATAATAATAAGGTTTAGGTGCACTTTAATTCTCTACCTAATAAATATAAAGAGGCTAGTAGTAAAAATAAAGAGAATAAAGAGAAAGACAAGAAGAATTCTAATAAAGATATATCTAATCTTAGTAATAATAACACTATAAATATTAATAATATATAAACTAGTTTACTAAGACTATTAGCTAATTATAATAGCTAATTATTATACCTAGAATAGATTTAGAAACTATATACTTTGCACTAAAGTATATTATATATATAATTTATATAGCTAAGAGCTCTAGAGCTTATTTCTAATCTTCTACTCTACACCTCCTATTTTAGTATATCTAGTATTTCTAGTATAGGTTTTGCCTTATTATAATTATTTACTTATTAAAATATTTACTTTAACTTTATACTCTTTTTTAAATATAAATTCTTTAAATTTTTTTTCTTAATATATTAACTATATATATTTATTATAGTTATAAGTATAGTATCTATTAACCTAACTAAAACTATATTACTAATACTACCTTCTAACTTAGAAGATTATAAGCTAATTACTTTATAAATAGTAAGAGAAGAAAAAGAATAAGATCTTCTACTTATTTAATAACCTTAATTTTTATCTAAGAAAACTAAGTTAGAAAAATTACTACTTATATCCTAGAATATATAGTAGTATAATACTTTATAGAGTAAAGATATAACTAAATCCTACCTATAATAGAATTCTTCTTACTGTATAGAATCTATCTAGAGCTACTATAGAGAAGCTATACTTTTAACTAATAGTTACCTATATATATACTACTATAATTATAGCTTTATACTATAGCACCTAAATATTAATTTCTATAGAATAAAGTACCTAGCTTCTTATTAAAAGTTTCTTTATTATAATAAAACTAAAATTATAATTTATAAATAGGTAGTAGAAGCTAGGCCTTTACTAAAGAAATATTTATAAAACTAATCTTCTACTTTATTTAGTGTATAGGCCTATAAAGAAAAGCTTATTTAACTAGTTATTAATTATAACTAGTTATTTTAAACAGTAGAATAACGCTTATTCTAAGGATTTATCTACTTTCTTTAGCCTAATACTATAATAATTAGCTATTATAAATTTAGATAACTTTTTAAGAAGTAATTTTAGAATATAGAGGCTATAATTTTATAAGACCTAAGAAGTATAATAAAACTGTCTATTACGCTTAACGCCTAGACTAGTAGTAATTATCTTAGCTTTCTAGCTATAAAAGGCTATTATATTAATAATACCTAGCAGCTAAGAGAAAAGCTTCTTAAATTTATTCTAGTCTAAGAAAGATATTCTAGCCTATCTATAGTAAAAGAAGTTCTATAACTTCTTAAATTAGCTAGAATTATAAAGAAATTACTAGTAATTATATATAATAACGCTAGTAATAACAGTATATTATTATAGACCCTAGAAAGTAAGCTTTAAGAGAAAAGCTATCTATAGAGTTCTAGAGAGAATATAATTTCTTATCTTGCTTATATAATTAACTTTATTATATAGAATATTATCTATTATCTAAAGCTGTCTGCTTAACCTAATATTAAGTAGCTATAGTCCTTTAAGCGCTAATATATTAAGGATATTTAAATAGAAATATTTATATCTAATTCTCTAAAGAAGGTAAGCTATATTTATTATATACTATTAATATATAATTAAGTGTAACTAGATCTAAGTAATTTATATTATAATTAATCTATTACTATAATAATTTAAATGTTTCTTTGCAACCTAGAAAGACCTACTAGCAAATTAGTATCTAATAGTTATATAAGATGTTAAAATAAGGTAGAACTTAACCTATAATATATATAAGCGTGCAGTTAAACTATAACTATATATTAATAAGTAGCTAAATAATAAGATTCTGCTTAAACTAACTAGCTATACTTCTAGAAATTTAACTAATTTAGAGGCTAACTAGAAGGATTTAAAAAAATTATAACTAGTATTTACTAAGTAGCAGCATGTAAAAGCTATTACCTAGATACTATCTTAATTTAAAAAAGCTATAAGCTTTCTAAGTAAGAACTTAAAGCCTTAGATCTAATATATTTAGCTTATATATAATAGGCTCTTTAATCTTCTAGAGCTTATAATAAATAAGCTAGATAAGAATTTAAATACTTTAGATAATAGTAAATAGCCTAAAGTTATTTAGTTAGCAGTACTTAAAGGCTAGATAAAGCTTAGTAAATATTACTTAAGGACTAGAGAAGAGCAGAGCTTTCTTTTTAATTGCGCAACTATTCTAGACCCTAGCTAGAAGCTAACTATATATAAGATAAGGTTATTATATTATTTTATTATAGTTATATACTAATAGAAATAAAGAATAAAATATAAGATATATAGAATAAGCATATCTATTAATATTAGTTTCTAGACTACTTAAATTATTATAATAGTAGAGATTTTTAGAACAGCTCTATAATACTAAGCATATCTTAGAAGAATCTAGGTAATAGTAAATAGTTTTAAAAGCTACCTACTTTTAACTAGTTACTATTAACTAGCTTCTTTTTATTTAGCTAAACCTCTAATAGATTAGACTTAGTTAGCAAATCTATAGGGCTAATATATATAGAAGGTAAGAATTACCTAAGCATACTTTATATAAAAGGAAGTTTAAAGTCTAATATACTTACTTAGTAGAGTTAAAATAAAGTAATATATTATAACCTTACTAGAGTTACTAGAGATATACTAGTAGTACTAATTTCTTAAGTTAGAGTAGAATAGGTTTTTAATACTGCTAGAGATGTTCTTAGTAACTACTAGTATAAGCTTTTATCTTAGGTAGTTTAGCAGATAATAATCCTAAAGAATTCTATTACTTACTAGTAATCTTAAGAGCTTTATAATACTCTATTTAATAAGGTAGATAATCTACTAAAGTTACCTATATATATAGATAAACCTAATAGTAGTAGAACTAAAAGTAATAATTCTTACTAAGAAGAAGAGCCTATTACTCTATTGCATTATTAAAAATATCTAAGAAAAAGAGTTAGGCCTGCAAGATACTATAATAACTAGCTATAATAAATTTTACCTCCTAAGACTACTTTTTTACCTCTTTTAATCTCTTTTTCTACTTTTATACTAAGTAGGTATATATTTAATTACTATATAATAAGGTTTTTATAAAAGTTAATATATTATATGCTAGTAACTCTAATAGTATTATAGTATTATATATTTAGGCTAAGATCCTAATAAGGTACCTTAATCTAACCTTAGCCTGTAGTCTATGCAACCTAACCCTAACCTAACTCTGCGCTAGGTAACCCTAACCTAACTCTAACCTGTAGCCTGTATAACCTAACTCTAACTCTACTCTAAGGCCTATACAGCTCTAACCTAACTCTAACTACATATAAGGTACCTTAGCCTTTTTTACTAGCCTAGCCCTGCTGCAGTAACCAGAGCTGCAGCCTAATAGCAAACTAGGAGACGTGTTGCAGCTAATAAGGCCTAGATTATTGCACAAAGGCAGGGCTTGAATGTATATCTTTGCTCTGTGTAGCGCAATACTTGTTAACATTATTGTTGTTATCGTATCCTATTTGTTTACTACTACTCCCTGATATTGTTGAACAAGCTTACGATCATAACTGGCAAAACCTGCGCTAACCTAACCGAGGTGCCCGCATGTAGCCGGTCTTACAAACCCCACCTGACTATGTAATCGCCCTTCACGCCGGTCCCCCACAGACTATCAAAGCCCGCCGTGCATCGTATAAATGCAGCTTTGCACGAATAAGCTAGGTGCTAACCATCTGCAAAGATTCAATCCCTACAATGCCAGAGACAATCAAGCTCGCAGAGTACTTGTTCACCCGCTTGCGACAACTAGGCGCTGGCGCTGTTCATGGAGTGCCCGGTAGAACCAAACTCGGCATTGACATTTTCGAGTGCTTATGCTAATTCAGTCTACAGGCGACTTCAACCTGGATCTGCTCGATTACGTCGAGCCTTCAGGCTTGTTCTGGGTTGGGAATTCAAATGAGCTTAACGCAGGATATGCTGCGGATGGCTACAGCAGGATCCGAGGGATCGGCGCCCTGGTGACCACGTTTGGAGTTGGCGAGCTATCAGCCATCAATGCGATTGCGGGTGCATTTGCTGAACGCGCACCTGTTGTACACATTGTTGGAACACCAGATCGAGCCACGCAGGATGGCAGAGCTACAGTTCACCACACGTTCAACGACGGCAATTTTCGGAGATTCGCGCAAATGCACGCACACGTTACAGTGGCTCAAACCAGTCTGAGAGACCCCCTCACTGCACCCCAAGAGATTGATCGAGTGCTTCAACAATGCTTGATACATAGCAGGCCGGTGTACATTGAAGTTCCAGTTGATTTGGTCGGCGCACCAGTCCGCGCGGCGGGCCTACAAGATCTAGTCAAGCCATCCGAGGCACTCATGTCGACGGCAATTAGCAACGCTATCGACGAAGTACTCACCCAGCTCTACGTAGCGAAGCGCCCCATTATCTTGTTTGATGGGGAATGTAGAGCGCTTCGTATCACCAATGATGTCCAGGCTATGGTCGAGGCTACCGGGTGGCCGACATGGACAACCTCATACGGTCGAGGTCTGATTGACGAAAGCCTCCCTAATTTTCAAGGCGTCTACAAAGGTAGTTTCGATGCGGAATCGACACAAGGCTTTTTTGAACAAGCAGACCTGATCATGGTCTTTGGGCCTCACTTCAGTACGACCAACACTTATGCCCTGACTGCGATGCCGAAGATGGAGAGAAGCATTATTTTCTCCGACACGGAGATCACAATTGGAGGCAACGTGCTACGCGATATACCCGCTAAACTGGCCGTCTCCCAACTCAACGCTCGACTCGATCCAGCCAAGCTCACACAGTACTCAATATCCGACCTCCACGGGCTTACATGGCACAAACAGAGACAATTTTCCTTCTCTGACATGAGAAAAGACGAGATTATCTCCCACTCCAAACTCTGGGATCTCTTTGCCACATTTATACATCCGGGAGACATCGTCATGGGCGAGACCGGTACTTCCGGATACGGCGTGCGCGAGATGCGCACTCCGCCAAACGTTCGCATTTTCGCGCCTGTGACTTGGCTCTCGATCGGGTACATGCTACCTGCCGCGCAAGGAGCAGCGCTTGCTCAACGACAGATGTCAATCGAAGCCAATCGTGGTGTGAAGAGTGGTCGCACAATATTGTTCATTGGGGATGGCAGCCTACAAATGACGGTGCAAGAGATCTCGACCATGATCAGGCATAACCTCAACATTATCATTGTCGTACTTAACAACGACGGTTATACGATTGAGAGGGCTATTCATGGGCTGAAGGAATCGTACAACGATGTCGCGGCTTGGAGATATCTGGTCGCACCGAGTTTCTTTGGCGCAAAAGAGGGTACGTTCACTGCGCAGGCAAGAACATGGGGAGAGCTTGAGAGTGTATTGGCGAGCAAAGAACTATCCGATGGGTCAGGATTGAGGATGGTGGAGCTGTTCCTGGATCGCGAGGATGTGCCCAAGGGTCCGCTGGCGATGTTGATGGGCAAGGAGCAGAAGCGCATGGAAGGACTGAAGACGAAATGTGAGGTGATACCATAAACCACAAACGAAGCTTTCAGTTATCCAAACTGTGCAAGCAATCAACTAGAGGGGTCGCAGTGCACCAGCTCGCTCGTTAGACCATTTGCCATGGATAGCCTGTCTTGCACTCTTGCCCCAGAACGCAATTGGGACCGCAACAAGACCTCCCACAACTTGGAGCACCGCCAGCTCAATGCCCACCAGCTTGTAACCATGAGCTGCAATCCAAGACGTCAAGGCAAAGCTCATTGCAAAGCTTAGGATATAGCAGCCGCCACCCAAAACACTAATTGCTGGGGCCGCCCAACGGGGGAAGGCCTCGGTGACCCACATGGTGTTGCTAATGGATAAAGTGGTGTAGGAGAAGCCGTTGAGACCGTATGCCAGGTAGTAAAAGCCAAAGTGAAGCTTACGATGGACAGCGAAGCCATAGATAAAAGTGCTTAGAGCGCCGGTGATGACTGGGAGGATGTAGCAAATCAAGTAATGCTCGGCTTCGCGCACGCCTCGATTTCGTCTTGCAAGACCATCAAGAGCTCTGCCAGCCAGAACACCGCCGAGTGGAAAGGCAAAAAGCGCACCGACTCCCGAGCAGATGTTGACGTTAATGATAAGTACCGATGGCATGCTATATGGAGGTGACCGCAGTATCTGAGCATATGTAGCGCCGATGAAGAGCATGCCAGCAAAATTGACCGACGATGCGATGAATACCCAGAATATGAGAGGATTGACGGCGCAGAAGGCCATTTGATAGTAGCACCGCCACGTAGCAGACCAAGATGCAAAGGCTGATCGGCACAGACCCATACGCTCAAGTAGGCCGTTGAGACCCTTGCGTTGCGACCTGCTAGGTAGCTCTGGTAGATCGCGATAGATCTCCGAATCAGTCTCGGTTTCCTTGTATACGGTGAGCTTCTCGGTGGCACTCTGCAGTAAGATCAGCCCATCGAAGGCTACAGTAGGTCGCTTGAAGTAGGTTTCGGGGTACAGAAGGAAGACAAGTACTAAAGAAATTGCCATAGGAATAGACCAGTAATGATAGAACTGACGCCAGTTGTCGCCATGCGAGGACATGCAAGGAACCAGCGCCAACGAAGAAGTGCCGGCGAAGCCAGCAAGCGACCACAGCAATGCGATGGCTTTTGGACGCTGGTGAATGAAAGTCATGTCGATCATCATCAAGAGAGCCTACAGCAGTCAGTAAGAGGATCAAATGACTGGAAGTGAGGGAAACATACACAGCTCAGAGAGAAGCCCTCGCCCAAGCCCAAGATGCAAAGGCAGGTCAACAATTGATGGAAGTTTGCGGCATAGCCAGCACCGACTGTTGCAAGCAACATCGCAGAGGCTGCAATCAAGAATGTCGGGCGCCGTCCCATTCCGAGAGACAGAGGCACCCAGAGGAGCGCACCAAAGCCTATGAACAGTGTAGGAGCCGTCACAAGCGTCTCTACGGTCCACGGTCTGATATCCTGTAGACACAGTCAATAGATACTCCAGTCACTGTATGGATAAAGCGTACCTGATGATCAAACTCAACAAGAATGCCATGAAATACCATACTGGACGCTTGTACTGCTGTGAGGGAGACGATGGAGTACCATGCTACTGCAGCGATAGCGCCCGTCGTCTTCCAGTTACTCCAGTTCAGAGGATCAGCCGAGCTCTCGGACGGTACAGGGAGGTTCAGCGTCGCGCCGGATGATGTTATAAGAAAAATACTGCCGGACAGATTGTAAGACTCGTGCTTGCGGCGTGTACTCGTCGCAGTACGACCGCTCAAGCCCGAGGATGAGCGAGCAAAGGGCTCGCAATCGTTATCGCAGTTCTCTGCAGAAGCTACAACACTCGGCTTCCGAATTGGCTGAGCGAGTGGTGGTGAGGCGAGTTCATTTTGTGGATACAGGTGCTGTGGCGTGGACTCCATGATGGCATGCGAATTCGATAAGGGAGGTTGACAAGATCAGGGAAAGTAACGAAGGTCTTCTGTCTTGTAACACGGGCAACATTCCAGAAACCGAGACGCTCTGAGCAGTTCTGCAGTAGTTCTGACCCGACATTCTTAAGAAACTTCTGGATGGCCCATGTGTTCGCTCTTCGTCGACGATCTCTCCTACAGTGATCAATACCACCGTCTGGATTTCTCCTTCGAGAAGGCGGCAAGGCTGAAATCATATAGCGTCTGGTGCGACGGCGAATTTCAGACTCCCAAAGTAGCATGACGGCCGGCGCACGGTTTCAGACGTTGGAGCGGAAGGCTGCGGGAAGGAGTGCTGGCTGCGGAGAGCGTTGCGCCGCGCTGATATTGGTCGGCGAGTTGCTCTCCTGTAAACCCAAGAACTCTTGGACCATGTTCGATTAGGTTCGCAACGTTCCCGCCCGCCCTGTCCTTGAAACAACAAGAACTATGCGTCGTCTTTCGGCGTGCTCGAGTTTGTCGCCAGTCCATCCAATTCGTCTCACGCCATGCTGACCATGTGCTGAAACATTGATGGGGTACGTTCAGCATCCAATTTATGAGTAGCATGGGGAAATGCGTGGGGATGATCATAATGTTCGAGGGTTCGAATGATCGACATCACCAAGCCTCTTGAAATTGCCCCGGACAAGACCGGTCCGGCCTGGCAATTTTCCGTTTGATAGTTGTCTACAGAGTTAGTGGTCACTGACAAAGTTGATGCTGCAACGCGTAGAGGAAGGAGGCGCAAGCATGCGGCCGAAGGTCAGATTGGGTATCTGCAGCGCTTTGCAAATGTGATGGCAAGTCCAGAGCAATTAGGAGAAGCCAGTAGCCACCTTCTTGATAATTACACTGTCGCGCAAGCTTCACTAGGTCCGCACAGGGGAAATTGCAAGCGAGGAGATTGCTCATGTCGTCTTTCCTCTACATTGTCTCTGCAAAGGTGCAAGAAGTCTGCAGAATAAGAAGTTTGTTTGGGCGCTATCGATTATCCCCAGCGCTCGACCCAAGAACTATCACGATCTGGACCCCTCTACCTATCACAGTAGCACGAGTCATTATCCTCCCTTGGTTTTGCGGAAACCAGGCTCTCTAATCCTTACCACGTTACGTCCTGTAGCATATCAGTGCGCTGATGATCGTCAACTCGAAGGACTTGATGGCTTACACATGGACGCACGGGCCTCCGCCTTTTCGTCGTTGTTGCCTAGCTTCCTCCTATGGGCGCAGCACCGTTGTCCAAACAGCCACAGACAGTACTAATGGGCGTAGAACCGTATGGAATCAGGTACGATGGCTGATGTGGTAATTCCATGGTAGCGTCCATGATCTTGATTTACGACGATTATAAAGGTGATCGTGACGTGCTCCAAGAAGCATCTAAATTAGCTCCGACCGCGGGCTCCCTCGTCCACCCTACTATTGTATTGCCAGCAATCTAAATACCATCGAGGGCTGGACTCTAGCCTACACATCCAAAGAGGTTCTCATCCGGCTTCTGAGCTTCTTCACAAGCGAGTCACTAGAACAAGATCACGGCAGTGATTCGGTAAATCTGCGGCAGTTCCGCCGTGAGCAGCAAGGTCGATAATACTCTCAACACGAGAAAGTTGAAATGTGGGAGTACTTCTGCAATGGCTGTGGACTCAACCCTGACTGGGTAGCTGTCCTTTCCCTGAATGCTCTGAATGGAAGGGCGAAAGTGTCACCAGCGTTGGTCTCAAATATGCTTGCGCTTCCTGAAGAGATTGTGCTTCTAATTTTGGAGGAGATGCCGCTTGCAGAGGCAGTCCGGTTGATCAAACACACTGTCAACTCATATGATTCCATCCATGCTCGTAAGCTCCAGTGTTTCTGCTTCAAGAAGTCTTACCTGGACGCTAAGCTTGGTAATCGGGACCGCCATCGCGGGTGGCTACAGAGCGGTCCTGAGCATTGAATTTGACTTGGTGAGCTAGGAGGCGGTCTTTCAGCACGACCTAATATGTAACGTGTAGGGTCCACGATTTGACGAGTGGTCGCCAATACCCCTTAGCAGACGGCATTAGAATCGTGTGAGACTAAATGCAACAGCTTATCTGCGCAACATACACAGCCATGCGAGACTGCGTAGTGGTGAGCCTCAGAGTATGGACGTACTACATTATCTTGTGAACAATGTCGTGGTCCAATATTCTGCAGATGCAGAGAAAGGCTTCCGACAGCCGGACAGGCGTGGAACCCTCAATCATGCCTCCCAGAAGGCTGTTGAAGCCTACATTGCACGTTTCCATATAATTTTGTGCCTCGCTACGGAGGACGTAAACATTGTTCAGGTAACGAGCCGGATGGTCACCGGCTTTCTAACAGGCCCTAAACCCAAGACGCGTTTTCTAGACCTGCGTCACCTCTTGCTCGGTGCATTATTTTCTGATGATGGTCTCACACAGCAACTGCTCTTCGATGTCACCCAAAGAAGCTTTCCTTCGCAATGCTCGACCCGAAAGGCCCCGATACGGCGGAATCGCGTACTTCGAAACCGCTGCTGTATCAGAATATCGAATCTCGAAACCTCGACAACGTCGTATCGCTTGCTGATGTTTCTCAAGCTGTTCAGCTCATCGTCTCGCCTCACCGGCAAGTTACTAACCGAACTTCGGGAGGCGCTTTTCGACAGCCACGAGGCACCACTACGAGGTGTTTCCGTAGCATTATTCAATGCATTCGCAAGTGTAGATGCTGGATACTCAGGCCATGCCGTTATCACAATTTATATTATACGTGATCCGCAAGATGCGGGAGCGGGAAGTGGTAGTTGCGCCAGGGGTTACAAATTACAGATGTGATTATCAAGTGGTTCAAAAGCGAAAAAAGATATTAAGGTATTAGAACGGGTGGAATAGAAGAATGACCATGTGTTCTGAGCGCAAAGTAAGAGTTTGGGTTGCAGGGGCAATACTAGAGTCAAGAAGGCGAGGAAGAGGCGGCAGAGACTAGGAAACAGCTCGAGGCGGGCCTTTTCTTCTTCAGATTATGTATAATTTTCATCGCAATGACAGTTCCTCATAAATGTCCTTCTGTCTTTCCAAGAACGCTTTGCTCTCCATGTATGCGAGAAATACATGCGCGACTCTTCTCTAGACCTGCCTGCCAGCTAGGGTATCTTCGATTGTACCACCCGATCGAGTCTTCGGTGCCCCTCTCTGCAATCCATTCTGCAAGGTCCACGCTGTCGTCGATAGCTGCATTTGCTCCGCCACCACCGATGATCTGCTCTGCATGAACAGCATCACCCATTAGCCAAACGCCCTTGCCCACAAAGGATTGAACATGATCCTTCGGCACTAGAATGCTACGCATCAGCCAATGCAAAATTCGCTCCTGGCGCAACTTCGCATGGTCGAAGACATCAGCGAAGGGTGGTGACAATCCTCTCAATGCACCGACTTCTTCGAAAAACTCCTTGGGAATGTCTTTGGCAGATGCATTTGACCTGTTGGGGTTGTGCAGTGCGTCGGTAGACCCGCATGCGGGTCTAGAATAGATCCAACTGACACTGACGTCCTCTTTTGTGGCATCATTGATGCTAATGTTCAGCACAATGTTGCGTTGCCTGACCTCAAGGACGGTCGTGTTGACGAATGCAGGGGCATAAATTTCATCGAACACCTTACGGATGATTTTACGCTTGCCGTTGAATGCCACGTACGGTAGGATCTCTGGAGATTCTGAAGGCAAGACTTGGTTGCGGATAACAGAGTGCGGTCCCTCTATTCCAATGACAGTACCAGTCGCGATTGATTGTCCGTTGGCGAAATGCAGGAGGAGCCCATGACCTGGCCTTTGCTCTACCGATTGGAGTGTGTGCTCCCATCTCACATCCAGCCCTTCTCTTAGAAAATCCTCGAATTTCTTCCGGTTTGCTCGGAATGAGGCCGACTCAAGATTGCGATACCCATAGCCTTCGGTTTGGATGTTGCCCGAGCCGCCAATGCCGGCATCAACTGCCACGTAGCTTTTAAATGCATTTTCATCGACATTCAAAGCCTTTAGAAGTGGGCGGTACGATGATGGTTGTAACGTGATAGCGTAGTTGTGACGGGGACTAGGAGAAGCCTTCTCGTAGAGGATCGTGCGAAGGCCGCGCTGTAAGAGGCATCGGGCGAGGGTCAGCCCACCGATGCCTGCACCCACAATACTGATTGTCGGTTGTGACATGTTCGTGGCTTGTTAAGAGTTGTGCTTTCGTATACGTATCGTATACTACGAAGTAGATGGTATCCTCGAATTCCGCCAGATTTTCAATGTGGTAACTCTGGAAGGTAAGACTTGAAGTGGCGATCGGGCCAATCAAATGTCAGGCGTTCCGCTGACTACGATTTGTGCGAAGGGTCGAAGTCTAAATCGCGTCCAAGAAGCCTTACTCCAGACAACTTCAAAGTCACAGTTATCGTCAATTATGTTATCAGCTCTGAGTATTCAGCACACCATGATGATGGTCGTTTGCTGTGGTCACACAGATTTATGGAAACCCAAGACTCTAATAGCAACGTATTTACCCCATGTCAAGCGCCTACATCACCTGCGTCGAACGAACCATAGATCACTAAGCGTTGCATGTGTGGCATTGCAAGGTCTCCATCCGAGACGTTCCAGCGTATGTATGAAGGATGCCCAGTGACAGCAATTTGCGCAAAACGCGCTGAGCACGAAAAGCTGCCCGACCAATATCGCAGTGGTGCTAGTTGCTCATGATGATCTTAGAATCGAAAACATAGGGAGTCCCGTGCAGGTCAGGGATGAGTAAAATCATATAGTTGAAAGATGCTTACTCTTTGGTGTAAGCTCTAGTTAAGAGGGTCTTCACAGGGTAAACTGCTTGACATCTAATTCCTTTAGGACTTCGTGCTGAGATTACTAGATTTTGTGGCCACCTGCTGTTGAGAATATGCCCTCCTCGGAAATATCAGCGTTTGGTCCTTTTACGTCTCGCCCTATCGACAATGAGGTGTTGACCTCATGGCCACTGTCCGTTTCCACATCTGCCGGTCCTTTCGCATGTCTGACATCACGCTTGAGGTAGTAGTGCATAATCCACGTGAAGATGATCAATGCGATTGCGCACCCAAGACAAAATGAGAACCCCTTGCGATATCGGGGTGCATCCACGGTGGGGAACGTCAACAATGGTGTCCAAGCCGTTGAAGACTGTGAGAGTAGGTTGATAAGTACCAGTGTGAAGCTTCGCTCCTCGGGACTGTCGCGTAGTAGATTATTGACCCAGCCGTGGAAGACACTGGAAAGCGCATTCGACCAGTACATCGTGGCAAAACCGAACCACAGTGCACCTTCCGGGACCGTCCAGGCCGTTAAGACGGCCAGACCAACGGCATTGAAGACTGAGCACATGGTAATGGCCCATGCAGGACCAAGGTACATATCTGAAGCAAAACAAGCAAATAGTGTGTACCCAATACCCAGAGCAGGGGCTATCGTACCCAATTCGTTGATCTTCGCGACGCTGAACCTACCCGGTGCGATGGATTTGATCCAGAGCAGGAACGAAGCCGTGCTTTTGTGGATACCAGCATTCCAGAAGAGCACATCAGTGACAACGACCGTCCAGAATCGAAAGCCGAGTAATGTCTTCTTGATGTGACCAAACTTCATTTTTCCTTTGGTGACGTGGCCATGCTTTTCAAGACGCTCCCGGGCGATTGTGACGTCGACATCATTGATACACCACCGGTTGGGCTGATCGACGGTGCCAGGAAGGACGAAGTATCCGATGACGCCAACAGGAATGGTAATGATTGCACAGATGATGTACATCCATCGCCATCCTTCGAGTCCTGATTTTTGATTAATTCCTCAAAACTTGCAGTCAGGGGCTGCGATACGTACCGTGGACACCTTCAAGACGCTGAGATGCTCCAGCTTGAATAAGACCGGCCGTTAGCGTACCAAGACCGAGTCCAGTATAGAATATACCACCTCTACGAGCAATTTCGTGGCCGCGATACCAAGATCCGAAAACATAGTGCATTGCTGGGAAGAATGCAGCCTCAAACCAGCCTATCAAGAAGCGGTATGCGGCTAGCTCAGCATATGTGTTGACACGGAACTGCAAGAGTGTGAAGATGCCCCAAGCAATGTCGCATGCGGGTATCAACCAGTGGATCGGTACATAGGTCATAATGAACCTCGGTCTTGGTCAGATGTCTGTCAAATGATCTGTGCAGATGACTACTCACAGGAACGGTATTTGCCCCAGGACGGATCCAAGAGTGAATAAAGTCTGAAGCTGTACCAGTTCGTTGCCATAAAACCCGAGGTCTTCTTTCATGCCCGCAACATAGGCGTTGTTTAGGTTCGACTGATCGATATACTTGACCCAGTACCCCAAGACCGAGTATGGGACCAAGAGCAAGTCGATTTTTGAGATGAGTTTGCGGTGCTCCTTTGTGTCATCATCTGAGAACCATTTGACTTTCCACCACTTGTCTCGAGGTATTGTCGTCTCTGGAGCGGACGCCATTTTCGGGACGACAATTTTGTTGATCCGGCCAATATGGGTAAAGTGCGAGAATTCACTGGACGAAGGAGTCGTGTGTCGGAGTAATAGACTACAATCATGGGAAAGGTACTTTATATATATGCTAATGATTTATACTGATTTTGCATGTCTTCATCGATTGTGTTTATCGCGCAATGCATCCACCTTATTGCAATCCTGCCCAGGCCTCGCAATGTTGCATCCGACGCCGGCATCCTCGAGACGAAGGTACGCGACTCGATCGGAAATGGGTGACGGTGTTTAAAATGCCGTGTAAGGCGACCGTGCCAAGCCCGAACTTATGGCGAGTGAGCGGAGAATAAGAAGCACATATTTGGGTCGCTGCAGCTTTTATGCAACACAACGAGCTGTGATAGGCAAGAAAGCTCGGCAGTCGAGTAAGACTTGCGGTGTTGAGGGATGGCGAGGGAGCTTTAAGCGATGACGTGCTGGAAACCCAACATGTCGGAAGATGGGAACCTTGAGAGCAACAGCAGATAACGTCTCAAGCTGCTAAATTAGTGTTATCTTACATTATTCGAACGCGACTTCATTTTACGCTTGAGCACTAGAAGAAAAGGCCACCACCGACCACACCCACGACCGCGCCCACAACACCACCTCTCGAGACGACAAAGCTTGCAAGTCCTGCGCCGGTCGATGGTGCAGCTGAGACAGACTGCGTGCGGCTGACATCACTGGCAGACAGGCTGTTCGTGCCAACAATTCGCGTAACACTCGCGGTGGTTGCGCTTGATGCACTTCCAGATATCGCACTTGCACTTGCACTTGCACTTGCACTTGGGCTTGCGCTCGCACTCGGCGCCGCAGTAGCAGTAGCAGTAGCCGGAGCAGCTCCAAGCTTGTCGCCGCCGGCGGTCACCGTGACGGGTAGGGTTATGATGTCCTCGTTGTCATATGTGGTTGTGCTGCTGCCAGGGAAGTTGGCCTCGCTGCCAGCTGCCGACTCGGTGCATGTCACGGTCGGGCCGCGCGCACAGTCGGCAGTGCCCGTGAAGGCATTTGCATCACTCACGCCCATATCCAAGTGGTAGGTAGAGGGGCCGTATACAAGCGTCATTTCAGGGAAGAGGCCGCAGTCGTTCGCGTCGGTACCGGGCGGGCAGGCGAGCGCCATTGTCGTGGCAGAGGGATTCGCCGAGATGATGGACGCGTCGACAGACTGTGTGTCGAACCCATAGAAGGGGATAGAGAGCGTCGTGGACTGCGCCGCGGCAGTTACAAGAAAGAAAGCGAGAGCGAACGTCGAAGCCATTTTGGAAAGATACGCGTAATACCGAGGGAGCGACAGGAAGAGGAAGATACAAGGCTGGGAGAAGGACTGGACCTGTCAGAACATCTACAACGCCATTCTCGGTGACAGGATGTTGTGAGCCTGCTATTTGGGGGCCTGAAGGTCGAAAGCCATCTATTGGCTCGCCAGTGGTAGTATGCTCAATCGGTACTAGGTCGCGCATGCAGCAGATCAAGTGAAGCCTTGCCATTGCTTGTTTGGCAGCTGTCCTCTTCCAGTGCCGAAACCTCCATCGCGCATCAGCGTCGCCACGATTGATACAGAGAACCCTGCGGGTTGCAAGACGCGAAGGATATCATGTCGGGGCAGGAAACCAAAGCTCAAAGTTCATGCAACAGCCCTCACGCGGCATGACGCTGCGTTGATGGACTTTGCGCCACACCACGCGGCTGAGACCCACTCGACTAGGTTGGCTGATTCATCCCACCATGCTCCTGGACGCTCTTTGTCATCTTTGTCACTCTTCCCGCCTGTTCCCACCGGTTGCGCAGTCCTTGTACAATCGCCGCTTTGCTTGAACAGCCTGGTGACGCCACGTACATGATGCTCTTCATGCGGCTTTTCCTCTCAAAAACTAGCCGTGTGTGGAAACTCGCTCCATCACTGGACTACCCTGCTCAGAGCACGATGATAGTTCATGCGCCACGTGCTGCACTACCGTCTTGATGTATTGCAAAGTTGTGGCGAAGACGAGAAGCTACATCTTCCATGGCCCACAACGCAATCAAGTAAAGTCTCAAAGATGGATCTCATTCACCGCATCGACTGATTTCAACCAATGGGTTTTACTCTAATTATAGCTATAAGGTTGACTGCAGGGTCTGCTATTCTCAATCGTGGCTACCAGCTAATATGCCACAGACAAGCTATACACCACTATTACATGGCAATGGCCCTCTTATAACGACCCTCGATCCCCTTAGCATACTGTACTGTTGACAACACTGCGGCCCAGATTCTTCTGGAAGAATTCAGTGAACCTGTCAAATGGGATCAGGTCGACGCGATCGTACAGGTCGACGTGGCCAGCACCAGGAACCCACACCAACTCTTTCGGCTCGCCAGCCTTCGCGTATGCATCCTCGCTGAACTCGCGGGAATGCGCTTGGTCGCCCGAAACGAAGAGCATGGGGCGAGGCGATATCGTTTCAATGTCATTGAAGGGATAGAAGTTCAGGAATCTGACGTTACTAGACAGAGTCGGACGCGTTGTGCGATTTGAAGACGAGCCTGCAGGCGTGAATTCGCCTCGAGAGGTGCGATAGAAGTCATAAAACTCGCGTCCAACTGCGTCTGTCTCATTCGTGATCACGAGAGGAGTGCCGCCGGTGTATTCGATTCCACCACCATCAGCTTCCACCCATCGCTGTTGGGAGGCTGTGGCAACGTTTGCCTTGCGCTGCTCAACGCTGACAGCATGTCTGAGACCGTCTCGGTTGGCGGCACCCATATCGTACATGGCAGCAGTGGCAACAGCAGCAATGCGTGTGTCAATCTTGGCAGCACTAATGGCGAAGCTGCCACTGCCACAGATCCCAAGAGCACCAATACGCTCTCTGTCGACAAAACCCAGCGTACCCAGATAGTCAACGGCCGCACTAAACGCTTCCGCGTACACATCAGGTAATACTGCGTTTCGAGGGTCGCCCTCGCTGGAACCCCAGAAGGAGACATCAAGCGCAATGGTAACGAAGCCCTGCTCTGCGAGCTTCGTTGCGTACAGGTTTGCGCTCTGCTCCTTGACAGCACCCATCGGGTGACCAACGATAATAGCGGATGCGTTTTCGGAGCGGGAAAGGTTCTCTGGGTAAAAAAGATTGCCAGCAACTGTCATCTGGAACTGGTTTGGGAACGTAATCGGCTCGAGTGTGACGTTGGCACTTTGGTAGAAGTTGTCGGCTCCAAAGGTCAAGTTCTGCGCCAAAGTTGTCATCGTGTTGAACACGGCTGATGTGCCGAGAACGGCCAGGCTGCGTTGGATATTTTTCATGGTGTCTTTGTTGTACTGCTGATAGAGAAACTCAGGTAGTATGCTACAAGTATGGAAGTCCAGACAGGCCTCTTATACTCTTTGTCACCAGAAGGCTTCCTAACGCGTTGCCATCACACATCCGCAGCGAAAACGAGAGCCAAGGACTAGTCCGACAGACCAAGGGAGCCAAGGACCAATATATACACAAAACATGCAGGCTGCTGACATTCTCCGTGATCGAGCAATCTCAAATTGAGGCGCAAGATGAGACTGAACGCTCTTGGGGGCTACACTGAAAACCAACCATCACCCATTGGATGAGTGCGAGCATTTCGCCGAATCATATTCTCTGTGTCTCGACGGCCATATCAAAAATTATGGGGCTCTCGCTCTCTATTCGGGGGTATGCACATTGCTGACACCTTGCTTGGGACTACGTCATCCGAAGTTGGTCCGATAGTTCCCACTGCGTTACTCCGACTCATGTAGACTTGATTGAACCAGAGCAGGACATGAGAAACACCGTTTTTGGATCAACATATACCACGTCTAAAAACATGGTGCGGTTTCTTCACAGGCGCCCACAGCTAGGCTTGTTCTCCTTCCTGCCCCGGCCAGTCTTTCAGCACGATTTCAGCAGTCCAACTCGTAAATGAGCTGAACGTGGTTCGACGACACTGAACTGATAACTGACCCATTAAATTCAGTCAGCTGGTGCAGTATTTGGTGCAGTATTTGGGTTCTAACAGTGTTGTTTCTGCCTTGCCGATCGATACATCGTCCTTTTTAACACTCTCCAACATCACCCGGCCCTTGCTAATCCTGTAAACAGCTTCATAGACCACCGACGTAGTATGAAATCCGGCTTCGCTTTGCATCGCTTAGATCACGGCTTTCTCCCGACACGATCGCCTTCCAACACAACTTCGATGATACCATACCTCATAAAGAGTATCGACAGTGACACTCCTCACACGCGCTGAAGCTTCCAAGCCATGAGTTCTTATTCTCCCGTCATGACTTACTTGCACAATACCTTTCTTAAGTGCCTTCCTGAAGCAGCTGGAAAATGGAAAGATCGGTCTTGAGCGTCGAACATCGAGCTTCCAGATCCTGAATCTGATTCGATTCGCAGGACTCGGTCATCATCTATACTCATGATAACCTCTGGCCATCATGGCGCGTCTTCTGCATCATAGCCGGACGGTTTTTGCCTCGCCGCAATAACACTTTGCGATGTTCATAACAGAACTCATTGGAGCAAATGTCCCTTCCGCATTGACAAGCGTTATGTCGACCTTCATACAGAACGGTGCAGACTCCATGCCACGGCTGTTGCTAAGTCCTACCCTCTGTCTCCACGTAATTTGGAGCAGCTGCACTCCTTCATGTGATCTTTAGCTCATCGTGATTCGTGAGCTGTTCTTTGCTCGCCCATGTTGCAAGGCGTTTTTGACAGGATACCACTCATCGCCACTAGATTCCTTCAGGCCATAGCAGTCAAATCGCTGCTCGTTCATGTCTGTCGTTGACATTGGTTTTTTCTGCGATGCCACAAGGTTCACACACTTTTCAAGAATGGCACGGTGAACCAGTTCTGCCAAGAAACTAGCTATACTTACATCACAAGCACCTTCTTCTCTGCGCGAAAGTGTCACAAAGTGTTTCTCACTGTCTCCGTCAACTTTGTCGTTTAGTGAAAGTACAAGCAATGTCTTCTAAACCAAGGTTGTTTCCGTTGTTGATTTTAGTCTGGTCACAACTTTCACGACTGCTCGCTTTGTCAGTGTTCCATGTTATGCGGACTCGTTGACGCAAATATAGTGACCACAAAAACCTTTGGTCTGGCCACCATGTCCCACACACAGTCAATGGTGCGCAATGCCTTGAGACACAATGCGACAAGCCCACCTTCTTGTACTCTACTTCTTTCGCCACGCGGCTCTACACGCAGCGGCCCCACGTGCGCGGCATCTCAAACAAGCTACAGCCACGGAACGTTTCACAGCGCGCGCAGCCTCATCCTGACATCTGTCAACGCACAGCGCACCCTCGTGTCTTTGTCGAGTCGTGCGACAAGGCAGTGGCCACCGGCGTCGTGTGCATTCCTACGCCATTCGACCCCCTTGTTTTTTTTTTCAGTATCAAGATATTTATGCCGGCGCAGCTGCTTTGGGATGTTTCTCATATTGTTTCCTCAGCTATCGGTTTTAATGGACAGCACAGCCAAGGCGGGTACTGTGGTATAAACCATATGTTTTGTAGCTGCGTCAGATCAACCAGGGTGCTCGGCTGTATTTTTCGAGTAAACTGAGCTGAACTTTGTCATACTTTACAGCTGTTGACAATAGTAGCACTTTCTGTGGCCTTCCTAAGCGTTGGTCACTGCCCAGCGCTGTTCCTTTATTGTGCCCACCACCACAGCAAGCATTCTAGGGGTGATAAAACTTCACGCCTTACGTACTCTTCCTCTGACTTCATTATATGTGTACTGCCTTCTACTAAGTAGATCCAGGTAATGTGGCTCTAGGTGGTCTTTTATCCTAATTAGATCAGCTCTATATCGTTGAATTTCTATTTAGATAAAATAGGTCATTGCAGGCAAGCGCAGGTCAGTATTGTATTATATACAGGATTATAGAGTGTTTGGTGTAATTATTTCGGTAGGGGGATCCGGCATCGTCCGCCAGGAACCCCTGTCAAGGCGGCCCCACGACACAGTAGAACGTTTTGTTCAGCAAAGCGATGCTTTGACAGATTGTCTTGGCCGTCGGACATATACCAATCACATCTTGGCCTGTCACAATGATTCAGAACATTGTTGATGGGGTGCAGCTTTATAGGAAGTGTCCGAAAAACAGATCACCTGGAGTTCCTTTCACAGGTTCGAGGCCTTTGGCGGTCCGCACTGACAAGCGAGCACAGTCACTAAATAAATTTAAACGCACGTCGCCCAGCTCACGACTCGAACACTGGCCCCTATCGGAGATAGTTGCGCTAGGTACCCCAGTCATGACCACAATGCTGAATTATGATGCTTCGTTCACTATCTACCAAACATCCAGAGCCGCCTCAGCGGCCCACTACTCTATGTCAGTCTTGCTGTCAACGCACACAGCAAAAGCCCAAGCACGTTTCAAGACACTCACTGACAAATGACAGCCGCACTGTCTCTACTTAGCAGGATGCATATCATGGCTGCTGGTGCATGGCCTCTGGCATTATCTCAACCTGGAGTTCGTTGACTTCTTCCAATTCCCAAGCCTTTCTTCTGCTATTCTTCCATATTGCCGCTGGCTCGGTTTTCGTTCTTCTTCTTGGGTGCTGTGCACAGTTCGTTATCCGTCGAAAAGGCAAACAGGTACCTGTTAGACTCGTAATTATGTACCGTTCCTCATATCGTGTATCCCGCTTCCAGGACCTCGAGAGCAACCACCGCCGAACAGTATGGCCCACCGCGAATGGAGATGGAATCCAGATGAGCACACCATGGTCCTTGTCCAACGACGCGGCCACCGAAACCAACCAACGTCTGACCAGCGTCTTCGACACTGAGGCTCGCGCAGCACGTATGAGTGCCATGGTCGATTCCTCGCTCTTCCCGCCCCCACTGCAGGCGCGCAACAGACACTCTGCATGGATCGGAACCAGTGCACAGAGGCAGACATGGCTTGCGCCTGTAGCAGGACCCGACACCAAGGAGCGCGTGTGGTCTGGCGAATTCGATGTTGAGAGACGGCCTTCATGGCAGTCGCGAGCATCGAGCCGCTATAGCGGGGAACTGGACTTCGATAAGGACACCAAGGAGGAGCCCTATCCTGTGAGCTGGGAAGAAGGTGATGCCGAGAACCCTCTCAACTTCTCCAAGGGTCGCAAATGGTTCAATGCCATGATGCTTGCGTTCGCCTGCTTCATGGTGTCCATTGCTTCATCTGGATTCTCACAGGGCACTGAGCAGCTCAAGGCTGAGTTCGCGATCACGCAGACGACTGCGCTTCTCACCACCTCGACCTTTGTCCTTGGTTTCGCAGTCGGCGCACTTGTTCTTTCACCACTGAGTGAAGTCTATGGACGTCGCGATCTCTACGTTATCACCTTCGGTGCCTTCGTAGCCTTTAGCGGCATTGTGGGTTTCTCTTCTTCCATGACCGTCGTCATCGTCCTCCGCTTCTTCGGCGGTCTCGCGGGCTCCTTCACCCAAGCCGTCGCCCCCGCCGTTGTGGCCGACATGTTCAACGCCCAAGACCGCGGCATCGTCATGTCCATCTTTACACTCGCAGGTCTTGTCGGTCAGAACCTCGGACCGATCGTTTGCGGGTTCCTTGTCAAAGCGTTCGGCTGGCGCGCCATCGCCATCCTCATTACCGCCGCTTCGGGGCCGACATGGGTGGTGCTGACTCTGACCTTTCCTGAGACATATGCTCCGGTGCTTTTGCAGCGACGTGCAAAGAAGCTCACGGCCGAGACAGGCAAGCTGCACCAAGTCGCCGGCATGGCGCCTAAGCCGATTGCGCAACAACTTCGCGTCGGCGCACTCCGCCCCTGGATCATGCTCATCTACGAACCGATTGTCACACTGCTGTCTCTCTTTCTTTCAGTTGTTCATGGCACTCTTTTCCTGCTTTTTGCTGCGTACCCTATTGTCTTCCAGCAGACGCGCGGATGGGAGCAGGGCCTCGCTTCGCTACCTTTCCTTGCCATTATCGTCGGCATCATGGTCTCACTTGTGTACGTGGCGCTGATAGATCAAAAGCGTTACGCCAAAGTCGTTGCAAAGTACGACGGCAATGCACCACCCGAAGCCAGGCTGCCGCCTGCTATGCTAGGTGCTGCAGCACTACCCATTGGATTGTTCTGGTTTGCGTGGACTAATTCACCCGAGCTGCCGTTCATGATTTGCGTTTCTGCCGGCGCGCTATTTGGCTTCGGTATGGTGCTGCTGTACATGTCACTTACAAACTATATCGTTGACGCATATCTTGGGTATGCTGCGTCAGCGCTGGCCGCCAGTACAGTGTTGAGGAGTATCGCAGGAGCGGTCTTCCCACTGTTCACAGGGAACATGTACGCAAGCTTGGGAATTCACTGGGCAAGTAGTGTCCCAGGATTTCTGGCACTGGTGTTCATCCCGTGTCTGTTCGCTTTCTACAAGTGGGGTGACAAGCTGAGGGGAATGACCAGGTTTGGTGCCGAGGCTGCTAGCATGGCCGGTAAATAAATGGGATTGGAAGTCCATATAAAACACTCAACTTAACATATCACACTAAGCATGCTACTCGAGTCTTTCGATTGATGTGGTGACTCAAAATTTCAAGCACGACAACAACTTCACTAAGTCTGTATGCGCAACGACTTCTCCATTTTGAATCATGACCGCTGAAGATAGCATTAAATTGACTACTCCCGAAATTCCGACACTAGACATAAGTTACCGTGCCGTTATTGAGTTCAGCCTCAACCCCAAGTCGCATTTGTCGAGGACATATTGAATCCGGCATCGATGCCTTCTAAGCCGTAAGGTTCAGAGCCTTTAGTGTTACCTTCAGAATATACCCCATCCTGGTTGCCAAAGGGATCAACAAAGTCATGAGGCCACCAACACTTGAAGCGGCGCTCGTAACCTGCATTCTTGGGATAATATGCGTCAGCAACTCTATCGCAGGAGAACTCAGAATTGTCCTGGAATAGTGATCCGTCGCATGTAATGTAATCGATCCTACTCAGGCTGTTGTCGTAGGAGCAGTCATCAAGGAGGGACTGCTGTTTTTGGTCGTTGGTCTCCGTTTGATAGAACGGCTGACACTGGGCAAAGTGGAAGGGACAGATTGGGTAGCCTAGGCATCTATCACAACGACCTTTGTTCATGTAAGTGATCCTGAGCGTGCTGTCGGTTTTCTTTCGAAGTCCACGGAGAGTGATTAACATGTCGTACTGCATCTGAAAGTCAGAGGACACGTCGCGGTCGGTAGTCTTGATTAGTTTCTTGGCCCCGTCACGCTCTTTGCTGGTATCCCAATGTGCGTGCTTCACAAGCCTACCATTCGGATCTGACAGCCAGTACTCCAACGAGGACTCCTCATACTCCATCCACTGCACAAGTTCCAAGGTCCATCGGCTAGAGCGAGTCCAAGAAGTCGGCGGTGAAGGTGGAGGGTCTTCCTTGGCGGCTTTGAAAGGCATGCGCCAGGTACAATAACCGCCACGCTTCTGGATGGACCAGTCACCTGATTTTTGCCACTTATTAATACCATCATCGCATTCAACATCTGTCATTTCAAGCTTGGGCGAGCCGCACTGTCGAGCACAATCGTCTGTGATTTGCCAAGACTTGCTGTCGTCCCTTGCGTTGACTTTCCACTTGACCCAACACTTCTCCTTACAATACTCAACCGGGGCTGAGATCGAAAACTCGATCTCTGATAAGGAGGTGCTCAGAGACTTGGTGACGTTTGTGCGGAGCACATAACCCATGCTGTAGTCCGGAGTTCGTTGTGCTGCAATATTTGTGGAGATGTTGCGACCCTCGTACTGGTTCCAAGATGCGCCCTCCCCTGCTTTGCAGCCGTGCTCGTCCCACAGCGTCCATGAGATTGTTGAATTGTCAGGATTGCTCCTTACCTCGTGTTCGACCAGGGCGGTCCACTTGCCATCCGGAGCAATTGTGTGGCCTGGATCGCAAGTCGGTGTAGGTGAGTGTGACATACTGACAGTAGAATAAGTCGGAGATGCCGTGACAGTGAGTGTGGTATTGGACAACGACAAGACTGTAGTAAAGGGGATTGCGGGTTCCCCCTCGAACAGATTAGTCGGGTTTTCTTTAGGACAAGCATCCGGTCTGCATGGGCCTCGCTTGCAGTAATCAGCAGAATGCTTGCCGTAACAAAGGTCTGACAGGCAGAACTTTGCGCACTCCACAGCATCGGATCCGTTCTGCTTACATGACTCTTTGACGCAGGTAGAGAAGATCAGATCGCAGGTCGGACAATATGGCTTTGGCACGCCCGAAGGAATACCCGTGCCCCAGGGAGGAGTCGTTGAAATGCTTAAAGTCGACGGTGGCAGTACTCGAGAAGTTGAGTTGATGGGCGAAGAAGCGGTCATACTTATAGAGGACATCGTTGAGTTAAATGACCAGCTTGAGGAGTTGGTTGTTGACGTAGGCGTGAGTGAAACCGTTCCTGAAAGAGATATCCGACTCGAAATAGACATCTTGGTTGTTGAGGGTATAGATGTTGAATTGGACCACCAGCTCGAGTTAGATGTTGGTGTGGGCGTTGACGAGAACATTGTCGAGTTAGGGAAGATGCTGGACAACAGGCTTGAGAGCATACCAGAAGGCATCTCATTGTTTCCTTCGTCGTCGTCGAGCGAAAGCGGAGCCCTAGTGCAGGCAGGGGCCTCCGAAGATGTCGGCTGAGAGTTATCTCCCTCATCGTCGTCCAACGAAAGCCGGGCGCGAGTACAGGATGGTCCTTCAGTCTCAGTGGGCTGCTCGTTGTCACCTTCGTCATCATCCAGCGAAAGCGGAGCATGTGTGCAGGATGGTCCTTCCGTAGGAGTTGGGTGCTCATTGTCGCCTTCGTCATCAATTAGTGACAGTGGAGCTCGCGAACAAATGGGGCCTGCGGTAGTCGTCGTGTTCGTTCGAGGAGGCTGCTCATTGTCGCCCTCATCGTTGTTGAGGTCGAGGGGAGCACGGGTACACATCGGAGCTGTACTAGTTGAATTCATGGTCGTACTGGAGAGCGTTGTTGTCTGCGTGGTGCCCATCAACCCGCAGCCAGTCCGAGTATACAGGACAGGAGTCACACAAGTCGAAGTCAATGTGGTGGAAAGCGTGAAATTAATCGAGGCGATTGTGGTCGGAGCTAAACTGATGTTCTCGGTGCAGACGACCAGCTTCTCGGTGACCGTAGTTTCCTGCTCTTTCTCGCACTTGTTTGGACGCGTCGGAGGGGGCGAAGGATTCGGGCCAGGCTTTGGTCCGCAACCCGTTGGAATGGGACATTTAGGGCCACCGCAAACACCAGGCGGGCATTCATCGCAGCCCTTCACGCCATCGCAGTGTCCATCGCAGCCGAATGGGCCGCAGCGCTCCGGAGGATTGATCTTATCCGGGGGACAACTGCCAAAGAACTTGCATGGTTCGGGGCCGAACACGCCAGCGGGAAAGATCTGCGGCAAGGGAAAGTCAAAATTGCAGTCAGAGCCTCCGAAAGGAAGACCCATCCATCCGCAGCCTGTTTGCTGTCAGTAACATTTCCTACCGGGGATACCGGGGTGACATACCACATCCAAATAGGCCACAGTCATCATCCACTCCATCAGAGTCGCTATCAGTCCAATCATCGTCATCATCATCTCGCTTGCAAGTCCTGGGAACACATGGACACCTTGGACGCTTGATAACAGCAAGGGTAAACGCATACCAAGCAACGCACTCCTTGATGCAATTGTTCGGTTCGCAGCCCTTCTGCTTTGACTTGTCATGATCAGGATCGTCGTGCGGAGGCAACGTATTCTCAGGTGGATCGACTCCCTTTGTTTTGGTGCCCTCATGATCATGGCTTTGAGACGGTACCGTGGATGCTGGTGGAGTGGGCAGCGTGGTTTCGGACGAGTGCAACGAACCTACAGGTGAAGGCAAAGAGACTTGAGAAGAAGGCGGTGACATCCCAGGTGAAGGTAATGAGACTTCAGGTAGTGGTGTGAAATCAGGTGGAGGTGGCAGCGAAAGGTCCGGCAGCGTCGTGGATCCAGGCGAAGGAATCGTGAGACCTGGCGAAGTAATCATCGGTCCAGATGAAGGCATCGTCAGTCCAGGGGATGGAATTGTTAATCCAGGCGATGGAACCGAGAACCCGGGTGGAACCGAGAACCCAGGTGGCAGCGTAAATTCAGGAGATGGAAACGTTGATCCAGGCGATGGAACCGAGAACCCGGGTGGAACCGAGAACCCAGGTGGCAGCGTAAATCCAGGCGATGGAACTGTGAATTCAGGTGGCAGCGTGAATCCAGGCAATGGAACTGTGAATTCAGGTGGAACCGAGAACCCAGGTGGAACCGAGAACCCAGGTGGAACCGAGAACCCAGGTGGCAGCGTGAATTCAGGAGATGGAATTGTTAATCCAGGCGATGGAAACGTTAATCCAGGCGACGGAACTGTGAATCCAGGTGGCAGCGTGAATTCAGACAAAGGAATTGTGAGTTCAGGCGGTGTCGTAAATGCAGGTGGAAAGGACTCTGTGAATTGAGGCAACGTAAACCCAGATTGCGATGGCAGCGTGAACTCTGGGGGAGGACGGATCGTAAATCCAGGTGGAGAGGACTCTGTGAATTGAGGCAACGTAAACCCAGATTGCGATGGCAGCGTGAACTCTGGGGGAGGATGGATTGAGGATCCAGGTGGAAAAGGAATCGTGACTAGCGGAGGTATCGTGGAGTGAGGTGGGAAAGACGGCGTGAGTTGGGGTGGCATCGTGAATGCTGGCGGGAAAGGCATCGTGAATGACGGCGCGATCACCACAGGTGGAACACTACCACTCAGGTCAGGCGGAGAAAGGGTCATGCTAGGGAACCCTGAGCTGGTCTGAGCAGCGTTAGAGGTTGAAACCATTCCAGAAGATGATGAGAGCAAAGTCTGCGAAGGCTCCACAGCGCTGGAGACAAGCGAGGATGTGGGAGTCGAGTCAGTGGACGAAGCCGTGACAGAGACAGTCGACCACACCTCAGACGACCATGTAGTAGATAGGTCTAGCTCAGATGAAGTAAAACCTGAGGACGCAGGGAACGAGGATGGTGCTGAGGGTAGTGGTGCAGACGCGGAATCCAAGGCGGAGGAGTCACTGGGAGAACGGCTCGGGATCACGAAAGAAGTTCCACCGGACGACTGCACCTGCGAATCCAACGAAGACGTAGGCACAACGGCTGAAACCGTACTCCAGGACGATTGAGCTGGAAATGAAGCAGGGAAAGTCGTTGGAGAATGTGAAGCCGTTGCTGAAAGAGATGAAGCCAGCGGGATCGATAATGTCGTCTGTACTCGGGTCGTTGACGCAGACGGTCCAACGGAAGACACGATTAGGACCGTACTCGACAACACTCTAGTAGACTCGACCATGGAAGTACCTGAAAGTGAGTTTCCTAGCCCTGAAGTTATATCATGGGTTGACTGCGTAGGCTCCAATGCAGGTGATGTTACTGACACGAAAGACTCAACTGGTGAAGTGGATAGATCCTGCGTCGATTGTGATGGAACTGTACTTGCAGAAGACAACATTGACCACTCTGTCGACACAGAAACAGACTCCAGCGTGGATGGCACTGTTGTTCCAGAAGACTCGGCTTGAGAGGGACCCGAAGGTGTGGCATCGGGTGATGAAGGCATAGCCCCCGAAGACACTGATGAAGTCCAAGCGGAGGAAATACTCGAAAGCCACTGTAAAGAAGTCAACTCTGTCCAAGTGAACGTTGTTGAAGTCATTGCCGATGTTGAAGCCACCAGCCTAGTCGATGTCGCAAGCTCAGTAGAGGTCTTAGACGTTGACTGCTCGGAAACGAAAGAAGCAGATGTCGATATTAAAGACTCTGTGAATGTTTCAATGGACGATGACTCCGGTGTAGAAGATACTACCAGCTCCGTGGATGTGGCAGATGTTGATTGTTCAGAAGCAGAAGAAACAGGAATCGAGGGTAGATCAGGCTCTAGAGAGGCCACAGATGTCGGTACCGTAGATGCGTAAGATGCAAGCGTCGAAGATGACTTCGCTCCAGTTATTGACGTTGATGTAAGTCCTTCAAACATTGAAGACGTATATGTCGACGACGACACCAACTCTGTAGATGTCGCTGATATCGAAGGCTGTGGGAGTGAAGCTACAGGTGTTGAGGGTACCGCGGGGGCTGAAGGTTGCACTATAACGCTGGACACGCTCGAGGGTGCGATTGAGACCGAGGGTTCGTTCGATATACCAGACGAAGAGACCGATGGTGCTGCAGCGCTTGAGTGCGGTGCACCAGGTCCGCCAGGGCCGCTGCCGCCGCCGCACGAAGCGTAGTCGATTGCCCAGAGTGCCGTTCCACCAAGGCAACGATCATTCGCGAGCTCTGTCTTCATGCCAAGGGTCTCACTATCATCGTAGCCAATCCACTGCCCGTCGAACACGATCTGCTTGACGCCGGCGCTGTCGGTGATGAGATTTGGCTTCAACTGCTTCTGGCTGATGATCCGCTGGATTTCGCACTGTGACAAGACACCTGCTAGCTCTGTGCACTCGCCAGCCTTGGAAGGTCCGGTCCATGTGCATCCATAGTGTGCGCATTTTGAGTCAGCAAGAGTGTAACCACGGCCATAATTGGCGATACCGAGATTTATCTTGGACGGGTTGATGTTGTCAAACCAGAAGAGATGAAGAGCGGTGTCAATTTCTTCCAGGTCGGTATGCGGCTTGATGAGAGGGCCAAGACCCGGAATTGTGGCATCCCAAGGACCGTGAAGGTCGTACGCCAAAATGTTGAAAAAGTCGACGCTAGACTCGAGCGCTTTAGGATTGAGGTGCTTCAGATACTCGTATTGGGCTGGCATTACCACGCCGAGCCCTCGTGTACCCAGTGCTTCGCGCAGCTCTTTCATCAGGGCGACTTGGTTTTGCTTGTCAATAGCTGGATTGCCGCCTCGAGTCTCAGCGCCGGGCCACTCCCAGTCGATGTCAACACCGGCAAAGTTCCACTGATCGAGGAATTTGAGCAACGAAGCAACGAAGGCGTCTCGGTTGGTCTTGCTGCTTGCCATTTCGGACCAGGTGTGGCGAGTGGTGCCTGCATCGGAGAACTCCCATCCACCTGTATCTGTCAGCCTGATGAAACCGAGCGGCATTGAAGAACCTACCAATGCCAATCCACTTCTGCGAGCCATCGTTGAGAGCGAGGAAATCAGCATACAGCTGCCGATCATCTGGATGCATTGGTACGACCGCAAAAGTCGCGGGGTCAATGGTTGCAAAAGAGAAGATCAGGTGCGTCAGGCCGGTGGTGTCGATGTCGTCGGGCCAGACCTTGTCGCAAGGCCTACGACGAGTGTTCCTTGAAGAAGTCAGCCACCACTATTCGATCTTGAAGTATGGGTCTACTTACCAGCCTTCGTAGTAGGCAATCCTACGTGAAGCTGTTCCGCTGCCCTTGCCGCATGCCGGTGTCGCCTGCTTTCGTACGGTGCCGCACTTGCCAAAGTCCTTCTGACAAGGTGTGCTCTGGCCAGACTCCGTTGTGTCGCGGCAGAATGCTTCGCTGGCGCCGCAAAAGCCGAAATGTGAGCAGCAGACGTTTAGCGGGCATGTCTGCTGGCCGTCTCTACTGTTCAAACCACAAGGTGCTTTGGCGTCGCAATTGGCCACACATGACTTCTTGCAGTGCTCGTCGAGATAGCCGCAGCTTCCTAGCAGATTGTCAGTGAAAGCCGTGGTATGGTGGTAGATCACATACCTTGAGAGTTGCAACAACTGCCGTCAGGGCAAGGCGTGCTGGCACTGCACTGAAGATCAGTACCACCAAAGGCCTTGACGCTGCCATCTGTCTGGCTACGAATGAATTGCTCCTCGATCGCAAGAACTGGAAGTACGCCGTCGAGATTGTGACGCGGAGCGCCAAAGAGAGATAGATTAGATTCGCTCGCAAAGGCATAGCTGCTGGATGTGACCAGCGCCAAGAAGGCGGAGGTGAGCACAGATAGTTGCATGGCTGCGCTCATGCGCTGCGTGCAAAGTTTGTGGATGTTGTTATTGTGAGGAACCAGTTTGGAAAGTACAGGTTGAATTGGGTGTCTGCAGATGGTTGTGCGAAGAAAAGGTAGCTGGGCGAGGTGGGTGGAGCTTATGAGCACGGTGGGATCTGTGCAGGCGGGGCAGTAAGAGAAGTGAAGGTGTGCTGCAAGAACGCATCTTCCTGAATGCAAGCGATGATGCAATAAGCTCAAAGGGTCCCATGTGGTCAAGACTTCACTTGATTTGGACTTCACTCGGCCTTGACACCGGCCAAGCAGACGAAGTGTGGCGCGGTACGTTAGGAACTGTCCTAAAAAGTGTCGTCGAGATTTGGCGGAACTTTTGACATAAGATCTTCTGCTGCGAGAGTCATTCGTGACATGAATCATCGACATGGACTATGTGCATGGAGCTGCGGCAAGCAACGCTCACTAGCCATCATCGACCGTGGCCTAAGGTGCTCGCCTCATGCATGCCATTGATTCAAGAAGGAGCCTATTGAGACATGCAAGCAGCCGTCGATTCGTGCGTATGGATTGCAATCAACATCGATTACGATACACTGGCTGGGAACCAGGACCACGACCAGATATGGGATCACCGCGTCTCGCGAACTTTAGTCAGAACGCTCCATAGAGCTGCTCATCTCAAGGCTACATTATCCATTATTCGTGTCGTTACTTTGCTTACTATCTCGACAAGCATGGTCGAATAAATGGAATTTCGAGGTTGCTCTCTCATTGACTATGCAGATGGGTTGAGTATCTATACGACGACAAAACGACGCGATCGTTAGGCTAAGACATTCTAAACATATTGTTCAGCAGGGTTTGAATGCATCGGCAAAGTATCAGTTGGTGATGGACGAGACAAACTCGAAGCATGAAGTCGCGCCTGGCGCGAAACATGCGCCAGAACGCGCTAGCAACAGGTCTTTCCAATTCAGTCAAAGCGCATTGACCACAACGCATGATGGTAACAATTCACATTCTTACGCTACCTGTAATCGCATCAGGCAATGTATTCGAGCTCTAGGTTATGGTAAGATGAAGTTGGGGGCTTTTCAGCTCAAGGAAGAGCGCAAATGCGTTGCGACACATCACGTGACTAGTGAATCCGTGGCACCGAAGCAGTTCCTAGCGTCCAGTCACCGGCGCCTTAGCTCTGATATCCCGATTGCTTTAAAGTCCACTGCGCCATCAGTATGAAGGACCAAGCTCACGGTTGTGGTTCATCCACCTCAGTATATACTCTTAACTCTTTCTCCCCCATGACCCTATACAGCCTCCACAACTCTTCTTCAGTGAACACGTCCTTCACGTCTGTGAAGGCTAGCATGACGAAGTCTTTGCACCACGGCAACATCTTCAAGCCATGATAGAACGTCTCCTTCAGCCGGTCTCTTGCTTCCTGCAACCGGGTCTCCCACCTGCTCTTCTTGCCGTCTCGATGCGGTTTCTTGTTTGGACGTAAGCTCTGCTCTTTGAGCCACTGCTTGAGCTCGAATTCTATGTACATTTGCCAGATTGCAGGACAGTGTGCTCCTGATGCGTCAAGATTCGTGGCACGCTTGTACAAAGCGCGGATTGAGTGAGAAGTTGAGCCCGCAATCTCACCTTTCAAGGTCTCGTGATGAATCGCAAAGGTCCATTTCGCAACACTCGAACCCGGTGACGCGGTGTTCAAGACGCGATGCATGTTGCCACGCACACGATCGTCGATCGCGAAGCGTGCCTCGTTGGCAGCATATGTAGACAGGAGGATCGTATTATTGGGAAATGTGGCAATTAGAGGCTCAAGAGCTGTTCGGAGCAGCGCTGGCTTCACGATTGAGGCGTGTGTCATATGATAGGCGAGTAAGCGCGCCATGGCTTGTGCATGTGTCTCGGCGTAGATCGTCGATGAAAGCCGGTGGGAGGCGAGCCAGGCAATGAGATTGTTGTGTACTTCCAGCACGGCGCTAATGTTATAGTTACTTGATAAGTAGACAAGCAGCGCAAGATGGTCTGCATTGAGGACGGCAGACGCATAGTCTTGGCCGAGAAGCGCATCCTCAAGTGAGAGCTGCAACACAGCGCGGGTGGTTTCGATAGCCGCAAGGTCGAGCTGTGATGGCTGTTTGTGATGTAATGATATCACCAAACGATGGAGCGCCTCAACCTTGTCATTATCGTGCAAAGCCTGCCAAACGTAGCTATCCAATAGCCTCAGCCGATCTATCGATTGGCATTTGATAGCCAGTGCAGCAGCAAATATCTGATCGGCTTTCGTAGAATTACCCCGATGGCCTTCCACCAATCCATAAACGTCGTAGAGCCGGACGTTAGAAGGTCTTTCTTTAAGTAGCCGCTTTGCACTTTTATGGACTTCAAACGGGAAGTGCCTCGACTCAAAAGCCAAAAGATATTCGCCAATAAAATCACTATCGGGATTGTTCGTGGCCAACAGCTTCAAGGTATTCCTGACAAAGTCCGGGCTGAGTCTGGAGGCATTGAGTGAGAAGCTCTGCTGCACCAGAAGATAACTTGTCATTTTGAAATCCGCGATCGGTGTTCGGATGTATCGAGAAAATGCATCTTGATACGTAGGGTTTTCTGTTCCTGTGTGTTGTGTAGCTTCAGAGTAAGAACCTCTACTGTGCAAGTAGGGATCGCCGCGCCAAGGTTTATCAGACATCTTTGTGGCAAGTTTAGGGAGCCCGCAGAAGCACAAGAAAGCATCTACCAGTACCTCAGGCGGAGCATCGGGGAGGTGCGTGAGAAGATCCCTCAGATCAGAGAAGAAAACTATGTGGAATGGGTCATCTTCTCCAATATCATCTGTAGAGCGCCCAGGATAACGCAGCTTGTCGATCGATTCAAGCTCGCGTGTCTGAAAACCAGCCAATGGAGACTCCGAGGAACAAGATCCTTCCAAGATGATTGAGCACGCCGGTACTGCCGCATCGTCATTTGACGTGTGCCTCCAACCTTGACAATTCGGTTCGCCAATGCGAGGTGCTTCGCTCTCCCAGAATTCTTCGAATCGTTGGACCTTATCTGTCACAAGGTCACGAGGAGCGAGAAACCTGAACTCAAGAACAGCTTGCCAGGCAGCCAGCGCGAGTTCCTGGTACCCAGCTTGTTGGATCATCGTGGTGAGACGAACGAACAGATGCATTCTGGCTTCTGGCGTAGTTGTTCCATTTCCTAATGTGGTTGGTTGCAATGCCTTAAGAGCTTGGAGGTAGACCACCCGACAGTCTTCATACTTGAAATGTGAGAACGTAGATTGGACGAAGTCGAGGTAACCAAACCAAAGCTTTACGCTGTGGGGGTGTTTCTCGAGCACAGCCTGCCACTTGGTGGCCACTTTTGCATCATTCCAGATCCTTCGTGCTTCACACAAGAGGCCAACCTGAAGCTCAATCTGACTCAGCTCGTCACTGCCAATCTTGCGCAATGCTTCTTCATATGTTGAGATGCGCACATCAGCAAGGTTCTGCCTGTCAGCCATCGTCAACTCAGAAATGGCCCGATCCAACTTCATCATCGACTCTTGATGTTCAACAAGGTCCAGCCATGCTTGCAAGCTCTCTGGCTTGTCGCGAGTCTCGCGGACCAGCCTCGAGTTCTTCTGCGTGACCTCAGAGTTGTCCAAAGCTGCCTCAGTGTCTGGTTCATAGTATGTGTCTTCTTCATCAATCGCATCAGGACTTGGTTTTTTCTCATTGATACCACGATAGTCTACCTCTGGTACATCACCATGGTGTTCCTCGTTGTCACTGCCAGAACCACACTTCAGCTTGTTGCTGCTTGAGAGGGCAATGAAGTCACGGGTCGCGTCAGTTTGGTGATCCTCTGCTACTCTGACAAGGCGGAGCGTACGTTTAGTCTCCCTCGACGCATGCTTGTCCGTCAGCATCCGCTTCTGTCGCTGGCGTACAAGCGGAACCACGTAGACCTGCTTGTCGGTCGTGTACTCGCGGTCAATTTTTTGACCTGGTAGTCCAAGGATATTTCCATAGCCAGTGCGACGGTAGCTGGGAATCTCGTAACGGTTTGGAGTTCCATACTTGACAATGTCAAGGTCTCCTCGGCGGTCGCTGAAGTAGACCCTGTGTGAGACGTCTTCTCGATGACGCTCTGGTCTCTCGCGCGGGGGTGATGTCTTTCTCTCCTCGCGCGTAGATAGTTTCATTTTCTCGTCGCGCGACGGTAGTCTCTTTCTTCCCTCGTGCTCCTTGTCCTTGCTTGAGCTGTGCTTTCTGTGCTCTTTCTCAGGCCGAGGTTCTTCCGTGGGCGGCTCCTTTGAGAGTTTTGGCTTGGGGCGGAAGCTCCCAAACTTGGGTGCGCTCGAAGCCATATTGAGGCTTATGCACAGCTGCAGACAGCACACTGGAGATGCAACCCCCCACTGTGGATGTGCTATTCAGGTGTCGCTCGGTGCGTGATGGTGAGTGAACAAGGCCAAGAAATTAGGAACCTCGCAGACATTTCCCCAACGTGGCTCCAGGGCTCCAAGGCTCCCCACAGAAGGATGCTGAGTCGGCCAGACAATGCGTCGCTAACGTTGCTGATGTTTGTGAGAGGGTGGCTGCACGTGTCAAAGGTCCAGACGGCCAGAGGCTAACTGCGTTGCTGGCGTCAATGGGGCACCGTAAAATGTTGGCCGTCTGGCGATTGGCTTAGCGCAGGCAAATCTTGGCCGATGCGTGGATCTTCCAGAAGGTCGAGAAATTTTGGAGCTTTGCGACTGCAGACCAGCAAGCCCGCCACGACAATCATTTACGCCGTCCTGCTGCGTCCGATGGCTTTTGGGACCTCGCCCACAACCTCATAAGCTTTTAGACGAATCATTCCCCGCCCGACATGGCGACTGCGCTCCAGAAGCAGCTCGCGGCCATTGCCGCTTCGAGCACTCACCAGCTCGACCTCAAGGCGCAGAAGTCGGCGCACGGCAGGTCGCTGCTATTCGATGCCAAGGTCGCTGGCTCGCAGTCTTTCGAGAACCTGTACCTCATATGCCACGACGGCTTCCGGGACCTATGCGCGCTCGATCCCCGCTTCCGCCAGTTTGCGACCAACCTGTTCAGCGAGCAGAGCAAGGAGGAGGACCGCCTGCAGATGACCGACGCCGAGAACAAGAAGCTCAACAAAGTGCTCGAGGCCTTCATCACACTCGTCGGCCCGCGACTGCTGCTGAAGCCTGCCCAGAAGGCCCTCGAGTGGCTCGTTAGAAGATTCAAGTACGTGCGAATGTGCAGCGATTGTTGCGGCGCAAAGCAAGCAAAATGCCAGGCGGTGCGCTTGCAATATGCCATAACTCAGGCTGACATGATTACAGAGTCCATGAATACAACACCGAAGTCCTCGTCTTCACATATCTGCCATACCACCAGACACCGCAGTTTGCTGCGCTGCTCTCGATCCTCCCCGCTCAGCCACGACACGCGCTGCGGTTCCTCTTCCCCTACATCCAGGCGAAAACGAGCCCGCCGAGGCAGACAATCGTATACACAGCCATCAACACGCCCGAGTTCTTCAACGCCTTCCAGTCGTACATTGTCCGCGTCCTCGAAGCCGGCCACGAATCAACACATTTGCTCAACTTCTGGGCAACCGTCACATACCAGGCCATCCATGGCATCTTCAACAGCGGCACATCTGGCAGGAGGGAGATCCAGGCGCAAAGGACCGAGGAAATATTGCTACGAATTCTCCCCGTGCTGAACAGCGCTATGCGTGCCTCCAACGGGCCCGAGGTCGTTGTTGCGTGCTACTTGATTGTGCACGCCCTTGTCACTAATGCGCGGCTGGGGGATAAGGTGCTGGATACTTTGATGGAGGCCATGGTTCTGGCACACGACGCCGACTCGTTGAGCCAGTGCGTCTTAGTACTAGCCACAGTCGCTGAGCAGCGCTCCAGCGCACAGCTGCCGAGTGCCGTCACAAGAAGACTTTTGAGAGTACCCCAACTATTCGGCGCTCTGCACGCGGCCGCTGCACAGTGCTCTGTTGGTCGCCTTGCCTTGGGCTGCGCCTTAGGTGCTCTAAGCGGCTCCAGTCGCTCGGACGAGAAGCGCGCAACATTCACAGCGATTGCCGAGTCACAGCTCATCACCGCACCACAGACACAGGTTCTTCTCTTGACACTTCTGCAGGCGGTCAAAGACACCGCACCTGGCTCAGAAGAGCATGGCCAGCTCCTTGAGCTTGCAGCGAAGCTGTCCGAGGATCGTCTTCTGGCCAACAAGCTGCAGGTTGCCGCAAAAGAGAACAGCATCGACCTGGAAGCACTCGGTCTTTCCATCGAGCAAACTACCGAGGATGTACAAGCGATATCGTTCGAGTCGGAAGATGAGGACATGGCCGATGTCGAAGAGACCACCGTCCCATCAACAATCCCTGTTCCAAGCTTCAAAGCTACCAGCTTCCTGTCGTTGGCAGCCTCGGAGGAATACAATGCCGTCGCAGCCGCTTTTGAACAAGCCGTAGCCTCAAATCAGACAGCGCAATTCCTCGTTTCTCCAGAACTACGGCAGAAAGAGGTCAGCAACTCGAACGTCTACCTTAGCTTCTTGATCCGCACATGGTCCACATCTCGATCTGCTCCGGTCCGTATCGCCGCTCTCCGCGCAGCCGCATCTATCATCAAGCGCACGGCAGCCACCACTGATTTCCAGAACCTCATACCTTACCTTCTTCATGCACTCTGCGATACCTCCTCCATTGTTCGTCGATCTGCTGCGGCGTGCATTGCTGCGCTGTCCAAGCGAACAGTGTCCAAGACACCTCAGGTTTGGGGCGCTGATGTGTATGGCAAGGACCACGGTACCGTTTCGGAGCTCAAAGCCGATGACGCTGCCACGTTTCTGGCATCTGTTCTTGTGCCTGTGCTAGAAGAATCTGTTATGGATCCAAGATTCGTCGTTCCAGGAGTAAGGGACGCCCTGGAAGGATCACCGACCGCTAAATCCAAGCAGAGCATCAAGGCTCCCGTTCGGACATCTGTTCTAAGCTTTCTCGGTGGTCATGCAACTGCCAGCCCCCTCCTAAAGTTCAGGGCGAACATACTGCCAATCTTCAGTTTTACTGGCAAAGTCTCAGCTAGTGTCCGCAGCGAGATTATTCTCCCACTCGTGCAACAGTGGTGTGCACGTACAGCGTCTGAGGTAGCTGCGGGGTGCGCAGATGAGCATGTGTCGGTCGAAGATGCGGAAAGAGGGCATCTCAACGCTCTCCTTGCGAAGGAAGTCAAAAGCACACAGTTGCTGGGTGAGATCGTTTCAGGATCTCTTAACAAAGAACGTGTTGCTCTGGTGGCGGCTGCTTTCGACCAGATCAATGCATTCTGGCCGTCCCTCAAGGGTGATGCAAGGCTCTCGTTGGCTCCAATTCTGCTGGACTCGTCGCTCAAGGAGAGTGCCGAGCCGTTTGAACAGCTTTGCCGAGAGCGCGCCCTCGACACTCTACGCAACGTCAAGCTCGACTCTCCTACGCTCGTTACATTCCTCGATAGCATCCCTTCGGCATTGCAGATGCCCGAAGGCCCACCTACCAAGAAGAGGAGACGAACAAGCCGCAACGAGATGGCACGTGTGGATGTCTCATCTGCAGACGAGCTGCAACGCCTGCTCAGGCGCCTTACCCTGGTCCTGGAGCTGATCGAAGGCTCCAACCCCGGCTCGCATCCTGAGCTATTCAAGAATCTGTTCAACATCTTCGGCGATCTTCAACCCCTAAAGCAGCAGTCTGGTTCTGAGCTCGTCTACCTGCAGAGCATGATCCTTGGCGCACTCACACCCATGGTGAACTTCTTTAAGGAGCACCCCGAGATAACTGAGTACCAGGCTGCTGTCCGTGCTGACTTGCTCATCGACGCCATCCGACACTCTACAAGCCCGCAAGTGCAGAACGGCGCGCTTCTACTGATTTCCAACCTTGCGACATGGGTACCCGATCTGATACTCCACAACCTAATGCCAATTTTTACGTTTATCGGCTCGACTTTGCTTCGTCAGCAAGACGACTACTCAGCTCAGGTCGTTGACAAGACCATTTCGCGTGTCGTGCCGCAGTTGGCTGCTTCCCTGCGTGCAAAGCACAAAAACTTCCTGACCGGCGTGTCAGACTTGTTGTTGAGCTTCACTGCGGCTTTCGAGCATATTCCGCTCCACCGTAGACTCAAGCTATTCTCCGAGCTTGCCCGCACCCTCGGTCCTGAAGACTCTCTGTCAGCCATTATCGCCCTCCTTGCTGACCGCTATCACAACACCAAGACGCAGCGCCGATTCTCGACTGAGCTCCTACTTGTCTTCGAACCTATACATACGTTCGATGCCATCAAGGGCTACCTCGATCTTGTGGCCGATGCTGCTGGACCTAAGCGCAAAGTCTCGGATACACTGTTTGGTCTGAACGAGAAGAAGCCTGCTGAAGTGGAGTCCGCTATCCAGAATCTGCTGGTGTGTCTCGCAGACCTTGCCGCTGACGACAGACTGCGTGCACACGTCACCAAGGCGTTCAAACGCAAGTCTGACAACAGCAAGCCTCGCGATGTCTTTGCCAGCATCGTCGAGGTTACCATCCAAATCTCGAAGCAAGTGGCGTCAACACCTAAGCTATACGAAGGCTGTAGTCGCGTGCTCGCTCGAGCTCTGGATTTGCTCCCGTCCGCCGAGCTTGTCAAGTCCGCCGAATTGCTCCTTGTCAAGACAGATGCTCAAGTGCAGGTTGCAGCTATCAAGTCTGTTCAGGTACGCGCCGCTTCAGTCGTTCAAAACGATCGTCAATCTGTGCAGGCGCTGGTCTCGTTCTTGCCTAGCGTTGAGAACGTCTTGCAGCAGTCAAAATCTTTGGACGCAAAGATCATCTCTGTCAGCTGTATCGACAGTATCGTGGAGCGCTTCGGCAAGAGGGATGCATCTGCCGTTGCTTCAGTTGCTCAAACCATTGCTGGCCCACAGTCGCTATCTCACAGCGATGACAGAGTTCGCGTCCTCTCTCTGTTGTGTTTGACTTCAATTGTGGATGTGTTGGAAGATGAGTTCATTTCTCTTCTACCAAGTGTGCTGCCCGTTGCGTTTGACTACCTCTCCAAGGCTATCGACGAGGAAAACGTTGGTCTGCACAACGCGGTATATACCCTTATCTCAGACATTATTGAGCGACTTGGGTACATGTTCTCGCGCGAGTACCTCAACACCGCTCTGCAATTGTCGCACAGATCGGCTACGGCTGGTCTTGAGGATGCTTGCGATGAGAGCCGTCGCGCCTTTTATCAGAGCGTGTCTGAGCACCTTGTTGCACACGAAGTCTTCTCTACCATCCAGTCTACATGGTCTCATGCTGTTTCCGAAGGCTTTGATGCATCACTGGAGCACCTCGAGCTTCTTCGCTCTACGATTGATGTTCAGACGAAGGCCAAGCTCATCAAGTCCAGCTCCACACTCTTCAATCTGGTTCTATCGAGCTTCAACCTGCGAGCAGCAGTTAGCTCACAGAAAGAGGCTGAGTACGACGAGGAAGAGATTGTACAGCTCGAGAACACTCTTGTCGAGTCCGTCGTTGCCATGGTTCTGAAACTCAACGATGCTACCTTCCGCCCCTTCTTCGTACAGCTAGTGGATCAGGAAGGCCCAGTCAGCGCGAAGCCGGAGCGTGCCATCACGTTCTACCGTTTTCTTGCCGCCTTCTTTGATAAGTTCAAGGTATGTTTTAATCATCTTTCGTCGTGTTTACATAGCTGACATCGCCAGTCCATTGTCACAACGTACTCGAGCTACATCATCGATCACGTCGCCAAGCTGCTCGATCAGCTCGTCAACGAAGATGCAAGCTCAGAGCTGCGCAGCGTCGCGCTTTCAGCATTGCAGAAGACTTTCCAGCACGACCAGGACGGCTTCTGGCAAGCCCCCTCACACTACGGTGTCATCATGAAGCCGCTGCTCAAGCTCCTCACCATCACCGCAGCCGAAGACGTTACAACAGACGTTATCCCAACCATCACGGAGCTAGCTGCTGCTTCTTCATCGTCCCTCGATAACCACCGCGAGATGAACGCCGTGCTACTCAAGTACATGCGCGACGAGGAAGCACACACACGACTTGCGACAGTGCTGTGCGAGCAGAGTCTGACCAAGAGGCTCGGCGAAGAGTGGCTGGGTCTACTTCCGGAAATGCTGCCCTTTATCAGCGAGCTCAGGGAAGACGACGATGAGATGGTGGAGAGGGAGACACAGAGGTGGATCACGTCTGTGGAGGAGATTCTAGGAGAGGATCTCGAGGGTATGTTGCAGTAAACCAAAAGCAGGAGTTGATTTGTTGCATTTACAGGCGTAGATCGTTGGCACCAGGATTGATATAATCCTAATGCATATATTTGTACACCCAGGCTTTCGTGAAGCATGTGACTGCGCGTGAAGCAAGGTGGTGCCCAGACCCTTGGAACGACCTGACGCGCTACTCCTAGTGCTTGCGAGTTTACGTCACGCCTGTCCTTGTTCCCATCACGACTCAGCTCTTTGTTATCGCCATAACGCTTGCGTGTCGCCTTAAATATTGTTTCAACTGCACTGTGATCTCGTCATTCCTGAATGCCTCGTGCGAGATGTCATGGACCGCGGTTGCTGTATTGTGGACATAGCACCACTTCTTCCTGTCCCGTATATCCTTTTCTGGATCAAGCAGAGCTTGTGAAGTCGTTACCACCATACGCAGTCTTTCTCCACTGTGTGACTGATCCGTGACAGCCTCTAGCGTCATTGCTGCGCTCTTGCCCGGACCCGCCACTCGTTGTAGTTATCCGACTGAGCCTCACTATGGCTCTCTTCTGACGGCAACATCGTCGACTCCCTCCTCATACGCACTCTGAGCTTCCCGACAGTCAAGATCTCATCTGGTTGCTTCAATATCTCCTCGCTCAAAGATGAGCGCCGTCCCACCTTGCTCCAAATCATTGTCAAGATTGACTGTATGCCGCGCAACAGAGGGTAAAGGGTGGGAACCGTGCCGCATACAACTAGCAGGAAAAGCTCAGCTGTGACCCACGCGAAGATGTCGTATGTTGCCCACGTCTGATCGGTTCGATTCCCAAGCTCGGCGAGGTATTGGGTCTTGATGCCGGAGCATATCGAGGTCAAGATGTTCAGGCCGAAGACGATGCATAGCTGGATGCGCTGAAGCATGCTGATGCGGAGTCTTGAAAAGATGCTAAGCGGTATGATTGCAAGACTGGCATCAGCGAACGTAAAGAAGGCTGTTGGTGTGTGAGCTCTCCTGAAAAGCTGTCCACCATGTGGCTAACTCACACCCAGTAAATATGCCGTAAGCCGCCATGACCTTGGGATCGATGCAGGTGCCTTCGACTCGCATGTCCCACAGTCGACTTGGTGGACTGCACTGCAGGAAGGTGAGCAGCGAGCAAGAGATGGCCACGCAGCTAGTCAAGACGATAGTGACGGTCCAAAGATAGATGCGCTGCCACTTCCATCCGCCGTCTCGCATGATGTGCAAGAGCAGTGCCGAGATTGAGATCTTGCCCGTTGCGACGCCGACTATTCCGAAGATTTGAGAAGTCCAATTCAACAGAATCACTCGCGTCAGGTTGTCTATCCCGCGCTTTTCCACATCCCAGATGTGCTGACATCCTCCGCGGTTCGCGTACAGTGTCAGTACTGAGGACCAGCCTACGAAGCACAGCTTGCTTCGTCAGCATCTTCGCAAGATATTTCAAGGCTCAACATACCCAAGTTGTACCCATGAATATATCTTCCCATCCGATCTGTCTCTTGCGCGCGCGAAAGACGAAGCGAAGAACGAGAGTAAGCAAAGACAGGGCCGTAAGCGTCCACATCATGACGATGAGGGCGGGCCCTCGATCGGGAACCAGGCCATCCCGCGGACTAAGAACGTTCATCTCCAATCGAACAGGGAGCACAGTCTAGACAATCACAAAGTTGGGTCATGGCAGCGGGAGGTGCGCTTCAGGCTGGTTTTCACATCTGCAATGCCGTACACGCCGTATCCCGCGGGAACGGTAAATCACGAGCATCATCGGGAGAGCAGGAACAGCCGTTGCGCGTCCAAGTGCATATAACCGCCTTGTAATTCGTCCTGGTCATCGGCACACGCATGGCACAGGACTTGGGAGCACGCGAAGGATTGCAGAACGGGTCGAAGCAGCCTAGTCGGTCTTGCTGCAGGCGCGCGCTTTCCTTGTTGGAGCGATGACACTACTGGGGCCTCCCGCGTTCCTATTTCAAGTAATCCCCACGTCTTACGCTGCACCGATCCGACTAAACTGCCAAATCACGACCTTGCACAACCTCGAACATGACGTCGCAAGCCGATCCGCGAATTTTGATCGAGCAGCTGCAGCTCCTGGTAGCTGATCCCGGCTCCTTCTTCCAGGACGATGCACAGAAACGTGACTTCCAGAAGCTAGCACGCAGGGCTGCTGCAGCAGTGGAGGAGCCTTTTGAAACCATGCAACGTTTGGTGTATGGTGTGAGTGGCTGTTGCGGCATCGTGACACCTGCAACCACTGACCCACCCCTAGCCTCTCCCGCTTGTCACCGCACGCATTGGACAGGATCGTGGCATCTTTAGCGCCCTTACAAAGGGTTCTGAGGGGGCTCGGCTTGAGGACATCGCTCAAACGACGGGTCTGCCCAAGGGCATCCTCGAATCGGTGCTCGATTACCTGTGCACCCAGGGCATGGCCATTGAAGCAAGCCCGGGTACATACAAAGCCACGCCTTTGACACACATGCTTCTTGTACCGCTCTTCAACGATGCCGTCACTCATTTGTCTGTCGCTCAAAGAGGCTGTTCTGTCTGAAGGATGAGCTAATCCCTTACAGTCATGACAATTGTGCTCCGGCTTTCATTGCACTAAACGAAGCACTTGGCAGTCCCCAAGGAGAAAAGACAGCCTTCAAGATCGGACAGCACAGCGAGGAGGACTTCTACACGTGGATGGAAACGCATCCCATCCAGCAAGGCGCTTTTCACCGGTTCATGGAGGCCCAGTTCGCCATGCTCCCAACCTGGCTAGACGCAGTTTCTTTTGACACTCAGGTCGCACAAGGCGCCAGTCCCGAAGACATTGTGTTTGTCGACGTCGGCGGGGGGAACGGCTCGCAGTGCGCTGCTCTGAAGAAAGCCTTCCCCGAGCTCACAGGCCGCATCATTCTCCAGGACCGCCCCGCGGTGCTTGAAAAAGCCCTCAAGGTCGAGGGCATGGAGCTGATGGCGCACGACTTCCTGACCGAGCAGCCGGTACATAGTAAGTCCGCTTCCCATCATGCATGCATGCATGCCATCACGACTGCAGCACTGACACGCACGCCTCAAGACGCACGAGCATACTACTTCCGCCAGATCCTGCACAACTTCGACGACACCACGTGCATCCACATCCTGCAAATGCATCTCCCAGCGCTACTAAACAACCCCAACAGTAGAATCTACATTGACGACAAGACCCTGCCGGACGAGAAGCCCGACGCCGGCGCCCCTGGCGTCGAGTATACGGCCGCGCTGAGCCTAGCGATGAAGGCCATGTTCGACGCGCAGGAGAGGAGGGAGAAGCATTGGCGATGGATCATTGACCAGGCGGGGCTGGAGGTTGTGGAGATTAAGAAGTTTACAAAGTTCGACGACAGCGTTATTGTTGCCAAGAGGAGGTATCAGGATCAGTGGCGGTGAGAAGTGCAGCGCGCCGGGGATCTGTAACTTTTCTTTCTCTTTCCGTGTTTGCTTCTCTTTTTTTTTTTGGTCGACCGACTTCTCCCGTAGAATATGATGAGTCCAGCTGCCATCTCCAATTGAAAAATCCTACGCCAAGCTGGTACAAAGTCATGGTAGGAGTAGGTACTGCTTGTACGAATGACTGCCCGTCTATATTGAGTATCTTTGCATTCATCCGTCCCGACCTCGGCTGCCAGATGGACGCGTAGTCGACGCACCTCTACTGGGTGACTGGTCTGTACGTTAGGAACGTGGGGATCTGCATGCGAGCTTGGAGGGGGATATGCATGATTCGACCAGATGCAGGATTACCGAGGGTTTCTGTGGGGTATACAGCATGGAACTGAGATGAAGGGTGTGGGGACAATGATGTGAGGATGCGGGTACGTGCGTCGTGTATTGGATTAAGACAGCGAGTGATGTTATTTTTTTGCGAAACGGGGAAAGAGGAAGGATAGGAAGGGGTCTCAAGCACGAGATTTATGAAGGATGGTATTTGCTGCTAGAGAGCGAGTTGAATTGATTAGTTATAGTGGTTGTGTTGCAGTGATAAAAATTGGCACCTTGCATCTTGCGAGAAAAATGAGCAGTAGCGATATGCGCGGCGAGCGATGTAGATGCAGCGTCGTTGGCAGTGTAAACTGCAGTGTTGATACCGTCGAGGGTTCAGTGAAGCTCGTCCTCGGCATCAGAAGTCACGAAACAGCGGAAGCTCGCGACAGCATCGAACATCGGATCGTCAACAGCGAGATGGCCCAGAAACGCCTCTTTCTCCGCCCCCAGCACCGGCACAGGCGCGCTCCTCAGTTTACGTACAATCTCGCGCAGCATCATGCGAGAAGCAGTTCTCGTGCCCATGGCTTGCGAGACGGCGTATGTCTCTAGCATCAGCGCGATGGTGGTCATGCCTTCGCTCGGTTTGCCGTGGTCACGCAGGAGATACTCGCCCTCGTAGATCTCTCTGCAGACATACTCGCGGCGTGGGAAGGTGCGCGCGTTGCCGAAGCACACGGAGGCGTGCCAGCGGTCGAAGGCGGGGGTTGAGAAGGGCAGGGTGGGGACTTTGGACTCGACGAGGATGTTGTTGTGCAGGTCGACAGTGACGTTGTAGACGTGGAGAATGCGGTCATTGGGAACGAGCCGCTTGTCGCAGACGCGGAGGGTCGGACAATCGTCTTCTGCAGTCTGTAACTGGAAAGCGACGACTTTGCCCGCGTAGATGGACGCCTCGCGGTCAACGCGGGTTGGTCGAGGATGGAGTGGTGCGGGTGTAGGCTCTACGGTAAAGGAGACGGTGTCCGTGCTAGAGGTAGCTGCAGAGGCTGTTGAAGCAGGCGTGGGAGCAGGTGTGGGAAGAGTTGCAGCCACTACGTCACCAATAAGGTTCCTCAACTCGGCCTGTTTAGGCACACCATACTCCTCAAGCCCCAGTGCCGTCTCCTCAAAGTACACACCGGAGCACTTAAAGATAGCCAGACAAGCTTTTTTAAAGCGCTTGCGCACGCACTCTTCAGACGGTACCTGCTTGGAGGGGGGTAGGAAGCGAGTCGTTTGTCGAACAATGGTGAAGGTTGTAGGATTGGGGTTCCATGGGGCACGGAGTTCGTATGCCTCTTTCTGCTCTGCCGTCAGGCCTGTGATGGCCGACCAGTTGACGGGGCAAGAGGGCAGTGGGTGGGTGAAGCGGGGCGTGGGTGCTGGGAAGTTGTGCGGCCATGGCGCAAAGGGTGTAGGGACGTCCTGGGAGAAGCCTGGATTGGTGAGTAGCTACGGTATAACGGAGTAGTGCGGCACTTACAAGCACCTGGGTTGTATGCAGGTGCCGGGAGGGGAGCATTTGATGCACTCGCAGCGGTAGCTACACTGACCTGCAGTGTACTTGTTTGCGGTGCTGCGGCAATACTGGAGGCATCAGGAGCTGTAATTGTCAGTTATGTGTTGAACTGTGATATCTGAGTACATACAGGCAGGAGGAAGAGTGGTGGTGAGGGTGGACGCCGGAGGTGTGTTGTTGGCTACACCACCACTGGAAGACGATGCCGAAGCACTCTGGGCAGATGATGGTGGCTTCGCTGCTCCGGATGCCTTTGCTGGCTTTCGTGGTCGCAATTGCCTGGGCGATGTCATCTGGCGCTTTGCTGCGGACGAATTGGTGGTGGTGCTCTCGCCTGCCTTGCGCTTTGTGGCAGTGGGGCGAGTAATGTTGGTCATAGCAATTGGTGTCATGATGAAGATGCAATATAGTCTGTAGATAGGTATAGATAGTGATCGTTGGTGGATGTGGTGGTAGTGAGAAGCGTAAGATACGACGAGGGGTCGGCAGTAAGAGCGATCATATAGTGGGTGAGCAAATGGACGCGACTATAGCAGTAGTGAAATGCATAATAGATCATGTGTTACTGTTTGTTAGGCAGACGAAGGGGGTGGTAGTAATCCGGCATGGCAAAGTGAAGGTGGGGGTGTGTGGAGGTGAAGGTAAAGGTATCATTGACCGTGCACCAGCTGGCGCATGGTGCGAAGAGCGATGAAGGAACGACCGTGGGTGTCGAATAGGCTTGCGCATACGCGGGCCGGGAAGCTGAATGGGAAGGAAAGAGCTCGTGTGGAGCTGGGAAGGAAAGAGTTCGTGTGGAGCTGGGATGGGAAAACGGCGGAGAGTGCTGGAAACGCATCAATTGAACGCATACTGGGTATTCTTGTAAGCCAAAGCATACGAACAACAGGTCAATATCCTCGTCAGATGAAGTTATGGCATTGGCTCATGGTGTCCCCGCGGGAGCAGTACCATTTGGATCTATGGTGTCTGCTCGGCTCACGTGTTCTTCCTAGGTGATAAGTAGAGTGTGGTCCACGCATACTCGAGCTATGTTGCGTGGATGTCATGTCGCTATGGTTATCATGTTACACCTGCCTCCATCAGATTGGTCTGTGCGTGCGATGTCTGAGTAGTCTTTCATGGCAGGCATTCAGGGGGTGCACGCAAGACCAATGAGGATGAAGAGCGTCTACTGGTGTAGGACTGACGTGGCATCGAGTCGTTGCCCATAGCATCCCAAAGACCACACCTTGTCATTGTTATGTCAGTGTTATGAAGATGGGCATGGTTGTAGAGTGACAGAGGGAGTGATGAGGAGCAGTCGGTGGTTATGGTTGTGGTTGTGGATGTGGATGTGGCTCCTCGGCTGCACCTGCCTCGTTACGGTGCAGCTCCTGTCCGTCCAACGGCGGTGCATCAGCAGGCGCGGCGACGACAACGCCCACCACGCGACCATGTCGGCCTCGACAGACTCGAGCGCAACCGACGTTGAGGGCGGGAGCAGCGATGCGCCGCAGGTGGAGGCGCTCTTCTTGATCAAGTTCGACAAGAAAGTCGGGTGGGTTGGGCGAGTACCGCCATGGCGCAGGCAGGGCTGACGTCTACCTACAGCTACACCATTGCATGGAAGCGCACGGCGGGCGAGACGAGCGAGACCAAGCTCGAGGGCGTCGAGTACAAGTCGCTGCCGTCGGGGCTGCACGCGCTGGCCAGCGACCTCGTCTACTTTACACATGAGGGCTATGCCGGGCTGAGCGCATTCGCGAGGGGCGACGCCAGCGAGGCAGAGCGCAACGCCAACTTTGTCGCCGTGGGCATTCTGGTGCGCCGAGAGGGCTGGTCGGGCAGGCTGGGCAGAGGCTGGCTGCTGGCCGGCCGCCTGGAGAAGATGGCGGCCGCGCTGGCCCAGGACGACTCGACGGCACCGCTGGACGAGTTCTGGGCCGACCAGACCAGCAGCGCGACGGCGACGGCGACGGCGACTGCAAAGCACACAGGCGGCGGCAAGGGCGCCAGCCGCGACCGCGCCATCTCGAGCATAACGGCGGTGCCCAAGAACGAGGAGCGGCTGCCCGCGTACCACCCGGCGCTCGCCATGGGCCAGTACCTCGACCTGTTTGGCCCGCTCGTCTTCCGCCTGCAGCAGGCCGCGCTGCTCAGGAAGCGCATTTTGTTTGTGGGCAGTCCGCCCGTCCGCACGACGTGCGAGTTTGGTGCGTCTCTCCTGGCGAACTCTACCAGTAGCAGTGGCAGTAGCAGTAGCAGTAGCAGTAGCCACAGCCACAGCCACAGCCACAGCCATAGCCATGGCAATGCTGCTCAACACCCATGGCGATGCTAACACACACAGTCTACAACCTCTCCGTCCTCTCGAGCATCTCGCCGCGCGACGCCGAGCTCCTTGCGCCCGGCACCGAGGGCCTGCTCCGCCTGCCCTCGCTCTTCTCCATTGGCGTGCATGACATCCCCTTGCTCGAGGAGCTGCGCAGCCCCAAGGGCGGCCACACGCCGGGCACCGACGCCGCCGAGGGCTGGGTCGCCTGCACCACCGACGAGATCATCGCGACCAAGCCGCAGCTGTACGACATTGTCGTCGAGATGCCACACCCCACCGACGCGAAGCCCCAGCACCGCCGCTGGCCCAGGCTGCGCACGAGCGGGGGCGACGCCATCAAGGCCAGCCAGCGCGACGTCGCCCGCTACCGCCTGCTGCACCGCGAGCTGTGGAAGCACCGCCAGCACGCCACCGAGACGTTCCACGACGACGAGCAGCCCAACGACGACCCCGCGCCCCTCATCTCACACGACGAGATTGACGCCAAGCGCGCAGACGACGACTTCAACGACGCCTACGACGACACGGCCGTCGAGCCCACCACCTGGTCGCGCCTGGCCTACCAGGGCTTCATGTGGTGGGCCAGCGCGGGCGAGCGCGACGCATACACGACAGCAGAGCGCGAGCTGGACCGCGAGCTCGTCGGCGACATATCCGCGTACGAGGACTCGGTCGAGACGGCCGTCATTGCCTACTTCCACCGCCAGTCATCGCTCCTCATCAAGGTCCTGTCCCAGCTGGTGGAGCGCGAGCGCGAGCACGACGACCAAGACGGACAAGGCGACGAGGACGAGGGCGATGCGCTGTGGATCGATCGCGACGACCTCAGCAGGATGGGTCTGGATACCTGGAGCGAGGCCGACCGCGCCTATGTGCAGGAATTTGGCAGCCTCTACTTTGACCGGAGAGTCGACATCAGAGGGAACGAGGTCGACTGCTGCGGGCTGAGAGTTCCCTTGCTGTAGGCGCGCACCTCAGGGCTGGTCCCTGGTCAGCCGAGTACATGTAGAAAATATACATCCAACTCGTCCTTTGCCTGTGCAATACCAAAGCATGCATACCTTGTAAGCCACTCTGCACCGTCTTCAAATCATACGACACTCATTTGCTCGTGGCCTGTCCGTCGCCGATATCGCAGCGCTGGCTCCCGGAAGAGCCCCGCATTCTCTGACTTTTGCGCCAATGCGCGCCCCGCATCGTCATACGCCCTGCGACGCATGTCGGCGGCTTTACTCGCACGACGATTTTGTTTGCAATGATTCACGGCTCGTGACTCCTAGTATCAGCCTCTCTTTTTTTTCCCACCTTGCCTTCCGTATACCCTCCTCTTTACTCGATACCCGCAATCACTTCTCTACTCTGTGTGATTGATTGATTGATTGATCAATCTAACAAGTGCTGCCCACCCATCACGCAATTGAGTGCGCCAGTTGGCTGTCGAAACTCACACACACACACACACACAACGCAAAGATGCCTATGCTCGCGGAGCCGTGGAAAAAGTACAGGGCTTTCAAGCCCATCAACCTTCCAGACAGGCAATGGCCCAGCAAGACCATTGAGAAGCCCCCGAGATGGCTGTCGACAGACCTGCGCGACGGCAACCAGAGTCTGGTCGACCCAATGGTCTGTGAACTGTATGTTGTCGAGTCCTGCCGTTCTGACAGTCCATAGGATGGCGAGCAAAAGTGGATGTACTTCCAGATGCTCACAAGACTCGGCTACAAGGAGATCGAGGTCTCGTTCCCCTCGGCCTCGCAGACCGACTTCGACTTCACACAGCGCCTCGTCCAGACACCCGGCATAGTACCCGACGATGTCTGGCTGCAGGTCCTGTCGCCGTGCCGCAAAGAGCTCATCCGCCGCACCGTCGACTCGCTCAAGGGCGCAAAAAACGCCATCCTCCACCTGTACCTCGCAACCAGCCCGTGCTTCCAGCAGATCGTCTTCAATATGAACGACGACGAGACAATCGCTCTCGCCGTCGAGTGCACAAAGTACGCGCGATCCATCACAAAAGACGACCCGGAGCAGGCAGGCACCCGGTGGAACTACGAGTTCTCGCCCGAGACCTTCTCCGACTCCAAGCCCGAGTTTGCGCTGCAAGTGTGCGAGGCCGTCAAGGCCGCCTGGGAGCCCACAGTCGAGGACCCCATCATCTTCAACCTGCCCGCGACAGTCGAGGTGGCCACGCCCAACGTCTACGCCGACCAGATCGAGTTCTTCTGCAGGAATATCTCCGAGCGCGAGAAGGTCTCCGTCTCTCTGCATCCCCACAATGACCGTGGCTGCGCCGTTGCAGCAGCAGAGCTTGCACAGATGGCCGGTGCAGACCGTGTAGAGGGCACTTTGTTTGGCAACGGCGAGCGCACTGGAAACGTCGATCTCGTGACCCTCGGTCTGAACTTGTACACACAGGGTATCCACCCCAAGATCGACTTCTCCGACCTGAAGTCTGTCATCGACATGGTCGAGACGTGCAACAAGATTCCCATCCACCCGCGTGCGCCCTACGGTGGACAGCTTGTCGTATGTGCCTTCTCCGGCTCGCATCAGGACGCCATCAAGAAGGGCTTCCAGAAGCGCAAGCAAGAGGGCGCAACCAACGAGTCGTACTGGCAGATTCCTTACCTGCCCCTCGACCCGCAGGATATCGGCCGCACCTACGAAGCCATCATCCGCGTCAACTCGCAATCCGGCAAGGGCGGCGTGGCCTGGATCATCCAGCGACAGCTGGAGCTCGACCTCCCTCGCGGTCTGCAAATCGCCTTCTCCAAGGTCGTACAAAAGGAGACGGACAACCTGGGCCGCGAGCTGCTGCCCACCGAGATCACCAAGCTGTTCGAAGAGGCATACCACCTCAAGCGCAACCCGCGCTTCGGCCTGATCGACTACGACATCTTGGCCGACCGCTCCAAGACTCCCGAGCCCCCGCAGGAAGGCAAGACCAACAAGACGTCCAACTTGCGCCGCATTTTCCGCGGCGTGCTCGAGATCGATGGCCAGGAGCACAAGATCCAAGGCAGCGGCAACGGCGCCATCTCGTCGCTCGCCGACGCCCTGCGCGGCCTGGGCATCGAGCTCGACGTCGTCGACTACAACGAACACACAATCGGCACGAACAAGGACGCCAAGGCCGCAACATACATAGGCTGTGTGGTCGCGGGCGGCTCCCAGAAGGTGTGGGGTGTGGGCATCCACCACGACGTGGTGCAGGCGTCGCTGATAGCGCTGTTGAGTGCGGCTAGCTCGGTATGGGTGCACGACCAAGAGAGCATTTGGAGAGCGTAAAGAAATTTCTAATCAAATGCACAGTTTTTGTCTTCGAGACCAAGTACCCCGATTCCGTTCCGTCCCAAGAGGTCTGATACCCTCGACGTGAGCAGCCCGTTGAGACATGGGCAGAGCGCAAAGGAGGAGCCGAGCCTGAATGTCGTGGACAAGTTGGAGGCGATTGTCAGTGGTGAGCAGGCGGATGTGCAGAGTGGAGGCGTGTAAATATGTGGGGAGTTTTGAAATTCGCATTCGCATTGCCATGGGCTGGTGAGTGGAGCTTGGTGTTTAAAAGTTGCCCTTTGGGTTGATCAAGTCACACAATGTTCATTTCCCTTCTTCTTCACAGCCCCCTTCTTTCTTCTTCTTCCCATACGATCGGCCACCACTGTATACAGAGCTGCCCACACTGCCACCTTCAGTGTACCTATAAATCAAGACCGCCCTCATCTGCCAGCCATCCATCCAGCCATCCAACTACTCTATAAATAGCTTGGAGGATTCAGAACAAACAATCCACGTAGATTAATACCAAGTACAAAGACAATACGTACCTCCACCTTCACTGCTCTCCCCCTGGAATCCCCATCCCATGACACCCTCTATACGGACTCCTCTCGGGCACCTTCCACCCCTCCAACACGCCCTTATCCCTCACCTCCAACACCTCCACCCTAATCGGCCGACACGTACTCTTCATATCCCTCCCGTCCTCGACGCCGCTCTCGTCCGCCTGGCTCCACCCCCACGCACTCAAATCCCCACCAGGACACGTACTAAGCGCACACAGCAGATCCTGCTCAGCGAACAAGGTCAAGCTGCTGTGCTCCGTCGCAGGACTGGGCTCCATGAAGTAGCGCCCCTGGCTGTCCAGCCCCGTGACCTGGAACACGTTGAGCACGTCGTGGACATCGAACTCGGTCAGGCCGTGCGGCAGCACCGCGCGCACCAGGTTGCTGTGGCAGTGGAAGTCGTAGTCGGCGCCTGAGATGACGGCGGAAATGTACGGGTCGCAGCGTGTGCCGAGGAGGTCGTGGCAGCGGCCGCCCCACCTGGTGATGCCGCCGCGGGCGTCGCGGGACTCCTCGCGGCCGCCGTTGGTGCTGGTGCCGGGCCCGTCGCGCAGGAGGCAGTCGTCGGCTATGATGCCCGCCAGTGGCCGCATGAAGGGTAGGTTCGACCACAGTCTGTCGCCGGGGATCATGTGCGAGCCGTGGAGCTGGCGGGTGCGGGCGGCCCAGAAGCGTTCGCGGGGGTCGTGCAGCGACCAGATGTTTAGGTCGCCTACTTGGGGGCCTGAGGGCGTGGAGAGGCGGAAGAGAGATCCTGCTTTTACGGTCCAGGAGCGGCCGGAGCGCGGGGGGATGGTGAGGTCGAGGGTTTGGATCAGGTCGGATGCTTGGAGGTCGCGTAGCTTTTGGTACAGGGCGGTCGGTGGGTGGAGTGGGGAGGAGGCTGAGGTGGGGAAGTAGGCGGGAGCGGGAGAGGTGTTGTCTGGGGCGTTGGTGGCCATGGTGAAAGGGACGTTGGGGCTGTTGGAGATCAGACTTGGGTGCAGGATTTCTTGATATATGGGCTTGGGTACCGTAGGGCTCTTTACTCCGAAAACTACTCCCACTCCGTTCGTGATGGAGTGTTGGCAGATAGTACGCCGGCGTTAAGCGTAAGGTGGGACGACATCAGACCGGTATCGGCACGTGTAGCCTACCATAACTCGTCCTCCACCATGACTTCTACACAGCACCACTTTCACCGTCTGGCTTCACACACCTGGAAACTGGAGGCTCAGCACGACTCGAGCACCAGCTCATTACCCCTCTAAGCTAGCGCGGCTCGCGGTAAACCTCGGTACTTCGCCATGTATTACATTACCTCACCGAGGCCTGCACACATCCAACACAACCCTTTGGCAACATCCAAGCCAATCCCCTGATATCTACACAATACATCCCCCCCCCTTTCATCCACTCAACCCCCCTTCAACCCATTAAACCCCCTAACCCCCCCACTCCACCACCACAATGTCAGCAACCGCCGACGTCCAACTCACAGACTTCTCCTCCATCTTCCGCCTCGACGGCAAAATCGCCGTCGTCTCCGGCGGCAGCCGCGGCCTCGGTCTACACGCGGCCTCAGGCCTTCTCCAGGCCGGATGCTCCAAAGTCTTCATCACGAGCCGCAAGGCGTCTGCGTGCGCCGAGGCCGTGGCGGCGCTCAACGCGCTGCCCAACAAGGCGCCGGGAGCAGTGGCGATTGCTGTCCCCGCCGATAGCTCCAAGGTGGCGGAGATTGAGCGGCTGGTTGCAGAGGTGCGCAAGCATACGGATCGCGTGGATATTCTGTTTGCGAATGCGGGGGCTACGTGGGGGAGTGGGTTTGAGGCTGTGGAGGAGCGGAATGGGTGGGATAAGGTTATGGATTTGAATGTCAAGGGGGTGTTTTTTACGATTCAAAAGTACGTTTTGTTTGTTTCTTTTTTCCTCTCGTTTCTGTCTGCCCTCCCTGATCGCTCACGGTCTGGATTACGTCCCGAAAGACGGAAAGGCGAGATATGTGTACTCTGGCTGCGGCTGCTGACCTGATGACCAGATTCACGCCGCTCCTGACTGGGCACGCGTCGCGCGACGACCCCTCCCGCGTCATCGTCACTGGCTCTGTGGCGGGCATTGGCGTGGGCAGCACGGGCAGCATGGGCGCGTACTCGTACGCGGCGTCCAAGGCCGCGGTGCTGCACCTCTCGCGCAATCTGGCAATTGAGCTGGGCCCGCGCCACGTGCTGGTCAATGGAATTGCGCCGGGGTTCTTCATGAGCAAGATGGCGGCGGGGATCATGGCGGCGCAGGGCGGCGAGGAGGAGCTGGGCAAGCAGAGCCCGAATGGGAGGGTGGGACGGCCCGAGGATGTGGCTGCTGCGGTGGTGTATCTAAGTAGTCGTGCGGGTGGGCATATCAACGGCGATACGATTGTGCTGGATGGAGGGAAGATGGTGGCAGCGGGGAGGTTGGAGAAGTTGTAGATGGAGTGCGAGCAGGTTTGGAGGAAAGAGGTGTGTTGAAGCGACACTATTGAATGCTCGTGAGTGGATTCCACCAGATGAAGCACGTTGTTTTGTGAAGAAATGCTCGAATCTTCTTGAGCTTGGACTTGAAGGCAGACTGAGCTCCTTTCCAGCTGGCATGCTGCAGACCTTTTGAGGTAAAAGTCTGGAATATGTCACTTGCACAGAAAGTCGGCGCAGTGCAGGATGCTTCTGGAAGTGGGCAAGGATTTGTTGTGAATATCTTAGCTTTACATTTTCTCGATCTGTGTTTCTACTTTTTTTTTGTAGGCAGCTTATGGCAGCAGAACTTCAGGATAGTCGTGTTGTGTGTATATGTTGCTTGGATGACGCCTCTGTGTCAGCAAGAAGTGATATCTGTGTAATCCACGCACTGTAGGCAATGCGATGGAAGGCAGTGACTGAGTGCTGCAAATTACAACTGACACATTGTCTACAAGATGGTTCCAGACAGCCACTAAGAGTTTATTCGGATTTTGTAATGTAGTAGCAAGAAGTGATATTCGTGTCACTGACGCAATGCAAGAGAATGCTCTGAAATGCTGTGCTTGATTGCTGCAAGTTACGCGCGCAGATGCTAGTCAGTAGCAAGATCTCAACAAGCGGACAGACGCGTTGTCTACAAGATAGTTCCAGACAGCCACTGAGAGGTGGTTCAAACCTTGTGATCTAGTAGCAAGAAGTGATATTTGTGCAACGGACGCAATGCGACAGAATGCTCTGCATTGCCGTGATTGGGTGCCTTCAAGTCACGCACGCAGATGCTAGTCAGCACATTGTCCACAGGATGACTTCACGCAGCCACCGCGAATTTAGTCGAATCTTGTGTTCGCATTCGCGTGTCGAGACATCTCCGGAGATGTCAACTTAAGGTTGCTGGTTCTTACGCCATCATGTCGGCGCTCGCACAACAAGACTGGCTGAGACATGTCTCGCCCTATGGATTTTTTTCCCGGTAGTCTGTCAAATGACGCTCCGCACAAGAAGAACTGGCGTTCCCCTTTGTCACTTCATCACTGATCTCTTCAATCTCAACACCATGCAGCGACCACACGTGCCAAAATGTATAGACCGCGATCGAGGCTTCCTCGTGGACTCTTAGTGTGAGTTAAAGGCTTCTAGATCGCGCAGCGGCCGGACAAACACGAACTCTTAGCACTCACCGCTACGCAACACGAGTTTTCGCTCCTACGGGTCGCTTCAAGCCTCGCGCTGCTGACGGCGGCTGAAAGCGCCGTCAGCCTGTCGGTTTGCTGGGCGCCACCGCCGTCACGGCCAGTGTGTTCATTTCCGCATGCCCGCCAGGAACGGGCCTCGCACCATCAGGCCGGCTGGAGCAGGCTGTGCGCGTCTCGTGGGCGCCCTGTAATTCAACCGCGCAGATCCTCGGCGCTGTCAGCGTGCCCAGAGAGGCAGGCGAGTGGTGATCGGAGGAATTGGCCTGCAGGTTCAACGGCGTCTTGTTCGGAGAGCAGATCAAGAGCTGTCCCGGATCAAGCGTCGTCCGGGCTCGCCAAGCGGAGTTCGGCGGCGGAGTGGAATAGGTGGTCAAACCACCAGGACTGTCCCCCTGTCCCCTGTGCAAAATCCCATCTCGTCGGCTGCAGCCCGAGAACGGGTCGGTACATGGCTGCCGCCATGGGCCATGGCCACGCAATCAGGTGGCCAGAAATGCAGATCTTCAGACATCTATTCATGGCAGCCCAAGCCCAAGCCCCAGGAGGGCTCCGCTCATGTTGTGCAGCAGGCACGCACAGCGTTCGGTCAATACTCGACGGCAGCTTCGGATGCAGCACGGAGCTCTAGTTCCACGCGCCATACGCGAGGGCCGCACAAGACCTTTTACTATGGTACGACAATGCGACGACCTGGTGGGCTTCGAGCACGCCTGCGTCGACATGTCAGACCAGCGGTGCTGATCGGTCGTATCTGCGTGCACGGGCAGATTGATATTACCACGACCCATGTAAGAGGCCCTCAGAGCGTTCTCGGGGCGTGCTCCTGCTGATCACTCAGCATTTCTCTGCCGCGCGAGAACAACCATGGTCCTCGGGCGCAGGGAGAAGGAGCATTTGAGACGCCCGGCGGAAGTCTTGAACAGGCGAGAAATCCGCGCGACATTCGGCTGCTGTGCAAGCCAAGGGGCGAGCCAGACCACGGCGGTCTAGACAACGGGCCCGGCAGTTGGCGATGCGCTTCTGCACGTTGGCCTGGCATGCAGACATGTCGGCCACAGTGACTACTTCACTCAGGCCTCGGTTGATGCGGGCTTCGAGTCGAACTCTGCCAGGATGCGTGCTGTATGTAGTGTGTACTGTGTGTACCATGTTATCGCGGGAAGCTAGAATACTGCTCGGCATCCTCAACTGCTGTGGGGCTCCCGGGCGCTTCCCCACGTTGCAGAGCACGTTTTCTGAAGCCGCACAAGATGGTGGCGCAAGAGCAGGGGTCCCGGGCGTCTGTCGCCCTGTGGATGGCTGGAATGAATTCCGATCGTTGCTTTGGAGGTGGCCGACTTCGCGTGCGCCTTGCCGGAGATGAGCCAGCGTCCGCCGTTTGGCGAGTATATCTCTATTTCTCCCAAGGACGACAGCGATGGACAAATCGGGACTTGTTCAGTAGATCGAGCGGCAACGGCCTGCCGAACGTTTCGATGGCCACGCAACACAGCGGCCACTCGCTCGCTGGTGTCATGCATTTGCGGCAACGATCCACCACAACGGAGCTTATGCCCTTGCTGCTCTCAAGACCTCCCTCCCGCCTTGCGTCTAGCCCGCCACCGTCTCACCATGGCCAAGCCATCCGCTTAGACCTCGTGCTGCACGCTTCTGGCCGTGTGCTCTCGCCCTGGCCACGAGGCTTGGTGAGGAAAACCCGCCGCTTTGCAGCGTAGCGCCTGCGGCAGCCGGTCACCACGTTTTTTCTCTGACAGGGAGCTATTTGACACGGCTACTTAGTACGACTTTCTTGTATTCAGATAGCGAGCCTACCGCATGCGGCAATCTGTACCGATGTCGTTTACTGTCAGAGCCGAGAAACGTTCCTTCCAACGTTCCATTAGCAGCTATTTCGGAAGAAGTTCCGGCACGCGTAAATGACAAGGTTCCGTCGATATGGCTCCGTGTCGCGTTAGTGACTTTGCTCTCGCAGCACCGCCGACTGACCGTCACTGACGTACCTGGAGCCTCAGCTCGCCAGCCCTGTACTGGACAGCTGATCCGGCCAAATAGTACTGGTTGGCTCTCGTCTGCGTATCAGTTCACGTCTGCCTTGTGGTGACGGCCATATTTGCGGCCCTTGTAGTGCCAGCATTTATCCGCCTTGGGGCTACACATACATTGTGTGCACATGCTTCAACTATTTCATTTCGCTTCTCTTTAACATCAGGTCGGGTGTTGAAAATTTTCCACCCCAGCTACGGTGCACGCCGAAGGCGTTTTCATGACGGGCACCTTGGTCCCTTAGCCTTACCAGACCAAGCATTTATCGCAAGGTGACACGTGCCGCGGTACAGGCAAGCTCGCCAGTGTGCATTGATGCAGCACTAACCCGGCACTCGTAGGTACGGTGGCGGCTGGGCCTTTGCTTGTATGGTCTTACAAATTGTGCTAGTCCATCCCTCACTCTACAACTCGGAATCTGGTTCGCAGCGTAACGTCACCTTCCAGAAGATCGCTCCACACGAGGTCCCTGCCCTCGACTGTCAGTGAGGGCTTAGCGGCTCATCACGGGCGACTGTCCGGTTTCTCACATCCACTCGGGCCCCTGCCATCAAACAGACCACCAGCACTCATTCCAGCCAGCCCGTCGCGGAAAAACATCTGTCTCACGACTCGCGGCCTTTCTTGTCGAGAGTCAGTACTGTCATCCTGGCCTGCTCGTCTCGGCCTACCTTGCTCAAGCGACACGGACGACCCGATTCAGGCGCGCTCCAGCCTTGAGACGCGATTCTTCAAGCTTCCAAAACCAGGCGCCTGCAAGTACGGGAGGTCCCATTCCAGTCTAGCAGTTCTCTGTCAGCCCAGCCATTCCTCACGTCAGTTCCAGCGAACACCCTCACTTCAGGTCTGGCCGCTACGATGAACTGAGAACTCTTTGTCATTGGCCGTGTCCTTTACATCGTCCCCCAGCCTGTCCGTTCCATTGGGTACTGGTCACTGGCATCGTGTTCGGTTGCTCCCGAAACCTTTTCTGATCCCCCACAGCAGGATTGCCTTGCCTGACGCCCCGGTCATTTTCCAGGCGGTTCTGGCTTTTTACTCTCAAATCCGGTGGCTCCGCTGTTTATTGACGCCATGCGCAACTCGCCACCTGGATCTTCTGGAGGATCTCCGCCGGCTTTGATACCACCTGCGAATCCTTTCGCACACATACCACCAACAATCCGGACAACCACCCTGAATGCCCCGCCTGCTCTGCAGGAAGCGAGGTCGCCCGGCTACGCCTCAAATTCCTACTCTCACTCTGCAGCCTCCAGTACAGCGTCGGGCAGCATAACCGAGATGCAGAACCATGATGCTCCTAGCTTTGGAATATCGTCTTCTCAAATCTCCTCGGCGAACCTGAATGCGCAGAAGCGCGCGTATAGGCAGCGAAGGAAGGATCCCTCTTGCGATGCATGTCGAGAGCGGAAAGTGAAGGTAAGGGAAGCGTCTTGAATGAATTGCCTATGGGAAACGTAGACGGAGTGACCACAGCTATTAGAGTTTTCTATGCAGTGACAGTCTAACGTTGTTGTTGTGCTGCTTGTTCCCTACATGGCGCTTTCGACTCTGTCTGTAGCCTCCACAGTGCAGACACATGCACTGCGTCATGCTTCGATATAGGTTTTGGAAACTTCAGGGCTAATCCATCATCCCAGTGCGATGCCACGGAAACCTCAGCATGCTCCGAGTGCTCAAGCAGAAATCACAAGTGCCAATTCACAAAGGAAACGAACAGACGGATGTCCTCAATCAAGTGAGCACCTTGATATGATCGTGCTGACGCATGCTGATGTTTATGCAGACAAGTCCAGGACCTCCAGAGCCAGATTGCAGAGTTGACCCAGGTGAATACCCAGCTGCGGACGAAACAACTTGCCAAAGAAGATCCATCCACGGACCGCGCGGACCCGAAACGTCGACTCTCCGATCCATACAGTGGGCCACCAGCAGCGCGATATAAACCCACAGCACCGGTCATGCGGGATTTCGACCAAGTACGGAAGAACATTCAGACTTACTCACAAGGCGTCTTCGACACCCCTCACGTACGGCCAAGCGCTCCGCCTGAAGAAGTGGGCTTGCCCGATGTACCACCACGCGCAGACTTTGCGCATTTGTCTAGATCATATCTGAACCATGTGCACTATTGGTACCCCGCACTTCACTGGCCAACATTCTCGCAGCAGGTAGATGAGGTATACACGGCACGCACCTTCCGTGGGATGTCTCGGGAATGGATCGGATTGTTCTTCTCAGTACTGGCATGCGGCAGTTTGGATACGTCAGGGGCACTAGGAAGTCCGCCGATCGCATCCAACAGGGGACTGTCGTACTTTGACATTGCAGCCCAAGCGCTGACGCCGTGGCCGCAAGATTTGACAATTGTTCACACTCAAGTGGCGTTGTTGTTGAGTATCTTCGCTGCAGAAAGCAACATGAGCTCCATTGGGTCCTTGTGGCTATCAAATGCTGTCAGGACTGCACAAGAGCTGAGAATCAATACTGAGGTCGATTCGTGGCCGGTGGTTGAGGGCGAGGTCCGGCGCAGGCTTTGGTGGGCGATTTACACACGAGACAGGTACGAACGCGGCATTGCAGAGTACATCGCACAGTCACTAACTTCCACAGGATCACATCATTCGAAGCGAACAAGCCAATGCTCATCAACGATAACGACTGCGATATCTCCCTCCCCTCCCCCGCCGAAGACCGTTATATTCAGCCACAGGGCTTTTTCCGGACTCACGCGAACACGGCGCCTTTCACTGGTCCCTTGGCTGTCGTACAGATCACCCGGACGTATGCGTCGTTATATCAGGCTTTGAAGTCTAGTACGATCAGCCCACAAACCTTGCAGAGCTTCGACCAGCAATTCCGTTCTCGCGCGCAGCAATTACCCGAGGCGTATCAGTCAAGTTCGACGGCTGCTCTGGAGACAGCTGCGCTACCTTCTCTTTTCGCGCTTCTGACAGCGCAATACCACCTATGCAGACGTAATATGTCGCCTGTCAGCCATCCGAACGAGCGGCGGGAAGCTCTACGGCAGTGTGCGAGTGTTGCACAGGAGACGGCGAAGTACATTTCAAGAGCACTGCATACTCCGCCAAAAGCAGAGCTGGACAAGAGCTGGCCAATGAGAGTGGCACCAATGGCGAGCAACCTGGCGTGCATGCATCTCTGGCGCTGCATTCTTGTATTGTGCTTCAGAGGCGATTACGATGCGGCACTGATGTGCTCTCACATGCTGGGCGTTGTTGGAAACATTCGAAAGATCGGAGCTGGGTGCGGGAGGAACCTTATTTTTGTGCTGGACAAGTTGCTGACTCGCGTCCGCAACGGCCAGGGCTCGCCCCAGCAGCTCGAGCACGACGAGGAGATGCTGGCCTACATCAGTGGGGACATCCAGGCCAGTGTCGAGCACGGCTGGGCATGGACTGGATCCGACCTCAGCACCAAAGTCTCTCAGCCACTGTATGGCGCTTCCCGCCCCGGCCAAGACCAGCCCATGCGTGATGCGCCCCGGGGCTCTCCTGCGTTGCCCAGCATGGAGTGGGAGGGCTGGGGCAAAGTCGACCAGCTCATCCGACAGTTGATGGACGAAAGCCGCCCTCGCACAGCACCGGCACCACCATACTATCCCCCGCCGCACAACCCCCTCAAACGCGTCCAGCTCGGTCCCAACGACCAGTCGCCGCCCAAGCCAGCGCCTTTGCCCAGCCCTGCGCCGTCCAATGCAAGCCGCATTAGCATTGCAAATATTATATAGTGGTCAAAAGGAGTGGGAGAAGGAAATGGCTAATCGAGCTACGGGTTTCTTTTGTTGCATATCATGATTCGACCTTAGCGTTTCCTTATGACGTCTCTCATGTATAGATTCCGCGTTGTTGCATTTGAAGGGCATGGATATAATAGGAACGGGTGGGCATGAGCATTGCCAGCTCTGGTCAGAGCATCTATTATTTCAGCATCAGCACATGGCATAGCTTTTCAGCAGTAATACACAACGATTGAGACAACAACGATGGACATTTAGCGGACTATAGGCAGGATTGATTCAGGTGATGGCTAGCTTGGAGATGGCTAGCTGAGACAATTGAGGCTCGCGCTGACCTAGGCTCGCGCCGCAATCTCACCCGCAGATTGATGCTCAGCTCTGAGAGATGGCCCAATTGAGAGGGCGTCTTGATCTCCTGGTGGACTTGGCAGAGGTGAATGTTGGAGGTGGCGGCGTGTTTGTCACGGCTGAGGGTGCTGCGTTGGCCTCTCAGCTGAAGCTCCTCGCCAACGTGCAGTGTCTCGAGACACTTCACAGAGTCGACGCGTTCCTGGCCAGGCCCGCCTGTCTGCCCCGCGATGACACGCTGCTAGCGCCAATTTGTTAGGCGGTGAGCAAAAACAAGCTTTGGCAGATATAGCTTAGACGTGCCCCACTATGACGATCGTCCAACGAGGGCAGTTGTCGCTGTTTTGGCGTTGAGAACAGAGCTGTGAGTGCAGTAGAGCGCATCGGACGCAGAGGCACGCGAAAGCTGCTGCTGATTGTTGATGACATGTAGGAGGGACTGGCGCGAGCTGGACCTGTGCAGTGGTGTGGTGCATTGCACTGGTGCAAGAGGTGGGGTAGCTTTATGCATGCCAGCAGGACGTAATCCTCGTGCAGCGGCAGGATAAAGGTACGAGGTCCGCGCAAGCCGGGCTAAATGCCTCATCCTGCTCTTCCGCAGCTTCCTCCCCCTCTCCAATCTTCTTCCCTGACATCCAATTGCTCTGTTACCGCCGCTATGGTCCATGTAAACCGTGTCTCTACCGACCGCGAGATCGAGGCCATCAAGGCTCAGTACGAGAATATCGACACCATTCCTCTGACCGAGGAAGAAGAGCAGGATGACTACACAGCCACCGTGTATGGCAGCAAGTATGCGGGTGACGATCTGCCCCGCCACGAGATGCCGGAGCGTGAGATGCCGGCTGCGGTTGCACATCGCCTGATCAAGGATGATCTCACGCTTGATGGCACGCCGACGCTCAACTTGGCGTCTTTCGTCACTACGTACATGGAGAAGGAGGCCGAGGAGCTCATGGTGTAGGTTTCCAAAGCGTTTGTCGTGGCAGCTCTAACACCAGTAGTGACGCCTTCTCCAAGAACTTCATCGACTACGAAGAATACCCCGTTAGCGCCGATATCCAGAACCGTACGTGTGTTCATAAAGCTGGGTTGACAATGGCTGAGAGATTATAGGATGTGTGTCTATGATTGCCAGGCTGTTCAATGCCCCGTCCCACGATGATGCGAACACGATCGGTACTTCTACAATTGGTTCCTCGGAGGCTATCATGGTAGGTCAAAATACACACAAGGTTAGATGAGTAGTCGCTGATGACGACAGCTCGCCGTACTCGCAATGAAGAAGCTCTGGCAGAAGAAGCGCAAGGCTGAGGGCAAGTCGACCGAGAATCCCAACATCATTATGAACTCGGCCGTGCAGGTCTGCTGGGAGGTGAGTGTTGTCGAAAAGATCCCATGTCTATGCTGACATCCAGCAGAAAGCTTGCAGATACTTCGATGTCGAGGAAAAGTACGTTTACTGCACCAAAGACCGCTACGTCATCGACCCCAAGGAAGCTGTGGACCTCGTCGACGAAAACACAATTGGTATTTGTACCATCCTAGGCACAACCTACACTGGCGAGTACGAGGACACCAAGGCGATTAACGACCTCCTCATCGAGCGCAACATCGACGTCAACATACACGTCGACGCCGCATCAGGCGGCTTTGTCGCTCCCTTTGTCAACCCTGGTCTGTTGTGGGACTTCCGCCTGGAGAAGGTGACTTCCATCAATGTATCTGGCCACAAGTACGGCCTCGTATACCCCGGTGTTGGCTGGGTTGTGTGGCGCGACCCCAAGTACCTCCCCAAAGAGCTAATCTTCAACATCAACTACCTCGGCGCGGATCAAGCGTCTTTCACACTTAACTTTTCCCGCGGCGCCTCGCAGATCATCGGGCAGTACTATCAATTGATCCGCCTTGGAAAGCGCGGATACAGACGGATTATGCTCAACCTGACACGCATTGCCGACTACCTCGCTGCGAACCTCGAGAACCTCGGCTTCATCATCTTGAGTCAGCGGAAGGGCGAAGGATTGCCGCTTGTTGCGTGCCGGCTGGACGAGGACCTGGGCAAGCAGTACGACGAGTTCGCAGTGTAAGTTCCATCGTCCACACCAACCACAGCCTCCTGCTAACGAAGCAAAAGCGCCCACCAGCTCCGCGAGCGCGGCTGGGTCGTCCCCGCCTACACCATGGCGCCACACTCTGACAAGATGAAACTCATGCGTGTCGTGGTGCGAGAAGACTTCACCAAGTCGCGTTGCGACGCGCTGATTTCGGACTTCAAGCTCGCGCTGCAAACGCTGGATTCGTTAGATGCGAAGAAGATCCAAGAGAACAAGGAGTGAGTCCGGCCCAAACATCAAGTGGAATGCAAGTAACTGATTTTCCAGGCACCAATTCGCTATGCGTCGCCGCACGACGCTGCACCAGCCTGTTGTCAAGCGGAGCACGCAGCAGATCTACGGCGATGAAGAGCATAGTCTGCAGGGCAAGCATGAGAAGACTCACGCTGTTTGCTGAGCGGTCATGCGGTCTGAGAGGAGGATTGAGAGGGTAGATAGATCTGGTAATTACACAAAACCAGGTACAACTTCACAAACAAAGTCTCAAGAGGTATTGGCCTCGTTTCCACAAAGACCGGTCTCTGCATATACAATAGGAAGTCTCGCGGGCCAGTCTAGGCGCAACCTACGTCCACAAACGCACTACTACATACCGGTCGTGACTAAGGAGTTTCAAAATCGGGCACAGTAGTAGTTGTGAACACATTGCTTCGTCTCCTGTTCAGCCAAGTCCCACCCGAAGGAATCAAATCGATGAATAAACACCTACGACGGAAGGTTGAACAGTGCGACCCCTCTAGATCCATCCATTCGTGGGCAACCTCCACCAAGACCCCAGCCGCTCGCTTCCAACAGCTAGATCTACCGTGATTAGATCGAAAGAGGTATACACAGCGAGGATCCTTCGAAGAGATATCCTTCACGACACCATGTTATACAGCTGCAGTTAGGTAAGCTGATTTTCTGTCGTATGCATACTTACTTTATGGTTTAGGCCTTTGCTGTAGATGGACTGCTTGCTCGAGGCAGGACTGATACTAGTTTCCTGTTGTAACACGTTTCGTTGTGCATGCTGACTGGGATTGGTGGTAGTGGAGTGTGAGAAGCTGGAATGGGTTGTGTCTATACTCTTGTCACACAATGTAACAATACAGGCCTTGTCTGCAGTGACAAGTATTAGGTGTTATCTCTTTCACAAAAAGAATACCAGATTTAGGTACTAATGTATGTGCATTTTTTTTTTGGCTGGTTTTGGTTGCAACGATATTGAACTTATTCTCTGTGTATGGTCCCCTGTGTTATAGTGAGATGTGAATTGTGTGCACGCTCTTATCATGGAACGGTAAGGCGAGTGCCATGGTACTGACTGGCAGACAGCAATATAAGCTGATAGAGTCTATTGGTTTGCCCGATAGTATGCCTCCTAGGGTGTTGGTTTTGTCTAGGTAGACGCGCGTAGCTAATCGGACGCTATTACTACTATCAAATTCTGTAGGATAGGGGTGCACGCATTTTGCGGGTGCTTAATATTCTAGGCTTGATTCTCAGGAGTTTGAACAGAAATTTTATTGATTTTGCTTGATGATCTGGCTAGCATAGGTATAAAAGTTGTAAAAAGGAAATTTGTCTTTCGTAGAATTACTGTCCATGGGAACTGTGTTTGGGGTAACCATCTGCATAAATAGAAACTTATAGCAGACCGTGGCTTTGGTATATCGCTTTTCGTCACCGGTACTCGCGGGCGGTAGCGTACAATATAGACGGGTGTACTGAGCTCACGTACGTCCTTCTCGTAGTTCAGTTCGCAGCGTCTCTTCAATGTGTGTAATCAGTTGAGACGTGCCACAAAGCAGTCAAAATCTGTCCTCATAGATCAAGCCAAAGTATTGGGACCATCTCTGTAAGGACGGGAACGACGCGCTACGAGGGAGTATCAAGTAGAGGGGCGCAAAGGTCAGGGGAGCAACGAACAGTAGCACTAGATGTTCAAGCTAAAGCGGGCAACCCTTTCTTGGGGCATGGAGGTGTAAAAAGGTGATGGATTGAGGAATCGACACAGCCAGCTCGCCGAATACTACACCAAGATCGCTAAAAGACGAGATGCGTATGATGATACAAATTTGTCGCCCCACCGCACTACAAAACTTCTTACTCTCACAACATCCCCATCAAAGCAGCCACCCCCATAACCCCCACAATCCCCCACGCCACACCTCTCCTGTCCGCTCCACTCGTATCCGGATCACGACTGCCCTCATCAATCTCACCCGGCGTAACACACACCACGCTCGTCCAACTCTCGCCGTTCTCGCCCCTGTGGGCCACAACCCACGGATAAGGGCGGGAGGCATAGCGATCGTACCAGGTGAACTTGCTCGGGTCCGAGCGATCTGACTCGTCGTCACTGAAACCGCTGATTCCAAACAGCGCGGTGGACGTGTAGCCGTCTGGCGGCTGCTGGGCGCCGGGAACACGGTCGTCCTTGCAAGTGAGGTTTGCGGCGTCGATGGGGCCAGTGCTGGCGCCTGAAGAAACGTGAGTAGTTGAGGCAATGAGTAATGGAGAAGGGGCGAAAAGGGAAACGAAGATACGGGAGAAGAAAAGGAAAGGGAGAGGAGAGGAGAGGAAGGAAGGAAGAACAGAAAAAAACATACCCTGCCACCCTTGTCCAAACGCACTCCCACACGCCCCCTGCACGGTCTGCAAACTCGGCGTATTCGGACACTGCCCCCCGCGCGCCTCTCCGCCGCTAAACTCCATGCTCCGCCGTATCGCATCGACGCAGTCCGCGCTCAGGCTCCCCGCGCAGTCGCCGTTGGCGCCGCTCTGCGCATCCAGCAAGTCGCCTTTGAGGAGAAACACGCACGTCTCGCCCGTGGCGTTGGGGGGCGAGCTCAGAAACCCCCAGAAGCTGGTGTCCACGGAGGAGGCGGAGCGGGTGTCGTTGAGCGTGACGGTGAGGTACCAGGGGGCAGGGGAGGAGGAGGTGTTGCTGTGGGGGATGGGGACGGTGGCGGAGGAGTTGACGGGGGAGTCGAGGTTGAAGCGGGGGTGTGGGGGACACTGTGGGTCTGTGGAGTTTGTGGAGTTTGAGGTTTGGGCGAAGGCGGGCGTGGTGATGGTGAGGAGGGCGAGCGCCGTAAGCGCCGTGGATGGAGTGAGCATCGTGAAGGGACTTTTTGCTGTTTGTCGCGTGTTGACTGCACCTGCGCGTGTTCAGGGTAGATATTATACAGAGTGATGGGAATCGTAGCACAGATGCGACTTCGAACAAGACATATAATGAATAAAGTTAATAAGGCGGCCAGCACACGATGTCACAGTGCTTGGCCCTGATCACAGCCACACGCTGACAGTAGATCGGACTCTCCAACGATCACGAACGCCCTAGCTAGGGACTTTTCAGTACCATCCCACCATCCGGCATTCGAACCAACGCTTGATCGCCGCAGGGCGGTGTTACGGAGTCAAACTCAAAGGCTGCGCGGTAGCACTGTGGCTAAGTTTAGAGTTACACTGCAAGGCTTAGACCCGCCGTTGGCATGTCCACTGACGTACGCCACGCCCGCGGCACGCCTTCTTGGCTGCATGCCTGACGACTAGTCGCGCTCGGAAGGGCAGTACCCCAGACTGCGCACGTTGTAGAGGTGGGAAGAGTCGCGAAATGGCGCTGCATACAGTTAGTGCTTAGAAGAATAAACGCGCGCGCAAGGCCCCCTGTTTAGAGGAAGATCACGGCGATAGCTTCTGTATAGCCAATGGGAGTAAAATCGACCAGGAAACATTTTGCGGGGAAGGGATCGCGGACTACTCGAGCGAGAAATAATCACACAGCCTCTCTCTCCTGTTTAGAGGAAGATCACGGTGATAGCTTCTGTATAGCCAATGGGAGTAAACAGAGCAGGAAACATTCTGCGGGGAAGGAACTCAGACTAAAGCGATCATCACACAGCCTCTCCTAAGATCTACAGATGCGCTCACTCTCTCTCTCTTCTTTCAACACTCCGCGTGATTACCTCTCTATCAGCGCTCATCAGATATGCAGCCAGTACAAGGGTGTAGATACAAGCAGGGCTCAACCTTACCCATACCGTACTGTATCACAGGGCTTTATAAGATACCGTGACATCCGACTATGTATACTTTGTACTTTTGATACACTGCTACTATACAACGAGCTGTCATCGCGTTTGCAAGTGCGATCCCTCTCAAGACCAGGAACATGTCCGTAGTGCATCAAAGACTTGGAGCAAGTAGCAAAGGACCCAACCTTGAAGGCACGCGTACTACACCTGCACACGCTGTTCCACGCCTCACACCAGTGTTGTTAACAACGAAGTCGAGCAACTGGTTAATCAGAGACGTGCTTAACTCTTAGCAGAGCTAATTTGTAGCTGCTTAACTTACTTGTTTCCCTGTTTAGAAGCCTACCTTGTTATTTGTTTAGTACTTACTCGATCCTCTAGTTAGTAGATACTGCTAAGGCTTAGTTACAGGCTAAAAGCTCAAGCATTTAGATCCCCTTAGGACTACTCTTTATTTTTCTAGCCTTCATTTGCTTAGACTTACTTATCTTGCTAGCTAGCAGCGAGCTAAGCAAGTTAACTTGCTTAGTAGCTACTTTATCCCTCTTTAACTTATTCACTTCCCTATTTTTCAGTAAGTTAGACTTGCCTTACTTATTAACAATACTGCTGCAAATCTATACATGCATCTCAAGAAGCGCAACTAAAGCCCTACACCGTCTTGCATACATCTATAGTGTTGAAGCAGTACGGTCCTATCCTAGCCAGCAGCCACAGACTCTCTTAGCCTGGTTGTGAGGCAGAGATACAGCAAGCCTTGATATACAGCGCTATAGTGTTAGGTAACAAGATTCCACAGATCTAGGCAGTATGCGCAGAGTTATAGAAAGCTTAGGGTGATAGAGGATAGACGGGATTGCTCTATACTGCACGGTGTCTATGAGAGCGCTGAGATGTGTAGGTAGAAGTAGTAAGTGCAAAGAGGTATATATAGGGCGGGGAGGATTAGTTGTAGCGCTAGCGGCAGGTTTTGTAATACAAGTGTTGTTGTTGCTGTTATATTTATGTTGCCGTTGCTGTTATATTCATAGACAGCTGTCGTACATCCACCAGACCGCCACCACCCACAATCTCTTCTCCGCCCTCTTAGCAGTAAAAAACCCCTACACCGGCACTCCATCCCATCCCATCTCATCCCATCTCATCCCATCTCGCCCCGTTCTCCTTCCCCCCCTGCTCTGCTCCGCCGCGTGCACCAGCGGTATATATATTCCAGACTTAGGTCCCGCTATACAGACAATCTCTCCCGCTCTAGAGAGAGAGAGGAGGGTATGCTTGCTGGCCAGCTATTCCTCCTCTCATCACCGAGCGAGCAAGCGCGCGGGGGGTGGAACAATGGCAGAAAGAAAGGAATGGCAGAATAGAGTAGGGGTTTTGTGGCTTTGGGGGTTATGTGAGATGTGAAATAGGTAGGACAGACGATCTGTACCGCCGACACAACGATGATAGGGGGAAACGGGGAAGGTCTTAGTTAGGGCAGGGTAGAGAATAGGAACGCGTCGCTCTACTCAACGACGCTATGATTTTGCCAGCGGGGGGGGGAAAAAGCTAGGTAGTTAGTGCAGTTAGGGGTTGTTTCGTGGGGGACTACGCATGCAGTTGATCTCGGGGTGTAGGTGTAGGTGTACATATTTTTCCCATTCGTCTATCCGCTACAACTACAACTACGACTACATCGCCTTCATCCCGTCCCTTCCCATTCTAAGGTTAAGGTAATGAGCTACGACTCCTTCTCTGTACATGTATTGTCTCGCTACTGTTTATCCATCCATCCATCCATGCACTCAAACCACCTATATCTACAATGTTTCAAAAAAAAAAAAAAAGAGAACGCTCCGATACATGCAATGCCGTTGAGAGAGACTCGGGAAAAGCGAAGAGAAAAAAAGGGTAGACGCACGATATGGTATGATATAGTATAATATAGCATGGTACGGTGTAGTATAAAATCTGAGTGGTATCGCGGAAGCCAAAGCAGCGCAAAGCAAGAACGAAGGGAAAAGAAGAGTAAAGTACAGAAAACGCCGGGCTCGTGTCGCTAAAATCAAATGGCATGACCCCCAGAGTCGTTGGTAGGGTAGGGTAGGGTATGGTGGGCTGGAGGACTAGTACCGCATCCTTCCCAGCAGGGAGAAGCAGTAGGCGGCCTCGCGCTCGCTCTTCATCTGGATCATGAAGACGCGGGCGCGTGCGCCGTTGACGCCGCCCGTGTGCGAGACCTGGCCGACCTCGCCGCGGTCGTCGACGTTGTCTTCCCACACCGACACGGCGATGCCGCTGCGGGCGACGCGCTCGAAGCACGTCTCCGAGAGCGTCACGTCGAGCAGCGTCTGGCCCTCCTTCTTGCTCGTCACCAGGATGCGGCGCTCTTGGGTGTGGTCGCGCGTGCCGGGCGACCGCTGGAGCGGGTTGGGGCTGCCCGGGGCGCTGGGGTGCGGGCTCGGCAGCATGATGGTGAGGCGGGCGCCGCCCATGTCGCGCCACTTCTTCAGGCTCTCGCGCTCGTACAGCCTGCACTTTGTGTTTGTGATGCCGGCCGGCGCGCCGACGGCGCCAGGGCCCATGGGTGACGATGCGCCTGAGCCGGGCAGAGACCCGCTCGACCCGGTGTCGAAGCTGTTGAGTGATCGCGACCCGAGGGTTGAGTTGCGCACGCCGAACATTCCACCCTTGCCGAAGGAGAAGCGACTGAGCGCCGATCGCATGGCAGTGCCCATGGTGCCGACCGACGATTCAGTGGCGGCGGAGATGGAGGCGGCGCGCGTGCTTGACTTTCGGTAGCTGCTCCTCCTGCCGAGCGTGCCTCCGAACAGTCCAGATCCCGAAGACGACGCATTTGTCCTTGCTTCGTTGCGGCGGTCCATTGCCTCTGCCCAGCTTGTCTGCCCGTACGGTCCGCGGGCGTTTTGCAGGGCAATGTATGTTGGGTTGTTAATGCGGGACTGGTTGATCAGGGCATAGAGCTGCGCACACTCGTTGGCATTGCGGCTGCGCAGCATGATGTTGTTGCCGGTGGTGATGCGCGAGTCGGATGTTGGCGGTGAGCGAATGGAGATGTCGATGGCTGTCGACTTGCGCAGGGGCACCAGGGGGGTAAGCTCAACCGCAATAAGGGGAGCACGTCCTCCTGGCTGCAAGATCTCATCGCCATCGGATACGAGGGGTTGCGAGTGTGCGGACGTCATCTCAAACACCTCAATCTTGCCGGGGGTGACAACGATGCTGCACTCGTCCGGATGCAGACTGTCCCATCTTCCAGCATCCGACCAAGAGAAGATGGATGCGATTGCCTTTGCAGCGTTGTTGTCAGAGGTCGCTGGGACAGCACGATATGGCTGGTTGGACGCGGACTGCGATGGGGTGATCTCGCCGTTTGGCAAGGTGTAGATGGATGCCGGCGGCGACACCTCCAGAAACTCTTTAGTCTCCTCGGGCAGAGGCTCAAGGGGAGCAGAATCTCTACCGGCCGAGGATGGGCGCGTGGCGTAGCTGCGGGTCCGCACGGGCGCGTTGGAATTGAGTGGCATCAACGGGGTCGGCACCACGTCGTCGTCGAGTTCATCCCCGGAGGAGTCTGAAGTCAAGCTGGCGTCATCTGAGTCTGTCACGTCGTCCTCGGACACGACATCATCTTCGCTTTCAGTCGACGATTCTGTGCAAGTCGATGGTTCGTATTCGTGCTTGAGAGGCGACGAGGAGCGTCGCTTGGTCTTCCACCCTGGCAGGGCTGGCGTGAAGTTGGGTGTCTTTGAGCCCTTTAGTGTGACGGGTGTACCTGGACTGGGTGATCGATGGGGAGGCGGGGGTGGTGGTGCGTCCTCGACTTCTTCAGGGAGAGTCGCCGGGGATTTGCCCATCTTTGGTGGCGCAGAAGCAGGCGGCTCAGGTAGGGCATCAGCACTTGCAGCCTCGCGTAGAGGTGTTGAGGGATGGCTTGTCTTCCTCAGCCTAGGGATGGCTGGCAGCTCCATCGACGGCGTCGACGATACTCTTCTGTGTGTATGCGGTCGCGGCGGAGAGCCAGGGGGTGGTGAATCAGGCTCCTCTTCGGCAGACTGCTCGCTCTCGTCGGACTCATCCGAGTTGCCTACCTCTGATGTGGGCATCCATACACTAAAGTTCTTGCCGCGACGCTTCGTGGACTTGCGACGCGGCTGCCTCTCCTCTTGGATGATCTTGGCCTCACGAGACTGTAGCGGCTTCGGCTCGTCGACAAACTCGATAGGATCGTCCAGAGTGATTTGGCGCGAGGGGCGCTGCGAGACAGGCGATGATGTCACGGATCTCGAAAGTCTCTTTGCTTTCGTGCGCTTCAGCCCTGTGGGCGACGCAGTGCCGTCCGAGCGCGCTGCGTCGTCGAAGCTGTTTCGTGGTGTTCGATCGGGATCTGCTTCAGGACGCTTAGTGCGCTGCACCATGCCCAAAGGTGTTTGTGGCTCGGGCGGGGAGACATTGCTGGTATCAAAGTTCCTGCTTGCAAGGGAGCCGTCACCGCTTGGTGGCGTAATTGGTGACACGGTGCGTGACTGTTGGCGTCTGTCGGGTGTGTCGTAGTTCCAAACCTTGGAGACCTCTGTGTGCTGTTCACCGAGAGGAATCTCGATCTCGTTAGGGCTCGGTGTCCGGCTCTTGAAGGGTACAGTGGAGGCTGTTGCGGCCGACACCAGAGAGGAACCATGGCTACTTGCGGGTCGGTGTATCTGCCCGGTTACCATTTGGTCTCGTCTTATCTCAGCAATTGGGGGTGGGATGGGGGTCAATCCAAGCATCTGCACCCACTCGAAGCCGGCCTGTTCATCATCGGCTGTGAGTGACATGACTTCGCTCCATTCAGACCCATCGGCTTGGTTGCCGCGGATCATGACAATAATCTCACCCTTCAGATCGCCGTTGCGGGCGGAGACGCGACTCTGCTGGATAGGTGGAAGGAGCAGCCATCGTCCTGTGGAGTCGACCTCGCACAAGAGAAGGTCTCCTCCCTGTCCGGCGCCTGGCGCATTGTCGCGGAGCAGGAGCTCGACGCGACAGCTGAGCTCCTGGCCGCTGGAGTGATACAGATACATGTCAAAGTAGTCTCTGGCTCTGACACATCGAGTTGCGTCTAGTCGTACGCCTGCGAGTGGGGCGAGACTGCGAGGATCACGAGCACGTGTGGCGTCGATGGTGGCAGCGGCCTCGTCTTCCAGTCGAGCTTGTTCGTCATTCGACCTCTTCCTCGCGGCTGTGACGAGGTCCTGGAAGGTAGCCGATATTGTGTCCGCACGCTCGCTTGGCTTGACGTGGTTGATGCCCTGAAGCCACAATTAGTTTGAGAATACAAGAATTGAAGACTGTAGCAAACCCACCTTCAGAGTCTTGGCCAGATACTTGAGCCGCACCAATGGTCGCTTGAGCATGTAAGCAACATCGACGCGCTCGCCGTCACCGTTCACAACGTATCCTTCGGCGTTGCGGGGCATGCCCTCGTCCCAAGGGGCGCCATCCTCAGGGCCAGTCACGATCTTTGCTGGCTTGAACGGATCGTCGTCGGCAGGGGCTAGGCTAATGACGACGTCTTGAAAGCCGAGGCGCCACACGCTGATGTAGTCGCCGTACACACGCTGTGCGCTTTGTGCCCAGGAGAGGAAGTTTTCGGCGTCTTCCTGGGGCACGCGCTTGTGCAGTGTCTTGAGGCGCTCGAGACAGACGCCCATGTCCATGATGGGTTTGGTGACCTCACTGGGGTCCGACTTGCCGGAGCGAGAGAAGAGGCCGACAGCAACGGCAGTGTCGGTTGTGGAGAGAACGCAGCTGAGGAGCACAGGGATGACACCGTCGACGATGGTGCGCAGCTCCCGCATGTATTTGGCTTCGTCGTTGGCGAGTTCTCGCATAATGTCAGGGATGGTGGCAGTAGCCAGGCGGCTCCTGTTGGTTCGGATGCTGCGCGCAGATACGATGCTCTTTGCTCCTGCCTTGGGCATGGACAAGACCGAGATCAAGTCGGCATGGCTGGCGAGCCTCTTCTTTCTCGTGCTTCTGCGACTGATGATTGTCGAGGTTTCAGTGAACTGAGAGCCCACTTCTGAAGCAGTCACGGTCCTGTCGTCGCTCATGACCGACTCGCTCAGCTCCGAGCCTGCGACGTCAGATGGGGGAGCGTCTTGTGCTTTGCTGGGGAACGAGTCGACTGAAGCAATTGTCGACAAGCGCTTGCCTCTTGTGGGCAGATGACGCTGTACAGCCAGCGGGCGCGGTCTCAGCGAGATGTGGTCAAAGTCGACCGAAGATGCTGCACCTACTGACGAGGAGAAGGCGGAGGATAGGGTGGAGGACAGGGTGGAGGAGGCGATGGATACCGCTCTTGGGTCGTCTTCCTTTGTCACGTCTTCGGTCGACATGCTCTCGCGCAGCGGGGAGGACCGGGACCGGCTCTTGGAGCGGGAGTGCTGGCTGCGCTTTGCGCCGCGACGCTTCAATGTGGGCGTGGGCGACAGCGGTGTCTGTGGCTCAGGCGCAGGCGCAGGCTCAGGCTCAGGCTCAGGCTCATGCTCAGGCTCAGGCTTAGGCTCAGACTCCCTCTTCTCAGGGACAGGTGTCGCAGCAGTATCTTTGGAGGCTACAATTATTGCTTCCTCGGGCGCAGCCACGCTCGTGTCAATCTTCAGCTCGCGAGAGGCCTTGCGTCGCTCGTGGCTGCGGCGTCTGCGCCTACGCCTGCTGCTGCCTCCACTGCTGCCACTGCTTCGAGGCCTCTCCTCGACCGGTGCAGGCTCGGCGGGTGTCACCTCGGGCAGTGTCGGCTCCTCCTTGGTTTCTGTAGATGCTGTGACGACCGAGGATTCGGTGCGCATCGTGGCCGAGAGGTCGAGCGTGGATACCGACTCTTGCGCCGACTCCTTGGATCTGCGCCTGCGGCGAGGGACACGGCGTTCTAGCAGTCCCGCGTCGTCCTGTGTCTGCTGGGTGCGGTCCAGCCAGGCTTCTAGTCTGGTGGCGAATTCCTTGTTGGGGGGTGACAACACTCTTGGTTGCTGGGCGCGCAGTTCCCGCATGACCTGTTCCTTCTCTAGGTCGATTGTGTTGGTCCTGGTCCTGCGATGTCGGCGCGTAGACTCTCTGAGGCCCTCATCGTCGGTGCCCGGCTGGCTCTTTGGCCGTCGCCGTCTCCGCCTCTCGCGCAGCTCATCTGCTCGAGGCGAGGTGACCTTGGGCCGTGGCTCGGCGACACTCGACTCTTCGTACTCGACGGTGATGAGGTTGGCCAGATCCTGCAGAGCGGGCGCGGGCTCTGACTTGCGGGCCGGTCTATTCTTGACGGGCTCGGCGTCTTCGGCGGAGAAGGAGCCTCGGGGGAATGTCCTGGTGTTCCTGCGGCGGACCTTGACAATCTCGGCCTTGTCCTTTTTGCGCTTGGGAGACTCTGGCTCTACAATGACCTCGACACCGGCCAGGTCTTTTGCGCTGCCTGAGCCGCTGCTGAGTGGGCGGTCCTCGGTGCTCGCGGGCTTGGAGGGGCGGCGCTGGCGTTGGGAGCCCTTCTTCTGGCCGGTGCTCTTGCTGATGTAGTTGGCCAGCGTCTGGGGCAGCTGGGGCGACTGGGGCAGCTGGGGCGACTGGGGCAGCTGGGGCGACTGGGGCAGCTGGGGAGTGTGGGGGGTGTTAGGCGTCTGGGGCGTCTTTGGAGTAGGCGGCGCAGGCGTGTCGTCGTCGTCGGGCAGCAGCGAGCGGTCCTTTTTGACGATGCGCGAGGGCCGGACCCAGGCGTTGGGGATGACCTTGGGCGGGGGGCGCGAGGCGTCTTTTGGCGGCGACGTCTTTGCGCGCCAGTGCGAGTCGCTGACGACGCGCTTCTTGGGGGCGACGGCGCTCTGGACATCCTCGTCGAGCTCGTTGTGAGCCAGGGCCTTTTTGGCGCCGTCGGACCGCTCCGGGCTGCGGTCGGCCGACTTTGTGGGCGTGTGGGCGGGCTTCCAGTTGGGCTTGTCGGCGAGGGGTTTCGTTGAGGGCTGCGAGGGCTGCGAGGGCTGCGAGGACTTGGGCGGGGCCGTCGGTTGCTCGACATGTGCAGGCGGCGGCGCTGTCTTGGTGTCGACGTCGTCGTCGTCGTCGTCGTGTGCGCCGGCGCCGGCAGCATCAGCACCGCCGTCCTGCTGCCAGCGCTTGATCTTGTCGCGCACATTGGCGGGCTTGCTGATGCCAATGGCCTTTGCAAAGTCGTTGCCGTTCATGCTGGTCGTCTTGTCCGCCTTTTTCTTGCCCGGCGACCCATGTTTCTTGGGCTCGGCGTCAGCAGCAGCAGCGGCGGCAGGCACAGGCGAAGCGGGCATCAGGCCCTGCGCGCGTCCGTCGTGCCAGGTGGTGTTGTGGAGTGAGTGCAGTCGTGCAGCCGTTACTCGGGCGCGGGCGCGGGCGGTCGTGGGCGGGTTTGTTTACAGCGACTCGGGCTCGCTCGCTTGGTGGGCAGGCAGCTGGCTCCCCGCGTTGGGGCTCCGTCAGCGCAGAGGGCGGCAGACACGAGTGTAGACGCTCTTCCTCGGTCGTGGCTGCAGAGAGAATTCCGCCCGCACCGAGCGTCAGCAAAAGGGTTGGAGGTCGTGTCACAAAACTCACGCCTGTGCGAGAGAGCCCCGTGTGGTAGCGGTGCTGCTGCTGCTGCTGCTGCTGCCCACGCCCAATGACTGCGGGCTGCTGGCTGCTAGCTGCCGGCCCACTGCTCGACAACAAAAACAAGGCTAAACGCTCGACGATAAGGCCCGAGAAGGCGTCGACGCTAGGCTTGTCGCCTGTACCCGGCCATCTATCTAGTACTGGGTATCTTCATGCTTCTGTTTGCTCGACGTCCGGCTCCCAGCCACTCCCTCTGCACGCTGCGCACTGCTGACAGGCCGGCGGGGATGCGTGTGCTCGGCATCATCCATGACGCTCTCGCTTGTCGCTGCATCCATGCTGCTGCGATCATTCGCCCGCATTGGACGGCCATGTGGACCGAAGGGCCGCCGACATCCTGCTGCTAAGGACAAGGCAGCTCAAGCCAGGAGGGCCGCGCAATGTCGTCTACAAACAATACACAGTAGTGCGAGTCAAGATCCAGCTGCGGCCACGGCAGCGTCAGGGTTCCCCTCGCAGCTGTCAGGGATCGGTGGTGACATGTTGCTTACCTGACCCTCGCAGCTGGTGACTTGTTCAATCACATGACACATGTGCAAAAGCAAGTCAGATGCACCAGCTACCAATCATCGTCTACAAAGGTAGCCTTGGAGACGACTGAGCATCGTTTGCAGCTGGGACTCTACATGCTCGCGCCGCAGAAGAGGCAGATTAAAACATCTCTCGCTGCTCGCAGTACGTACTGTACTCGCTGCTCAGGTACATGCAACCCATCCCTCGTCTCACAATCCCTCTCAGCACCCCCTTCAACATCGCACTCTCTCAATATCCCTCTCTCTCAACACCCTCCTCAACACCCTCCAGCCGCTCAACCTCCAAGCTCGCCAACACAAACGCCGCACTCCCCAGCACACTATCAAACTCAATCGGCCGCCCCGTGTAGTACTCGTAGCTCGCCGTGCTGTTCAGACTACAAACACTCACCGTGCCATTCCACCCCACCGTCCCATTCCCATTGTCTACCACGAACGCGTCCTTGAGGTAGTCGTACGCGCGCCGCCCGATATCAACAAAGCTCGCATTGCCGGCCGACGAAGACGGCGCGAGATACCCCCGCCTCACCCCAGCCAGCAGCGCATACACAAACATGGCACTCGCGCTGCTCTCAATGTAATTGCCCCCCCTCCCCGGCTGGTCGACCACCTGCCACCACCCGCCCGTGACCGCGTCCGCCGACGCAGCAACAGCGCGCATCGTGGCGTGGAACTCCTGTGCAAACACGTCGCGCACCTCCTGCGCCGCCGACACACCCACCCTTTCTTCTCCTGCTGCTGCTGCTGCTGCTGCTGCTGTAGCGGCGTCGATGACCGTCATCGTGTCCAGCAGCCCCATGACGTACCACCCCAGACTACGACCCCAGACATGCGGACTCTGCCCGCGCGAGTTGTTCGCCCACACCGCCGTGCGGCTCTCGTCGTAGCCATGCACCAGCAAGCCCTGGGGCACATTGCCCGCACTGCCCGCATCAGGCTCAAACGCACAGCGCGCAGCAACAAGCGCAAACTGCGTCTGCAGCTCTGCCCACGCCGTCGCATTGCCCGCCTCGTACGTGGCCGTGTGCAGCGCCCAGAACGGCCCCAGCGAGAACATGCCGTCCAGGTACGACCACTCCGGGTACACGTAGTACCACCACCCGCCCTGGGCGTTGCGTCTGTTGGCGTCCATGCTGAGCTTGAGCACGTCCACGGCGCGCTGGTACTTTGCCTCTCCTGTCTGCGACGCCAGCGCGATAAACGCCATGCCTGAGCTGAGTCGGTCCATCGAGTAGGTCCCTGCCGAGGAGGCGTTGGCGAAGATGGACAGGAGCGAGTCGGCGCTTTGGGTAATGTACGATGAGAGTTGTGGCGCGCTGGCGTGCTGTGGGTACAGGGCGAGAAGCTGGGTGAATGCTTTTTGCACGAAGCCGGCTTGTAGGGGCCCCGAGGAGCCTAGGGACGGCGTGTAGAGGCCCTGGTGGCGGGAGATGATGGATGTGGCCATTTGCACCGACAGCGGGTCTCCGGATGTGTTGTTCTTGGGGTGCGCGAGGCCCATGGTGGGTACAAGGGTAAGGGCGAGGGGGAGGGTGGTAGAGAGACGCATCGTGGCGTGTGGAGGTGTGTGTGTGTGTAGGAGAGCAATGCTGAGACTCTGTGAGCTGGCGGAGTGACGCTGTGTGTTTATATAGTCCGCCCACGGACTATGGGGACCCCAGATAAAAGGTCTGACTTCGGCGATCGGTACGTCCCGCCGTTCCGGTAACGGTGATCGACACAATTGAGGGGATGATGATCCGGGAAAAAAAGTCTGAACCAGACTCCCATCTGCGGTGCACTACGCAACGTGCACCTCGACCTCGCTATTGAGACATTGTATTACTACGGTACGTGATTCGTCTAGATGCAAGCGCGCCAAATCTTCATAGCTGCAACGTCTAGGGTATACATATAACCACACAGCAGCATCCATCGTACTTCCCACCACTCCGTATGCGCCTGACGCCATTGCCTCCCCCAACACTCGCTGTTCAAGCCATTCTCCAAATCTTCTGCCGCCTTCTACGCCTTCTTCTTGTAGTAGCCCATCTGCTGGGCCTTTTGCAGCAGCTTCGAGGCGTCGTTGACAGCGCGGAAAGCACGCACAGTCGCGTCGATGCTCTGGTACATGAGATACCCAGGGATGACGATCCAGAAGGCGTTCATGAGCACGTAGTAGCCCCAGTAGTAGCCGGCCTCGGGGCGGCTGTAGGCCACGTCGAGGATGTAGTGGTCAAACAGCGAGGTGGCGTAGTACAGGACGTCGCCGTAGAACTGGCCGAGCGAGACGACGAGCTGCAGCGAGTAGCGCAGCGGGTGGTCGATGGCGATGAGGTAGGCCGTCAGGAACGAGAGGGGGCCCCAGAACACCTGCGTCGACGTTAGTGTGAGGGAGAAGCTTCAAGGCAAGACAAGGGACTTGCAGCTGTGACCGTCTCCATGCACAAGACGAACGCGTCCTGCGTCAGGTAGCGCGAGTCGCTGAGCGCATACTCCTTCCACAGCTGGCCGTACAGATCCTGCATGCGGCCCATGTGCCGGAAGTTGTAGGCAAAGTAGCCCTGCAGAATGTAAGCTAACTATACAGCGGCCGACGTTGTAGCGTTGGGGGCAGGCAGTACCTCAAACGTAAAGTGGATGAATCCACACAGGACAAACCACATCATAATGGCCACGTCCGAGTTGCTGGCATTGGGGCGCGTCTTCATCAGGATCGCATACGTGACGCTGAAGATGACAGCGCAGCCCGCAGCGAACATGCTGACCAGCTCCAGCGTGTTCCACTCATTGGCCATGTATCCCACAATCTCGACGCCGAGCGGGTAGTACGGGTGCAGCGGCGCTGCCGAGGATGCGTTGAAGGCCATGACGGGGTGATGAGTCGGCGCGAATTGCGTGGTGGTAAGGACTGAAGGGCACAGAACTGGCGGCAGACGAAAGGGGTGCTGGCGTAATTTACGTGGTGGGTCGCTCAGAAAATCTGGGACCTGGGGTCGTCTAGCACGCTTTGAGACTACGCCCGACCCAGGGGCCTGTGCGGATCGTATCCGTGACGGCATGGGGGACATGTCAGCACCGTCACGCGAAAGCATGTGACGAGGCTTCTTGCAGCGGAAGTGCTTGCTTGTCTTGGTGGATCTTTTTCCGCCGCCTTGACTCGAGTGCTGCCGCGTGTGCAATCCGCCCGTATCCGCGCCTCGGGGTACATAAGCAGCGTGAGTATCCGGAGTGTCCGCCTTATAGCAAACCCATGTAAGAGCCACTGGTAGGGTAGTTGGCGCTCGACATGTGTTCGTCGTCTTCTACCAATTCGCCATGAGCGCGGTACGAGGTTCCGTAATGTGGAGGCCGTTGCTACCCCTCAAGCGCCGCTCTCGCGTGGCAGCCCCAAACCTCGGCTCTCAGACATGGAGCCTGGGGCAAGAAAGAGCAACTAACGTGCACACTGACCCCAACTTCACCAAGACTCCATCCACACAAATGACCAAATCAAAGACTCAGTCAGACCCAAAGCCCACGCCCAAGTGGCAGTCTGTCGCCTGGCAGAAAAAGGACCAGCAGTTCGCCCGCATTCCTAGTCAATGGCGCCTGTCCCAGCTGCCGCCTTCTGATGTCACAAACTATCTCAGCGTGCCGCGCGAGTGTGGCTTGTTGACTGAGAAAGAGCTGGACATTACCGAGAACTACGACGCCACGGGTCTTGCACGAGCGATTAGGGAGAAGAAGGTGACTTGTGTTGATGTTGCAACGGCTTTCTGCAAGGTACACATTCCCTCTACTAATACACGGGAGACTCCAGCATATGCCCACACAAGCTCCTTCAACGTCACCACCGACACTTGCGATGCTCATCGGCCTGTGATTTTGACATGGGCACAACTGACTAAGACAGAGGGCTGCAATTGCCCACCAACTGACCAACTGCCTGACCGAGATCTTCTTTGAGGATGCCCTCAAACGAGCTGCAGAGCTGGACGCGCACCTCGCCGCTGGCAAGCCGCCTCTCGGCGTACTGCACGGCGTTCCTGTGTCTCTAAAGGACATGTTCAAGGTGCGAGGCTTCGATTCCTCCCTTGGGCTTGCTGCACTGTCGTTCAAGCCGGCTACCGAGAACTCGGTGCTTGTCGATCTGCTGCTGAACGCCGGCGCGGTACTCTACTGCAAAACAAACGTGCCACAGGCTCTCATGGCATTGGATTCTCACAACAACGTCTTCGGCAGGACCCTCAATCCCATCAACACCGCGCTCACGGCTGGTGGCAGCACTGGCGGCGAGGGTGCCCTTCTTGCGATGCGCGGCTCGATTCTTGGGGTAGGTACGGATGTTGGAGGTTCAATTCGAATCCCTGCCATGTGCGACAATTTGTACGGTATCAAGCCTAGCGATGGCCGTGTCCCCTACGCTCTCATAGAAGGCGGTTCGCTCCCTGGAGCTGCCAAGGTTGGGCTGCCCGCCAGTGCGGGCCCGCTGGGGCACTCGATGCAGGACATGAATCTCTTTTTCCAAGCGGTATCGGATCAAAAGCCTTGGATTTATGACCCAGATGTCGTGCCATCGCCCTGGGCTGCCCCCACGCCCGGGAAGAAATGGAGGATCGGTGTTGTAAGAAGAGACGGGGTGATTGAACCCCTCCCGCCAATCGCCCGGCTACTGGACGAAGCAAAGGTCAAGATGCAAAAGGCTGGAATCGAGGTCGTCGAGATGGACATTGCGGCACACTTCTCCCAATGCCACTCCCTCGCCAACGGCTTGTTCAATGTTGAAGGCGCAAACGCAATGTTTGATTTGCTTGAGGCCGGAGAAGAGCCGCTGTCCCCCTGGCTGTCTACCCGGCTAAAGAGGCGGAATATGGCGCCCTTTGAGAAGCTTCAGGAACTGCATGGCAAGCGAGAGAAATTGCGCAAGGAATGTCTGCAAATGTGGAGAGACAAAGCGGGTGAGATCGATGCCTTTATCTGCCCAGTCGCGCCGCATCCGGTCCCGCCCATCGATCGCTACAACGGAGCAGGCTACACGAGTTCTTTTGTATTGCTGGACTACCCTGCTGGCACGCTGCCAGTTCGGAACTTCACCAGAGCAGACAAAAAAGGTGAGATCAAAGCTAAGGTTCTAGGTAGCTGGGACAAGGTGAACCGAGCTCTCTGTAAGTCTCCTGCTCGTATCCAGTAATTCCATGCTCGATGCTGACGAACACAGGGACGGAGGTCGATCGGGACTTGTATGTGGGGTCTCCACTTTGCATTCAGGTAGTCGCGCCGAAGTTACAGGAAGAGAAACTGGTGCAGGCCATGTCAGCCATCGATGCGGCGCTTAAAGCGGCTCAGCCTCGATCCGCAAAGCTCTAGAAAAGTAATCGAACGTTTTGCGTCAGTTGTCAAAATCTCCGCGCTGATCATTGGACAAATTTACGCTTACCGGCCGAGTACTTATGCTTCTAGCGCCCTTGCTAGCGCAGCCGACAAGACACCCGACGGTGTTCAGGTACTTTGCTCGACTTTCGCCGTGACCTCCCGGCAACCCCGAGAAGTTCCGACCCCAGATGGTAGCGAAGCACAACACCACAGGCCCAATTCGAGTAAGCGTGCGCACCAAGCAATACGTATTCTCCTTCTCCACATGACGGAGCAAGTGCCGTTGCTTGGCGGCGACAATGCCAGCGCGGTTTCAGTTCGTCTGAATATTGTGGGGATATCTAGTCCTCCATATCATCAGCTTCAACTTCTGCCGCAGGGCGACTGAAGTCATAGCCATTGCTGTGCCGAATTTTCATTTCCTTCTAGCACTTTCTTCGCTGGACCTGCTCGGCTTTCTGGTTCAACGTGTCAATGCAGAGCATTTCCTGAGACAGCTGTGCTCGCTCGAGACTCCGCTGTTACTACGAAACAAACAACTATCTCCACCGACCGACACAGCTCAGTATCATTCGTCATGGATAAAGAGAGGATTGCCTACCTGAATGGCATCATCGACCGACTAGTCCAGCTCAGCACAGAAGAGCGGACGGCTGCTCTCACGCATCTCTATAACCTACGGATCGCCGCTGTGGAGGACCTCAGCGACCCCAGCGACAGCCAGCGGCACTGGGACGTTGTGCTTGGCTCTTCTTCCCTCCCAGACCAGGCCACGCTTCTCGTCCGCGACCTCGTCCAACTGACCAACGACGAGCTCGCTATCGTCAGCATGCAGGTGTCAGCGCGATCAACCGTAGCACACGAGCAGGCCCTGCAAAGCGCGGATGATCTGGAACGAGCAAAGCTGCAAGCTCAGCTCGCAGCAAGCGCAAAACAGTCTGTTGCCCGCGCACTACCAAGCAACTTCGCAGCTAACACGCACAGGGCTCGTGAGAGCTACAACGCAGCCAGGCAAGGACTCGACATGAAGCACAAAGCAAAGCTTGCTGCAAAGATGAGATCCGTCCGCGACGAGATCGAGCAGGGCGTCAACACAGGCCAGGATGTGACGACGCTGGAAGAGGTGTTTGATCGCATCGAGCAGGAGTTCTGGGAGCAGTACTCTGGCTCGCTTGAGGAGCCGAGGATCAAAGCTGAGGAGGAATGACCACTGCTTGCCCGACTTGACGTTTTGTCTAAGATGGTGGTATCCGGCACGACAGCACTCGATCGGCACGTATGGGTGGATCCCAGCTATGGATGCTTTCGAGGTGTGGCTCTGGTCTTCGCCAGATATGCGCTTGTTGGTGGACGGGTAACATCAGACCGCCGCCCAGGCACGGCCAGGACTTTTACCACGACCATCGCCCGCCTGCAGACCCCCCTCAACATGGCCCTGCTTCGATCGAGGAGAAGAAAGGCCATGAAGCAACAAGAAGCAGAGCAACAGGATGTGCATGCTAGCACTAAACGTGTTGCTCGCCTGCAACGCAAAGCGAAGAGTAAGGCCATCTCCGCCAAAGATCCAGAGTTCCGCGACATCCCCGTGCAGTTGCGGCCGTTATTCCAGGAATACCAACGCTGCAGCAAAGCTAGAGTGAGATATTTCGCGGTCCTGCGAGCTCTCCACAGCAACGAGGAAGATGATGGAGTTGTTCAGCTACCCGTTTCGGCTGCAAACATAGATAGCATCTCGACTTCGCGTTCGCGGTATACACCGGCTTTGAGTTGCGCAGACGGTAGGGGTGGTGGCGTTGCCGGCTGATATTCTCGAGGAGGCAGTAAATTCGATGATGCCCCCGCCGTGGGAGCAGAGAGATGGTGATTATGTCATGTGCTTCAGTGGAGCTTATCCCATGCGACGAACGAACGCTGTGTACTAGCTCTGACCCCGTGTCTCGAAACAGGCACGGACGACCGTCTGGCACTGATCTCTGATCTGCGCATTTTCAGAGGGGGTGCGCGGGAGTACATACACAAGAGATTAATCAAGTAACATTATACACACCCTCCCTTCCTTTGCCCCTGTTGAGGAATTAGTTCCCTCCCGGCGAAAAAACGCAAGATTACTACTGAGCTAGTACCTCCCCTTTCCTCTTTCTCTCCCTGTAAAAACCTATACGCTAGCATTGCAATTATTACTGCCCTCTCTCTCTCTCTCTCTCTCTCTCTCTCTTCCCGCTGTGTCCTCCTGAGCGTAAGGCACGTCTGTAGCATATTTATATATATACTCTTTACTCTCTCTCTCTGTAACACTGCGCCGGTGTATAGTGTAATAACAGCTAATAAATAAGTTTGTAGAAGGGTATTAAGCTAGGATAGGCTAAACTAGTTATGTAATAATAGATCTAGATCTAGAAAGAGAAAAGAGAAAAGGGGAAAGAAGAGAGAGAGAGGGGGGGGGGGGGGAGGGTTAGAGAAAAAAACTAGAAGAGAAGAGGAGAAGGTAGTAATAAGTATTAGACTGTAGCTCTAGCTACTATAGCAAGGTAAGCTAAAAGGTATTATAACTTGCTCTAATAGCGAGCCCTTAGCCAGAGCAGTATTTATTGCTAGCCTGCGGAGCAATTCCAGCTTGTAGGATCTGATAATAAGGTTATATAACAAGCTATATAGGGCTTAATAGTAGTAGAATTTTCTTTTATTATTAGAGATAGAATATACTAGTATATATATATATAAGAAACTAATTAAATAACATTATATATACTCTTCTTTTACACCTGTTAGAATATTAAATATATATATATATATACACTACTACCTACCTATAAAGCGTAAAACTACTACTAAGCTAGTAACCTCCTCTCCCTCTCCTCTTATCTTTTTCCCTATAAACCCTACGCGCCGCATTATAACCATTACCTCCCCCTCTCTCCCTGCCGTGTTCCCTAAGCACAAGGCACGTCTGTAGCTAACATTGCGCCGGTGCACAGTGTGATAACAGCTAACTAACGAGTTTGTAGAAGGGTATTAGCAGCAGAATGCTTATATAGTATAATAGATCTAGAGGTTAGAGTTTAGAAAAAGACCTCGGACAAGAAAAAGAAGTTGGTGATGAGGCTGTGTGACGAGATGTGTAGAGGTGAGTAGTATAATTTTAATTATTAAGGATATGCGTTTTGTTTCTAGAGGTGTACTTTCTCTCTCTGTGTATAGTAACGGGATGCTGACACCCTTTGCTGGCACAACGTCTTTGTTAACTGATCAGCCATAGCGGAAGAGAAGTACAGTAATCCATGCATAACGAGTCATCTACAGCATAGCCCTGGCGTCCAACCCCCTCCCCACCCCAGCCGAGATCCAGTCCGCAATCGCCATATTCGTCACCATGGGATTGACCCCGCTCGCGCTGGGGAACACACTCGCATCAGCGACATACAGCCCCTCGACGCCCCACACCTTGCCCGCGGGATCGACGACGCCGCTCTTCTCCGAGCTGCTCATCCGACACGTCCCCATCTGGTGGGCAGATACGAACACCGTCTCCGGAGAGGGGAACCCGTGGGCCTCGACGCCGCGCAGCCACGTCTGGAACGCGGCGTCGTTGATGCCGGCCCCGCTGTCGGGCAGGGAGGGGTCGCGCTTGAAGCTGGGGACTCCCGGGATGGTGGTGAAGATCTCGCGCGCGCCCTCGACGTACTGGATGCGTGCCAGCGCCAGGAGTCCCTGCATGATGTGCTTCTTGTCGAGCTTGCTGGGCGAGTAGACGAAGCGCACGCGGCCGTCTGTGGGGTCCGGGTAGACGCGCCCTGTGTCGCGGTCGCGCACAATGGAGATGTAGCCCGCCATGTGGCGCATGCGCGCGGCGTCGAGTTTGTACTGCAGGCCGCTGGTCCAGTCGAGCCAGATGAGCCACGACGAGGGGATCATGTTTGTGGCTTCGAGCTTGGCGCCGTGGCCGTGCGAGTCTGCGTTTTCGAACTCGCCCACTACTGATGTTAGGATTGCGCCGTCCCAGGGGGCGATGGGCGAGTCGTGGATGGCGCCTAGCATGCTGACGGGGTGGACGTGCAGGTTTCGTCCTATCTGGGGGTTTTTCAGCCCGGACCGCAGCAGTAGGAGGGGCGATTGCATGGTTCCTGCTGCGACGATTGTGCGTTTTGCCTTGATGATGACGGGGCGGCGGACGGTGGGTTCGCCGGCGACGCCGCCGTTGATGTCGCGCGAGGTCCACGAGCCGACGATGCCGGTTGCTGTTTGCTTGCCGTTGACGGTTTTGAAGATGACTTTCTCAGCGTGGAGGCCCTCGATGAACGAGGCGCCTGCGTGCGCCGCGTCGGGCAGGAACGAGATGACCGGGCCTTGCTTCTCGCACGACCCGCAGCCAAAGGTGCAGTGGCCGCAGCGGTGCTGGGCGCCGCCAGTGTTCTGCGGGACGACCTTGTGGGAGTAGCCCAGCTTGCGGGCGCCTTCGAGCAGCATGGCGTTTGCGGGGTTTTGCTCGACGTGGGCAGTGCTGACGCCCATGCGGTCACAGACGCGGTCGAGGCTGTCCTGGAAATCCTTGCTGGTGAAGAACGGCAAGCCCTGGTCTGCCCACTCTCTGCGGACGTATCCTTGCGTCTGCAGACTGGCGCTCCAGTTCACTGTTCCGCCGCCTCCCCACGCCTGGCCGGCTACAATGGACGTGCTCGTGTCGTCGGAGCTGATGAATGCGCCGTTCATGAACAAGTGGTTCCATCCGTCTGCCTCGCTCATGGGGAAGTGGTCCGGCGTCCAGTGACGCCCCTTTTCAACAACAAGCACGCGATGTCCAGCTTCAGCAAGGTTCTTGGCGCACACAGCACCACCGCAGCCCGACCCGATAATGACCACGTCCGTCTCAATCACCTCGGGCTCCGGACCAGGCGGCAGCTGGATGAACTCGTAGTCATATCCTTTGCCCGGCTTCATGCCAGTTGGGACGCGTGGGACGCCAAGCACGCGCCGCAGCGTGGGCGTGATCTTGATCCACGTCTGGCGGGAGAGAACAGTCAACGAGCGATGTAAACTGCGGATGGCGCCGAGTCTAGACGTCTTCCACGCACGGATGATGCTCTCGCGGATGTGCACAGGCTGGTCACCGATAGGGGTGAAATAGCCAGTGAGAGCATAGGAACCGGCGCGAGTGTCCAGTACGTTGAGGACCATGACGAGCTCGCGGCGGGTAGACGAGGGCATGTAAAGAGCGAAGATGCGCTGTAGCTCCTGTTTGAACGCCGGGTTCAACGATGCGTAGTCTTCAAGATACTCTCGTGCTGCGGCTGTAGCATCTGGGTCCGATGCCGGGGTAAGGTCACGCAATGTAGACAAAGCCGTTGAATACTCCGTGTCTGTGGCTGCGATCTCCGTGTGAGGGTTCGCGGTCGACGTCGGTTTTACAGACGGTATGCACGCGTCGGTGATGGCCAGCAACGTCCTCCATTGAGCCGGGGTCAGGGGGTCTTCCTTTGGTAAAGGCGGTAATGGCGTTGCCTTTGGCGAGACCGTCTCAGTAGAGAGTGTCATGGTCGTGGGTCTGCAAGATGGTCTTGCTGGTCAAGGTGCAGCAAAGGAGCAGAGTGCAGGCAGTTGACGGCCGCCACGCAAGTAGTGTACCCTGCATCTCCACACTACCCCGGCGCCGGCTCGTAGTCCGCGGACCCAGTGCTTCCCCGCCCTCTTCGACGCTTCTGTCCTGCGATCTCCCTGCGAGCCTCGGCTGCGGGAGGCTAATGCTCCCTCGTCCGGGGCAAATCCGCCAAGGACGCCGACGCTAGGGAGGAAGGGACTATCGCTTTTCGCATCATGGTGAGACCCATCTCGCACTGTTTGCTTTCTTTATTTGAGATTGTTGTTAGGGAGTGGGCGGAGCGCGCACGGCTCAAAATTATTTTCCGACTTGCCGAGACTTGCCGTGGAGGTAGGTACACAGCCAGAAATCATACGTCAGAGCGGTATACACGACATTATTCGACGTCAAATACCCTGCGTAGAGTCACTCCTGGCCCCAAGACCGCCCGTTTCTGCGATCGGTGCAGCAGGTCCGGACAGCTCGGACGAGACGACTATTACTGAAGGAGCCGGAGTACAGCACTGACCACAGCGTCATCGTTGATAATGACGGTCATGCTGAGGATATCGAAGAGAGTGTCTGTAGTGCACTTTCATTGCACCTTCATACACCCTGTCCCACTGTCATCACATGGAAGGTTAGGTCGTGCATGTAGTGGAGCAAGTAAGAAGCACGAGCGATGAACGGAGTGTGGTGCGCAATGAACAAATGCCAATTCCATTTTATGACTGCATCACCGCAGTAGTAGCGCGTCTAGCGATGGGAAGAATCTACAAGTCTAGCCGTGTCGTCGTGGAGAAAGTGGGCAAGGGGGTATATGCATGGTGGGAATCAGCAGCAGCGACAGCCAAACGCCAGAAAAGCCAAAACGAATAGCAGCTCAGATGACAGGCTCGCCAGCCCGTACAGAGCCGATGGGGAACTTGGCCGGCCCCTTTTCTAATGCCGCGTGCACTTCGCGCTGCAGGCGCGTGCTAGAGGCCAAGGTAAGCAAAGGTGCCAGAAAGCATGTGTGGAAAGAGGCGCAAGGCTACAACCTGCCCGGTGCAATCTTGAGCCTCCTCCACATGCCGACGTGTTCAATGCCCTCTTCCATCCAGTGCGGCTCGGCTGGGATCTCGACGTCGCCGGCCTCGTTGCGCAGCTCCTCGGTGAAGCCGTGCTTCTCCCACATGTGCTTGAGCTGGACCTGGGCGTGGATCATGACGAGACCCTGCCAGGACAGCGGCCGGGCCGCGCCGGGGCCCTGCAGCGCTGCCAGCTCTCGAGTCGTCGGCGAGGGCGGAGTGTAGATGGCGTCTGGCTGCTGCGCGGCAAAGTCGAGGACAGTGTTGACGAGCAGCTTGGACAGGTTGAGCTTGCGGTAGGGCGCCAAGACGGATAGACGACCCAGCTTGATGTACGGTTCGGGGATGTGCTCGGTTTCGTTGCCGACAGGCGGATCGGCGTCTGCATGTGGGTCCTCGACGTACTTGTTTGGACCGTGGGGAGGCGGGATGATGCGGACGGTGCCGACAGGGAGGCGTTGGGCCGTGGCAGAGGCGCGCCTTGCGTCGTCAGCTGGCGTGTTGCCCGAGTCGCTGCGCGTGAGCATGTTCTTGGGCGGCGAGGCAGACGACGTGCCCACAGAAGCATAGACGACCCAGTGCCAGCTGCGCGCATCGTCGTCATCAAACTCGGCTTCCAGGGGCACGCCCTGCTCGCCAAAGACCTCTTCGCGCACCGACATGGCGTCCTTGAAAATGAGCGGGATGCTGTGCGCCGACTGCTGGTTCCACGGCTTGGTCCTGTCCCAGTCGTCGACATCGCCCTTGGGCGGGGGCAGTGTGGCCATGAACTCGGTGCCGCCGCTGGCCGCTGCGCTGCTGAAGCCGAAGCTGTGGGAGATGCTGCCCGCCCGCTGCGGAACCCGCGCCTGGTTGAAGGGCCCGTCGAGATGCATCGTGGTCGCGGATGTGGTCGCAGTTGAGATGGCGGGGGTCGTCGAGGAGGCGCGGTGGGTGTCTGATAGTGCGAGGTGGCCTTATAGTAAGGAATCGTATGTGTGTGCCCTGGCAATCATCCTGCGTCTCGCAAAAGGAAGGTGCAGTTAAACCTGCTCGACAGCGGCAGGTGCGGTCCATGGACCCTTAAATAGCAGCAGCGGTCGCGCCATCAGAGCAGGCATCGCCCGCCTCACAAGTGGAGACAGGGTGTGTTGGTTCGCGTGTCCTGCCCTTACTCCGCATGCCGGTCTGGTCTGCTGGCATTGGCTGAGAGACTGACAGAGCTCAACCGTTGTTGGTGGGCGAAAGCTATGGCGTCACTCATGGCTGCACCTGCCCAGACATGGCTCACGCTAACCTGATCGGCATTCGGCGCAGACCCACCTCACATACACAGCCTTGCGCGACATTCTTGATCTGCAGAACTTTATGCACCGCTGTCCAGGAACGTACACTGCTGCAAATTCCCTAGCGGTGTTCCCTCTACCGCAACGGACATTGCTTCCACCCAGTGTATGCAATGGACGCGGTGCATCAACCCCCGCTTCACAGTGAGCGTGTACACTCAGGCATGCTCCGCGGAGGAATGTCCGCCAGGAAAAATACTCGTGTGCTATTGAGTCCTTAACAGGCAATTACGACAAGGTACCACAACAGAGTAGTGCATAAACAAGGAACATAGCACGATAGGAAGAGCACCCTGCGCCGTCCATGGCCGAAGAGGCTAGGTACCGATTTCTTGCAATCATCTGTGCGGTAAAGATCTCAACGGTTAGCGTGATGGCCCAGATTAGGCAAAGGTGATCAATTAAACGACCGACTTTCAGGACTACTCAGAGGATAAGACTGGGTATACTCAACCAGTTAACGCCAACTCCTCGCCAACACAGCTTTTCCTCTTTCAAACATGGTCCAATTCCAAATCATCGCCTTACCTCCTCAGCCTTCCCTCCCTCCAATTCTGCCGGCCGACTAGCAAGCTCATACCGATACTTCACTACGTCTCCCACCATCTCCTGCATCGGACTCTGCACCTCGTGCACGCCACCGTGCTCCAGTTCGCCTCGGGCCGCGTACGCAGGCGCCGCGTAGGGGTTGCCAGACTTGGCTTCTGAGCTTACAGCTGTCTTGGCTGCCTTTCTGCGCCTCAGGAAGAACAGGAGTCCGACTACGCCGGCGATGGCGAGTACGCCGATTACCACGGGTGCAGCAATAGCAGCTACTGGGATGGTCTTGCTTGATTGGGCGGGCTGAGGGACTGGTGACGAGGAGGTGCTGGATGTGGATGTTGCGAAGGTGGAGGAGGGGGCTGGTGTGATCAGGCCGCTTGCTGGAGCTGTGCTGTTCGCTTGATCTGTTCGTCATTAGTACAGAGCGGTCGCCAAAGATGGGATGGACATACACCACGCCAGCTCTGTGCTGCGTGCGCAGTAGCTGCTAAAGACTGCAAGTGCCGCTGTAACCTCCGGTAAGGGAGCTGTCAACGTCGCCAGCACGTCAGTCTCCTGTGCGGAACAGCGTTCCTGCACGGCTGTGGAGATAACGCTGGAGATGAGCCTGTACGCATCGTCAGCTCAATCCCTCGCTTTCACTACAGTACCACGCACGAAGACTGATCAATGCAGAAGCAGCTGAAGCTCGTGAGCTGCATATTGTCACCGCATCCTGAGGCCTGGGCGCGCACAATCGCGCTGACACGGTCCTCAGCGCACGGTGCGAGGGCCGAGTAGCCAGGGACCTGATCAATGTAGATCGACGTCTTGATCGCAGCAGTAGCCGTCGCGAAGACCGCGAGAAGGAGTATCGACGAGCGCATCTTGAGCACACAACCCACAGTAGTGACGCAAACAATTGAACCCACAAAGCACCAGCGAGGCGGTCCTGACGCCTACTTTTAAAACTGGAGACCCCGCGTGCTTAATCGCTTCAATCGCACATCACAAGCACTTCCTGCTTCGGTGCCCGATAGCTCGACTCTTCAGCCATCTCCCCACTCTTTTCTCAGGCCGCCCAATCTCGCAGTCGAGGCCTTACAGTGAGCTCCGACCAGGCGTGCGCGCTCATTCGATCGCAGAAGCAGGGGCGCCTGCGGTGTGAACTATATGTATCCAACGGCGCCGATTAGGAAGTAGTGCGGGAGGGGCCGTGGTGGCTGGGGCTGTGGATTCTCTAAACGGGCACGGAGCATTCGGTAGGCAACGAACGAACGGCTCCATGGAGGACGCGGAGACGTGCTGTACTCTCTGCCACGCGAACGGGTGCAATGTCCCTGGTCAAGTGTTCGTGCTTGGAATTGATGTCTACTGCGATGTGCATAGCAAGGAGGGTATCCTGCCCCTGATATGCACATGCAATAGAGATCTAAAGTTTGTGCTATTTCTGGGTTTACAATCGTTGTTGGGGCTGAGAATCGGACCTCACAACAACGGGCCGATGTCGGGGAGCATGCTGTTCCTGGCCCGTTTCCCTCCGCGATTGATCTTGCTTGCTCTTATCACTGCTGCCAATTCTTCTGAAGAGTATGGTGTCGCGACGTCCGTTGGTTACGATACTGCAATTGGTCCAGGGTAAGCTCGCAGCTTTGACGCTGTGGGTAGCGATGCGCATTCAATGTTCCGGTTTCTCGAATCTACGACTGTGGTATCTGTGGGGCCAGATGCTTTGGTTGCGATAAACAGAGGTATGTTGTCAAGACTTCCTCTAGGTGAGATAATCAGAAGTGAAGTGAAATCCATTACGAGCAAAACGAGAAAAGCGGGCATGGATAAGGGTTGCCATTGCGGAACTTGGTCATCTCCAAGTGTTTTTGGATAACGGCTGGGTACTCTTGCTCTCGGCGTAAAAGCCGACCAGCAATTCGGTCATGATGCGATTCATAGTTGAAAATTGCGAGGTTTATGCGGTGGTAGAAGAAGCGGCCCCAATCCGCAATACCCCACACTCGACACCGTCAGGCGGGGGAGCCAATCGGATTGCCGCAATCCCGGAGCATGGGTAAATGCTGCATATTTATGCGGGGCCCAAGCTCATGCTCAAGCTTGCTGTCCCACAATGTTAGATGGTAGTGATGTATTTGAATGCCGTGTCTCTGTCTGTCGCAACTTTTTTCTAACACTTTTCTCCCGCTGTGCACTGGACTGCATTTCGTTGTTGAACTTCAACCGTACTTCTATTCGCTTTTGCGCGCGTCTGATTTCAAAATGACAGCCGTCGATATTCCACACCTTCGCAAGACCAAGACGTCGAGCCAGCTCATCGTCAATGGCAAACCCTTCCTCATGCTCAGCGCCGAGCTGCATAATTCGACCCTCAGCTCAGCGAAATACATGGCCGACGACAAGATCTGGCAAAACATGAAAGACATGCACATCAACACGCTGCTGGGATCCGTGTCTTGGGAGCAAATCGAGCCCGAGGAGGGGAAGTTCGACTTCTCTAACCTCGATGCAGTTATTTTGGCTGCTAGGCAACACAACATGAAGCTCGTCCTGCTCTGGTTTGGCAGCTTCAAGAACGCACTCTCCACATATGTGCCGGCCTGGGTCAAGAAGGACGTCAAGCGCTTCCCCAGGGTACACACTATCGAAGCCGGAAACAGGAAACGAACTCTAGAGCTCATTAGCCCCTTCTCGGAAAATGGGTGGACCGCAGACGCAAAAGCGTTCAGCCGGTTGATGGCGCACTTGAAGGAGTTCGATAGCCAGCACAGCACTGTCGTGATGGTGCAGGTTGAGAATGAGACGGGTCTATTGGGCGACTCTAGAGATCGGTCAAAGATTGCAGAGAAGAAGTACGCCGAGGCCGTGCCAAAGGATGTGCTGGAGCACCTGCAATCGAATCATGCCAGTCTGCATCCGGACTTTGCAAAGCGCTTTCCAGACATCAAGTCTGCGTCTGCTGGAGCTTCCTGGAAGGAGGTTTTCGGCTCGAGCAACGAGATTCACGCCGAAGAAATGTTCATGGCTGACGCCTTCTCCAAGTACATCCAACACGTCGCTTCAGCGGGCAAGGCAGAGTACCCAATCCCACTCTACGCCAATGTCTGGCTGAACTTCGATAATCCGAGTGAGCTTGATCTTGCTGGAGACCAAGCGGTGGTTGGGGGCGGTTTCCAAGCTGGCGTGTACCCATCGGGTGGTCCCTGTCCGCACACCACAGATGTGTACAAGTATAACGCGCCGAGTCTCGACTTTATTGCGCCGGACTTGTATTTCCACGACTACGAGCAGACTTGCAAGAACTACAGCCATGGTGGACAGCCGCTGTTCATCCCCGAACAGAGACGTGACGAGTATGGCATCAGGCGCGTTTGGCTGGCGTATGGCACATACCTTGCGTTGGGCTGCTCACCGTTCGGCATCGACTCCCTCGCAGCAGCTGAGTCGCCAGCCACGAAGCATTATAAACTCATCCACTCGCTCCGACATCAGATCCTGGAAGCACAGGCTGAGCGACCAGAGGACATGTTTGGCTTCTTCTTCGACGACCTAGAGTCAAACCAGAAAGTCGCTGAGAAGCCCTGGACGAAGAACATTGCTGGGTACGAGGTCATAGTTGAGCGGGCTTTTGTGTTCGGCAAAGCAGGGCCCGGCGCGGGAATTGTCATCCACCAGGGCGATGGCAAGTTCCTGTGTGCAGGCTGGGGGTTCAATTTGTCTTTCAAGAGCACCAACCCCAAATCCACCTTCACTGGTATCCTGCACGCCGAAGAGAAGGAAATCAATGCTGAGACTGGCGAGTTGAGTACAGTGAAGCTTCTCGGAGGCGACGAGACAAGAAGTGGCGAGTTCCTAATCATGCCGAACGAAGATCCCGATTATGGGGGCTTCCCGATCGCTGTTACCATCCCCGCACGGACTTGTATTGCCGAGTGCTGGGCTTACAGCCTGGAGGAGGTCGAAGAGGACTTTTAGTTTTGTCCTTAATGAAACAGAGATATAGTCGCAGGTTGTAGATCCAAATCTTGTAACTTTGCCAATAAGCGGTCCAAGTTCACGCTTGCTTGCAACGTTCGTCCGTGAGAGCCCGTTCGAAATTCGTCGAAGAGTGCGCTGCCGATGTCGCGAATCTTAGGTATAATGCTGTGGCCGTTCGCATCGAATACCTCCACGGGCATGTGATACAAGATGTCAAGCAACTCGTCCACCACAAGGTGTCGTTCTTCGATTATCGCATGTGGTGTGATCAGGAGACCTTCCGCTTTTGCAACAGTGTTCATCTGCTCAAGCAGATTTGCTCGGATGTGGAGCTGAGTGATTTTCAGATTGACGGTCTGCACATTGAAGCCAAAATCGCCGCCGACGTGGCCTCCCCTCCAGCTCAGCTCTGGCGGCAGCTTGTCTGCGAGATGACTGATGCGCTCAATGTGCGCTTGAAGGTTTTTAATAGTCTGAGCTTCAACGGCTTGGCTGGACTGCCAGACCATGAACAAGCGTGACAGCGCATTCAACCCCGGTACGTAGGAATTCTCGGAGCAAATATGCTCGGGCGAAGACGGTTCGCTATCATGCAGTAAGTGGGCGTCGGCGACCTCTAGAGGTATCAGTGTGTTTGTCTGATCATGCGCCTGGCGTATGAAGAGCAATTGCCGTCCGTACATGTCGCTGGTACATTGCCCGGCGTAGATGAGCCAGTAGAGGCGCTTCAGCATCTGGACATCTGCAAACGACATGGTGTCTAAAGACTGGCTGGTAAGGAATTTCGTGCTCATAGCTGCCTCGGTGAGAAGCCGATGCGATAACGGCGAGTCCACGCCGTGTTCGTGATGTAATGCAGTCCCTAAATTGTACACGGCGAGGCTCCGCTCCACGGTGATCACGGCACTGGGGCTCCACACTCCAAGGTGCTCCGCGAAATCCAGACAAGACTCTACACTCAAGCTGCCGTACAGATGGCGTCTGCGCCGTATACTAGCGAGTGTTGCCGCGCAGACTGAAGCGACTAGCAGCAAGAATGAACATGGGGCACCAGTGGGTGATGCCATGCACTCTCTCAATTGTTGCATGAACTGAGCCTGATGGAGTATAGGAGCCACTGGATGGATCCAGCCAAACCAGTCGGCAATGAGCTGTTGTATGATCTCGGATGGCGCAAGGTCGTCAAGGCACGGTCCACCACCAACTCTGCCATCAAGCTCACCTTTCAGAGCTAAAACGTATCGAGTTTTCGGACCACGCTTTTTTCTCGGCTGGTTGCTTGTGCAGTGAATGTCTAGCTCGGAACATGTCGAGCAAGAAGACTGGCCAGTTGGTACAACACACTGTCAAAATTTTAGCCCTGTGGTCATTGACTGCAAAGTAGAGCTGCACAAAACTCGATTTGAGTCGGTCTGTACAGAGTAAGATGAGTCGCGGATGATGCTGTCCGTGTGGGTTTCTTCTTCGCATACATGACAGTCATCTCGTTTACTTCGAAATCGGCCAATTCATCGATGTCACAGGAAAACCTACCTTGACTTTTCTGGCTCGACACGCATCGCACGCAGCTGAAGTGCGTGAACGAGTCATTTCTCCGATATTATTCCTTGGTTTCGAAAGAGCAAGTAGTGGAGGAGGGTGAGGGCTTCTTGCCGGATGGAGAATCGGAAAAATAGTGCAGTAGCGCTAGCCACTCCCACCATAGCGCGTGAAGCGGATCGTGCACGCGGCTCCAGCCCCCAGATTCTCCGCATCGGCGACTGCCAAATCCCCCAGGTTCCTGCTCCACGGCACTGGTGGCGTTTTGCAAGGCGCTCTGGTCACCCGAAGAAACGCCATGAAGCTCCTGCGCTATGTGTATATATGTCTTACGATGGGACCACTTTGAGATCTACATCGCGGCTCTCACAGCACGCTCTTCCTCAACTCGATTTTGTCCTGCAGTCGTTACTCTCTCCCCACTATGGGTAGCAAGCAGAACCTCGAGATTGAACATCATGAGGATTTTGCAGCCACTTTCCAGCCAAGCGAGGACGAACGGCCATGGTACAAGCAGCCCGAGCTCAGGAAGCTGTACTTGATGATGCCGTTCCTGTTTCTCGGTTCAACAACTCTGGGCTACGATGGAAGTCTCCTGAACGGGCTGCAGACAATGCCAGCGTGGAGAGCATGTAGGTTTAGCCGTTGCTGTCCAGTCTCAATAAGCGACTAACATCTGCCTCAGTCTTTGACAATCCGACCGGATCGCGACTCGGATTATTAGGGGCTTTTCCAGGTTTCGGGGGCTTTGCTGTGCTGCTGTTTACTCCTTACATCGCTGATATTCTCGGTCGCCGCACGGGTACAGCAATTGGTTGCGTACTCGTTATCATTGGCTCCATCATCCAGGCGTTTCCACAAGCTGGCAATCCCGATGCTATGTTCCTCGCTGGCAGATTTATCATGGGAATGGGCAGCAACATCTCGAATGCCACATGTCCTCTCCTTATCACCGAGGTTGCCCATCCACGTCACAGGGGCCGGGTGACGACCATTTACAACACACTGTGGTACCTGGGCTCCATCCTTGCCGCATGGACGACATATGGTACTCTTACACACATAACATCGGACCTGTCCTGGAGGCTGCCCATCGGGCTGCAGTGTGCCATGCCAGGCATTCAGTTGCTCTTTGTTTACCTTCTACCTGAGAGCCCTCGTTGGCTTATCAGCAAAGACAGGCACGAGTCTGCAAAGAAGGTTCTCACAAAGTACCACGGGAACGGCACTGCCACTGACTTCGTGAACTGGGAGTTCAACGAAATCAGCCAGACACTGAAGGCGGAAAAAGCTGCCAGTGCCTCCAGTGGTTGGTACGAGCTTGTCAGAACCCCTGGTAACAGGAAGAGATGCCTCCTAATTATCCTAACGGCGATCTTTTCGCAGTGTTCGGGCAACGGACTGGTTTCCTACTACCTGGCTGCAGTCCTGCAAACCATCGGTATCACCAAGTAAGTGCCAGATGTGAAGCAAATGCTACAGCACTAACCTAGTTGTAGCGGTTCTGATCAAGCCTTGATCAACGGCGGCTTAACAATATGGTGTTTTATCGTCTCCCTTGGATGTGCTTTCCTCGTCGATCGTATCGGCCGTCGCACACTTTTCCTCGGCGCTGGCGTGGGCATGCTTATTGCATTCAGCATCTGGACTGCTTGTAGTGCCGTATATGCGCAGACGGGCAACTCGAGCGCTGGCTCAGCAGTGCTAGCCATGATCTTCCTCTTCTATGGTGCTGCCGGCCTTGCTTGGCCAGGACTGACGGTCTCGTACACAGTCGAGATTCTACCATTTAACATCCGCGCCAAGGGTCTCACACTTTGCTTCGTATTCACGTCGCTTTCTGGCATTTTCAACCAGTACGTCAATCCAATTGGTATCGAGGCGTTGGGCTGGAAATTCTACATCGTATACGTTGTCGTTCTGGTGCTGGAGTGTTTGGCGATCTACTTCCTCTTCGTCGAGACCAGGGGACCGGTAAGTACCTGCCTGAGTTCCTCTCTACAAACGCATACTAACTTCAGTAGACGCTAGAGGAAATTGCAATTCTTTTCGATGGCGAGAATGCGAATGTCGCGGGCGCACACGTGGTCCTTGGCGTAGATGGACAGCTGAAGCCTGCAAAGGAAGACGGTTGCTGAAGGACACACTTGAGTGAAAGATGCAGATGCTCATACCAATGCTCATCGCTGTATCACGCAAGTGTTGCTGTGTCGCACTGCAAATGCTAATTTGACATCTCAAATATCTCCATGATGTGCAACATCACATTCAAACGCTTTCCTGCCTCCTTCCTTCCCCTGTGACGCACGTTTCTTTACTTGAGATAATGGAAGTTAACACTTATTCCGATGTATGCCTCGGCATAGCGGTTGACCATCGGATCAGAGCACTTTGTAAACCTGTTTCAATAAACTCCAACGAGCCATCCGAGCATGTCACGCGTATTGAAACACTCGGAAAGTCGCTGGGGCGATCCCGAAAAGAGACCCAAGTGACTTCCGAGCTAGCAGGTCCAGCATACAAGGGGGGCATCGCCATTACTCTCCAGCAGCCTCGCGACAATCACTCCTTTGAGAAAGGCATCGATGCTGTCATCAAAGACTGCCCAACTCTTTCCGCTCTTGAGGAAATATTTCGCGTGGTTTCCTGTGGAAAGCTCGGCCTAAACAACATCGGCATCATCGACCTGCTACCGTACATGTCCGACTCTGTAGAAGATATCCATGATCTTAAGCTGAAGAAATGTTTTGAAGAATCCGCACAAGCTATTTGCGACAAAGAACCCGATGTTTTGCTCTGCGCAGGCAAGATACGGTGGCCTCATCCGAATAGATTTGAAGAAAATAAGATCAAAGGAGATGCCAGGAAATTCGAGAACCTTGGGATTGGCCAGAAGTTTGGGTCGAAAATCATTTTGCCAGTTCAAGCAAAAATCCGTCGTGGGGACGGCAGTTTCGTCTCTGTTCAAAGGGTCAACGGCTTCCACCCAAGTTATGCGTTGTATCGTCGCGCGTACTTCAGTCTTTTACGGCAACTACTGATTTTAGTATGCGCTCAAGCCTGTGGCATGGTCAGAAATGACTGTGAAAGTGAGCCCTGGATGGATGAGTTGAGGTCTCGATGCCACGAAGAGTATTCTAGAGGTACTACAGACATGTCCTCTCCATCGCATTCGTCGCAACAGTATCACTGATTTCATGCAAGAAAACCCCCCGCTAAAATACATAACACACTGCCAAGTGCTCTACTCTGAGACACTCGTTGACCTCGAGATTGCTGCCAAAGATCTATTATCCAATCCAACCCTAGCCGAGGGCTCCACGGCGGAAATATACGAAGCTCTGGTTTCCAGCGCTTTGAGTGAGATTTGTAACAATGCGAGTCTCATCCTTCGCCGAATGACACATATCTTTAAGCGAGGTTGGCCAGATTTTGTGGCCGAGATAAACGAGCTCGCCTTGGAAACAGGCGCCATTGACACTTACCGAGTCACGCGGAGTCTACTGAGAGCCGCAAAGCACGCCAACGGCCAGCGACTTTCAAGAGTAATCCAGCAAGGAGCAGAATCTATCCTCGATTCTCTCACAGTCGACGAGCTCGACTTAGAACTAGCCAGTAGTGCATTCTTGGGACTGGCGACGAATATCGAGGCACTGCTCTCGGACCTCTGGCTTGAGAAGAGTGAAACACACATTTCAGAGCAAGAAGAGGCACTCTTAAGTAGGATGGGCAACCTGACACTGGCATCAGACACGGCGTAGAAGCCAATATTTGCACTTGTTATTTCATAGCGGTATTAACCTCCACTGTCATAGAAATGTATTCTGCGTAAATTCGACCTTCCGTTCTCCGTGTGCATCCAAATGTAGCGATGTTCCTGGTAGGATGTCAGGCTTCCGCTCTCGTAGCAGCTGGCAGCCCAAGAAATCCCGCGCTGGTGTCCACAAAGCATCGCATCGCGCTTAGCTAGTCTTAGATCCTGGGTCATAAGGGTACAAGAGGCGAAGAACTTGAGCTCAAACTCAGTGACAGCTATGGCATTGCTTGCTTTGAAGCAACTGCGATTTTCGTATAAGTGCGCATGCAACAACAATAACGCTAATATTGTATGGATGAGAGCACTACACCGCATAAAATACTATAGTACATAGAATAGGAACAGCTCGTTGAGAAAGCAACATATGTGCAGATGCAGTCTATCAGATTTGAACGACCCCTCGTAATTTGCGGCACGGTAGTACTCCTATATCCACGTGACTTGGGCCTTCATCCTCGGCGCGACTGGTACCATCGACGTCAACATTCGGCAGTTGCATCGGCCATAGTGTTGAAGGCATCAGCTTTAGAAGTGGAGGGATCCACAATTCAAGTCCTGGGCAGGACATGCTACTATGTTTGCTTCGATCCGAACTTGGAGACTGTCTGAGGCCGCTGGTGCTTGTGTCGGACTTCAGCACGCGTTCGACAATATGCAACTTGCTTCCAGCCAGCTGTAGCATTTTCATCCCTTACTTTTCGCTGGTTCACCAAGGTATGGCCTCAGGCCCACGTTCCATTTGCGCAACCCGGCTCCTCCTTGCTTCGGTACTCTCCTCAACATCGCCGTCGCCAAGGCCTGTCCCCCACCTCCTCTTCACTCTGCGGACAGCAAAGCGTCCAATGCCCCATACAGAGCTGGCAATAATCGTACCCGCAATACCTGTAGGCGCGAGCACAAACCCAGCACCGCTGGCGAATGTGCCAATAGCACCCGCACCTATAGTAGCTACCAGCGAGCCAATTGCGACATACTTTGCATAGCGCACAACCCTCCAAAAGATGGAAATCAAGCTAGATCGAAGGACGCGCAGTGCTGCGCGTGTGCGACGGGACGAGACGGCGCCTGTTGCTCCTGCTGTTTTGGGGTCGTACAGATAGCGGAGATTCTGCTTGGTCGTGGCAAGAGCAGACCGAGAGTGAGCGTCTATCGCGACATCGTGTTTATCGGTGGTATTGGACGCCATTGCTGATGTGGTGTCAAGTCAATTCGATGGAGTGGTGGACGTTGTGAGGTTGAGAATTGTTGAGCTCATGACGTCACCCAGAGACGGTCAACAGGCAATCGTGTATGGACTACGCGCTTCTATCATCTCAAGAGATATTGGATCACTAGCTGATTAGTGCTAGGAATCGGTAGCAGTCTCCGGAGAATCAACCTCGAGTGCTGACACCGAAGTCGGAGCGCTGATCCGACACGCCTTGTACATGCCGATGCTACCCATGTTTTCGAACGAGGATATTATATCAATGGCCAAGACACTCTCCATGCTCGACTAAGTCATTCCCATCGACACTTCGTACCAATCAATCAATAACATGACTTCATCGTTTTGGATCGAGACTGAAGACTGGCACACAGCAGGTGAGCCGTTCCGAATCGTGGACCAACTTCCCCAAGGCTCGCTCCCAGACGAATCCACAGTAGCAGACCGTCGCTTCGCCGTCCTCAAATCACCCAATCACCCCCTCGATATCCTGCGGCAGCAACTATGCCACGAACCCCGTGGCCATGCTGACATGTACGGCGGCTTTATCACGCCTCCTGACGACTCTGGTGCACACTTTGGAGTTCTCTTCTGGCACGCCGAGGGCTTCTCTACTGCGTGCGGTCATGGTACCATAGCGCTGGGGTACTGGGCAGTTACCAAGGGACTGGTAAAGGCGCCGGAAGGCGATGGCGTGGTTGACGTCGTTGTCGACGTACCGTCTGGTCGTGTCGTGGCCACTGTTGCTATACGACAGGGCAAGCCCGTGCATGCGGATTTCGTCAACGTGTTGAGCTATCAGCTAGCCAAAGGGCTGCCAGTTGAGGTGCCATCACGGGGCGTGAGTATCACTGCGGATTTGACGTTTGGTGGGGCCGTGTATGCGACAGTCGATGCAGCACAGTTTGGACTGAGGGTGGAGCCGAAGAACACGAATCAGTTCATTGCTTTGGGGAGGGAGATCAAGAAGAGTCTGGAAAAGCGAGCACACTACGGCACTTACGACTGCTACGGCGTAATCTTCTACCACGAGGACGACAATCGCGCGGACCCAGTGCGGCAAACGAATGTCACTGTTTTTGCCGATGGGCAGATAGATCGCTCGCCTTGCGGGTCTGGAACCTGCGCACAGCTGGCGGTGCTGTTGGCAGAAGGAAGGCTGGGTGCTGGGCGGTCAAAGTTGATTCACGACTCGATTGTGGGATCGACCTTCGAGGGTGAGATCGTGTCGGAGGAGTCAAGCCCCATTGACGGTGGTGCTCCAGCTTGTATACCGAGAGTACGAGGCCATGCGAACCTGGTTGGGCGGATGAACTTCTTTATCGACCCTGAAGATCCGGTGCTACCATTCACTTTACGGTGAGGGTTGTTCGAGACCAGTTGATGATAAAGTCGATGCCATTTCGCAACAAATCGTGTTGGGTGTCGAATCACTATATTCAGCCTAATCAAACAGTTTGATGTTTATCTCTCCCCACACAAAAGCAACCACGACAGCTGGCCAATCCTTGACAGCGCTATAGGCCCATTGATAGGTCTTTTCGTGAATGGCGTAGACCTCTGCAAGCAAAAGACTTGCAGCGTCAAATAGTAGGCCCTCCTCAACCACCCACCTCATCCCGAGTCTCTCTCGGGACTTCTCGAGTCTGGGCTCCATATGGAGTCCCTTGGTATGTCAGGAGACGGCAATATCGACCGTTACTCACACTTGGGCAGTTCGAGCAGGTATGCCACCAAGGTCTTGCTGATTTTACCCCTGAAGAGTGTCCATCCACCCCAATGGCTTGTCGAACGTTAATGATGCCTCTCCGCCATTTGATAGCTGCTCCTGTGAAGAAGTCGCCGCCGAGAGTGAAGTCGATGCAGATAGTAGGGCCTCCGCCGGAGTCGAATAGACTCAGCGATGTCAGGCCGACATTTCGACTCGGCCGTCATTGATTGTGGGCGGGCTTCTCCAGTCTAGAAACGTCAGCATTGTTTTTGTAGGATGTTCGTCTGTTGGAGTGTTCTTGACGACACTCGCAAGATGTAGCCCACCACTGACTGTTGCATCCAGGAACAGTGATGCGAACACCGATTGTCATTGTGACTCCCTCGGGCAGGGCAGCGATTATAGACTTGGCCGCTGAAACCGCGAGACATCTTATCGCAAGGGCACTGCATTCCGAATCAGAGACTACAGATCTGATGGCAAGATGCAGAGGCTGCAGACTCGACGATGTACGCCTACTTGTAATTGCCAGTGCATAGACTCATGAGATTACCAAAAAGAAGTGGAACACAATGTGCCGTTGATTCTAGTGAAGTAGTAGCCGACAGCGGTGACCAGTGGTATATTGATGAAGCGGTCTCGACGTAGATGCGACTGCTCTCTGCCCGCGGCGAGGCTTGCATCTGTCCGTCTGCATCACCGCTCTTACAACAAGATCGACAAATAGCATGGACTAAACCCAGAAAAGTGTCCATGTCTATCACATCGCTCACTCCGAAGCAGGGACCGAATGGCCAGCCCCAGTTCAGCATTTCTAGCATATACCTTCCATCCACAAAATCTGCTCCCGTTCTTCATCATCCCCCGAACACGGAGGACTCACGAGCTTCAGCCACTACGGCGTCATTACAAGAAGACCACACGACAATCGCGACAGGGGACATGTATTCGAATTCGTATTTGTAACCAAACAAGCTTGTATTGCATTGCCCTGCACCACCCCAGACTGTCTGCACAGATGAAGAATCGTAATTGCGTGGACAATGAATGTGGAAAAAAAACATAGATGGCTAGATAGATGGATAAATAGAATAAGATAGAATCTGCCAACGCCAAACTCCGCTGCTTTTGACGCTATGCGGGACGGGGATGCATATAGAGGGAAGGAAGGAGGGAGGGGCAGGAACGCCGGGTCGTTGGGAGCGTGTTGGGCCGGCGGTGGGGGAGGGTCGTGGGGCGTCGTGATCGTGATCATTATTGCGTGTCTGTTGGGGTGTATGTGGAGGTGGGGGTAAAGGCTGTCGTGAAGATGTCTCTCTTCAAACGTCTCGCCATGTCCTCCTTCCCCTCATCGTCGTCGTCGCGCCTCACCTCCTCTTCCGCTGCAGCCCAAACGCCCCGCGGAACCCGCGCTGCACCTCCTGGCTCCGCCTCTTGCGGTCCCGACTCGCGCTCCCGCCTTTCTTCTCCAGCAACGCCCGCGCCCTCGGGTCCACGCGGAACAAGCGACACCTGCACGACTCGTCCGGGTCCAGCCCGCAGTTGAAGAGCATGCGCAGGATGGCGAGGGCGTCGTCGCGCGGGTTGCCCGTGGGCAGGTCGAAGCGGTCGTACGTGTAGAAGCCCGGGCTGGTGGTGTCGAGCAGGCTGCGGACGTGGGAGAAGCGCTCCTTGGGGACGACGTTTTTGGCGTTTGGGTCGGCCTTTGACTCGAGCAGGCGGCGGACGCCGTCGACGTAGCGGTTGCGGCAGGCGAGCTGCAGCGGGGTCTCGCCGTTGCGGCCGACGGGGGCGTCGATGGTCCAGAGCTGGGCGGTGAGGATGGCGATGATGGCCGGGTGCTTGGAGGCGTAGGCGTACTCAAAGGGCCCGTAGCCGACGCCGCGGCAGGCGACGACGAGGGCGCCGGCGCCGACCAGCAGCTCGACCATGGCTTGGTTGCGGCGCTGGACGGCGTAGCACAGCGGCGTCGAGGAGCCCGAGTTGGGCACGTTGCGGCCCCAGTAGCGGCCGACGCGGGGGATGTTGGCGCGCTCGAGGAAGTGCGGCGACGTCTCGAGGTTGGCGCCCAGGTGCACCAGCTGCTGCGCAAACGACGTGTGGTTGTTGGCCGCGGCCCAGAGCAGCGCCGTGCTGCCGTGGTGGGCAATGTTGGTGCGCAGCAGCGGCTCCCAGAGCATGTTGCTGAGGTAGCGGTTGGTGCACACCAGCCGGCTGATGTCGGTCTGGTCGAGGCACGATTCCGCGAGCAGGAGCAGCAGCTCGGTGGGGAGGGCGAGGAGGCCCATGGCGACGGGCGGCGAGGGCGGCGAGGGTGATGAGGACGTCGAGGGTGTCGAGGACGTCGAGGACATCGAGGGTGTCGCGGCCGTGTTGACACTGCCAGCAGCAGCACTGCCAGGCGGCGAGTCGACACGCACAGGCGCCCTCGACACGGTGCAAGTCACAGACGCCATGAGTGTGTGTGTGTGCAGACTGTCGATGTTTGTTGTGGAAGCGTACGCTCAGCGACAAGCTGGCTCACAGCACCATCAGCAGCAACAGCAGCGGGGGTGCCCGCAGTCATCACTCCATCATCCCTAGCTAGCTAGCACGTCGGCAGCGAGGAATGCGGGACCACGACAACACGGCCTCGGAACTTGCAGCAGTCAGCGCCGAAACAAGTCGGCACCAGCCCGTTTTAGTCGGCGCGCTTTATCGACTCGTCCCACTGTGACATGTGCCCCGGCGCTTGAGGCTTAAGCTGTTGTCGCGGCAGCAGCCGTGTCGTGCAGCACCGCGACTGCGCTGCGACGTGACTGCTGTTGAGCGTCTTGCCCTCGACTTGGCAGTGCTTGATAGCTTGCCGCGTACCGAGCTTGCCGTGACGTCTCGCGAAAACAGGTTTGGGCAAGCTTGCTGTCGAGAGGAGCCCGCGAGCGACACTGGGGGCTGGCTTTCCGGTTCAATACCGTCAGCGGCCCACTTGGTCGCGTGCGAAAGCGTGGGCGCGGCCAGGTACCTGCAGGTGGGCGCTTTGGGCCTGGCGCCGTGGGTTCCAGACTTGTTCTAGAAGGCGTACGTGCATAATGATTTGGTCACGGTGAAGGAAGGTCCGTTAGATATCACATCTCTCTCTCTCTGCGCCTGCGGAGAAGACGATAATCATAACCCCATCAAATCAAAAAACAAACACACACATCATCTCAAACCTCGACCCCCTCCATCACCGCATCACCGGCGGCCTACTCTCCCTATTCCCCCTCATCCTACTAACCAACCACTCCACCGCCTCTCCAACCCCCGTCCCCGTCAGCGCCGAACACGGCAACACCCTACTATCCCTCACACTCCCGCCCTTCTCGCCCTCAAACACCCTCCTAACCAACCCCTCCTTAATCCTCACCACCTCAACACAATCCTCTCGATCCTGCTTATTAGCAAGCACCAAAATCGGCACCCCGCTCGTCTCCTCATTCCCCAAAATACTCTCCAGCACAAGTCGACACTCCTCCAGCCTGCCTTCCCCGCTGCCGCCGTCTACCCCGCCGCCTCCGCCCCCAACCCCCGCCCCCCCCTCCCCCATATCCGCCAACGACGCATTCCCCACGTCGCTGCTATCAATCACAAACACAATCGCGTGGCACGCAGTGTAGTAGCTGCTCCACAGGCCGCGGAGGCTGTGCTGGCCGCCTACATCCCACAGCTTGAGGTAGATGGGCGGGTGCGGCGGCGGCAGGGAGAGGGTGACTGTGTTTTGGCCGACGGTGGGGACGGTGTTGAGGTTTGGGTGCGTGGGCGTGAAGAGGGCTTTGATTTGCGAGAGGAGCGTGGTTTTGCCGGCGTTGTCGAGGCCGAGGAGGAGGATGGAGTATTCTGGGGGGTCTGTTAGTGGGGAGGTATGTATGGGGGAGGGAGTGAGGGAGTGGGTGTAGCGCGCGGGTACCTTCTTTGCTGGTTGCGTGCAGGTAGATTGACTTTGCGAGGTGGTACATTGTGAGGTGGTGGGGTGCATGGGCTTCACATGCGTGAATCGTGGGAGCTTAGCTAGAGCTTTATCGATAAGAGGTGTTGTCTAGTCGGCTGCATGCTGCCGAGGCAGTGTTGGGTAGCGTTGATGGAGGGATTGGCTGTCTTGAGTGAGCTCTTTGGGACTTGGCGCACGACGCGGTCCCTTGGAATTTCTGTAGTCAACATCAAGATTCTCCATTGTCTAAAACGCAACGTATTCGACCTGCCAAGTCTTAGCTTGACCTCGATGGATCCATACAACAAGCTCGCAAGCAAAATACTTTGTTTCTACGACACGATATGCAACATTCAAGGTATAAAATCCAGAACCAGCAATTCCCCACCTACCACTCGTCAATCATAAAGTTGGCCTCTTCACTCTCAATATCCATGACCTTGCGCGCGCTCTCACTCCCACTCACAGGCAGCATCTCGAGCCCCTGCTTGCGAAATTTCTCAGGCACCTCCTCGGAATCCAGCAACCCAACCTGGAACAGCACGCTCGCCTGGTCCCAATACACGCGCTCGCTCCACACTTTGCCCGCGCGCATGCCTACAATGCTGACGACGATGATCTCGACCTTTTCGTTGGTCGGCGGCACGTCGGGCAGGATCCACGGCATCACGCACGTGTGCTTGAACTGCACGTACAGCTCGTCGACGATGCGGTCGGCGCCGATGGTGCGCGAGACGAGGCGCAGGTGCAGCGAGGGCGGGGCGGTGGCGAGGAAGAAGTCGGCGTAGAAGCGTTTGAGTTCTGGGCGGCCGAAGCCGCCGGTCATGGTCGGGGTGAAGTTGACGCAGGGCGTGGGGTGGGCGACGTACGTGTCCATGAGTTTCTGAACGCTGTGGGCGCGGTATTTCTCTGGTGCTCGTTAGTGGCTGGTCTGCTGGACGGGCAGATGGAGGAAGGTGGGGGAGGGGGGACACGCACGCTCAACATTGTCCTCCCACGGCCGCTCCAGATGCACCTCTGCGCCAAAGCCGCGCCGCACAATTTCCAGGCTGCGGCTCCACGCGATGCCATCTGCGACGGCGTCGTACTGCTCCAGATCATGCTCTGCAAAGCCCGGGTCCACGCCCTCGTAGGTATACGCCGGGTACTGCATCTTGGCCAGTAGGCCCCCAGCGCCAATGCCCGGCGTGACGCGCTTGGTGACCAGCTTCCTGCGGGCCTGGATGCCCAGCACCTCTGGCCTGCGCACGATGTCGACCGTCTCGTCGTCGCCGCTGCCCTGCGCGAGGTGCACGACGACGCGGAAGCTGGCGGTGAAGCGGCGGCGCGGGTCGGGGATGCTGGAGGGGTAGTACGCGACGAGGGAGCACAGCTTGCTGGTCGACGTCTTGGGCTCGTTGAAGACATCAAGACACACGGCCGCAGCTTCGCCAAACGCTGGTCGCCCATGTTAGCACCGGCGGCCCCGGACGACATGCGGTGAGGAGGGGGACGGGTAGGGGATGCGCACCCACGACGGCGAAGCGCTCGCCAATGCCCATGCCGTCGCCCAGCGAGTGCAGCGTCTTGACGTACGCCTTGCCGTCCTTGCCCATCGGCACGTACTTTACGATGAAGCCCTCGTCGCGCCACGCGCGCATCGTCTCCATGTCAAACTCCTCATCTTCGGCGGTGATGTACAGGACCGGCGTGCTCTGCTTGAACGACAGCCAGCCGTTCTTGTCGGCGAGGAACTGCTGCGCCATGTGGATGGGTGGGTGGGATGGGGGCGTGATATCGGGCGTGGCCGTGTTGCGCCGTCGCAGGCACTGTCGCAGTCTCGCCTTGTCAACCCAAGGCCGGCGTGTGCTATTCGCAGCGGTTCACGTCTGGTGCGGGCGCAGGCGGCGGTGGCGGAAATGTCGCCCGGCGGGGGTCGCGTAGGACAATGCGGCGCATGGTGTGGAATCGAGCTGAGTCCTGCCAAACAGCGGGCGTGAGAGTGGGTTCATCACGCCGGCCGCACCGCGCCAATTGCATGACGTCGCAGCCCTGGCCGGCCGTCTTCCCCACAGCACCGAAGTGGGTCTCCATCACATGTCGCCAGACACACCGCGCCTGAAGTGCGCAGACAAGCGCTTTAATGATTCTCGTGCGGCTGACTCTACACTACAACACAATCTACTACAACACAATGCACCACCTTCTGTAGAAACCTTACTTCCAAGTCAAAGCCAGCAGATGGATTCACTCGACTTGGGCAAATCGCAACGTCAATCAAACAACCTTGTTGGAATTACATGCTAAACTTTTACTTCTTGAGCAGCTTCTCCAGCTCGGCGGCAATGGCATCGCCAACCTGCGATGTCGTCGCTGACCCGCCAATGTCTTTTGTACGGACGCCGTTGTCAATGGCAATCTTTGTCGCCTCGTCAATCTTGGCCGCGTACTCGGGCAGGCACAGCGAGTACTTGAACATCATGCTCATGGACAGGATGGTTGCGACGGGGTTGACGATGCCCTGGCCGGCAATGTCGGGTGCGGAGCCTTGTAAAAGTAAGTGTCTGTGAGATGCAATGTCCATGTCGTGGTGATGCCTTACCGTGAATGGGCTCGTAGATGCCGTTCAGCTTCGTCTTGCCGTCGGGAATGCCGCCCAGACTGGCGCTGGGGAGCAGGCCCAAGCTACCCGGGATGACACTCGCCTCGTCGGAGATGATGTCGCCGAACAGGTTGCTGGTGACCACGACACCGTTCAGCGCGCGGGGGTTCTTGATCATGAGCATAGCCGCCGAGTCGATGAGGTGGGTGCCGGACTTGAGGTGGGGGTACTCCTCCTTCATGATGCGCTCAAACGTCTTCCTCCATAACCTCGACGTCGCGAGGACATTGGCCTTGTCCAGACTCCAGACAGGAACCGGGGGGTCCTCCACCGACGCGAGGCTGCCTGCTAACCGGACGACGCGCTCAATCTCCTCGACACTGTAGGGCTCCGTGTCCATGGCCTTGCCATCACCATCGTCCTCCTTGCGGTCGCCAAAGTAGATGCCGCCCGTCAGCTCGCGGATGATGTTGAAGTTGACGCCGCGCACGTTGTCGGCCTTGAGCGGCGACTGCTCGACAAGCGAGTCGGAGGCGAAGAAGCAGGGACGCAGGTTGCCAAATGTGCCGAGCTCCTTGCGCAGTCTCAGGATGCCCTGCTCGGGGCGGACCTTGCCGGTACCCCATTTCTGGCCGTGTCAGTTACATGCATAGAGTGTCGCTGCGTATGCGCCTACCGGGCCGCCGACAGCGCCAAGAATAATGGCATCAGCCTTCTTCGCCGCCTCGAGGGTCTCGTCGGTCAGAGGGTTGTTGTGAGCGTCGATTGAGCACTGCATGCGTCAGCAAAAGAAAGCGCGTCATCGCGTGCCACCTACTCCACCAAACAAATGTTCCTGGAAGTTGAAGGAGACGTCGGTGTGCTTCTCGATAACCTTCAGGATCTGTACCCATGGTAAGTGTTTGTTTTACCGTGTCATTGTGGGCGGCCGTACCTTGATGCCCTCTGCAATGACCTATGACATGTGAGCTGTGTACCGAGAATGCGCAAACGAAGCCGTTACCTCTGGTCCGACACCGTCGCCTGCGTGCGATTAGCTGATGTTGATGGCAGATGAGCAGACCTCACTTACCGCCAAGTACTACAATGTTGAAGGAAGGCATTGTGTGTAGATTTGTGCAATTGCGAGGAAGTGTGCGTGATGCAATGTTTTCGAGCTTTAGCTGTCGCGGGGCTACGTCGATTCCCCGCGCTCCGGTACCGGAGCTTCCAGCTCAAGCAACCGTCGACCGAGCATACTTCAACACTCGTGAATACCCTCCACCTCGGGTGCGAGATATTTTCGACGACTTCATTTCGAGCCGTTCCGGTTCAGCTGGGTAGACTCGTACCCCTTGGATCGCGGAGGTCGTCGAAAGCATTTATTCTGGGCTCAAAGTCAATTCAGCAGGACTTCAGCCGTTGCAATATCGTCGTTTGGACCGTACAAGGTGAACTTTACACAGCATCATCATGCAAATAACAGCTGATGGTTAGCTGCACAAGGTCTGCTTTACTGCATACTAGCAACGCCACAGCATGTGAAGGCTGTCTTCTGTATACTCCGAATGCTCTCATGCCATCACTCATGTGCATTACACTTACCATTCAACAAACTTAGTGTTTACCAGTGCTCGTGTTTTGTTCATTAGCTACAGAGCAGAAGCCAATACCTATCACGGGATCCGAACTATCTAACTTCACCGAAAGAACGGTCTGACCAAGAAGAGCTCGGGCGTCTTGTTCAAACACTCTTCATCTGACGGCCCAAGATACCAAGCATGGAGAGCTGAAACAGTATCCCGACGAGGTCAGCCTGAGCCTCATGCGCTCCAGCACATGCCAGGGAGCTGTCGAAGCGCAGGTTGTTATCGAACATCTTTGCCGTGCCAGCGGCCTGGTACGAGGTGAGGTGCGCTCAAATGTGATCGACACCTCTTATCTTCTACCACCTGCTTAAACCGTTCGGCGTTGCTGGAGAGACTCAAACCTTCTCGAGACGCCTGAAAGTCGGTCAGAGAGTTCGGCGCCGGGGAAACAGGGCAAGCTGCCTTGGGCGCATTGGCGGGTGGTGCTGCAGCGGCAGCTTTATCGTAGAAACAGAAACAATGACTCCAGAGGTTCTGTAAACATGTGTGTGGCACGATGAAACCTTGCAGAACACGGGCGCATTCAGCATCTCCATGGTTGCACTCCTACTTGTGAGATCCGCGAAGGTGTTGTGCATCTCGATGTATGCTGAGCGATCGTACTTGCCCCTGTGTTGCCATGACCACGTACGTCATCTGCCGTCACTCGAACCAGAGCGATTCGCGTGATGCACGCCGGTGTACTCCCTATCTTCGATGTACACACGGTGAAAAGCTCCTTACCTCGCACCGCAAGCGTTTCAAGGCAAACCGCGTCTGATTGCAGATCTCTCTGCAACAGCGATCGCCGCTATGCGGTTTCTCCGGACTCAACCCCACAAAGTGATGTCGAGATCGTCTAGATAGAGGTTCCGTATGACGAAGAGTGCACAGTGCCCAGGAAGCTCTGTGACGAAATAATGTCGTTGATCGACAGCATCTGCCATCACTGGTATGCAAATATGCATTGCTATCGAGATTCCGCCGAGTTGTCACCTTCAAGTTACAGGTTAGCCGACCATGATCCAATGGCTGGCAGGCGCGCGCCGCACTGCAAGCGGCCTCGATGAGATCTGGGGTCAAGAGCCGCGGGACAGAGCTGGGTGCCAGTGGCGAGTATCCTCAGGTGGAATGTCTGCATGCGTGTTCAATGGGGGAAATGAGCATGTCGGTTTGCCATCCAGGACACGCGGCGCTGAATGCGCTTCAGTGCGCACTCTCCGACAGTTCGTTCCTGGGGAACCTGACAGATCCTTCTTTGGCCCCTGCTTGTCGCCACGCACCAGGATTGCGAAGCGTGGTCTGATCGAGGTCAATGTTGAAGGATCGATTGAGCAGCCAGCCTCGTCTCGTGTTGTTGTAGCTCGGTGCAATCGAGTGTGTGGCCGAAGAGATGCCAGCCAAGCGCACTACGGCGTCTGCGAGTGCTACGGGATATTTCCCCCGTTCGAATGAGTGTGCCTGAATGTGAAGCGGTGCCAGTGCCAGCCACTCAGCCACCGCTGCCGGCAGTGTGAGGCGGCGAAGATTTGCCGCAGGCGGGGCTTAAGTTTGCCAGGACGTGCGTCTGTCCTCTCGCGCCAGCGGCCAGCCGATGCCAGTCGCTCAAGCCTCCCATGAGTTCACCCAGACCCTGATGAGGCTAAAAACGCCCCGCCTGTTGCAGCGCCGACAGTAGACGCTGCTCGCGCGCGACTTGCTTTCACGGCTGCTGCTGATGTCGATGCTCGCGGCATGGGGTTGTCCAAAACTGGTTGAACACGGCCCAGCATCGTGGCTGTCGATTGAGTTTCCAGTCGACGCAGCGTCGCTGCTCGCGTCCGCCCGAGGAGTTGATGCGTACAAGACGCCTGGATGCTGATTGGCTGCGCGGCATAGATAACGATTCACGCTAGTAACGGCCTGCCCTCACCGCAGGCGTTAGGTTTTGATGTGCATCCTGGAGCAGAAGAAAGGTGGGCAGCAGGATTGCGGTGAGGAGAGCACGCAGAGCGAAAGCACGCATCTGCGCGCCCCGAGTTGCAGTCTGGTTGTCGTGCTTGTTGCCATGTGAGCAGCAGCAACGTCGAATTGCTGACATCTCGTAATGAGCAACTGGCCGACGTAGGCCGGGGAGATAACCGCAGCGGGCGACCGCGCGAGCGAGGTGGCAGGGATGCTCCCTCCAGCGGCCCACTCTAACCCGGGTAGGTGATTATGACCAGCGGCCTCTTAATTCACTGTAGTCCCCAAAGCCTGACACCCCATAAACCAACTGCCTCGACAACCTCACGCGACATTCTTCCCAAACCACACACTTACACCAAACTTGTTCCCAGTTTCCCTCCAGACGATGCGCCGCTGAGCCAGACTGGACATTCGAGTTCGCAGTGGCTGTAGTGTCTGCTGCTGTGCTACCATCGACCGTTCCTTATCGCTCGCCTCAACGTCAGCTACCAATTGACGTGCACCGCCTGCACGCTCCTACACCAAAAGAAGAATCCCTCACCCAGGGTCGATAGTCGCACCGCGCTGTCATTGGCAGTGATTGCTCCTTTTCGCTGCGACCGCTCGCACTGATCCTCCCTCTGCACGCGAGCAGCCCAGCGCCCTTCACCGCTAGAATCGGTCCTTATCTCCAGCTCCATTCCTGAAATCCTTGGAGCCTCACAGCCCTTCGACCGCCGTGCAAGCACTCGAGTGCCTCACCACCACTTCGCCCACAACCATGGCGACCCAATTCTCAACCGCAACCGCAACCGCGATCCCGTCCCACCATGCGCCCTACCAACACCATGCCTACAGGAAGTCGACGCAGTACTCGCCCACGGGCACGCCCATGAACATCTCGCCCACATCGCCGCGCGAGGCAAACAACCTGTTGAAATACCACCAGTCCATCCGCCCAGCCAAGCAGGCCTTGGGCGTCCCTGCTGCGCTCAGACGGACTGAGCGCCCCGCCAAACAGTCTCCACCCAAGTACGACTCGGCCTGCGCATCACCAAACGGCGGCTGGGCTGTCAACGGCGGCTTCCCGAGCATGAGCGACGGTGCGAGCACCCCGGTCTCGCAGGTCAACAACGAGGATATGCACAGCATCTACAACGAGCTGCCCATGTCACCCATTGCTGGCCCCATTACTCGCAACCACTGGCAGGTACGTTATTGCTTTTTTCTTATTTGTTGCCCAGGCCGGCGTTAGCCTCCGCTCTGTCGCGTGCCCAACTCGGTTGGGGTGGTCGGCTGTTACGTACAGCGCTCAGGGTGGATCCTTTTAGCGTTGTATTGGATCTAGCCAGTGCCGCTGCCTGCGCCGACCGCCCGAACGTCACCAAAACTGCACTCCAACGCCAAGTGGCTGCACAATGCTCGCCGCATCTACCCACGGTGACGCTGGTGACGCCGACGGTGGCTGCGCAGCGGTGAAACTGCTCGAGCTGCGTCGTCGAGTCGTTCAGCCGACATATGTTCCGGTGTTCGCTCGGCCGTAGCGCTACCCCACGCTAGGGGCTGCAACCGCCGCAGGGCCTCGTCCGCCTCGCTGCAGCCTCGGCCTCTATATTGGTGGAGCTATGGGTCCTGTTGTCAATTCTGCCAGTCGTTCTAGACCAATCGTACTGACGAACCTATTTAGGCGGACAGCTCCACTCCGGTATGCTCATCGGCATCTTGCCAGGCGCCATTTGGCCTGTTCAACCGCCGCCACCACTGCCGCAAGTGCGGTGGCATCTACTGCGCGCAGGACTCGTCCAAGCAGGTCCGTCTTGACGAGCTCGCACGTTTCCACCCCGAGGGCGAGTGGTACCGCGCCTGCGATCGCTGCCACAGCTCGTTCCGTGAGTGGGAGCACCTCCGCCTGAGTCGCAGCAACAGCGAGAGCTCGAGCAACAGCGGTGCCGGTGCGAAGCCAGTCCAGGCACCTGTTGCAGCGAAGCGTCCAGAGGCCCGCGTCGGTAGCCTGGCGCAGAGCTTCCAGGGCGCCTGGAACTGGAGCACTTTTTAGATTTCTTACTTCAGCTTCAGACCTCAGCACACCGGATGGGCGGTCTTCTGATTCCATCTGTTTCCGATTCATGATATCCGGACGACTCGTACACGATAAACAGTACTTGGTGTCCACCTCTTCACCTGCATAACAGCATTACATCGGCGTCCTGCATTTACCACAACGAGTGTGACAGTGGCCTTCTGCATTCACTGCGCTTTAGCGTTTCTTAGTCGTGGCTGCGTAGAGGCCTGTAGATGGTCGAGAGTGACCGACAGACGATTGTGGAGGATGGCCGAATGATTAGCGTTTTTGATTTTCCGTATGCGGCGGCTGTGTCTTACATGAGTTCATTTGACTCTGGCGTTCCGAGTCAGTAACGACTCCCATGGTGTATAGAGGGCGTGGCCATCATGGTCGATGATGGCGTAATGGTTTACGAAGGAGAATCATGTTCAAATCTGCTGACTTCATGATGATCACTAATGCTCGAGTACCGTGATGGTGTCGTGTCGTGAGTGAGGAGAAGCGGTGATGTGTGCATGTCAGGTCTAAGCCAGTACATGTAGGACGGTGACCTGTGGTGGCTTCGAATCTCCAAGGACGTGTCTCGGTGCGGTGGTGTGATGCTAGTGACACGGTGCTGGCCGGCGGTGCTCACAGATGAGATGGGAAGGAGCTTCCTCCTCAACAACACCAGACGAAATCCCTGCAAGACCAGATCGGAGGGACAAAGACTATACACAGTATATGTAATGCTGAACCTCAATGACGAGCGTGGAGACAAGACCACATAGTGTCACGCCGAACTGTGCATGGTCGGACTAGTCAGCCGCTGATTGGCTGGAGGTGCTGGTTCTTGATGTCGCGATTCCAAAAATTTGTTGCGCATTCGATCCAGCATCCTGCACTTCAGCCCTACGAGAACAAGCTTCCAGTACCAGACACTCGGAATTGCACATAGTTATTGCTTTTGCTTCCAGTCCTGACCGGACGCCGTACTATTGTTTCTATCCACCATAACCTCGTTTTTGCCCAGGGTCCTTGGGGGCGCGCTGGCTGTAGCCCCCGCGCAAGTGTTCGGATCTGCGAGACGACTGTTTGCGACGATGGCGACTGAGACAGCTCAAAGCGCACCGGCGCAAAGTAATGGCATTGCAACATCGAACGGGAACAAGGCAAAGCTGCATGGGCGTGCTTTCTATGAGAGCATTGGCAGCCCTAAGCTGATCCTCGCCCCCATGGTCGAGCAGTCCGAGTTTGTACGTTCTTGGAGGACTGCCATTTTTTTCAATGGTTATTACTGATGCTTTTGCAGGCATGGCGACTGCTCTCGCGCTCCTTCCTCCCTCAATCGCAGCAGACCAACCTGCTGGCTTACTCGCCCATGTTCCACTCAAGGATGTTCGGCGAGAAGGCAAACTACCGCGACTCGCACTTCCAGCCGCTCAAATCGACGCTGCCCTCGCCGCCCGACAACTACCACGTCTCACAGCTGCCCGATTCCGAGAGACATCTCGACGGGAACCCCGCATTCGACCGACCACTCACGGTACAATTTTGCTCAAACGACCCTGACGATCTCCTTACAGCCGCGAAACACGTAGCCCCATTCTGTGATGCGGTGGATCTGAACCTGGGATGCCCTCAAGGCATCGCCAAACGCGGCAAATATGGCGCTTTCTTGCAGGAGGATTGGGACTTGATTGCAAGGATGATCAGGAAGTGCCACGAGGAGTTGGATATCCCCATTACAGCTAAGATGCGGGTTCTCGAGACCAAAGAGAAGACGTTGGAGTACGCAAAAACGCTGCTGAATGCAGGCGCAAGTATCATCACGGTCCACGGCAGGCGGAGAGAACAGAAGGGACATAACACAGGGCTAGCAGACTGGACGTTCATTCGCTATCTGCGCAAAAACTTGCCCAAGGAAACGGTCATCTTTGCAAACGGCAACATTCTGCAATACGAGGACATCCAGGCATGTCTGGACGCCACAGGCGCCGACGGCGTCATGAGCGCTGAAGGCAATCTCTATGATCCCACAATATTTGCAGCACCGCCCCCGGTGGGTGAAGAAGGGCGCGAGTACTGGCGTGGCAAAGACGGGAAGGGTGGATACAGGATGGACGCAGTCTTTCGGAGATACATGGATATCATCCATAAATACGCACTGGGCCAACAACCACCAGTACGAAAGCCGCTATGGATGCCTGGGGACCCAGAGGAGCCGATGGCCGAAGAGCAAGAGGAAGAGGAGGGTCCACCAAAGAAGAAGCAGAAGCAGACACCGAAGCCGGCTGACAAGAAGGGCACCAAAAACACCAACCCCAACTTGACTGCCATGCAAGCCCACTTATTCCACCTCCTGCGCCCACTCGTTTCACAACACCACAATGTACGCGATGCCCTTGCACGATCACGAACTGGCGACATTGATGCCTTCGAAAACGTGCTCAAGCTCACCGAAGCGGCTGTCAAAGAAGGCATCACCGCCTATGAAGCCGAACTGGCCAACGGCTCCACACCCACTGACGCAGCACCCGCCGTGCCCCTCGAGTCTCTCGACCCCTACGAGTCCTCCCTCGCCACAGTTGCGCGCTGTAAACGTCCCTATTGGGTATGCCAGCCGTATGTGCGTCCACTGCCCAAAGAGGCGATTGAAAAAGGCAGCATGAGTCTGAGCAAGAAGGAGAAACGCAGGCTTGAGATTGAGGCTGAGGAGGCGAGGAAGGCTGGATTGGAGCCCGAGGGACGAGTGGAGAAGCAGAGTGTGGTGAACGGGGAGGTGAAGAGTACGGAGAGTCTGGAGGAGAATGAGATGAAGGGTGAGAAGAGCGAGGCCGTGATTGAGGAGCCCAAGGAGGGTGTGGTTTGTGGGTGATGATGCAGCGAGGGGCGCGAGGGTCAGGACGCCTCGAGGAAAGTGAGGGTGAGGAGAGACAATATATACCCAATGTAGATTTCAGATGTGCTTGAATCAACAAGCAGACAATGCTTTGGCGATGGCTTGAGTTTGCCTTATTGAGGTTGCGCTTACCAATGGCTAGGTGCGTTGCTGCCTCTCTTTCACCTCACTGCGCAGGTGCCGCGCTCAATGTTTACAGCTGTCCTCCCTCATCCTCACGTCCATTTGCTGCACGACCGCCGCAACTTTCCTTCGCTGATATCAACACTCGTTCGCCATTGTCACAGCGTGTCGGTTCTCATCGCGGCCTACTGACGCGCAATGATACGCACAGCGACAAAGTCCAGAAAAACACGCGGTACCTTCAAGGTCCATGTATCGCCCAAGAAACGAGCAGCAGCAGCATCCCCACTGGCGACTACTAGAGCTCAGCTGTTGAAAAGATTCAAGCGATTGAAAGCTAACAGTAAGCGACGAGTACGACGTCTGTCCCAGGTGTTGCTTGGTTCAGGCCGTAGCTTTGCTGGCCATGTCGTAATACCACCCCGCGAAGTGGCGTCACGGACTGATGCACTTCGATTAAAGGACATCCAGAAGGAGCTCAAGACTGGAAAGGCGGCTGTCTACTGGGTCGACGGATCGGAAAGACATGGCTATTTGGGCGCAGGCGTGGTCTGGGAGGAGGGTAACATTACAAGAGCCAGATTCCACTTGCTGGGGCGCAATACCGTGGGCTATAGTGGAGATGCAGAGTTGTTTGCGATAGCAGCTGCCATGCGCAAAGCAAAGCTCACAGTCCGGAACGGCAATGGCGCTCAGCTCGTCCGCATCTACTCTGACGCACGAGAAGTCTTGCTCGGTCTTAGGTCCGGACGGCATCCCTGGATTGGGCCCTTGCAGGACAAGACAACAGTGCTTCGACAACTGTACGACAATGTGGATTGGCTGGTCTCACACAACGTACGCGTCGAGGTCATTTGGGTGAAAGGCCATTCCGGCAGCGAGGGTAATCAAATTGCGGACACGGCTGCTCGCAAAGCAGTGACTGCGCAGATTGCGTCTTGCAGATTGAATGATCCTGGAATCACAGCGCAGCAAGACATAACAAAGCGGTGCAGAAGATTTGGACCGGATTGGTCTGCTGAATGGCTGTATCGCATGCATCGCCAGCAGCTGATCTCGGCGTTTAGGGGCCCCAACATCAAGAGCACTAAACTCGCTGAAGTATCAAAACTCCTCGAAATATGTGAGTCGATTGATATTCCCACTGCAGACCCAGCATCCGAAAGCGAGGCCAACTCCGAGGATGATCTGGCGGACATGTCCGGAGCAGTTGGTCATCGCAAGAATGCCAACTCCGATAATATTGGCATTGCAATTAAGACAGACCATGCAGCTCGACCGTCAGCCTCACGATCGTTCCCCCGGCAGAAGAGCGAACTTCCTGGGCGTCACGCTTCACCTCTCCGTGTCCAAAAGGGGGTAGAAGATACTCGGGCTCATCGTGCTGCAAGATCAGTGCAGACACGATCGGGTGGAGCAAGGGCAGAGCGTACACGCTGTATCCCATCGCTCCTAATCTGGGGTTCTGCCACTGTACAATGTGCCACTCGTCTTCGGAAGCGATCACGACTGGACAACATTGAACAGTAAAAGTCAATGCAAACAAGTACAGTGTTGTTCAGAAGTCCAATCACAGTGTCTGGGACGTCATTTATCATGATGAGGGGTCGAGACATGAGCTGGCTTACTGAAAGAGTTGGTGGTCACGTTTAGTAAGACAGGTTTTAGGAAGACCTCTGGGATCACATTTTGTTTTTCACGCTTACCTGGATGCTGTTTAGTTAAGGCAACAGATCTGTAAGACTTTGAATAGAGTTCTGCTAAGCAGGAACTGCAACTTAGTAGCTTAGTTTTTGAACATTAGTTGCGTGCTTTTAGATAATCTTTGAGATTAGAATGTCCTATTTGTTAAAAGCGCAGTGTAATGGTGATTGGTCCGCACGCGCTTCTTCCACTTCACCACACAAACAGCAGGTGCCCCCGTGACGCATGAAACATACAGCAAACCGTGCACCCACTCACACACCAGACGCCCCATCACCTAACATCTCGAATCTCATCATGCGAGTGGTTCTGGCCTTTTTACTCGCCGCATCCACTACCTGCGTTGCAGCGCATGCACTTGATATTCGTGAATCTGAACTGCACCGACTGCCTCCAAATCTGGCTAGTAGATCAGCATTGCCGCAGCCCAAGAAAACTCTTACCTATGCTCGCGGCGGCGCCCGACTGACGCACGATGGCACAGTCCGGGTTTTTTTTGACGAAGACTACGCGAGCGAGGCCGACTGGACCAAGTCCACCAACAAGGGTGGCGCTCTGGTAGATCCGTACTCGTTTGGGGAAGATGTCAACTAACACGTGTTCACCGTAGATGTGTGGCCTCCACGGCAATGACGAAATGGCTGGTGAGCTGATGGGCGACATGCGCACGCCGCCGTCCGCTGCGAGTCTGTGGGCTGGCGATCTGAAGGAAGAGCTTGCGAGGTGGAAATGGTCTGAAGTTGACCCGTCTACTTACTCTTGCAAGATGGGCGACCACTGGAAGATTCCTGCAGCTATGAAAGCGCTACGCCTCAGCGGTAGACCCCAGTCCGAGGAAGGGGACAATATCTGCTACCGCATAGAGCACTGGGATCCCAAGGCCATGAAAGATGGTCAACGAGTTCCAGCAATCAACCAGTGGTACAGGGTTAACGGCATTGAGTACCAGGTACTTCACTTGCCCTTGACGTCCTCTGGCGACCCGACTGACCAAAGGCCAGGCAACCCAAGCACACTACGAATTCGGGATCAATACCGCCGGTGGCGCAATATACGGGTTCTTCCTCGAGTCCCCGGTCCACGCAGCCAGCACACTCTGGCACAGCGGTCGAAGACCCGCAGACCCTTCTAAGCTACCTCAACTGCGTGCCCTCTCTGACATCGTCTGGGGTTACTGGGTACGCGACAACCCCGATGTTCGCAACGTCAGATACTTCTTCATGCTAGGCATCAGCAACGACGAGACCAATGCGTTGATTGCTACTTGTCTTCGCAACGCGGGAGAAGAGCTGCAGGCATGGCCGGGTGTATCTTTTGACACCGGGACCGACGAGGGTCATGCGCTACTGGGCAGCCCTAACGGTGCCGCGTTTGCATATTTCTTGATGCAGCATAAGCGAGAACTTGGAATGAAGACGATCCAGAGGATCACGGTATTTAAGGCCGAGACGGAGGACGATATCGCGCTTGTGGATCCCTATCTAGTCTTCCATGTTGCTGATGTGAAGGTGGGCGAGGGTAAGGAGGAGGATGGGACTGGGCGCGATGATGAAGAGAGGGGGGAAAGAAGGGATCGGAGGGCCTGGAAGCTTTAAGACATCGACGTGTCTGAGGTGAGCACAGGCCGGGAGAGATCTTTGACGAGGACTAATGATACGTCTATGGCGTGGCAGCATGACCGATCTAGAAAGTCACCTCGTTCATCAGTGAAGGTGAGTGTGTTGAGTGAAGAGAAGTCGTTGGGATGCGATTGTGGAGAATGGGCTAAGGCAGGGATCCCGCCCAATCACGCAGGCACGATTGGTTGGGCTTCGCCAAGTCTGTTTGGTTCACGCCACCTGCCACTTCTCATCTGCTCCGACGTCACGTACCGAACACCCTACATATACAGCTCTTACAGCAGCGTGATCGCTGCCCTTGGAGACCCGAATTGCTACCGTCATATATATGCCTTGCATCTGTACCTCACGACACATTGACTCGTATCCTCGCGTTTCCCCGGATCTATTTCCCCGCGTTTCGGCAAACAAGGGCCACTTTTCCACGTCACAGCGCCTAGCCAGACCGACGCGCCAGATGTCCGTCGATATCGAACCTGAGGCATCAACCGCAGAGAGCGCGGACGCTCTACGCGACCATCTCGACAGACTGCCTGATGAGCTCCTGCTCCAGATTTTCGAGATACTGGCGCGCATGTCAAAGCGCGATTTGTGTAACGTGTCACGGTTGAACAAGCGCTATCACCGTCTTAGTGACGCTGTTCTCTACAAAAGCATCCTTTTCGAAACACCAGACCTACATCTTACCTTCAGTGAGTCGCTTGGGCGGCGACCGCGACGTGGCTCGGCCATCTTTGAAGTGAAGTTGGCATACCCATCAGCAGCCCTAGAGCAATTGGCTCTCGATGCCCCATTGCGCCATCACTATGACCCTTCGCATTCATTGTCACGGATGTCAAATCTGGAGAAACTTGATATATCATTACCAGACAAGTTGCTGCATGGCATTGGTTGCTTGTTCAATGGTCCATTCGACCTTGCCTGCCTCAAGACGTGCAGCCTGTTTTATCAATGCGCTGATGATGGGTACTGGGACCTACGGGAGAACATCCACATCTTTGCGCATCCCGAACTTGAGAGCCTGACCATTCGAAGAGCCAGGTTGGATGATCGAGGCTTCGACTCGCTTGAGCGTCCACATGAAACGGCGCTGAAGAAGCTGCACCTCATCGAATGCGACATTAGCGATGATACGCTGTCGGACGTACTCGAGTTTCCTATCGGCCTGGAAGAATTTGTCATGACGCAGCTTGAAGAGCCCGAACCCGACTTAGAAGAGAGCTCCGACAGCTTTAGCGACTACATTATCGCACTTGACTCGCAAAAGCACTCGCTCAAAAGCATCACCATCGATTTCCCCACATTAGGCTGCCGCAAGACGCTACGGCTGAGAGAGTTCGAAAACTTGAAACAGCTACGTATGAATTGGGATTATCAGCTTTTCGGCAAATCGTCGAGAAAGCCGCGAATGCACTCTGTTGGACTGCCTCCGGAGCTCGAGGTCTTGGAATTCTTCAACGAGCTGGGCAAGGATGACGAGGTCACGGATCTGCTGCTGGCCATGTTGCAGAACAAGAGCGTTGTTGCGCGGAACTTGAAGCGGATGATTGTTGTTGAGGGCAACGACAAGGTTTTGAGAGAGGTGAAGAGCATTTGCAAGGAGCAAGGCCTGCCATTAGACATTATTGGGGAGTTGGACGAAGACAGCAGTGATGATAGCGAAGAGGGGGATATAGACGGCGACATAGATAGCGACGAAGGCGAAGACGAAGACGAAGACGAAGACTCAAGCTAGAAGATAGACCACAACGAATTGTGTCGAACAGCTCCATCTAATCAGCAGTGACCGCTACTTCTGCACACGAGCGAATCCCAACACATCCAATTAATCTCCCCTCTGCTCCATCCAAGCACCATCTCCTCGCCCTACTGACCTACGCCCTGCCCACCTTCGCGCAATCCCGCTATCCCACGCACTATCGCCGACCCATCTCCTCGCACCACCACACGCCCCAACCGCAAGCCCTGCACACACGGCGAACAAGCTCACACAAGCAACCTTGGCAACCCCAGCCCGCAGCTCATCTCAGCATATTAATTAACGTTCCCACATGATCCGCTCAAGAGCGCACGTTATCGCGCTCGCGACTGGCGTGATTGCATCGTGAACTGCCTGTTTGGGATTAGTGCGAGGACCCACGCTCCTGTCGCATCCTTGCCAAGTGTCGGCGGGACTGATAAGCATTGACAAGCTTCTTTGCTGCGGGTGGAGTATTGGTGTTTGCTTAGGGGATTAGGGCGGTTAGAGGGGAGGTTTGCGCGGGGTGTGGTCCTGGGGAATTATTTTGGTGGTTGTGAGGAGCGTGATGGGTTGAGAAAATATCAAGGTGGTGGAAGTTGGGTTTGTGGGGATTGGTTTCCAGCAGACATCAAAGATTTCCTCTGGAGAAGGTTGGTGAAGAGACTAGGGGTTCTTATTATTGTGGGAGCTGCAAAGGTGCAGAATAGGTTCCTTTCGAGGTCGTCTTGTGGCCGCAGCTGCTTCCGGAAGAGGAAGGCACAAGTTTACTACCTGCAAGACCCGCTTCGACCCTGAAGTTATGAATACGTCTGGCCGGAGGTTCTTGAAACATGTTAGCGTACTACTCATGTGAATTTGTGTCTGTTGTTGCAGTGCCATTGACCTCAAGCAGGGTTCAGAGCACACAAGCAGTATGCACATGTTCGACTGCAGCCAATAATCGACTTCGTCTCCATGACTCTACACTATTGACCTGGCTAAACACTGAACAGATTACGCCGAGTACGACTGGAAGCCTGCTGGGAGTACGCATGGCCAGTAAGGATTAGGAAGGTATCATCGTTGGGCAGTTTTTCTCCATGACACCATCGTCGTAGGATTGAACATGGTTATACACGATGCCGCAAAAACAGGAAGAGTAAGACGTATAAAGGTCAGCCATGTCCACTGTTACACATCATCGACTACCACACAGTCGCTCAAGAGTCCTTCCTGCGCTTCTACATCCAACGCACGAAGTCTATCCTTTAGTCACCATGAAGTTCTCCATTGCCTTCCTCTCCGCTGCTATCGCCAGTTCGGCCCTGGCTCGCCCCTCTACCCTCGCTGAGCGCGTCCAGTCTCGAGCCGATGGCACGCGTCGCCACAGGACCCAGCCTTTGGTGAAGGTCGGCACCAACTTCAAGGAGAACGCCAAGTTCGTCGCCGACTCAGACAACACTACAGCCCACGTCGACTACTCATCCAATTGGTCTGGCGTCGTCCTTGAGCAGCCCTCATCCGGCTACTTCAAGTCCGCCACTGGTCGCTTTACCGTCCCTACGCCCAAGCACGTCGGCTCCGGCGGCACCGAGTCCTCCTCCGCCTGGGTCGGCATCGACGGCGACTCTTGCGCTAGCGGTCTCCTCCAGGCTGGTATCGACTTCACCGTGAATTCTTCCGGTGCCGTCTCCTACGACGCCTGGTACGAGTGGTATCCCGACTACGCGTACGACTTCAGCAACTTCGCCGTTGCCGCAGGAAATGTCATACAAGTAGACATCACCGCTACATCCACCACCAAGGGCACCGTCAAACTCACCAACGTTAGCACGGGCAAGAGCGTCAGCCAGACGCTGAGCGCGCCAAGCGGCTCAGTCCTGTGCCGCCAGAACGCTGAGTGGATCGTTGAGGACTTCGAGCAGAACGGCAGCCTCGTGGCGTTGAGCAACTTTGGCACCGTTGTTTTCACCCAGGCTAGTGCTGCGCTGAGCACCGGTGGCACAGAGGGCCTGAGCAGCGCTACTATCATTGATCTCAAGCAGGGTAGCACTGTGTACACTGATGTGACTATCAACAGTGCTTCTCAAGTTACTGTCAAGTACATCTAGTCAATTTATGGAAGACAGGAGAGGAATGGTGTAAGCGGAAGTGGTCAGTATAGAAAGGTTGGGTTTGTGATGGAATTGTCAGGTGTGCATTGGAAGCTTTGGATGAGAGCATCTTGTAGAAAGAATGAAATGATTGACAAACAAAATGTTGATACCTTCAACCGAAGTCAAGTGCGCAAATAAAGGCAGATGATTAGTAACTCTAGCGATGTTCACTGGTAGGAGCAAGATTGAGAACAAGTAGTGATCTGATCCGTTCATTAATTGCATGTTCCTGACTGACTATCCAAATCCCAACCAGAACCATATTCCCAACCAAAGCTTTGTACACTCTAAAGAATATCTTGTAAAGTGTCAGCGAGGACGGGATGATGAGGGCATGGGGGCTTACCGAACTATTTACTGAGCAATATGGAGCGACCGGAAAGTAGAGTGATGTGCAAGTGTAGATACTAAATTCGTGAGTTATCGTCGGGCTGATGAAATGGGGACAACTGACCAGTAGAGAAAGGAAGATATTGTCGAGAAGAATAAGTATGGGCAAATGACCAGATGGAAGATATGAGCAAGATCTGTGGTGTTAGATTGCAGCTACGGTGGGGAAGGTCACTTACAAGTTGTGGTCAAGTAGTCGATTATGGTGCCGTCGTAGAATTCATGTCCGATGCCTGGACCAGTCCGACTCTTGCTTGCTCGTAGTGTCTGGGCCGAAGCGCAGGCTGAGCAACATACTCACCTTGTATCGCTAGTTATGACTCGGCCGAAGCGCAGCCGTAGCAATCTGTACTTATCCTGGATCGAATAACAAGTTTGCAGAGCACAGCTTTGAGCACAGAGAAGGAAATACGGGACGTACCACATAGTCGGTATTCTCATAAGCGGTGAAGGGACCCTGCACACCGAGGAGTGTGGGACCACCAGCAGCTTCAAGTGGAGCACCAGAGGCTCTAGAAAGACATCCTTCATTGGGCAGAACCACAGCGTCGGGCGAGTAGCTGTTGTCACACACACAGAGGTTGCCCTCGGTCAAGGCAAAGTATTTGAAGTCCGCGCAGGTTAACTTACACCCTGCTTGCGTGAGTGCGCCATTGGGGCCCGCGGCGTTAGCCTGAGAGAAAGTGGGCCTGTCCTGGAGGTCTAGGCCAGACAAGCAGCCAAGGTAACCGGAGCCGGTGGGAGGACCAGTGGTTCCTGGACCTCCGATGGTGAATACACTGAGAGCAATGTCGGATCCACCGATCTCGGTCGGTGCACCAGAATTGGGGTAGTAACAGTTGGCTTGGTCGCTGGTAGTCAAGTCTGTCGGCAAATTGGTGCCGCACCAGCAGTCACGACCGTACTGGATACCAAAGTGTGGTTGGAAGAGAGCGACACACGCCGCAGAGCAGATAGAATCTGTGAGATCATCGCTGTCGACGATTGGGTTTGTCCAGCCGGTGAGGGCTACAATGTCGCTTTGGAGGAAGCAACCTCTGTTCGCATACGCATCGGGGTTTGGATCTAGGCCATCCGGCTTATTGGGCTTTAAAAACAGTCAGCAGCTGCCAAAGGCAGTGGATTAGCCTGTCTCATGTGTTCAAAGCTGCGCTCTGCAAAGTGAAAAGGAAAGAAAACAACGCAGAAGAAAAGGGAGTTTGACCACCGCTCCTTATCGTGCAAGCACAGATGAAGGAGGGCGGTCGTAAGCTTGACAAAAGCCGAACTCTGATGTGCGAACGAACGATCGAGAGACTGCGATGATTGAAAGTGCATGAAGGAGAGTCTTGCTTTATGGTTGTGGTAAATGGAAGCCCTTGTCTCGATTCAGGGTCAAATGGCCCTAACGACTCGGCGATACTTTTCATAAACGGGCCGATCGCCCGGGTACCTCAGCGGAAATTCGGTAAGGGACTGATCTCAATGTCAAAGAATGCTGCGGCTCGCAAGATTTGCAGCGGAGTAGACTCCATCCATGTGTCACATCCAGAGTAGGTAATCTTGTCCTAGCTCACCTGAGTGGTGAATGGAAGTATATCGAATTGTCAAAGCCAATTCCGCTGAGCTGCCACGCTGCTTCTTCTCGCCCTCAGAAGGGATGCCTTAACAACACACAGACCATGTTTTATAAGGAATGATTCCTTGCCAAGGTACCATCTACCCTTATGTATAGCAGTGACAAGTTGTAATACTATGACTTGTTGCACGATATGTCAGCCTACACTATGCTACCGAACAGAAGTGTCCACAGGTCATCAAGGAAATTGAGACATCTAGGATACGTGGGATCACCATGGGTCATATTTGAAGGGACGCATCTTACTTGTATCGAAAGGTATAGGTGACCTGCAAGATGTATAGACCCTCCTGATCTAGTAGCTACGTCAACGGCCGCTCTTGATTGGCTGACCATTACTTCTAATCAATCAGAAGCAAGACACAGCCTAGCGTACCGGAGTTAGGAGGATCGCAGATCTTGCTGGTCATTAACTGCAGTGGCAAGGAGCGTTGCTTGCCGTTGGCAAGTCTAATATGGTACAGTGAGCCTAGCGTATCTGGCCGTCGTACAGGAACCGGCCAGAAGCCATCACGAGCTTGGCAACGTGCATTTACGCATTTGGAGCAGTGTGACATCGATGCTTTACACGATAATCAAAACATCGCCACACAATGTTTCATGTCATTCAGACCAGCTCAATCTTCTCTTTGATATCTCCAGAGTCTATCCTTGACTAGTGGCGAATGCCTCTTATCAAAGTGCGCACGAATACTATAGGCTTGGCTCATGAAGCTAATCAAAGCTCACTTGCGGCGTTTTGTGCTCCCAAGCTTGTAACGACGTGCCTAGCGCGATTTAAAAGCAACTACATTCTTTTGGCATTCCCCAACGCCCTGCCGATCTACACGGCCACCGGGATAATTGCCCGATCACGTGAGCAAGCGCCACTGGCCTGCTCTCCCTTGCCAGCGCGTCCCAACGCTCTTGCTGTATATCACTGTCGTTCTCGCACTCCTTTCTGCTCCTTGCCACATGCTGCCCACTGCACAATCACTCGTTTTGTTGTGACATTTTGCCCACCCCACCCTCTTTAATTTCGTTCCTTTAGGTCAACAATACAAAGGTAAAGTTAATCAAAAAAAGAATCTCTTAACGTTTTACAGTTTTCAACAACAGCGCCTAGCTGCGATGGGGCGATATTTTCGCAACGTTGCTGCCATTGTCGCTCTCCTTTCGGTTGTGGCAACCGAAGGGAAGCCGATCATTTCCGAAGATAAAGGTTTGGTGAAACGACAGGTCCCGAATACAAGTTCCCTTCCAAGCGGGTGGAAATACGTAGCCTGTTACCCGTGAGTTTCGTTGTTCGGTTTTTGTGAGACCATTGAAAATAATTGCTAATATCTCTTAGGGCTTTGGGCTTTTCCGCTAACATAATCCCGATCTTGCCTGTCCTAGTACCCGTGTTTGGCGGTCTTGACAAGATTGAGTTCCCCATCGTCGGTATTTGGTATGAAAACGGGGCAGTGCAATGCATTACCGAATGCGAATCACTTGGCTCTTATGACTTCATTGGACTTAGGGGAACGCAGTGTGGTGAGCCCACCTTGTGTTCCCACAGTGGATTCTAGGATACTGATCATGGGATAGCCTGCGCCAATTTGCTAACCGTTAGTAACCCCGGCCTCGACTCGCAATGTCAAACCGCTTGTCCAAACATTCTTGGACTTCCTACCAACGAGGTCTGCGGAAACCAGAATTTCTTGGACGAGAGATACTCAGTCTTCGCACGACGAGCAGTGCCCGACCCAGCCGATTACGTACGTTCATACTTCATGCTTAGTCCATGTTTCAAAGCTGCGCTCTGCGTTCTTCAAATCAAGTTGTTTGTCATTTCCTTCGTTGTGTCAGGCCCCAAGGTCCCTCCACGAAGAAGGATGTGCGTCTTAGATGTTAAGTGCATATTGCTGGAGAGCATCAAACTCGCTGCTTTTATTACTCAAGGACTCGCTGCACCCGATTTGATTTGCAAAGAAATTGGCCTGCGATGTTGAGGTCACCTATCAGCTGCCAAAAGATCTGAGGGCGTGTGTTTCTTCTTCTGTGACGGAAAATGCCCAGGGAACAATTGCTCACCGTTCCCTCAAAGCATGGAAGACAATAGGGCTTCAGAATCTTATTGTATGTATTCCATAGTTGACGTGTATCCTCTGTAAAGTCCGGTCAATCAAGTCCAACTGGTGTGCTTAGCGAGAGAATCCCTGACAATTGCCACAGCTCCTCATTCTACTTCTACTGAGAAAACATCGTCTAGCATTTGGTTTTATTCGCGAGGTAGATCCTGCGTGTGAAATACCTTGACGCCAAGTAGGCATATAGTCGTCATCCGACCAGGCCTTTGACCCTACCTCTGGATCACTATCGATCCAGCGCTACCTATGGCTTCACGGAGAAGAGCTCGGAGCTTTGAAGTTCCAAGGATCAACTCCAGGTCATGACGGCCCACGTGTTGTAGCCAGCGAAGAAACCTCGTTCAACCACGCATAATATCACTGCTGACTTATACGAAGCGGACGAAATTAACAATAAAGCATATAGAGCTAAAAAATCTACGAGAAGGCTCGCTTGGCAGGTCGCAGAATGTCCATCGTTTCTGACGTCGATCTTGCTATCTGATGCCTAGTCGTGCACCTCTCGTGACTAGCGCGCATACGTGCGAGGCTTTGGATTTGTTCATCCGGCTATGATGGGGTATCGGTGGAGTTGAAATATCTGTAAAATAAAGTCAAAGTGGAGTTGCATTATTCACTAGATATCCAAGATTGATCATCTTCGGCTGTGGCCATCACTCAGCTACACACGGGACTATAGTCCAACAGCAAGCCACGATACGCAACGCTACCTAGAGTTCGAAGAAATACCGTATCTATAGATAAGACTGATTGATTGCCAAGCCATTGTAGTGTTTCGAAGAATCTATCTAGCCACGTGCTTATGGACCTGCTGAGGGAGGTCTATAGCAAACACGTTTTTGTGTTGAGAAGCGGAGAGACAATGATCTTTTCCGGGAGGATAAAGATATGCAAATCCACGGTGTCATAGCATTCAGGGTAAGTCAAGTAACACAACAGTTTCAATCCAACATCTTGGAAACTTTCCCTCACAATCACGTCTCTAAAATCGCAAACCCTCACTTCTGACGTTGCGATCACCATGGTCGTTTTCTACAGATCCGATTCGAACTCGACCCAGACATGAAGGTGACCGAGTACGGGCAGTTAGGACTCTTCGCGACCTTCGCCCTAGGTTCGGACAGTACTTCTTTTTGGCCTTCAGATAATTTGTATCGGGCATATGACCGTGACTGATGGTGGTTCAGCCACTTACGTTCTCAGCTTTTTAACGTGTGATCAGGATTTCCTGAACCCAACTGGACAAGGTTACAGTGACAAGTGCGTTAGGTTGGTGTCGCTCTACTTGCTGGGTGGGTTTCCGACCCATCAAAACTTCCATCAAGTATTAGGGAGCGAAGAAACACTGAGTTCGGTGAGGTGCTTAGGCGGTTGTTTGTACTTCGAAATCTGCGAAACCTGACTTTGCGTTTGACACGCGATTCCAGTTTGTCATTTCATGGAAATCTCCATTGTAATTTGCTTCTACACGCCTGAATATAGAGACAAGGTACTGAAAAGGTGGCTCACATAGAAAATCATGATTAAGGAAAGTGATAGACAGTGAGGCCTAGCCAGATAAGAGAAGCAGCAATGAAAGGTTGAAGGACGCCAACGTTATAGGAATCCCAAGAAATCATACACTAGATCAAAGGCAGACAATCCGGCGTGTTAAATATATTATAGTAGTGTTCAGGTAATCAGCGGTTGGCGAAGATGGCAGATCGATGTGGATTTGAATACTTCCAATGCTGAATTCCCATCTTCAGCTGGCTCCGACGTACGAGTATGTTTAATATTTTACAACGTCGCAGGGTAAAGCAGCAGCAGTGCCACAAATCATGTTCATCTCGTATGCCATAAGACGTATGAGCGAGTGAGACATAACCCACAAGGACATGAACGCCGTGCATCAAGAACCATTGGCTGCACCTTGCAAAAACATGCACAAATTAAACAACTGCGATAAAAATGTCTGAGTGAGCTGTGGTGTCGCTAAATAGTGCTCTGAAACATTCACCGCAGGCAGCTAAAAACTATCCTGGAGTGCTCAACCATCGTTGAACGAATGCTGATGAGGACGGGACTTAAAACCGCGCCACTTTCGTGACCAGGAAGCTCAAGAGAGCAATGCTAAGGAGAGACCTTAACCTGGCGCCATAACCTGATGCTTGTTAGATGCTGAAGCAATGATGAACCAACAACTGTACGGACCAACTCGGCCACCTCACCTACTCGGATCGGTTTCATGAACACGTGCCTGGGAAACAGCGATATATATTTGGCTTTCTTGTGCAGGGAGGAAGGAGATCTGGAGGGGGGGGGATGTGGATGGCTCCACCTCTACCATTGACCACGGCCACCCGAACAAAGAAGTACACCATTTCAGAAGTCACGGCCATGAACCAACTGTGGACATGGTTGCGGCGTGGCACTGTGGCGCGCGTGGTAAAGATTGGTGTTGATAGTGGAGCCAAGACAAGCGAATTTTCCGGGTCGGCCGAAAGCCAGCCGAAACTAGCGAGTGATGCGACGAAACAGCGTAGCGACGTACAGCGTAAGGTTGGTTGTGATGTGATTATTCGAGCCTGTCAGTTAAACTCAACGCATAGGCTGGGGTATGCAACGCGGTATGCTCATCAAGACTCAATGGTAAATGGCCATATACCATCAGCCCGGATTAGGTAGAGAGCCAGAGTCCCTGTCTCTGAGATATCGTCCTAGAGTCAATTGCCAGCATCGCCGCAGGCTGCTGTTTGCAAGGCAGCGCTGTTGCAGGCATGGTGTCCTCCAATTCAAATGGTTCACTGGTAGGCTCACGGTTTAGTGAGTGGCTAGTACAAGGCACGAACTTTCAAATGGGTACTGATGAATTCGCTTCGTCGTTGAGATAGGGCACTGCAAATATGACACGCCAGGACGCGACTACGCGTCGTGATCTGCATTTCGCATAACGAGATGCGGAGATGCACCGACAAGGGGCCGTCCAACCATAGGTTCTCTCCTGAAGATGGACCTGTTGCCTGGAGCTAAATACACAATAAGACTAGTCCACAAAGTAGCCTGTCTCACCCCATAACAAGCTTTTTACGGTCTGCTTGATCAATGTAATATTTCTTCTCTACCTTACCAGCGGCTCATCGCAGGGAACCGCTTGCCCCGAATTACACAATCAAGGCAGTTCGATGTCGCTGCTCCAACTGCCGAACGAGTTGCTTTGCCACATTGCCGAATGCTTGCAGTTCGAGCGCGACATTGCGGCACTGGCCAAAACCAACAGCCGATTGTACAACCTAACAATATCGCAACTGTACCGATTCAACGCCAAATGTTCAGAAAGTACTGCCTTGATCTGGGCCGTGGCTCACGGATCCGTTGCAACGGCGACCAAAGCATTGAAAGAGATCGTCAGCAGCAGCGATGACGAAGATAAAACGGAGACCGTCAGCAGCAGCGATGACGAAGATAAAACGGAGACCGTCAGCAGCAGCGATGACGAAGATAAAATGGAGACCATCATCGAGTGTGCGATGGTGCTGGCCACGGGCACTAATCAAAAAGAGATAATTAGCCTTCTTGTTCAAAGTGGTGCTTGCTTGCACTCGTACGACTGGGATCGCATGCGCAACGCGATGGAAGCTGCTGCTGAACAAGGTCACGCAGATGTTGTAAAGCTTTTGCTCAACTTTGGAGCGAGTCCTAGTGCCGGACTTGGAAACCACCCTTTCGCCATCCAGTTAGCTGCGACGGGTGGACATGTCGACATTGTACGGCTGCTGATTGAAGCGGGCGAAAACCCAGACCGTTGCAGTGGCAGACCTGCAGGCGGTTCTTTCAGCCCCCTCCAGGCTGCAGCCCTGTATGACAATGTGGATTTGGCAGCACTGCTTCTTGCAAAAGGGGCGCGAGTAAACCACAGGAGTGCAAGCGGCGACACCCCTCTTGAGCTCGCTGTCAGGAAAAATAGTGTTCAGTGCCTCAAATTACTTCTGGAAGCTGGCGCAAAGGTCTACGGCAAGGACCACCGACATGTTCGCCATCCTGCACTCGAGTGGGCCAAGCGATTAGGCCATGAGCAGTGTTTAGAATTGCTCAAGAACGAGAATGTTCATGTCTACCTTAGTGAGGAGGATGCCAGGTTCACAAAATACTGAGTGCGCATGACAGCTCGCAGATGCGAAACGAATGCGGCTCTGACAGTGGAACCCTACAATGTTACGATTCTTTATAAGACGAGAAAAGATCGCGTATCACGATGGCATCTCACACATCAACGGATGATGACAAGGAACACAAAAGGAAAGTGTTGAAGCAAGAGTTGAGAACCCGGTGCGGGAGGACGTTCTTATTTGATTCTTGACTCGCCAAAAAATCCAACATCGCTTTTCTTAGAGTTTCGGCACCGTAAGCCGTCTTGCGCTCACCCTTGGCCTCGCGGTAATCTCCAAACCTCTAAACTGGCCTTCCTTCCTCCACTTGCTGATGTGTTCAAGGAATGAGACGGTGCCCTCTGCCCAGACCATACCCCTGGCTTGTTTCCTTCTCTCCGCAGAATCCTGTGGGACTCTCTGTCCGTGCCCATTGAAGTAACCAGGCGTACAACCAGCGAGAGATGAGAAAAAGGGTGCTCTCTTGACGATCTCTGCACTGTGCGCTTCTTCAGCCTCATGTCTTGCCTCGATGATGGAACGCTTCTCTTTGCCCACGCGCTTTTCGGCTTCCGAGATCCAGTAAGTGACGTGCTGGGCAATGAGGCCCAGCATGAATACGTTGTTTCCGGTAATCGTAGCCTGAGATGTACCAGAAAAAAACAAGTTCGGAAAGCCACTGGTCGCGTATCCGTGAAGCGTGGCAGCTCCGTTCTGGTGCCACTTTTCATCGAGAGACAGCCCATCACGTCCAAAAACTTCGATGCCCACCCGACCAGCTGGACTTCCGCCATTACGCCCACCGGCGACAGAGTACCCAGTACTGAAGATGATGACGTCGCTTGGGTACTCTTTACCAGCAACAACAAGGCCCTGCTCTGTTGCCTGGGAAGGACCTTGGCCGTCCGTGTCTACCAAGTGTACATACGGCTCGTTGAATGCTTGTAGATACTCATCGCTAAATGTCGGGCGTTTGCACCAGGAGGGATACCAAGGCTTCAAACTTTCCGCTGTTTGGGGGTCCTTGACGATGTCACTCACACGTTGTCGTACAGACTCCATGTGCGGCAGGTCCAAGGCGTGAAACCAAGTCGCTCTTCGATCTTCGTTCTCTACTGACGCATCCACTACGCCGTGCGCAGGCGAACCCATCACTGCAGAGTACGCTGGCATGTCGGTCCAGCCGTCTTTGACCAAGTTTGGTTGGCCTGGAAGGACAGCATTTGTCATGTGCCTGTTCAAGTTGATTTGCCTCTCAAACTGCCAACCCTTCTTTCCAGCAACGGTACTACTGAAAGCGTCTATATCGGTAGTTTGCTGGTTGCGCTCTTTGACATAGGCTGGAGTTCGTTGCACAACGTACAGCTCTTTGGCAAATCGAGCCAAGGTAGGAACGACGCCTACAGCAGTCGCAGCTGTACCAACAATGGTCACCCTTTTGTTGCGTAATTTCTCCAAGGTCTGGTCGTCTTGTGAACCACCAGTCACGCTGTAGTCGAAGCGAGATGTATGGAATATGTCTCCCTTGTAGGACAACAAGCCTGGAATCTTTGGCACTTGTGGTTTGGTTAGGACACCGGCAGCTAAATAGACGTACTGCGCTCTGACACGGTAATGGATTGCTTCAGCGCCTGGGCCGCGCCTTTCCGTAAAGAAAATCGTCCACAGCTCGTCGGCATCATCCCACACCACGCGCTGGACGTCTGATCGAAACAGCGTTTTGTCGTCAAGCCTCCATGTTTTCGCGATTTTCTCTGCATATCTCCGAATTTCGGAAGCGGGTGCATACTTCTTGCTTGGTATGTAACCAGTCTCCTCCAGCAGCGGAAGGTAACAGTAGCTCTCGAGGTCGCAATGTAGACCAGGGTAGCGATGCCAGTACCAAGTTCCGCCGAATCCACCGGCCGCATCCACAATGCGAATCTCATCTGCTACAGCCACGCCAGATTCGATAAGTCGTACTGCGTACACAAGTCCGCCAAATCCAGCACCTAGAACGAAAAATCGAACCATATCATTGTTGCGAAGAGGTGTTGCTTTGGCATTGAGCGCTGCGTGGTCTACCCAAGGGTCTTCGAGGAGGGAGTGCAGTCTATCTTCATTGGCCTCATTGAGGGGTATGAACTGGGCAGCGCCTTCGGGTCTCAAGCGTTTGCTCGCTTCTTCGCCATATTTCTGCCGTATTCGCTCGAGCTTCTCAGGGTCAATTTGAGAGACAGGATCTTGTGGCAACGTCATTGTATAGATTTTTTCCAGGAGAGGATTTATGTCGCACGCTTTCGAGGTATCATTTGTCTTCATATATGAAATTGATTGCCAATGTCGACGTTGGCCTAACGACATCAAGCTGATCAGGCACGCCATAGTCGGGCCCACAAAGCGGCATCATCACAATCACGCAAGCTGCATGTCGTATCGCTCTACGCTGTCTACGACCGATATCGCATCCTGGTGCCGTTTTTGAAAGCAACCCGCGAAACATTGTCCACACTCAGTAACCTAACGCTGTTCGTCCTGACAGGTTCTATGTTGCGAATGCTCATGCAGGTGAGCTTACCCAACCCAACCCTTCGTCATTATCAACAATCTCAGCATACAAATTCTGTAGATCGTCCTGTCCGATTGTTAATGCTTCTTATTCGATAATAAGGATCAGTGTTTCCATAGGCTCAATGCCTCATTTGAATAACTTTAGTCTCGTTTACCCCGTGGCAGACTACTAGTCTAAGCTTTGTTCAACATACTCTCGATCGCCTCCAAAGATGCGAGCTTGTTACTTGTCGAGTATCTTCGAATCCCAGCAGGTAAGATTGGCGGATCGACTAGATTGCCCTTGTCCTGCGCCATTACTTGGTCATCGTGCGACCAATCTCAATTGTAATGTCCTCGAAATGATGTCTTCAACCTTGCTGCGTACTTGGGACTCAAATATGATGTGCAATGTAGTTGCATAACGCAGTCGATATAGGCAAGACTTGCACCCAGTACCACCGCCCGGATGTTAAGTGGTGAGTTGTTATACCAAAAATTTGAGTCTTGCAAATAAACGGTATTGAGAGAGCTGGCTCTCCAAGTCACGGCCACGCTTAGGAGGGGATGACAACTTTCGTCCTTATCAATGAAGACCCTCTAGCACTACTCCTCCCACTCATCGAAAGCCCTGATCGTTATCGTACATACAAAGGACCCAGCGATTGGCTGCACAACAATCCCAGTCAAGGTGCGGTAGCTCCTTACTCGTCATCCGAATGACTCCTTCTCATCATAGATGACGTCGTTTCATTCCTTTTTACAGCGTTGACCAACTCGGATTTGTCCCTCAAATCATTGAAGTCGTCCTGGCGGTCACAGCATGAACGATACCAGAGTGGAGCGCGTCTGGGCCGCACCACCTCTTTTAACAATTGAACCTTGTATTATTCAGGTGCACTGTGAGAGAAGCTCTTGTCATAGAAAAATGAGAGATAGCCAACTGTTGCAGATGGCTTTTTATGAAAGGACGAAGCGTCCCGTCTCTCGTATGTGCATCTCTATTTCTCGTCGCAATTGAGGTGGCACGCCTAATGAGACGAATCTTTTACTCTCTGTGTAATGTAACCCATCATTAAATGCTTGGACTGCGCCGATAATGAACATCTGGTATTCGTCCTGTATCTGTATTCTTCAAGGCGCGGCCTTGTAAACGCGGCGCGTCAGGCAACCAACGCTGTCCCCAAGACTATCCCCAGCCACCTAGGGTTTCGCGCTAGATATTCACAATTGAGGGATCTGACAAAACGTACGTTATAGTCACAAGATGGACGTGTGCAGCATGTTCTAGAAGCTGGGTGTTGGTGCGCGGTTGTACCTCCAGCGCAACCTGCGTTTATGCGACTCTTGCTCTGCGCCAGTCAGCTGATTACCACGATCTGATCGATCCCGCAGGCACCAGCAACTCTATTCCGTCTGTTTAAAAGGATGCGCCGCACGTGTCCTATCACAAATGACGAACATGAGATGGGGCTGGAAGATTAGCTGCGGTTGCTTTGTAACGCGGGCACTCGGTAAATCGCTTGACAATGCGCGATGTTTGTTGTGCCGATTGCTGACAACGCGATACTTGCTGACTAGCATTGCTACTCTCTTCATCGCTCTCTCGCGAGTTCTTTGCAGATATAAGGCAGGTGGGCATTGCGTCTGGTAAAAAAATATCAAAGCCAGAGCAAACAGTTCTCCATCGTCTGCAAACTGCACGTCAACGATCCCCAAACTCGATCCATCATCACACGTCCCGCCACCATATCGATAAGCTTCCCACTTATATACAATGTCGAAAGCACTCCTCATTACTGGCGCCACTGGGAAGCAAGGTGGCTCAACTATCGACGCCTTGCTCAAAGCGAACGCCGACTTTGAGATAATTGCCCTTACTCGCAACGCACAATCCACATCCGCACAAAAACTTCGGGCGAAGTCGTCAAGAATCAAACTCATCACTGGTAATCTCGATGACCTCACAAGGGTTTTTGAAAATGCCAAGGAGGCTACCACGCTCCCAATCTGGGGTGTCTTTAGTGTACAAGTAGGCTATGTATTTTATTTGATATACCAAACTTTTTACTGATTGGGTTAGGTGGCGATTGGAGATGGTGCGAGTGTTCAGTCTGAAGTGAGGCAAGGCAAGGCCTTGATCGATGCAGCCGTCAAGCACGGCATCAAGCACTTTGTATACTCGTCCATCGATCGCGGTGTTGACACAGAGACTGATGCAACATCTGTACCACACTTTGTCAGTAAATACAAAGTCGAGCAACATCTTTTCAAAGCTGCAGAAGGAAGAATGGACTGGACTGTCCTTCGCCCGGTCGCGTTCTACGAAAACTTGGTTCCTGGATTCCTTGGCAAAGTCTTCTGCACAAGCTGGAACATGACCATCAAGAAGGACAAGTTGCTTCAGCTCATTGCTACAAGCGATATTGGGTTCTTCGCTGCGGACGCTTTCATGAAGCCTAATGAGTATACAGGCAAGAAGATCTCTCTTGCAGGGGATGAGTTGACTTTCGACCAATTTAAAGCCATATTTCAAGACAAGACTGGGAAGACTTTACCGACCACTTTTCGCTTTGTCATATCGGGTATCCACATGTTAGTCAAGGACCTGGGACTCATGTTCAAGTGGTTCGGTTCAATCGGGTACGCGGCTGATGTCCAAGCGTTGAAGTCTAAGAATCCGGCTTTGAAGGATTTCGGAACATGGTTAGTGGAAGAGAGCGAGTTCAAGACTCTTTGAGGACAGCAAGTTTCGTTAGTTGGTGTTTCAGGTTTCGGGTAGTTCGTTACCCTACTTAGACTTTGATGGTTGATAGACAACGTAGCCATTATTCTCGAGATACAGAACATATCGGTTGTACTCAGTATAGTGATTAAGCCGTGTCTGCTGTTGGCAGCGCAACTGCGCAAGAAAATCTCATAATCACGTGACTTTGCGTTTTGCTTCAACTGGGGAACACAAGGACTTGAAAACTTAATGTTGCCGATACATCACTATTGAGCTTTTGATTATCCAATCTAATGCTCTGCAGATGCATCCTACCCTAGATGACCTTCAAACACTCGCGTCTGAGGCTGAGTCGCAGTGTCTGAGCGCAGATCATTTCCCAATACGATCTACTACATCATAGACATTTATGGTCTACAGCACTACAACATACGTACTCACCGTGCACCCTAATAGTCTCAAAAAATATATCCCAGCAGTCATTCCTGACTAATTGACGACAACAATTCACCCATCGGCTTATCAGCACATCCCGTACGCCGCAACTACCAATATGCCATTGCAATCACTGTCCTATTGGAACATGAAGGCCCCTAACGACAACGCATGGCATCCTCAGATCGGCCAATGTCCAACCCAATATACCAAGAACCTCCCACTATTGCTCCAGCGCACAGACGTTGAAGCCACACTGGTCGACGCCGCCCCTTACATTGCTAGCGTCAGTGCGCTCCGCCACGCATCTCAAGCTTTTGATTTCGGCTTCACAGTTTCTGCAAATGTGTTCAAAAACGTCAAGACCCTGAATGCACTACATACCTCTACCCTGATCTTCATTCCGCTCGTCTTGTCCTTCCAGGCTGCCGGCATTCAGTACCGAAATCTTATTCCGCGTTGGAGCACCGACCGTGAGCGCTACCGAGATGAAGAGGAGGTTCGGCGGCATGTTGATGTGGGTGCTTATCTTGGTGTTATGACTTGGGTCGTAAGGATGATCATGAGAGTGGGAGTACGGTACTGGGCACCAATTGATGTGGTCTTGGGCGGTGCGGGGGCTGATGTGCTGCACAGAGAGTACTTTAGGACGCATGGCCTTGATGGAAATTGAAGATGTGCACTGGAATGGCAGGAAGGCATTGAAGTTCCTTGTGAAGACGGTCACATTGTGGGATGGTTGTTGCTGGAGCGCGTAGGGCGTAATCGCCAAGGAAGTTGTGATTGCGTCTTCGTCTTAAAATTCGAGGGATCAGGATGAACATGGCATGGTGAAGAAGGCGGCGAGGACAAATAGGTGCAGCTAAAGAATGTAGAGTCAGCACCATCAAGCAATAGCGCCCAGGTAAGTCTTAGTCGATCGACAATTTCATTGTTGCAGTACAGCAGAGCACGTTCACGTAAACAAGACAGTGGAGAAGGGTACGCGGTACTACATACAACGCCTGCCGTTTTATCAGCTTGATCATCAGTGGCAGCGATCTTCGAAAGATAATAATTAAAACCAAGTCGACTTTGAGCTAGCTTGATGTGGAGCGCGTTCATAGCACGCTGCGGCTTTCATTTGCTACTGTTCGGAAGATCATGCCCGGTAAGCGAAAAATGATGTTCGCAACAATGAGCTGTATGCTTCCGGCTCCAAGCCGCTGGAGCCTGCCTCGCTAAATGGTGAGCTTCGCATATACTAGCTACGCGTCGATGGCACTATCCCATCCCTCGCCAACTTGTAATAAGGTACAGCCCGGTACATGGCTGCACAATAGGCTCAAAGAACAGCAACGCCGAGAAGAAGTGTGAGAACGGTCGTGCCAGTGTGACTCGTAGAACACTTTTTGATACGGGTTACGAAATGAAGTTACGCACGCATGCAGACTTCGTGTCATGTCGCAAACGAGGGCCAAGGAGAGATACGATTCCGAGTAGGCACGTGCAGGCAATGGGGGCTGATTTGAATCCACTTCCACGACCAAACTCGAAGTTGTTGACTGGTGCAACGCTGTTCGTAGGCCAACACGTCATTACAATAAATTAGGCAAGCGGAGCCACCCTAAAGAGATAAGATCAAGATCTCTCGCAAAGGCTGATGGCGGATGTCCCAACGGCGTGGCCGCACCCGCTTTACTGTGCAAGTTGTCACCATTAATCAGTTGTGAATAATGCCAATAGTATCTGTGTATCTCTGCGAGTCATACAGATTTCTGCGAGCTTCATCAAAGTAGCGTGGATAGGTCTTCCAACACAGAATACGCATTGCAAGGCTCTTGATACATGATGTTGCGACCTAGCCTTTTGCTGTATCTAGGCCGCGGCGCGTAATCAGATGTGTTTGTCATCGCTCAATAACCATCCTTAGATCCAAGTAGATCGATTTTGAGACGCCGGATACGATCCAAAAGCTGGGAAGAAGACGCGGGGTGCTGACTTTCCACAGGACTGCGTAGTCCTCATCTGATGTCGTACAAGTGGGGCTGGGAACACTGAGTAGCAATCTCAAAGCAACTCTTCCAAGCCATTGGCATCAGGTCCACTTTTGCGAAGGCAAGACACCTAACGAGGAAAACCGCATGAGAAACAGTGGAAGATGGAGGTAGGAGAAGTGGTCTGACTGATGGGCGAAGTAAATGCTCTGCTCATGGTTGATATAAACAGGCATCACAATTACGATGAGTAGATTTGGTGTCGACCAAGTAACTACATCTTTTACGAGATCATGCCGCGTGATATGAGAGCTGAATATGTGGTTTTGAACTGGCCGAATGAACTTGAAAGATGCTGATTGCCGCGGAAGACAACGATATAGAGTGAGTGAAGGGCCGACGATCCGTTTGATCGGTATACGAACACGTCGAACTGGCCCATTTCCCCTCGAAAGTGGCGAATATGGAGAGAAATCCGCGTCGACACATCCATACTGATGAATTCCTGTAAAGACGCTCAGCTAAACAATAAGGCCCCTATCACGGTTAATTTGGCGCCGGACAGCTCATCAGCGCCACGGTGAAGGGAGAGATTGTGTGTCGAAGTGATGCGGAAGCCACAAGTGACCTGAGATCCCTTCTATTTACAGTCCCTGTACAAAGCCGCTTACTGCAGATTTGTTCTGTCTTTGGTCTAGTCAAATGTGAATGAGTCACCTTGACGGCGAAACACAATCTTCCCTAATGCATAGAAAGAAGGCACACGAACAAGGAGCCAAAGTTCAGGTCTGAGCGAGCTGTATCGACGCGAGGCACTATATGACACGTGCTGTGCTCTTTCACATTAATTGTAAGGCTACCGGTAGATGCTTTTCAGGCAGCATCTGGACCCTTAAGCCATGTGATGTCCTGACAGGACCTCGAACTATACATTATGTTGATAAGGAAGGAGCCAGGGATTTGAAGAAGAGAAAAAAGTACGCTAACAACGCAGCATAGTAATTGTGAGCGTGATAGAGCAGGTGTAACGCGCGGTGGGTCTTCGACTATCAATGGGGAGAAGTACCAGCATCCAGAATACTTACACCCACACAGAAGACTAGTCCATAAAACTTCTGCAAAGACATGCGCGGGCAGACAGCTAAAATCTACCGTCCAGCCATACATTGCGCAGCTAAGTTGAGGGTCAATACCGATCTTGCTATTGGCCCGTTGGCGGGGAGTCTCGACCGTTCTTGGACCTGAACAGGCTAGGAAGTCGCCTACAGGAGTCTCACTTGCATTATCAGCAACCCCTTCCGGTAGACAATCCTCTCATGGTCGGCAAAAAAGAAGACCAGCAAGAACCATTCTTGGTGCTTCGCAGATGCTAGCTCGAATGAGTGCACCTGTATGCAGCGTGAAGGGCGCTGCATATGATTGAGTGCAAGCCATTTTGCATGAATCTCGGGTCAGGCGTGACCTGTCACACTTTCCCGAGGTCCTCCACGCTAGTCTTGCCCCAGCTACAACTAGGATTCGTAGTCCTTGCAACGTAACCTGCACCTTCAACACACCCTCACTCCCCCATGTCTTTGAGACCGCTCACTCTCATCTCCGCAACTCCATCTGCATTTGCACGCATGAATCGAATAGCTTTGTCACTGAAGAGCATCCCGTATGACGTCAGAAATGAAATCCCGTGGGAATCAACAACCAACACCCCCAAGTACAACCCACTCGAACAGCTTCCAATTCTCCTCTTCCCTGACGAGCGTCCGCCTATCTACAATAGTGCGCACATTCAGAACTATATTGTCGAGAAGTATGCCAACAACGGTCCTTCCCTGCTTCCCGGCGACCTGGACGGCGACCTTCTTGCGAAGCAGATCGCTGTCCTTAGTAGTGCATGCATGGATGCACTTGTGATATACGGCTGGGAACTGCGCAGGAAGCAAGAACAGCAGAGCCAGAAGTGGAAGGATCGGCAGTTGCGGAAACTCGAAGGCTCCATGCGAGCATTCAGTAAGTACGTGGAGGCTGCCAAGGGTAAGCCATACGTGTTGGGCACCGAGATCACAATTGCAGATATTGGTATTGTGTGTGCAGTTGACGGTATCGACTTCACCAAGGCCAGACCGGAGTGGAAGGTGCAGCACCCAGACCTGGCGGAGTATGTTGCTCGATTGAACCAGCTCGGAGTCTTCCAGGATACAAAGCCAGTCATGTTCGACATGACCGAAGAAGTGGTCTGAGATGCGCGGCATCATTCATGTTTCAGAGCTTGAGCATGAATTGTAATTGACGGCGGGGGCCGCTCAAGTAGCTCCTGATCACGATAGCGCGGATCCTTCAGGTGTCAAGGTCAGCTTGCGTGGCCCCAACTGCTCATGAACAACTCCAATGCGAGTAGAAATTTCACTGCGGTTCTCGTTTACTTCATTCTGGACTCTCAGCTAATGACAATGGAATGGTATCTCAATTACTTGGTATTTTACTGGAAGAGCGACATAGTACTGACTTTGAAGAAGTCTCAAGGGAACACTCAATCTGATTACCGAATGACGGAATTGAGCACTCTTAGAATGCAACGGGCAATCATTCACGGTTCATACCAGTACTGCTGCAATCAATGATGTATGTTGTCACGATGAAGTCCGCGTACGCAATTCGAGGAAGGGACGATCACGGCAGCGCAATCTGATGTCAGTAATCGTATATTGGCAATTCACAGCATATTACCTAAGATCGCGGGGAGACATGAGCTATGATACCAAAAATGCTCGACAAGAGTGATGTTGCCCAGCCAGTATTCATGTCGACGTCCAGTAAGAGTGAAACAAAGCGCATGTGGCCCAACGAGTGTTGGTATATGGAGAAGGACGTCGGTTTGGCATCGAAATCATCGTCTAAATGGCTCATGAGATTGATAGGCTGCGACAAGGGTGAATGTTCAGTTCGGTGCACACGAAGAGCGTCGCACAAAGCCTCCATGGAGGAAGCTGGTATGATGCAGTGAAAAAGAATCACATATACACCGCCCGAGCAATCGAAAGCTAACACTCAACAGATACGAGATTCGAATGGACTACAAAGGACAATGCCGCAGCTTCTTACATACTCGGTACAACGCTCAATTGCAACCCCTCCCCTTCAATCTCGCGCTTTCACCACATGACTCAAGCCTTTGGTCTTGCTTGCAGCGTCTAATCTCAGTATCGTCCTCACTTCGTGGCGATAGCCTAAGTTATTAGCAGTAGTTGTTTGTTCAAGTAGCCCACAATGCTAGGTGCGGAATACGATACTGTAGGAAATCGACGAAGAAGGTAGTCACCTGCATGTGAGCTGGTAGCATAAGGAGGCAGTAAAAACACTCGGCTACTTCAATACCATCAAATCAATACATTCCAAGTAGATGCCACTGCTGGTCCCACATGCACAATTCGAGTTTGGAGACAGATGATCCTGTAATTCTGATATTACAGAAGAATCGCTTGCACCTTCCTACTCAACCCTATCCGAACACCGATTTCCAACCTATACACTATTGCTACCGTTGAGAGCTGCAGACGTTTTCACGAGCAAACATATATCCCAACTTGGTTGGAGTTCACCGCCGTACCAACAGCATGGCATGTGAGTCGGTGAGACGCTGCAGCTACCCGCTTTGCATGATGGTAATGGAATGAGCAAACAACTGGCTCTTCTGTGGAAGCTGTACAAAGGCAGCGGCCGCGACGAGGTAGCAACAGCCTGCAAGATTGAAACCTGCAAGTTGACGTCTTCATCCTACACTGGTATTCCTTGTTGTCGTATCAATGATCAAAGTCCCGGCTCAGGACCCCTACCTCACGCATGCGATAAACAAAACGGTCTGCCCCCACCACTGTCATGCCTGAGTCTCACTGACTTACCTGTAGATCTGCTCTCCGTTACCGGCAATGCCAATCTTCCACACCAGCTCCTCCAGCTCCTTCCCCTCATCCTGCCGCTCACCGTCCTCCGAGCGCGACAACGCATCAACGGCCTGGTCCAGCGCAGCCTACAGGCACAACCAAATCGTCAGCCGAGAAATCACCCAGACCATCGAAGCCGTCACGCGTGAAGCAGTAATGCAAGCCAGGCGCGGGTCTACCAGTGAGGAGTACATGCGAAAGCTGATATTGGAGGTGGAAGTTGAATTGGGTGTGCGACGGACATGAGAGAGCTGCGTATAATTGTGCAGAATCATCTTGGTAGACCAAAGAAAGTGTATGAAGTAATGGGGAGCGTGAGGTATGTAGGAGGCTTCAGCATGGACCATCTAAATGCGTGGATTACACTGGAACAACGGCGTTGAGAGATGTGGAGGGGCGAGTGGCGATCATCTTGGTCGTGCTCGAGACGTTGAAGAAATCAATAATCCAAGGTCACGCATCTGCTCAATTTCGTATTGTAGATCGTAACTCTTAAAGCTGGTGATCCAAAGAGATTGAGATTATTTCTAATTGGGTTAGCGCATCACGTGCTGCGTGTTTTGTGTGCGTGCTCTTTCTCCGTGCCAGCCCCCCGAAACATGGGCAACCCACCACTCCTTCGACCGTGAACTTTCCCCATCACGCCCCACGATTGTTTTCTCCGCTATCCTTGCTGCTCGCTAGCACTCGCACTCGTTCCTCTCTGCCTGCTTGTCGTCAACCTCAGTGCACCGCCCTTCCGAAAGGCCTCTACGTGTGGCCGCACAGCTGTCGCCTGCTTGCACACGCTTGCATACGCCCTGGTGTTCACGCGTTAGTGGAGTGTATCTTCGGTTGGCACGAGCTGCGCGGACAAGACGAGGTCAGTTGCTTCCGACCGTACGACCCTTCGCACGACACCGCTGCATCGTTGCATCCTCCCTCCGCAGCCAGACTCAGCGCACCATCCTTGCGATTATCACAAGGCCTCTGGCGCGCAGTGCACGACCTTCAGCTAGGTCGGTTCCTGCACGGTAGAGGGGTGTTGCTCAGGCTGGCGTGGTTGTGTAGAGGGGCAACGGCGGCTCACAAGCTGCGGTATTGACAGCCAGAGCTGTTTTGGAAAGCTTGGGAGGGCGGGTGTCCATTGCATCAACGTACGAGAAATTTCGAGAGGGAAGTCTTTCGTAAGTCGTTCCGTAGCTTAGACAATATGACTTATGATGTGCGCAATAGCGGCATCCCAGCTTTGGCCTACTCTTGCGATTCTGAATCACCTGTGTCGCTGTCACTGTTCATTAAGTGCAATGACCGTCGCGCGCAGATGACGCTTTGTCTGCAATCTTTGCACTTCCTTCAGGGCTTTGATGACAGGCAGACGGTCATCCTGCAATACGACGCTGACCACATGGTTCCTGGCACGATCTCGCTGCGACCTGCGACCATTCCCCTGCCCCAAGAGCGTCTCAACTCTCTCGCGCGTGCGGGCAACCCTCAGATACGCACGTTGTCGCTGAAATTAAGGAAGAGGTGCCCTGTCTGGTGCACGCCATCTGCAATCCTAGCACTGCGCCCTGGCTGTGAAGCACCTTTCCTCCAACTCGCTGAACTCGCCCGAGCCACACAGGTCAGTGTCCTTTTCGACCACAACTGGCTGCACCGAGGTCTCCAAGCCAGCCTTGAACGGCTCATCGAGCAACCGGAGGCCCTTTCTGGCTTTCCAGTAGGCCAGCGCTATAGGGAGCAGCGACTAAGGCAGGTTGATTGGAGAGAGTTCAGTGCTGGAGAGATAGATACACATGCAGGCGCTTCCGCTACCATTGAAGGAGGTGAGCTGCCGCCTGGCTATGCTGAGGCGAATCGTAAACGACCCAGGCAAGGTAAGCTTGTCACGTCTCTAAACAGCAGCTACTAGCAACTGAAACGAGATCCAAGTCTCAACTAGCCCTACGCCGTCTGCTCCACCGCCGAAGCGCGACCTCCTTTCGCCCTATCTGGAGGCTTTAAATACAAGTCCAACTGAGAAAGGCAGCACGGAGACACCTAGCCCTAAGCGTCCATGCTTGGCACCAAACTTCTTACCCCTCGCTGCACTGAGCCCACTGCCACCCACCCCAGGCGCGAACTCGAGCACTGCATCGCCGTCTTCGAAGATAGCATCGCCTGCCTTCCTAGCTTCGGACCTCCAGCACGCCGTCGATCAAGCCGTCTCCAGCATGCTACCAAACATCCTCGACACACTCCTACCCTCGCTACTACCTCGCCTGCTCACAGCTACATCACCTTCACCCTCAACGCAGCACTCCATCTCCAGCCAGCTCTCACATGCTGCAGCGTCGCCACAGCTGACTGCACTCGGCATCTCCCTCCATGATCGGCTAGCCAATACACTTGAGGCTGAGATTAGCGCCATATACGCACACACGCTGAGCCACGCGAACTGGCTGCGGAACACGGCAGATGACAAGTTTGCGGATATGCTTGAGGAGGAGAGGCTAGCACTTGAGCGTGTGGCAGAGGAGAACTTCCAAGATTTTAAAGAGCGCTGTGATGGGGTTGAGGAGGAGATTGTCGAGCGGCTAGGTTGGAGGGCTGAGAAATTGTGTGATGATGTGCTGAAGAGATTGCAAGAGGGCATGGAGGAAAGTAAGAATTTGAAGGAAGAGTTGGTGAAGGTGAGAGAAGAGCGTATGCAGGACAAGAATGAGCTGTGGAGAGAGAAGGAGGAGTTAAGGAAAGACAGGGAAGACTTGCGCTTGGATAAGCAGGTTTTCAGGATGGAAAAGAAGGACTTCGAAAGAGGGAGAGACTCTTTGCGCACTGAACGATTGCGTTTTGAAGCCGAGAAATTGCAAGCCGTGCAGAAGCGTCCATCTGCCGCCCCACCCATAAGGGCTGGCAGCGCACCTGCGTAAGGACCGAGCATGTGAAATATATACCCGTCGCGTCACAATGTCAACTTGTAGACAGCAAACTATTGATCCAAGCAAATCCAGCACACCGCGCGGAAGTTGCAACTGTGTACTACGAATTTGACGGGCTTACAACAACGATGTTTTCTTGGAGGTGCTTACGGATTTTCAAAGCCTGAGAGCCTCATTGCGGACAGTCGCAGCTCGACCACTAGGTCCCGTCTGCATATCGTGGTGCAAGATCTAACCCAAGGCTAACAAGCGACCAGAAGCTTTTCTGTCAACACTATGCCTGCTCCAGCAGCTCTTTTGCGTAGCGCGAGAATGTAAGGCACACAACGTTGGGCCAACGGATAATGGTATTCCTTTACATACATCAATTGTGAGGATAAGATCTAACGCGCAAGATTTCTACGCAACGGCCTTTCCAATCTGTTTAGATTTACATAGGTCATAGTTGAAGATCCAAAATGCCTAGTACACCGATTCCTCCCAATACACCAATTTCTTCCGATACGGAAGTTTAAGATTTTATTGTTGTAGGGGCGTCAACACGTGCGCAACAACCCCAAAGTCCTCACCCCTGGATTGTCGGTGTCGCTACAGGGTGACGCAGCATACAACTGGCGCTAAGATTGTAACGTGCCCGAGCTCAGCAGTCACATATCTTGTATATGCGTAAACAGCTGAGTAAGCTTTTCTTTTTTCAATTGATCACCAATCTCTTCTACAACGCCCGAGCCTCTTACGAACTGCTGACACAGCTAAACCATAACTACCCAAAGTCAGTCCGCTTCTCCGCCCTTGTGATCTTTCCTCCCAACCCGGCGCATATTTGTATTATAGTGTTAAGAAAGTAAGGAAATCGTACATTGTCCTAAGACGTGCATTGACCCAGCGTTCTCGGTACTGCTTATTTATTTGCGGGATCCAGGCGCCCCAAGGTATACAAGGGCCCTTTCCCGCTCCCGTCCACCTATAGTGCCCCTCCACTTCTCAAACCCACATTGACTAAGCAAATAATCAATCTCAACACTGACCTATCACATCATATTAATAAACATGCCGATTCGTGAGATCGACCCCAATTTTGAGAGTGAGCTATTCGAAGCGGCTAAAGCAGCGTTCAACAAAAAGTTTGGCGTTTCCCAGTATTGGCTCCCGCTACCGCTCCTCCTCGTAGATCAAGGAGCAGAGAAGGATCTGCTGTGCCATGAACCTGCCGAGGAGACAATCGCCATCAGTGCGCATGTGTCGGCGCGCATTCATGCCTGGTACGAGCAGTTGGCTGCCGCCTATGACGAGGTCGAAGATCCGCCAGCCCGGATTGGCATCGAGCTCATAATCGAGCCTCAAGAATTTGACCCAGAGGCGCCAAATTGTGATCATCGCCGGTATCATTCGCGCCGTCTGCAGCTGCAGGACCCCGAGACACTGCCAAACCTGTCCTTTGTGAGTCGCTTAACCGTCCGGTCCAATGCCGGCTCCAATGTCGAAACCGCAGCAGACATACGCCCTCTGTCTCCCCTGGTGCCGCTGCAGTGCCTCGTCCACTTGCCAGTTGTCCAAGAGTGGAATGCTCCGTGGTTGTGGGAGCGGCCCATGCCCTCCAACATGCCGAGCAGGGTGCTGCGCGAGCACTACACCTGGCCGTGGGAGGGCCCCTTGCGAGACGCCCGCCATGAGTTTGGCGCCGCCATCATAGATCAGGAGAAGCACCTCTGCGGAAAGAAAATCCCTACCAGCCTGACCAGGGCTGCACTGCACTTCTGGCCTCTGTTCAATCTCCCCAAGCATGATCAGTCCATTGCCCGCCCGAACCTGATCCATCCTGCAAATAAGGATCCCGTATCTTTGGGTCTTTGCAAGCTTGGTGCGCAGCTAACTCTGTTCGACGTGCGCGCTGTGGTGAGTCCAGACCTGTTCCCCGGGCCCGAGGTACCGTCCGACCAGCAGTGGTCACAGATGCGGCGATTCCGACTCGAATTCCATGCCCTCCGCCCAGACGGGCGGTGGTACTTTGTTGGTCCTGGAGGCGAAGATCCGCACGACTCTGAACAAGGGGGTTACAAGATCTCGGAAACAGAACACTACCCCCGCGAAACAGACACGGACGAGGACGAAGACCTTCATGACGAATTAGATGACAACCTCGGCGAAGCTTGCGATGACGGTTACAATCTAAACATGTTCCGGATTGAACCCTGCAGGGAGCGGATTGAGCCACTACTCGCGGCGTTTGCCAAGTCTTTGGCTCGCGACAACATGCCAAATCTCGAGGATGCCGAGATGTTCACGCACCTGTGGTGGGCACCTTCAGACGACATAGAAGCGAAAGGATATGATCTGCCGAGAAAAAAGGGCCACGGATGGGGTGTTAAATTCATTGCTGGGCGTGGCAGTAAGAAGCAAAAGTCCGATGAAGCTGCTGCTGCTACGGTACCCACACCGCCGGTGGTGCAGTGGCAGGTGGGTGACTGGCGGCCCAGCCAAGAAGTTACGAGTCTGTTTGAAAGCCTAGGACGGCAAGAGTGGCTTGATTTTGAGTGGGACAAGTATAGAAATACGATGGGACACGACTTGCTAGGGAACAATCAGTCTTCTCCAATATAGTCGGGTGGGCAGCCAATATCCTTTTGTAATTGCTGGTTATCAATGGCTATCCAGTATATGTCGTCGCAACTGCGGAATCGACTTGCATATCTACAGCGGCGAACTTGACAGCATACAGACCCCATAGACTCTAGGTCACGAAGCCATTGGCATCGTTGCCGTGGTGAGAAGCGCAGTCGAAATCTTCAAGCTTGGCAATAAAGTGGTCGTTCCTAATGCCCCAAACTCGGAAGAGTTCAGGCTCAAAAGTTAACGAGCTTGTTTGGCAATAGTTTAGGTGGAGTTTCTTTAGATCAGGAGAAGATTTATAGTTAGGTCTAGGTAGTTATCAGAGGTAAATTTATAGCTTAGCCTAGTATTCTTAGCTATAAACAAGTAACTATTAAATATTAGTATATGTAAAAGCTAGAATATATAGTATTTTATTCAGACTACTATAGAACTTACTAAGACCTATATATAGTAGTACTTCTAGATCTCTTATATCTATTCCTTCTAATACTAAGTCTTGCGCTACTATTATTAGTACGCGTTAACAAACAGGTTAACTCTAGTAAACTTAGACTAGTGCACTTGAGGGTTAACCTTGTTATGTAATTTAGAGATTATATGTTATTTTCTCTAAGCCTACAGCGTTTGCAGATAGTACAGCTTGGACTCATCCCAGGAGTCAAACATCTTCCACTTATGGCCCTTGTGCCGATGCTTCCATAGGGGCTTGCACATGAAACAATAGTCAAAATACTTACAGACTGTACATTGGAAACGCGGTCCATGGATAACCTAGATGCAATCAGCAACCATGTGTTCATTGTTCTAACATACTCACATGTAGGCATCCATCGCAGATCGCACCGTGGGTTGGGCCATCGCTCAACGGACCGCTCCTTCCCAAATCAAGCTCCAGCTTGAGCGTGTCCGGCATTTCATCCACCAATTTTCCTTTTCCATGGAACACAGCAACAGCGAGAGGTGTCCAGTTATCCTCCGACTCTGGACATGGAATACATTCACTCTTGAATCCTCGGTTGACCAGTAGCTCAACGAGCTCTAGGAGTCCGGACCTGCAGGCCCAATGGAGCAGATTCCAGGTCCCTTTCTTAGAGATCAGCCTGGCATTCATCGCAGGGTCTCTTTCCATCAAGTCTGTCATTATTCGGATGGATCCTCCTGAGGCTGCAAGATTGTAGATATCTGCGTTGCCTGAGGAAGGTTTGAGCCCTTGATCCACGAGGTAGTGGAATGTAGCTGGGTTTCCACTTCTAGCGGCGAGCTCTAGAGGTGTTCGATCGTGTGCGTCTGTTTGCGTCAGGTCGGCACGATATCGGTCGACAATCAAGCGCAAAAAGTCAGTCAAACCAAAAAATGCGAAAAGGTGAGCGATTGTGACATGGCGAAGATCGCGACCATCAGCTGCAGTGTAAGCTCCTCTGTCAAGGAATAATTGTACTATCTCCAAGTGATGGTTTTCCACTGCGAAGTTAAGAGGCCTCCACTTGTCGGGAGTAGCATGAGTCAGGTCAGAACCGACGTCGAGCAGATATCTCGCAACCTCAAGGTTGCCGTTGCTGGTTGCGGAGCAAAGTGGCGTCTTCCCGCCCTCGGTGGCGAAGATATCGGCACCTTTCTCGCACAGTAGCTGCACGATAGCTAAGTGGCCCTCTTGAGCAGCCACATGAAGAGCCGTTGTACCTCTCTTGGTCCTGGTAGATACGTTTGCGCCCATCTCGATGAGCCAACTAACCATCGAGGCCTGGGCTCGCCTCGACGCCGCCATGAGTGGGGTTTGCTCCTCACTGTCCGCGGCGTCAACGTCCAAGCCAGCCGCAAGAAGCAACGAGGCAATCTCCTCAGCTCCCCCTTCAGCTGCGAAGTGAAGAGGAGTCCAACCTGTGTTGGTTGGAAGGAACTCTGCGCCCTTTTTTTGCAGCATACGAAAGATTTCAACATGACCCCCTCGGCAGGCAAGATGAAGCGCGGTCCATCCGCGCGTATTTGGAGTTGGGACGGCGCCATGGTCAAGAAGCAATTCGACAATTTGAATACAACCTCTACCAGACGCCACATCAAGTGGCGTCCAGTAGTCAAAATCAGCAGTCATTGGCGCACGGGCGTCTAGTAGTACCTTTGTCGCGTTGATATGCCCCTTTTCGATGGCTGCTCTTAGCGGTGTCCATCCTCGATTGTCGACTGTCATGTCTGCGCCTCGTTCCAAGAGCAGTCTGACCAACTTAGTGTTACCGGTGTGTGCCGCTGTAATGAGTGCAGTCCAGCCGTAGTCGTCAGCGAAAGACCATCCTGCTCCGTGGTCCAGTAACAGTTCGACTATGTCGAGGCACTCTTTCTCAGTGGCAGATATCAGTGCAGTTCCACCAGTTGCATTGCGGATATCCACCGCAGCATTGTACTTAAGTAGTAGTGCGACCGCTTCGAAGTGGCCGTTGACGGATGCGTAGTGCAGCGGTGTATCACCGGCTTCGCTAGTGACATCAAGGTCTGCCCCATGCTCGAGCAGCATCTGAACAATTTGGGGATTCCCTGCGTATGCTGCCGCGCCAAGTGCGCTGCCATATTGTCCTCCTTCTCTATGAACATTTGCACCTTCCTCGGTTAGTCTCAAGGCGATGTCCTCATTGCCGCCATATGCGGCAGCAGCGAGTGTTGAGGCGAAGTACTTTCCCTGTACATGGATATTCGCGCCTCGCTCTAACAACAGAGCTGTCATCTCCTTGTTTCCAACGAACGCAGCAACACCAAGCGCGTTGTTGTAATCTCCCCCTTCTTTGTGAATGTCAGCACCTCTGTCGAGCAGTAGCTCAGCAGTATCCTGATTGCCTTCAAACAGGGCAGCTCCAAAAGCTGTGCCATAAACCTTAATTGACATGTCAATTTCGGCACCCGCATCCAAAAGCAATTCGACGAGGTCTTGATGACCATGGTACGCAGCAGCACCAAGAGCAGTACTGTAGTCGCCACCAGGAGCATTCACATCGACGCCGTGCTCGATGAGTTCCTTAACCACCTTGAGACGGCCGCGATGTACAGCGGAGGTCAACGCGGTCCAATGATCTTTCTGGATGAGCTCAGGATCGGCTCCGCTATCCAGCAACAGCTTAACGGCCGCTGCATGTCCGTTCTCAGCCGCTTTATGAAGTGGGGAGTCCTGGTTATGGTCTACCGAATTGATATCGACTGAACTCTTCGCGAGCAGAGCCCTGGCGAGTTCTACGTGGCCGTTCGCCGCAGCAAACCACAAAGAACTACGACCTTTCTCATCGCGAAGGTTCGGATTGATGTTGTGTTTCTCAAGAAGAACTCTCATCAAACCTACCTTCCCCCTTCGGCTGATCTCAGAAACAAGCCTTTCTGGTGTTTGAGACGCATCGAGAACATGTCGATGCTGTAGCAAATGGTGGAAAATGTCCGGATCTCCAGAATGCAAGGCTGCTTCCAAGACTTGACGAGTCATCTTGGGATTAGTCACAGTCGCTGCGGGCGTGTGTCTGAGCAATGTTTGCACAATGTCCAAGCGACCTTTCCTGACTGCCACCGCCAATGACGTCTCACCAAGTGCATTAGGTGTCATCACAGAAGCACCATGGGAGATTAGCAGATCGACTAGCGACAGATATCCCCTCCTTGTCGCTATAATTAGTGCATCGTCGTCAAAAAGGAGTTCATCGCGTTCGTCGATACGTGTGCTGCCAGTTTGAAGCTGTGTCGAGGTCCAGTTGAGGCTTTGTGACCTCCGGGTATCAGCTCCTGCTTGTAGCAGCGTCGAGACAAGGTTCAGAAGAGCTTCCTCACTTTCTTTTGACTTTTCAAAAAGCGCGAAGAATACTGCTCCTTCCAGGTTGATGTGTCTCACAAAGAGTATTTTCAAGAGTCTACTATCCATAGTGGCAATGGCACATGCGACTAAGCCGCTCTCTTGTCCCTTAGTGTCAAGCTCTGGATCCGCTTCAAAGAGATCGATGATGACATCGATAGCCTGCTCGTCCAAAGCAATGGCCAAGGCTGTATCGCCGTCTTCGTTGGAGGTATTGAGGACTCTTGAAGCAGCCTCAGAACTTGAAGTGAGGCCTTGCACACGTTGAAGGCCATCACTATGACTTGTGATGTGTGGTCGGGTTTTCTGCCGAGAAGCGAGACGAATCAGCATCTCGGCCAGGTCGTGGTTGCCCTCACGTATTGCGATCATGAGGGCAGTGTTACCATCCGAGTCTGTGCGTGCTAGATCCTCGGTAGAGATATCCAGTTGAGAAGCCGCTGATTTCGAGCCAAGAGCCGCCACCACATGCAAGGCCGTGGCAGCGAAGAATGGCCATCCTATGGGTGTGTGTGCGCCTCCAGGGTCTAGGGTCGTCCACAAGCGGCTGAGTTTTGGTAAACGCTCAGATTTGGGCGCCCATTCCATAACTCGAAGGAGATCATGCTGGAGAATGCCCTCTTCCTCTGCTGAGCGGATGTGTTCAAAAATATACCGCACGGCATAGGGTGCCAAGGGGAAGCGAGACGCAAGAGTTGCTCTTGATAGATGCGCTCCATTCAGGGGTTCGTCCATGGTCAAATACCTCAGGCATGATCTTGAAATTCGATAATGACCTCCCCCAGCTAAGGATGAATGCACGCGCCGATCCCCCTCATAATATCGCTTGAGGAAATTTCCAAGCAAAAAGTCAGCTACGGACTGATGGATCAGCTGAGCTTCGCGGTTCCAGTCCTCTCCTTTGAGATCATATATCTCCCATACCTCGCGAGTCTGGAATACAACTAGTCCTCTCGATAAATGCTTTACATGTCGTTCGAAGGAGGACAAAGTATCCGAGTAGCTAGAGTGAGTCCGTAGCTTAAGCACAGATGCACATTCTACATCAGGCTCCGTCGTGAGCGCTTCTCGGAGTTCTTGAGCAGACAGGGGTCTGCCGGAGAAAAGTATCCACTCAAAAAGCTTCACCATCTGCCGCAATTCAGATCCGCCGACACGGTTGAGGATTGCGGCGTATCGCTCGGTCAAAGTTCCCGGACAGGAGGCAAGATCAAGCTGGAGCTTATCGAGTTTCGATCCATTAAGATCGCCGGTGATAACAGCCTCGGTTGCTAGGTACACCCACTGGAAGGCGCCATGAGCTTTATCTAGGATTTCAGCCTCGATCTCCCGTCGTTTATGGCTGCATTGTATGCTCTTGAGTCGATCCTGGGTGTACCATATGATGTCACTGGCATTGTTCTCTTCCATGGCCAGGGCTGGGATGCTGTCGAGACCAAGAATGGGATAGTGTCTAGACGAGACACATATTCGCGCTCGGGTGGCCTCAGAGTGAGTCTGTTCGTAGAAGAAGTTCAGCAAGGACCGGGCAGTCTCTTCACCACATTCATCGAGGGCATCAATGAATATAGTTATCGGCTGACGCTTAGTACCCACAGTCAGAACTCTCGAGAGTAAGTGGAGTAGCTCTCCTACAGACCAGTGCCATCTGCCCTCGTTGTAGTCTCCGTATCGTTCATTCCGATTTTCAAAATCTTTTGTCAGCTGACAAAGGAACTCTGGATAATGTTCAAGTATTGAGTTCAACAAGGCTCGGCAAACGCCCAGCGTCGAGCGCTGCAGATCATTGCCCTGGCCGTGCACAAAGTAGGACGCGATAAGCTCCGTGGGCCTTGTGTCCCTTAGCGTCAGAATCGCAAATTTCATCAAGACAGATTTGCCAGTACCCGGATGTCCTTTGATCCAGAGCAAACCGCGAGATGTCTTCGCCCAATTCAGATACCGTTCGTCATGAAGGAGCCAAGTACACGTGTTGTATGCTGTGTAGACGCTGTGATACCTTTGCTCTTGTTCTTGGAACGCAAGCGACCTGAGACACTCTAGATGCAGTTAGTAAATCGTTGCAAGTGCATACTCTGTGCTACATTCCTTGTTCCGAAGATGTGGACTGCACTGATACTGCAAGCATGTTAGTGTGTATACTTGGGCTACGTATCGGCAACCTACACCTCGAAAAGATCGCTTGTGGACGAGAGAACATCGCGAGGGAATTTTGTCTTCGAGCGTGAGCTGATGTGATCATGAAACGACTGAGCTGGAGCGGACCTACATGTAAGGAGATAGTTCCGAGTTGGCCCGAGTTTGTTCAACGTCGCCCCCTTGGGCAACGGCGACTGTATCGAATGAGTCTGCCAGAGGATGAATCAGCATCTTTAAACAATCAGACATGGCTCGAAGCTTACCGTCAAGGGGATTGGGGTCTTCATCCAACGGCCGTGCAGGACTTAGCATGGTGAGCAAATCCTTAGCGTAGGCTGCGGCTGATCCTGCAGCATATGGTTGCCATCGTTTGTTCTTATGCGAATCTGCATAGTCACATATGCCACGAATGACTAAGCAGGGGAAGTTGTTCATCAAACCCGCTGCCTCCATTTCGAAGCACAGCACCTCGCCTAGTTCCCCACTAAGTTTGTCGCGAATGACAGCGTCTCGTATGACCTGGTTACCAGATGCGATTGCGCCGTAATGGACTACCACCTCTTCACCGCTCTCCCTTGGTTGTCTGATAACTTGCTTTCCATCGTTGCATCCTGCACAAGTTTGTCCTCGCTCGTGGCTGTACGTTGCCTCAAACAATATGTCTGGACCAGCCCGATTGCGTCGAAATCTGCCGATCTGCTCAAGACGCGAGAGATGCTCCATCATGGTACCTCGTCCTCGTATGTGGATAGCGCGCAAGGCTGTAACTGCGTTAAGTAGTATCGTTGGAGGTGCGTTTAGTGATCCTGTCCGCTTGAAGCCGCTAGGAGTGGCCTTTCCATAGTCGTACTGTACAACACCTCCGTGATCGTTGTATGGCTTGCTAACTACCACATCCCCAAGCCTGATGTCTACATCTTCGCTGGGGACCCCACCTCCTATACCTACCATTAATCCGAATCGAACAGATGTGAACGCGATCTCCATCTGATTTGCGACCATAGCTGCAGAATTCGTACCCATTTGACCCTCAGGCAAACATGCAATAACTACGTTGTGCTTGCCAACTCGTCCACACGTGTAAACATTTGTGTTGTATCCATTGTTTGAGGGGGTCTCGTGTTCTTCGTCCAGCATTTCCTGGGCTGCGACCAGCTCAATCGCAAGGGCACAGACCCATCCTATAGTGTAGTCCTCGGGGCGAAGACGGCGGCGCATTGAGAATTTATGATAATGGAGCTCGAAGGTGCTCAAAGACTGGAAGCGGGATTTAGGTAGGAGGGAGGCCTCGTGAGTTCAGTTCCATGAGATAGGATTGCGTCAGTCTCAGCCTTGTCGTAAGCGGGAGTGGCTGTGTCACAGGGTGAATGGCATTCTCCCTTCCCACAACGCAGACCTGACAGCTGCAGGAAGAGCTTCTACGGTACTGTAGCAGCGTGATTAACCCAAATCGACGCTGCGACAATGAGTGCAGCCGAGGGGTAGCACAGCCACCAGTCGCAGCTGTGGTGTGCGCACTGTGCGTGTAGCCGGGAAAACTGCGTCCAGCCACAGACAAGGTGCACCCCAGCACCCCAGCACCTCATGCAGGCTCTGGTCAATCGTTACCGCGCTGCGTGCTTGGCACGCAGATACGGAAGCTATAGATACTCGTACGCACCACTAGTCCGAGAGTCACGTTTTTTGCCACCAGATACCGTTAGATCGATTTGGCAACGATCTTGTCTGATTTGTAGAGAAGACTGTTAGACTGCACGTAATGCCTAGAGTTGTAGCCTAAAGAGTAGGCTAGCAAAACAGGTTAAGGTACCTTATATTAGGTTAGAGCTTAGTTAGGGCTGTATAGACCTTAGATTAGAGTTAGAGTTAGGTTATTAAAGTTTGCTATATAATCTTTATAGAATAGAAATATTACTAAGTATACTATAATATTTCTATAATTATAGTAATAATAATAAACTTTATTAGCTTTTTATATATAGAGATTATACTATAGTTATTTTAAGTACTATAAGTATTAGCTATAACTACTAAAACTATATAATAATAGTATAAACTAACTCTAAGTTCTTTTCTCTATAGACTTTATATAATTTAGTTTAAAGCCTATACAGCCTATATAGCCTCTCTAGCTCTAACCTAATATAATTTATACTGCTTTAATAAATTATATAAACTTTACTATAGTATCTAATTAGAATATAACTTAGTAGTAAGGTATAGTAGAGCCTAGTATATATTTTATAACTCTCTGTATTATATTATAACTACTACTTATTTTACTATATTAAATAGAAAATATCTATAGCTAGTCTTAGGTTAGTATTTCTTTATAGCTTAGGTAAATAGGTAAGCTAACTAATTAAAAAACCTATATATAAGAAATTACTACTAATAACTACTATAACTATAACTATAATAACTAGCCTTATATAGTAGATTAGAGTTATATAGTATATTATATAGTAGCTAGCTATAAAGAGTTATAGCTTACTATTATAGTTAGTTACTAGTATTAGAAAGAAATACTAAGCAGGATATAAAAGTAGATTAATAAGTTAATAAAGTATACTCTATAGGCACTATAGTAGTAGTAGCAGTAACCTTTATCTTATAAAAACCTCTTTTAAGACTTAGAAACTATATACTTACTTATATACTATAGTGCTAGTAAAGAGCAGTATAACTAATATATTTAAGTATTCTATAAGGTACTTACTAGTACTAATACTCTTATATAGGCCTATAGTATAGTAATACTAGATACTAAGCTAATAAGTATTTAAGTATATCTTACTATATAGTATAATAGTTAACTTAGAAGGTAAGAGTTAGTAGGTTTATATAAGTATCTAGTAGTACTATAAGCTTACTCTATATATACAAATAAGAGTATAAAGCTAATAATATAGCTAGTAAAATTATTAGTATAGAAGAGGTTAATATTAATATAGTAATAAATATACTTAATATTATTCTTACTTAAATCTTAGATAATAGAAAGCTAGCTAAAAGCTTTTTAAAGCTATACCTAAGTATTAGCTATAGTTTATAGAACTAAGCGTTAGTAGAGAGTAATATACTAGGTTAATACTAATAAATATAGTACTACCTCTTAAGGTAGGTAATAGTAAGTAATTAAAGTTAGAGTATTTAAAGTAGTTAGAGTAGTTAAAGTATTTAGAAGAGTTATTCTAAGCTAGCATACTATTAGTAATACTATAAACCTTATAGTAGTATATATAGCTATTAGTGCTTATCTAAGTTATAGTAAAGAAAAAGTAAACTTTATTTAAGCTTATATTAAGAATATAAGTAAGTAGAAAGAATAATATAAGTATTATAAAAGAAAGAGTAAATAGAAGCTATTATAAGAGTAGGTTATATAGCTATATAGCCTTTAGGTATAAATAGAAAGAGAGTAAAAGTAAGTATATATATATATATACTACTACTCTCTAGTACTCTATATATATAGGCTAGCCTTATATAAGTATAGGTTCTAGGCTGCTAGTATAGTAAAGTATACTTTTAGTATATTACTCTATATAAAGGTAGGCCTAAGTAGGTTATAGCTATTTAATGCTATATATACTTAAGTACTTAAGCCTAAAGTAGCTAGGTAGCTAAGTAGCTAGGTAGTATATAGGTAAGCTTTATTAGCTGCTGCTATACTACTTTATATACGTAACCTATAAATATAGGCTAGCTCTACCTAATTCTAAAGTCTTTATATACTATTACTATAGAGTATACTATCTATATATTACCTTATTATATTATATAAAAGTAGGCTATAGAAAGGTAAGTTAAAAGTATATATAGCTATTTAATACTATATATATTAAGTTTAATACTAGTAGCTAAATACTACTTATTATAATAATTAGTAAAAGTATATAGTAACTAGCTAAGCTATAATTAATTATATAAATAGTATAAACTTAGTTATAGTACTTAGTAATTACTATATATAGTAGTAAAAGAGCAGTACTTATTATATTAAGTAGTAGTATAGAGTATAAAAGAGCTATATAGGTAGGTAAAAGAGGTATAGTAAGTATATATAATAATATCTAAAAGAGGTCTCTACTACTTTCTTTTTATTACTTTAATACCTTCTTATCTTCTATTTTAATAGCTTCTTACCTTTTACCTCTACTCTAATAGCCTTTCTTCTCTCTACTATATTTAGCAGCAGTAGTTTTACTAGCGCCTTCTATATAAGTAGTATTCTAGGCACCTACTTTAAGTGTATTACTAATATCTAGCTTAGTATAAGTTCTTTATACTTTAGTTCTTTTACCTATAGACTATTAACTATCTTTCTTTCTAGAACTATATCTTTATACTAACTAATATACAGCTTTAAGTACTTATTATATAGCTTAATATTAAGCTAAACTATAATAATAGTATTAACTATAAGTATTTCTAAGCTACTTACTAGAAGCTTCTCTTTACCTTTACTAACTAAGTATATACCTCTAGAGTAAAGACTAATAGTATAAATAGTATCTTTCTTAGTAAAAATATTCTTAGTAAAAAGATATAAGTATACTTTATTAGTAGCTTAAGTAATAAGTATATTTATAACTTTCTATATTATACTATTATTCTCTTCTAGTATATTAATAATATATAAGTAGTTACTAGTATCTATACTATATTAGTATTAAGCCTTGTAAGCTTTATAAAGGTAGTATAGTAAAATACTAGTATTAAAGGTAATATATTTATAAAGTACTTCTAGTTTATCTATAATATACTTATTAAAGAAGTATAGTTAATATTACTTTAAGTAAGGCTTACTTATATAGTAGGTAATATATAGTTAAGAGTAAGCTAGTAAAAAGATTAAGGTTAGGTTAGAGTTAGGTTCTATTATATAACTACCTAACTCTAACCTAACTCTAACCTAAGCTAGTACCTACTAAGAGAGTTAGAGTTAAGTTACTTTACTTTAGGTTATAGTTAGAGTTAGGTTAACTAATATAGTATAAGTTAAAGTTAGGTTAGAGTTAGGTTAAAAGGTTTTAATTATAGAAGCTATTTTAAACTAAAATTAGTTTAGTTACTTTTATATAGAATATAGGTTTATTATAGATATTTATTATAGTAGTATAGAAATTATTTAAGAGATAGATTAATTTATTTTATTACTAGTTATTTATTATAAGTTATACTATAATCTCTTAGACTTGCTCTAGATATAACCTAGGCTAAGCCTAGAGTGTATAAGCTACTTCTTAGTATATATTACCTATCTAAACTCTTAAGGTTTACACCTTAAGAATTTATCTATCTATCTTAATCTATCTTATATTACTTTAGTATAAACACCTATTAAACCTCTATCTAATTACCTACCTATAGTAACCTTATAATTTAAATCCTTTATACTTCCTCTTAGAAAAGGTAGTTAACTTATAATAATAGATTAATCTCCTAGCTATACTAATATAATAGCAGGAGGAAACTATACTCTCTAGAGTGCTAACAATAGTATAGAGGAATCCCCTCTTAGCAACACCTCTAGGATAACCTTAGAGATGTGTTATAATAGTATAGGCTGCAATACTATAAACTTAATAAGCGTATTAGGCAATAGCAGCTGCATAGCTAGCTACCTAGAGGAGATAACGCTTCTACTATAATAATACAGAGGCTAGTTACCTGCGCTAATAGATATATAAACTACTATAGCCTATCTGCTAAAGGCGCTAAATAATACTAAACTATTAGAAGCCTCTTTAGTAGAAATTAATATTTAGCAACACTAATTTAACTGTGTAGTAGAGATACTGTAGCAGACCTAGAGTAGAAATACCTTAGAAAGTAACTATACTACCTTTAATAAAGCAGGATGTATTATATGCGTTCTAAACAATATCTAACTAAAACTAAGATTAGAGTTAGAGTATTAATCTCCTATAACCTAGTAGGTAGATTAGTAGGTAAAAAATATTAATATAGTATTCTAGTACGCATAAGTATTAGATAACTTAGTTACCTATACCTACTAGATTATAAGAACTATTATCTTTAGAACCTATTATAAACTAATATAATAATATATTAATAAAGAGACTATTTAGATATAGGCTAACTTCTGCATAGAGAAGAAATAGCTTATCTAAGACTCTATATTTACCTATTATAAGAATTACTAAAAGTTCTTTAACCTTAGCTAGAATTCTAATAACTTAGTAAATACCTTTTTAATAAAGCTAAATAAGCTAGAATTAGTGCTGCTATATAGCTTCTTAAAGTTTAATAATAGCACTAAGAACTATAAGTTTAAGATTACCCTTATATAGAGCAAAATACCTATATTATTATAGAGAGAGATCTAATATAATAGAATACTAGAATATATTAAGAAGTAGCCTAAATTTAAATAAGCTCTCTGCAATGCAGAGACTGTAGTAGGTCTAGTAATGCTACCTCTAAAGAGCTACTAATACTCTAGAGGGAAGCGCAGACCTACTTTACTACTATAGTAAGAGTTTAAGTATTAAGATAGCTAAGGTAATACTCTAAGTTAGAATAACACTAGCTATACACTAGAAGACAACTGCCTAATAGTAGCGCCTATATAAAATAGTAGTTATACTAATCTTCTATATAATAAAAATTAGGGCCTGTAAAATAGAAATTCTAATTTCTAAAAGAATAACTAATAACTATACTAGAGAAACTATAAAGTATAAAGCATAAACTAGTAGAAAGAGTAGGGGAATAGAAAGCTCTAGTTACAAACCTATTCTAACTATAACTAAAGCTAGAGACTAACAGAAAATAAACCTGTATTATAGTAACAGTATACCTGCAGATACCTAGTAATGCCTTAGTAATACTCTAAGCACTCTATAACTTAGAAGTAGAAATTAACCTTATTAATAGAGTAAGTCTCTATAGAATAGGTATTAGGCCTAACCTAGACCTAAAGATACTAAGAGTAGTATCTCTAGATAATAAGGACCTATATATTTATAGGTCCTACTAGCTAACACTAGACTGCATTAATAATGCAGGAACTAGCAAGCTAGTTAGCTCTAAGATATTCTAGGTAGCAGACTTCTATAGATATAACTTTATACTAGGCTATTTATAGCTTATAGAGACTAACCTATATATAAGATTCTTAATAGAAACTTATATATAGTTTAGTAATAATATAGAATAGATTAAAATTACTAGTATTAAAGAGCTGTTTAATAATATTAGCCTAGGTAAGTAACTTTACTTGCTTAACTTATAGGCCTTATACAGGCCTAATAAATATCTAATATTACTCTAGGTAGTAACTAGAGTAGTATTAAATAATAGTAAAACAACTCTACTATAATAGAAGGGTTAACCTAAACATATACTTCCTATCTAGAAGGTATACTAGGTAAGTAACAGACCTGTTCTAGGATGCTATAGAGCGCCTGCTAACTATAGTAAGGCCTTTCTATAGCTTCTACTAGAAGATAACTGTCTAGATAAAGAAGAACTTTATTTTATACTACCTAAGCTATACTATAAGTAGTTTGCTTTTAGTAAGCACTAGTTAGGCGTGCTTTCTCTATATAGAGAATATAATTATACTATTAATATTAAGAAAGGTATAAAGGTACTAAACCTTCTAATATATAACCTCTTCTACAAGAAACTAGATATTCTCTAGGAATACCTTAATACAGCGCAGGAGAAGAGTTAGATTAGGCTAAGCAAGTCTCTAGCTAGCGCTTTTATTCTATTTATCCTAAAGGCTAATAGTACTATACACCTCTGTGTAGATTACTAGAGGTTAAACAAAGTAATAATTAAGAATTACTACCTAATCTCCTTAGTTAGTAAAATACTTAATTAACTAGTAAAGGTAAGAGTTTTTACTAAGCTAGATCTACACAACGCCTATTATAGGCTCTAGATTAAGAAAGGTAATAAGTAGAAGACTGCGTTTAAGATATAATATAGGCATTTTAAGTACCTTATTATACTATTTAGGCTAGTAAACGCTCTAGTAATATTTTAGTTATATATCTATAGAGCTCTTAGCAGCCTACTAGATTAGGTCTGTATAGTATACTTAAATAATATTCTTATCTACTTAGAGAATAAGAAAGATTATAACAGCTATATTAAAGAAGTACTTAACTATCTAGTTAAATAAGGCCTATTTACTAAAGTAAGTAAATACTTATTCTTTACTAAGTTAGTAGAGTTTCTAGAGTTTATTATAACACTAGGAAGTATTATTATAAACCTAGAGTAGGTCTAAACTATTACTAAATAGCTAGAGCCTTATAGCTATAAGAATATTTAGGTATTTCTTAGCTTTACTAACTTCTATAGGAGATTTATATATAATTACTTAGGTATTATATAACTGCTAGTAGACTATATAATAGCTGCCTAGAACCTAGAGTAGAACTAAGAAGAACCTAGTTTTAAAGAGGGGAGAGCAAAACTAAGAAAGAAAACTCTTAAAGGCCCTACTAAATAGTATAAACTATAGAGCTAGCTAGAGAATATCTGCGTAGTATTTCTTAAGATTAGAGCAAAGTTTACTAAAGCTCTAGTACTTTAGCACTTTAACCTAGTAAAGCTAATTATTATTCTTATAAACGTATTAGACTTTGCTATAGCAGCAATATTACTACAGCCTTAGATAATAGAGTAGGTAATAGAGTGCTATTAGAAGCCTGTTGCATTTTAAAGCAAGAAGTTCTAGAGCCTATTAGTAAGATAGTATACCTATAATAAGAAACTATTAGTAATTATTAAAGTATTTAGGTAGTAAAGGTATTACCTTAAGCATGCTCTATCTATAATCTAAGTACTCTCTAATTATAATAATCTAAGGTACTTTATAATAATAAAGAAACTCTTCTCTAAGTAAGTACGCTAAGTAGAAGAGCTAGTAAGATTTAACTTTAAAGTTAAATATAAGCCTAGACTAGAGAATATAGTAGATAGCCTATTAAGGTATCTTAATTACGCGTAAGGTCTTATTATTAGAAAGCAGTAAGCCTTAAAAGATACTATATTACTAACTCTTTAATAGAAGCTTTAGATATAGGCTCTCTAGAGGCCTATAGCTAAGAATATAGAATAGGCTATAATAGGTGCTAGCTACTCTAGAGCAGTTCTAATAGCAACCTGTTAATCCTCTAAAAGAGTCTCTAAGGATATCCTCTAGCATAAACTAGGCTTAAGAGATATATCTCTCTTAGCTCTTAGCTCTTTATCTATAGACTTCTATAGTTAAGGCTTATTTAACTTATCTAAAGCATAGAGAATAGACTTTAATATTATAGAGGCTCTTCTTTATAGCCTAGATAGATAAGTTAGCGCTCTTATAAACCTTATAAGAGAAGCTGCATAAGGTAATACTATATACGCTCTAGAGGCTCTAGAACGCCTTATTAAGTTTATTAGAGAGGTTTAGAAGCAGAATAAGGCCTATTCTGCAAATAAATTACTAACGTACTAAGAGGTAGGCAGAGTAGGTAAGAGGTAGTATTATTAGAAAATTAACTTTAATAGTATCCTGCGCAAAAGTAGGAAAGTATAGATTCTCTATAATATAACTCTTTACTAAAGTATTCTTTTAAAGAATTATAATAACTCTATAGAAGGTTACTTTAGTATTAAGAAAATATCTATATTACTAAAATAAAAGTACTACTAGCCTTAGTTACTAAAGGATGTAAAAGAGTATATCTATAGGTACCTAGCTTATTAACTAAATAAGATCTGCAGGTATAAGCCCTAGAGACTACTATTACTACTCTCTATACTAAATATAGTATAGTATTACTTCTCTCTTAACTTTATAATAGATTTACCTATATTAAAAGATACTTAAGAGAATAAGTATAACTTTATATTAGTCCTTATTAATAGGTTTAGTAAGTATATCTAATACCTTTTTATAATAAAAGTAATTATAGCATAGTACCTTACTAAGACTCTACTTAAATAGTATTTCCTGCAGTAGAGACTACTAGATATATTACTGTTAGATTAAGGTTTAGTCTTTACTAGCTAGTTCTAGTCTGATATCTGCTACTACCTAAAGATTATATACTACCTTAGTATAGCCTTTTACCTATAAACTAATAGGTAGATAGAGAAGTAAAACTAGAAGCTAGAAATATACCTCTATATATATATAAACTACTAACAGAATAACTAGGTAGACCTCTTACTATATATAGAGTATGTATATAACTTAAAGGCTTATTTAGTATATAGTAAGTCCTCTATTAAAGTAGCCTATAGAATAGACCTAAAAAGCTTTAATAAGGTGCTAGATAAGTACTAGTTATACTAACTCTCTAAAGTCTAGAATAGAGATATAAAGGCACTAGAACTATGCTAGTAAGTAGCAGGCTAACTAGAGTAGTAGCATAAAACCTAGGTAACAGCTAAAGAAACTCTAGAGTATGCGTAGTAGAGTAATACCTGCTAGTATAACTTAAAAAGGTTAGAGAGATACTTTGCAGAGAGAGAATAAGTTATCTTCTACGCAAAGAACCTGCTTATCTAATATTCTTCTAAGAAGTTTAATATAAGATACCTAGAACCTTTTATAGTGCTCTAAAAGGTTAGAAAGCTAGTATATAAACTTAAGTTACTGCTCTCTATAGATAGAGTACACCTAGTGTTTAATATTACATTACTTAAACCCTAGAGAGAACCTTTTAATAGCAGGCAGTTCTAGCTAAGTCCTATATAGATTCTAGAAGATATACTGCCTATAGATAGGTATAAAGTTAAGAGTATCTTAGAGTATTAAGATACTACAGCCTATAGGCATAAGTATTATATAAAGTAGCTTAGGTAGTTAAATAAAGACTCTACCTAGAAACTACTTAAGAATCTAGACTAATACAAATAAATTCTTAAAGATTACTATAGAGACTCTTAGAATATACCCTATAAGAAGCTTATAAGCTATAAGCGTAGAGTAACTATAGATCTTTACCTACTAAAGTAGAAGAGAGAGAGGCCTAGAAAGGTGCTCTAAAGAATAGTTATATTAATTAAATCTGTATATTTAGAATTATATTCTAGAGATACTAACCTATAGTAATTTACTAAGTAGCCTCTATAGGTCTAGTAGCTACCTATATAATTCTCTACTATATAGAAGAATAGTTGCGTTAATAAAATCTATATATTTAGAACTGTATTCTAGAGATACTAACCTATAGTAATTTGCTAAGTAGCTTTTATAGGTCTAGTAGCTACCTATATAGTCTTTATTCTTAGTAGAAGAGAGAATAAACCTCTATAGAGCAAACGTGTATAAATCTAATCTATAAGTTTAAAGTTACACCTAGGAATACTAATCTATAATAGAATATTAATAGCCTATAAAGGTTTAGCAGCTACTTATATAATTACTAATACTATTTAAAGAAGAATATACCTAAGAATATATAAAATTATAGAAAGGCCTATTACTAAAAGTACTACCTAAGAAAAACTATCTCTATAATAAGCCTAAAAGCACTTACTACCTAGAAGAACTTATCTTAAAGTCTAGAGTACTCTCCTAACTAGAATAACCTACTAGAAAGCCTTACTTAGTAGGAGACTTAGACAAAAATATACACTAAAAAGAAGTAGTAGAAGTCTTAGCAGTACTAGAAATATTAGTTCTATAGTAGTACTAGCACTTTTTAGTATTAGTAGTACTACTAGCCTTCTTAAAGTGCGCCTTAATAGCCTTATTAACTACTATATTAGATAGAGCCTTCTAACTAATAGTACTAATAGCAGCCTATACTATTTAGTAGAGCTTAGAACTATAGGCTATATTTAACTTACTATGTACTGCTTAAAGTTATGCTTATAAGATACCTAATAAGCCTTATAATACTCTATCTTAGTTAAGCTAGAGTTCTTAATCTTTTAGTAAAGTACTGTATTATAATTAGCAAAGCTTTAGTAATAGGTCTTTATATAGTTAAAGGTAGTTTAGAAGTAGAACTAAGTAATAGTAAGCATATCTTTATTAGTTATATTATTACTGTAGTAGATAGTCTCTTAGTTAAACTTATAGAGAGTATAGTTAATAAGCTAGTCTAATATATTAGTAGTATAGCAGAAATAGAAAGTAAGCTATTTGCATTAGTACTAGAATAATAATAGAAATATATAGAATAGTTACCTTAATATAAGCACTTATCTTTATATTAGCACAGCTACTATAGATACTAAAGTTATTCTTGCAGGTGCTATAGCTCTCTAGCTAACAGAATACCTTAATAAATAACTTAATTAAGCTGTTAGAAGCCTTCTTAGATGCTGTTATAAGGCGCGTAATGCTAGCGCAGCACTAGAAGTAAGTAAGTAAGAGCTAAGGCGCTATATTATTAGAAAGTACATAAATAAAGTTAGTAATCTCCTTATTAGAGATATAGAAAGGAGGAGAAGTTATAATAAGAAAAGGTAGTAAGATAATAAGAATAAGTAGTAGAGTATTATAAATATAAAAGTTATAAGGCCTATATAGTATTTATATACTCTACTAGTAGCTCTCTAGTAATACTCTAACCTATTACTACTTTCTTACTTCTAGGCACCTATAATATAATTAGGCTTAATTACCTAAGGCCTAAGTTATAATTAAGAACTTCTTAAACTAGAAAACTAGTAATCTTACTATAGAGGCATATAAAAACGCAGGCTGTAAACGCTCTCTCTAATAGCACTATATAGCTATTAGTAAGAGTAGGTTATAATATAAAGTAGCAAACTATTACCTTAATTATATTAAAGGCTAGCATTACTAACCTTAGTAATAGTATAGCAGTAATAGTATAATAAGCTAGACTAGCTTTAGTGCTAGGCTAGTTGCTTACTATATTAGGCACTAAGAAAGCTAGAGTATTATTATATATAGGCTATATACTTAGAGTTTTTTATTAGTAAGTATATATAAATAAATATAGCAGGCTTTTTAAGAAGTAAGCACTACTAGTAAAAGTAACCTAGATATACTAAGAAAAACTCTTACTATATAGTATATCCTAGGGCAACTTATATAGAAGTTAATTCTATAGCAGAAGTTTATAAAGTAGGATAGTTAACCTTAGAAGGTGCAGACTATATTTACGCACTTAGGGTCCTTATAGGCATAATATTACTAGAACTCTAGAGCATAACTAGATTATGCCTAGATAAGCAAGAGACTACTTAAAGTCTCTTAGGAGTTTACCTTAGTATTAGGTATAACTTCTCTATAATATAGTTTTCCCTTTAGAGTAGGAGGTTTTCTAGAGTTTAGTAACCCTAACGCCTCTGCTAGAGGTAAATAAAGACTAATAGTTTAGAATAAACTATAAAAAAGAAGAGAGCTATTATTATAAGTTATACTGTAATCCCTTAGACTTACTCTAGATATAACCTAGGCTAAGCCTAGGGCGTATAAGCTACCTCTTAGTATATATTACCTATCTAAACTCTTAAGGTTTACACCTTAAGAATTTATCTATCTATCTTAATCTATTCTATATTGCTTTAGTATAAACACCTATTAAACCTCTATTTAATTACCTACCTATAGTAACCTTATATTATTACTATAAATTTCTTATATTTTTTATAGAGTGTAAAGAAGAAGAAAACTACTACCTATATCTCTTATAGTAGTAAATAGCTAGATTAGTATTCTTCTTCTAAATAGTAACTCTTTTAGTATAAATAGTATTTATATTATAATCTATAATTTTTAGTATTTTATAAATTTATAAAGAAGAGAAAAACTTTACTTTTAAGAAAGCTAATAATATATGCCTTAGTAGCCTTCTAGAGAGTACTAAGTACTATAGCTTATATATAGTTAATTTCTAATCTTTCTGCTACTAAGCCTAGAATTTTATAGTATAAATATAAGAAAGGTAGCTTAAGTAGTAGTAGGTTAAAGTTCTTTAAGTAGTAGTAGATCTCTTAAAGTATAATAGCTATATATAATTAGACTATAGTTATAATAAATATTTATAATAACTTACTACTAGCCTTATAGTAGCGCTTTTAGGTAGTAGCTAGCTACTTTCTAGCTGCCTTAGCAGCTAGGCCTTTATATAGTATTTTACCTCTAGTTTTATATAAGAAGTGCTTAGTAAATTTAGCTAAATTTTTTTTTTTAGCAGCTATTATAGTAGTAGTAGTAAAGTAGTAGAAAAGAGGTAAAGTAGTAATAAGTAAGTAAATAGCAGAAAATAGGTACAGTAGTAGTTAGTAAAGTAAATAGTAGTATAGTAGTAAGTAGTAAAATAAAGTATTTTACTAGCTAGTAATATTTAGTTAGGTAGAGCTGCTATCTAGTATAATAAAGCTTTACCTAATTACTAGTATACTCTACTCTAGAATATAATACTCTATTAGTACTATAATAATAAAATATAATAACTTACTAGTAGACTTAATATAATATAGGCTTTTAGATACAGCTACTTATAGTATAATATAATAAAAATTATAGATACTATAGCTATATATAGGTTTTAGCACTAGTAATTTAGATTATACTATAGCTAGTAGAGTACTTAGTATAGGCTACTCTTACTAAAAGCTACTTACTAGGTAATCTTCTACCTATACCTTACTACTATACTACTATACTAGAGTTATTTATTTTTTTTATTATATACCTATAATATAGTACTACTATATAGAATTCTAGTTATATTAAGAAGAAAAAGTTACTTAATAATACTACACTTTCTAGCTTATATATTCTAGATAGCTTTAATATATATAAGTAAAATATGCTTATTAATATAATTATTATAGTATTTTATTACTTTCTTTACTAATATTAGTAGAGCTTTTAATTTAAAAATAATAAAATTTACTTTATTCTTAATCTTTATAGCTATTTAGAATCTAGCTCTTTAAAAGGTTAACCTACTAATTTTAAAGTTAGCTATAAAGGTAACCTTAGTAGCAGTAATTAGGCTGTTATATAGCAAAATTAGGCTGCTCTACTAAGTAAAGAGTAAAAAGTAATTAAGGCTATAAGTTTAGCTAACTACTCTACTAAATATTAGCTTTATAAAAAATTAGTAAAGTATAAAAATTATAATTCTTTCTTAGCTAAAGAATAAGAAGCTCTTTTTAAAAAAAAGTAGGAGAAAATTACTAATACTTACTTTTAATCTTATAAGAGTAGTAAGTAAATATAGTTATTTATTATATACCTTAACTAATATTTTTTAAATAAATAGCTAAATAGTAAAATCTAGGTAGTATATAAAAAATAGAATAATATTAAGCTATAGGTTAACCTCTAAAATTACTTAGTAGCTCTTAGTAAGATTAGTAGTAATAAAAAAAAAATAGCTTCTTTAAAAAAAGGTAAGCATACTACTAAGTACGTTTTTAGCTTTAGTAGTATACTTAAAAAGATTATACGCTAAGAATATAAAAGAGAGCTTTCTTTACTTACTATAAATAAATTTAAAAGTAAAGATAAAAAGAAGTAGTAAGTTAAATAGTATAATAAACTTATAGTAGAAAAGCTTATAATAGTTACTAGCTCTAATTAGTAGTAAGTTTATTATATTTAATTATTATATATAGCTACTTACCTAGTAACTAGGTCTAAGGTATTTAAATCCTATCTAGATACCTATAACTAGAATACTTAGCTTTATAGTAATAAAGGCTACTATTATTAAAATAATAGTAAGTATAAAGAGAAGAAGAAGATAGATAATAATAAGGTTTAGGTATACTTTACTTCTCTGCCTAATAAATATAAGAAAGCTAGTAGTAAAGATAAAGAAGATAAAGAGAAAGATAAAAAGAATTCTAATAAAAACGCATTTAATCTTAGTAATAATAATACTATAGATATTAATAACGCGTAGACTAGTTTGCTAAAGCTATTAGCTAATTATAATAGCTAATTATTATACTTAGAATAGATTTAAAAACTATATACTTTATACTAAAGTATATTATATATATAATTTATATAGCTAAGAGCTCTAGAGCTTATTTCTAATCTTCTACTCTGCACCTTCTATTTTAGTATATCTAGTATTCCTAGTATAGAGTTTACCTTATTATAATTATTTATCTATTAAAATATTTATTTTAACTTTATACTCTTCTTTAAATATAAATTTTTTAAATTATTTTTCTTAATATAATTACTATATATATTTATTATAGTTATAAGTATAGCATCTATTAACCTAACTAAAACTATATTACTAATACTACTTTCTAATTTAAAGAATTATAAGCTAATTGCTCTATAAATAGTAAGAGAAGAAGAAGAATAAAATCTTTTAATTATTTAATAACCTTAAGTTTTATTTAAGAAAACTAAGTTAGAAAGATTACTACTTATAGCCTAGAATATATAGTAGTATAATACTTTATAGAGTAAAGATATAACTAAATCCTACCTATAATAGAATTTTTCTTACTATATAGAAACTATCTAGAGCTACTATAGAGAAGCTGTACTTTTAACTAATAGTTACTTATATATATACTACTATAATTATAGCCTTATACTATAGCACCTAAATATTAATTTCTATAGAATAAAGCACTTAGCTTTATATTAAAAGTCTCTTTATAATAATAAAACTAAAATTATAATTTATAAATAGGTAGTAGAAGCTAGACCTTTACTAAAGAAATATCTATAAAACTAATCTTCTACTTTATTTAGTCTATAAGCTTATAAAGAAAAGCTTATTTAATTAGTTATTAATTATAACTAGTTATTCTAAATAGTAGAATAATACTTATTCTAAGAATTTATTTACTTTCTTTAGCCTAATACTATAATAATTAGCTATTATAAATTTAAATAACTTTTTAAGAAGCAATTTTAAGATGCAGAGGCTATAATTTTATAAGACCTAGAAAGTATAGCAAAACTGTTTATTACGCTTAATACCTAGACTAGCAGTAATTATCTTAGCTTTCTAGCTGTAAAAGGCTATTATATTAATAATGCTTAGCAGCTAAGAGAAAAGCTTCTTAAATTTATTCTAGTCTAAGGAAGATATTCTAGCCTATCTATAGCAAAAGAAGCTCTATAACTTCTTAAATTAGCTAGAATTATAAAGAAATTACTAGCAATTATATATAATAACGCTAGTAATAATAGTATATTATTATAGACTCTAGAAAGTAAGCTTTAAGAAGAAGACTGTTTATAAAGTTCTAAAGAGAATATAATTCCTTATCTTACTTATATAATTAACCTTATTATTTAGAATATTATTTATTATCTAAAGCTATTTGCTTTACTTAATAATAAGTAGCTATAGTTCTTTAAGCGCTAATATATTAAGGATATTTAAATAGAAATATCTATTTCTAATTCTCTAAAGAAGGTAAGCTATATTTATTATATACCTTTAATATATAATTAAGTTTAACTAAATCTAAGCAATTTATATTGTAATTAATTTATTACTATAATAATTTAAATATTTTCTTATAACTTAGAAAGACCTACTAGTAAATTAGCATCTAATAGTTATATAAGATATTAAAATAAGGTAGAACTTAACCTATAATATATATAAGTATATAGTTAAACTATAACTATATATTAATAAGTAGCTATATAATAAGATTCTGCTTAAACTAACTAGCTATACTTCTAGAAATTTAACTAATTTAGAGGCTAACTAGAAGAATTTAAAAAAATTATAACTAGTATTTACTAAGTAGTAGCACCTAAAAGCTATTACCTAGATGGTATCTTAATTTAAAAAAGCTTTAAGCTTTCTAAGTAAGAATTTAAAGCCTTAGATCTAATATATCTAGCTTATATATAATAGGCTCTTTAATTTTCTAAAGATTATAATAAATAAGCTAAGTAAGAATTTAAATACTTTAGATAATAGTAAATAGCCTAAAGTTATTTAGTTAGTAGTACTTAAAGGCTAAATAAAGCTTAGTAAATATTACTTAAGAACTAGAGAAGAGTAAGGCTTTCTTTTTAATTACATAACTATTCTAGACTTTAGCTAGAAGCTAACTATATATAAGGTAAGGCTATTATATTATTTTATTATAGTTATATACTAATAGAAATAAAGAATAAAATATAAAATATATAAGATAAGCATATCTATTAATATTAGTTCCTAAACTACTTAAATTATTATAATAGTAGAGATCTTTAAAACAGCTCTATAATACTAAGTATGCCTTAGAAGAATCTAGGTAATAGTAAATAGTTTTAAAAGCTACCTACTTTTAACTAGTTACTATTAACTAGCTTCTCTTTATTTAGCTAGACCTCTAATAGATTAAACTTTGTTAGTAAATCTATAAGGCTAATATATATAGAAGGTAAGAATTACCTAAGTATACCTTATATAAAAGAAGGTCTAAAGTTTAATATACTTACTTAGTAGAGTTAAAATAAAGTAATATATCTTAACCTTACTAGAGTTACTAGAGATATACTAGCAGTACTAATTTCTTAAGTTAGAGTAGAATAGGTTTTTAACACTGCTAGAGATATTCTTAGTAATTACTAGTATAAGCTTTTATCTTAGGTAATTTAGTAGATAATAATCCTAAAGAATTTTATTACTTACTAGTAATCTTAAGAGCTTTATAATACTTTATTTAATAAAGTAAATAATTTACTAAAGTTACCTATATATATAGATAAACCTAATAGTAGTAGAACTAAAAGTAATAATTCTTACTAAGAAGAAGAGCCTATTACTCTATTATATTATTAAAAATATCTAAGAAAAAGAGTTAGGCCTATAAGATACTATAATAACTAGCTATAATAAATTCTACCTTCTAAGACCTCTTTATAGCCTCTTTTAATCTCTTTTTCTACTTTTATACCTAGTAGGTATATATTTAATTAGTATATAATAAGGTTTTTATAAAAATTAATATATTATATACTAGTAACTCTAACTTATTATAGTATTATATATTTAGGCTAAGAACCTAATAAGTTATCTTAACCTAACTCTAGCCTATAGTCTATGCAACTTAACCCTAACCTAACTCTGCACTAGGTAACTCTAACCTAACTCTAACCTGTAGCCTATATAACCTAACTCTAACTCTGCTCTAAGGCCTATATAGCTTTAACCTAACTCTAACTATATATAAAGTACCTTAACCTTTTTTACTAGCCTAGTTAAAAGGTTCTGCCTAGTGTATATAAATAGCCTTTAATAGGTTATAAATATATATAAACTTAGCTACTATTATAGTTATACTATAATATTATATACTTACCTAGAAGAATAGGCTTTTATATATAATACTAATATAAATATAAGTAAAGCTATAATACTACTTAAAATAACTTAAGTAGTATTATTTAGTATAGAAGAGTATTAGATATACTCTTTACTTAGTATATTAGAGACTATACTATTACTACTTATCTATTACTATTACTATTACTATTACTATTACTATTACTACTATTACTACTAAGGTTATTATTTCTCTTACTATTCTAGATCTTTTTTACTTTATATACTATCTATAATATACTTAGCTTAATACTTAGTATTTTCTTTTAGTTAATAAATCTACTTATAATACTATTTACTTCTAACTACTTACTAAACTACTTAGCTATAAAGTAAATATTTAGATACTTTTTATATACTAGGTTAATAAAAACTTCTACTTTCTATAAGTTAATCTTATACTTAATCTAAAAGTTAGAAATAGTATCTTTTAGTATAACTAGAAGTATACTTTAGCTAAGGCTATTTATAATATAATACTACTTTACTACTTTAGCTAAGTATACCTAAAAGATACTTTACTTAGGCCTAGTTAGTATAGTATTTAGGTAGATAAGTATAAGAAAGTAATCTATTACCTTTATCTAGTAGAAGCTTCTACTAAAGTAGTTAATATAGTTAGCACTAATAAGCCTATTCTTATACTTAATCTATACTATCTTATTAGTAAGTACTTTACTAAAAAGTACTTATACCTAGCAGTACTTAATATATAGTAATTTTATTAGCTTATTATATATATTATAGTACCTCTAGGCTAAGTAGAAGGCTTAGTTTAAAATCTACTACTATAAGAGTACTAAAAGGAAAAAAGAGAAAAAGAAGAAAGAAAAAGAGGCAGAGAAGAGAAGAGAGAATAGAGGCAAAGAATAAAGCTTATTACTACTACTTATAGCTACTATAGTGCTGCTAAAGAGCTTCTTATTCTATTACTAGTACTATAGGAAGTAAGCAGTATACTTTTAGAATAATAGGCTACTAAGTAAGTAGGCCTTATCTAAGAACTTATAGGCTCTTAGGTAGAGTATTTTAAAAGTATTATAAAAGTATATTTTCTTCTTATCTTTATTTATAGCCTTTTACTTAAAGAGCTAAGAAATAATATAACCTTTACTAAAGGCTAGCAAGATATATATACTATACTCTGCGCTTAATATACTTTTATTTAGCTTAATTAGGCTAAGAAACTAGCTATACTTAATTTAAGTAGCTTCTATATTCTTCTATTATCTCTTCTTAGTATAGTAGTTATTATTAGTAATAGTAGTAATAGCTACTACCTACTTCTTTATAGGCTTTTCTATAGGCTTTTCTATAGGCTTCTCTATAGGCTCTTCTATAGGCTTCTTAGCTAGTACTATAATAAATTACTAAAAGTAACTAGCTATTAATAAGCTGCTTACTACTTCTATTTCTTTTATATAAGTATACTTTACTAAGAATACTTATATAAAGCCTTTTAGTTACCTTTTATATTATATTAGTAGTAAAGTAAGTAGCTTCTATATAAATAAAGGCTTTACTATACTATTCTTAGTAAGTAACTATATAGCTAATATAAAGTAATCTTAACTACTACTAAATAGAGTATTATTAGGCAGTATTTTCTATAGTAGCTATATTACTACTAGTATAAAGTAGGTAATAAAGATAGGCTTATAAATACTATTATTATTAGAGTAAAGAATTAGCTAGCCTATACTATATAAACTAGTACTTTAGTTATATTATAAGTATAAGCTAAATATATAAAAGGTAAAGAGCCTTTTATAATTTATATTTAGTAGCTTATACCTATATTTATAGGTAAAGTTAGCCTTATTAGTAAGAAAAAAGCTTTAAGTACTACTATTAAATACTTTAGTAGTACTATAGAGTATAGTAAACTAGTATATTAAAGAGAATCTAATATAGTATTTTATCTAGTATAAGATAACTATTATATATACTCTTAGTAAGAACTATATATAAAAGAAAGTAGCTAATTATAGGTATTTAGTTATATATACTAAGGTATATACTATACTAGTATAAGAGTTAACCTACTACTATTAGTTTATATATAGATATAGCTATTTACTATAGCTTTATTTAAAAGAAGATATAGATAGGTTTAAAGCTACTATCTTTATAGCTATAAAGTTACTAAACAGCCTATTTAAGTATTTCTTTACTAGCTATATAGCTATTTATAGAGCTTACTAATAGAGTATGCTACTATTATAAGTATTATTATACTTAAGTAGTAGCTACTAGAAGCTAATAGTAGTAGTATATAAAGAAGTAGTATTTACTATAGCTAAAATATTTATAAGCTAGGTATAGGCTGCTATAAAAGTTATATATCTATAAGTAGAAGCTTTTTTACTAGCCTTTTTACTACTATATAAGAATAAGCTAAAGTATAAGGTAGAAAGCTATATATATATTATATATAGTCTATAAAATATATAAAATTATTATAAGAAAAAGTATAGATAGTATAACTTATATAAAAGAAGGTACCTTTACTAAAGTATATAACTATTACTACTTAGCAGCTATATATAAAAAGAAGAGGTTTAGTACTAGAAGTTTTAGCTTACTAGCCTACTTAGATAACTATTTAAGGTTAGTAACCTAAAAAGTATAGTAGTTATACTAGGTATTAGTAAGCTAGAAAAGTATTTATAGTATACTTTAGAAGTATTATTTACTTAAAGTAGTATAGCCTAACTTCTAGTTCTTTTCTCTGCAGACTCTATATAATTTATTTGCAGCCTATATAGACTCTAGCTTCTACTCTAATATAATTTTTAGCTACTTTAATAAATTATATAAACTCTACTATAGTATATAATTAAAGATATAGTATATAAGTAATATATAATAGAGCCTTATATACATCTTATATATCTTTATATTACTATATAACTGCTAGCTATCTTACTATATTAATTAGAGATGCTGCTAGCAGTTAGTAATAGTAGAGCTTTAGAGCCTACAGCTACTAGTAGGGCTCTAGAAGTCTAACTCTATATTATTATTAGGCAATAATAATAACTAAACTTATAACTAACTAACTAACTAACTAGTAAGTAAAAAACTATACCTAAAGCCTATTTCTACTACCTCTCTAGTAACTATAAAAATAACTATAACTACTATAAATAGCCTTATATAATAAATTAAGTACCTATCTATACTAGTTATAAAGGTTATAAAGGTTATAAAAGTTATAGCTTTTTATTTATTATTTTATCTATTCTATTAAGAGTTAAGTCTATTACTCTAAAAGATAGCTATATATTATACTAAAACGCCTTAGCTATATACCTAAGAAGCCTATACCTTACTGCCTTCTTTACCTACCTACCTGCTCTAGTCTAGGCTAGTTATAGCTGTACCTATAGCTATGCTATATATTAGCCTATTATATAGTATATTAGCTAAGATTATAGTAAAAGAAGAGAGAAAAGAAGGCCTTATATACTTACTATAGTGCTTATCTAGCTATCTTAGCGCCTTTATATAAAGTAGTAACTAAGGTCTTTATTTATAAAGATATTATAGATATCTATAAACTATATATAGAATATATTAAGCTTACTTTTCTATTTTAGCTTAAGTAGAAAGGTATAAAGAGGCTATAAATAGTTTAGAGTATTATACTACTTAGAGTAGCAGCCTTTTATATAAATAGCTATATAGTTAGTATATACTTACTATAGCTACTAGGCCTACTTAATATTACTATTATTATAAGTATACTCTAACTTAATAGGTAGTATAAAAACCTTAGAGTTCTTAAAGATAGGTATTATACTAATATCTTAAAAGACTTACTTAGTTATAAAGTTAATACTATAGTTAAGTATAAGGTACTAATATATATAAGTAAAGGCGCATATAAGCAGGTCTGCTAGGCTAGGCTATAGGTATAAGGTAAAGAGTATAGCTATAAGCTAGTAAGAAGAGTAAGTAGATAAAGTAAAAGCTACTAGAGTAGGTAATATACCTAGGTAAGAAGAGTAAAGGCAAAGTAAATATTATACTACTAGCCTAGCGCGCTAATATACTATATAAAGTTAAGCTTAATAGTATACAGGTAGAAGATCTTTACTACTAGCTAGCTAAGTATTAGGTTAGCTAGTCTACCTATAATATACTAGAGCTATATATTATTAGTAAGTATAGTATTCTTTATATTATATAAGAAGTAGCAGTATAACTTATATTAGTAAGTAAGTAGAATATAATATATAGCCTATTAGTGCTATATAAGTTAAGAAAAATATTACTAGCTAAAAACTTAGGTAGCTATAGTTTAAAGAGCATGCAGTAGTAAGCACGTAGTATAGAGCTAGTTAGGTAAGAAAGCTAGCTCTCTATAATAGTATTAATGCTATTATAGAGTATAGTAAGAGAGCTAGAGTTAATAGTAGTTAGAGTTAGAGTAGGTATAGTAATAGTAATAGCTTAAAGGTGTGCAAAGGTAGTAAGAAAAGAGGTAAATATAAAGAAAAAGAAGAAGAGTATATATATATATATATATATAAGTATATATATATATATAAGTATATATATATATAGAGAAAGAAAAAAAGGCTATAACCTAGGTAGGCGCAGCTTTATATATTAAAGTAAGAGTAATAAGAAGAATAGTATATATATATATATAGCAGACTTTAGCTACTATAGTATTACTACTCTATATAGGTAGTAGATGCGTATAGTAAATATAAGTAGTAAATATAGGCAGTAGATATATACTATATATATAGGCAGTAAATATATACTATAAGTATAGGCTAGCCTTAATAGATTCTAGGCTGCTAGCACTATAGAGTAGGCTGTTTATATATTATACTATATAAAGGTAGGTAGAGAAAGTATATAGCTATTTAATACTATATATATTAGGTTTAGGCTAGGCTATAATATATAGAGTAGTAATTAAGTAAATAAAGAATTAGTTATAGTACTTAGTAATTACTGCACATAGTAGTAAAAGAATAGTACTAGTTATATTAGGTAGTAGTATTAGTAAGAGAGAGTAGTATTAGTAAGTAAGTAGTATAGAGTAGGTACGCAGTATATAAAGAATACTACTTTACTTTCTAATACCTATCTTTTCTATACTCTACTTTAGTAGTACTACTTTATATTATAATCTTTATATAGCTTTTTCTTTATATATATTATACTCTGCTTCTTTATTATACCTATATATATATATATCTAACAGCTACTATATAGCTCTACTTTTCTATTTCTACTCTTCTATCTTTACTATACCTAGTAGTAGTCTTGCTAGCACCTTTCTTATAAGTAGTATTCTAGGCGCTTATCTTAAGTATATTACTAATATCTAGCTTAGTATAAGTTCTCTATATATATATATACTAGCTTCTCTATTTTTACTAGCTACTAACTATCTTCTTTTCTAGAACTATATCTCTATACTAACTAATATGCAGCTCTAAGCACTTATTATATAGCCTAATATTAAGCTAGACTATAATAATAATATTAACTATAAGTATTTCTAAGCTACTTACTAGAAGCTTCTCTTTACCTTTACTAACTAAGCACGCACTTCTAGAGTAAAGACTAATAGTATAGATAGTATCTTTCTTAGTAAGAATATTCTTAGTAAGAAGATATAGGTATACTTTATTAGTAGTTTTAGTAATAAGTATATTTATAACCTTCTATACTATACTATTATTCTCTTCTAGTATATTAATAATATAAAGGCAGTTACTAGTATTTATACTATACTAGTATTAAGCCTTATAACTTTTACTAAGGTAGTATAGTAGAATACTAGTATTAAGAGTAATATATTTATAAAGCACTTTTAGTTTATCTATAATATACTTATTAAGAAGGTATAGTTAATATTACTCTAAGTAAGGCTTATTTATATAGTAGGTAATATATAGCTACTAAGAGGTTCTACCTATATATATAAATAGCTCTTAATAGGTTATAAATATATACTAACTTAGCTACTATTATAGTTATACTATACAGTTTTATATACTTACTTAAAGAAAAGAGTCTTATATATAATACTAATATAGATATAAGTAGAGCTATAATACTACTTAAAATAACTTAAGCAGAGTTATCTAGTGTAGAGAAGTATTAGATATACTACTTACTTAGTATACTAAAGACTATGCTATTACTACTTATTTATTACTATTACTATTACTATTACTACTATTACTACTAGAGTTATTATCTTTCTTACTATCTTAGATCTTCTCTACCTTATATATAATCTATAATATATTTAGCTTAATACTTAATATCTACTTCTAGTTAATAGAACTACCTATAATACTATCTACTTCTAACTACTTACTAAACTACTTAGCTATAAGATAGATATCTAGATACTTTTTATATACTAGGTTAATAAAGACCTTTACCTTCTATAAGTTAATCTTATACTTAATTTAGAAGTTAAAGATAGTATTCTCTAGTATAACTAAGAGTATACTCTAGCTAAGGCTGTCTGCAATATAATACTACTTTACTGCCTTAGTAAGGCAGGCCTAGAAAGAGCTATGCTTAGGCCTAGTAGGTATAGTATCTAGGTAGATAAGTATAAAGAGGTAATCTATAGCCTTTATCTAGTAGAGGCTTCTACTAAAGCAGTTAACCTAGTTAGTACTAATAAGCCTATTCTTACACTTAATATATACTATCTTATTAGTAAGTACCTTACTAAGAAGTGCCTATACCTAGTAGTACTTAATATATAGTAACTTTATTAGCTTATTATATATATTATAGCGCCTCTAAGCTAAGTAGAAGGCCTAGTTTAAAACCTACTACTATAAGAGTAGTAAAGAAAAGAAAGAAAGCAGAAAAAGAGAGAATAGAAGCTAAGAAAAAGGCTTATTACTACTACTTACAGCTACTATAGTGCTACTAAAGAGCCTTTTATTCTATTACTAGCACTATAGAAAGTAAGTAGTATACTTTTATAATAATAGGCTACTAAGTAAGTAGGCCTTATCTAAGAACTTATAAGCTCTTAGGTAGAGCTTCTTAAGAGTATTATAAAAGTATATTTCCTTCTTATCTTTATCTATAGCCTTTTACTTAAAGAGCTAAGAGATAATATAACCTTTACTAAAGGCTAGTAAAGTATATATACTATACTCTGCGCTTAATATGCTCTTATCTAGCTTAATTAGGCTAAGTAACTAGCTATACTTAATCTAAGCAGCTTCTATATTCTTCTATTACCTCTACTTAGTATAGTAGTTATTATTAGTAATAGTAGTAATAGCTACTATAGGCTTCTTTATAAGCTCCTCTATAGGCTTTTTAATAGGCTTCTTAGCTAGTACTACTATAGGCTACTAAGAGCTACTAGCTATAGATAAGCTAGCTATATCTCTATAAGTATACCTTAGTAAGAATACTTATATAGAGCCTTCTAGTTACCTTTTATATTATATTAGTAGTAAAGTAAGCAGCTTCTATATAGAGAGAGGTTCTACTATACTATTCTTAGTAAGCAACTAGGTAGCTAATATAAGGCTATTCTAACTACTATTAAATAGAGTATTATTAGGTAGTATCTTATATAGTAGCTATATTACTGCTAGTATAGAGTATATAATAAAGATAGGCTTATAAATACTATTATTATTAGAATAGAGAATTAGCTAGCTTATACTATATAGACTAGCGCTCTAGTTATATTATAAGTATAAGCTAAATATATAGTAGGAGAAAAGTATCTTATAATCTATATTTAGTAGCTTATATCTATACTTATAGGTAAAGTTAGCTTTATTAGTAAGAGAAAAGCTTTAAGCACTACTATTAAATACTTCTATAGCCTAGTAAAGTATAGTAAACTAGTATATTAGTAAGAATCTAATATAGTATCTAGTTTAGTATATAAGATAACTACTATATATACTTTTAGTAAAGAGTATATATATATAAGAGTAGCTAGTTATAGGTATTTAGTTATATATACTAAGGTATATACTATACTAGTATAAGAAACTCTAGAATATTAACCTACTATAGCTGCTATTAGTCTATATATAGATATAGCTATCTATTATAGCTCTATTAAGAAAAAGGTATAAATAAGTTATAGACTGCTATTTCTATAGCTATAGAGTTACTAGATAGTATATTTAAGTATTTCTTTACTAGCTATATAGCTATTTATAAAGCTTACTAATAGAGTATACTACTATTATAGGTATTATTATACCTAAGCAGTAGTTACTAGAAGCTAATAGTAGTAGTATATAAGAAGGTAGTATCTACTATAGCTAGAGTATTTATAGGCTAGGTATAGGCTACTATAGAAGTTATATATCTATAAGTAGAAGCTCTACTACTTACCTCTCTACTACTATATATAAATAGGCTAAAGTATAAGGTAAAGAGCTATATATATATTATATATAGTTTATAGAATATATAAAATTATTATAAAAAAGAGTATAGATAGTATAACCTATATAAAATAAAGCGCCTATACTAAAGTATATAGCTATTACTACCTAGCAGCTATATATAAGAAGAAGAGATTTAGTACTAAAAGTTCTAGCTTACTAGCCTACTTAGATAACTATTTAAGGTTAGTAATTTAAAAGGTAAGGCAGCTATACTAAGTGTTACTAAGCTAGAGAGAGTTCTATAGCAGAGCCTAATCTCTAGTTCTTTTCTCTGCAGACGCTATATAATTTATTTGCAGCCTATATAAACTTTAGCTCCTACTCTAATATAATTTTTAGCTGCTTTAATAAATTATATAGACTCTGCTATAGTATATAATTAGAGATATAGTGTATAAGTAAGGTGTAATAAAGCTCTATGCATATTCTATATATCTCTACGTTACTGCATAACTGCTAGCTATTTTGCTATAATTAATTAGAGATGCTGCTAGTAGTTAGTAATAGTAGAGCTTTAGAGCCTGCAGCTACTAGTAGGGCTCTAGAGGTCTAACTCTATATTATTATTAGGCAATAACAACTACTAAGCTTATAACTAACTAACTAACTAACTAGTAAGTAAAAAACTACACCTAAAGCCTATCTTTACTACCTCTTTTAGTAACTATAAGAATAACTATAACTACTATAAACAGCCTTATATAATAAATTAAGTACCTATCTATACTAGTTATAAAGGTTATAAAGGTTATAAAGGTTACAGCTTTCTATTTATTATATTATCTATTCTATTAAAAGTTAAGTCTATTACTCTAAAAAACAGCCTAGCTATATACTATACTAAAATGCCTTAGCTATATACCTAAGAAGCCTATGCCTTACTACCCTCTCTACTTACCTACCTGCTCTAGTCTAGGGTTAGGGTTAGGGTTAGGGTTAGGGTTAGGGTTAGGGTTAGGGTTAGGGTTAGGGTTAGGGTTAGGGTTAGGGTTAGGGTTAGGGTTAGGGTTAGGGTTAGGGTTAGGGT